>CAJGYO010000007.1:54533387-56933387 GCA_904845875.1 Miscanthus lutarioriparius | reverse complement strand
AGAGATCAGTCACACACATAAGTGGACAAATTATAAATAGTATCATCACAAGTGTTTATTACATCACGAATAAAAAAACATAGTCTTCACATAAATGTAGCGGAAGTATAAAGATAAATCTCTCGCGGAAGCTCCATATCATAGGGACGTCAATTAGTTGACCACAAGTCTAGTAATCCTTAGGAAAGTCTTCATTACCATAGCCATCTGTTACCCATCCAGGATTTTTATCCAAATAATGAAAATAAACAAGAAAATACATGTCATACTCAACAAGTGTAACATGAGGTTCATGAGGCTCAAAAGGCTTGACACAGGTTTAACAGCATTCAGCTTTTAATTGTCACAATTTTAGCATAAGATAGCAATAAGTTGTTTCAATCCCAAAGTAAAATACATGATGAATGTAAACATGAATAATGAATAGCATAAACAGATAATTCTTAGTGATCATCTATTCCATAATTGTTCCAAGGCCGCTCGTGACCGTGAGCATGGCTGATATACCAGTTTTACACACTGTAGAGGTGTACACTTTCACTGTGAATCGTGATACCCATATGCAAGGGTTAATTACTCCCAAAACACTTCCAAGGTGAGCAGGTAGGGGTCACCATGAAGCCTTTCAAAGGTTCATCTAACAAGTTAGGGGCGCTAGGTTTCTGTGCCCTACGAATGTAGGGCTCCCCTTCGGACAGGCACAATGACACGTAGCCTATACACTAACGAACAGAGGCAGCACTATATCCAACCCGAAACACACCCCTCTTGCACCATAAAGGTAACCTCTAACAATCTAGGAAAGGTCCTTGTACTGAGCCAATGCCAGAGCCACGTGGCCCTCACAGTTGTACTATAAGTCCCGGATGATCACTTACAGATAAGTCCTTAGAGAGAGGAATCTAGAGCATTTAGAAAGTAGCTAAACACTCTAGCCCCCTGTTTCCATGTTGCTAAAAAGTCATGTTTTAACATTTATTACATATACCATCAGTCAAGTTACAAGATCATGGTTTAGTTGATCACTAGCAAAGCTACCCAATGCATAACCCATAGGAGACAAGGTATAAGTTCAATTCTAGGGAATCCCTATCAAGGTGACACATGCAACATGAATTAAATGTGTTAAAGTTGATAGGAAACAAGGATAATCCCAAGCTATACTTGCCTTCAACAAAGTGCTCCTGTTGTTCCTGCTCGTCAAAGTAGTACTCTTGATCACCCATGAATTGCTCACCGTCTATACTCGATAATCACAGCAACATACAAGCATCCAGAAGCAATCATGCATAGCAAACAAAAGCTATAGATTAGAATAGTACACCAATTAGCATAAAATCAAGATGAAAAGTTTGTAAAATGAATCTATGTCTCACTACGAACACACAGACATGAAGATCACAAAAATCAGAGCTAAAATGAAGAAGTTATGAATTAAACAAGATTTCATTTAGTAAAATAATAGATTAAATCTAACCTTAGATTTTAAAAGTTGAAAATATACTTAATAGTAGTATGAACATCAAGATTACTCAATTATGAACCTAACGCAACTTGAACGGATCAAATCAGAGTTAAAACAAATATTTTATGGCTAAATCAAGATTAGTGGCAAAAATATAAATTGCTGAAAACGAATTTTGAATCTATTAGAAGGAAACTACGCTTTCAGAATAAGAAAAAGTATTGTGGAAATATGCTATGGACTGTAGGTTCAAATATAAAGAACTCAAGGGGCTCTTTAGCAAAAAGGCCGGCCAAATCGATATCAACCGATCTAAGCCGTTAGATCGATGACGGACGGTTCAGAATAGATCGGGAGGAGATAAGAAACGCCGGTGAGGTCGACGGCGAGCCCCGACGGCGGCGCCATGGCCGGAGATAGGCAGCGCTCATGGAATACGGTCTACGGACAATGAAATAGCAAACCAAGGTGTAGGGGACCATGACGCCTAAGAGGGGGGGAGGGGTGAATGAGGCAACTTAAAAATCTACTTCTAAACTATGGCCTCTTTTTCTAAGCTTAGCAAAACCTATGCAAAAGATAAACTATCTAAATGCGCATCTACAGTTTTGCTAGTGTGTTGCTATCTCTACCATAAAAGGAGTAATACAGTCAATGTAAATGCGGAAGCTAAAGAGCAAGGAAGAGATATGCAAACTCCCGTCGACGACTTCGGTATTTTTACTGAGGTATCGAGAAGCACGCAAGCTTTCCCCTAGTCCTCATTGGAGCCCCTCACAAGGAATCCCTCGCAAGGGCCAAGCTCCCAATCGGGTAACTCCATGGAGTGCCTCGGGCCTTCCCCACCCGCAAGTGGGTCTCCGACGTGCCTTTTGGTAAGCCTCTTCCGGATGCTCCCCGCCCTCTTCACTATCAAGCTTCCGGCCGAAACACCATAGGCCTTGTTCCCTCTGGTACACGGTGGCGGCCACACCACAAACGCGGTTGGTGTGATCTTGCAAGACTACAATCCCCTCCGATGTACAACAATGGTGTGTGCAAGCACCGAGTGGTAAGAGGTATGCAAACCTCACTAAACACTAGGCCTAAACCTAGAGCAAGCGCATAAGCGGTGGTCTAATCAACCTAAGCACTTCGCAAAGCACCTACGCTAATCACCTAATGAAACACTAAGTACTATGCAAGTGGAGATCACTAAAATGGTGTATCAACACCCTTGGTATGTTTTCTCAGCTCCACTCACTTCAAATGGCCGGTTGGGGGGTCTATTTATAAGCCCCACTGAGAAAGTAGCCGTTGGGGAAGAAATCCTACTTTTCTGCTACTGACCAGACGCTCTGGTCGTCCTGATCGGACACATCCGGTCGTCCTGACCATTGGAGACATGATCCACTGATCGGACGCTACCAGCGTCCGATCGCATTTTTGCAGCTCTGGAACCTCTCTGTACTCGACCGGACTCTGCTATCCTATGTCCGGTCGATTTACTTGATTAGCGTCTGGTCCATCATCCGGTCCAGCATCCGTCTTGGTTCCTATCTTTATGCTTGGACTTTGCTTGATATCTTGGGTCTTCTCTTGTGCTTCTAAGGTCTTGCTTATGGTGTTGATCATCGGATCATCATGTTGCCTTCGTCCAAGTCACATCTTGCACCCTATTGAACTACAAAACAATCACTTGCAAATTCATTAGTCCAATTTGGTTGTGTTGGTCATCAAACACCAAAATCCAAAGTAAATGGGCCTAGGGTCCATCTTCCTTACAATCTCCCCCTTTTTGGTGATTGATGACAACACGACCAAAGCAAGCAAATAATAGAATTTTGAAATTTGAAAACTACCTACTTGCTAGGATGCAATGCAAGGGGCAAGGTTATATGATGTTAAAAAGATACTACTTGTAAGACTAAAAAGTACTACATAAAAACTTATCTTGCCCTTGCAAATGTCCCCTTGTGGCATTATGGATTTAAGCCTAGCTTCCTATGAATTCTCCCCATTGCATACGCAATCCATAATCCACTATCCTCTCTTTCTCGGACCATTACCACTTGTAGGCACCACTTGTAGGCCATTACCACTTGTAAATTATTATGATCTCGCTTTTGGTTCTATAAATTAGTGCTTGCTTTTGGTCCTCTAAATTCTCCCCCTTTGGAATCAAACACCGAAAAGGAAGACATTAGTAGCACAAGGGAGGGTCAAACTTTGTGATCCTTTGTTTGTAGAGTGGAATAGGTCACAAAATTTGACTCTCACACTATATAGACTAAGCTCCCCCTAAATATATGCATACATATGGTAGAAGGCAAAGCATATGCATAATTGGAAAATTATAGCTCAAGGGAATTTAATCTATATAATGCATGGAGAAAGCATATAAATATCAAAATGAAATCAACATGATGATATCGTTTTAGAAATACCATATGTGGAAATCTATTTGATTTCTACCCCTTGCAATAGGTGGTGGATATTTGAAGTATGATGCTTAACTCCGGGGACTCCATTTTCCTTGCAATGAGACTATTACACACATGATAAGCTTGAAAAGGTGTTAGTCTCAAAGTATCCAACTTGTAGAGTAACCTCCCCCTAAATTTGTGCACATAAGTATGAAATACTTGTAGGAAACATGCACATTGATTTTAGAATTAAAAATACCACTTGAAGGATGACATCAAATGAATGTGAGTCATTTTCGAAGGCGATATTCGGGAGAAATTATCTACAATTTGCACTTTGGCACATATTAGATGAACAATTGTAAGACAAGCTATGTGCCGTGCTCCTAAACAATTTTAAACCATGTAGGTTTGCTCCAAGGGTTAAGAGTGAAACCGAGCAAGCCTACCATAAGATATACCTAGTGTATGCATGACAAAAGATATAAGCATGCAAATGCAAACTTAGGCATGAAAAGTAACTAGATGCTTAACGATATCAATTTGTAAGAAATACCACTTGTAGGAAATGCAAATTGGTACTACTTGAAGGAAATTTAATCTAGTTACCTAACATGGGAAGGGGAATTTTGGTCCATAGTATTCACTAACCCACTTGACAATGATTTTGTCCATCATGATGTACCCCATGAAATGCACCCATACTTTACCAAGTCTCCAAATTCCCCGAAGTCCATTGGACTTCTCACTTTACTTTCGGGATCCAAATCTTCTTGGTGCTCTTCATGTTGGAAATGATTTCCTTTGGCACCCAAAAGCGTTTAACCCCATTGTTGGCTTGCTTGTTCACCTTGATGGCCACCACCTTATCATTTTTCTTCTTCTTTAACAAGTATGATGTGGAGGTCTTCTTGTCCACCTTGTTGGTGTAGGTGTTGGAGAGCTTTCTTGTTTGCTTTTTCTTTTTCTTCTTTGCTCCTCCCCTATTCTTCACCTTGCACTCATAGGACTTGTGACCTTCCTTGTGGCACACGTAGCAAACCATGGTTTGTCCTTCATCAAGCTTCTTCACTCCCTTGACGGTGTTATCCTGATGAAGTTGGGCTTGCTTCGCCTTGCCTTTCACTTGAGTCAAGTCCTTGGTGAGGCGAGCTACTTCTTGATTGAGTTGCTCATTCTCCTTTGCAATGTCTTGTGTGCATGTATCTACAACAACTTTCTCAACACAAACTTGGTTGCACAAAGATGAGTCTAAACATAAATCATTACAAGAAGTAGAAGCATCCTTTTTAGACATGTTAAAGATAGAACTTTTCTTTTTAGATGCCTTGGTGGGGGTTGTACTAATGGCTTCCAGATTAGCAACTTTATTAGTTAGCTCATCACAATGTTTGCACATGGTTTCCATTTTAGCAAGCAAACTTTTATAAGCATCTTGTGAGCTAGCTAACTTTTCTTTTAATCTTTCATTTTTCTTTACAAGTTGCTCATCATTGATTGTGCATACATTTGTTGTTGCACTAGCCTCAAGTTGCTCAATTTTAGTAGATAGTTCAACATTGAGATTAGCAAAGTTCTCATATTGTTCAAGCAAAGTTTTATATGCTTCTTGTGAACTATCTAGCTTTTCTTTTAATTTTTTGAGCTTCTTTTGTTGACTAGTGCAAACTTTAGCATAATTAAGATTTTGTTGCACAATTTCATCATAAGAAGGCATTTCATCATCACTATCACTCTCACTAGAGGATGAGCTTTCGTTACCTCGTGCCATAAGGCACATACGAGAAGAGCTTGATGATGAGTGCTTGCGCCTCGCCTCTTGTGATGGTATTCTTCTTCACTTAAAGAATCATCCCATGACCTTATTGATGTGAGGGCTTAGTTCTTGCATGCCTTCTTCTTTGTCTTGGGTGTGGGCTTGTTTGGACAAACTTCCACAAAGTGCCCCAACTCGCTACATCCATAGCATCCTCTCTTTCTTTGCTCGTTTCTTTGATTGGTGAAAATGAGATCTTGAATTTGGATGGGCACACCCTTGACATTGAGTCTTTGGATCATCTTCTCCACCTTGTTGATAAGTTTGATTGATTCTTCATCAAGGTCGGAGGTGGAGGAGGAAGATTGATCATCATCATCATCATCATCGTCCTCATCTTCTTCTTCATCTTCACTTGAGGAGCTTGAGCTTGAGCTTGTCTCAACTTGCTTGCCCTTCACCTTCTTTTTCCCGCTACATATGAGAGCTTTGCCTTTGCTTGATGAAGAGGCTTCTTCTTGACCCATCTTGTATGACATTTCAAATGCCACTATCTTGCCAATGACTATAGCTGGGGTCATAGTGCTCAAGTTCTCCATGTTGTGAAGGATGGTGATGATGCTTGCATATTTCTTTTGTGGTAGCACGGAGATGATCTTCCTCATGATATCCACATCATCTAGCTTTGTTAATCCTATCGAATGGAGCTCATTGATAATTAGATTCAAACGAGAATACATATCACGAACAAGCTCATCATCATTCATTGTAAAGGAATCATAATTTTGTTTAGCTAGACAATGCTTTTGCTCATGGACATTAGATGTGCCGTCATGGAGCTCTTGGAGTTTTAACCAAATTTCATGTGTCGTATTTAAAGTGAACACTTGGTTAAACACATCCATGCTAAAAGATTCAAACAAACAATTCTTTGCTCTAGCATTGAAATGTATTTCCTTTTCTTCACTCTTTGTGGGTTTATAGGGATTCTTAATGGGTTTCATCCCATCATGAGTGACTCTCCAAACTTCCAAATCAACCGCCTCAAGGTAGTAAGCCATTCTAGCTTTATAATAGGGGAAGTTAGTGCCGTCAAACTGCGGAGGCCTAGAGGTATCCATCCCAAACCCTCTAAATAGCGTCGGCTCAATGGCGGTTAAGCCAAAGGTCCAAATTGAGCCAACCAGCTCTGATACCACTTGTAGGGGACCGTGACGCCTAAGAGGGGGGGGTGAATTAGGCAAATTAAAAATCTACTTCTAAACTATGGCCTCTTTTTCTAACCTTAACAAAACCTATGTAAAAGATAAACTATCTAAATGTGCATCTATGGTTTTGCTAGTGTGTTGCTATCTCTACTGCAAAAGGAGCAATACAGTCAATGTAAATGCGGAAGCTAAAGAGCAAGGTAGGGATATGCAAACTCCCGTCGACGACTTCGGTATTTTTACCGAGGTATCGAGAAGCGCGCAAGCTTCCCCCTAGTCCTCATTGGAGCCCATCGCAAGGAATCCCTCGCAAGGGCCAAGCTCCCGATCAGGTAACTCCATGGATAGCCTTAGGCCTTCCCCATGCGCAAGTGGGTCTCTGACGTTCCTTTCGGCAAGCCTCTCCCGGATGCTCGCCGCCGTCTTCACTATCAAGCTTTCGGCTGAAACACCACGGGCCTTGTTCCCTCCGGTACATGGTGGCGGCCACACCACAACACGGTTGGTGTGATCTCGCAAGACTACAAGCCCCTTTGATGTACAACGATGGTGCGTGCAAGCACCGAGTGGTAAGAGGTATGCAAACCTCACTAAACACTAGGCCTAAACCTAGAGCAAGCGCATAAGCGGTGGTCTAATCAACCTAAGTACTTCACAAAGTAGCTACGCTAATCATCTAATGAAACACTAAGCACTATGCGAGTGGAGATCACTAAAATGGTGTATCAACACCCTTGGTATGTTTCCTCAGCTATACTCACTTCAAATGGCTGGTTGGGGGGTCTATTTATAAGCCCCACTGAGAAAGTAGCCATTGGGGATGAAATCTCGCTTTTCTGCTACTGACCGGATGCTCAGGCCGTCCTGATCGGACGTGTCCTGTCGTCCCGACTGTTGGAGTCGTGATCCACTGATCGGACGCTGCCAGTGTCTGGTCACATGCCACCGGACGCGTCTGGTCGCATTTTCGTCTCTCTGGAACCTCTCTGTACTTGACTGGACTCTGCTATCCTGTGTCCGGTCGATTTACTTGATCAGCGTCCGGTCCAACGTCCAGTCACTGCTGCTGCCGAGCATCTTGATTGGGGCGTCCGGTCACTGTGCTACCAGCGTTCGGTCCGTTGTTTGGTCACTTATGTGAGCTCGTTTCTTCGTGATCTTGTGTACGGCTTGGTTCCTATCTTTATGCTTGGACTTTGCTTGATATCTTGGGTCTTCTCTTGTGCTTCTAAGGTCTTGATATCTTGGGTCTTCTCTTGTGCTTCGTGATCTTGTGTACGGCTTGGTTCCTATCATCAGATCATCACGTTGCCTTCGTCCAAGTCACATCTTGCACCCTATTGAACTACAAAACAATCACTTGCAAATTCATTAGTCCAATTTAGTTGTGTTGGTCATCAAACACCAAAATCCAAAGTAAATGGGCCTAGGGTCCATTTTCCTTACACAAGGGCACCGAGAGAGAGAGGAGATGACGACGAGCTCGGCTAGGTAACTTACCAAGGCGCGGAGCGGATGGAAGCGGCGCGTGGCTTCGGCGGATTGAGCTCGGCGGCGGCGGCTAGGGCTAGCATGGCTCATCGTCTCGGCGAGGCAACTTCGAAGGTTGGGATGGGGAATCACGGCCGTGGGCACCTGATATTTATGGTCAGGAGCAGCTTGGGGCACAAGGTAAGGGTGGGCGTATCCACGGCGGAGTCAGAGGCGGCGACGACGGTCGTGACCGACCCAGTCTCACCCGGGGAGGAAGAAGATAGGTATGACCAGTGGGGTCCGTCTGTCAGCATCACTCGCGAAAGGAAGAAAAAAAACAGCATGGGCGATGGGCTGCTGCGGATTGCTGGGCCGCGGGAGAGATGAGGACATGTCGCGCGGGGAAAATAGGCCGCGTAGGAAACCAGGCTGAGCTGGGCTGTTTGGGCCGAAAGCAGAAGGGGAAGAAAATAATAAAACTCCTTGTCCATTTTCTTACACCTCATTTCAAATCCAATTCAAACTCAAATTCAATTCTTTTGCAAATTTCAATCAAATCAAAAGGCATAATGAAATAGGCAGCAGCATGTATGCACACATATGTATGTCAACCTATATTTGATTTTATTTTTAACAAAGTTATTATTTTCCTAAATTTAAATGCTCACAAAAGGCATAATTAAATCATTTCTCCTATTTTAAAATCATGCAAATTTTAGGGTGTTACAATAATAATGCTGACTGGAACTAGGGATGTGCTTTCTCTAGCTATTTACTTAGCTGAGACAGCATCTTACATTATATGTGTGATTGTCCGAGATGGATTTGACTTGACGACATAGGGCCCGGAGAAGAAAGCAGTACTTGCATTGCTGACCGGCTTTGTTGTTTCTTCGCTTAACATTGTTCTGTGAGACATAGCCTTCAAAGCTACCAAAAAGTTATTACCTAGCTGTAACTTAACTTTCCTATTGGTAACTAATTAGTTGTCTCTCAACATTTAAAAGCTCCAAAACTTTCTTTTTGATGGCAACAATTGTATTTGATGTGCAAACAGACAGTCACCATGGAAGTCAGCAGAAAAGGGGTCACTGAAGGAAGTCGATTTTTGACTGCAGGACCACGTTGCACATAAAGATCAAGACTTCGACAGAAAGCTCATAAGCACCATGTGACCTATTACAGGACATAATATCCTGGTCCATTTATCATCCGATTGATAACTTGTCCAAATTTAAGTGTTGTGTACCTTTCTGATCCAACGGGGATGACATAAGTTGCTCACTAGATGACCGATGTCATTGCAGGGACAGTCAAGTAGAGTCACTTGTCTACCATCCCTTGTAGTCGGTTAATGTTTATGTTGGTGACCTATTCTTCAAAGTTTATCCTCTGGATGACTTCAGAAGGAGGTCCTATTGCATTTGGTCTGACATACAGATCTTCTGACAAGATATGGAGAGATAACTAAGGAAGAGCTCTTGTGAAAATAATACATTGGTGCAGTTCTGCAATAGATCATGACTAGAAACCTTGATACTAGCGCGTGCCGAGAAACACAACCTTGTGTGTGCACCCATAGGGGCTCTCGATTTCGTCGCGGCACCGTAGATCGCTAATCGTGGCACCATTACTGAACCTACAACCCACAAGAGTTCTTACGTGGCACAAATTGGGTTGCATAGGACCACGCACCATGCGAAGGAGGGATAGCAGGCAAAGGTAGTAACAAGGTTAGGTGTCAACAAGGGTGGTCCAAGGTAAAGACATGGCACAAGAGAAACATAGATTAGCTAACTAAGACAACTAAGCATGAGACTCTTGCTTAAATTTCCACGCACACCTTGTGTCCACCAAGGTGATTACCAGATAAAGATTAACATGAGATTTGGTCTTGTGGGGTAGCAACATGAGATCAAGACTGATAAACATTTAGAGACTTGAGATACTTGGAGATAAAACAAATGAGATTCGAGGGATAGAGCCAATACACTACTCAGAGATTCAGTTGATAAAGCAAAGAAATGATTTGTAAGGAAAAGACTTCGAGGTTCATGCAGCGAGAGGTTAACATTGCACCAGATCATTGGTAGGATAAAGGGGCAGAGATGTTTGACAAGGATTTTTGAGCAGGGTCTTCACGCACAGGAGCGAGACATCCATGACATATGCAAGCATTTAAGGGAGCTAAGCTTGGCTCACGAGTCAAGCAAGGCATGGATACACAAACATTCAAGGGCTAACAATCACACATACAGGCTCAAGCTCCTAAGCAAAGGGAATCTACTAGGAGACAACAATGAGATTAATGTAACTTGAGTGCGGTTCCAGGATTAGGCCCTTCAACACTTGTATGCTCACCGTGGACAAAAGAGGTAACAATTATGATACTACCTAGGTAACAAAGTATCCACACATACGTCATGGTGTTAAGCAAGCATTTGAGAAACTCAATCAAATTAGCTTAAGCAACCAATACCAAGCACAAAGCTCGCACATAACAAGCAGTCACCTACAGCAACACCACTACACATAAACATAGGAACATGGTGGTAAGGTACAGTTATCTTTTATTTCCTTTTTACTGAGTAGGTGGATATCTCTCCAAAACAAGTTTTACTTACATTTACCAATTTAGTTTTTGGTCATGCACAACATGACCATATGGTTACAACAAGTTATCCATTAATAGAACAAGGGTGAGAGGAGCATGTTTATGCACAAGCAACAATCATCATGTATGCTCGTCCTATTCGTCCTCACGAAATTGCCAGCCTAAGGTGGCAACCACGTTCTATCTCGGTGGCATAACATGTACTCTCTCGATATATAGCTAGTCGTCAGCTACATTTAATCTACGCATTTGTGGTTAGCGTACCTACAAAAGGATTTCATTTCAGCCCAACCCGACAATTATATATATGCAAAAATGAAAATCTGGTCTCTAAGTTGCAAGCTAAATACTTCTATATATATACCCAACATATATATACTTCCGTACCATGGCTACCCATCAGTAAATATGTCTATACATACATATATAATATGCATATATAACCGTATCAAATCTAACCCACAATTAAATACTTCCGCATACATATATGAGTTATATATACTTAAGTATCAAAACTACCTATCCCCTTTGACCGCACGCTCACATCTTACGGTCATGCCACTCACCAACTTACCTGGGCATAGAGGTATATTGATCCATATATTACCATTCAAGCGAATGGCATCCATACAATAGCACGCCGTATGGACGACGAAATAAAAATTGCAATTAAGTAAATCCCCCCATAGTTAGTATCAGTTTACTTAGCCACCCAGTAGTCCTTAATTGGGCTTAACCGAAGGTTGTCGCTAGCATAATTTTGCAAATTAGTTTTGACAAATTTTCCTGTAGCTAAAGTTTTAGTCAAAATAGGCTTTTTAAAACCAAAACTTTGTTTTTAAAAATATGTATATGATAGTATTATGCTTAATCTTGCTCTGATGCCAGCTATGATAGAACCGCCCAATTTATACAAGATCAAGTACAGCTGTCCCCGTTTAACACGTTGATGCACGCATACTTTCACTTATATAAACCTGGTAGTCCACCGAGTGTCACAAAGGACCTCGGTAAATCAACATCATAACCAAGATCATATGATTTAGCAAATACACATCACATACACAGAGTTACAGCGGAAATAATATTACAAATGGGTTCACAAATAATAGTACAAGTTTTGGTTTCAAAACCAGTTAAAGAAAAACAACATAGCTTGCAAATGATTACATTAATATAAGTTCTAAATACATTGCTAGCATAAGTGACCTCCTCTGATAAAAGCATATAGATGAGAAATAAATATAGAGTCATCGACCCCATCGGTGGTTAGCCACCATCTTCTTTCAGGCTGAGAATTTCACTTGCAACATGGTGGGATAAACCCTGAGTACTCGAATGTACTCAGCTAGACTTACCCGTCATAAACCAGAAATAAAGTGACACCAAGGATCATGCAAGGATTTATAAGTGGAGCTAGCTTGACAACATTTTTCATAAAAAGCCACTAACTCAGCTATACATTTTATAATTCGGTCCTCAAGTTAATTATAACTATTTATCTCTAGATTAGCAACTAACCTATGCCAAACATGTGGTATATCATTTAGTAGCATAACAATAATAACCATAGCCGATGTAGTAATTCCCTGTTCTTCATAACCATCATTTCATAATACACTTACTACGATGTTGGAGCTAGCCAAGTTTCTCACTATCTAGGAGAGACAGCCATTCGAATCGATTTCATCCAGCTAGGAATTTATTCCTAACACAACCCCAGGCAGACCAGATCAACGGTCACCTTAGGTCACCTTTGGTACAACTCAGGTCCACATTTCACAAGTTCGGCCAGCGCCGCACAATCAGGGACAACCAGCTGCCAGGATGTTCATGCCCGGCCTGCCCTTGGGCTCATGTCTGTCTCCCCGCACATCCTTACTTCCATCAAGAGTGCGCACTCTTACAGACGGGGCCCGGCTTGAGTTGAGCTACTCGGCTTCATGGTTGAAATGAGTTATCTGACCAGCTAAGTGAGAGGCATGTGTTCAATCTCGATAGAAGTGCCAACAATTGTATGGTCCTTAACCAGCACAAACAAAATCACATGAGTCAACCAACACATAGACTCCACCCGGCCTCAAGTTATATTACCCCATGGTTTTGTTCCACGATAGCAAATATAGCCAACCATGCTTCGGTATCCACCTATATCTCGCATGTGATAGGAAATCACCCAACTTCTACCGGTCTAAGCATGGCTAAGCATATATTTGATTCTGGACCTACACAGGGTTGAAGGTATATTTCTGGACAAGGTAGTTCTATGCATCAAGTGTT
Organism: Miscanthus lutarioriparius; assembly: GCA_904845875.1. Lineage (NCBI taxonomy): Eukaryota > Viridiplantae > Streptophyta > Magnoliopsida > Poales > Poaceae > Miscanthus > Miscanthus lutarioriparius. The sequence goes on along the minus strand of CAJGYO010000007.1, from coordinate 56,920,186 downwards.
TTTAACCAACTCTTATAACCTAATGCATCAAACATAAAGGATGCAAGTGATATTTGTAAAAACATAGGAGGCTTAGAATGCTCCGGGGCTTGCCTAGGATCCAACACTAGGTCAGTGTTTGTTAGACGACACTCACTTGGCGAGCATCTCTCATCTCGACACTTGCTTAGTCCTTCCGTCTTCTGGATGGATTCACTAAACTCCATCTTCGGTTTTGGCTCCAACATCACGTCCTTCACATGGTGCATCTAGCGTACCTAGATGAGATGCAATAATGCAAGTGCATGAATGCGAAGAATAGCAATATAAGATGCCTCACATAAACATATTCAAGATGAGCACAAGGTTACACCGAACATATATAAGCACTCCACGTTACTTAAGTAAGCATCACACGACCTATCATGCTAGGATAGCAAGGAAGGCAGCACCAAGCATAACACAAGTTTCACAAGGTTTCAGGTATATTAACTTAACACCATCATAGGCATAAGCCACACTTAGCAACACACAAAGCAAAGCAAGGTGAAGCAAACTATTTTAAGTATAAACACAGATTCTGAACAGCAGCACCATAGTCATTGTTTTAACCATACCCAGAATTCTAGGCATGCAAAAAGTGTGATTCTAAACTTTATGGAAAGCTAATAAAATTATCTAAACTTTGTTATTAACACCAAAAGCTGATTCAACAAATAACAAGGTCAAAATACATCATAAAGCAAAGCTTATACAACTAAGGACGGAAAACTGATAGTAACTTCAGAAATAGATGTCTCAAGTTATATGCATCCAACAAGCATGATCCTTAACTTTATAGAAATATTATTAAGTTATCTCTAACTTTCTTATTATAATCTTAAGATGATTCTATAGCTAACAAGGTTAAACAATATCAAGAAGGCATCTCTGTCCAGATTTAGATAGAATCTGTCATTCCACTTTGAATAGCAATTAGTAGAATTCTAGACCACCAAGAACAGTGATCTTAGACATTTTAGAAATATTAGGAAAAGCACTACAACTCTAAAACCAATACATTATTCCATGTTTATATAAGTCAAACAATACAATCATTCAGATCTATCCAGTGGACATGCAAAACCGGACAGTAAACTTCTAAAATCTATAACTCCTAAACCATCAGGCCTAAAATCATGAAATTTTAGGACAAGCAATATAAGGAAATTATCTACAACTTTTGTATTCACCACATCCACATAAATCCTCATTATCACCACGAAATTAATTGCTTAACCAAAACTGTACAAGCAGCCCAAACAGCAGAAGCATAATGCATTCATCTATCATTTAGTTGCTACAATCTAACATATTCTTGACATATATGCTACCCCAAACATCTTGGAATCCTATTCAAACAATCATAACATGTAGTAATATCTACTAGAAGTATTTCATGACAATAAATACATGTATATGCTCACAACATTCATCTTCTACTTTAATAATGCAACATATGTATTATTTTTAGTACTATATGAGAACAACTAGTTTGGGAATGAGACTTTTATGAGTAGTATAGATTATCAAAACATGGCTACTACACCAATTTCACATGCTCATATTTTATAGATTAATTATTACAAAAAAGACAAATTGCTAATGCAAGAAAACATGTGAGAGCAAGATAAATCTAAAACACACTACTTTCTGCAAACACATGGCCATATTATATGTTATTATGGTAGAACAACATCATACAAAGGTAGTGGAACCACATTTTCTATTTTTACACCTACATAAAAATTATAACTTATCTAAAACTATTTATCAAGCAATAAAAAAGTGAAATCAATAAATCAATCATACTAAATCCAATGAACCTGAAATTTTTACCACAACACAAATATAGCATAAGGAGCCTACCATAAAATTTTTACAGGAATTGGAGCGCTACAACTTTAGATATGAATTTATTCCTAGAAAACACTAATTAAGATAGATAAATAAAAATAACAAAAACCTTCTACTAAAACATATCATATTATGACTCTAGTGCATAGATCTACTCTCATGGATTCCAACAAGTCTTTATTTGCTATTTTTTGAATTTTCTATGATTTATTATGATTTTCCAAAGTTTCAACCGATTAAAAGCAATAATCTAAAAAAGAAAAGGAAAAACATTTTTGCAAAGTGAACACTGGACTTTCCTCTAATTAATTAAGCCCATATATTTAAACAGATGTCTCTGGGCATTTTGCATCTGGAACCAAGAAAGAGTTTCTATTTCCACTTTCACCCTTCTTCTTCTTTCTCTCGAAACAGAACAGAGCAGAGGATGAGCTTGGCACGGCTGATTCTAGCTAGGACGACAGTCCTTTGGTGGCGAGAGGCGGCGGTGGAGCACCAAGGCGTGCTTGCGCACCTAGAGTTGGCTGTAGCCCAGCCTAAGGCAATCTGTCGCTCCACAGTCACGAGCTCCGCAGCCTAGGACGGGGCGGCAGGGCGGTAATGGTGAACGACGACGCTGGGAAGGAGGCAGCGTAGATGGAGAATGATGAGGTGGGGCTGGTGGTGGTGCTAGCGAGGGGTGGGGGAGCCTAGAGAGGATGGAGAAGGGAGCGGCACGGTAGAGCGAGCTGGGCCGGCGCTCTACTCAGCTGTATCACCTAGGGCGAGACCGAGAGAAAGAGAATGAGAGAGTGAGTGAGAAAGGAGGGCGCTCGGGCATCCAAAATGAGCGAGCGGGGCTATGTGGCATGCATGCGTGCGAGCGCAAGGCCACGCGGTGCGTGCGACCCGGGCCTGGTTGGCCACGACTGACTTTAGCTCCGTTCAGACAGATTCAAAAGACCACAAAAATACATGTGAAACTCCATTTTCTTTCCCCTCTAATTCTCTAACCGGTGGATGATTTGATCAACCAATTGCTCCTTGTTATAGTGCTACATGAGTAATACCACTTTGATTAAAAGAGTTTTGTCCAAATCAAAATGGTTTGCGAGATATAAATTCCCAAAGTAGGGCACTTGTGAACTACAAACTGAAAAAGTTCAGTCCCAGACTTGGCTGATTTTTGGGACCCTGAAAACATCACTGGTTTTGATCTTGGGTCCCTAATTGGCTAGGTTAGAGGCTGAACAAGGTCTTGGTACTTAAACAAAAGTTGTTCTACTTAATGTAATCTACAAGTTTGCTTAAAGGATCTAGGATTGGTTAAGCTTGGTTTGCAAGATACAAACCTCCAAAGATGAGTACCCGAAACTGAGTTCAGACTTAGAACATTCAGGCATTGGCAAAGGAATTCAGTGCCATTAGCTGTTTTTGAAAATACCTTTAAATGTCCAAACATGCTCCAAATCTGCTGAGACGTAATTTGTTGTTTTCTTCACTAAGTGTACTTCAACTCATATTAAGGAATCCACTTGAGTTACCATATGAATTTGGAAGATAAAAATTCACAAACATGTCAACTTGTTGTTGTCAATCGGGGACTCAGAAATATTTCTGAGCTCAAAAGGAGCGCTGCATTCAAACTTGAGGCCACTGTTTGAGCCACTTAGGAGTTGAATCAGGGCTTGGTCCAAAAATAAAGTTTATTGTACTCCACTGAAACTTTACCTTTTATTTAAGGTCAAACTTCATAACTTGTTTCCACACTGTTATTTGACCTTGGTCAAGGCAGCATCACGATAAACTCTAAACTAGGGTTTTAGACCGATTGAGGCATTTTCTTGTCATTTGCTCAACATGAACCCTTCATAACTTTTGTTCATGAGTTTAAGTAGAGTTGTTTGAGCAAGGTTGCATGGTTTGGTTCACATCCCATGTTATAGTTCACTTAATAAAGCTATTCAAGAAAGATTATAACTTATCATTTCATGTGACTCGTTGATTCCAAACTTCACGAAACTTTTCCACTGGTCAAGATGGATGCATGTTGATGTAATGTACATGAAACAAGCATCTTTAACAATACTCTTACAAAATCTTAACAAGGGTCCACATGTAAGCAAAGGTGTGTTGTCCAAGTTCAAGTTGTGACTCAATTTCATAGATTGGACCACAACATCTTCATCATCACTTCCAAATTATGAACTAGAGATCATGATAATTTCTTGACATAGTTTACTTAAGTCCAAATCCACTGCTTAATTTGTGACTAACACCCGGGGTGTTACACTCCTCTCCCTTCCAGATGAAGGACCTGCGGATTTTGTCGATCTGTTTCTTGGTCTAGGTGGCTAAGGGGAAAACAGTAAGGTGGTATGTAGGCATGGACGAGAGCACCGAGGTGACCAATGTTAGGCGCCCGGCTTTGTTAAGGAGCTTGCCTTTCCAATCTCGGAGTCTATGGCCAATGCGTTCTATGAGTGGCTGGACATGGATTTTTTGGAGCGGCCTGACGACTTAAGTAGATATGTTCAATGCACTTGTTTCATACCTTTTATCGTACCCAGTGTGGTTGGTAATTTGAAATGTGTAGCAGCCTAGTGGATTGCACTTTTAAGGAACAGGTTGAGGAAGATTCTAATGAATTCTTTGGAATTTTCTAAATATTTCTGTTACACCCAGAACTTTAAGTAGCAATGGTATTACCTTATGCTGTTGGTGAACTGGCTGTCAATTTTTTATTTATTTATTTATGTGCATAAACAAAGATAAGGCTTGTCTATAGCCTTCTTTTGTGTCAGTTACATTCGCTTGTGATGTGGAACTTTCTTCTTTCTTGTAGAATTCCCTTCATATCAAATTAAGGTAGCCTACCTATGATATGCATTTTTTTCAAACTATCAAATATTTATTGTGTAGGATAGTTAGTTTTGCTAAACGGAAACTATCACAGGTTAGTTATCCCGACTCATCTTATGCTTTCTTTGAATTTCTACGAGAACTGCTGAGGCAATCAAAATTTGAAAAATCTGTGTCATTTAACTCAAGCAGTGTTGCTGCCTACATTAAAGTTGGCTGTTTCATGTGAATCGGGCATCCTGTTATTATTTTTTATTTTTTTGTGTCCTTACAATATCTTAAGTTCCCTTCTCTGGTTGTATTATTTTTTGAGCGCATTCTGGTTGTATTAGTTATTATTACCTTTTGTTGTTCTGGAGTTTGGAGATATATTTCATCTCAATGTACCTAAATTTGCCGCTAACATTTATTTAGGAGGAGAAGATCAAGTCTGTAGAAGCTTTATTGAAGATCCAAATGCATATTTGGGGTGATCTAGAAGATTGAGTTCCCCACCTGTAAGTCAGAGTAGCATCTTTGGTCCCTTGAAGTGGGGACGCCTAAAGTTTCTATAAGGCTGTAACCCCATTATGCAGAGTTATAACTATATAAAGTCACTCCTTGGCCTTGTTCTGCTTGAATTTGGAAAATCCATCCTATTTCTTATATATTGCAGTGCTCTCTCTCTCTATCTGTGCGTGTGCGCGCGCACTCGTGTTGTGTGACTCCAACAACTCCTAGTTTTGGCCCTGTTTCTTCTCTTCCCTAAGTAGAGCCACGACTTCAGATTCTTGCATCGAGTTGACCTGTTTCTGAGGATCGATGGAGAAAAGCGGTGGTTTTAAATTCTGCCCTCGCTCCGAATTGGATGTTTGTTTGTTTTTTCAAGTAATACTTTCATAATGTGGAGTGTGCTTTTGGTACTCCTTAAAAAATATCATCCATAGGTTGAAGCAATTGAACATACCACTACATCTGGATAAATTGAATATTATTCAACTACACCATTTTTGTCACCATGCCATGGTCCACTGTATCCAGCTTAGTTCATTCTGAAGCCAGTTTGCTGTTAGTTTATTAACTAGAGTGTGAAGTTTGTCTTCTAGGACCAACCTGAACCAAATGAGCGAATTACGGGTCAAAAAGAGCGGAACCATCTGAGCTGGGAATATGTTCTCTAAGCTCATTTATGTTCCCGAGATGGAAAACATGCACCCTTAACATATGAAAATGTAGGTTTCACACTTCTAAAATTTTATTACCACCAATATGTATTTGGCTCTTTTGGTTCTGTAAGATAATCTGCTGCATCCTTTGATTGTTTTTGCTGCAGGAAGTTGGCATTGGGTCAATTCCTGCCTATCCTTTCCATTCCCCCACCTTACTGCTATAAGTATGCAATAAGCCATCTAGTAATGGCTTAACTCAGCCATGTAGAGTAGTTGAAGTCTGATCTCAGCCCTGTACTAGTGTACCTTGTGTAGTTGGTAAAATTCCTACCACTACTTGTATATATATCCCATATAATGCAATGGATAAGCTAGTTCAGTTTCCTACTGTTATGATCGGTATACACTACTCCAGGCGCCAGTCCACCAGTGGCTAGGAGGGAGCCGGTCAATAGGGGGCTAATAGCCCAGATTAGTCTTTCATTTGTTATTTCCAGTGTTTAGTCCTGGTATTCAGGATCTGATAGAGGTTGTTTAGGAAGGATAAGTATTCTGCTACAGTGATGGAATGAAAGCAAGCAGAGCAACATTTTGATTGCTAGGCTTCACCTGAAGCCGTGCTCTCTCTCTCTCGCTTGCCGCGCCGTGGTCACCACGGCGCCCCCTCTGCCGCCGCTTGCTGAAGCCTCGGCCTCCTCCTCCTCCTCTCTCATCCCTACAATCTCCGCAGTAACTCCGGTAGGATCTCAAATCCTATCAATTTGGTATTCAGTGCCAGCGATCTTGCGTCCGCTTTTGTCTCCGCCGCTATGTCGGGGTCTGATACGGGCACTATCCAGCCCAAGGCGCCGCCGCCGGCGGCCAATTTGTTGCCGCCTGCCATCTCTGCGCCCCTAGCTACGTCCTCTATGCCCGCTCCCGATCCCATGGCCAGCGATCATGGACCTGGCCCGCTTCGTCGCCGACATCAACGCGCGCCTCTCCCACATCGAATCCCATCCACCACCACCTCCATCACCCGCTGCCACTCTACCATCGGTTTTCCCCTACGGGTTACCGGGCTACGACACGACGGCCATGTCGTTGCCGAACACCACCCTTCCTCCATCCACCCCCCACCGCCCATCCACCAAATCCACATGTCCCATGGTCCATCCCCACTTCCTTCTGCGGTCGCAACTTTTGCCACAGCAGCCAACGGCGACCGCCCCTTCTTCCACGGCGCGAGTGACCCCCCGGCGCCCTACGGCGGCGCTCCCTTCATCAACGGAACGAGGGGCGCCTCCTTCCTCCACAGTGAGGGCGCGACCCTCCCGTATGGCGCGAGCGCAGCCCTCCCATACGACGCGGCGAGTGCCCACCTTCCACATGGCGCGGGCGCGGCCTACCCGCAGTGTGGCCTGCACCAGGCGCCTTTTCCATCCGCAGCAGGCGCGCCTTCTTTATTTGGCGCCCCCGGATGCCCCAGCCCATGGAGCCAGATCGGGCTTGGGTGCGCCCCATTTCTACAAGATCGACTTCTCCACCTATGACGGCTCCGAGGACCACCTAAACTTGCTCAATCGGTGTGAGCAGTTTTTCAGGGGCCAGCACACCCTCGCCTCAGACCGCGTCTGGTTCGATTCGTACCACCTTGTCGGCCCATCCCAAACCTGGTACTACACGTTGGAGCAGGACAAAGGCATGCCTAGCTGGGAGCGCTTCAAGGAGCTCTGCCACCTGCGTTTCGGCCCAGCTGGCCGTCCGCAACAACAGGCTCGTGGAGCTCGCCCGCCTTCCATTCTTGTTCACCATGTAGGAGTACTCTGAGCACTTCAACAAGGTCTTGTGCCACGCCAACAACCTGTCTCCGCTCCAGAAGGCGGAGCTGTATGTGGGCGGACTCCCGGAGCACATCCGGGTGGACGTTGAGCTACGGGAGCTGCACGACCTCCAAACAGTGATGCATCTCGTAAGGGTGTACGAACGTCGTGCCGTGGCCTCGCTTCTGGCACCTGTCCAGCGCGCCACTCGGCCACCGCAACGACCGACACTGGCCCTGCCTGCAGCACCATGCCCAACTGGCGGCACTTCCACAGTGCCCGGTGCAGGACCAGCTCTGCCTGCGTGGCTGACGAGCCTGCCCTTCCGGTACTGCCTCGCACCTTTCGTCGTCTCTCACCGGTGGAGATATAGGAACATCGACGACAAGGACTCTGCTACAACTGCGACGAGCCTTATGTTCATGGGCACCAATGCAAGCGGCTCTTCTTCCTGGAGGCGGCCGACTACCTCAACGACGACGTTCCCGTAGAGGTCACAGCCATCACGGCGTTCCCTGACGAGGCCGTGGACCCTGCGACAGCTGAGGGTCAGCTGATCGTCTCCCTCCATGCGATTGCTGGCATCCACATGGAGAATATGATGCACCTCAACGTCTACATCCACGGCAACTGCCTCCTTGTGCTCCTCGACTCTGGTTCGACCCACAACTTCATCAATGCCAGGGTGTTGCGCCAACTCCAGCTGTCCACATCGGCCTACCCCACCATGCGGATCGTCGTGGCCAATGGGGACCATGTTCCCTATTAAGGGGTCGCACATAACGTCACGTTGTCCATCTGCACAGTGGAGTTCTCCATCAGCTGCTTTGGCATCAACTTGGGGGGGCTTCTATGTGATCCTCGGTGTCGATTTCCTGCGCACCCTCGGGCCGATCCTCTAGGACTTCGAGGACTTGTGCCTCTCCTTCACACGTGGGTCTGGGCGCATCCTCTAGAAGGGCATCGGCTCCCCCCGCAACGACATCCATGAGCCGGCTGCCCGCACGGTTGCTGCAGTGCCTGGACACCCGTTGTTGGACCTGCTGCTACTCTAGTTCGATGACGTCTTCACTGAGCTACACGGCCTACCCCTAGCGCGGCCCTATGATCACCGCATCCATCTGCTTCCTAGGACCACGCTGTTGGCTGTCCGACCCTACCACTACCCGCAACTCCAGAAGGATGAGCTAGAGCGTCAGTGCGATGCCATGCTTGCCCAGGGCATCATCTAGCCAGCACATCACCATTTTCCGCCCCTAGCCTCCTGGTGCGCAAGGTCGACGACACATGGCGCTTTTTCATCGACTACTACGCCCTCAATGACAAGACATCGAAGGATAAATTCCCGATCCTAGTGGTTGATGAGCTCCTCGACGCGCTCCATGGTGCGCGCTTCTTCACCAAGCTTGACCTTCGTTTGGGCTACCACCAGGTGCACATGCACGTGGTGGACATCGAGAAGGCGGCGTTCTGAATGCATCACGGCCACTTCGAATTTCTTGTGATGCCATTCGGACTCTCCAACGCGCCGGCCACCTTCCAGGCCCTCATGAACGACGTGCTCCACCAATCCCTACGTAGGTTCATCCTTGTGTTCTTCGACGACATACTAATCTATAGTTCGTCATGGGCTGAGCATTTGCATCACGTCCACATCGTCCTCGACGCGCTCCGGGCACACCACCTCCACCTCAAGTGGTGGAAGTGCTCCTTCGGGGTGCCTTTGGTCATTTATCTCGGCCATGTCATCTCTGTGAATGGCGTCACGATAGACAGCGACAAGGTGAACATTGTCGCCTCCTAGCCGGCACCGCGCTTGGCCCACGGTCTGCGCGTCTTCCTCGGCCTCGCCAGCTACTGCCGCAAGTTCATTCTTGACTTCGGCACCATCGTGGCGCCCCTCACTAGGCTCCTGCGCAAGGACTCCTTCGCCTGGTCTGATGAGGCCGATGTAGCATTCCAAGCGCTAAAGCACGCCTTGTCCACCGACCCCGTCCTCCAGATGCTAGTCTTCGACAAGCCGTTCCTCATCGACTATGACGCCTCAGGTGTAGGTTTTGGCACCATACTCCACCAGGATGATGGCCCAATCGCCTTCTTCAGTCGGCCATTTGCTGCTCGCCAGCTCAAGCTGGTGGCCTACGAGCGTGAGTTGATCGGCCTTGTGCAGGCTATTTGTCACTAGTGGCCGTACCTTTGGGGTCATCACTTCCTCGTCCGCACGGATCACTTCAGCCTAAAGTTCTTGCTCGATTAGTGCCTATCCACCATGCCATAGCACCAGTGGATTAGCATGCTGCTTGGGTTCGACTTCGCGGTGGAGTATAGCCTAGGTCAGCTGAACACGATGGTCGACGTCTGTCCCGCTACGACACGGATGCCTCGGCCCATGCTCTATCAGGGCCATCCTTCCGCCTTCTCGACGACATCCACGCTGCTACATCTACCACCAACGATGGTTGTTGTCTCCTTCAGCAGCTCTGGGACGATGACCTTGGCGAGCCATGGTGCGCCACCGACGGCCTGCTCCTCCATGGTTTGGGTATCTACGTGCTGGATCATGCTGACCTGCATCACCAGGCCCTCGTCTTGGCACACACGGTCGCCCATGAGGCCATCCAGAAGACCCTTCAGCGCCTCCGAGGCAACCTCTTCATCCCCGACGATTGCGCCCTCGTGCATGACTTCGTGCACACTTGCACCACATGTCAGCGAAATAAGATAGAGACTTTACAGCTAGTGGGGCTGCTGCAGCCCCTCGACGTGTTGTCCCATGTGTGGGCCGACATCTAAATGGATTTCATCGAGGGCTTGCCCAAGGTCAATGGCAAGTCCGTCATCCTCACCGTGGTTGACCGCTTCTTCAAGTATCCACACTTCATCACCCTCGGCCATCCATACACTGCCGCCTTCGTCGCCCGCGCCTTTTTTGATGGGGTGGTCCACCTGCATGGCTTCCCCTCATCGATCGTCAGTGACCGAGACCCAGGCTTCACAGGCAACGCGTGGCATGACCTCTTTAAGATGGTGAGCGTCACACTCCGCATGAGCACAGCCTTCCACCCTCAGATGGACGGCTAGTCGGAGGTCGTCAACAAGGTTGTTGCCATGTACCTTCGCTGTGTCATCGGCGATCGGCCTTGGGCGTGGGTCGATTGGTTGTCATGGGCGGAGTATTGCTACAACACATCGTTCCACACCGCCCTTCGTGCAACCCCATTCGAAGTGGTCTATGGCTAGCCGCCCCCGTCGCTGTTGCCCTACAAGCCGGGCACTACCAAGATAGACAAAGTCCACGTCCACCTTCGCAAGTAGGATGACTTCCTTGCCGAGGTCCAGGAACACCTTCTCCAAGCACAGCAGCTGTCCAAGCAGTACTAAGATGCCCACCACCACAACTTGGAGTTTGAGGTGGGCGACTGGGTGTGGCTGCGCCTCCTTCACCACACGGCGCACTCCCTCGGCCCCCGCACCAAAGGCAAACTTGGCCCTCGCTATGCTGGGCCATTCCAGGTGCTGAAACGCATTGGATAGGTCACCTACCAACTTCATCTACCAGCAGGCTCCTGGCTCCATGACCTCTTCCACATGGGGCTGCTCAAGCCCCACCGCGGTGATCCTCCTGCCACACCGGCGGCGCTGCTACCCACGCTGGACGGCCACCTTCTACCTGCCCTAGAGCGCGCCTTGTGTGCTCAACTACGCGGAGGAGCGTGGCATGTCCTCATTTAGTGGCACGGCATGTCCAGCGATGACGCCACCTGGGAGCAGCTCCAAGCCTTCAAGGACCTCTACCCGACGTTCAACTCAAAGACGAGTTGTTTGAGGAGCCGGAGAGAGATGTCATGACTGGTATACACTACTCTAGGCTAATAGCCTAGATTAGTCTTTCATTTGCTATTTCTAGTGTTTAGTCCTAGTATTCAGGATCTGATAGAGGTTGTTTAGGAAGGATAAGTATTTTGCTACAGTGATGGAATGAAAGTAAGTATAGCAATGTTTTGGTTGTCAGGCTTCACCTAAAGTTGTGCTCTCTCTCTCTCTCTCTCTATCGCTTGCCACGCCGCGGTCACCACAGCGCCCCTCTACCACCGCTTGTCGAAGCCTCATCCTCCTTTCTCTCATCCCTACAATCTCCACAATAACTCTAGTAGGATCTCGAATCCTATAACCTGCACTTGTGTGTGTTGTGTTCTGTGCTCAATCTCTTCTACCTCTAGCCGATTGTGTGTGTGAGTGAGCTGATTGCTCACCTGTGCAAGCAGGCCCAATCCCAACAAGTAATATCAAAGCCACGGTGATCGCTGGCGATGGTAGGTGGTGTGAGCGGAGACAGTCAGATGGTGCGATGGGAGGTCATGGTGTAGAAGACTGAGAGAAGTTTGCGGTGCCAACTGGCCAGTCTTCGTCCACACAAACTCTAGCGAGTGGGTGGTGCTGATGAAGGTGATGCTGCTGGCGCAGAAGCTATAACGTGCCATCGAAATCAGCACCAAGTATGAAGATGAAGACTGCGCGTCCATGGAGGGGATCCTGCGTGCCATGCCACCGGAGTATGTGGAGTCATTGGGGAGCAAGGACTCCGTGAAGCTTACTTGGGATGCCCTCAAGGCCTTGCGCGTCGGATTGGAGCGAACAAAGAAGGTGAAGGCACAGCTGCTTCGGTGGGAGTACGAGGCGCTGGCGTTCCCTGACGATGAGGTGGTGGACTTTATGTTGCGGCTGCAGTCGCTGGTCATCCAGCTCATGGCATTTGGCATCACCCTCAATGATGAGGAAGTCATCACCAAGTACGCGTGGGTGGTGCTCACCAAGTATGCACATATTGTGCTCCACTGAGATGTTGATTGTCCTACCAACGCTTTCTCTCAAGGATGTGACAGGGCGCCTGATGGCAATCGAGGACCACATGGAGACGGCGATGATGATGGTTGGCAGCAAGCTGCTGCCGATCGAGGAGGAGTGGGTAGTCTAGGGAAGGCTAATCCAGGTTGTTCAGTCATAGTGGCACGAGGAAGCGCCATGGCAAAACCCCACAGAAGGACGGTGGTGATGCGTCGCATCCTCTTGACAAGGACCATTTGGCTTAGGATTGCAAGAATCCCACTAAGAAAGGGAAGGAGAAAGCTCACCTTGAGCATTGATGCTCCTGATGGTGCATAGGTGTGTGCACTGAACACATGGTTGAAGAGCTAGTGTCGAGGGCGGGGTAGAGTACTGCGGAGTAGAGGATAGTGAAGCAGAGCATCACCCTCGATGAGTCATGCTCCTAGGTTCACCGGGGGCAACAACCACATGGCCAGCGACAAGGGCGCGTTCACAGAGCTGGACAATGACGTAGTTGGCTCTATGAAGTTCGGCGATGGCTCGAAGGTGGGCATCCATGGCCAAGGCACCATCATCCTCCAAGTGCCAGAATGATGAGAATTGGGCCTTGATGGATGTGTACTACATCCCAAGCATCGTCAGCATGGGGCAGCTTGATGAGCGTGTAACACCCTAGCCCATTAGTAGCCTATAGTAGTTGTGGAGTTGGCCCATGTGGTCCAAGTGGCACATGTGTGGTTTTGGTTGGTGGGTTTAGTACCACCTTGGAAGTTTAGGAGGGTGAGGGCCAGCTTATAAGCCTTGTTGTTTCAATCGTAGCAGCTTCGAGTTAACCCTTTTACACAAAGTGAGGACGAAAGTGTAAGCAAGGTGCTATGCGTATGTAGGCCCATTCCTTGTGCAAAACTAGGCCATATAAGCAAATTTTGGATGCAGGGTGTTATAGATGGTATCAGATCATCAACCCTTGCTGCATGTGCCCGTGGAAGGGTGACCAAGGGGTGGTCCAAGGACATCTGCACATTAAAGGGGGTGAATGTAACACCTTAGCCCATTAGTAGCCTGTAGTTCTGAAGTTGGCTCATGTAGCCCAAGTGGCACATGTGAGGTTGGGGTTGGTGGGTTTAGTACCACCATGGAAGTTTAGGAGGGTGAGGGCCAGATTATAAAGCATTGTCATTCCAACCGTAGCACCTTTGGGTTAACCCTTTTACATGAAGCGAGGACGAAAGTGTAAGTGAGGTGCTACGTGTATGTAGGCCCGTTGCATGTGTGGAGATGGGCCATATAAGTAGATTTGGGAGGTGGGGTGTTACAGAGCGTGGGTACCAAGTCCTCGTCGGTAGCAGCATCTTACGCGTCCGCGAGCACTGCCTTCTCGCCAAGGTAAAGCTCTCCAAGAACCGATTGTACATGCTCGATCTAAAGGCTGTGCAGCCAGTGTGTTTGGTGGCATGGCACTACGAGGAGCCATGGCTGTGGCATGCCTATTTCATGCATCTTAGCTTTGATGCGCTCGGAAGGATGGGAGAAGGAGGGGATGGTGTGTGGGCTCCCGCACATCAAGCACGCCAGTGAGCTGTGTGACAGCTACCTAGTGAGGAAGTAGAGGGGGTTGGTCTTTCCCTAGGTGGCCATGTAACTCGCCAATGATGTGCTAGAGCTCATCCACGATGACCTCTAGGGGCCAATCACTCGACGACACACGAAGGGTGGCAATATTTCTTGTTGCTTGTCGACGATTACAGCCACTTCATGTGGCTGCAGCTCCTAGCGAGCAAGGATGAGACAGTGGCGACAATCAAGGGATTCCTGGCTCGAGTGGAAGCAGAGTCAGGGAAGAAGCTATGAGTTCACTTTGGTGGAATTCATGGAGTACTGCGCTGGTGCACCACCTCACTACGCCCTACTCGCCGCAACACAACAGGGTTGTGGAATGGCAGAATTAGACCATCGTCGGCATGGCATGGAGCATGATGAAGGCGAAGCGGATGCCGGTGGAGTTATGGGGCAAGGTGATGTCCACGGTGGTGTTCATCCTCAACCACGCATCGACCCTATCAAGGCATGACGCCTTTCGAGGCATGGCACTAAACGAAGCCTGACGCTTCATTCTTGAGGACGTTCAGGTGCGTTGACCCTGTCAAGGCAACAAAGCCACACCTGTCCAAGTTGGAGGACAGGGGCACACCAATGGTACTCATGGGGTATGAGGCCAGCAGCAAGGCGTATCGGCTTTTTGATCCGTGTGGAGGCAAAGTGGTGGTCTCGCGTGACGTCGTGTTCGAAGAGCAAGTGGCCTAGGACTGGGGAAGTTCGAGGATAAGGGAAGTCAGTGGGTGCACGACACCTTCATTGTTGAGGACCTTGTCATCCATGGCGGTGGTGAGAGGTAGCATCGGCCCCGCAGGCGAGCGGTCTCCTATGGCAATGATGCAAACTCCACCATCATCCCCTATTGACAAAATAGGGGACTCCACCATGCCCTATCTAGTTCACGACTCCACCAAGCAACATGCATGCCCATGCCCACCACCAGAGCGAGGAGGTGTGGTTCCATGCCATGGAGAACCTCATCGGCAATGCTTTGATTCCAGGCGCGGCAAGCAGATTGCTTGGCGATGAGGAGTTGTTGTAGCTCATGAGCGCCGAGGATCCACCCACGTTCACTGACGCTAAGTGCAATCAGCACCAGTGGCGGGCTATGCTCGAGGAGATGAAGGTGATTGAGGACAACGCGATGTGGGAGCACATTGATTCGCTGCTTGGGTGCCAGCCAATTGGGCTAAAGTGGGTCTTCAAGGTGCAGCAGGACGAGTGTGGCACCATTGGCAAGCACAAGGCGTTAATCATCGCTAGAGGCTTCGTCCAGCGGGAGGGGATCAACTTTGAGGAAGTCTTCTCACCAGCGGTGTGGATGGAATCCGTCTGCCTCCTACTGGCGCTTGTGGTGGTATAGGACTGGTGCGTCCACCACATGGACATGAAGTCCGCCTTCCTCAGCGGTGAGCTCTCGGAGATGGTCTTTGTCAAGTTGGCTCTAGGGTTCATCTCCGAGGGGTAGGAGCACAAGGTGCTACGTCTACATAAGGTTGTCTATGGGCTGTGGCAGGCCCCACGTGCTTGTAACGCGAAGCTTGACGCCACGCTCGGTGATCTCGCCTTCTCCAATTGTGCCCCCGAGCACGCGCTCTACACGTGACTGATTGGGGAAAAGAGCATCTCATCGTCAGTGTGTACGTGGATGACTTGATCATCACCGGAGCACGGGGAGAAGACATTGATGGCTTCAAGCATGAGATGGTGGCTCATTTTTGCATGAGCGATCTCGGCTTGCTCTCCAACTACCTCATCATCGAGGGGAAGCAGGGGAGGGACTCCACCCTGTGCAGTACGCATATGCAGGGACTCTACTGGTGTAGCACCCAGTTTTAAGAACAAAACCAGATACTCACCATATGTGAGCCCAGGAAGTCAAATCTCACATATAGCTACAAATAAGGGTAATATCAATAGACAATGCTTAAATACATAGCGTATTAGTATAAAGAATATAACCTCAGAGTATAGATAGCGGAAAGACAACTCTGATCTTCAGGCGAAGACTCCAAATCCACAGGGACAACTGACTGGTTGATCACAAGCCTAATTCCTCCAAACTCTAGCAATCTGGTACCCATCCGGGATTTTCATCCAAATATTTAAAAAGTAAAGCAAGCGTAAGTACATGTCGTACTCAACAAATATAACATGGGGTTCATGAGGCTCAAAAGGCTGACACTGGTTTAACTGCGATTAGTTTTTAATGAGTCATCTTTTAGCAATTGGGTGGCAACAAGTTCATCACAAGCCCATAAACACATGATCAAGTAAACATGAATAATGAATAGCATAAACAGTAACCATTAGTGAGCATCTTTATCATCAGTATCATCAGTGTTCATCATCTATTCCGTAAGGGTTTCAAGGCCACTCGTGACCGTGAGCACGGCTGATATACCAGTTTTACACTCTGCAGAGGTTGTACACTTTCACTGTGAGTCGTGATTTATCCTTTCGCCCGAGGTAGCTAATCTCTTGACCCACTTCCAAGGAAGGTCGGCAGGGTTCACTATGAAGCCTTTCAAAGGTTCGTCTAACAAGTTAGGGCCGCTAGGTTTCTGTGGCCTGCAAATATAGAGCTCCTCTTCCGGCAGGCACAATGACGCGCAGCCTATACACTGACGGACAGAGGCCGCACTATATCCAACCGGAACACACCCCTCTTGCGCCATAAAGGTAACCACTAACAAGCTAGAAAAGGTCCTCATACTGAGCTAAAGCCAAAGCCATGTAGCCCTCACAGCTGTACTGTAAGTCCCGGATAATCACTTACAGATAAGTCCTTAGGGAGAGGAATCTAGAGCACCATAAATAGCCCAATGCTCTAGCCCCCTTGTTCCATGTTGCTAAAAAGCATCTTTTAATGTTTATTGCATATTACATTAGTCAAGTTACAAGATCATGGTTGTAGTTGAGCACTAGCATCATACTACCCAATGCTATACCCCATAGGAGACAAGGAATCCAGGATTTCAAATAGCTAGGAAAATTACTATGGTTACCAAGATAGACACATGCAGTATGAATTAAGTGATTAAAGGTGTATAGGACAATAAGAAAGATCACATGCTATACTTGCCTTAAAACACCGATCCTTCGGTAAGCTTTAATCTTCAACGTTCTTTTTCTTATCACCACGTATATCTCACTGACTGGACGTAATCATAAAACACCACACAAGCATCCATACAATCTCATACACGAAGCAAATAATTGATCTAAATTAGAACAGTACACCAAACATAAAATCAAGATGAAAATTTTGTAAAACGAATCTACGTCCTGCTACGAACACACAAACGTGAAAAGCACGCTAATCGGAGCTACGGTGTAGAAGATACATCTACTGATAGATCTGCTTTATACATGAAAAAAAAACTATAGGCTTCATTTATTTTAACTATATAAAAGCTTATATAAATTGGATTAAATCAAATTTAGATTTGAATTATAAAACTGAAGTAAAACGAATCATATCTTATTTACAAAACCCAGTTGCATAATTATTAATCAAGATATGATTCAAACCATGAAATTCCAGTATTAGTGACATGATAAACACTATTACTAACGCGTAGATCTCGACGCTATGAATCTAACGCAACTTGTATGGACTAAAACGGATCTAAAACGTAAAAGATATGATTTAAACAAGATTTCATTTGATAAAATAATAGATTAAATCTAATTACGAATTTTAAAAGTTGAACACATCTAACAGTAGTATAAACATGTAGAATATGAAATTATGAACCTAACGCAAGTTGAACGGGTCAAATCAGAGTTAAAACGGAGAAGTTATAGCTAAAACAAAATCAGTGACAAATCTATAAATAAGTGAAAACGTATTTTTAATGTAAAATTCAGAAATATGTGGCATGCTCAGCGTAGCTGCTAATAGATATCTCACGTTAGCAAAAGCACACGGCAGAAAGAACGGATCGATCGAGTCAGAGCTAGAACAGATAAACAACTTGGGATCAAAGATGCTAAGACTGGACTACAAGGATCTGGATTTGTGCGGATAGACTTATTGAATGGATAGAAAGTTACGTAGTTTCTCCACATGATCTGTGCTCACGTACCTGACCAAAGACGAATTGGGCGCCCTGCCGCTCGGCCGGCTTGCTGCACCCACAAGGATGGTCGGCATTGAGTGCTAGCAATTATCGTAATGAAGCTCCTGGCTGTGACGGGTAGGAAGGTTAGCTCGGCAAGATTTAGCATGTCCGTGGTAGCTTCCTTTAAGATGCAGCAGTCTGATGCTCCATTACTCCAAGCGGCACCAGCAGATTTTCATTCAGGTTTCTTCAAATGGGAAGTGCGCGTGGTGTGGTCAAACTTGGGGCTCAACCGCTCAAATCGAATCGAGTAGGACTGCAGGAGACTAAGAAAGACTGCACTGCAGGGCTGGTTTTGAACGTGACTGTAGAGGCTTGCTATCACCTGAAGCAGCAAAGCACAAGGAATAAGAGGAGGAGGAGACGGCCATAAAACATATACGTGATGTCATGTGATGTCATCAAGCTAGTTAACAGATTGGAACAGCGCAACGCATGCAAGCTCACGGCCGGTGGTTTAGGACAGCAAGGGAATAGCAGCGCAACTCCAACGATGATGATTCTGGATAAACTGATCGTGCAGCATGGCATGGCTCTTGATTTTGAAGAAGACGACTAGCGCTCCTAGAAGCCAGCAGCAGGAAACACAGTTGTATATGCTAATCCGATGTGCTCGGCTACAGATTTGCAAAGGAGCAATTTCAGAACGCCCAGGAGGAGACCCACACATATAACGGAGGTGGTGAAGAGCTTGGGCGTGTGCTCACCGGCATTAGAAGAAGATCGGCGGCGTCGTGCGGCCAGGGAAGATGCATGTCCATGGAGCAGCCACGGTGGCACGGTAGCAACGTTGGCAATTCTCCGGTGATGGCGTCGATCGGTTTGCTCTGGCGTTACCTGGCTTTCTGCAGGTCGCGACTACACTGCAACAATGGAGCAGGACGGCGCGGCTCGGTCAGGGCAGGGCTCCGAGAAACGTAGAAGATAGATGGAACAAGAGTGTTGGTGGGGCACTTACCGATGGCCGAGAAGCAGCGAGGATGACCGGGCTAGGCAGCGCGGCGGCAACGGTGACGGCGACAGCGACAGCGACAGCGATGGCGACGGCGGAGGGAAGGAGGGAAAAATATAATTTACTACACGAGGGGTTTCCTAAACTAGGGACTCCCAATACGGTAGTTTTGATGTGCTTTGCCCAAAGGGTTGGTAGATATATATAGGCAGAAAAACTCTCCACGTCCCCGTCAACTAGCGATATGGTACTAATTGACGTTGCACCATCCGCCTGCGCTAATGAGCCTAAATAAACATTAAAGCCCATTAGTAAATAAATACATGCGCCTTTGAGATTTACTAGGATTATTGCACATGGGCTTTAAGCGTTGGGAAAAATGAGAGATTTATTATTTTCGGAATTAATTAATTCCGTGGATAAAATAATTCTAGAAAAGTCCAGAATTGATATTTAAGCCACGAAAAATACTCCGAGACCTCCGAAAATTTAGGGAAATTTCTCAGAGACACTTTGGAACATGATGAACCCAAATAAAGTATTTGGAGCTCATAAAAAGATTATTGGGAACTTGGAACATAAAGATTAAGGTGAAGGAGGTAGGAATTAAATTCCAGAAATAAGCTAGAAAATTCATAGAGATAGATATTTGTCTCCTAAACGTATAAAAACACACATTTTGCACATAGAAACACGAGGTGCGACCGGCATGAATGCAACAAACACGTTTCTACCTTATAATAAATTTTAAATTAATGAAAATTTTATTTTCCTATATTTTATGAGCACCAAAATTCAGAAATAAATCATTTTATCCTATTTTCCAAAAGAGACAAATTTTAGGGTGTTACAACTGGAGTAGAGTGGCATGATGGATTGCAAGCCATGCACAACACCGATGGAGGAAAGGATGAAGCTGACAGAGGCTAGCACTACGGTGAAGGTGGACGCGACGCGCTACCGAAGCGTCGTTGGTAGGTTGCGCTACCTGACTCACACACGACCAAGCATTTTGTCCGTTGTCGAGTATGTGAGCAGGTTCATGGAGGATCCTCGGGAGGATCATTGGTCTGCGGTGAAGCGCTAGCTGTGCTCCATCAAGGGACAACACGATCAGGGCGTGGTCTTCCCCAACACCGGTGGATCAGAGCTACGGCTGAAAGGCTTCAGCAACGCGGACCTGGCGGGCGACATTGATGGGCATAAGAGCACCTTCGGCGAATCAGCGTGCTTGTCTTGGTTTGTCCCCTGCCGTGTGGCAGTCACAGAAGTACAAGGTGGTGACTCTGTCGATGTACGAGGCAGAGTACATCACAGTGGCCATGGTGGCGTGCCAAGGGGTGTGGCTGCACCGGCTGCTATGTGAGCTCATTGTGGAAGAAGCTCGCCCACCAACTCTGATGGTGGACAATCAGCCCGCCATCGCCCTTGCAAAGAACCCAGTCCTCCACGACCGAAGCAAGCATATCTACATCAAGTGTCACTTTCTTCTTGATTGTGTCGATGGAGGACAAATCATCGTCGAGTTCGTCAAGACTGGCCGACAACTCGCCGACATCCTCACCAAGCCACTTGGACACCTTCGGTTCTCTGAGCTGAGGAGCAAGATTGGCATGGTGGATTTCAAGGCTAACGATGCTATGAACCTTATTTCATATGAGGGATAGGGAGGATAACCATTGGCAAGGGGAAGGACAGGCAAAGTCGGCGTGGAGGGAGACTAGAACATTTGGAGTAATTGGATTATTTGTTGTTCATTGTTTAATCCTTCCATGGCTGATTACAGGGTATAAATAGGCTACCAGAGATAATGAGTCTCCTAATTTTTAGCTTCCTGAATTCCAGCCTAGCCATTACTCACCATTACTCCTAAAATTCCAGCCTAGCCGTTACTGACTATTACTCTCCTAAATCCCAGCCTAGCCACTAATCCCTGCTGAATCAGTGTCGTCCGCTTCTGGCTGCTGTGAATGCGCCCCCTCTGCTGCGTTCTTGGTGGCATGCACCCCACATGACATCTCGCCCCCCTTTCGGAGCAGCTCGCCCACGAGCTGTCATAGACCTACTTGATGCGACCAAGGGTTAAGCCTTTTACATCTCGGCTTACCGTTGTTATTTAAAACTAAAAGATGGAATGAATTTGAACTGCAAACTAAAATATGAAATAAAATTGAAATGCATTTACGTCCTCCTGAATCCCATGGGAAGAGTCCAACCACTGTCTTCATGTGGGATGGAGTGGAGGATGTACTAACCGACTAGTGCGTTGGGCCTGTCCAGCACCAAGGCGGGTGCCAGAACAGCTGAGATGGCCACCGCCGTCGGTGCTTGCTGCTGAACGCAAGGGACACGTGGCTGCATCCCAGTGACCGGACCCTGGTACAGGAGCGTCTGGTCAGTTGTAGAGGCGAGTCCGGTCATCTCGCAGAGAGCCCAATGAAGGGTATAATGGCTCTATTCTTTTGGGGGCTCTATAAATACTTGTTGGCCAGCTCTAGCTCACTCTCTTGGACATTTTGATCATCCATACTTGATTGTGAGCTAAGCCAAACCTCTCCCACTCAATCTCTTGCTTGATTGTGCATCCAAAGTAAGTTGGGAGTGATCCAAAGTGTATTTGATTGAGTGATTGCATCTACTGGCACTTGGTGATCGTTCTAGTTGCGGTTTTCTTGTTACTCTTGGTGTTTGTCGACACCTAGATGGCTTGGAGCAGTTTGAGGAGGTTGGCACAAGTTGGTGATTGTTTGTGGCTATCTCCCGGTGGATTTGTGAGGGGTTCTTAACCTTTCCGCAGCGAATAGCCAAAAGGTACTCTAGTAAATTATTCATGTCATTGAGTTACCCTCACTTTAGGGCAGGTTCTTGCGGCGCCCTAGTATAGGGCTTTGCGTGGTGCCAGTTAGCTCGTGAAGCACAAGTGAACGGTCGACACAACGGGGACTAGCGTGCCGGCAAGCACGTGAACCTCAGAAGAAAAATTGTGTGTCAATTGTCTCTTTGGAATTCTCCCGGTATTTACTTGGTATTCATTATTGGTTGATTGATCTTCACTTTCCACGTTCGGTATACTCCCCTACACTACTTGTATTTACTTTACTTGTCATACTTGTGTAGTGTAGCTCTCTAGTTGCCTAGTTGTGTAGTTTGCTAGTTAGTTAATTAGTTGTTTTAGTTTCTTGCTAGCTTAACTAGAGTAGAGAGTAGTGACTTAGCACTTAGAGATCATAGTCACTAGAATTAATTGGGTAGGTGTCTTGCAACCTTGACTAGAGCTAGTGTAAAAAGCTTCGCTTAATTATTACTAACACTTGCTCTAGTGATTTGTAGAAGATTTTATTAGACTATTCACCCTATCTAGCCATTAGAACCTCTCAGCCGGAAGGCCCCATACCTGGACCTGTGCCTCAATAGTACCTACAGGACGTATGGCTGAGCCCGAGTGGTTGAACGCACACTGCAGCGATGAGCTGAGCAGCATGTGCATCTTCCACACCACCCGCCGGACAAGGAAACCTCGCCCTGCTGCTTGTAGGCGCACCGCTGCCTGCTCCTCCGATGGCCACGTGATGGCCCAGGAGCTAATAGTCGGACGTTTCTCCATATAGAGAAATTGCACGCGCCGGCGTGCCATGACGCCACGCGCTGTTGCCTGTAGATGTACGGCCGCCTGACTTCTGCGATCTGATCTCTCGATCTAATCACGGAGTTGGCGGAGCTCGACCCAGCCGCTCAGAGATGTGACGATTCCCATCAATGAGGATGCGGAAGTTGTCGGCAGCAGAAGCCATGGGAAAGGATCCCTGACTCATGATACCAGATGCTATGAACCTTAGTTCATATGAGGGATACCGAGGATAACCATTGCCTAGAGGAAGACCGGGCAAAGTCGACGTGGAGGGAGACTAAAACATTTGGGGGTAATTGGATTGTTTGTTGTTCATTGCTTAATCCTTCCATGGCTGATTACAGGGTATAAATAGGCTACCGGAGATAATGAGTCTCCTGATTTCTAGCTCCCTGAATTCCAGCCTAGCCATTACTCACCATTACTATCCTAAAGCGAGTCTCAGCCTAACCACTAATCCCTGCTGAATCAGTGCTGTCCGCTGCTGGCTGCTGTGAATGCGCCCCCTCTGCTGCGTTCCTGGTGGCATGCACCCCACATGACAAAGAGTAGCGGCAGCATGAGGGGAACAATTGTAATATAATCTACTGCATCCTTTGATTGTTTTTGCTGTAGGAAGTTGGCATTGGGTCAATTCCTGCCTATCCTTTACATTACTCCACATTACTGCTATAGATATGGCAATAGGCCATCTAATAATGGCTTACCTCAGACATGTAGAGTAGTTGAAGGCTGATCTCAGCCCTGGTACTATGTACCTTGTGTAGTTGGTAAATTCCTACCACGTATATATACCCCATGTAATGCAATGGAGAAGCTAGTTCAGTACACACACACACATGGGAGGCTGAGTGTCCTTCTGCTTAGTTTACCAATCTGCAAGCCAGACATTGTATAGCTGGCACCAGATACAATCTACTATCTCATCTGCTAACAAGCCTCCTAAACACTAATAGGGTGTTTGGTTTGAGGGATGAGTTAGTCCATCATCTATACTTATTTTTTTGTTTGGTTTGTGGAATGGAATGGGTTAATCCATCATCATCTCATTCCTCACACGCTAATAATTAGTACTAGTATGGGAAACGAATTCATTCCACCAAATTTTAGGAATAGACTTATGATGCACCACCTCATCTAGGAAAACACCCTAAATCTCTTAACAACTCAACAACTGACTAATCTCTCAAACCAAGTCCTGCATGCCTAGACGAACCTGGATATCTAACCTGCAACGTTCCTTGCCTTCTTGCACTGGTACATCTTCCCAACAAATGTGTCCACAACACTACGTTTCTTTTGAACTGCCTGTCTATTATGTGGGAGGAACGTGTCAGGAGGTATCTTGTTTTAGTTGATTTGCTCCAAGTACAATTTTTTCGTCAACGATATTATGACCTCTAATTGAGCTGGTTCGATTACTATCCTTAGTCTAAAGTCTAAACTATTCATTGAGCATCAAGATTATTCCATGCACATAAGCAAGTTTTTGAATAGTAACTTTCTGTTACTGAATTATCCATGAATTTTCTTTTCCCTTTTTGTTTAATGAGCGCACGATGCTATGGGTATCAAGGTGGCTACCACTTGTGGTTGCCAACAGCGACATGGTATCCTAAATTGAGATTATGCTTGCATATATGAAACCCTTGTGATAATAATGATATGGAAAAATTGTGTTCTTGCCCTTATTTAGTACTCCAATTGTGATTTTGCTCTTGCTTTTTCAACTTTGTGTTTTTACCCTTGTTATTTTGAAATAAACTGTCCGTTTGCCCCTGCTTTGGATGTCCGTCATAGGGCAGAGAATAGATGAATTAAAAAAATTCCAAACCAGAAAAGCAAAGTCAAAATGACAACACTGCCAATTATCCTTGTCTGCCTCTCCATCGTCCAACACAGACTGCATCAAGCGGTTCTGTCGGCGGCGGCGCCTCCCGGCCTCTGGGTTTGAGCGCGGCGGCTGTTCGGGGTGGACGGCGGTCAAGTCCGGCATGTTTGGCCCCTCCCCGAACGCCCGCACCGCCAATGCCGCCATGTGTGCGTACCTCCGCGCGGGCCTCCTGGACGACACGCAGGACGTGTTCGACCAGATGCCCGCCTCCTAGCGCGTTCATTTGGGCCACGCACGCCTCGCCAGCGGCATCGGCTCTGCCACCGCTGCCGCCTCGGAGCTCCTTGGCCGCATGCGCCTCGTGTTCGATAGCATGGACTGCCTCGACGTCTCGTCGTGGAACGCCGTCCTCGCCGGGCTCATCGAGCTGGGGGGGCACGAGGAAGCGTTTGAGCTGTTCGACGAGATGCGGGCGAGCGGGGACGTCCGCGCGCTCCTCACCGCGGCGGGCGAGGCGGTGCACGCTCTGTCGCTCAAGTCTGGGCTGGAGACATACCTGAGCGTGGGCAATGCGCTCATCGGGTTCTACGCAGGCAGAGTGTTTCTAGGGGAGAGCATGGTGAGCGTGTTCCTGAGGATGCCGTTGAAGGACGTGATTTTGTGGACCGGTCTGCTAAATGGATACATGGAGTTTGGTCTCGTTGACATAGTAAATATTTCTCTGAATTGAAATAATTACAGGTTGTGCCAAATATATTTGACCAAATGTAATCATTTTTGTCAGCATATACAATATAAATATAAATGTGTAATTCCAAATGAGGGGTAAAATCACAAATAGGCATAACAAACAGGGGCAAAATCACATGAGCAGTTCTATCCTTTTGACAAAATTTAACACCGCTAGGGGAGGATGACGGAATAGGGGCAAACTGGTGCTTCGTTTTGAAATCACGGGGTAAATTCACAAAGTCAAAAAATAGGGGCAAAATCACAATTTCGATACAAAACAGGGATAAAAATGCAACCTGACATTTGTTTTAGTTCAGATTTCTTGATTCGTGCCATTAGGCTGCCATAGTCCATACATATTTTGTTTTCGCTCAGATCTTATGATTTGGGACAGTGGGCCACGTTACATATTTTCTGTTTGCTAGTTTAGTTCCTTGCAAGTAGCTCACTATGTCCTAACATTGTTGTGGCATTCAGTATGTGGCATGACAGTGTGCAAATCCACACAGTGTACTGTTTGTCGTCAAAAAAGATCCTTATGTGAAACGTGAATGGTCACATGGCTATTCCTATGTCATTTGACGTCCATTCTAGCATTGTTCTAGGTTTATGATAGTTACACATGGATGGATGTGGTTGCCACAGCCTCAGAAGATGTATCATTAAGTTCTCAGAACTCAAATGAGACACAAGACTTTAAACAAAGAACATGATTGATTTCTAGTTACCTGTATATTGTTGTGAGAGCAAGCAATAACAACAAGCATACTGCTCTTGTACAGCTTATGTTAAATAGGTCGATTTGAATCCAACTCTGGATTTAATTTTGCTTCTTTGCTTAGTGCGACAGTCTCTTCTACTCTGATTTTTCGACTTACTTTTATTATTACTAGGTTACCATTATGCAGATTTACAATTTTACCCATAGTTTTACCCCTACATGTTTTCTTCCTGGGATCACACTACTTGCCGAGCTTTTTAGTGCTTTGGACATTTTAACCTACAATACTGGTTTAGGTTATGTGTCATGTGCTAACTTGATCAGATAGTCACCTATCAGATGTAGATTATGCTAGGAACAGAACTTGCATGAATAATAGCCACGGAGGCTATATATAGGAATACGTGAGTGCATATAGAAAGGACACTACTAACATATACTTAGGACTCCTAGTTTACAGCATTGCATTTGAAAGATCGCAAATACAAAAGGAGAGTCTATACTTCTAACAGATTCATATTTTAGTGTCGTGTTGTGTTACAAACACTTGAGCTGAGATGGCTTGTTATGGCAATATGAATCATGAAAACGAGTTACTGAAAATTAGTGTACCCTTCTTTCGGTGCTTCCTTTTTCTAGATGATCAAATACACTACTGTTTCTGATAATGCTTCACTATGGATAAAAAAGAGTCTACTATTGTGCATAATTTGTTCTCTTTGATGCTTGAAGTCAGTATTTTCATTAACTAAACCAGAAAGTCGTAACAAAAGGTTCATTTTCATCCCTTTTGTTTCTGTCATTTTAGTAGTTTTATGTATAGCATATAATTTGATGGTATCTACATTCAAAAGTGAGTACGGTGATTTTGATGCTTTCATAGCTTGTTGTAGTCTTGGGCACTAATGACGTCTAGTTGCCTGCAAAGGGATGTACAAGGTAAGAAACCGATACAGATAGAGGTGCAGACTACCAAGCATAAATGCAGTGTTGGCTCTTTTGGGATTACATTGGTTACTGGTAGTCTTCTGATTTTTTTTTATTCAATTTGACAAAATTTTGTTAAGTTTGTGTTTGGAGTTCAAAAGGGATGTTTCTGTCAAAGTCACTGGAAGATTCTGAGTGTTTTTCCCCCCTCAAAACTAATTTCTTTTAGTTCAGTTAGAAGAGTATTATGAACTATAGCTGTGTACGCTTCAAATTTTGCTTTACCTGTTCTAATTAGTTAAGAACTGGCAACAAGTGGTTACTGTGGTTTTGTATTTTCCTCTGCTACTATGTTCCTCTGCTACTATGTTCTAATTAGTTACGAGCAGGCTGTGTACGATTACACCTTCGTTCCTAATGAGTCGCCGCTCTGGCCGCAGCTATTGCGTGAGGCTCATACTGCCAGCCATGAAGGCTCGCAGAAGACACTTCACATGCTGAGTGCATCCTTCTACAACCGACGCGCGCATAGGCTGGTTCGAGACTATGTCAAAGGCTGCGCTGTTTGTCAGTGTAATAAAACTGAACACCTGCATCCCGCTGGTCTTCTTCAGCCACTTCCTATTCCTGAACATGTGTGGAGCGACATCACCATGGACTTTGTTGAGGGCTTTCCGCGTGTGGGCGGCAAGTCTGTGATTCTTACTGTGGTTGATCGCTTCTCCAAGATGGCGCATTTCATCGCCCTGAGTCACCCCTACTCAGCTAGCTCCGTCGCTCGTGCCTTCTTCGACAACATTGTGCCGCTGCATGGATTTCCATGTTCTATTGTGAGTGATCGGGATACTGTTTTCACTAGCAATTTTTGGGAGGAGCTTTTCAAGCTGGCTGGTGTGACCTTGCTACGTAGTTCCGCATTTCATCCACAGACAGATGGGCAATCTGAGGTTACTAATCGTATCATAGTTATGTACCTGTGTTGCTTAGTGGGGGATCGGCCTCGTTCTTGGTTGCAGTGGCTTCCTTGGGCGGAATTCTGTTATAATACTTCCTACCAGTCTGCCCTGCGCGCTACGCCGTTTGAGGTGGTGTATGGCCGGTCTCCACCGTCGATGGTTTCCTATCTTCCTGGGTCGGCTTGGGTGGCTGCTGTTGATCGCCAGCTTCATGACCGCGATAAGTTCCTGCTGGACATCCGTGATCGTTTGGTATTGGCTCAGGACACTATGCGGGAGATCCATGACAAGAAGCGCCGGTTTGTGCAGTTTGCTGTAGGTGACTGGGTGCTGCTCCGCCTTCATCACCGCACAGCTGTTGGTATTACTCTGGCGGTCTCCTCCAAGCTAGGGCCACGGTTCTTTGGACCCTATCAGATTGTTGAGCGCTTGGGCGCCGTGGCTTATCGTCTGCGTCTTCCACCGAAGGCTCGTATTCATGATGTCTTTCATGTGGCGCTGCTGAAGAAGTATGAAGGGGACCCTCCAGGCGCCATTGTTCCTCTTTCATCCACGCTTCATGGGCGTGTCATTCCTACTCCGGCTGGGGTGGTGCGTGCTCGCTTGAACTAGGGTCGCTGGCAACTCCTTGTTCATTTGGAGGGGCGGACTGCGGCTGATTCTACTTGGGAAGATATTGATGACTTCAAGGAGCGCTATCTAGCATTTCAGCTCGCGGACGAGCTATTTGTTAGGGAGGAGGGAAGTGTTATAGACGCCTTTGTAGGGCGTCAGTATAGGCGCCGGCCCAGACCCAACCGTGGTTAAGGGGCTCGGCTGATTAAGTTAGGAGAGGAAATGGAGGATATTTAGGAAATCTATATTTAGGAAATCTATTTTGGGTTGTTAGTAGTGCACCTATTATATAAAGGGCACTTAGAGATTGTAATAGGACTTATCGAAGAAGGAATAAACCTCCCAAGGTGGGCGGGTTACCTTCGACGGTGGCTGCGAGCGATTCTGCCGCTGCCGCCGGCGAACCTCCCGCTGCACCACTTCCTCGCTATCCCTTGCGCTCCAATTCTCAATCCAGCCTTCTACTCCACTCTCCCCTGCGATCTCCCCATCGTACCCGTCCACGCCGTAACATACTAGTTAAAATGGGAAATTAAGAACGAAGTGTTGAAAAGACATTTTACACTGAATTACAAGGGAAGTAACTCAAGTATGCAATTTCCATTCTCTTTATGACTTCTTTTATGTTGATTGCTTTTCCAATATGGTTATAGGGATTCCGTTTGTTGTAATGCGGTACAGCCGTCTAACCTTGTCATGATGCAATGTTTCAGTAGGTGGACTATGAAATAATTAGGCCTTTCAGATCAGATTGTTCTAGGCTTTCAGATAATAGTCAGGTCTCTGCAGTCTTATTTGATCTCTTGTCTGAATCAATGCAACTAATAAATCTTGTACTTAACATAAACTCCCAGCTCCAACTGTGGCTCCAACTGGAGCTGTTTTCGTATTTTTCTTCAGTATGCTACATTGTTGCAGCACATTACACACTATTAATTGTGACACACGTAGGCTTGGCCCATCATGTAGACCTGTCACTGAGTTTTCAGATCAGGTCTTTCGCCTCTTAAATGATTTACCTTTAAGACCTGCTTGTTCTCAAGGGCTCCAATATTGTTGTAGGGCAGCCATTATCCTATTGAAGTTCTTTAACACCTGTTTCTTCTCAGGGGTTCCAATATTGTTGTGGTGCACCATGTTGGCCCAAATAGATCTTAGATTTAGATTTGTAAACTCTCAGAGGACAGCTTGTCCCTTGGTCATTTGGATTGAAAGGAAATGCAATGGCTTATCCTAATACAAGGGTGTGCCCAGCTTTTATGGGCAGAGGGTTCTTTCTACCTGCTCCAATATATTTTCTCACCACTAAAGTGAATGCTGAGCATATTCCTATTACAAAGGCTTGAAAGCCAAGGAAAGTAAAATGCAGAAAAGTAAGATACAAGTGCTGCTGAGTACTAGGCTTATCTATCATTCTGCCCCTAAGCCTTGTATCGAGCACCGGAAGCAATCTGCTGTAGCCCAATCATCTCCCTCATCTCTTGGAACTTACACTTCCCCAGCGACTTGGTGAGAATATCAGCCAGGTGAACAATAGTGGCAATGTGGCTGGCCTTGTTGCTCCATCCTCCAAGCAATCTCTGATGAAGTGATACTTGATGCGGATGTGCTTGCTTCTCTCATGGAAGATAGGGTATTTAGCCAGAGCTAGAGCAGACTTGCTGTCCACCTTCAACTCAACCACATCCACCTTCCTGCCAAGGAGCTCTGCCAGCATCCTTGACAACCATAGTACCTGAGTTGCTGCAGTGGTGGCGGCGATGTACTCGGCTTCATAGCTCGAGATGGCTACCACCTTCTGCTTGAGGGACTGCCAGCTGACCTAGCAATCACCGAGGAAGAACATCGCCCCAGTTGTGCTCTTGCTAGTATCCACATCACCCGCGAGGTCGCTATCGTAGTAGCTGACAAACCGCGTCGTATCGGGGGCCCTTCCGTAGTGGAGACCATAGTCGAGAGTGCCCGCCATGTAGCGCCGGATTCACTTGACGGCCTGCAGATGCTCCATCGTCGGCCGCTCCATGAATCGGCTCTTGTACCCGACGACGAACGCGATGTCCGGTCGGGTATGAACCAGGTAGCGCAAGCTCCCGACCAGCCGTCGGTAATGGGTTGGATTGACCTCCTCCCCCGTGCTCTCCCAGCTCAGCTTGAGCTTCTCCTCCATCGGGGTGTGGGCCGGATTGTAGCCTGTCATGCTATCAAGCTCGAGGATGCGCTTGGTGTAGTGGGTTTGGCGGAGAGCGATCCCGCTGGCGTCTTGGCGTACTTCGATGCTAAGGTAGAAGCAGAGGAGTCCAAGGTCGCTCATGTCAAATGCCTTCTTCATCTGCGCCTTGAACACCTCCACCTTCTGCTCTTCAGCGCCGGTGATAATGAGGTCGTCGACGTAGACGCCGACCAGTAGAACGTTGCGTCCGCTGCCTCGCCGGTACACCACAACCTCATGCGCGCTCTACTTGATACCCATCTTCTTGAGTGTGGCGTCGAACTTTGCGTTCCAGGCATGTGGTGCCTGGCGCAGGCCATAGAGTGCCTTGCGTAGGTGTGGGGGTACCCAACAGCATCATCACCGATCTGGGTACTCAGTTCACCGGGAACGCTTTTTGGGACTTCTGCGATGAAAGGAGCATAGTAGTAAAATACGTCTCGGTGGTGCACCCTAGAGCTAATGGACAAGTCGAGCGGGCAAATGGCATGATCTTGGACGCATTGAAGAAGAGGATGTACAGAGAAAATGACAAAGCCCCCGGAAGATGGCTCAATGAGTTACCAGCCGTGGTCTGGGGCCTCCGAACTCAGCCTAGTCGTAACACCGGCGTCTCACCATACTTTATGGTTTACGGCGCTGAGGCAGTCCTCCCATCAGATATAGCTTTCAGACCAGCAAGGGTAGAGAACTTCGACAAGGGCAAGGTCAATGAAGTACGGGAGCTAGAAGTAAACAGCGTAGAAGAGAAAAGGCTCGATTCTTGTGTACGTACCGCCAAATACCTTGCTGTTTTGCGCAGGTACTACAACAAAAATGTTAAAGAGCGGTTCTTCGTGGTCGGAGATTTGGTCCTGAAGTGGAAGACGAACCAGGCTGGTGTCCACAAACTTGCAACCCCATGGGAGGGACCATTCATGATCAAGGAAGTCACACAACCTCGAGATCTACGCCAATAAACGCGCTCCTTCGTTACCAGTGTACACGCCTCTTCGTTAATAGTGTAAGAGGGCCCACACTGACGCGTCTCCATACAGGTGCCAAGCGACTGTTTGCCAGAAAAGAGTAAGAAGACAGAATGACGTACTATACCCATTTGCTTTTTTGACCAGGCGTGTCAGACTGGACTTGGCAGAGAATAGAGATAAATAAATACACCGAATAAATACATAATGGCGTTCGCGTTTTAGATGCCCGTTTCGCGCTAAGGATGGATCGGGGATCGCCCGGACCGCTGTGTGCTCGGGAGTGCCCGGACCATCGGTGTGTGCTCGGGGATCGCCGGACCTTCGCTGCGTTGCTGGGATCGCCGGACCATCGCTGTGCTCGGGATCGCCGGACCATCGCTTGTGCTCGGGATCGCCTGCACCATCGCTGTGCTTCTGGGATCGCCTAGACCATCGCTGCTTGTGCTCGGGATCGCATGAGACCATCGTCGTGCTCGTGGACCGCCTGCACCACCTGAAGTGCTCGGGGGATCGCTCCGACCACTAACGTGCTCGGGGACTACTACGACCACTATCGTGTTTCGGAGATCGCCCGACAACCGGTGTGCTCGGGGATATCCCAACCAGCGATCGAAGAATTTTTCTCCTCGGCTACATGTGATTTGTACTCACATACAGTTGAGAGACATTTATTTAGACCTTACTACAAGGCTCATACTTCACCTTCCAGCAAGCTCGGGGACTACATCGGTACGATGCACCTGCCGGTGCATCTCGTATCGCCTGTACGACGATTGGGTTCTCAACTTAATTGGGAATTCTTTTTAGACTCTGGCACCACGTGCTTACTTCACCTACTACCAGGCTCGGGGACTAAGTGGGCACACTTCACCTTGCGGTGAATGTGTTTGTTTTTCGACCACTACGCCTCTGATGATCAAAGATGCTACGCTTCAAGACGCACTTACATTTCTTTTCGTAAATACAAGTGGGCACACTTCCGGACAGTAAATCTTTTTCTTTTTTTCTTAAGAGCACCATACATTCTTGGACAACCTATTTCTCCGGCGACGACGGTGGTCGGAAGATGTCAAGGACTCGGGCATAACTTGTCGGAGAAGGTCGAAATGGCGTGTCGCAGCATAATACATGGTGCTCGGGGACTAGCTGTGGGGGTATTAACCCCTATACCCTTACGGCTAAGCTTGGGCCGGCCCGGATCGATGGGTCCGGTCCATCCGAAAGACGACGTGTGGCCCAGCCAACCTGGTTGGAGTCCTGCGCAAGGAGTTAAGGCGGATTTGGCGATCAAGCAGGATCCTGGTCGGTTAGAATAGGAATCCTTATCCGGCCACATATGGCAATTGTAACTGGCTAGGATTAGTTTCTAGATCTGTAACCCTGCCCCCCGGACTATATAAGGTGGGCAGGGGATCCCTCTAAAAGACATCTCTCATTAACATACAGCAATACAATCAGACGCAGGACGTAGGTTTACGCCTTCTTGGCGGCCGAACCTGGATAAAACCTCGTGTCAGTCTTGCGTCACCGTCTTATTTGTGGCTTGCGCATCTGTCTGCCGACAATCTACTACCTTGGGTATACCCCTAGGTAGACTGCCGACCATATTTCGTCGACAGTAGGCGGTACACCTTTCCCTCTTCTCTGGCGACGATGTAGCTAGGTGGCTGGCGCACGTAGACCTCCTCCTTTAGATCACCATTGAGGAAGGCGGACTTCACGTCCATGTGGTGGACTTGCCACCCCTCTTGAGCTGCCAGTGCGAGGAGGACATGGACTAACCCCATGCGCACCATGGGGGAGAAGGCGTCATCGTAGTCGGCCACCTCTTGCTGGATGAAGCCACGCGCTACCAGCCACGCCTTATGCTTGATCACCGTGCCCAGCTCGTCCTTCTTGAGCTTGAACACCCACTTCAGGGTGATAGGGCGATGGCCATTCAACAGTGACACCAGCTCCCAGGTGCGGTTCTACTTGATGGACTTGATTGCCTGCTCCATCGTCGTCCGCCACATCGGATCACCCAGCGCTTCAGCATAAGTTGTCGGCTCACCGGTGCATGTTAGATGTAGCTGGGCGAAGAGCCTCTTGGGCTGGTCTAGTGGAGACTGCTCTCCGAGGATGTTTGCCACCGTGCGGTACTAGAGGGGCTCATCATCGTAATAGGCGTCCAGGCGGTCTTCATCATCCTCTAGTGGCATCACGTACTCAACCCCCGGCTGCCCTGTGTGCATTGGTGTCACAACGGGCGAAGTAGAAGACACTGGAGTGGTCGGTTGGTGCGACGGAGAGGTCGGA
The DNA here is from genome assembly GCA_904845875.1 of Miscanthus lutarioriparius. Lineage (NCBI taxonomy): Eukaryota > Viridiplantae > Streptophyta > Magnoliopsida > Poales > Poaceae > Miscanthus > Miscanthus lutarioriparius. The sequence goes on along the minus strand of CAJGYO010000007.1, from coordinate 56,886,130 downwards.
TGTGGTGCTGGAGAGGTCGGCGCTGTTGCCGATGAGCCCTCGACCGTCATCGATGGGCTGCCGACCACCGCCGATGGGTACCGATCTCCCCTGGACTTGGTGATGGCGAGCGTGGTGGAGCTGATGAAGAGGTCAGTTCTGGTGATGAAGATCTAGACGTCGATGAGGATGCACCTTGTGCTCCCTCAGCACCACCCACTCACGCGTACTCGATGGTGAAGTCACGGAGCACGGCCGCCGACCCATCGTCCACCACCTTGTCCCATGCCCGGCCACATCCTTCATCGAACATGACATCGCGCACCATGCGCACACGCCGTGTTGCTGGGTCAAGCACGCGGTAGGCCTTAGCCCCTTCTGTGTAGCCGATGAAGACCCCCCGACGAGATGCGATCGTCGAGCTTGTTGACATGGTTCAGCTCCTTAGTGAAGGTGAGGTAGCCGAAGACACGTAGATAGCTGACCGCAGGCTTGCGCCCATGCTAGGCCTCATATGGCGCCATGCCATCGAGTGCACTGGTCAGCGAGCAGTTGAGAAGGTGTACAACGGTCATTACGGCTTCGCCCTAGTAGATCGCTGGCATGCCACGTTGCTTGAGGAGGGCAAGTGCTGCTGCCACCATCATCTGATTATGACATTCGACCACGTCGTTCTACTGTGATGAGTAGGGCGTGGAGTAGTGGCGCTGAATCCCCTCATCAGCGCAGTACGCCATGAACTCGGCCATCGTTGTCCGTGCAGAGCACCCGGAGTTTACGGCCGCACTCCTCCATGGCTACCTGATGGCACTTGATGGTGTCTGGAGCTACCGCCTTGGAATCAAGCAGCATGGCCCAAGTGTAGCGGGTGGCATCGTTGACAAGCAGTAGGAAGTAGCGCTGACCTCCAGGAGTTGCCGGTGACACTGGACCACAGAGGTCACCGTGCTCTAGCTCGAGCTGCTCGGTGGTGCGGTAGGAGGCTTGACACGGGAAGGGCCAGTGCTTCAGCTTGGTCACCACATAGTTGTCGCAGAGCTGCTCGACGTGGTCGACACAGGGCATGTCGCGGACCATCTCCTACTTGCCGAGCTGTTTCAAGGCCTCAAAGTGAAGATGCCCGAAATGCTCGTGCCAGCGCCTGCCTCATCATCCTGGCGCGTGGCAAGGTAGAGGGGTTGCACCACCTGCACATGGAGCATGTAAAGGCGGTTGCTTCCCTGGTTCACCTTGGTGAGAAGGCGGCAGCTTCTATCCTAAATGCGTAACATGCCATCCTCGATCTCCACCCGTGAGCCATTCTCATCCAGCTGCTCGATGCTAATGATGGAGTTCCTCAAGGTCAGGATGTAGTACACGCCGGTGAGGAGGCGGTGCTCCCCAGTCTTGTCCTTGAAGATGATCGAGCCGACTCCCTTGATCTCAACGGTGGAGTTGTCGTTGAACCTGACGGAGCTCTTCACGCCGAAGTCTAGGTCAGAGAAGAACTTGCATCGACCAGTCATGTGGTGCGTGACACTGGTGTTGAGGTACCAGATGTTGATCTTGTCATTGTCTGCGCCTTTTCTAAGGAAGGCGTGGGCACATGGTTGTCGAGGTGGAGGTGTGCGGAGCCAGCCGACATGGATAGGGGAAAGCTTGGACATTTCACACCCTCCCCTGCTTCTTGCTGCGGCTCGACGCACACACCAGGAAAAGAGCAGCATCCTCCTTCTCTGATTGTGCGACGTGAGCTTGCCCACCATGGTGTGGAGGAAGGCGGTAGTCCTTGGCCCAGTGGCCGGACCTACCACAGTTGTTGCAGGTGTCATCCCGGGCCGCCTTGTGCTCACCGACGGTGTAGCCATCAGCACCTGCCTGGCCCTAGGGCCCCTTCTCCTCCTTTTCTTGTCGCCGTGTGGTCACCGGCGACGCTCCTTGGAGGAGCCAGATGGTTTAGATCCTACCTCCTTCTTCTTCTTCTCGAAGGCACGCCACTGCTCCATCGTGTATAGTAGCTTGCCTCCGGTGGCGCCTGGCTCGGCGTGAGGCCCCTCTTCGCAGTCCTGCACCACCTTGAGCCTCCCGGTCACGTCCTCGATGGTGAGCTTCTCGAAGCCAAGAAGCATCTCGATCGATATGACGATCTACACATACTTCTTCGGCATGCAGTGGAGGAATTTTTCCACTTTGCGCTCCTCCGTGAGGTCGGTGTCGCCATTGCGCGCCATCTGCTCCATCAGGTTGGTCAGGCGAAGGGCAAAGTGCTCAACTTACTTACCTGGCTAAAAGGTGAGACCTTCCCACTCCACTTGGAGGCGCTGCAACATCTCCTGGCACCCGCGATCTCCACCGAAGCACGCCATGGCGATCGATTCCCACTCCAGCTTCGCCGTGGCCTTGTTGGCGAGCGAGGCGCCGAGCTTGGTGGGGACGGCGGTGCATAGGGCCTCCAGTGCCCGACGAATCATCGTAGCTGACACCGCTGACGTGTACCTCCTCCCACGGCTGTCGGCCCTATAGCTCTTCATCAGCAGGCTCCACTCATGGTAGTTTGACTTGGTGAGCATCGGTCAAGGCATTCCTGCTCCGAGTCACGGTAGACCGTCTGCAGCACCGGGGAGCGCCTGCGGCGACCACGACGCCGCTCTGCTGACGGCAACTAACGGTAGCACCCGTCCGGGCTACGCGATCCTCCAACAGGCTCTGGCTCCCACTCCATCTTGGTGCACAGCGCCGCAGCGGCAGCCACCCCGGCCTGCGCCGCAGCCGCTGCCTCTGCAGCAGCAAGGCCGTCGCACGGTCTCCGGCTTCGGCTCCTGCTGCGTCACCGCCGGGGTTGATCACCGCACCGGCGGCGGTGCGCGCTCTCACGATCTGGCTCTCGGTGGACATGGCGCTCGCTCACTCAAGAAGCCTAAGGCTCTGATACCAATTGTTGGCCCAAATAGATCTCACATTCAGAGTTGGGAATTACTAGAGGGCAGCTTGGCCCTTGGCCGCTTGGATTGAAAGGAAATGCAACGGCTTGTCCTGATACAAGGGTGTGCCCCTGCTTTTATGGGCAGAGGGCAGCATCTTCTTTCTACTTGCTCCAGCATATTTTCTAACCACTAAAGTGGATGCTGAGTATATTCCTATTACAAAGGCTTGAAAGCAAAAAAAAATGTAGAAAAGTAAGATACAAGTGCTAACCCGCACTAGGCTTATCTGTCACACCCATTACCCTTTTGAAATTCTTATTGTGTTTCCACTAGCGCTGATGGTGACAAAAAGTGTCCTCCCTTTCACTCTTTGGCCTAACAAACCAGGTTAAGGCAAGGTACCTTTTTTTGCATCAGATCTTACTCAGCAAAAGGTACTTTGTACCTTTGTTTGTTTTGTAGTTAATGTGAAAACTTAAATTTCATGGCCATGTATTTTATATTACATTTGGAATTTCGTGCATTAAGCGTTATACTCTGTTACCGACATGATTATAAGAACACCATGACATGCAATTCTTGCTTTTGACTTAAATCTGCTATTTATCAACTATCAATATGTGATGAATTTTATCTTTTTACATGGCTGTAGTGTCTTAATTGTTGTAATTTTCTTTAAAGATGCAAGGGCGGTGAACTTGTCCGGAGGTGTCATATCCCTAAACTGTTAAAAAATATTTTTTAGGTCCTCAAATTTGTCTTTATGTGTCGTCTAGGTCCTAAACTTTTGAATTGCTATTTTTAGACCTACGACTTGACTTGTCTCAGTGTGTCATCTAGATCATTGAACTTGCCATAGTGTGTCGCTGAGGTCTAAATAAAACCAATCTACTCCACATCACGATGCCATATTGGCTGGAAATGAATTAATGTCTATGGATGGAAATGAAATGTTGGATTTAACTACTTTTGGCCTAGTCGCAGATGAGCATTTAGGATGACTTCGAAGTTTGAATAATAATACTTTTCTCGGTTCTTGAGAGTTGATTCGAGTCAGTCTGGTCCTGATATTCCAAGGACTGTTCTTTCTGCTCACCAAGACACCAACCATGCATATCTATCTGTCTTCGTAATAATATCATATCGGAGGTTGGTGACACTTCAATTCTTCAACAACAACAAAAAATACTCAGTATCTTTCTTTAGATAACTCCATCATAGTCTTGCGTTATTACGGTTTACACATTACAATTACTGAGAGAGTTTGGGCCTGGGCCACAACACCTTTTTTCTCATTATTGGAGCTGGTCTTGACTTGTTTCCATTCTTGCACTCTCCAAAGTGACTTCTTTCCATCAACATGCAAGCGGTAGTAGGCTTGCACGCATTACCTCCTCTCTGAATCCCATAAGATTTCGGAAAAGGAGGCATCTCGGAAAGACAAGTACACCCACAATGCAAGATCGATCTCAAGGACCCGGTGCCATGTCGTCCCCCTCGTGATCCACGAGGGTGCCCATGTTGCACATGCCAATGATTTCACAAACACAAAGCAGTGTAGTATCATTCATACCTACATTGCCAATAAGCTATTTGACGTTGAGTGCGGGTCGAGGGCGGCCCGGCCAGTATGGGCTGCATGGAGCGGAGAGGTGTTGACCTTTGGGCATGACTTTCGCTTTCCATTGACACCTCTCGCTCTGCCTCTTTCTTTATTCCGTTGATTTCTCAACGGTGGCCTTGTTCGTCGTCTTGCTCTTTGGCACCGCACCTGTGCCAATAAAGCTCTTGGTGGGTGGCGCTTGACCTGACGTTTGTGATCTCGTGGTGGGTGGGGCTTGATGTCCGTTTCACCCAACAGGCTATTTGCTATTTGGTGGTGTGGTGATCCGAATGGCCATGGACATGGACGCCCAAAGTACTCCTACTCTTTATCCTATTACTAGGTTCGTGCGCGTGCGTTGTTACGGGACAACTAAACTTTTATACTAAAAATACACGGATTGCACGATAAGATAACAATATTATGAAATTAAATACCGGCGTTAAAGTAACATTTAATCCAAAAAGTAAGGTTCATGAAATAGAGTCGCATACGGCGTTCTCCTTCCATGCCGCCTTCGACATTCTCCTTCCGTGTCGCTCGACTCATCTCGCAATGGAGTCGTCTCCCCATGCAGAGAGGCGTTTGCAGCAGTAGTACACTCTCTCGAGGGAGGCGTTGATATTGATTTGCAAGTAAAAGTCAAAAGACTAATTAATATCATTTACTTACATTATAAAGCATTGATATATATAAAAGAACCAGTAGTTACCTTCGTTGATCTTGTTTGTCAAGTCTTTAAATAGTGTACAGAATTGTGATTTTCAACAGGTTCCATGTACCTAAGAATAACTAAAATATAAAAAGATGAATCAGGTCTGTAGCTTATAAAACAAGGTTGATTATATATAGTTTCTATGACAACTTTATTTATCTTTTAATCATAGATATTTTTGGCTTTTTAATCCCCGCTCCCATCACACTCACTCTCACACAGCCTTAGGACATTAGCAAAGTAGTCCATATTGCTGAAAAAAAAATACAACCTAATGGGCTGCTCACCCCAACGCTCACAAAGACTGCCGCGGCAGCCGAGGCAGCAGTGCCTTGAAATGCCGAACGGAGCTGTAGACTCTAGTTCTTTTTGGTCGAATGAACTTGTAGATAGTTGTTGCTATGCCGAAAGGTTTGGGTTCAAGTGGGGCCCACGTTCTTTTTTTATTAAAAAAAGAACAAAGACATCGTTGCTTTGCCTTATCCATTCCGCAATCGAGCTAGGCGGAGGCCGGTGAGCAGAGAGCCTGCTCCAATTGAGCGAAATAGCGAATCGAGCTTCACGATTGCTCCACTCGAGCGAAATAGCGAATCGAGCTGGGCCGGTCGCTCCAATCGAACAGAGCGGTGGAGTGGAAGCCGCGGCCGCATCGGCTGCGGCAGTGGTGGCTGGCGAGGCTGCAGCAGAGGGCGAGGTGGGCGGCACCTGAGGCGGCGCGGACGTCGTGGCTCTCGCGGCTCACGACGCCGTCTCCTTCCAGTTCCACCGCTCGCTGTGGCAAGTCGAGACGGGCCGCCACGACACCCGCCATGGACCTGCCCAGCCCGGAGCTAGTGTTCCCGCTCCTCATGGACGCCTTCGCCAGGCGCGGGCGCGGCGTCGCCGACCTCATCGCACTCTCTGGCAAGAAGGGCAATCCACCCCGACCTCATCCTCTCCCCCATCTGCGTACCACGGCGCCAGATCCCCAGGTCGCCGCACCCGGCACCCTCACTTCAGGGTATGGCTTCTCCTTCCTCCCAAGTCGGAATGCACTGCCATTACTTAGTTTAATTTGTTCACTACTAGTTTTTGTGCAGGTTAATGATGCCAGATTGGAGTACGGAAGCTTTATTTAATTCATTTGTGATAGTCAGCAGCTGTTATTTGTAGTTATTATGATAATTAGTACCCTACAATCCCGATCCTGCTTGTTCCCAATTCGTTGTTTTATCTATTTCTCGTGCTGCCAGAGCTTGTATCTGTTTCTTGTACTGCTAGTACTGCTTGTTGGTTATTCATTTATGATGGTCTCTTGGTACTGCTAGTCCTTGTATATATAGAGTGTCCAACCTTGTGTGTGTGCAATTTATTGTGACTATGCCCATGTAGAGAAGCAGATTGTGTGGGAGGCGGCGAGGGTAGGAGAAGCAGGTTGCCATCGATGTTGGGTGTCCACGGCGATGGCACCATAGAGGTGGCAAGGGAAGGAGAAGCAGATCTTTCTTACTGCACTTCTAGGATTTAGCTGTCACCAAGGTGAGCCATATGATGAGCTCGCGGGTGTTTTCTTTCTGGGAGAATTTAGCTGCGAATTTCTTGTATGTTGTTTGAGCTATATACTATCAATCTATCTCATATGCTCACATTGTTCCACAATTGCATTCGTCAACACAAGTGCAGAAATTTTTGAATCCCAGTTAATAGGCAAAATTTCTTAGATGTTTCATAAAGGAATTTACGGTGTTTCAATCCTAGGACTTGGCTGGTTATACATGTTACCACCCACTGCGAAAGGAGGTAAAAAGACACAGATTTGTACATGTGACCATACAGGTGATTAAGAACATTCAATAGCCTACTGTGAATTATAGTTTAGAAATTCTAATCCACTTGAGACCTGAACGTGAATTTTAAGAATATCACACTTCACATTACTACAATTTGAAGAAAAGAAAAATCTAAAGCTGTTTTTCGCAGTTTGGATTTTAAGATTAGCACGCGGTCCATTATATTTGGTTTAAATGTTGTTTTGGTCATCATCTCGAAACTTCAATAGGAGTATGGTACTTCGGTTTTGGAATATGTCATTAAGGTTTAAGCGACTTATGAAACTAATATGATTTTTTCTAAAACAAAACTCACCTTTTTCTAAGATTCCATTGAAATTAATATGCCTTTTCTGACTATATATTGTTTCCTTTATGTTCACAGGATGACTGAATTCAGAAACAGTCTTCATGGCGAATGGAAACAAAATTTAAAATCATGTTTCCTTTATGCTGACTACAAGACAGATAAATGATAAAGTGATTTTACATTATCAACAGTTGCCCCCTTTTGCCATCTAGTGATACTTTTAAAAAATTGTTCTCATGAACCGGTGGTTTACGTTCTGTTTCATCTTTGGTGGAATGCGATGTTCCATCAGCTTTATAAAATTATATTAGATGCAATCTGGCTAGATTGGCTTTTCTGCAGGTAGTCATCATAATCTTTGGTTTGCAACAATTGATTTTGTCACAATTGGTTTATAGATGCATCCAAGTTTATAGACTAAAAAAACCGTTAATTTTGGGTTGATGGTTTGGCACAATGGATTAAAACTAAGAGTATACAAAATGGATGCCAAATATTCAGTTTAGTTGCTGCTTTGGCCTCACTGAATATCATCACGAATACTGCAGAAAAGGGTCTGTTGATGAGTGACCTTTTTGCATCTGATGAAATGTTGAACTGAATAAAAAGAAATTAAAAGGAGGCCTGAGCTGCTTTGCCTGATTATGCATTGCTGCTAAAATTAAAATAGGAACTCTGCACTTGCAGACACTAACATAATGACTGTGCATTGCTGCTGATCTTGTGCTCTATAAGAGAATGCTTGGGTAATTATTGCTGCTCATTTGTTGTCGTGTCCAGTTTCTTCTTGAGCTTCAACCTTGCAAGTTAATTATTGTACCTCTATTCGCTTATCCAACTTCACTTTGTTCCACTCAGTCACCATAATCTTTGGTTTGCAACAATTGATTTTGTGACAGTTGGTTTATAGATGCATCCATGTTTATATAGACAAAAAAAAAAACTGTTAATTTTTGGTTGGTGGTTTGGGATACTGGATCAAAACAAAAGTAACAAATATGTATATTTATAGATTATAGGCATAAAAAAATTTGTGGATAAGAGAAAGTAATTGCTACGACGACATTTCATAAAAGTAGGATTTAATTTCCTTTGCATATCGTCACTTACCTGTGACTTTCGTGCCTTGTGTACAGCCTGACCGAGAAGCAGATGGCAGGCGAGGGCAGGAGAAACTGATTGCCGTCGATGTTGGGTGGCCACCGCAACGGCACCAGACAGACGTCGTCTAACCGAGAAGCAGAACACGAGGAGCGGCGAGCCAGCGATGGAAGGAGAAGCAGATTGCCGTCAATGTCGGGTGGCCACGTGACGGCACCAGACAGGCGTCAAATTGCCGCTGACGTCGAGTGGCCACGGGACGGCGGCGGTTTGGTGTAGGAGATCGCTTGGTGCTGACGTCGATAGGTCATGGCGGTGGCACAGTAGCGGACAGACAGACGTCGGCGCTGGAGGCTTGGGGTAGCAGAACGCGGGTGACGTCGCGGTGCCATGGCAACGACGATGGCACCAGACTTGGCGTCGGCGGCTTGAAGTAGAGATCGTTGTTGACGTCGTCGTCGAGTGCGAACGGCGATGGCAATTTTACCCCTTCTAAGTTTTTTCACGTGTGCATTAAGCTGGGGTCACGGGAGGTGCTAACTGCAATCGCGTGAGACCGGCACGTTGATTGTTTGTTTCCTTTTTTTGCGTGTCAACGTTATGGGCGCGGGTTTTTTTGAACAGATTGTCTGTTTCCTTTTCTTCTAGGCGAGATTGGCAAGACGTGGTTTTTTTTTTTTTTGGCGAGATTGGCGAGATGTGGTTTCTCGGAAACCTTCTGGGCGCTGGGTTTTTTTGGAAAGAAGGGATTGCGCCAATCGGTTGCATGCGAGGGAATACAGGCTTTTTGTTTGGTTGGCCACGAACGCTGAGCAGTTACTGCTCGGAGCAGGGCCATTCACGGGGTGCTTTCCTTTTGAATATCGCAAAGGGTGGAAACGTCGATCACGGGGAAACGGCGAAACAAATAGCTCCTGCTCTTTCCTTTTGAATATCGCAAGGGACGCCGCTTGTTGGAGAGAGGCTGCGGGAACGCACCAAGCAGAACTATGGGTCAACGTTAGAATGTCACACAAAAAAGTATTTACGTTTTGTTCTTTTTAGTTGTGAGAAAGGGAGATTAGGCACGCGGCACATCCAAGTCCTACTAGTACTTGTAGTAGTGGGCAGTGCAAAGAAATAATGGAATATATGTGCGGTTTCGGGCTTCCTTCTCTGGCTCGCTGCCATATGGGTATTTTGGGTCATAAACATTGACTCGTCTATTATTATATACATACAGTAAAATTTCATATGTATGGTTAGTTTGACAACCTAACGTTTTGGTTTAATCTTTTGATGAGCTAGAGCATAAGATTTGGAAGCTTTAACATGACAACGCCATATAGGAGATTAATCGTTGCATTTTCGCGACATCCTTTTGCTTAATCCTTTTTTTTTCTCCACGAGCACGCTTTATTTGCTTGTTAATCTAATTGGTTGAAGGCGGTGCGAGCCATGTCACCCACAAGAACTACTACAAGCCATAGCCATTGGTGCGGTTTAGTCAACTTTCAAACTACCATCACTGTCTCGTGATGTCTCTCAATGCATTTTACACCTCATGCAACTAATACCACAACTTTCTCTTGCCTTTATACTTTTGTTATGATATGATAAGTGTGCTGCTCACTGTTGTGCGTGCTGCTACTAGTACTACAGTATCAACGTCGGATAAGCGTTCCATGCATACTTTCTCCATTGCCGTCTTCCTCCCATTGCCTGCTAGCCGCCTGCTGTATGGATTCTAGATTGCATAAGGATATATATGGATTCTATGGTCCACAGATAAGCAGTCCTGGAGGTCGGAAAGATATAAAGTAATGTTATCCATCCATCAGTTAATCACTTAGCATGTGTTTGGTTACTGGGTCGGAGGGGGTTGGAACGGGTCGGACCCCTTTCGTCCCACGTTTGGTTGTAAAGAGAACTAGGTTGGGTTGAACCCACATGGGTATATTCCCCTTAGATCCGGGTCCAGGTGAATCCTCCAAAACGGAGGGATCGTTTCGACCCAGTTCCTCTCGCGCAATCCTATCACCGCTCGCTCACCCCCTCCCCCCCCCCCGACCCCGACGCCAGGCGCGACGCGCCATGCGCAGCGCCGCCGCCCCTGACCGGTGCTGCCACCGCCCCCATCCGCTGCCCCTCTCACGCCGCACTTTCTCCTCTCCCATCTCTCCCGCCCGCAGCTTCTCCGGAGTAGATCTCGCCGCCGCCGCTGCCGCCCCTCAAAAATCCGGCGGATCCCTGCCCTCCGTCGTGCCTGACCGCCGTCGGCCCCTGACCACCGCCGGGCCCCTGAACTCCGCCACGCCCCTGACCGCCGCCCCTGACCGAACCGCCCCTACCAAGCGGCGCCTCCAGCACCGGCCCTGCCCCTGCCAAGCTTCCAACGCCGGGCCTGCCCCTGCCAAGCCTCCAGTGCCGGGCAGTCAAGCCTCCAGCGCCAGCCCTGCCCCTGCCAAGGTAAGACCAATCTGTCTAAAAAATATTTGTGGATCTGTTGCATATAATGTCAAGTATATTTCAAATAATACTTCATGTAAACATACTTCAATTGTCAAGTATAAGCATGATGTTGTTTTCAAATAATACAGAAAGCATGCACTACCATTCAGACCATGGCTGAAGAGTACTTGTGTGATGGTTCATTCTTGTATTGTAGATGGATAGGAGGACCAAGATTGTAACTTGTGCTGCTGTTGCATACATGTTATTGTCAATGATGGCGGTGATTATTCAGTCTAGGAAACGTAAACGATGTAGAAGAAGGGTTGGTATTACCTATGGGCCTATGGAGGCAAGGGATAGGATAAGAGTAGATTATCTAAATAACAAAATTTGGAAGGATGACACAACTTGCTTGAACATGTTAAGACTTAATAGAGGCAAGTTCTTTCGGTTTTGCAATCTTTTTAGAGAGCGTGGTTTGCTTCAAGATACATGTAACTTGTGTGTTGAGCAACAGGTGGGTATGTTTCTAAATACAGTGGGACATAACCTTAGAAATAGGTTAGTTGGAACTAATTTTGATAGATCGGGAGAAACAGTTAGCCGCTATTTCAACAAAGTACTCTGTGCTATTGGAGAGCTGCGAGGGGAACTAATTAGGCCCCCGTCTTTGGACACTCCAAGCAAAATTGCAGGGAACAACATATGGGATCCTTACTTTAAGGTGGGAGGCTTATCCCTATTTTGTTTTGAATTTTGTATTAATCTAACCTCATATGGTCCCTAATCTTTACCTTTTTGAAAAAAACAGGATTGTATTGGAGCTATTGATGGTACTCATGTAAGAGCATCTGTTCCTAAGAACATTGAACATGCCTTCGTGGTAGAAAATCATTTTGCACACAAAATGTAATGGCAGCTGTTGATTTTGATCTACGGTTCACCTATGTGTTGGCTGGTTGGGAAGGGGCTGCACATGATGCTCTAGTTTTACGTGATGCTTTAGAACGTGAGAATGGCCTTCGTGTCCCACAAGGTAATAGAGTAGTAAACTCTCAACTTTTACATACAAATTTTAGTTTATAGTATTATGACCAAATTTCAAATGATAGGCAAATTCTACCTAGTCGATGCTGGATATGGAGCCAAACCAGGATTTTTGCCCCCCTTTCGTGGAGTTCGGTACCACTTAAACGAATGGGGAAGTAATCCAGTGCAAAATGAGAAGGAATTGTTCAACGCACTCATCACTACGTGTCATAGTAGAGCGGGCATTTGGGGCACTAAAGAGGAGATTCAAAATTCTTAATGATGCTACTCCATTCTTCCCTTTTCCAACACAAGTAGATATTGTTTGTGCTTGCTGCATTATTCACAATTGGGTCATACAAGATGGGCGTGATGAGTTCTTCATAGAGGATACTAATTGGCCAAGCTACAACCATGCTTCCACACGCATTGGCCAAGCAAATGAGCATGCTGCTATGGTTAATTTCAGTGCAAAAGAATTTGGCGAGATCAGATGTGGGCAGACCGAGAAAACAACAATGTTAACTAATTTTAGTTGTATAACATCTTTAAGTCTTTCTTGGCTGATGTATTGCTATTTGTAAGGACGTATTTGTCACCATGCTATTTGTATAACAATTTTTAGTTGTATAACAATTTTAGCTATTTGTATGAACATGTTGCTTGCTAAATTTTATGTAATTTGTGGTGATAATGTCCATTTCAGCTACATCTTGGTGCTGATTTTGTAATGATACTAATGTCCATTTTGGCTACATCTTGGTGCTGATTTTGTATCGCTACTTTTTCTTTGATTGTGTTTCGTGTGGTAGAACAATGGAGGAAGTAGTGAAGGCGTGGGGAACTAATGGGCATGCTACGTGGACATCAAGCAATATCTCGCTTTAATGCTCTCTCACCTCAATGATTTGGTGGTGATGGTTTGAAGACATCAAAGGGCTTTAAGAAACACCTTTTCAATGGTTGTGCTAGGGCTATCAATGAGAAGTTTACCACAAGGTTCACTTTGGTGAGCAAGTCAAGAATCATTTGAAAACACAGCGAGAAAAGGTATGCAAAGATAAATAGATTGAAGAAATTGAGTGGTGCCCTCTTTGATGAAGAAAACTGCATGATTACACTAGATGAGGAGCACTACAACGGCCATGTCCATGTAAACTTACCATATTTTGCTTAGTTCTTGATTCATTGACCTGTGTTAGATTATATTAACTTATTTGTCCTCCATGTCTAGGATCACAAGGCTGATGCTGAGTTCTTGAACAAGCCCCTCTTGCACTACAAAGAGATGGAGGCAATATTTAGCAATACCATGGCTACTGGAAACTTTGCAAAAGACTCAAGTGCACCTCTAGGTAGGGAAGGTGATGAGGTTGAAAGTCAAGAAGAGGGGGATGAGGTTAATGGGCATGGTCCAAGTGATGGGCCTAGCACTCAAGGGGCAACATCTTCTGCTAGTAGACCAAGTAAGAAGGCCAAGGTAGCTGAAATGGAGGAGGATGGGCTGGTTGCTGCTTTCAAAAGTGTAGGTGAGAACCTTGCCGCTGCCATAAAATTGGTTGCTAAACCTGATAATGAGCTGCCAGATGACCTATTTGACATCTTGAACCAACTTCCTGGTTTTAATTCAGCACACATATCTTTCTACTATGCTCATTTGGTGGCAAATCCTCACATTGGCAGAGCTTTCTATAAACTGCCATTTGAGCACAAGTTAAATTGGGTCACAATGTTCATCGCTGAGAAGTTCCCTGGAATATAAGGGTGATTTAGATGTGTGGGATGTTTCTTTTGTTAGAACTTGAATCTTATGTCAGTGTGTAAGCCTTGAACTTATATTGTGTAAGGCTTGAACGTGGTGTAACTTGTATTGCCTTGAACTTGGTATATGTAAGTAAGGCTTGAACTTGATTAACGTTGCTCAAGATATATGATTTGGTGTGTCTGCTTGCCGCTTTGTTGAATTGTTGAATTGGTGTGCTCAAGGGACAGGCTTTTGGCTTTTTTGCATGTGTTTATAAACAGAAAGAAAATGAGCATGTCAATTGTTTGTTTGTTTATCCCTTGAGCAAATGAGAATTGGTGAATTGTTGAATTGGTGAAATGGTGTGCTCAACGGACAACTCCTATTAAGAATTGGTGAATTGTTGAATTGTTGAACGTGTGTGTTGAATTGTGGCAGCTAATGTGTGTGGTAATCTCACCAAGAAGGTGAGCATATTCACTGTCCAACCCGCATCCTCAAACCAAACAAGAGATGGAACCACTCCAACCCACTTTATCCTCCAATCAAACAAGAAACTGGGTCTAACCCAACCCTGCAACCAAACAAGAACTAGGTTCACTCCAACCCAGAAAACTGGGTTGGCTCCGACCCAACCCGCATGGGCCCAAAACCAAACGCATGCTTAATCTTGTATTCTTGTGTCATTGACTCCGTGTTGAACTGAGGTACTCTTTGATTTATTTTAATTTTAAGAATATTGATAACTTTCTTTTTTCTAGTGATGAGCAGCTGAGTTATGGAATGATTCCATAAACTTACGAATTATTCATGAAACTAAATAAAAGATTTGGAATGATCAAATAAATAAATTATTCTCAGTTAAATTACAAGGCAATAAATATCATAATCAAGAAACTAAAAGGATCAATGTTTTCTTGTGGCAAATATGTTCATATCATTTTCAAATTGAATGAGTGGTAGAAATGAAATTTATTTTTATTTATGTAAATAAACTACGACATATATGTTAGGTTATAAATTTTTAGTTGTTTTAGTTTTACCCTAAGTTAAACTTCTCTAACTTATCAATTCTATAGAAAAATATGTCAACACCCACAATACCAAATAAATGTGCAATCTCAAGACATTTTATGGTACATTTAACGAAACTAATTTGATATATGTTCTTGATGTACTATTACCGTATTTTCCCATAAAGTTGGTTAAATTTTGAGAAGTTTGACTTAGGGTGGTGAAAATAAAATGACCTACAGTTCGGGATGAGATGGAGTACGCACTAGTTCCACTAACTATAAAAAGTAAGTGCATTGGCTAATTAAAAATTAGGTCGTCACTAAGGCAGGCACATTTTGAAAACCTCCTCCTAACTACGCAGCATGATGAGAAAGATTGGATGGGTCCCTAAGAAGAAAGAGACAGAGAGAGAGAGAGAGAGAGAGAGAGAGAGAGAGAGAGAGAGAGAGAGAGAGAGAGCAAAACTGTGCATGGAAACTGAAATCCATCAGGTTAAGGTTGGTGCAAGTTGTAGTGGGGAAATTTGTTGATTTCCACTTATATTCCTCACAAATAAACTTGCTAAACTGTATTTCGTCGTCATAGTACGTCTCCTTTGCTAATAAGACCTCTTGTCAAATCTGAACTTGATTATTGCAGATTTGATGTTTGGCATTAATCCGCAGTCTTTGGAACGCCATACCTTGGGGATCGGAAAGTTGCTAATGTGCACCCGTCTGATAGCTCGCAATCAGACCAGCATGTCGTGCCTGCCTTGTCTGTGGGAGTGTGGTGTGGGTAGGTACCATGCATGCATGCATGAGGGGTCCTGTACTGTCAAGTCAACCAAATCACACTAACAAGGAACTTTCCCTCAATCCACTACTATATGATTTGGCAGCATTCTCAAGCTCTGTGGAATGTGGATGATGACTAAAGGTTGGGAGCGTTGAGATTATGCATGGTCTTCAGGCATCAGATTTGTTTTGTCAGGACATTACTCCATTATTAGTTTGACAACCCCTACTTCCGCTGTATGTTTATTTACGGAGGGAAAATAGCAATATGTTCATTCCATTTTAATTTTCTACTACTCTGTATATACTTTTTTTTTTTTGGGTCCGAGCTTATTTTTTTGGGCCACATCCATCGCTGATGGGAAAAGGCCGGACCGCACAGCAGCTATGACAACCCACTAGCTCTAGCTCAGTTGCCTCCCAGCTATTTTCTAAATTGTAACCTGGCCTTATATATGATGATGAATGTGATGCTAATCTACTGTATAAGATAAAAAAGTCGTATATTATTATGCAATATTATTAGTGTGGACTCAACGTAGGCATGCAAGATCAAAATTGTTAGAAGTAAACTAATAATTACTCCGTAGTGGCCCGTTCGGCTTACCCAGAAACCGTCTTGTTCGGCTTCTTTTTTTAAGCTGAAATAGTGTTTTCCTCTCAAAAAAAAAATTCAGCCAGAACAGTGTTTTTCAGCCAGTTTCAGCAAGCCGAATGAAGCCTGGCGACAAATGCTTGCCCAGTGGCATTGCTTGCATGCTTCCCAAACAAGTGCATGTCACACATGTATGACAAAAAAGCGCACACACTACTACAGAATAGACTTGTTGTCCCGGGCGGTAACGGCCTTTAGTCCCGGTTACCGCATCGGGACAACGATCCCGGGACTAAAGGTGCCACCTTTAGTCCCGGGTTATCGATCCGGGACTAAAGAGGGACCTTTAGTCCTGGTTGGTGTTACCAACCGGGACTAAAGGTCCCTCTTTAGTCCCCAACCGGGACTAAAGGCCCTCCAGCCGTGCAAACGTGGCCGCACCCTTTAGTCCCGGTTGGTAATCCCAACCAGGACTAAAGGTTCCTTTTCTTTTTCTTTTTTTTGTTTAATTTGTTTTCAGTTCAGTTACACGTATTTGTTTAATATATAATATGTTTTTATGTACGTATTCTACGCGGCTAATATAAATACACGCACGCATATAATTACATCTAATTCTCATCTCGAGCATTATTATATTCGAATAAAGTATGAACCTATATATATTATAGATATATATATATATATATATGTATATATACAACACTTTCATAATCTTGTTCTTGAAAATAACGATATCAATAAACATTTAATTTACACCATTTATTCCTTAGGATTAAAGTAGAACTCGTCGTTGGGATTTAGCACTTTTTCTAGAAGAAATCCTGCTATTGACTCTTGAACTGCTTTCAGATGGTGTTTTTGCATGACCCTTCGTTTCAACCATTCAGTCTTGTATTTGAAATAAAAGGAAATGTATTAATACATATATATATATATATTCATTTAAAAATAAATAAAAAATTGATATATACGTACTCTGAGGACATCTTTAGGAGTTCTTCTTATGTGCGCAGTGATAAATTCACAAACGTAGTATCCACACAAGTTATTACACAGGTTTTGCCATAAACACCCTTTGCATTTGAGAAGAAGATTATTCTCATCATCTCACACGTAAATTGAAGTACGATATAGTAATTAAACACGTGGGAAAGTGTATATAGTACAACTTACTTGTATTTCAACTACATTAAGTGATGCCTTGCAATCCTTGCGATGTTGCCGAATAAACTCTTTCCAAACCCTGTGCGACCAATAATGTACGATCGTTAATAAATTATGGCAAAGTCTATTCAATAATAGTTGTGCGCGAGAGATCGAAATTACCCCTGAATAATATCTATCATATCTTGGTATAGTGCCCGCTCTTTTCTCAACGAGTCAAAGATTACTAGCCGACTTGAGTTTAACTCAATGACAATGAGTATCCAGTGAAAACTGCATTGGTTTATACACACACACGTACATGCATATAAGTTGTATTGATATTACATAAAATGTGTAGACTACATTATTATTAACACTTACTCAAAGTTGTACGGGAAAAGTATTGTTGTATTGGTGTCTTCGTTCGGTCTATTGGAGATACAACCCCGACAGCCACCATGATTGATGCATTATTACCATCTGGAATGTGCAGCTCACATGTTGTTAGAGGCCCGGTAATGTCATCAATAGGGAAGCGCAACCCAGCGTCGTCTTGAATAACTGGCAGCTCCATAGAAGCACAACTGCTTTTCATCTGACCAACAGGGCTAATGGTGACTCCCGACGTTGATTGCGATTGCATTTGACTCATTGCTAGCTGCACTTGCCTCTTGATCTCCTCCTGCATTTTTGCCTCAAGAGATTTTTCTCGTTCACGTGATTCAAGCAATGCTTGTCGTGACTCATCAACAAATTGCTCCAATGCACGGATTCGTTCTGCCTCCTCATCCTTCTTTCTCTGGCGGCTTCTGTAGGTATCCTTGTCTGCTGGGAATGCGTGTAGCCACGGAACCGCCCCATAGCCTCTTGTTCGACCACCGTGTTTGGGATTCTCTAGGGCATATGCCAATTCATCCTTCTCTCTGTTGGGCTTGAAAACACCACTATCAGTTTCTTCCCTCGCACGAGCTAGTCTCTATGTTGCTCTCTCAATTTTTTGGCTGAAAATTAGCTTGCCAGTGTCTGGGTCTAGGCTTCCCCCATGAGCGTAGAACCAATTCTTCGCACATTGAGGCCAGTTCTTCTCTATTGTTTTAGGTATGATTCCCTTGGCAGTAATCTCTGCTTCTAGGTTCTACCACTTGGGAATAACACTCCTATAACCACCTAATCCCATGCGATGATGGTATTGCTTCTGTCGGGCATTCTGCCGATTTCTCATCACACGTTCCTCACTGTCTTGAGATGTCTTGTATTCTACGAAGGCATCCCAATGGGACTCCAACTTGACAAACGCCTTAGCATTGAAATCTGGCGTAGCATTCTTCAAGATAAACTTTTTATACAATGTCTTCTTCCAACTCTAGAACAATGTTGCCATCTTCTTCATTGTCCAATCCCTCACTAGCTCCTTCAAAGCATCATCTGTTTGTAATGTGAAATGCTGAGTGATATCTCTCCAAGGTAGGTTCTTGTCACGATCAGATACAAAACTAACATTAGGAGCGGATATCTTCTGCTTCCATTCACGAGCACTAACTGGGATCCTATCCCTTATAATGAACCCACATTGATTGACATATGTCTGAGTATATGGTCCCAATGGTTTGCCGGTGTCGGTGTCGAATTCTGATATTATGAAACGGCCCTCTAATGGCTTTTTTGGCCCTCGGACTTTCCTACTTTTGTCAGTGGTTGATGTAGATCCAGAGACCGGCTGCATGAGTAGAAACACAACGATTAACAACAAATATACGTACGCATGCATCTATAAGATATGATAGATAATCGAATATACCTCGCCAGTATTTTCTTGCGCGACAATTTATTGATCTTCAACCACCGGCATATTCAGAATATCCTCATAATCAGCAAAGTACTGACTCGTGTTATCTACATACACATTGGTGCCGGCGTTGATAATATCCACCATTATGTCATCATCCGGAGCAACCATTTGTATCTTCAAGATAACACATAGATAGAATTACTATGGTACATAACATAAGTACATGTGATAACTGTCGCAGAACCGACCAATTTATAAGAATACAAGTACAATGGCAATCCGCAAGCGGTCGCACTGTCATACTTGAACCCATATAAACCCGGTAGTCCGTTGAGTACCACGACGGGTCTCGATAAACGATTTACAACAACCAAGATCGTACAGGATTCAACATACATGCCACATATTACATAAAGTTCACAGATACTTTTCATCATCAGAGTACGAATAAAAGTTATTACAAACCGAGTTTGATAAATAAAGCGGAAGCAAATAAGTTCGAAGATAAAGTTTCCAACATAGTTTGATACGATTGCCAAGCTAGATCACGGTCCACAAAAGCAAGGATAGGAATTACTAAAGAAGCACGCCCAAGGCTTACTCCTCATCCACAATGCGGGATAGAAGCAACTCTTGCAATAACCATGATACACGGTGCCATCTCGCAACATTGGGAAAATAAACCACGAGTACGAGAAGGTACTCACTAGACTTACCGTCATGAACCGGAAAATAAAAAACGACTCCAAGGATTATGCAAGGTTGTATAAGTGGACGTAACTTGACAACATTTTTGCGTAAAAGCAATTAAATCATGAATACGATTACTAATTCTTTACCAAGTTAATTATAACTATTCATTTCTAGGTTAGCAACTATCCTGTGCCAAACATGTGGTACATCCTTTATAAGCATACAATAGTAACCATAGCGGTATTGTAATTCCATTTTCGTCCGAACCATCATGTTCCATAACACAGTTACTACGATGTTGGGACTAGCTAAGTTTCTCACTATCCGGGAGACGGCGATTGAATCGATTTCAACCGGTGGAATTTATTCCTAACACAAACCTAGGTCTACCGACCACGATAGCCTTAGGTCACCTTTGATACAACTCGGTACACATTTTGCGGGTCCGTACCGCGCCGCACTAATCTGGAACACCGGATGCCGGGATGCTTCGAGGCCAAGCTCGCCCTTGGGCTCGGTCCGATCGTTCCCGGAAGGAGCGGCGCTGTGAGCGATTCCGGCTTGAGTTGAATTATTCGGCCCGCGGTCGGAACGAGTTATCCGGCCAGCTAAGTGAGAGGCATGCGTTCAATCTTGTCGAAGCACCAACAACGATCGTCCTTAATCGACATAGACGGGATAAATCCACACCCAAGACCTCCATGTCTTGTTGCTTCTCTATCTACTTCCCGTCCGGTCTCGATTTACTTTTACCACATGGTTACATTCCACGATAGCGAGATATAGCCAACCGCGTGCTAAGATTATCCACCTATATCTCGCGGTGACAGGACATCACCCGACTTCTACCGGTCTAAGCATGGCTAAGCATATATATTCGATCCTGGACCTATACCGGTTACAGGTGTAATATTTGGACAAGGAATGTACATGCATCAAGTGGTTTCATTCAACTCTTATAACCTAATGCATCAATCATAAATACGTAAGTAAACATTTGTAAATTACTGGGAGACTTATAATGCTCAGGGCTTGCCTCGCATGAAAGGAAGTAGAGGCGATGATCGGGGCACTCGGAAGCTCTTGGGGTTCTCGCTCACCACGCCCGGAGGCTGCGGCTTGCGGATCCTCCTGCGGGTTCCTTCTCTCGCTTCTTCAATTCCAAGCAACGTGATCTCTTCCTCCGATCCTAGATGCATGAGTATGGTATAAGTATTACGAATGCATATATGTTAACAAGTGCATCACGTTGTTTGAGTAGGTGCATATCTCTTCTCGATTATTACTTAACTACTTCTACAATGCATCGACTATGCCACAAACAAGTAGCTACTTGTTTCACTCATAACTGGAGTTCTATAAATCCAAAAACAGTGATCCAGGACTTTTCGGAAAGCTTATCAAATTCTCTACCACTTTGTTATTATTAACCATTTTTACAGTACACATCAGTTTCAACATGCAACTCATCACACTCTAGAATTAGTCCGGAAACTATTTAACATGCAATATAAAGTAATAACACCTCTACTTCATGTAATCATTCCAAATTTGACAACTTAAAATCTACCAACAGTATAGGCATACCAAAGACATTTTAGATAATATAATGGTGAAGCCCAAACTATTTATTAAATTGCCTTTATTATTTTATTTAGATATCTAGGTTAAATAATAAATATATATCAGATGTGCTTAATAAATTCTCAAAAATTTACAGAGTCTTACTAATGCTATCAAAGGACTACTATAAAAATTTCATGTCATTTTACTAAGTAGAACATTCTATACAAAAATGATAAGGAAGCAAGGCTTGAAATAGCATAAATGGAAAATCCTATTGAAAAGTGTCAAGCAACAGATTTCTTATTTTTCTTAACATCCATAAGGTACTAGGATTACCTCCAACAAATTTCATGAATTTTGGACTCATAATTAATTTATAAAAAATCATGCAAGGATGGACTAGCCATAAAGGAAAAATCTATAACTATAATTATACACATGCACTGGTCCTCAAATTTTTACTAGAGTTCATATATGACAAGAATAGCCTACCACAAAAATTTCATAATTTTTGGAGCACAGGAACTCTAGATATAAAATAAACAAATTTAAATACATTCAAAAGCACATTTCAAATCCTGATTTAAATCTCCAGAAATTTCTACTGTTGAAACCAAGAACATATTTTTATTAAATACTATACTTCCTAAGCAACATAATCATATTTATTTCACAATTTTTAGGAGCTACCAACTAAAGATACAAAATAACAAAACACATGTGAATGCATTCAAAATGAACTGGATTTGAAATCTTTGAGTCACGACACGTGAGACCCACCGGGTCGGTGAGACAAAACAGAAAGCACAATGGCGGCGCTGACTCGACGCGCGCAAAACTCGACGGCGGCGAGTTCGCCGTGATGACATCATCACTAGACCTTCTACTCGACCTAGCGCGTCGATTGGTATACTTGGCCGGCCCTATCGTCGACACCGGCCGACGGCGGCGGCGACATATGGCGGCTTCGGCGGCGGCGGGGCGTCGGCGATGCGCCGGTGGGGGCTACGATGGCTCGACCTAGAACTCGGACGAGCACCGAGTGGACTACAACGAACCCAGCGCATCAGCTATCGCGTGGAATGGTAGACTACAGCAGGCGTGGCCACGACGGCGGACACAGCGGTGAAGCTCGGTGAGTTTTGCACGGCGCTGACGCTTACCGAACGCGAATGGCGGGCACGGGAAGAAGCTACGGGGTGCTGGGGAGACGGTGGAGCTATGGCGGTGGTGCGGGAGTGGCTAGGCGCGAGCTGTGCGTAGCTATGGCGACGGCGACGCGAGCTGCGGAAATCTTCTTTGGGCGCTGCGAGATGGCGAAGGGGACGGCGAAGCAAATGGTGTGCTTTCGGTGAGTGCGCGCGGTGGTATTTGGCGTGATGAAAGCGGCGCTCGGGCGCGTCGTGCGCTCTTGTGGATAGACCCGGCGGCGACGCGGCGCGGCCGCTTTCCGCGCGCCGGCATGCCAAAGGCTCGACGACGGTCGGCCACTGAACGTTGCGATTCAGTTGATTCAGACGCGAACGGGACGCCTGACAGCGTGTTTTCTCGTTGATTTATCTGCAAATCCATGGCTCCTTAGTACAAACCCCCTGAATAAATTTCGTGAGACCTAAGGACCAGCTACAAATGTCGTTCAATGATCTCGTGCTAATCAAGCAATCAAAGGCGAGAAAAACATCCCCAAAGTGAGCACATCGAACCGGTCGATGAACCTAGACTTAGAAAAATGCTTAAGTGTTGAAATCAAGATTTTGCTAGTTTTTGTGGGACCCATTCAAGCATGTTAGAAGCTAAATCAGTCCATGACCCAAAAATAAAAGTTGTTCCTTATGTCAAACACTACAACTTTGCTTTAGTGAACTCCTCCATGCAAGGTCCCTAACACCTAGTTCAACTTTAGTCAAACATGTCACTTTGAAATCATGATACATACACAAACCATGGCTAAATGACCAAACTAGCCTTAGCACTAAATACCAAAGTTGTTCCTAATGATATCCTAAGCATGTTTAAACAATTTGCAAGGTCATTTAAGCATTTCATGTAGTAGTCACTCATATAGCTATCCAGGTCAACACATGTGATATTACTTAAGTGCTTGATCATGAAAGGTGACCTTCATGAACAAGGTTTCTTTTGTTAACCTAAGTGTAGCTAAAGTGTTTTAGTGACCAACATTACCCACTTGCATTCATTTGCACATGATCATAGGCATATGTTCCAAGAAATACGAGATAACAAGCAATGTTTCATATGTTTCGATCAAATGTTTCAATTGTAAGTGATGATTTATGAATGCTTGATGCTCATGCTCATGTTATGCGAGTCAAGTTATGCAAGGCTAACACCCGAGGTGTTACAGCCCCTCCCCCTTATAAAAATGTCGTCCCGAGATTTGCAAGACCTACCATTCTTGGAAAAAGGCGGGATAAACTTCTTGCAGATAATCCTCTCTTTCCCACGTAGCATCTTGTTCACTATGATTGTTCCACACCACCTTATAGAACTTAATAATCTTACTCCTTGTCACTCTCTCCATCTCTTCTAATACTCGAATTGGCTTTTCTTCATAGGTCAAATCCGATTGAAGCTGCACGTTGGCGGGTGCAATAGCTTCTTCCGGTACTCGAAGACATTTCTTTAGCTGAGAAACATGGAACACATCAAAGATTGCACTCATCTCTGGTGGAAGTTGTAACTTATATGCAACCTTCCCTTTTGGTTTCAAAATTTTGTATGGCCCTACATATCTTGGTGAAAGCTTCTTTTTCATCCCAAATCTTTTCACGCCTTTCATGGGTGATACTCTCAAGTATACATAGTCACCCACTTCAAAAGTTAGTGGTCTTCTTCTTCTGTCGGCATAACTTTTCTGTCTTGATTGAGCTGCCTTCATGTGTTGTTGGATGATACGTACTTGCTCTTCGGCTTCATTTACAAAATCAATACCAAAGTATCTCATTTCACCAGGCTCAATTCAGTTCAAGGGAGTTCTGCACTTTCTGCCATACAAGGCTTCAAATGGAGCCATTTTGATACTCGCTTGATAACTGTTGTTATAGGAGAATTCAGCTAAAGGTAACCATTTCTCCCATGAACCTTTTGAAGATATAACACAAGCTCTAAGTAAATCTTCTAGGATTTGGTTCACTCGCTCTGTCTGTCCTGAAGTTTGCGGATGATAAGCTGAACTTCTGATTAGCTTGGTTCTCAAAGCTTGGTGTAAATGCTCCCAGAAACGAGCTATGAACTGTGGTCCTCTATCTGAGATTATGGTCCTGGGTACTCCATGCAATCTCATGATCTGGGCAACATATATCTCAGCGTATTTCCCAACTATATACCGCGTGTTCACGGGTATAAAGTGTGCTGACTTGGTAAGACGATCAACAATGACCCAGATTGAATCGTGACCTTGTGGCGTCGTTGGAAGGCCTGTGATAAAGTCCATGCTAATTTCTTCCCATTTCCATCCTGGAATAGGCAATGGCTGAAGTAATCCAGCGGTTTTCATATGGACGGCTTTCACTCTACTGCAGTTATCACACCTAGCAACGTAGGCTGCGATCTCTTTCTTCATCTTAGTCCACCAAAAACGGGTTTTCAAATCTTGATACATTTTACTACTACCCGGGTGGATAGACAATTTGGACGAGTGAGCTTCTTCTAAAATTTGATTCCTTAGCTCACGGTCTTTCGGCACCACTAGTCGGTCCTCAAACCATAATACACCTCTTTCGTCCAATCTAAAATGTTTGGCCTCTTGCTCTTGCATTTTTCTCTTGATGTGACTTATTCCTACATCAGTCTGCTGTAGCTCTATGATTTTGCCCTCAAGTGAACAACTGATTGTGATATTGTGTAGTACAGCAGGATGTAACAAGTTGAATCCATCTTCCAGCAATGCTTCCACAGTGTTACAATGGGACTTCCGACTGAGTGCATCGGCTACTACATTAGCTTTACCCGGATGGTAATGCACCTCCAAATTATAGTCCTTAATCAATTCTAACCATCTTCGTTGTCTCATGTTCAGCTCTGGTTGGGTAAAGATATACTTGAGGCTTTTGTGGTCAGTATAGATATGACATACATTGCCCAACAAGTAATGTCTCCATATCTTTAGTGCATGGACAACGGCTGCAAGTTCCAAATCATGTGTAGGGTAGTTGACTTCATGTTTTCTCAATTGCCGGGAGGCATATGCAATTACTCTCCCTTCTTGCATAAGCACACATCCCAAACCTATTCCTGATGCATCACAAAATACATCAAAAGGCTTTTCAATGTCTGGTTGTGCTAGCACAGGTGCGGTAGTCAACAAAGTTCTGAGGGTGTGAAAAGCTGTTTCACATTCTTGTGTCCATTTGTACTTCTCTTCTTTCTGAAGTAGCCTGGTCATAGGCTTAGCTATCTTTGAGAAATCTGGAATAAACCGACGATAGTACCCTGCTAACCCTAGAAAACTCCGAACTTCATGAACCGAAGTTGGGGCTTTCCAATCCATGACCTCTTGTACTTTGGATGGGTCTACTGAGATTCCATCTCGTGATAAAATGTGACCTAAGAAAGGTACTTTGCTCATCCAAAATTCACATTTGCTAAACTTGGCATATAACTTATGCTCCCTCAGTCTGGATAGGACAATCCTCAGATGCTCTTCATGATCGGTCTCATTTTCTGAATAAATCAATATATCATCAATAAACACTACCACGAACTTGTCAAGTTCGGGCATGAATACCGAGTTCATCAGGTACATGAAATAGGCTGGAGCATTTGTTAGTCCGAAAGACATAACCAAATACTCGTATAAGCCGTACCTAGTAGAGAAAGCAGTTTTGGGTATATCCTCCGGTCTGATCTTTATCTGATGGTAACCTGATCTCAAGTCAATTTTGGAGAATACCTTTGCCTTCGCTAGCTGATCGAACAAGATGTCGATACGGGGTAATGGATATTTGTTCTTGATGGTCACAGCATTGAGTGGTCTGTAATCTACACACATCCTCAGTGACTTATCCTTCTTTTTCACAAATAGTGCTGGACATCCCCATGGAGATGAGCTAGGTTGAATAAGACCCTTGTCCAATAGATCTTGCAATTGAACCTTGAGTTCTGCTAACTCATTGGGTAGCATTCTATAGGGCCTTCGGGATATGGGTGCGGTACCTGGCACTAATTCAATCTTAAAGTCCACGTCCCTATCCGGTGGTAGACCTGGTAATTCCTCTAGAAATACATCCGGAAACTCACCAACCACTGGGATATCACATATTGTGGTGGTTTGGATAGCACAGGCTAAATGTTGGGGTTCGAATTCGTGGGAGAGTGGGACTAGAAAAGCATTCCCTCCCGTGGGTTCTCTCAACATAATGGTACGGGTGCTAGTGTCAATAAGAACACCATGATCCTTCATCCAATTCATGCCTAAGATTACACTTATCGACAATCCTGGCAATATTATCAAATCTGTTGTGTACTCCCTCCCTTGTATCAAGATGAGTACATTTTTTACTATCTTTTTGGTAGTAACAGTTCCCCCTGCTGAACTTATGTTAAAACCCCCTTTACTTACTTCTATAATTTCTTGATCATGTCTAGATGCAAATGCTTGACTCATAAATGAATGAGAAGCTCCCGAATCAAATAAAACAACAGCGGGATGCTTGTTGACAAGAAACATACCAGCCGTGACAACTTCTCCGGCGGGCACTTCCTCCACAGCGGTATAATGCACTTGTCCACGGCGTGCCTGGCATTCACCGCCTCGATTGTTGTTGCGTGGGGTTGCCATTCCTCTTGGGGTGGGGGCATTCTTTGGACCAATGACCCAGCTTGGTTGCAGATTGAAACATGGTTGATTACTTACGAATCCGGCGGAGCTGTCTGATTGCCATTTCCTTTTGGTAAGGCAATAGTGAACGCATTTACGGAATGGTTTCGTGGGCTGTTATTACGAGCTTTTGGTGGTGGAGGCCTAAACTTGGGGGCGGTGGACGGAATTGTGGCCTAGCTGTGATAGGAGCTTTTGATTGGAAGGATCAGGAGGCACCGGCCTCATATGTCCTCTTCTTGCCCCTTAGCAAGCTGCATGCATGTTGTTGTGGTTTTCTTGGGTCAAGGCATCACTAATAAACTCGTTGTGCACGTGGTACATCGAGAATTGGCCATGGTCTTCATTAATTTGGTACCCAACCCTCGCTTGAAACTCTCAATCTTTTTCTCTTTGGTATCCACGAAACTTGGAGCATATCTTGACAAGTTGTTGAATGCGTGCATATATTACGTGAGTGACTTTGTTTCCTGAGTGAGCCTCATAAATTCTCTTTGCTTTCATGCGCATCAGGCCGGGGAATATGGTGTCCCTAAAAGCCGCTTGAATTGATCCCAGTCACTCTCGCATTAGCAGTAGAGACGACAGAAGTGCGTCCCCAGATTCCTCTTGGTCCTTGCAATTGATGAGAAGCATATTCGCTTTCAGTGTTCTGTGACCCTTAGCGCATTTAATTTTCGCTCGATGGTATTCACCACTCATCGGCTGCAGTGGTTCCTCACCACCTTGAAGATCGGAGGCTTCGTGTCCAAAAACTCCTTGAATGTCTTTGTGCTGATTTGGCTCGGCCCTCGGGTTGTCGTGTGGGTGGCCACGAGCGGTGTGTTTTGCGCGATAAGGCGCAACACTTCTTCCATTGTCCTTTGGCTCCCCAAGAATCGAGCAAAGAACTCCCACGAGCAGCACGGCGGCGGTGGTGGTGGTAAGTCATCACCATTGCCATCGTGGATCGCTACCGCTCCAAAGACGGGTGCGCGTCATCTGAAGTTGCAACAATAAGCGATTATTGGTTGATGTCAAGAGATTGCAGATGAATCATAATCATGCCAAACTGAAATCACTGGAGAAATTCTCAAATTCACAATAAAAACAGAGGCATAACAATTCATTCTCGCAACATGGCATCCCCAATTTGACCACTTATCGCGCTCATAACGCATGCAAAGTTAAATCGTGATCACCAACAAGGAACGGACTTGCATTGATGTTCAACCAAAGGTGCACTTAATCAACATTACATGATAGTCTGGTTACTAATGCCAAATTTGAGCTACAGGTCCATTACATGAATAAAGGTGATACATTAGTCCTTCCACTAAGTGCTAAGCGATCTAATCCTCATCATGATCACTATCGAGGTCAGACGCAAGATCATCTCCTTCCTCAGGTTCTACTTCTTCTTCAGGCTCCACTTCTTCTTCTCCTTCCTCGTACCCTTCTAGATCCATTTCTGCGGCTCCAGGTGGGACATAAGGGTGGAGCTGATTGTTCAGAATATGAACCTCTTCATGCAGATTATCATTGTATTCTTCCGCATTGGCCAGCTGCTTCTTTGCAGTCCTGCCAGTTGACTCATAACACCAGCCTATCCATTCAGAATCGTCACCTCGGGGACGAACAACGGCCTCCACAGTAACTAAGAGACCTTCTCCCAACTGCTCATTCGCCCAGAAGTAGCGGGGTTCCATTCCATCTGGATAGCCTACATAACTAAGCACTATCCACAAGAGTGTAGGCATCCCAAACTCTCCAAGGAACGTGTGTCGTTGTTTTGGCACGTGGAGCAAGCCGACGACGGGCGGGGAGCTCGCCTCCGGTGAACTTATGAGCGGTTCTGCAGTGCGTGCCATCTGCACCATTAACATGTACCCCTTGGTGAGACAATGCCATAATGGATAAGAGTTACATAACCGAGTAAGAATTTTATAAGGGGAGGAACAATGTAATTATGTGAATGGTAATTATCATGATGATGCATGCTCGTTCACGCGTCCTCACAAACTTAGGAAAAATTTGTTTCTAACGGTGAGACACGGTGGCATACATACGTTCTCTCATAAATAGCGTAACTAGTCGAGCTACGTTTCATTTGTTAGTGTGCCCGCATAAGATCTCATTTCAGCCCTAAACCCATAATGAATATGCAGAATGTAATTGTAAATACTTCCATATATGTATACCCATACATATACTTCCGTATCAATCTACCCGATAATAATTTAACCCACAATTAAATACGTACCATATACACATGCAAGCATGCATACATAGTCGTACCAAAGCTAACTCTTCCCGACCGCACGCTCACATCTTGCGGTCATACACTCATCTTACTTTGGCGTAGAGGCATTTGATCCATACATTACCACTCAAGTGAATGGCATCCATACTATAGCACGCCATATGGACGACGAAATAAAAACCCCCATGTTAGTACTTAAATAGCCACCTAATAGTCCTTAATTTGGGCATAAGGAAAGTGATCATTGGCACACTTTAGATTTCAAATACCTATTATATAACTAATAGTTGCTAGAGAAGGGTTTTTGGAAAACAAAAACTTTGTTTTTAAATACACTTGTGACAATTAACGTTGAATCTTGCTCGATGCGGTTTGTCGCAGAACCGACCAATTTATAAGAATACAAGTACAATGGCAATCCGCAAGCGGTCGCACTGTCATACTTGAACCCATATAAACCCGGTAGTCCGTTGAGTACCACGACGGGTCTCGATAAACGATTTACAACAACCAAGATCGTATAGGATTCAACATACATGCCACATATTACATAAAGTTCACAGATACTTTTCATCATCAGAGTATGAATAAAAGTTATTACAAACCGAGTTTGATAAATAAAGCGGAAGCAAATAAGTTCGAAGATAAAGTTTCCAACATAGTTTGATACAGTGCCAAGCTAGATCACGGTCCACAAAAGCAAGGATAGGAATTACTAAAGAAGCCTGCCCAAGGCTTACTCCTCATCCACAGCGGGATAGAAGCAACTCTTGCAATAACCATGATACACAGTGCCATCTGCAACATTGGGAAAATAAACCCTGAGTATGAGAAGGTACTCAGCTAGACTTACCCGTCATGAACCAGAAAATAAAACGACTCCAAGGATTATGCAAGGTTGTATAAGTGGACGTAACTTGACAACATTTTTGCGTAAAAGCAATTAAATCATGGTACAGTTACTAATTCTTTACCAAGTTAATTATAACTATTCATTTCTAGGTTAGCAACTATCCTGTGCCAAACATGCGGTACATCCTTTAGAAGCATACAATAGTAACCATAGCAGGTATTGTAATTCCATTTTCGTCCGAACCATCATGTTCCATAACACAGTTACTACGATGTTGGGACTAGCTAAGTTTCTCACTATCCGGGAGAGACGGCGATTCGAATCGATTTCAACCAGCTGGGAATTTATTCCTAACACAAACCTAGGTCTACCAGCCACGATAGCCTTAGGTCACCTTTGATACAACTCAGGTACACATTTTGCGGGTCCGCATCGCGCCGCTTTAATCTGGAACACCAGATGCCGGGATGCTCAAAGCCAAGCACGCCCTTGGGCTCTCGATCGATCGTTCCGGAAGGAGCGCGCAATGTAAGCGATTCCGGCTTGAGTTGAATTACTCGGCTTCGCGGTCGGAACGAGTTATCCGCCAGCTAAGTGAGAGGCATGCGTTCAATCTTGTCGAAGCACCAACAGCAGTACGGTCCTTAATCGACATAGACGGGATAAATCCACACCCAAGACCTCCATGTCTTGTTGCTTCTCTATCTACTTCCCGTCCGGTCTCGATTTACTTTTACCACATGGTTCTGTTTCCACGATAGCAGATATAGCCTACCGTGCTCGGTAGATTCACCTATATCTCGCAGGTGCGGACATCACCCGACTTCTACCGGTCTAAGCATGGCTAAGCATATATATTCGATCCACGGACCTATACCGATTCACAGGTGTAATATTTGGACAAGGAATGTACATGCATCAAGTGGTTTCATTCAACTCTTATAACCTAATGCATCAATCATAAATACGTAAGTAAACATTTGTAAATTATGGGAGACTTATAATGCTCCAGGGCTTGCCTCGCAGAAAGGAAGTAGAGGCGATGATCGGGGCACACTCGGAAGCTCTTGAGGTTTCGCTCCACGCCTTGGGAGGCTGCGGCTTGCGGATCCTCCTGCGGGTTCCCTTCCTCTGCTTCTTCGAATTCTAGCAACGTGATCTCTTTCTCCGATCCTAGATGCATGAGTATGGTATAAGTATTACGAATGCATATATGTTAACAAGTGCATCACGTTGTTTGAGTAGGTGCATATCTCTTCTCGATTATTACTTAACTACTTCTACAATGCATCGACTATGCCACAAACAGTAGCTACTTGTTTCACTCATAACTGGAGTTCTATAAATCCAAAAACAGTGATCCAGGACTTTCTGGAAAGCTTATCAAATTCTCTACCACTTTGTTATTAACCATTTTTACAGTACACATCAGTTTCAACATGCAACTCATCATACTCTAGAATTAGTCCGGAAACTATTTAACATGCAATATAAAGTAATAACACCTCTACTTCATGTAATCATTCCAAATTTGACAACTTAAAATCTACCAACAGTATAGGCATACCAAAGACATTTTAGATAATATAATGGTGAAGCCAAACTATTTATTAAATTGCCTTTATTATTTTATTTAGATATCTAGGTTAAATAATAAATATATATCAGATGTGCTTAATAAATTCTCAAAAATTTACAGAGTCTTACTAATGCTATCAAAGGACTACTATAAAAATTTCATGTCATTTTACTAAGTAGAACATTCTATACAAAAATGATAAGGAAGCAAGGCTTGAAATAGCGTAAATGGAAAATCCTATTGAAAAGTGTCAAGCAACAGATTTCTTATTTTTCTTAACATCCATAAGGTACTAGGATTACCTCCAACAAATTTCATGAATTTTGGACTCATAATTAATTTAAAAAATCATGCAAGGATGGACTAGCCATAAAGGAAAAATCTAT
This sequence comes from Miscanthus lutarioriparius, assembly GCA_904845875.1. Classification (NCBI taxonomy): domain Eukaryota; kingdom Viridiplantae; phylum Streptophyta; class Magnoliopsida; order Poales; family Poaceae; genus Miscanthus; species Miscanthus lutarioriparius. The sequence continues at coordinate 56,854,021 of CAJGYO010000007.1, read as the reverse complement.
AACTATAATTATACACATGCACTGGTCCTCAAATTTTTACTAGAGTTCATATATGACAAGAATAGCCTACCACAAAAATTTCATAATTTTTGGAGCACAGGAACTCTAGATATAAAATAAACAAATTTAAATACATTCAAAAGCACATTTCAAATCTGATTTAAATCTCCAGAAATTTCTCTGTTGAAACCAAGAACATATTTTTATTAAATACTATACTTCCTAAGCAACATAATCATATTTATTTCACAATTTTTAGGAGCTACCAACTAAAGATACAAAAATAACAAAACACATGTGAATCGCATTCAAACCGAATGGATTTGAAATCTTTGAGTCATTTGACACTGCTGAGACCCATGGTCGGTGAGACAAAAACAGAGCACACCAGGCGCGCTGCTCGACGGACGCGCCAAAACTCGACGGCGGCGAAGTTTCGGGCGTGACATCATCACTAGACCTTCTACTCGACCTAAGCGCGTCGATTGGTATACTTGGCCAGCCCTATCGTCGACACCGCCGATGACGGGCGGCGACCATGGCGGTTTCTCGGCGAGGCGGGGACGTCATGCGGACGCGGTGGGGGCTACGATGGCTCGACCTAGAACTCGGACGAGCACCGATGGACTACAGCGAACCAGCGCATCGCTATCGCGTGGAATGGTAGACTACAACAGGCGTGGCTAACGACGACGACACGACACGGCGGTGAAGCTCGGTGAGCCTTTGCACGGCGGCGACGCTACCGAACGCGAATGGCGGGCACGGGAAGAAGCTACGGGTCTTTGGGGAGACGGTGGAGCTATGGCGGTGGGTGGGGAGTGGCTAGGCGCGAGCTGTGCGTAGCTATGGCGGCGAAGCGAGCTGCGGAAATCTTCTTTGGCGCTGCGCGAGGGCGGCGAAGGGGACCGAGGCGAAGCAAATGGGTGCTTTCACCTGAAAGCGGCGGTATTTGGCGTGATGAAAGGCGCTCGGGTAGCGTCGTGGCCTCTTGTGGATAGACCCGGCGGCGACGCGCGGCCGTTTCCCGCGCCACGCGGCGGCCAAGGCCTGACGGCGGTCGGCCACTGAACGTTGCGATTTAGTTGATTCAGACGCGAACGGGACGCCTGACAGCGTGTTTTCTCGTTGATTTATCTACAAATCCGTGGCTCCTTAGTACAAACCCCCTGAATAAATTTCGTAGACCTAAGTACTAGCTACAAATGTCGTTCAATGATCTCGTGCTAATTCGCAACCAAAACTGAGAAAAAACATCCCCAAAGTGAGCTTGTCAGTCGGTCGATGAACCTAGACTTAGAAAAATGCTTAAGTGTTGAAATCAAGATTTTGCTAGTTTTTGTGGGACCCATTCAAGCATGTTAGAAGCTAAATCAGTCCATGACCCAAAAATAAAAGTTGTTCCTTATGTCAAACACTACAACTTTGCTTTAGTGAACTCCTCCATGCAAGGTCCCTAACACCTAGTTCAACTTTAGTCAAACATGTCACTTTGAAATCATGATACATACACAAACCATGGCTAAATGACCAAACTAGCCTTAGCACTAAATACCAAAGTTGTTCCTAATGATATCCTAAGCATGTTTAAACAATTTGCAAGGTCATTTAAGCATTTCATGTAGTAGTCACTCATATAGCTATCCAGGTCAACACATGTGATATTACTTAAGTGCTTGATCATGAAAGGTGACCTTCATGAACAAGGTTTCTTTTGTTAACCTAAGTGTAGCTAAAGTGTTTTAGTGACCAACATTACCCACTTGCATTCATTTGCACATGATCATAGGCATATGTTCCAAGAAACATGAGATAACAAGCAATGTTTCATATGTTTCGATCAAATGTTTCAATTGTAAGTGATGATTTATGAATGCTTGATGCTCATGCTCATGTTATGCGAGTCAAGTTATGCAAGGCTAACACCCGAGGTGTTACAATAACACATATAGAATTACTAAATCCAATTAAATATAATAACACATAATATTTCATAAGGATAAACAATAATAAGGTATAGGCTTTGGAATCGAATAAAAAATACTTTCGATCCAAAAACATGGAAATAAGTACATGTATATATATACACATAGAATGATACAATATATTTTCTCTCTCTCTCAACACATAGAAATAAGTGCATATGTCTATATCTCTAGATATGCATGTGATAACACATAGAATGTCTCTCTAGATACAATTTTCTCTCTCTCTCAACACATGAAAATAAGTACATGTATATGTACATATAGAAATAATTAAGTACATATGTATACATATAGAATAATCTCTCTCTAGATATATATATAGAGAGATAGAATATATAATTACTAAATCCAATTAAATAAATCTAACATGAAATTAGATAAACTAGTAATAGATAATACATTTTAATCTAAAATATATCAAAAACTATAATAAAAAACTATCTAAAAAAACTATCTACATAAAGTACTAATTAAATTTTAATACATTTAAATCTATCATATATCAAAAACTATCTAAAAAACTAACAATAAACTACTAATTAAATTTTAATACATTTTAATCTAACATACAGTAGAGACTTTGTAAAAAATCTAAAAAACATGGCCGATCGAGAGCAAAGAGATCACGAGAGTTCGACGGAGAGGTATACGGTGGGGCGTGGAAGGCGTCCACGACGGAGGGTGGGGTGCAGTCAAAGTGGCGGAGACAGGATGCGTTGGTGATGTGGGTTGGGAGAAATGCAGTGGCGGGCGGGTAGACGACGGCAAGACGGCGGCAGCAGCAGAGAGCGAGCTCGACGACCATGGATGGCCATGACAAGGTGGAAATGAGCGATGGAGGCGAGATCGAAGATGAACAAAACAGACGTTCGATATATATAGGCCGGGACCCTTTAGTCCCGGCTAGTAACGCCAGCCGGGACTAAAGGTATTTTTGGGCGGGCACCGAAATTGCCACCCACCCTTTAGTCCCGATTCTTGGCCTGGACCGGGACTGAAGGCCTGAAAATTTTGGCAACCCGCCAACGTAATTGGAAAGGCCTGAGATTTTGATTTTGTTTAATACTAGGTTAATCAATTAATTCCATAGAAACTTCAACACTTTACAATATTTATTTTAAAAAATACTATTGATTAACTAATTATTTATTGTAAATAGGAAAATTTTGTAACCTAAAGTTTTTAATTTCTTTTATGAATATAGAATATAAATGTTACTAATACTAAGTATTTTGTTAATGCAAAAATATATTTGTAACTTAAAATTAATAAAACTAATATTATTCGATAGGAAATTTATTATCACATTATTGTAACGTCAATGTTTCAATTTTTTCTCGGTTTTTGACCAAAATTGACAGGAAATTTTTGTTGAACCTATAGAAATAAAGAAAATGTAGTATTTTTTGTTCTAGAACTTTTTCAAATGAAAAAATAGCCAATATAAGGATTGTAGATATTGATGAGCTGAACAAACTTGGTATTCAAAACTTTTCAATTTTAGACAATCTGGGGTTCCGAAAACTAGTTTGTAGGCGTCCAAATTTAAAAATCACAAATTTGAACCGTCCAAACTTTCTCAAATGGAAAGTTGACCAAAACAACAATTGTAGATCTTTTTGAGTTTAACAAACTTGGTATTCAAAACTTTTCAATTTGAAGTCATTTAGAGTTCATAATACTAGAGTCAAAGTGTTATTTTTTCATTTGATCAAATTTGACTTGGTCAAACTTGCTCAAATGAGACACTACATGACCTCAGATGAAAAACTCTGAATACCAAGTTTGATCATCTCAGCAAGATCTACAATTGTTACATAGCTCATTTTCCCATTTGAGAAATTTTTATCAAACACTAGTCACAACTTTTTGAATCTCATATAGACTTTCTAAAACTATGTCACACACTTGTGAAATTTGAACTACAGTTTATTCAAGCTTTCTCAAATGAAAAAATGGCCTATATAAGGATTGTAGATATTGATGAGCTGAACAAACTTGGTATTCAAAACTTTTCAATTTTAGACAATTTAGGGTTCCGAAAACTAGTTTGTAGGCGTCCAAATTTAAAAATCACAAATTTGAACTCAAAAAGACTTTCTCATATAGACTTTCCCATTCTTGTTGTGCATCACGAATGACATCGCCAAGAGCATCACCGAGATCATCTTCTACCGCTACCTCTTCTTCATCTTCCCCCATTGTAGTATCATCAAAGGCACCATACTAAGCAATAATGTCATCAATGTCTAAATCTTCTCCTTCACCTTCTACCATCATGACCCCGCTTTCTCCATGCTTAGTCCAACATATATAGTTTGACATGAAACCTGACTTAAGCAAATATGAATGAAGACTCATTGAGCTTGAATATTCCTTTAAATTCTTACATAGGGCACATGGACAGCACATGAAACCATCCCGCTTATTTGCCTCGGCCACACCTAAGAAATAGTGCAAGCCCTCAATAAAGTCTTGGGAGCGGCGATCGACATTGTACATCCAATGACGTGACATAATCTGTATTACACGACAAATTATAAAAACCTTGAACATAATTAAGTATTTTATTACACAACAAGATGACACACACAGTTGATTAATTAACTAAGCCTGGCTACAACGTAAGCAATCCCAACTATCACTAAACAAACTAAAACTACAATGCACTTCAGTAACATAATTATTTCGTGATCATACACAACTAAAACAGACAAATCATTTTTCTGTTGAATATCAATAAGCTTCTCCTGCTGGCTCACTGCCTCATCAGCAGTAGCCGAATTCTGCACGTATGTAGCATAATCTTCCTCCCAGTACCAACCATCATATCCATTGCCATCCCACTGAAATTAAAGCAAAAAAATATTTAGTCAAAAATATTCAAGAAAAGCAGGTCAATTAGCCATAATAATCAAATGCGTAAGAAACTCACATCGTGATCTGGGCACTTGTAGAAAACACGACCCTTGTTGGGTCCCTGTCTCTTGACTCGGTACTCCATCACAATCTTCTGCTTACACTTGCTACAGATAATGAGAGGGAGTTCTGGCCTCAATCGTTTCACAACCGAACGAGAGACCGAGGATCCGGTACCAGTTGTCATCTACTTTCTATACTTATTTTTGCAAACTACTGTAAATTTCACATTTTCTAAAATAATATATTTAAACAAAACTAAAATTATTTATTTATCTAACTAAACCATGAAATATGTACTATGTATAATAGTAAAATACCAAACTATCAAATGATTTTACTATTGTAAATCATCACGTGATTTTGAGCTAAAAATGACATAGAAATCACATAGCTCAAAAACATGTTTAAATAAATAACCATCCGTACCAGTTGACATTGCTTACGTGATCATCTCGGCGAGCATTTTTCCACCGGACGGCACCGTACTTGGCCAAGGAAGAGCTCCGATTCTACGAGGAAGGGAACACGGTCTTCCACGACCGTTGTCGCTCTCCCTCGTAGAATCAAAGCTCCTCCTTGACGTCCGTTACCGCTCGGCAGAGAAAATGCTCGCCGAGATGATCACGGTCCACAAGTTCAACTAGTACGGATTTTCTACAATTTTCTAACTATTTCTAAGTTTTTCATTTCATGGAAAAATTAATTCTAAGATCACGTAAGCCGCCGGGGACGAGGATGGCGCGTGCTCCAGCGAGGACGAGCGAGGCGTGATTTTGATGAACTAATTTAACTTTTGTTTATCCAAACATATATGCAAATCATCATGTGATTTTGAGCTAAAAATGACATATAAAATCATAATAAAGTTCAACATATAAAGTTACACATGCATCTACATCGCAAAATGAGATAAGCTACTAATAAAACATAAGAGGATTAAGTTTGTTACCTCCAAAATCGAAGAGCAACACCAATAGAGGGGGAAAGAGCAAGAACAACAGCAAGCTAAAGAATAGAGGCAGTGAGTTTGAATGGAATGGCTCGGGCTCGGGGAGGAAGAAATAAGCCGTTGTATAGACCCGCATAATTAGTCCCGGTTAGGTGGCCAAACCGGGACTAAAGATTAATATTTATTCCCAGAGTATCACCCAAACCAGGACTAAAACCTTTAGTCCCGGCTGGTATTACCAACCGGGACTAAAGGTTTATCTTTAGTCCCGGTTGAACCTTTAGTCCCGGTTGGTAATACCAGCCGGGACTAAAGATCCCTGCCACGCGGACGACCATTGGGCAGAGACCTTTAGTCCCGGTTGATATTACAAACCGGGACTAAAGGGTCCTTTAGCCCGGCGGCAAAAAATATCGAGACTAATGCCAAATTGGAATATCGTTCTAAAATCTGTTCTGTAGTAGTGACAGAACACACGTGTACGTGGAGCCAAACAAGATCACACTGACTGGTAACTAAAATAACTTGGTGTGGAAGCAAATCATGATATCGATCGATCTCACCAAAAGAATAATACCTTGCTTAATCAGTTGCATAGAACCGGTGGTTAATGACCGGTAGAGCTAGTCATGATTATACGTGGGACCATGCCTTGTCAGATTGATGGCTAATGACCGGTGGCTAATGACCGGTGTTGAGATGATGCAATAGGCAAAACCAGTGTACCAGGTTTTCCCCCTCCTACACAGGGAAGCTATAACCAAGGCAATATAGGTCTATTTGGTTACCTGCCTTTCTTCTAGCCTGGCTAGGAAATAAGCCACGCAAGCCTAAGACTGCCCCTAGCAAGCCAAGTTGGACTTGTTTGATTGCATACACTGTCTAAGCCTAGTTAGCAACTAGTGTGTCTGGTTAGCTGGTTTGGCTTGGATAGAGTCACCTCTTCTTTGTGCAAGTAACTTCACCACCTTTGAGACATTTCGTTGAACATGTGGTTCTTATAGCACGTCGCCCGTCTCGGACTGACACCGCATGCTCCCAAGACACGCGCGTGAGCTCCATGCCGAGGTTGCCAAGGAGGGAAACGACCACCGCACCGCGCGAGGCCTGGGCGATCGACCCTGCCCTGCGAGCGGGAAGGAGGTCAAGGTGCGGCGGGTGAGCGTGGAGGAGTGGGAGGTGTGATCTCGGATTGAGGAGAGGTGAAGGAACCAATGGAGTGGTGGCGAAGCATCGGGAGGTGACACGAATGGACACGGGCGCTAGCCAAGCCAGGCTTGCAGAAAACAGAAAATGGACGCATTTCCAGCAAGCCAGGCTACAGGGTGGTAGGTGGCTAATGACCGGTAGAGCTAGTCATGATTATACGTGGGATCATGCCTTGTGAGACTGATGGCTACACCACTGCATCGTTGGATGCTTCTCCAAATCTCACTTGGTCTTGCCCATTAAACAAATTCTCGCATTTCTAGTGTTAGCTAGTAGCTATCAACATCATGGTCTTTACTGGTGGATTTGCAGGTGACCATATATATATATATATATATATATATATATATATATATATATATATATATATATATATATATATATATATATATATATATATATATATATATATATATATATATAGTTAGGGGAATCTAGCATCTAGCTAATAGACATGCTAAGAATGGACATGGGTTTGTTTAGTGTTGGCATAACCCACATGCGTCATAGAAAACAGTTCGCAGGTACTGATGGGCTGATTGGATTGAGAGACCCATATTTTGGTGACATATAAGGATGTAAAGTGGGTAACCAACGGTGTTTTATGGATCAGCTAGTTTAGATCATTTCTCCAACGTATTACGTGGCATGCCATTCTAGTTTCTTTTTTTAAGTAAGTTTTGGATTGACCTGCGTGTGACTCAAAACATATCGGACTCGCATCGCAATTGACACCACCTTACTCTTTTCCCAGTCTCTAAACTTACTGCATATAAGCTAAAATAAATGCAGGGCTCTTTGTATCCAATCGGGTACCAAATTTAGTTCACTTATGAAAAATAAGATTTAATTTTAATGGAGATTCTAGGGTGTGTTTACTCTTGTGCCACATGGAAGCTATAACAAAGGCCTTATGATCAAGCTTCACAGGTTTACCTTTTTTAAATATGCATATACAGATATACTGCACAATCTAAGTAGCTAGGTGAGGGTGTGTTGATATGATGCAATAGGCAAAACCAGTGTACCAGGTTTTCCCCCTCCTACATAGGGAAGCTATAACCAAGGCGATATAGGTCTATTTGGTTACCTGCCTTTCTTCTTGCTTGGCTAGGAAATAAGCTACGCAAGCCCAAGACTGCCCCTAGCAAGCCAAGTTGGACTTGTTTGATTACATACACTGTCTAAGCCTAGCTAGCAACTAATGTGTTTGGTTAGCTGGTTTGGCTTGATAGAGTCACATCTTCTTTGTGCATGTAACTTCACCACCTTTGAGATAGTTCGTTGAACATGTGGCTCTCATAGCACGTCGCCCATCTCCGACCGACACCGCATGCTCCCAAGACGCGCGCGTGAGCTCCATGCCGAGGTTGCCAAGGAGGGAAACGACCACCGTGCCGCTCGAGGCCTAGGCGATCGACCCTGCCCTGCGAGCGGGAAGGAGGTCAAGGTGCAGCGGGTGAGCGTGGAGGAGCGGGAGGCGTGATCACGGACTGAGGAGAGGTGAAGGAACCAATGGAGTGGTGAAGAAGCATCGGGAGGTGACACGAATGGGCACCAGCGCTGGCCAAGCCAGGCTTGCAGAAAATAGAAAACGGACGCATTTCCAGCAAGCCAGGCTGCAGGGTGGTAGGTGGCTCATCGGGGCTAAAGGCCCAGGGAACTAGACAATGCCAAGGTGGTTTTGTAGAGCCTTGTTAGGGTTAGCCACCTAACCAAACAGGTCCTATGTACACGGTGGCGCACGTGCAAAGACATGCAAAGATATCCCACCACAAATCCATTCGCGGCAATACGACTTTGTGATGCCCAATAATGTACATTTCTCTCTAGTGCATTTGTTGAACATATTTTATTCTAGTGTGAATTGTATTCTTATCTCGTGTCACATAGCTTGTCGAATTTCTTTAGCATTGGAAAAGCATGTTTTGCCCATTCTTTGGAAAAACAGAGAACTTTTTTTTTTGCTGCACATGTCACTGGAATATTTATAGCTTCTGAGATTCGGATAACACCAGATAACGTTTTAGCAAATTCTCGGAATAATCAATAAGCAATATACAATATTTAATTTGTGCTAGGGCGGAGAATATATTCTTCATACATTTCTTTGCATTTTTCACTTTTATAACAGCAAATACTCAAATCATTGTCCTCTCTTCATTGTAAGTATGGCTTGATTAGTAAACATTTTAGCTTTATTCATTTTTTATCTATATATGAAGCATGTTTTGAAATCACATTGATTTGATCTATTGATGTGAGTTTTATCCATCTTAGTCAATGTAATATTTGCACATTACTTGTCAACGAATGGAACAAATTCACATAGTACTTCCCAAAAATATGTTCACAGAACATTTGACCATAGCTAGTTGTAGCATTTGTAGCTATAGGTAAAGTATAAATGTTCTTTGGATTTTTTTTTTCTTTTTGCTGCACATGTCAGCTGGCAACAGTGGGATATAAAGCCGAATAACATTTAGCAAATGACCAAATCAATTAATTATAGGTTAAAGATCAATGTTTTGGCAAGGAGAATATATTCCTTTTACCACTGAGTTTTTTTTAAATTCACTAGTAAATACTTAGTAAATACTTCAATGATTGTATTCTGTTTAAATAGTTTACGGCTTGCACTATTTGCTTTATGTCAGTACATATCCCCATATATTTATCCAATTTTAATATAGGAAACATGTTTTAAATAACATTTATTATTTCTTATATTTATTTGAGTGTGTTATCATCATAGTCATGGAAAAAAGGGTAAGAGCCTCTTTGGTTCAGCTATGAGCTATGAAAAAGCTGCTATGAGCTGTGGAAAAGATGTGAGTGTTGTGAAAAAGTTATAGCTGTTTGGTTGAGACAATATGAGACCTACCCCCTATCCCTTTATCTCCTTTGAAAGAGCATCTCTCTATTTCTACCCTTTTGGAAAAGCAAAAATCCAAAAGTTATAAGTAGGGTTCAAGGTGCTGCGAAAATTGTACTAGCGAAAGCAGCTTAGATTTTACCAGTTTGGTTGGTATTCTACTTTTTGTCAGCAGAAACACTTTCTAGAAGCTAAATCAAACACAACCTAAATCTCAAATATGCTTCTAGGAAACATAGTAAATCTAAAATAATTTTTGATCAGTGTAACCGTGTTATCTTTTCTTTTGCGGGTAGTGTAACTGTGTTATCTAGCAAATACAATGAACACATGTGTGAATTGATATTTGGAGAAATTATGTTATAATTTTTTAGTTCACATTAATCATAGGCAGTGCATATATAGGGTTGTTAGTTATATTGGCCAATGACCGCATGGCAGCATTATATTATAACATTTGTGGTAAATGTAATATTTCTAGTTTTTCACTTGCACTTTATTCACCACTATCTCTACCTCATCAATACATGCGTGTCAGTATTTCAACATACTAGCTAAAACCCCGCATGTTGCTGCAGGCCACCTAGCAGGATAGATAAATTTAAGTATAAACATCAGTATTAACACAGAGAGCAAAAAATGATGATGTGTAAGAGAATGTATAAAATATTGCAGTTTCTCAAGCAAAGACAACACACTTATGGGAGTAAGTTGGAGTTAAGCGGTGAACTTCTGATGATAAGTTCTTTGGTTTGAACCATGTCACATGCTATAAAATTGTTTAGTAGCTGAAGTTGCATGCTCTTAAAGTGCAAATTATTTCGAAAATCATCAGACCTGTACATCAGATGAATTTAATCTCAATTTGAGCTTTTCATGAACAGAAGCCAGATAGAACTTTAGCCATGCGGAGGAAGGCTTGTAACAAAATGCTGATCTCTTTCTTTGTATCGATCAAGATATCTGCGATAATTACTTTTTCTCTCGTGCTAATCAGTGGATTAAATAGAAGATAGATGTCTTGGGTCTTGGAACAACAGAGTAGCCAGGGAATGTGCTAATAACATTATGAGTAACTCCTTCATTATTACACTGCAATCCGTGAATTGTTTTTCAATGGAATTCCCAAATACTTCATTATTGCTGATTATCAACTTCTGTTTGCTTCTCGAAGTAAACATATAAGTTACCTATCGGTCTTGTAACGGGAGTCATATAATTAATTTTTCTTGATATTGTTAACAAAGTCAGGAGTATATATAGGATCTAAAGAACGGATATATAGTTCACAACAGTATATAATAGCAAGAAAGGTTAAATTACTAACATGCAAGGTACTACAGTACGCTTACCGTAAACTGTTTGAATATTTATTTATATAAGAAAAATGATTTTAAGTTAAGGAAACAGGATGCCTCAACGTGGATATATGTAGAGTCCACAAGTTAAAAATAGTCCATAACATTGGATCATAGTGCAGTAGCGTTTGGGTCATGGATTGGATGAGAGCATATGGGCACGTGGGACGAAATGGAGCCATAGCGGAGCCAGTGAAGATCACCAACTTCCTGCTGATACGGACATCGAGGTCGGATGAAGGAAAGCGCATGCAATTAGGCGGCAAAGACACTGCATCTTTGCTTAAATAGCACATCAATTACAGAAATACAGTCCTCTCAGAGTCCATTCTTTCACGGTTGTAAGACCACGTATGCACAGACCACAGTAGCAAAGCTAGGGCAAATTCGAGAGGGAGGATGGTGGTGGTTGGGAGGTGCGCTTGCTAGGTGTGGATATTTAAACTACAACTATAGTAAAAAATTTGATCCTGGTATTGATATTTTATTTTTTCATGGGTGCATCCGCACCCATTAGCTGCAACGTCGCTTCGCCACTGCATACCCATGATCATATTTTTTAGTTTTACTATTGAAATGACAATATAAGCCTATGACTAAAATGTATGCTAAAAATGTGTTAGCTATGTTATAATAGGTCATAGGGTGCAAGGTTAAATTTTGATCAATATATGAGTTGAAATAGAGAAGAAATGATGAAGATTCACCATCGGAGCATTCACTGGATCACTTGATCAGACCTGTCAGATCATGCGGTGGAGTCCGGTAAGTCCATCAGGAACATAATGCCCACCAGATGGTACAACGAAAAGAAGAATCACTTGATGGATCATCTGGTACTCATCAACAAGAGTTGGCATAGTTGAAGACCTAGAGATCAACGCCACCGGATGATATGGTGCAGCACAATAGCAACCTGGCACATCATCCAGTGAAGATCAGAGCCATGGCAATGGTCAAGACCAACGGTCCGATATCCCACCGGATGGGTGGACAATAAAGGGTAAGCAACAGATCATCAGGTGAAGAGGGCCTACTATCAGTGAGTGAAGATCCAACGATTGAGCAGGGAATATACCCCACCAGATGATATGTGCAGTATCCGGAACCACCTAGGGAATCATCCGACGATACATAGTTTTTTCGTTTACTTTTTTGCAATGGCTCTTTGAGGGGGATAGAGCTACACACACATGAGGTTGCCTCGCTTGAATGTACTGGTGTGCCTCAAGGCTATTACAAGTTAAATAAATCAAGTGCCCCTACACTCCATCCACCCTACCAAGACATTCAAGATCATATCCAAGGCTAGGATAGACACTATAGTGCATCCTTGTGAAGTTTAGGCCTTAGAGCTTGAGAGCTTTAATTTGAGGGATTTGGCCATGTTGCCTTGTATCTTGGGGGGTGAAGAGTGCTTGAGGACTTTGTTGATCTTCCAGTGAAGACATGATGGTCTTCAAGGATGTGACCCCATGTTCTTCATGTGGAGTGGCGTCGTGTCGGTGTGCAGGGGACAATGATACCCCTTCTGTAACAACCCAGGTTTTCCAAATAATCAAAAATCTAAACTTAAAATTTTTTCTAACAAAATCCATGCATGGTGAGCGTGCATACTAGGAAACCACCCTTGTAGTTGCACAAGTAGATCCCAAGTTAGCATGGATGAGCATTTACATATTAAACTACTTGTGAGTTGCTTTTTCTTGATTTTATGTGATGTAATAAAATCAATTAAACCTTTTAACCAAACTTGTTGTGTGTGTGTTGCCATCCCTTGGCTTTGACCCTAATACCCTAGTAGACCCCTAGTGGACCCCATAAGGGTGTGTACAAGCTTGGCAACACATGTATACACACATAGGAGCACAAGGTATAGCATAGAAGGGGTATAGGAAATAGAAAAGGAATTAGAAAAGGGGAAATTAATAGAAGAGGAAAAGCAGCCCAACAGCAGTAGCCGGCCCAGCCCACGCCAGCATCGCCCGCTGGCTTGCTTCGCCCATGCAGCCCAGCTAGTCGTCGCGGCCCAGCACAGCGTCCGCGCTCGCACACGCGCCCACGCGGCCCAGCAGCGGCCCATGCCCGCATCGCGTTGTGACATGCCTCCCCCGTTGCCTCTCGCTGCCGCTGACGGGTGGAGCCCCCAGTCATCCCCCTCATTCTCCCCTTCCTCTGCTTTTTCCCCCGCTAAGCAGAGCACCTCGCCGGTGTGGGCATCCGAGGCCTCGCTTTGCATCCCCACCGCCCGTTCCCGAGTCGTTGGGCACCGGCGCATGGATGGACGTCACGTCCATGATCCATGGCCTGCCAGCCTGCCCCAACGTGCGTCCACGCCGCATTGACAGGACGCCGCCACGACCACCTTTTTGATAGGACGCCGCTCGAATTGGGAGCGCCAGCGCCCGTGCGATCACCCCGCGCTCCCAAAACCCTAGCCTAGAGGCCGTATCCGCCCTCCACGTACCCCCTCTTCCCTTCACCACCGTCTGTCGCTCTCCATGGCCACGACCTCACTATAAGAGGGCACTCTTGGTGCCCTAGCGCCCTTCCTACACCCCGTCGCCACTCTGTGGCAACCCACGAACCACCGCAATGCCTTAGAGGAGGAGAAGGAGGAAGGAGAAGGAGGGAGGGAAGGAGTCGAGCCCACCAGAGTCACTCGAGCCCACCGGAGTCGCCCGAGCTCACTGGAGAAGAAGACGGCGCCCTGATCGTCTTCCTCACCGTAGAGGTTCGGCACTACTCTGCTACCTCTCGCCATGGCCTCGTCTCACCACTGCACCACCATCCTACCTACCCCACCACCACGGTGAGCCCCCGACGCCGCTCTACCATGCTCGCCGCCGTGAACATGCCATGGCCGCGCCACCATGTTCTCCCCTTGGGAGGGCCAAGGGCTAGCCTTTTCGCCGTTGTAGTGCACCGCACACACTCACACATGCACAAGAGCCAAGGCTCAGCCTTGCCAAGCCATAGGGGCTCGTGAACGTTGCCGCTGCCGTGTCACGGCCACCGTGCTCACCAAGCCCAAACCCTACCATGGTGCAGCTGTGTTCCGGCAACCTTGGGCCAGTAGAGGTAGAATGAGCACCTCGGCAAGCTTTGCCTCGCCAAGGGACGCATCACGCGCTAGATGGAAGAAGAAGAGGAGCCTCGGGGGCCGCTGGTCATGTCCGCCTCGCTGGACCACTGCGCGCCCATGTCGCCGTCATGCCAGGGATGATCCAGTCAAGTCCGGCCGCCTCATGAGATAAGATCTAGCCGTCGAGCTTCGCCATGACCCAGCGCACCCCACCGTATAGCTAGTCGGACGGAAAGCCCATGCCATGCCCTAGTTCGCCTCAACCGTGAACTCACCGGAGCTCCGCCACGCACCTTGCCGCGGAGCAGACTCTACCGTGCACTTTGGTCACCGTCGTCGAGTCCTTTGCCTTCCCCATGGCCCCAATCGAAGGAAAGGAGCCACCTTTGGCTCTGTTTGAGACTGTAGAGACCTTGCTATAGCGTGCCATCGCCGCTGCGTCGCCACTGCCTTGGCTAGACCCGCCGGAGCCCGTAGGGCCAAGCCTAGCCCCTTAGCTGCGTCCGCCGGAGCACCCAGAAACCGTAGGAGCCCCGTTTGGGCTGTGATGACGTCCCTGGCGCCCTTGCCATCGATCCACGCCGCTGCCATCCGTTGCCACACCTACGCCGGGCGCTAGAGCCACCAAGGCGCCACGTTTGGCCCACCGGTGAACTCGTCGTGAGCCCACAAAGCCGTAGAGCCTCTTAGTAGCCCCGTCGAGCCACCCTAGCATGAGAACACGTGAGCTTGCCCCTGGCGAGGACTGTTGCTGCGAGATAGAGAGAAGAGGGAGCTGCTGCACTGCTGCCACTCCGTGCACCCGTCACACCATGAGCCAGAGAGAGGATAGGGAGAAATGGATGCGGTGCACTCAGCAAAAGGTACTTTGTACCTTCGTTTGTTTTGTAGTTAATGTGAAAACTTAAATTCTATGGCCATGTATTTTATATTACATTTGGAATTTCGTGCATTAAGCGTTATACTCTGTTACCGACGTGATTATAACAACACTCTGACATGCAATTTTTGCTTCTGACTTAAAACTGCGATTTATAGACTATCAATATGTGATGAATTTTATCTTTTTACATGGCTGTAGTGTCTTAATTGTTGTAATTTTCTTTAAAGATGCAAGGGCAGTGAACTTGTCAGGAGGTGTCATGTCCCTAAACTGTTAAAATATATTTTTTAGGTCCTCAAATTTGTCTTTATGTGTCGTCTGTCCTAAACTTTTGAATTGCTATTTTTAAACCCACGACTTATCTCAGTGTGTCATCTAGATCATTGAACTTGCCATAGTGTGTCGCTGAGGTCTAAATAAAACCAATCTACTCCACATCACGATGCCATATTGGCTGGATCCACACCTTATTCTTAATTTGAGCAAGAACTTAATGGGAAGCCTAGCAATAGTTCGCCTACCTCTTTTGTCTAAGGAGCACTAACTTTAGTCTTGCCGCCACCACTATTGACGTCATGGCCTTTGATGTGGAGGATGATGAAGGCATATGGGTTAGGGATGGTTAATCGACGACTGTGATGCGATGTCACACTAGATTGGGAAGCGGAGAGAAGGGGAGAACATGGAGATGGAGTTAGAAGAGGGAGGAAGAGCATGTAGATGGAGCGCTGACCAACATGTGGGGTTGGAACCCATCTATACCTAGATGAGACACCGCGACAAGTTCGAGAGCCTAAAAATGAAAATTTAGGAGATCCCAAGATGCCAAGACAAGTTTGTATTCTTGAAAATGCATTTTGAGAATTCGAGGACCTAGGTAGCACAATGATTTAAGGACCATTCGTGCATTTTACTCTTCTTTAAACAATCAAAATGTTTGCAGACAGAGATTTGTCATATCTTTTTAATGCTAATAACAGTGTCTTGGATTGCGATTCCTCAAAGATTGCATTGCTATCCTGTACAATCAATCGAAATCCTCTAGATAGATTCTACTGATGCCAGCAGGAAGGAAATTGGTTACTGGCATTATTATTCAGAAAGGGGAGACATGCTGTTGTTACATTTGGTGCTAATGTAAGAGATTTATTTGTTTGTCCCACTTGGAGGCGAAGAATTAATGTCTATGGATGGAAATGAAATGTTGGATTTAACTACTTTTGGCCTAGTCGCAGATGAGCATTTAGGATGACTTCGAAGTTTGAATAATAATACTTTTCTCGGTTCTTGAGAGTTGATTCGAGTCAGTCTGGTCCTGATATTCCAAGGACTGTTCTTTCTGCTCACCAAGACACCAACCATGCATATCTATCTGTCTTCGTAATAATATCATATCAGAGGTTGGTGACACTTCAATTCTTCAACAACAACAAAAATACTCTGTATCTTTCTTTAGATAACTCCATCATAGTCTTGCGTTATTACAGTTTACACATTACAATTACCAGAGAGCTGGGCCTGGGCCACAACACCTTTTTTCTCATTATTGGAGCTGGTCTTGACTTGTTTCCATTCTTGCACTCTCCAGTGACTTCTTTCCATCAACATGCAAGCAGTAGTAGGCTTGCACGTACCTCACCTCTGAATCCCATAAGATTTCAGGAAAAGGAGGCATCTCAGAAAGACAAGTACACCCACAATGCAAGATCGATCTCAAGGACCAGGTGCCATGTCGTCCCCCTCGTGATCCACGAGGCTGCCCATGTTGCACATGCCAATGATTTCACAAACACAAACAGTGTAGTATCATTCATACCTACATTGCCAATAAGCTACTGTACGTTGAGTCTGGTCAGAGGCCGGCCGGCCAGCGTATGGGCCTGCGGAGCGGAGAGGTGCTGCACTGGGCACAGCTTTCGCTTTCCATTGACACCTCGCTCCTGCCTCTTTCTTTATTCCGTTGATTTCTCAACGACTGGCCTTGTTCGTCGTCTTGCTCGCCTGGCACCCTGCACCCAGGCCAATAAAGCTCTTGGTGGGTGGCGCAGCCGCACGTTGTGATCCTGCGTGGCTGGGGCTTGATGTCCGTTTCACCCAACAGGCTATTTGCTATTTGGTGGTGTGGTGATCCGAATGGCCATGGACATGGACGTCCAGTACTCCTACTCTTTATCCTATTACTAGGTTCGTGCCCGTGCGTTGTTACGGGACAACTAAACTTTTATACTAAAAATACACGGATTGCACGATAAGATAACAATATTATGAAATTAAATACCGACGTTAAAGTAACATTTAATCCAAAAAGTAAGGTTCGTGAAATAGAGTCGCACGGCGTTCTCCTTCCATGCCGCCCGACATTCTCCTTCCGTGCCGCTCGACTCATCTGCAATGGAGTCGTCTCCCCATGCAGGAGACGTTGCGAGCAGTAGTACACTCTCTGAGGGAGGGCGTTGATATTGACTGCAAGTAAAAGTCAAAAAGACTAATTAATATCATTTACTTACATTATAAAGCATTGATATATATAAAAGAACCAGTAGTTACCTTCGTTGATCTGGTTTGTCAAGTCTTTAAATAGTGTACAGTAATCGTGATTTTCAACAGGTTCCATGTACCTAAGAATAACTAAAATATAAAAAGATGAATCAGGTCTGTAGCTTATAAAACAAGGTTGATTATATATAGTTTCTATGACAACTTTATTTATCTTTTAATCATAGATATTTTTGGCTTTTTAATCCCCGCTCCCATCACACTCACTCTCACACAGCCTTAGGACATTAGCAAAGTAGTCCATATTGCTGAAAAAAAAATACAACCTAATGGGCTGCTCACCCCAACGCTCACAAAGACTGCCGCGGCAGCCGAGGCAGCAGTGCCTTGAAATGCCGAACGGAGCTGTAGACTCTAGTTCTTTTTGGTCGAATGAACTTGTAGATAGTTGTTGCTATGCCGAAAGGTTTGGGTTCAAGTGGGGCCCACGTTCTTTTTTTATTAAAAAAAGAACAAAGACATCGTTGCTTTGCCTTATCCATTCCGCAATCGAGCTAGGCGGAGGCCGGTGAGCAGAGAGCCTGCTCCAATTGAGCGAAATAGCGAATCGAGCTTCACGATTGCTCCACTCGAGCGAAATAGCGAATCGAGCTGGGCCGGTCGCTCCAATCGAACAGAGCGGTGGAGTGGAAGCCGCGGCCGCATCGGCTGCGGCAGTGGTGGCTGGCGAGGCTGCAGCAGAGGGCGAGGTGGGCGGCACCTGAGGCGGCGCGGACGTCGTGGCTCTCGCGGCTCACGACGCCGTCTCCTTCCAGTTCCACCGCTCGCTGTGGCAAGTCGAGACGGGCCGCCACGACACCCGCCATGGACCTGCCCAGCCCGGAGCTAGTGTTCCCGCTCCTCATGGACGCCTTCGCCAGGCGCGGGCGCGGCGTCGCCGACCTCATCGCACTCTCTGGCAAGAAGGGCAATCCACCCCGACCTCATCCTCTCCCCATCTGCGTACCACGGCGCCAGATCCCCAGGTCGCCGCACCCGGCACCCTCACTTCAGGGTATGGCTTCTCCTTCCTCCCAAGTCGGAATGCACTGCCATTACTTAGTTTAATTTGTTCACTACTAGTTTTTGTGCAGGTTAATGATGCCAGATTGGAGTACGGAAGCTTTATTTAATTCATTTGTGATAGTCAGCAGCTGTTATTTGTAGTTATTATGATAATTAGTACCCTACAATCCCGATCCTGCTTGTTCCCAATTCGTTGTTTTATCTATTTCTCGTGCTGCCAGAGCTTGTATCTGTTTCTTGTACTGCTAGTACTGCTTGTTGGTTATTCATTTTGCCATCGATGTTGGGTGTCCACGGCGATGGCACCATAGAGGTGGCAAGGGAAGGAGAAGCAGATCTTTCTTACTGCACTTCTAGGATTTAGCTGTCACCAAGGTGAGCCATATGATGAGCTCGCGGGTGTTTTCTTTCTGGGAGAATTTAGCTGCGAATTTCTTGTATGTTGTTTGAGCTATATACTATCAATCTATCTCATATGCTCACATTGTTCCACAATTGCATTCGTCAACACAAGTGCAGAAATTTTTGAATCCCAGTTAATAGGCAAAATTTCTTAGATGTTTCATAAAGGAATTTACGGTGTTTCAATCCTAGGACTTGGCTGGTTATACATGTTACCACCCACTGCGAAAGGAGGTAAAAAGACACAGATTTGTACATGTGACCATACAGGTGATTAAGAACATTCAATAGCCTACTGTGAATTATAGTTTAGAAATTCTAATCCACTTGAGACCTGAACGTGAATTTTAAGAATATCACACTTCACATTACTACAATTTGAAGAAAAGAAAAATCTAAAGCTGTTTTTCGCAGTTTGGATTTTAAGATTAGCACGCGGTCCATTATATTTGGTTTAAATGTTGTTTTGGTCATCATCTCGAAACTTCAATAGGAGTATGGTACTTCGGTTTTGGAATATGTCATTAAGGTTTAAGCGACTTATGAAACTAATATGATTTTTTTCTAAAACAAAACTCACCTTTTTTCTAAGATTCCATTGAAATTAATATGCCTTTTCTGACTATATATTGTTTCCTTTATGTTCACAGGATGACTGAATTCAGAAACAGTCTTCATGGCGAATGGAAACAAAATTTAAAATCATGTTTCCTTTATGCTGACTACAAGACAGATAAATGATAAAGTGATTTTACATTATCAACAGTTGCCCCCTTTTGCCATCTAGTGATACTTTTAAAAAATTGTTCTCATGAACCGGTGGTTTACGTTCTGTTTCATCTTTGGTGGAATGCGATGTTCCATCAGCTTTATAAAATTATATTAGATGCAATCTGGCTAGATTGGCTTTTCTGCAGGTAGTCATCATAATCTTTGGTTTGCAACAATTGATTTTGTCACAATTGGTTTATAGATGCATCCAAGTTTATAGACTAAAAAAACCGTTAATTTTGGGTTGATGGTTTGGCACAATGGATTAAAACTAAGAGTATACAAAATGGATGCCAAATATTCAGTTTAGTTGCTGCTTTGGCCTCACTGAATATCATCACGAATACTGCAGAAAAGGGTCTGTTGATGAGTGACCTTTTTGCATCTGATGAAATGTTGAACTGAATAAAAAGAAATTAAAAGGAGGCCTGAGCTGCTTTGCCTGATTATGCATTGCTGCTAAAATTAAAATAGGAACTCTGCACTTGCAGACACTAACATAATGACTGTGCATTGCTGCTGATCTTGTGCTCTATAAGAGAATGCTTGGGTAATTATTGCTGCTCATTTGTTGTCGTGTCCAGTTTCTTCTTGAGCTTCAACCTTGCAAGTTAATTATTGTACCTCTATTCGCTTATCCAACTTCACTTTGTTCCACTCAGTCACCATAATCTTTGGTTTGCAACAATTGATTTTGTGACAGTTGGTTTATAGATGCATCCATGTTTATATAGAAAAAAAAAAAAAAACTGTTAATTTTTGGTTGGTGGTTTGGGATACTGGATCAAAACAAAAGTAACAAATATGTATATTTATAGATTATAGGCATAAAAAAATTTGTGGATAAGAGAAAGTAATTGCTACGACGACATTTCATAAAAGTAGGATTTAATTTCCTTTGCATATCGTCACTTACCTGTGACTTTCGTGCCTTGTGTACAGCCTGACCGAGAAGCAGATGGCAGGCGAGGGCAGGAGAAACTGATTGCCGTCGATGTTGGGTGGCCACCGCAACGGCACCAGACAGACGTCGTCTAACCGAGAAGCAGAACACGAGGAGCGGCGAGCCA
The DNA here is from genome assembly GCA_904845875.1 of Miscanthus lutarioriparius. NCBI lineage: Eukaryota > Viridiplantae > Streptophyta > Magnoliopsida > Poales > Poaceae > Miscanthus > Miscanthus lutarioriparius. The sequence continues at coordinate 56,832,948 of CAJGYO010000007.1, read as the reverse complement.
GCGATGGAAGGAGAAGCAGATTGCCGTCAATGTCGGGTGGCCACGTGACGGCACCAGACAGGCGTCAAATTGCCGCTGACGTCGAGTGGCCACGGGACGGCGGCGGTTTGGTGTAGGAGATCGCTTGGTGCTGACGTCGATAGGTCATGGCGGTGGCACAGTAGCGGACAGACAGACGTCGGCGGCTTAGAGTAGGAGATCGCTGTTGACATCAAGTGGCCACAGGGAGATCTGTTGGTGTCAAGTGGCCACGGGGCGCTGGAGGCTTGGGGTAGCAGAACGCGGGTGACGTCGCGGTGCCATGGCAACGACGACGGCACCAGACTTGGCGTCGGCGGCTTGAAGTAGAGATCGTTGTTGACGTCGTCGTCGAGTGCGAACGGCGATGGCAATTTTACCCCTTCTAAGTTTTTTCACGTGTGCATTAAGCTGGGGTCACGGGAGGTGCTAACTGCAATCGCGTGAGACCGGCACGTTGATTGTTTGTTTCCTTTTTTTGCGTGTCAACGTTATGGGCGCGGGTTTTTTTTGAACAGATTGTCTGTTTCCTTTTCTTCTAGGCGAGATTGGCAAGACGTGGTTTTTTTTTTTGGCGAGATTGGCGAGATGTGGTTTCTCGGAAACCTTCTGGGCGCTGGGTTTTTTTGGAAAGAAGGGATTGCGCCAATCGGTTGCATGCGAGGGAATACAGGCTTTTTGTTTGGTTGGCCACGAACGCTGAGCAGTTACTGCTCGGAGCAGGGCCATTCACGGGGTGCTTTCCTTTTGAATATCGCAAAGGGTGGAAACGTCGATCACGGGGAAACGGCGAAACAAACAGCTCCTGCTCTTTCCTTTTGAATATCGCAAGGGACGCCGCGCGTTGGAGAGAGGCTGCGGGAACGCAGCAAGCAGAACTATGGGTTAACGTTAGAATGTCACACAAAAAAGTGTTTACGTTTTGTTCTTTTTAGTTGTGAGAAAGGGAGATTAGGCACGCGGCACGTCCAAGTCCTACTAGTACTTGTAGTAGTGGGCAGTGCAAAGAAATAATGGAATATATGTGTGGTTTCGGGCTTCCTTCTCTGGCTCCCTGCCATATGAGCATTTTGGGACATAAACATTGACTCGTCTATTATTATATACACACAGTAAAATTTCATATGTATGGTTAGTTTGACAACCTAACGTTTTGGTTTAATCTTTTGATGAGCTAGAGCATAAGATTTGGAAGCTTTAACATGACAACGCCATATAGGAGATTAATCGTTGCATTTTCGCGACATCCTTTTGCTTAATCCTTTTTTTTTTCTCCACGAGCACGCTTTATTCGCTTGTCAATCTAATTGGTTGAAGGCGGTGCGAGCCATGTCACCCACAAGAACTACTACAAGCCATAGCCATTGGTGCGGTTTAGTCAACTTTCAAACTACCATCACTGTCTCGTGATGTCTCTCAATGCATTTTACACCTCATGCAACTAATACCACAACTTTCTCTTGCCTTTATACTTTTGTTATGATATGATAAGTGTGCTGCTCACTGTTGTGCGTGCTGCTACTAGTACTACAGTATCAACGTCGGATAAGCGTTCCATGCATACTTTCTCCATTGCCGTCTTCCTCCCATTGCCTGCTAGCCGCCTGCTGTATGGATTCTAGATTGCATAAGGATATATATGGATTCTATGGTCCACAGATAAGCAGTCCTGGAGGTCGGAAAGATATAAAGTAATGTTATCCATCCATCAGTTAATCACTTAATCTTGTATTCTTGTGTCATTGACTCCGTGTTGAACTGAGGTACTCTTTGATTTATTTTAATTTTAAGAATATTGATAACTTTCTTTTTTCTAGTGATGAGCAGCTGAGTTATGGAATGATTCCATAAACTTACGAATTATTCATGAAACTAAATAAAAGATTTGGAATGATCAAATAAATAAATTATTCTCAGTTAAATTACAAGGCAATAAATATCATAATCAAGAAACTAAAAGGATCGATGTTTTCTTGTGGCAAATATGTTCATATCATTTTCAAATTGAATGAGTGGTAGAAATGAAATTTATTTTTATTTATGTAAATAAACTACGACATATATGTTAGGTTATAAATTTTTAGTTGTTTTAGTTTTATCCTAAGTTAAACTTCTCTAACTTATCAATTCTATAGAAAAATATGTCAACACCCACAATACCAAATAAATGCGCAATCTCAAGACATTTTATGGTACATTTAACGAAACTAATTTGATATATGTTCTTGATGTACTATTACCGTATTTTCCCATAAAGTTGGTTTAATTTTGAGAAGTTTGACTTAGGGTGGTGAAAATAAAATGACCTACAATTCAGGATGAGATGGAGTACGCAATAGTTCCACTAACTATAAAAAGTAAGTGCATTGGCTAATTGAAAATTAGGTCGTCACTAAGGCAGGCACATTTTGAAAACCTCCTCCTAACTACGCAGCATGATGAGAAAGATTGGATGGGTCCCGAAGAAAAAAAGAAGAGAGAGAGAGAGAGAGAGAGAGAGAGAGAGAGAGAGAGAGAGCAAAACTGTGCATGGAAACTGAAATCCATTAGGTTAAGGTTGGTGCAAGTTGTAGTGGGGAAATTTGTTGATTTCCACTTATATTCCTCACAAATAAACTTGCTAAACTGTATTTCGTCGTCATAGTACGTCTCCTTTGCTAATACGACCTCTTGTCAAATCTGAACTTCATTATTGCAGATTTGATGTTTGGCATTAATCCGCAGTCTTTGGAACGCCATACCTTGGGGATCGGAAAGTTGCTAATGTGCACCCGTCTGATAGCTCGCAATCAGATCAGCATGTCGTGCCTGCCTTGTCTGTGGGAGTGTGGTGTGAGTAGGTACCATGCATGCATGAGGGGTCCTGTACTGTCAAGTCAACCAAATCACCACTAACAAGGAACTTTCCCTCAATCCACTACTATATGATTTGGCAGCATTCTCAAGCTCTGTGGAATGTGGATGATGACTAAAGATTGGGAGCGTTGAGATTATGCATGGTCTTCAGGCATCAGATTTGTTTTGTCAGGACATTACTCCATTATTAGTTTGACAACCCCTACTTCCGCTGTATGTTTATTTAAGGAGGGAAAATAGCAATATGTTCATTCCATTTTAATTTTCTACTACTCTGTATATACTTATTTTTTTTGGGTCCTAGCTTATTTTTTTGGGCCACATCCATCGCTGATGGGAAAAGGCCGGACCGCGGGTGCAATGCTAACCTTCGATGGGCCACACAGCAGCTATGACAACCCACTAGCTCTAGTTCAGTTGCCTCCCAGCTATTTTCTAAATTGTAACCTGGCCTTATATATGATGATGAATGTGATACTAATCTACTGTATAAGATAAAAAAGTCGTATATTATTATGCAATATTATTAGTGTGGACTCAACGTAGGCATGCAAGATAAAAATTGTGAGAAGTAAACTAATAATTACTACGTACTATATTATGTTGGGCGACAAGTGCTTGCCCAGTGACATTGCTTGCATGCTTCCCAAACAAGTGCATGTCACACATGTATGACAAAAAAGCGCACAGAACACACGTGTACGTGGAGCCAAACAAGATCACACTGACTGGTAATTAAAATAACTTGGTGTGGAAGCAAATCATGATATCGATCGATCTCACCAAAAGAATAATACCTTGCTTAATCAGTTGCATAGAACCGGTGGTTAATGACCGGTAGAGCTAGTCATGATTATACGTGGGACCATGCCTTGTCAGATTGATGGCTAATGACCGGTGGCTAATGACCGGTGTTGAGATGATGCAATAGGCAAAACCAGTGTACCAGGTTTTCCCCCTCCTACACAGGGAAGCTATAACCAAGGCAATATAGGTCTATTTGGTTACCTGCATTTCTTCTAGCCTGGCTAGGAAATAAGCCACGCAAGCCTAAGACTGCCCCTAGCAAGCCAAGTTGGACTTGTTTGATTGCATACACTGTCTAAGCCTAGTTAGCAACTAGTGTGTCTGGTTAGCTGGTTTGGCTTGGATAGAGTCACCTCTTCTTTGTGCAAGTAACTTCACCACCTTTGAGACATTTCGTTGAACATGTGGTTCTTATAGCACGTCGCCCGTCTCGGACTGACACCGCATGCTCCCAAGACACGCGCGTGAGCTCCATGCCGAGGTTGCCAAGGAGGGAAACGACCACCGCACCGCGCGAGGCCTGGGCGATCGACCCTGCCCTGCGAGCGGGAAGGAGGTCAAGGTGCGGTGGGTGAGCGTGGAGGAGTGGGAGGTGTGATCTCGGATTGAGGAGAGGTGAAGGAACCAATGGAGTGGTGGCGAAGCATCGGGAGGTGACACGAATGGACACGGGCGCTAGCCAAGCCAGGCTTGCAGAAAACAGAAAATGGACGCATTTCCAGCAAGCCAGGCTACAGGGTGGTAGGTGGCTCATCGAGGCCTGGCTAACGGCCCAGGGAACTAGACACTGCCAAGGTGGTTTTCTAAAGCCTTGTTAGGGTTAGCCACCTAACCAAACAGATCCTATGTACACGATGGTGCACGTGCAAAGATATCCCACCATAAATCCATTGGTGGCAATACGACTTTGTGATGCCCATAATGTACATTTCTCTCTAGTGCATTTGTTGAACATATTTTATTCTAGTGTGAATTGTATTCTTATCTCGTGTCACATAGCTAGTGGAATTTCTTTAGCATTGGAAAAGCATGTTTTGCCCATTCTTTGGAAAAACATAGAACTTTTTTTTTTTGCTGCACATGTCACTGGAATATTTATAGCTTCTGAGATTCGGATAACACCAGATAACGTTTTAGCAAATTCTCAGAATAATCAATAAGCAATATACAATATTTAATTTGTGCTAGGGCGGAGAATATATTCTTCATACATTTCTTTGCATTTTTCACTTTTATAACAGCAAATACTCAAATAATTGTCCTCTCTTCATTGTAAGTATGGCTTGATTAGTAAACATTTTAGCTTTATTCATTTTTGTTCTATATATGAAGCATGTTTTGAAATCACATTGATTTGATCTATTGATGTGAGTTTTTATCCATCTTAGTCAATGTAATATTTGCACATTACGTGTCAACGAATGGAACAAATTCACATAGTACTTCCCAAAAATATGTTCACAGAACATTTGACCATAGCTAGTTCTAGCATTTGTAGCTATAGGTAAAGTATAAACGTTCTTTGGATTTTTTTTTCTTTTTGCTGCACATGTCAGCTGGCGACAGTGGGATATAAAGCCGAATAACATTTAGCAAATGACCAAATCAATTAATTATAGCTTAAAGATCAATGTTTTGGCAAGGAGAATATATTCCTTTTACCACTGAGTTTTTTTTAAAATTCACTAGTAAATACTTCAATGATTGTATTCTGTTTAAATAGATTATGGCTTGCACTATTTGCTTTATGTCAGTACATATCCCCATATATTTATCCAATTTTAATATAGGAAACATGTTTTAAATAACATTTATTATTTCTTATATTTATTTGAGTGTGCTATCATCATAGTCATGGAAAAAAGAGTAAGAGCCTCTTTGGTTCAGCTATGAGCTATGAAAAAGCTGCTATGAGGTGTGGAAAAGATGTGTGTTGTGAAAAAGTTATAGCTGTTTGGCTGAAACAATATGAGACCTACCCCCTATCCCTTTATCTCCTTTAAAGAGCATCTCTCTATTTCTACCCTATTGGAAAAGCAGAAATCCAAAAGCTATAAGTAGGGTTCAAGGTGCTGCAAAAATTGTACTAGCGAAAGCAGCTCAGATTTTACCAGTTTGGTTGGTATTATACTTTTTGTCAGCAGAAGCACTTTCTAGAAGCTAAATCAAACACAACCTAAATCTCAAATATGCTTCTAGTAAACATAGTAAATCTAAAAATAATTTTTGATCAGTGTAACCGTGGTAACACCCGGTTTTAAGGACAAAGCCGAATGCACACCATATGCGAGCCCTAGTAATCAAACCTCACATATAGCTACAAATGAAGGGTAGTATCAATTCACAATGCTTAATATATAACGAACTTAGCAAAAGAGATAACCTTAGAAAGCAATCAACGGATAGACAACTCTGATCTCCGGGTGCAGACTTCACTCCCCTGGATCCAACTGACTGGTTGATCACAAGCCTACATCCTTCAGACTCTAGCAAACTGATATCCAGCCTAAGGTGTGGGGGAAATTGCAAGGATGAGTCCATGTCGAACTCAGCAAATATAACAACAAGGTAGTATATTCCATAACCACATGATCAAGTATAATTGAATAATAAATATCTTAAACAATTGACATAAATGATCATCTTAACAAGTAAAAGTCATCATCCCTTATGTAAGGGTTCCAAGGCCGCTCGTATCCGTGAGCACGACTAGTATACCAGTTTATTAAACTCTGCGCAGAGGTGTACACTTTCACTGTGAGTCGTGATTTGCCCTTTCGCCCGAGGTGATCAGCCTCTTAACCCACTACCATGGAAGGTCGGTAGGGTTCACTGTGAAGCCTTTCAAAGGTTCGTCTAACAAGTTAGGGCCGCTAGGTTTCTGTGGCCTGCGAATGTAGAGCTCCCCTTCCGACAGGCACAATGACGCGCAGCCTATACACTGACGGACAGAGGCCGCACTATATCCAACCCGGAACACACCCCTCTTGCGCCATGAAGGTAACCACTAACAAGCTAGAAAAGGTCCTCATACTGAGCTAAAGCCAGAGCCATATAGCCCTCACAGCTGTACTGTAAGTCCCGGATGATCACTTACAAGACAAGTCCTTATGTTGCTAAAAAGTCACCTTGTTTATGTTTATAGCATATTCATTAATCAAGTTTCAAGATCATGGTCACAGAAAGGAAAACCCAAGCTATACTTGCCTTAAACACCAATCCTTCGGTAAGCTTTAATCTTCAACGTTTTCTTCTCCTTCTTCTTCTTGATCTTCAACTTCTTATAGATTACCAACGCAAAACTCACCGACTGGACAAGACCGAAAAGCACCACACAAGCATCCGAACAAGCATGCATAGCAAACATACTAGATTAGAACAATACACCAATCAATGAAAAGATTCGAAATCTAATCTACACATTGCTACGATCACACACACGCGAAAGGCACACTAATCGGAGCTACGGTAAAACAGAAACATCTATCGAAGGATTTACGTTGGAAAGAAGACTATATGCTTTATCTATTTTAATGATCATAAAACATGTATAAGATATCTCAGGGAAATATCTAAAATTGAGTTAAGTCATTTTATACTTGAGTTATTAGGTTTAGAAAACTAAGATAAATTAATCATACCTTAATTATAAATATTTTGATATTATTTATACAAATTAAATTGAAATATAATAACAAATGAGAGTATATATTCAAAACATATATAGCACGTATAAGCCCTTGCATTTATTATTTTTAAAAGGAAAACCAAAATGATGCAAGCATTACATCAGTTTAGGATTTATCAATGGAATAATTAATAATGTATTAAGGAGTGGATGTGCATGTATTATTTAATCAAAATAAACTTTAACTTTTTCAAATTAAAAGAACATGTAAGAACATCTACACTATAACTGAATATGACGTGAGTTCAGCTAAACAAATTATAATCAAAACATATATTTAAATTGATACAACCAGTTTAATATTCATTTATTAAGGCCGACATGGAAAACCTATATTGCTTGTAATTAATTTAGAAAGCTAGTTGCACATTAATCTTAATCAAGTTAATATTTAAGTTCACAATGTATACTCCTAAATCTGAGCTAAAACAAATCATGTTTTATTTATAAATGTTGCCGTATAGATTAATCAAATCAAAGTTTTAACTTTGCAAAAGTAAAATGCACGTGAGAGCATCTAACTCAAATTTTTGTATATAAGAAAGTGCTTAAACTAACCAAATAGAGTTTAAAACATATTTATATTGCTAGTAATCAAATTAACAATTACTCATAAATGATCGTTACTGTCCTATGTTTCTTTTAATTATTATAAAACCAATTACACTAACATTAATCAAATTAATATATAACTATATATGAAAAAAAAACAAGTAACATGAAAAACATCGGTACTACTGCGTAGAGCTCGACGTTACGAAACCAACGCCACCGGAACGACTCGAATCGGACTTAAAACGAAGAAGCGACGGAGATTAAACGACCGATGGCAAACTTGTAATTAACTGTGTCGTGTACCTTTGGTCGTCTCCATCATCTGGATGTAGCAGAACGCTCTCATAGCCATAGGGGAAACTTTGGCAGGAGATGGACCAGCTCTGGCTGCCCATGCGCTAGGAGCCTTGTCGACTGCAGGTCACGGCAAGACGTACGTACAGAAGCTCAGGATGTTTGACACTGACCTCACGACCTGAACATAGATGAAGACACATGTTGCCGGCAAATGACTTCTCATGAATGAATAATAAGGGGAGATATGTCTACGTGGAAGATGTCCAGCGTCTAGCATGGCTTGCTTCTTCATAGCCGGCTATCCAGTGTACGAACTCGTCATTTCTTCTATCTTCATGTAGTACGCTGGAGCTTGGAACAGCAAAACAGACAGGAGACAAGCAGGATCAGCTGACGCACAGCTACGGAATCATCGGCCAACACACTGCGGATGGGCATGCATGTCGCAGTAGGTGCACTGCGTTAGCAAAAGAGCAGCGTTTTGTTGGTCGGACAACGATCTCGAGAAGATGATCACGACTGGCAACAGGAGCACAACCGGACTGGTGAACCGGCGGTTCGGTCCATCTTGGAGATTGACCACGCACGGCACTTAAACACGAATGCCGGTGTAGAAGACGAAGAGAGCAACCACGCGGTGGTAGCGGACTTACTGAGTATGGCCGGGCTGGGCAGCGCGGCGGCGGCGGCGGCGACGGTGACGGCGAGAGGAGGAGAAAAATCTAATTTACTACACGAGAGATTTCCCAAACTAGGGGCTCCTCATATGGTAGTTTTGGTGTGCTTTGCCCAAGGGGTTGGTAGATATATATAGGAAGAAAAACTCCCCACATCTACATCAACTAGCAATATGGTACTAATTGATGTTGCATCCTCCACCTTTACTAATAGGCCTAATTAATTATTAAAGCCCATTAGTAAATAAAGACATGGGCCTTTGGGCATGAGGAAATCTGAGATATTTCATTATTTTCGGAATTAATTAATTCCATGGATAAAATAATTCTAGAAAAGCCTAGAATTGAATTTTAAGCCACGAAAAATACTCCGAATGCTCCGAAAATCTAGGGAAAAATTCTCAGAGATAATTTAGAACAAGACGAACCCAAATAAAATATTTGGAGCTCATGAAGAGATATTTTGGAGCATTTAAAAATTAGATTATGCTCACAAACAAGTGAAAACAAGTTCCGGAAAAAGCCAAAGAAATTCCCGAGGTATCCATGGAGATAGGTTGATGAATAGTGAGCAGGAAGGAGTGATTTGGATTTCATGGAAAAGATGTTAGGATACTTCTCAAGCAAATATTAAGTCGGAAAACAAGGAATTTGATCGGTGAGAAAGACTAAGAATTGCTGGAGAAAGAAGATCGACTTACTAAACGCATTTTTAAAATCTTTTCTCACAACATGAAATAAATCAACAACCAAGCATCACATCAAGCAATAGCTCGTCAAATTAATTTGGAAAAGCTTGAAAATTCACATTTTCCTATAACTAAGTTCACGCTAGTTCAAACTAAGATTGGTAAATTTTATCCAAATATCAAAACATTTATTTTAATTAGTGTTTTCTATGCACAACCCAAAATTAGAAATTTTGGGGTGTGACATTATCTTTTCTTTTGCGGGTAGTGTAACTGTGTTATCTAGCAAATGCAATGAACACATGTGTGAATTGATATTTGGAGAAATTATGTTATAATTTTTTAATTCACATTAATCATAGGCAGTGCATATATAGGGTTGTTAGTTATATTGGCCAATGACCCCATGGCAGCATTATATTATAACATTTGTGGTAAATGTAATATTTCTAGTTTTTCACTTGCACTTTATTCACCACTATCTCTACCTCATCAATACATGCGTGTCAGTGTTTCAACATACTAGCTAAAACCCCGCATGTTGCTGCAGGCCACCTAGCAGGATAGATAAATTTAAGTATAAACATCAGTATTAACACGGAGAGCTAAAAATGATGATGTGTAAGAGAATGTATAAAATATTGCAGTTTCTCAAGCAAAGACAACACACTTATGCGAGTAAGTTGGAGTTAAGCGGTGAACTTCTGATAGGTTCTTTGGTTTGAACCATGTCACATGCTATAAAATTGTTTAGTAGCTGAAGTTGCATGCTCTTAAAGTGCAAATTATTTCGAAAATCATCAGACCTGTACATCAGATGAATTTAATCTCAATTTGAGCTTTTCATGAACAGAAGCCAGATAGAACTTTAGCTATGCGGAGGAAGGCTTGTAACAAAATGCTGATCTCTTTCTTTGTATCGATCAAGATATCTGCGATAATTACTTTTTCTCTCGTGCTAATCAGTGGATTAAATAGAAGATAGATGTCTTGGATCTTGGAACAACAGAGTAGCCAGGGAATGTGCTAAAAACATTATGAGTAACTCCTTCATTAGTACACTGCAATCCGTGAATTGTTTTTCAATGGAATTCCCAAATACTTCATTATTGCTGATTATCAACTTTTGTTTGCTTCTCTAAGTAAACATATAAGTTACCTATTGGTCTTGTAATGGGAGTCATATAATTAATTTTTCTTGATATTGTTAACAAAGTCAGGAGTATATATAGGATCTAAAGAACGGATATATAGTTCACAACAGTATATAATAGCAAGAAAGGTTAAATTACTAACATGCAAGGTACTACAGTACGCTTACCGTAAACTGTTTGAATATTTATTTATATAAGAAAAATGATTTTAAGTTAAGGAAACAGGATGCCTCAACGTGGATATATGTAGAGTCCACAAGTTAAAAATAGTCCATAACATTGGATCATAATGCAGTAGCGTTTGGGTCATGGATTGGATGAGAGCACATGGGCACGTGGGATGAAATGGAGCCATAGCGGAGTCAGTGAAGATCACCAACTTCCTGCTGATACGGACATCGAGGTCGGGTGAAGGAAAGTGCATGCAATTAGGCGGCAAAGACACTGCATCTTTGCTTAAATAGCACATCAATTACAGAAATACAGTCCTCTCAGAGTCCATTCTTTCACGGTTGTAAGACCACGTATGCACAGACCACAATAGCAAAGCTAGGGCAAATTCGAGAGGGAAGATGGTGGTGGTGGGGAGGTGCACTTGCTAGGCGTGGATATTTAAACTGCAACTATAGTGAAAATTTGATCCTGGTATTGATATTTTATTTTTTCGTCGGTGCATCCGCACCCATTAGCTTCAACGTCGCTTCGCCACTGCATACCCATGATCATATTTTTTAGTTTTACTATTGAGATGACAATATAAGCCTATGACTAAAATGTATGCTAAAAATGTGTTAGATATGTTATAATAGGTCATAGGGTGCAAGGTTAAATTTTGATCAAGATATGAGTTGAAATAGAGAAGAAATGATGAAGATTCAACATCGGAGCATTCACCGGATCACTTGATCAGACCTATCAGATCATGCGGTGGAGTCCGGTAAGTCAGTCAGGAACATAGTGTCCACCAGATGGTACAACGAAAAGAAGAATTAGTTGATGGATCATCTGGTACTCATCAGCGAGAGTTGGCATAGTTGAAGACCTAGAGATCAACGCCACCGGATGATATGGTGCAGCACAATAGCAACCTGGCACATCATCCAGTGAAGATCAGAGCCATGGCAATGGTCAAAACCAACGGTCTGATATCCCACCAGATGGGTGGACAATAAAGGGTAAGCAACAGATCATCAGGTGAAGATGGCCTACTATCAGTGAGTGAAGATCCAACGATCGACCAGGGAATATACCCCACCAGATGATATGTGCAGTATCCGGAACCACCTAGGGAATCATCGACGATACGTAGTTTTTTCATATACTTTTTTTGCAATGGCTCTTTGAGGGGGATAGAGCTACACACACATGAGCTTGCCTCGCTTGAATGTACTGGTGTGCCTCAAGGCTATTACAAGTTAAATAAATCAAGTGCCCCTACACTCCATTTCCTGCCTGGAATAGGCAAAGGTTGAAATAATCTAGCAGATTTCAAATAAACGGCCTTTACTCTACTGCAATTATCACACCTAGCGACATAGGTGGCGATCTCTTTCATCATCTTGGTCCAGCAAAAATGGGTTTTCAAATCTTGATACATTTTGCTACTACCCGGATGGATAGACAACTTGGATGAATGAGCTTCATCTAAGATTTGATGTCTAAGCTCACGGTCTTTCGGTACCACGAGTCGGTCCTCAAACCATAGCACGCCTTTTTCATTCAACCTAAAATGCTTGGTTTCTTGTTCTTTCATCTTTCTCTTGATGTGAAATACACCTACATCTGTCTTCTACAGTTTTATGATTTTGCTGTCAAGTGAGCAACTGACAGTGATATTGTGCAGCACAACAGAATGTAACAAATTAAATCATCTTCCAACAAGGCTTCTAAAGTGTTGCAATGAGATTTCCGACTAAGTGCATCTGCTACAACATTGGCTTTTCTTGGATGGTAGTGCACTTCCAAATTGTAGTCTTTGATCAGCTCTAACCATCTTCGCTGCCTCATGTTCAACTCAGATTGGGTGAAGATATATTTAAGACTTTTGTGGTCAATATATATGTGACATACGTTTCCTAACAAATAATGTCTCCTTATCTTCAACACATGAACAACTGCTACAAGCTCTAAATCATGCGTAGGATAATTGACTTCATGCTTTCTCAACTGTCGAGAAGCATAGGCAATAACTCTATCTTCTTGCATGAGCACACACCCCAAACCTATACCCGATGTACCACAAAACACATCGAAAGGCTTTTCAATGTCGGGTTGTGCTAAAACAAGAGCTGTAGTTAACATGGTCCTTAGGGTGTGAAAAGCAGCTTCACACTCTGGCGTCCAACTAAACTTTTCATCCTTCTGAAGTAGTCTGTTCATGGGCTTAGCTATCTTGGAGAAATCAGGAATGAAACGACGATAGTAACCTGCTAACCCTAGAAAACTCTGAACTTTATGAACCGAAGTCGGAGCCTTCGAATCCATGACCTCTTGTACTTTAGATGGGTCTATAGAAATTCCATCTTTAGATAAGATGTGACCCAAGAAAGAAACTTTGCTCAACCAAAATTCACACTTGCTGAACTTGGCATATAACTTATGTTCCCTTAATTTGGACAAAACAATTCTTAGATGCTCTGCATGGTCTGCCTCATTATCTGAGTAAATCAAGATATCATCAATAAATACAACCACGAACTTGTCGAGCTCGGGCATGAATACCGAATTCATCAAGTACATGAAGTAGGCAGGAGCATTCATCAGTCCAAAAGACATGACCAAATACTCATACAAGCTGTACCTAGCAGAGAAAGCTATTTTAGGTATATCCCCTGGCCTAATCTTAATCTAATGATAACCTGACCTCAAGTCAATCTTAGAGAATACCTTTGCTTTTGCCAACTGATCGAACAAGATATTGATACATGACAAAGGTTACTTGTTCTTAATGGTCACAACATTAAGCAGCCTATAATCCACACACATTCTCAAGGATTTGTCCTTCTTCTTTACAAATAAAGCTGGACATCCTCATGGAGACAAACTAGGTTGAATTAGACCTTTGTCCAATAGTTCTTGTAAGTAAATTTTAAGTTCAGCTAACTCATTTAGTGGCATCCTATAGGGTCTTCTAGAGATAGGTGCCGTACCTGACACTAACTCGATCCTAAATTCCACATCCCTATCAGGTGGTAAACCTAGCAACTCATCTGGAAATACATCAAGAAACTCATAAACCACTAGAATATCACAAAGGGTAGTGGCCTGGATAGCACAAGACAAGTTTTAGAGATCAAAACTTTGGGGAAGTGGTACTAGAAAAGCATTACCTCCCTTTGGTTCTCTCAACATAATTGTCCTAGTGCTAGTGTCAATGAGAACCCCATGATCACTCATCCATTTCATGCCTAAGATCACATCTATTGCTAATCCGGGCAATACTATTAGATCAATCATATACTCCCTCTCTTGTAGAGAGATGAGCATATCCCTGACTATCTGATTTGTACAGATAGTAGCCCTAGCCGTACTTATACTATAACCACCCTTGTTTACCTCAATTACTTTATGATCATACTTAGATACAAATGCTTGGCTCATAAATGAATGAGAAGCTCCAGAATAAAATAAAACAATGGTGGGATGTTTGTTAACAAGAAATATACTGGCTGTGACAACCTCTCCCATAGGAACTTCTTCCACAGCGGTGTAATGCACGTATCCAGGACATGCTTTAGAATTTGTCTGTCTCTGATTGCCCTGGTTTTGATTGCTGTTCTTCTTAGGATGGGGACACTCCTTGGACCAATGGCCCAACTGATTATAGTTGAAGCATGGCTGATTGCTTCTGGGTCCTACTGAGCTTCCTTGCCCTCTGTTCCCCTTGGGTAGGGTAATGGTGAACACCTTATGAAACACTTTATTTGGTCGGCTGGCCTGGGCTTTTGGTGGAGGAGGCCTAAACTTGGGCACGGACGAACGAAACTATGGCCTAGCTGTACTATAGCTCTAGACTATGAAGATCTTGAGGCGCCTGCCTCAGCTGCTCTTTGGCGGCCCTTCGTCGCCGCATGTAGATTGTTCTAGTTCTCCTGAGTCAAGGCATCACTGATGAACTCATTGTATGTGGTACACCTCAAGTTGGCCATAGTTTTCATTAGCTTAGTGCCAAAGCCTCTCTTGAAGCTTTCAATCTTCTTTTCCTCTATATCGACAAACCCTAGGACATAACGGGACAAATTGTTGAAAGCATGCATGTACTCCATAAGGGTCTTGGTCCCTTGTGTGAGTCGCATGAACTCAGCTGCTTTCATGCGCATTAGCCCTAGGGGAATGTGATGTCCCCTAAAGGCTAACTTAAATTGCTCCCATGTGACTTAAGAGTTGGTAGGTAGAGATGAGAGGAAATGGGTCCACCATATTCCGGCCGGTCCCTGCAGCTGATGGGATGCATATTCTGCCTTCTGATGCTCCATAACCCTCAATAGATAGAACTTTTGCTCGATTGTGTTAAGCCATTCATCCACCTAGAGCGGTTCTTCGGCCACCTTGAAGATAGAAGGCTTGGTGTCTAGGAAATCCTTCAAAGGGCTGTATTGATTCGGCTCAAGCCCTTGTTGTTGCTGACGGGCATGAGTAGTGTTCTGTGCAATGAGGCGCAGTGTTTCCTCCATTGTTCTCTGACTACCCAAGAACTGTGCAAAGAATTCATTCACAGATGGTGGTGGCGGTGGTGATAAGTCACCGTCGTTGCCACCTTGGCTGTTGCCAGCTCCAACGTGAGTGCGAGTCATCTGCAAAGTTGCAATAATAAGTGATTATTGGATGATGTCAGGAGATTGCAGATGAATTGTATAATCATGCCAAACTAAAATTACTAGAGAGAATTTTAAATTCATACAATAAAATAGAGGCATAATAATTCATTCTCGCAACATGACATCACCAATTAGATCACTTATCATGCTCGCAGCGCGTTAACATGCATCTCATAATCCATCAGTAAAATGAAACTGGAATTTCATTAAAGTCCAACCCATAATGAAACAACATGCAAAGTGCCAATATATCATGCAAGTGGTATAGGACTCCTGCCAGAAGTCCCTGGTGTCCTAACAAGTGTAGAATATCTTCATTACTGCAAACATGCCGCTCATAGTGAGACTAGAACTTTTTGCCCGCTCATCACGGTCTCGGATCAACGCATTGTTGTTGCACTGCGCCCACACTATTGTGGATGAATCCATCTGAGGAAAAGTACCAGCGGCACTGTCGGTAAGCTGATCCCCGTGCTGCTGACAAATCTGACTCGGCACCTCAAAAGCCACTACTTGGGTAGCTTCCCAAGGAGTTCTTCCTTCAGATGTCACCCTCCATTCCTGCTAGAAGGGTGCTTGGTTACGAGCTGTATGGTCAGCTGTACTTCATACCATGGTTGTCCCTCTAGGTATACTTCATTCCAGTAATAGAGGGGCGGTTCATAATACCCCGCATAATGCAAAACTCTCCAAAGTAGGGTAGGGGACCAAACATCAACAGGAAATTCAAACTTCTAGCCAGTGCTGCCATCTGTACCAACAACATGGTGCAACTCTCGTGAGACAATGACATAATGGATACGAGTTACATAATCGAGTAAGAGATTTAAAAGGGGAGGAACAATACAAGTATGAAATAATGATTTATCATGATGCATGCATGTTCCATACATCCTTACAAACTTAGGAAATTTACTTCTAATAGCATACACGGTGGCATAGATATGTTCTCTCATATATAACGTAACTAGTCGGGCTACACATTTTGCTGTTAGTGTACCTGCACAAGAATTTCATTTCATCCCAACCCCACAATTATATATGCAGAATGTAAATCTGGGCTCTAGGTTGCAATCTAAATACTTCTATATATATATATACCCATATATATATAGAACTACTATTCTGTAGCTAGCTACAAAATAACTTATTCTGTAGCCACTTTGAGTTACGATAATTACTATGTTAATTTACGAGATTATAGTAACTCCTTACTAAGTGGTTTATTATAATGTTATGGTAAATATCCCCATGTATTAACAGTATCGTAAATTAGTATATAAAATTATCGTAAATGGAGGTGGCTACATAATAACTTATTTTGTAGCTGGCTACTGAATATACTCTCCTATATATATATATATACTTCCGTATCAAAGCTACCCGAAAATAAATACGTCCTATATATACATATAAATATGCATATACAGTCGTCTCAAATCTAATCCACAATTAAATACTTCTGTATATATATGAGGCATATATACACTTCAGTATCAAAGCTAACTCTCCCCATTAGACCGCACGTTCACAACTTGCAGTCATGCCACTATGATGGTGATTGGCATCTTACCTTGGGCGTAGAGGCATTTGATCCATACATTACCACTCAAATGAATGGCATCCATACAATAGCACACCGTATAGATGACGAAAAAGAAAAACCCCAAATTAGTACTTAATTAGCCACCTGAAGTTCTTAAGGGGCCTAAAGGAAGTGATCACTGACACACTTTAGATTCAAACTCTAGGTTTTAAAACACACATATATATAGCTATAAGTTGCTAGAAACTATTTTTGGATGACAAAACCTTTGTTTTAAATATAGATGTGGCAATTAATGTAGAATCTTGCTCTGATGCCAGCTGTAGCAGAACCAACCAATTTATAAGAGAACAAGTACAACGGCAGCCTGCAAGTGGTCGCACTGTCATACTTGAACCCATGTAAACCTAGTAGTCTGTCGAGTACCACGAAGGGTCTCGATTAACCATCAACATACAACCAAGATCGTACATGATTCAACATACATGTCACATGTTACATATGGTTCACAAATACCGTTCATACATCAGAGTATGAATTAAGGTTATTACAAACCAGGTTCGAGTAAAATAGTAGCGGAAGCAAATTAAAGTTTGGAACTAACATCTGCCATCATAGTTCAAATACAGTGCCAACTCGTGATCACATCCACAAAAGCATATAAGAAGGATTATTAAGAGATGCCTGCCCAGGGCTCACTCCTCATCCACGGCGGGTCAAAAGCAGTTCTTGCAATAGCTATGATAAACTATGCCATCTGCAACAATGGGAATAAAACCCTAAGTACGAGAAGGTACTCAGCTAGACTTATCTATCATAAACCAAAAATAAAGTGACTCCAAGGATTATGCAAGGCATTATAAGTGGAGGTAGCTTGACAATATTTTGCATAAAATGCGACTAATTTAGTTGTTCAATTATAACTCGGTCATCAAATTAATTATAGCTATTCATCTCCAAATTAGCAACTAACCTATGCCAAACATGTGGTATTTCCTTTAGTAGCATACAATTGTAACCATAGCCGGTGTAGTAATTCCATGTTCATCCGAACCAACATATTCCATAACACAGTTACTACGATGTTGGAGCTAGACATGTTTCTCACTGTCTAGGAGAGACAGTGATTCAAATCAATTTCAACCAGCTAGGAATTTATTCCTAATACAAACCCAGGCAGACCAGATCAACGATCACCTTATGTCACCTTTGTTACAACTCAGGTACACATTTCGTGGGTTTGACCAGCACCACACAATCATGGACAACCAGCTGCCAGGACGATCAGGACTACCCTACCCTTGGGCTCATGTCTAGCTCTCCGTACATCCTTACTACCATCCAGTGTGCGCACTTTATAGAATGAGGCCTGGCCTAAGTTGAGCTACTTTGCTTCACAGTCGGAACGAATTATCCGGACAGCTAAGTGAGGGGCATGCGTTCAATCTTGTCAGAAGTGCCAACAATGGTACGGTCCTTAATCAGCATAGACGGAATCACATGAGTCAACCAACACATAGACTCTGTCCAGCCTCCATTTACATTACCCCATGATTCTTTTCCACGATAGCGAATATAGCCAACCGTGCTTTGGTATCCACCTATATCTCGCAGGTGATAGGAAATCACCCGACTTCTACCGGTCTAAGCATGGCTAAGCATATATTCGATCCTGGACCTACACAGGGTTAAAGGTATATGTAACTAGACAAGGTAGTTCTGTGCATCAAGTGTTTGCAATCAACTCTTATAACCTGATGCATCAAACATAAAGGACTCAAGTGATACTTTGTAAAACATGAGAGACTTAGAATGCTCCGTGGCTTGCCTTTGAGGAAAGAGGTTGTCCAATGATCCGGGCACTCAGGGAGGTCCTCGAGAGTTTGTTCCTCTTCTCCTAGAGCTGCAGCCTGAGACGTCTCCTGCTGATCCTCCTCTTCTTCTTCATTGAACTCCAATAGTGTTATCTCTTCGGACAATCCTATATACATGAGCACAAAATAAGATATCACGAATGCATATATGATGACATGTATAATATGATATGATATGATGAGTGAATCCTCCCAAGTGTTTTTAATAGCTTTACATCAAAGTAATAACAAGTTGCATCCTTTTTTACTGAGTTGGTGATTATCTCTTCTCTAATAACTAAACAAACACTTATGTAAATCATTTTCTGGACCACAAGACAACAGCCACTTGTTTTGACCATAACTAGAGTTATACACATCAAAAATAATATGATTATGGATATTCTAGAAATCTTATGAAATTTCTACAACTTTCTTTTAATCATCTTAATGTGATTCAGCAGTTATCTAAGTCAAACAATTCAATATTCTAGATCTGTCCAGAGAGCAAGCATTTCTGATAGCAGTTTGCTAATAGCCATAATTCTTAAACTATAAGGCCTATGACTATGAAATTTCAACACAAAGTATATAAGTAAGTTATCTACAACTTTGTTATTAACAAGTTTTACAGAAAAGACCTTTATCATCATGAAATTATCATCACAACCGAAACTATATATGTAGCCATCTAGTTGAATTATAAAGCAATAATTAACTAGTTGCATACAATCAATTGCTTTTAAGTCTAACTAATAACATCAGAAGATCATATGCATCACAAGCATCATAGAAAACATCATGGTTAAACATAACTAATTTATTTATATCCATTTATTAATTTCCTTAGATAATAAGGTGATTTAAAGGACAAATATTTCCGCTAAATAATAAATTCTAAGAAAATTACAGTAGCCTACAAATGACCTTAGTATAATACTATACAAATTTTATGCCATTTGGATAAGTATAACTACCTCCACAAAAATGACAAGTTACATGGGCTTATTATAGCAAAAATAGTTTAGCATAGTGAAAAGTGCCAAACAATAGATTTAATATTTTTCTTACATTCCTCCAAGCATAAGAATACTATGTAAAAATTTACATGATCATATGTTATGTATTTTTACCCCAATTAATTTCACTAGAAACTAGTAATTAATTAGGATTAAATAAGAAGACCATATTTAAGTATGCTTACTGTAGGTTTAATATTTTTCCTAGTTAGAGCATGTCAACACAAGACCAGCAAAATTGGAATCACAATTTTATCACCTTCCTAGCTCAAGTTATGCATTTTACAAGATAGAAACCATTTAAAAAGTATTTATCTAGCTATATTTTATTCTCCTAGGAAAATTCTAGAAATAGCGCAACTCATATTTTTATCAAATACTACACTTCAGGAGGAATCAAACAAAATTTGGTTCACCAAAATTGGACACTCCTAGCTTGAGATATGAATTTTTGAAACATGCATTCAAATCTGTGAAAAATAAATCAGAAAATCAAACTCAAATCCGACTAACAGTTGGGGCCCATGGTCAACGGGGAACCACCCGTCAGCGAGACCAAAATAGGGGATGGCGCTGACCGGTGAGAACTCACCGACAGTGAGGTCTCTGGCAGTAGCGTCTTCACCACTGCACTCATCTCGCCCCCGCGCATCGACTGGTAGGCTTAGTGGGCTCGGTGGATCGCCGGAGCAAGCTCAACGGCGTCCATGGCGGACGGCAAAGGTCAGCAGTGGTATGCTAGCCATCTTTGGCTATGGCACACTCAGGCGAGGATGGCTACTCCATCCTGGTGACCTAGCGAAGCTACACGGTGTAGGTGAGGGTTCAGGGTGGCGTCGGTGAGCTTGGCCGCGTGCATGGCTATGCGGCGGCACACAGAACACGGTGGTGCTCACGCTATTCTGGCTAGATGGTGGCGAAAGGTTGGTCTCTGCCATGCCAACTCGGTGGTGAACCAACTCAGTGGTGGCAAGCTCGAGTGCCATGGCGGCTATCGCGGATGCGGGCGAAGCGGTGACTCATTCTGGCACCGTCAAGTGGTGTCGTCATCCCTAGATCCACCCTAAGCATCTAGACTCTAGCATGGTGCTAGACCAGAGGAGATGGAGGCATGTGGTGCGGTGGAACGGTGGGGACACGGTGAGTCGCGAGCGCAGCGGTGCTCCAGTGATGACAGCGGTAACGGCAAGGCGAAATGCCACTGTACCTAGGGTCTATAGGTGATGCTGGTGGCTCGAGGGGATGGAGGTGATGGCGGATCAGTTGTGGCTGAGGCAAATCGGCTGGTGAGGCTATGTTGGTGGTGAGCGGCTGCGGCAAAGCTGTGGCGGCGCACAATGAGCTCAGCATGGAGCTTTGGCAAATCAGAGCGAGCAGGAGGGAGTGAGAGCAGGCGAGTAGAGTGAGCAGCAGGGGCACGGCGCTTAAGTGCTCGCTTGGGCCTAACTGGCTGGGCCAATGCCGATGCACTACCACCACATGGTGGCCATGGCCTGTGGCCGATTGGCCATGATGCCGCACATGGACGCGGGGTCAGATGCCACCATCGACGACTGACAATGCAACTTAGTGACTCTATAACTCCTAATCCGTTCGTTCATTGCAAAAACTCCATTAATGAAAACTGTAGAGCTACATGCCAGCTTCAATTTTGCTTTTGGAAGCATCCCCTAATTCGCAATGGTTATCCAATTACAATGCTCCCAAGTGGGGTACATCGAAACTAAAAACAGCATCAAGACTTAGAAAATTTTGCAAGTCTCAAAACAACATTTTGTTGATACTTGTGAGCTATTTTTGAGCATGCTATGCACTAAATTAGACCTTGACCCAAAAATAAAAGTTGTTACCCTAGCCAAGTACTACAACTTTTATTTAGGTCACATATACTTGCAAACATTCTAAGCTATTGTTCAACTTTAGTCAAACTAGCATCATGAAAATGGCATTTCAAATGAAATCAACACTTAGAAGCAAAATTGGCCTAGGTCATGAATAGAAACATTGTTCCATTTACCATCCTAAATGTATCTAAGGTGTTTTCATGACCTCACAACCATCTCATACATTGGTCATACATGATTGCAAGCATAAACATATATATAAATCAACATTTCATGTGACAATGTATAAGAATGAGATGAAATTTTATATGCTCATGTTCATGAATGCTTGGATGATGCTTGTGCTCATGAAGTGCAGATGCCAAATGCAATGCTTAACATAGGAGTGTTACACTATGTACACACCACTCGCTCCTGAATGGGCGGGGGACGATTACCCGACCAACTAGGACGGTGCCACTACTGCTAGGTTGGAAGTGGATAGTGTAGAGAGGTACGGGCGTATGGCCCACACCCATCTAAGATAGCGTAGTGACCTTTAGGGGCCTAGTACTATGTCTCACAGTCTTAGTGTTTTGGTGGACTCCGGGGTGGCCTAGGGCTGAGTGGTAGGGTGGCACCATACTGGTTGGGAGGCAGTTGGTATCAGCCTAGGCGGGGCACCACCGATGATGGTGATCTTATGGTTCTAGGTGTACATGCTTTGCATAGTTGATCGACCTATACATATAGTGCACGTCCTTTGATATGGACATTCCTATAACCTACGCTTCCCTTGATTAGCGAGTGGATTCCTTTCTTCTCTCCCCCTGTGTTCTCGTGTTGGATTTTGGCTTTGGCCGATGAGGCAAGGCACAAGAGGGAGTCATCCTTGTCGCCTAGAGAGTGTGAGAGGTGAGAGATGTGTGTGATAGGATGGGAGAACATGTGGATGAGATGGGTTAAAACTTGATGAATTATTATTAAAACTTGACATACTTGCATAGGAAACTACAGCCACAAATAGGTCTTTTGCTCTACCCTTGCATTCCACTACCACAAAGCAAACACAAAGCATAGGGTGGGAGCCAGTGGCCAGTACAAATCATAATGATAATTGTTTGGTAGGTTCTAAGACTGAGTACGACTTCTAGGGAGACGGTTGGGAGGATTAGAGGTCTTGTTCCTACGCTCGAGTTTGGTTCGTGAAGATGGAGTCGATGCCCACGGTCATTCTACATGATGTTGTTCTAGTTGCTGCATGCTCTAAGTGATTCCACCAAGTGGCAATGTAATAATGAGTAAACCTTGCTATTTGTACTCTCTTTAAGATAGGTATTCAATGTATGACTATGATATGGACAGTTTTTTGATAATGTGATGGGATGATCACCTGGGACTATCATGTTATACTTTGAATCTGTGGATTTCCCTTCGTGGAAATCGAGATCATTTCAGTTGGTATCAGGGCCATACTTGACCCTAGGATGAGACTCTTAGGATTGGACGATAGAATTAGGAGTGGAACTTGTCTTTTTTTATTATATGTACCGACCTTGCATCTTTTTATGCATGGCTTACCTCTTTGTCTAGTCCGCTGATCCCATTTTTATGGACTGATTTGCAGATGGCACAAACAGTTGAGCTTCTAATCTATGGTTTGAGCTATGGAGGTTTTTCCAAGATGCTCTACGACATTCTTGAGGAGCTTGGTGTCCCTACCGAGCAGATTGAGTACATCTATCATGGTGAGCCAGGACCCGATGGACTATAGGGCCACATCGTCATTCACCTCAGGGTTCCTATGAGTGAGACTCTGTCGGAGCTGCACGCCTTCCAGGAGCTCAAGGTGGAGACCTCCATCGAGGCTTGTGTCTAGTCCATTTCATGCTTGGCCCTTCGCTGTGTGATGCATGATGCACATGAGCACCTTAGGAGAGGGTCGTACCTCTTGCTTCCCTAAGCCATGGACCTCACCCAGAGTACTAAGAGGTAGGTGATGGACACCGAGCAGACTATCTACACCAAGGAGGGCCCTTGCCTTTAGGTGTCTGAACAGTACATCCTCTGCCAGGATAGGTACATCATGGAGGTCGAGTCGTAGAACCGTTGTTACCAAGACATGCTGTTTTGTGCCGATGAGGCCTTCCTAAAGGAAGAGAAGGAGTTACTCAAGGAGACCATTCCCGTGGAGCATCAGGGCTATGACCATATGGAGGCCTACTACAGGGCACATGATAGCAAGCTAAGGGAGGAGATTGCAGATCTGAGAGACAAGGCTAGCGACTTTAGGCTCCACAATGACTATCTAGATTGCAAGGTGTATGAGCTTGAGGATGCCCTCGAGTGCAAGAAGGTGTTAATAAGGAGTCACATTGAGAAGGAGAAGAGGTACAACTTCAGGAAGATGATGCTAGAGAGCTGCTCCAACATGTTGGAGAAGGACCTAGTACAGATGAGTGTCAACGCTTCCCACAACTTGCATCACCTCATCGAGTACATGAAGTATACAAAGTATCTCAAGGACAAGGTAGACAGGATAAGCTAGGCATGGATTGACTTTGACGCCAGGAGGGTCAAGGAGATCAAGGAGGTGCAGAAGACCTTACCACCTGGGTCGCGCAAGAGGCCATGCAAGGAGACCTTCAGTGTTGAGCCCACCAAGCTCAATTTGAAGGCATGCCCATTCGAGACCTACCCCGAGGCCCCAAAGACCACAGAGTTGGAGGAGGCCCTAGAGTACATCTTGAGGATACACCGTACTGATGTAGAGCTCCAGGAGATGGATGCTAGCACTTCACCACCACCTAGTCAAAGTTAGCTTTCTAGTGATGCTCTAATAATGTAATAGTTGTAGTGTTGATGATGAGCCCTGTGTGGCTATGAGACATGACTCACTTTTAGGAGTAGAGTAGAATGTCCCTCTTTTGGAGCCTACATGCATGTAGTGCGATTTCCCGCGAGTCTTCTTGTGTAGCTGCTGGAGACATCGCCATGTAATAAACGCATGTAATGAATGCTTGGATCTAAATGCTTCTTATGGTTGTTCTTAAAATTGTTAATAAATCACCTAACCACTTAACAACTCATGACCTAACGTTTGTAGCAAGATGTCGTGTTGTTGCTTTGAACATCTGAAATGTCGCTCCCCGTCCCCCGTCCCTGCTGGCCATGGTCGTATTCATGTCCATGGTCGTTGAGGAGGATGCGCTGCCGCCCACGTTGCCCTCAACCTTGAGGAGTAGGCACCACCCATCGGAGAGCAGGACGTGGAGGAGCCCATCTTGGAGGAGCCAGGCGCAGCCTAGCCTAGGAACAAGGATGCTCTACCTAGGGACGACAATGCTCTACCACCATCACCACTTCTGTCCAAGGTGATGGACCGCCAGACGTGTCTCATGGAGACATTGGCTGAGGGGCTACTGCATCACAATGGAGGTCCGCCCAATGACTTCCAGAGGAAGCTGAAGGGTTTCCTCAAGCTGAGCCCCCTACATTCGATAGCTCCAATGATGACCCCATCACTACCGAGGACTGGCTGTGTGAGATGGAGAAGAAGCTTGACTTAACCACTAGCTCTGACGAGGATTGTGTTGGAGTCGTAGCCCACCAGCTCACTGGTGCCACAAGCACGTGGTGGGACACCTACCGTGACACCCACACTGACTCCACACACATCTCATGGGAGGAGTTCACCGAAACCTTCCGTGAGCATCACGTGCCCGAGGGCGTGATGGATGCTATTGATGGTAGTAAACAACCATTATAAACCATCAATTAAACATGTATAAGGGCATCAATGTAATCACCAATAAAGGTTTAGGGGTTTAAACTAATGAATTCCATGAGCTTTGGTGATTTCATGACTGCAGGAGGATTTATCCAGAAAATAGCTCCCGTGACCACTGTCATACACTCCAAACAAGCAAACTAACATCAACAAGTGATTCAACCTACAAAACTTGCGAACAACGACTCAAGATGGAGCCCAAGCCTTGCCACCAGAAGGAGGAGCCCACCTAGCACCATAGTGGCCTGGCCGGCCCACTAGGGAGGCCGCCTGGTACATGGGGGTGGCCCAACACCCTCTGCCATTGCGTACTACTTCCTATGATCTACACCGTTGATTCTAAGACGGTTTTAGATCGGTTCATCCAATGGTGGTCGGGAGAGTTGACGCAGATCGATGACATGGCAATTCCTTGCCCCCTACTCCTCCTAGACTCCTTGCCCCTTACTCCTAGATTCCTTGCCCCCTACTCTACCTTTGGCCTATATATAGCAGCCCCTACGCCCCTCCCTCATTAGATCCTAAAACCCTAATTCATATTCTCCTCATGAGGATCAGAGCCAGCTATCAAGAGAGGATTAGTCCTCCATAGGATCTAGTTTTTAGAAATAGAGAGATGGAGAGTGAGGGAAGAGTATGGAGGAGATGTTGGCCTATCGGTGCTCTCTCCATGGCTTGTACCTTGGTGGAAGTCAACCTTGCGTATGAGATTTCTCTGGTAATCAACTTCTAATTCAAGTAAGCATCGTGTTTATATTGTTCATCAGGTTCATAACTCTTTGAGTGCTTTAATCTATAGGATGCTCTAGGTTAAAGTAGTAATTTTAGGTGTAAGCATGGTGTTTAGACAGGGTTACTTATGGATGTACCCTATATTCTGGATCAGTGGTTGCTCACGAGGGTGACTCTTATAGCCTCGTTGAATCCTCTGTAGTCCACCTCCTATTTGTAGGCCTAGCAGGATTTAGTTACTATAGGAAACATACTCTATCTATGTTTCCCTTAGTTATATCCCTAGTTGAACAATAGAAGACATAGCTTATTGAGATCAGAACTAGAAGACCTTAGCGATCTCCTCTACACTCCGACTTTCTTAAGTATTGTTGCTACTTTGGGTTAAGTTGGACCGTAGTTAACCTCACACATTTCCCTATGGATATGATACTTGGAATACTTCCGGGTGAAAGCTACAGTGGTATCCTTGCACTTGCAGATTTATCTGTGTGCGTTAAATATACCAACAAGCTTTCTGGCTCCGTTGGTGAAGAAACGGTTGCTGAGTTAACTTCGAACCTAGCTTAACCTTGTATCATAGTCTTTTATCTTTTTATTCCTTCATTCTTTTCTTTTCTTTTCCATTATGAATTTCACTCCTATTTATCAATACGCTAGACCCATGAGCATGAGCTTTGGGCCACCAAAATCTTCAGAGCCTATCCTAACACCTGGTTATGAGCTGTGCCCGTGTTTTATAAAATTGATTCGGGATAAATCCTTCTTAGGAAAATGCAATGAAAACCCATAGTCACACCTACGAGAGTTTGAGCAGACTTGTGCATGCTTGCGTATCGCTGGCATGTCAGATAAAACCGTAAGATGGAAGTTGTTTCTATTCTATTTGACAGGAAGAGCTAAACATTGGTATAGTCAAACCGTAGGAAGTATGCAAGGAGACTGGGAAACGTTATGCTCTAAATTTTGTTTATGTTTCTTTCCTATCTCTAAATTGGTTAGCCTTCAGAAAGAGGTTCTAAATTTTAGACAACTAGAAGAAGAATCTCTTGTGACATCATGGGATCGTATTAATGATCTTATTATCACTGGCCCGAACCTTGCTATTTCAGACCCTATGCTTCTTCAACATTTTTACATGGGTCTTAGCAAGAATTCCAAGGAATCCCTTGATGCAGCCTCTAGAGGAGCTTTCCTTCATTTGTCTACTACTGAAGCATGGGCTATGCTTGATAGAATTATTGTAAAGACTCCCTATACTAGCATTCATAATGATCTCCCTGAGAAAGAGAAGAAATCATCTCCTGAACAAGAAGTTTTGATAGCCAAATCATAACCACTCCAATCCCAAGATTTAGCTGTCAATCCCAAACCATCAATACCCCAAAATCCTACAAGCGAAGAAGAAATTCAACCTTTTGAAATTTCTTGTGAGGATGATCTTTTTGATAATTTTGGGAAAAGCTTTAACTTCCAGTTTCATAAGAGACCTTCAAGACAATATAATTCAAATCCTCTCAAGAAGGGATCTCGTGGAAAGCATCTTTATTCCCATATAGGACACAGGGAAGAATTCAAGGATGGCATGTCTAGTGATGCCATAGAAGGAGAGCTAAGCCATTTAGACGCCAATCCTATCTTCTCCCCTTCTATGCCCACATTAGATATTCTATCTGAACCCATCTCTCAACCCATCCTTGACCTCGATGATCCCTCTGATGCTCTCTCTCCTAAGTCTCATGATGACCCTAGAAATCCACTAAGACAACCAAAGTATAGGAGTCATGAAGACCACAAGGATGACCAA
This sequence comes from Miscanthus lutarioriparius, assembly GCA_904845875.1. Classification (NCBI taxonomy): domain Eukaryota; kingdom Viridiplantae; phylum Streptophyta; class Magnoliopsida; order Poales; family Poaceae; genus Miscanthus; species Miscanthus lutarioriparius. The sequence goes on along the minus strand of CAJGYO010000007.1, from coordinate 56,804,820 downwards.
GAAAAGCAACAAAAATGGCTGGAGGATATTAAGAACTTATGTGCCATTGCCATTGAATGGATGGACGAGGCCTTAAACAAGATCAACCCGAGAGTCACCAAACCAAGGGAAATCTTGGACAACAAAATAACCACTGAATGTCATAGGCATGGAATAATAGAGACAATATTTCTGCCTATAAACATTTATGAAGAAACACCCCTAGAGTTTGAAAAGGAAGATAACATCAACGAGTATGGAAGTTATTTTATGAACACCTCATCAAATCCATGCTCACATGAGAAATCTCCTGAACCAATTGGTCTCTCCAACATTGCCACACATGACATCTTCAACCCCCTCATTCTCCTTGTTCATAAAGACTTTGAAAGGGTGGTTGTAGATGCATAATCATAAATATTGCAGATCTCGTTGTGTGAATCTTGAGATAGGTACCCAGAGGTTGGTGTTGGAGGGAAACCACTTCACCAACTTGAGTGCAATTAGAAGGCTTCCCAAGGACGAGCTTCTATCCTAAAACAAGCACTTTTGGGAGATAATATGAGTTTCCATCTTTTGCTATAATGCCCTTGTGAAGTGAGCATAGAAATATAATTGTGAAAATATTTCTTCGGGTATTTTTGTCACTAAACATCCAGGGTTTAAAGCAAAATGGATGAAGGATGACAATGCAAGGTATGTCCAACCAATTATCATGTAATAATCACATCCATCCAAACTTGATTTTGCATTTGCAAAATTCAAGCATGTGGGATGGACTTCTCTGAAAAATCTCTTGTCATGTTGCTAAATTATTTTGGTTGTCTCTACCTTTAAGCCATATTTAATTTGCTAAATAAACAATCATGCTCCTTCATCTCTATTTGAATAAATCTCTATAATGCTTTCATGCTACATTTGCCTACCATAGTAAGCTTTGGTTTGGAAGTACTGCGCATACTTCCATAGGAATTTAAATTACGCATGGTTCTTAGGTTAAATAGCTTCCCTTAGCCAAATTAGACATGGAGTCTAGTTTGGTTATTGAACTAAAAATTTCTTATGTAGACATTGGATATTTTGTTGGACTAACCTCTACAGGAAATTTTCAATTCAATTTGGGTAAGTCATGAGATGAATTCAAATCGGAGATGAAGTAAGGCACATGATGAAACTTTGCGCAAAGAAGACACAGCTCATTCATCATGGATGGACAAATTGTAAGTATCAAAGAACATTCACTTTGTCTTTTGCTGCAAGTTACCTTTCCCTTGAGGTCATGCGTGTATAGAACATGATAAATGAAAAACTATGCTAATATAATTCTAACACTATCTTTTCATTAGCATAGAGGGAAATTACAAAATTCTAAACAAACAATCCATATTTGAAAATTGTATATTCCTTCTGGTATGTGTTGTCCACTTATCCTTTGCATGCATAAAACAATGAGTGAGGCAGAAGGTCTAACAAGGTGACAAAAGATCGAAGAGCAGAAAGATGGCATGGCAAAAGGATGACAAAGAAAATGTGTGATCTAGGAAACAACAAGCTCATGAACAGCTCAAGCTGCGAGACTAGCTGAAAAAGGAAAACTTCAAGCAAAAAGGGAAGGACCATCCTGAGTCATCTACCCTTCATCATATGGTGACATTATGCTCCAATGACAAAGGTAACATCCTAAGGTAAATGGTCATTATTGAAAAAGTTTTTCCTTGATTCTGGTAGGCACATAAATAAGAAACAAAATATGTTTGAGTTATAATTTACCTGATCAAACCTGATTAGCTCAACATGTCTTGTTCTTTAAGCTTGTTCCTAGCACCACTTTCTTGATCTCATAGTCTTAACCAAATGAGTTAAAAAGTGCACATCTTATCTCTAGAATATGATAGTCATAATCATGTAAAGATTAATACCTTATAGACAATCCTTCCATAGGTTAAGCAGTTAAATCTTCTGATCTTATCACCCATGACATAATTGAACAAAACACATAACATCAACTTCATCTTGTTCAATGTGCCTAAGGATAGAGAGGAATAAGAAAAATTTTGGTTCTGTTGGTGTTTTCCCACCAACAGAGCCCATGCACTTGATCTCTACCCTATCTTACGAGTAGGACACACTTCAAGCAAAACGTGGGGAGAATAGTTGATTCTCCAAATTTCTCCAAGTGAAGGTCCTGAACCTGTCAAACCAAAAATCAAACTCAAAACTAAGACAGGTTTGGTGAAAGAAGGTGACATCACCATTAGAGGCATCATCACAAGAATCCTCATCTTCAAGCTGAGGTATCAATGAATTTCACAATGAGAAGTCCGATTTGAGGGACTTACAATACCGAGCCCTCACCGAAAGAGCTAGCTTGGGGGAGAAGCACACCCCGTATATCCAGGTAAGTATTCTTTCCCCTTTTGTTTTAGTTTTTTGTTTCTTTTAAATAGTTAAGAAAATGGTGAATAAAAACAAAATAAAAAGTTATCTATATTATTAATATATATAGTTATAGTAATAATATGTGATCTAGTAAAATTGAAAACAAAATAAAAAGGTGTGTCTAGTTTGCTTTAATTCATTTTTAGGAACTAAATAAAATAAAGAGGACTCAGAATAATCTCTTAAATGGAAATGATGAATAGTTGCTCTATTGTAATTCCTTTCAAGTACCTAGTTTTTAGCCTCGAATTCTCCTGAGTTTTGGATACGACTGTTTTGATATAAAGATTTACTCTGAACTTGAAACTCGTGGGTAGCGAATGCTTGATCTAAGTCTAGGTAATTGACAGATATGATATGAGAAGGTCTGAGCTGTTGTTTATCTTGTTCCTAGTGACACTAAAGTTTTGGAGATTTATCTTTGAAAAACATAAAAATGTTACATGATGAGTTCCTGTATGACAAAGCTTGAATTCCCACCAGAGCCATACATGTTATTTAGGCTAGGAAAACTTTAACATATATGCTACTTGCTTTTGCATTGAGTTTTGTCAAGCCTTGTTGACCCTTATGAGAGATTTGTCATGCTCTTAAAATCAAGATCACGTACACACCACCTAGATATGCACTACTCCTACACTGGGGGTAGGCGCAAAAACATGCCTTCCATCTAGATCCACACAAAAATGTTCTACTCCAACACTGGGAGTGAACCCAAAAACATGCTTGTTAGGTTTTCCATCCACCAAATAAATGTTCCAAGTTCTTGTTACTATCTCTCAAAGTTTTGTTGTAGAAAATAGACATGGGGCTATGCAAAAGTTATTCATGAAAAAAAGAAGAGAAAAAAGGAGTTGAGAAAAAAATGGACAAGTCTCCAAGTTATTTAAAACAATGGGTACTTAGATGGCCGCCTAAAAAAAGAGAGATGAATAAGATAGGCCCTGCTCTCTAGCAAGTGTTTTCAAGTTTCAAGAAGAGATATGTTTTCAAGGAGTTTTGTAGAACTAGGTTAGCCACAATATATATCCACCATATATCCACACACATGCACATCTTGATTTGATTGTATGACTCAACTCTCTTTGGATCCATTGTTTGACTTTATAATATATGCATTGCAAGTATGCCCTAGCTTTCTCCCTACCTATGAACTTCATATAAGCCTTAGTGGTTGGAAGAGAAAAAGGAATAACATCATTATTGCCTTGGTGAGGATCCACAAATACCACATATATTGAGAGACTTAAGAGTGTCATACAATGGAAGCTCTGAGTTTTATTTTGAAAATCTATAAAAACTCTAGAATAATAGTGTAACAAAGAATTTGAGACATAGTGCTTGACTTGATCATTCTATCTTTCAATTGCTCAAGACCCAAGTGAAGGTTGAGAAGCCTCATGGTTGAAGGGAATACGGGTAAGTTTGAAAGTCAAATCTGTTTATTCTAATTCAGAGGAGAATTTTTTATTGAACACCTATATACTTTTATGGCGTGAAAGCATAGTAGCAACTCCTGATCCATTGCTAAGTTTAGCTTTGCTAAGGGAATAGCAAAGGTTAAGCTTGGGGGAATTGTTGACCGTAGTTAACAACCATTATAAACCATCAATTAAACATGTATAAGGGCATAAATGTAATCACCAATAAAGGTTTAGGTGTTTAAACTAATGAATTCCAAGAGCTTTGGTGATTTCATGACTGCAAGAGGATTTATCCAGAAAATAGCTCCTGAGACCACTGTCATACACTCCAAACAAGCAAACCGACATCAACAACGGAGCCTAAGCCTCACCACCAGAAGGAGGACCCACCTGGCACCATAGTGGGACGGATGACCCACTAGGGAGGACACCCGGCCCATCACCCTCTACCACCACGTACTCCTTCCAACGATCTGCACCGTTGATTCTAAGGTGGTTTTAGGTCGGTTCATCCAACGGTGGTCGGGAGAGTTGACGCGGATCGATGACGTGGCAATTCCTTACCCCCTACTCCTTCTAGACTCCTTGCCCCTTATTCCTCCTAGATTTCTTGCCCCCTACTCTACCTCTGGCCTATATATAGCAGCCCCCTACCCCCCTCCCTCATCAGATCCTAAAACCCTAATTCATATTCTCCTCATGAGGATCAGAGCCAGCTATCAAGAGAAGATTAGTCCTCCATAGGATCTAGTCTTTAGAAATAGAGAGATAGAGAGTAAGGGAAGAGTTTGGAGGAGATGCTGGCCTGTCGGTGCTCTCTCTATGGCTTGTACCTTGCTGGAAGTCAACCTTGCATCTAAAATTTCTCTGGTAATCAACTTCTAACTCAAGCAAGCATCGTGTTTATATTGTTCATCAGGTTCATAACTCTTTGAGTGCTTTAATCTATAGGACGCTCTAGGTTAAAGTAGTAATTGTAGGTGTAAGCGTGGTGCTTAGGCTAGGTTACATGTGGATGTACCCTATATTCTGGATTGGTGGTAGCTCGCGAGGGTGACTCTTATAGCCTCATTGAATCCTCTGAAGTCCACCTCCCGTTTGTTGGCCTAGCAGGATTTAGTTACTATAGGAAGCATACTCTGTCTGTGTTTCCCTTAGTAATATCCCCAATTGAACAATAGAAGACATAGCTTATCGAGATTAGAACTAGAAGACCTTAGTGATCTTCTCTACACTCTCGGCTTTCTTAAGTCTTGTTGCTACTTTGGGTTAAGTTGGACCATAGTTAACCTCACACGTTTCTCTGTGGATACGATACTAGGAATACTTCCGGGTGAAAGCTACAGCGGTATCTCTGCGCTTGAGGATTTATCTGTGTGCGTTAAATATACCAATAGATGCCAAGGTGGAAGAGTTCCACAACATTTCCTAGAGGTCCTAGAAGATTAAGGAGTACGCCAACCGCTTCACTTGCATGATGAGGTACGCTCCCGGTGAGACAGACTCTGAGAAGAAGAAGATGTACTTCTTCAAGAAGGGTCTAAACACACGCCTCAAGGTGGCTCTATCAGGTCATACCTGCTACACCCTTCGGGAGATGATCAACAAGGTCTTGGTGATGGAGAGGGGTCGTCTAGAGGCCGACGCCCTCTACAAGGAGAAGAAGCTCCAGTCCGAGAGCTCATCTCGCGCCCTGGTACCTCAGAGGCCACGTGCTCACATGCCTTCGCTGCCTCGCCCTCATGCCATCTAGGGAGCCACCTGCTCTGATCCGTGGAGGTGGTACCTACACCGCCAACTACCACTGCCCTGCTCAGAGTTGCCCTGCTCAAAGGCCTAGCACATGGAAGATCGCTGCACCCACCGCCATAGGCAGCGTGCCCTTCACTTGCTTTAGCTGTGGTTAGTCAGGCCACAAGGTTGCTGACTGCCCCATGAAGAATGCTACACCACCTGCTCCGACACTAGCTAGACAGGTTCCTATTTAGGGTACACCGCATAAGAACGTTGCTAGAGTCGCTTGTGGTCGTCTCACCCACCTAACCACGGAGGACGCATAGAACACCCCCAACGTGGTGTACGGTATATTTATTGTGCATGGAGCTATAGCTTCAGTATTGTTTGACTCAGGTGCCACCTATTCTTACATATCCACCAAGTTTGCACGAGAGCATAGCATACTAGTGACTCCACGCAAGGAGCCTATAGACACTAGTTCACCCTTGGGTCACATTGTATGCATGAAGAGATGTCAGGGAGTGAGCATCATCATTGAGGGTCACCCTTTTCTAGACGATCTTATGTTGATTCCCTCTGATGGACTGGATGTCATACTAGGGATGGATTGGCTAACTGAACACACATATCTTGCTCACCAAGATATGTGGAGATAACACATCTGAGTGGACACGTGATCCGATGCAAACCCAACCTTGAGAGGACAGTTTCCATGTTGTGCGCCTTGGAAGCCAAGTGAGTCGAGGAGGTACCCGTAGTGTGCAAATATCCTGAGGTGTTTTCCAAAGAGTTGCCAGGTATGCCACCTGGTCAGGATGTGGAGTTTGTGATTGACCATCTACCTGGTATGGGACCTATTGCTAAGAGGCCCTACCGCATGTCAGTTGATGAGCTAGAGGAGCTTAAGAAATAGCTCAGGGAGTTGTATGACAAGGGGTACATTAGGCCTAGTGCTTCACGCTAGGGTTCCCCTATCTTGTTTGTGAAGAAGAATGATGGATTCATGAGGATGTGCATTGACTACTAGAATTTGAATGCCATGACTATCAAGAACAAGTACCCACTTCCTATGATAGATGACCTGCTAGACTAGCTAAGGAATGCCAAGTTCTTTTACAAGATTGATCTCTGATCTGGGTGCCATCAAATGAAGATCAGGACTAAGGACATTCCCAAGACAACCTTTGTCACTAGGTATGGGCCGTATGAGTTCACTGTTGTGTCATTTGGACTCACTAATGCCATGGCCTACTTCATGAATATGATGAACAATATGTTCATGGAAGAGCTTGACAAGTTCGTGGTGGTATTCATCGATGCCATTCTTGTCTATTCAGCCACTACAGAAGAACATGACCATCATTTGAGAGTAGTGCTAGAGAAGCTAAGGTAGAATCAATTGTATGCCAAGTTCAGCAAGTGCGAGTTCTAGCTTGAAGAAGTCGCCTTCCTAGGTCACATTCTCACTGCTGAGGGAGTAGCTATCGATCCCGCCAAGATTGAAGCTATGAAAGAGTGGGAACAACCCCATAATGCGACTGATATTCGGAGTTTCCTTGGGTTGGCAGGATACTTCCACCGCTTCATTAAGAACTTTTCCAAGATAGCCAAACTGATGACCAACCTGCTAAAGAAGGCCAATGAGTTCGAATGGATGCCAGAGTGCGAGCAAAGCTTCCAGACCTTGAAACAGAAGCTTACCACCACTCCAGTGCTAGCATTGCCTGACATTCACAAGACTTTGTGGTCTATTGTGATGCATCCAAATAGGGACTTGGCTATGTTATAATGTAGAATGGGAGAGTTATAGCTTTTGCTTCTTGCCGATTGAAGGACCATGAGCAACGCTAGCTGACCCAGGACCTTGAACTTGCAGCTGTTGTGCAAGCCTTGAAGATCGGGAGACACTACCTGATCGGGAACAAATGCGATATCTACACTGATCACAAGAGCCTGAAGTACTTCTTCACCCAGGAGGATGTGAACATGAGACAGCGCCGATGGCTAGAGCTGATTAAGGACTACAACCTGGAGATACACTATCACCTAGGGAAAGCTAATGTAGTCGGAGATGCCCTGAGTTGTAAGAGCTATTGCCATAGTCTGATGACAGAGGCCATACCACCAGAGCTGAGCCAAGAAATGGAGGACCTCTAACTCGAGATCTTACCAAAGGGAATGCTGAATGAGCTTTGACTATAGTACAATCTCGAAGATCAAATCCGTAAGTCCTAGCAAGAATGCCCTGGAATCTAGGAAATCCGAGAGATCATGGAGCAAGGTAAGTGTCCAGAGTTTAATGAAGATGAACAAGGAGTGTACTAGTACAAGGATTGAATCTGTGTACCCTCAGATACAACCCTATGAGAAGAGATCCTAGCATAAGGATATGACTCTAAGTATTGCATCCATCCAAGAAGTACCAAGATGTATGCTGACTTGAAGAAGCTTTTCTAGTGGAAGAATATGAAAGTTGATATTGCAAGACATGTCGCACGATGTGACATCTACAATAGGATCAAGGCCAAGCACCAAAGATAGGCAGGACTGTTGAAGCCCTTAGATGTTCCGATGTGGAAATGGGAAAGCATATCTTTGGACTTTATAGTGGGTTTACCTCGAACCCCGAAAGGCCATGACTCGATCTGGGTAATCATGGATAGATTGACCATGGAAGCTCATTTCATAGCTGTGAGGAACGACTACAGAACTGAGAAGCTCATAGATCTATATGTGGATAACATTGTCAGGCTTCATGGAGCCCTTGTGAGCATAGTGTCTGATCAAGGGATGCAATATGTGTCGAAGTTCTAGAAGAGTCTTCACAAGGCAATCAGAACTCGACTGGATTACAACACCGCTTACCACCCTCAGACAGATGGCCAGATAGAGAGAGTGAATCAGATGTTGGAGGATATGCTTTGAGCTTGTGTTCTAAAGTATGAGTCTAATTGGGAGAAGAGTTTAACACACACGGAGTTCTCTTACAACAATAGTTACCAGGCTAGCGTTAAGATGTCACCATTTGAGGCCTTGTATGGGAGAAAGTGTAGGACCCCTCTGATGTGGTCAAAAGTAGGAGAGAGATCATTCTTTGGCCCCACAAAGATCAAGGATGCTGAAGAAGGAGTCGCCCAAGTGCGAGAGAATCTGAGAATTGCCCAAAGTCGACAAAAGAGTTACGCAGATAAAAGGCGAAGGGACCTTGAGTTCAAAGTTGGGGACTATGTCTACCTCAAAGTCTCCCCACTCCGAGGCACCATTAGGTTCCATGTGAAAGGGAAGTTGGCACCAAGGTATGTAGGACCATATAGGATCTATCAAAGAATTAGCAAGCTAGACTACACGTTGGAGCTGCCTGAAGAGCTGACTGGAGTGCACTTAGTGTTCCATGTATCCCAGCTATGGAAGTGCTTAGAGCTACCAGATGAGCAAGTACCTATAGAGGCACTTGATATATAGGACACTCTGGAATATAGGGAGCACCCTATCCGGATACTTGACAAAGCTGAGAAGGAAACCAGAAACACAGGCATACCCATGTGCAAGGTTTAGTGGAGCAACCATACTGAATGGGAAGCCACTTGGGAGAAAGAGTCAGAACTTTGGATGCTTTACCCCTACCTCTTTGAAAGGTACGTCACACCTTAAATCTTGGGATGGGATTCCTTTGAGGGGGAGGACTATAACATCCCAGGTTTTCCAAATAACCAAAAATCTGAACTTTAAAATTTTTCTAACAAAACCCATGTATGGTGAGTGTGTATACTAGGAAACCACCCTTGTAATTGCACAAGTAGATCCCAAGTTAGCATGGATGAGCATTTGCATATTAAACAACTTGTGATTTGCTTTTTCTTGATTTTATGTGATGTAATAAAATCAATTAAACCTTTTAACCAAACTTGTTGTGTGTGTGTTGCCAACCCTTGGCTTTGACCCTAATAACCTAGTTGACCCCTAGTGGACCCCAAAAGGGTGTGTACATACTTGGCAACACATGTATACACACATAGGAGCCCAAGGTATAGCATAGAAGAGGTATAGGAAATAGAAAAGGAATTAGAAAAGGGGAAATTAATAGAAGAGGGAAAGCAGCCCAGCAACAGTAGCTAGCCTAGCTCATGCCAACATTGCCCGCCGACCTACTTTGCCCACGTAGCCCAGCTAGCCGCCGTGGCCTAGCACCACGTCCGCGCTCGCACACGTGCCTGCGTAGCCTAGTAGCGGCCCATTCACACGCCACATCGCGACGCCCCTCGCTCGTCGCCTCTCGCTACCGGTGATGGGTGGAGCTACCTGTCATTCCCCTTGTTCTCCCATTCCTCTGCTTTTCCCCCACTGAGTAGAGCACCTTGCCGGTGCAGGCATCCGAGGCCTTGCATCGTATCCCACCGCCCATTCCTGAGCCATTGGGCACTGGCACACAGATGGACTCCACATCCATGATCCATGGCCTTCTAGCCCATGCCAGGACGCACCCACGCCGCGTTGACATTGTTGCCGTGGCCTCGACGACTGACACCACCGCGACAACCCTTTTGACCAGACGCCGCTCAAATTGGGAGCGCCAGCGCCCGTGCGATCATCCCGTGCTCCCAAAACCCTAGCCTAGAGGCTGTATCCACCCTCCACATAACCCCTATGCCCTTCCCCCCGCCGTCCACCGCTCGCCATGGCCATGGCCTCCCAATAAGATGGCACCCCCGATGCCCTAGTGCCCTTCCTACAACCCGCCGCCACTCTATGGCAACCCACGAACCACCATAACACCCTAGAGGAGGAGAAGGAGCAAGGAGAAGGAGGGAGGGAAGGAGCCGAGCCCGCCAGAGTCACCTGAGCTCATTAGAGAAGAAGATGGCGCCCTGATCGTCTTCCTCACTGTAGCGGTTTGGCACTGCACTACTACCTCTCGCCACGGCCTTGACTCACCACCGCACCACCATCCTACCTACCCCGCCACCACATTGAGCCCCCGATGCCACTCTCCTATGCTTGCCGCCATGGGGGCCAAGGACCGACCTTTTCATCATTGTAGTGCGCTGCACACACGCACATGAGCCAAGGCTCAGCCTTGCTGAACCATAGGGGCTCAGGAATGCTGACGCTACCACATCACACCCGCCATGCTCGCCATGGCCAAACCCTGCCATGGCGTAGCTGTGTTCCTGCCACCTTGGGCCGATAGAGGTAGAACGAGCACCTCAGCAAGCTTTGCCTTGTCGAGGGATGTGTCACGCGCTAGATGGAAGAAGAAGAGGAGCCCCGGGGGCCACTGGTCATGTCCGCCTCGTCGGACTGTCGCGTGCCCAAGTCACCACCATGTCGGGGATGATCCAACCAACTTCGGCCGCACATGAGACGAGATCTAGCCATCGAGCTTCATCGTGACCCCGTGCACCCCGCCGTATAGCTGGGCGGACGAAAAGCCCATGCCATGCCCTAGTTCACTGTAACCATGAACTCGGTAAACCTCTACCATGCACCTTGCCGCGGTGCAGACTCCGTAGCGCACCTTGCCGTGGTGCGAACTCCATCGTGCACTTTGGTCACCGTCGTCAAGTCCTTTGCCTTCCCTGTTTCCCCAATCAAAGGAAAGGATCCACCTTTGTCTCTGTTTGAGACTACAGAGAACTTTCCACAGCGCGCCATCGCCGTCGCATTGCCGCTGCCATGGCTAGCCCTACCAGAGCCCTAGGGCCGCGCCTAGCCCCTTAACTGCGTTCGCCGTTGCACCCGGATGCTGTAGGAGCCCCATTTGGACTGTGATGATGTCCCTGGCACCCTTTCTGTCAATCTACGCCACCGCCATCCACTGCGACGCCTACGTTAGGCGCCAAGGCCACCAAGGCACCACCTTTGGCCCACCGGTGAACTCACCGTGAGCCCACGAAGCCATAGAGCCTCCTAGCCGCCCCGCTGAGCCACCCTAGTGTGAGAACGTGCGAGCTCGCCGCCATCAAGGAGCGCCACCATGAGATAGAGAGAAGAGGGAGCTGCTGCGCCGCTGCCGCCCATGCACCCAGTGCACCATGAGCTAGAGAGAGGAGAGAGAGAGAAATGGATGCAGTTCACCGTGGACCAAGTCTGTGGTCTATGGACCTGCGCACCTGAGTCCACCGTGAGCCACACCTGTGGACTTGACCCTAGTAGGAGCACAGCTGCGCCACATGGCTGCCTGCCTGGGTGACACATGTCTTGGCCTGGCCTAGCCTAGACTGGCCCAACCCAGCCCATTATCCGACCCACTAGGCCCAGTCGAAGCTCGGTCAACATTGACCATTGACCCATTGTTGATGGTAGTTAACAACCATTATAAACCATTAATATAATATGTATAAGGGCATAAATATGATCACCAACAATGGTCTAGAGGTTTAAACTAATAAATTCCATGAGTTTTGGTGAATCTGTATTTTCTATAGGGTTTAACCAGAAAACTATCAAGGTGGACCTACATGTCAGATTTAATTGCGCTTATCCATCGCAAAATGGACATTAGAAGGTTCTAGAGGACACCAGAGGACACCACGCTGAGGTAGAGAGGCAGAGGCTACATGTCCCCACCTACAGGTCGTCCGGCCTCCGTGTCTCAATGTTGGTTCTCCACCACCTCCTAGGTTGCATCTATGTCGTTCCTTAAGTCGGTTTGATCCAAGGGGTCACGTTGGATGCTCCGGCCTATATATACCAGCCCCTGTCACCCCCTGAGGCATGAAGTCATTTGAGAAGACAGGAACAGTAATCATCCTCAAAGCTCCATCAATTCTAGGGCATAGCTAGTTAGGTTAGATCTAGAGGGAGGCAAGCAGGCTTCGCTTGGATTCTCGATCGTGTCAAGAGCGTGGTTTGGTATAATCCTTGTACTCCCTCTCTTTTGTATCTCTATTATTTTTATATGCTTGCTACAATTGTTATGACAATATTAGTATTCATCTTATTCGTGTTCTTTGTTATAATGTTCTTCGTCTACTTTGACTATATACTTAGTATAGCTAGTTTATCATTATGTTTATGTATATGTTCGTATAGCGCTTGCTCCAAAGTACACAGGGTGAGTGGTCGACATTGTGTAAGTGTGGTGCTTATACGTTGTTTACCTACGGATACACCCTATATTCCGAACCATGTGGTAGATCGCGGATGTGATACTCCCATTGAGTCCTTTGTAGTCCACTCCCCGAATATAGGTATACAAGTAGGATCTAGTTACAATGGAAGACAAGCTTTGTTCTTAATCTTCCTTAGTAATATCCCTTATGTGTAGATATAAAGATGATCTTAGCCATGATTACTATGTGTAATTGCACTAATCAATGTATGCTTTGACTTGTAATTAAGAATGACTTAGGAATTATTCCTCTAATATTCTACCTGACCATGCTAATGCCACAGAAAGGAGTACTCTGAGTGATTTATCATTATTGATGATCAATACTTATCATATATATCTTATCCTATGACTTACCCTTGTTATGAGTAGAATATTGGTTATGGTTTACTTCTCCATCAGTAGTATAAGTTATCAATACTTGTCCATGCTAGACCTTCCCTATGGCAAAATATAAATAACAATACCTAGAATACTCCCAGGTGAAGTGCTACAATGGTATATTTATCTGTGCACTTGCAGATTCCTTTTCATTCATATTTATTTATATTCTTTCTAGTCACATAAAATGATAAAGAACTACTTAGTATCATTCTAGTAGTGATGCTAGGCAGTACCAACAAGCATCTCTGGCACCACCACTAGGGATGACAACCTAGTAAAATAATGTTAGGAGATGTAGGTAATTAATAGGTGGCTACTAAAACAAGTGACAAGTTAATAAATACCAACAAGCATTTCTGGCGTCGTTGCCGGGGAAGGTAGCTAGGCAAAAAAGGAAGTATTGATCAACTTATACTTATTGATGTGATCGAGATAACCATTGACCTCTGCTCAAGCAGGATTACCCTTGTGTTGTCTACTTGTGTATCTTATGCAGGGTAATGTATGACCGGTTTTGACCTTTCGACAAACTACGTTGATGATCCAGAAGCATTACTTAGGAGAATTAAGGCTAAACTCAACAAAGTTTCAGCTTTAGAGTTGGAAGACAACCGGATAAGGCAAAGCTTAACACCTAAATTTGAAGCTATGGCTGACAAGACTCTTCATGAATTCTCTGCTCCAACCACTGCCAACATCCATACTGGACCTAATGTCAATATTGGAGACAATGGATTAAAGCTCAAGCCAGCTCTCATCAACATGGTGCAAGCTAGCAGTTTTGTGGAAAGGCAGATGAAGATTTGAGTGCACATCTCCAACACTTTTTGGAGATCTGTAGCACTTTTACCATCAAAGGAGTAACCAAGGATGCCATACTACTTCGCCTCTTCCCATTCTCACTTTATGGAAGGCAAAGCAGTGGTTCTATGCCAACAATAGAAATACTACATGGGATAACTGCTCCACTGCCTTCCTAGCAAAGTTCTTTCCCATAGGCAAGACCAATGCTTTGCGTGGGAGAATTTCAAGTTTTCAGCAACAACATGATGAATCTATCCCTGAGGCATGGGAACGCTTTCAAGACTACATTGCAGAATGTCCCCATCATGGGATGGTAATTTGGCTACTTATGTAGACATTCTACCATGGGTTGACCAACAGTACCCATGAGACTATGGATGCTGCTGCTGGAGGTGCTTTCCTATCATTCACACTTCTAGCTATGATAGCTCTCGTGGAGAAGATGGCCTCCAACCAAGGTTGGAATGAAGAATGAGTTTAGACCCACAAGCAGGGTGGAGGCATGCATCAACTCAAGGAGGTAGACATCCTATCTGCTAAGATGGACCTGTTGATGAACAAGCTCGAAGACCAAGCTAATGAGAAGAAAGAAGTCATGCACATTCATGATTCTCTCATGACATGTGAATAGTGTGGAAACACTGGGCATTCAGGGAACAACTACACTAAAACCCATGAGGATGTGAACTTTGTCAACAACAACTACTATCGTCCTCAACAAAATCAAGGATGGAACCAGCAATAGAGGCCGAACTATCAAAGTAACTATCAAGGTAACCCTCAAGGTAACAATTATAATAACTTCAATCAACCACCCTTGAGAGAATTAATTGCTAGCCAATCTAGACTCATGGAAGGATTATCTAAGAAGGTAGCTACTAATGGTAAAATTCTAGAAAATATAAGTGATAGAATGGATAGCGTTGCTTCTGCCATTAAGAACCAGCATAGCTTTCATCAAATGATAGAATCACAAATAGCTTAGCTGGCGGCTGTTGTTCCTCTGTCTAACAAAGGTAAGATTCTAGGGCAACCGAAAGATCTAGAAACTACAAATCTTATCGATATTCACAATGCAGCTTACTACTACATGGAGCCATCGATGAGAAGGTGGATAGATTATACCTTGCCAGAAAAGAAGAGCGATCTAGGGGGACCTTTCATCCCCATCGCCATTAGACCTCACATCTTCCGAGAAGTTGTTTCTGACTTTGGAGCAAGTGTCAACATCATGCGTAAGGTAATTTATGAGAAAATCCTAGGAGATCCTTTGTTGTACACAAATATGTGTTTATAGCTTGTAGATCAGTCACTCTGCTACCCCAAGGGAGTTCTTAAATACACCATTATTCAAGTGGGACACTCGTATGTTCCCGTATACTTTGTGGTTTTGGAAACAGGTGGAGATGAAAGGGCACCCATCATCTTGGGCCGACCTTTCCTAAGCACCGCAAAGGCCATCATCTACATGGATAGTGCCAAGATCTGTTTCACAATCAAGGACAATAAAGAGAAGTTTTCTTTTAAGAATCATATCCTGGAATCTCCTAGACATCCGCAGACGTTGTACCCATCCAAAGCGACAATGGTGACTAAGAAGAAGAAGAATAGAATAAGAAGGAAGAACAAGGTCAGATAGCCACAAGAAGAATCAGTCAACATGATCAACACACTCAGATTAGAGTACGACCACCTCCTCACTTCACCATTCCTTGCCAAGAAGGATGATCCTGGTGTACCGACGGTCGAGTGTACCATTGGACAAAGAATCTTCCACAAGACCTTCTGTGACATTAGATCAGGTGTCAACATAATGTCCAAGGTAACATATGAATATTTATTTAGTAATGAACCCTTGTACCCTACATATATGCAGTTGCGGATGGCGGACCAATCAATCCGATTCCTGAAAGGAATAGCAAAGGACGTTATGGTAAGAATACATGACCACTTTGCCCCTGCCGACTTCATGATTTTGGACATGGGAGAAGAAGAAGATGATACACCCATCATCCTAGGAAGACCGTTCCTCAACACCACCAATGCGATCATCTACGTCGGATCTGGGCAAGTCCACGTCCAATTCTTGAGATAAAAGGTATGTTGTTATGTCAATAGTTATACTACTTATGAGCAGCCAAAGAAGAACTGCTCCAGGAGGAGACGTCGATCATCTCGACGTTAGGGGAACCAACCCCTGTGGAATGAATGGGAGAAAGATGAACAACCTAAAGAATTTGTGAAAAAGGAACCTAGACCGCCTATGTCAAGCCTACCGGCCAAGCAGGTGTGGAAGGAGAAGGTGACATCATTAGAATCACAAGAGGTGCAACTATCAGGATCTCCATCACCGAGATCAGATGATGCACCCAAAGAATGAATAAGACCAGAGTAAAGTCCTGTCCGAAGGACTTAAAAATCTGAACCCTCGCCATGAGGTAATATCGGTAGTTATCCATATTTATTTTTAGTATTGCATGAATTATTCTTACTTTAGCATATGTACTTTTCTACATTAGCATTGCATTAGTTAAAAATATATGCATACATCTAGTTATATTTCATTTTCTGCATATAAAGAAAAATAAAAAGTTTTATTACTGCAGATCATCATCGCATGAGAAAAGAAAATAAAAATATTATTGCATCCTTAAGCCCCATGTGAATAATTTTCATGGTGTAACAAGCCCATGGAATATTCACCATGGTGGCATAAAAATAAAATATATATATATACTATGCCTACATATTTTCTTTCTTGCATATAAAAAAATAGAAAATCCAAAAAAAAATAGATAGACATCCTGTTAAAATTCTGCCATTAGAAAATCTATCTAAACCCACAAGAATAAATCTCTGAATGGTTGACCGCTAACCCCTTATTTTAATCGAGTCACGAGTTTGTTCTTGTTGGGGTATTTTGCAGGATGATTCACATGATCAAGAGCAAGTTCACTCAGTTGTCTTCATCTCACTCCACTCGTGGATGAGAAGGACATATGCCGACAAACCCACTCTGAGAAAGATAAATCATTTTCCAACAATAGACCACGGCAACATCCAGCTTGGGGGAGGAGCATCCCCCGTGTATCTAGCTAAGTATTTCCTTCCTTTAGTTTTACTATTAGTAAGTTTGCTTTATATTAGCTAAAGAAATAAAAAGTTGCATAACAAAATAAAAATTTGTCCTAGCCAGTTATATATATATATATTAGTAAGGTGTGATCTTAAATCCTAAAAATAAAATAAAAAGGTGTGTTTAGTTTGATTTTTAAGAGTTGAATAAGATAAATAAAAAGGGACTATGAAGATAATCTCTTACAATGGAAATGATAAATAGTTGCTCTATCGTAATTCCTTTCAAGTACCAAGTTTTCAGCCTTAAATTCTCTCAAGTTTTGGATAAGACTGTTTTGATATAAGAATTTACTCTGAACTTGAAATTCGTGGTAGCATATGCTTGATCTAAGTCTAGGTAATTGACGGATATGATATGCGAAGGTCTGAGCTGTTATTTATCTTGTTCCAAGTGATACTAGAGTTCCAGATATTTATCTTTTGAAAAATATAAAAATGCTTCATAATGAGTTCCTTGTATGACAAGGCTTAAATTCCTACTGGCGCCATAAATGATATTTAGACTAAGAAAATTTCCACTCATATATGTTGCTTGCTTTTGTATTGAGTTTAGATAAGCTTTGTTGACCCTTAGAGAGGTTTGTCATGCTCTTAAAATCAAGATCACGTACACACCACCAACATATGCACTACTCCTACACTGGGGGGTAGACGCAAAGACATGTCATTCCATTTAGATCCACCTAAAAATATTTTACTCCTACATTGGGAGTGAACACCAAAAATATACCCTATAGAATATCCCCGAAATAAATGCTCCAAAGTTGTTGTTGCTATCTCTCAAAAGTTTTGTTGTAGAAAAAGAAGCATTGGGCTATGCAAAAGTTATTCATAAAAAAGAAAGAGTATTGAAAAAATGGACAAGTGTCCGAATATCTAAAACAATGGGTACTCAGATGCCCGCCTGAAAAAAAAGAGAAGAAAAAAAGAGATGAATAAGATAGCCCATATTTTCTTGCAAGGTTATGTTTCCAAATTCAAGAAAAGGAGATGAGTTTTCAAGGAGCAAAGTAGAATTAGATTAGACACCATATATACACCATACATTCACACACATGCACATCTTGATTTGATTGTATGACTCAACTCTCTTTGGATCTGAGGTTTGACTTTACAGTATATGTAGTGCAAGTATGCTCTTTCATGCTTTTTCCACTCCTATGAGCTCCATATAAGCTTTAGTTGTAGGAAGAAAAAGGCATAGCATCACTATTGCCTTGGTGACGATCCATAAATACCACATATATTCAGAGACTTGAGAGTGTCATACAATGGAAGCTCTGAGTTTTATTTTGAAAACTTACAAAAACTCCAGAATAATGGTTGAGCAAAGAACTAGAGACATGGTGCTTGACTTGATTGTTCTGTCTTTCGATTGCTCAAGACTTATGTGAAGGCTAAGGAGCCCCATAGTTGAAGGAAATATGGGTAAGTTTGAAAGTCAGATCAGTTCATTCTAATCCAGAGGAGAATTCTTGTTTCAACGCACGAGTACTTTTAAGGAGTTGCTTCGATATTTTCAAAACTCCTAAACCAATTTTTGCTAAGTTTAATTTTGCTAAGGGACTAGCAAAGGTTAAGCTTGGGGGAGCTTGTTGACGGTAGTTAACAACCATTATAAACAGTCAATATAATATGCATAAGGGCATAAATATGATCACTAACAAGGGTCTAGGGGTTTAAACTAATAAATTCCACGAGTTTTGGTGAATCTGTGTGACAGAACCGCCCAATTCATAGAAGCGCAAGTATGGTTGCCCCCGTTTAACACATTGACGTGCACATACTTTCACTTATATAAACCCGGTAGTCCGCCAAGTGTCACGAAGGACCTCGGTAAATCAACATCACAACAAAGATCGCACGATTAAGCAAATACATATCATATACACAGAGTTGCAACGGAACTAATGTTTATAATAAGTTCACAAATAATAATACAAGTTTGGATTTCAAAACTGATTAGTGAAAACAACATAGCTTTCAACTGATTACAATAATATAAGTTCCAAATACATTGCTAGCATACGTGACATCCTCTGACAAAAGCATATAGATAAGAACACTATATAGAGTCACCAAGCCCACCAACGGTGAGCCACCATCTTTAGCAGGCCGAAAACTTCACCTGTAACATGGTGGGATAAACCCTGAGTACTTGAATGTACTCAGCTAGACTTATCCATCATAAACCAAAAATAAAGTAACACCAAGGATCATGCAAGGCTATATAAGCGGAGCTAGCTTGACAAAATCGATTGCAACCAGCTGGGCAGATATTCCTAACACAAACCCTGACATACCTACGCCAAGATAGTCTTAGGTCACTTTTGGTACAACTCAGGTACACATTTCGTGGGTTTGATCAGCGCCGCACAACCAGGGCAACTAGATGTTAGGACGATCAGGACTACCCTGCCCTTGGGCTCACATCTGGCTCCCCGCACATCCTTACTACCATCCAAAGTGCGCACTTTGACAGAATGAGGCCCAGCCTGAGTTGAACTACTTGTCTTTATGGTCAGAACAAGTTATTTGGCTAGCTAAGTGAGAGGCATGTGTTCAAAATGACCGAGGACCAACAACGACGTGGTTCTTAATCGACGCAGACGGAATCACATGAGTCAACCTACAACACAGAGTCCATCCAGCCTTCATTTACAACATCCCATGATTCTTTTACACGATAGCAAATATAGCCAACCGTGGTTCAGCGTCCACCAATATCTCGCAGGTGATAGGAAATTACCCGACTTCTACCGAGCTAAGCATTGCTAAGAAGTTATTCGATCCTAGACCTACATAGGATTCAAGGTATATTTCTGGACAAGATAGTTCTATGCATCAAGTATTTCCAATCAACTCTTATAACCTAATGCATCAAACATAAAGGACTCCAGTGATATTTGTAAAAATATAGGAGGCTTAGAATGCTCTGGGCCTTGCCTGGGATCCGACACAAGTCAGATCAGTCAGCTCGCACCGTCTTGGTGACATCTATGGTCCTAGCACTTGCTTAGTCCTTCCATCTTCGGGATAGGTCCACCATACAACATCTTCGGGTTAGGCTCCAACATCACGTCCTTCACGTGATTCATCTAGCGCACCTAGATGAGATGCAAGTGCATGAATATGAAGAATGGTAATAAGAGATGCATCACATAAGAGTGTTCAAGACAAGCACAAGATTATGCAAGACATAGGCACCTATAGTTATTTAACTAAACATCACACAACCTATTATAAAGGGATAGCAAGCATATTAGGCATGGCACACAAGTGAACTTCAGTTCAGATATTACACACATGCATCGATCAAGAACTAACCAAACATGTTTAGCCAAAACAAGAGCAAGCTAAAACAATCACCTAGCACATGTACAGAAATCTGGACAGCAGCATAGCAGTCACTTATTTCAACTATAACTAGAGTTACAAACATTCAATAAAGGTGATCTTGGATTTTTTGGAAAGCTAATGAAATTATGTATAACTTTTTTATTTACACTTAGAGCTGATTCTAAAGCTAACCAAGTCAAAATACACCAAGGAGCAGGTCTACACAAACAATGGACAGAAAAAACTGATGTAAACTTCAGAGATGCATAACTGGAGTTCTCATCATCCAACAAACATGATTCTCAACTTTATGGAATGCTTATTAATATACTTATAACTTTGTTATTATCATCTTAAGATGATTCTACAGCTAACAAGGTTAAACAACATGAAGAAGACATCACTACCCAGATTTGGACAAAACCTGTCATTCCACTTTGAACAGCAATAACTAGAGTTCTAGACCACCAAAAGCAGTGATGTTAGACATTTTAGACAGCTTAGGAAAGGAACTACAACTATCCTATTATCACCAATACATGATTCCATGTTTAAATAAGCTAAACAATACAATCATTCAGATCTGTTCAGAGCACATGCAAAGGCTGACAGCAAACTTGTAAAATCTATAACTCCTAAACCAGCTGGCCTAAAATTATGAAATTTTTTAGTACAAAAAGGATAAGGAAATTATCTACAGCTTTGGTATTCAACATATCTATAGAAAACATCATTTGTATCACAAAAATATCACCACCACAAAAACTGTACATGCAGCCATAACACTAGAGATACAACTATATGCATTTAGCATTTATGTTGTTAACAACTAACATTTTGTTGCTATATATGTAGCTCCATGCAACTCCTAACTATAAGTAAGCAATCACATTACCTAGCACCAATTATTTGAAGTATTACATGGCATAAACACAATCATCTACTAACAAACTTTCATTAGCTTTTCTATATATATAAAAACCTATATATTAATTATAGGTGATGTTGCAAATATCTCATTTGGATCTCAAATTTTTATGAGAGATAGATGATAACAAAACATGATTATTGTACAAATCTTACATCATCAGGTTTTATAGATTAATTATTACAAAAAAGACAAATTGCTAATGCAAGAAAACATGTGAGAGCAAGAGAAATCTAAAACACACTATTTTCTGCAAACACATGGCCATAGTATATGTTATTATGGTAGCACAACATCATACAAAGGTAGCGGAACAAAATTTTCCATTTTTACACCTTCATAAAAATTATAACTTATTGAAAACCATTTATCAAGCACTAAACAGGTTAAATCAATAACTCAATCATACTACATCCAATGAGAATAAAATTTTTACCACAGCACACATATAGCATCCGTATTCTACAATAAAAATTTCATAGCAATTGGAGTACCACAACTTTAGATATAAATTTATTTCTAGAAAACCCTAATTAACATAGATAAATAAAAACAGCAAAAACCTTTTACTAACACATATCATATTATGACTAGGGTTCACAGTTAGGCCCTTCCCTTTCTTTGAATTCTTGTGTGAGGTCCTCCACGCGAATTGAACAGAGGGGGTCATCGGGGAGGCGGGGATTTCGGCTGGTGAAGGGCCGGCGGTGGCAGAGAAGGGTCGGCCAGGCTACGTGGCTGCGAGGTGCACCCGCACGTGTTCGTAGCATGGCCCAAGGCGGCCCATGGCCTACTGGCCACAGAAGCATGCGGCAGCAGCGGCTGCTGCCTCCGGTGGCCTGGCTAGCCGATGGAGGAGGAAGGCTCGACGCGCGCTGGTGTGCCAGGGGGCTCGCGCGCACCCGCGGGTGGGCGAGGACGGCTGGGAGGTGGCTCGCAGAGGCCAGGCCACGTGCACCGACGGCGGCGACAAGAGCGACTCCGATGGTTGGGCTGCTCTTGTGGTTTCCCGCTCAGCCGAGGAGTGTCGGTCAGATAGGAGAAGGAGGTGGAGGTGGTGGTGCACATAGCTAGGGTAGAGAAGGCCTAGAGGGTAGGCAACGCGC
Organism: Miscanthus lutarioriparius; assembly: GCA_904845875.1. Taxonomy (NCBI): domain Eukaryota; kingdom Viridiplantae; phylum Streptophyta; class Magnoliopsida; order Poales; family Poaceae; genus Miscanthus; species Miscanthus lutarioriparius. The sequence continues at coordinate 56,782,431 of CAJGYO010000007.1, read as the reverse complement.
ATGCTCCGGCATGAGCAGGGGTGAGGAAGAGCGCAGAGGGAATGGACAGAGTGTGGGAGAGACTGAGAGGGGGCTCGGGCAGCTCCAAATCGAGGCGAGGAGAGGGCTGGGGCACGTGTCGTGGAGGAGGATGCATGGCGATGAGCATGGTAGCCACGGGGCATTGCATCGAGCAAGTGGCATGAGTTGAAGTGGGCAAGGTGGGAGCCGAATTTGGCCGGCTATAGGGCGATTTGGACCTTAGGCCCAAAAGCAAAGTTGCAACCCAAGAATAACTCTACAAATTTCATTTAGGGGCCATGGTCATTAGGGTAGTAGATTAGCGGTTAAATAAGCCCTAAGTTCACACCGTCAATGACTTAACGAGGTTTTAGGTAGACCTCGGTTTTGTTGGTTTTGGGAGGTTAAACTTGGTCAAACTAAGTCCAACTTTTTACATGCTCTTCTCCAAGAGGTGAACTCCAACTTTTATATTTGTCTCAAATTGAGTTGCTTAACAAAAGTCTGAGAATGCGAGATGCCAAACATCATGAACATTGTAATCTTAGACTTAGCCAATTTTTCGAGATCCAAAACAGCACTGGGTTCAGTTTTGAGGCCTTAGTTTGACTAAGTTAGGGGCCAAACTAGCTCTTGACCTTTAAACAAAGTTTGTTCCCCAGAGGCCAAACTACAACTTTCATTTAGTGTCAAACACAAAAATAAGTACATAACTTATAGTTCTATTTTGGTCAAAACAACATCTTAAATGTGCTTAAATCATCCTTTTTGATCCATTGAAGCATTTTTTGGGCATTTGCTCAACATGAACCCTTCATAGCTTTTGTTGTAGAGTCCAATTAGAGTCATTTGGGCAAGGTAGCAAGGTTTGGTAGACATCCCACGTTCCCATTCACTGGATGAATCAATTCATGAAAGATTATAACTTATCATTTCATGTGACTTCTTGGCTCCAAACTTCATGAAACTTATCCAATAGTCAATGTAGATGGAAATATATGTGAGGCACATGAAAAGGGGCACCTTCTACATTACTCAAGCCTACATTTGAAAAGGGTCAACATGTAAGCAAGGTGTATTGTCCAAGTTCAAGTTGGGACTCAATTTCATAGATTTGACCTCAACACTTCCATCACCATTTCAGTGATAAGGAACTAAAGCTCCTGATTACCTCTTGATCTATCATGTTTGAGCTCAAACCCACTGCCTAGCAAGTGGCTAACACCCGGGGTGTTACAGCCCTCAACCCTTACGAGAATCTCGCCCTGAGATTCGATGCGAAAGACTTTTAAGGGAAGGGAAGCATGTCATCCAATTTTAAACGTCTGTGATAGCATTCGGTTACTTAGCTCCAAGCATCAGAGATGCTAATTTGGTCAAGACACTCTCTGATACTTGTTCTTGGTGTATGAAGGGTGGTTTAGAGCATAATGAACTACTCACATCCTCTGCCTCTCTAGTGGCAATAGCATGTACAACTTTCTATAAGGGATAAGATCATAGACGGGGTAAACATCTTCTGAGGCAGGGAAAAACCGACTAATCCAACAGGCCATGCCTATGCCGGTCGTAACTATCCAATCACTCAAATGCCAACTGATGGAAAACTATATAATGTTCCATGTGTGCAGTTCTCTTTCTCTAATGATAATACAGTATTATCTGAGTCAGTTGAGAGAGCGGTGAATGTGACAGCTGACTCTGTTGGCTCAGCGGTTTCAATGATCATTAGTTAAGGGGATACTCGTATCTAAGCAGCAATAGTTATCTAGGTTGAATCTGATGCAAACTATTGGGTAAAAACACATGAAAGGTACCAAAGGACAAGTTCACATTGGAAATCATTGTTGAAGAAGGATGATAGCAAGGTCTAGAGGACAACAAAGGTTGCAAGTATTCACTAACTAGAGAAACAGTACACCAAGAATGAGTACAATTTTCCTTCATGGTGATGTTGCATAGTAAGTTGGGTTGACTTGCACTGTAGCAAAACTAGCCTTGTTGGACTACTTTTGACATTGAAGCTTCCTTTCTAATGTCAATCAACAACTCATAATCATAATCTAAAATCTATTGTTTGGCACTTTTCAATTTGTTTTCGACTCACAATGGCACAAATTGAATTGTAGAACACCTTGACTGCTCAACCATTGTTGATATGAGAGGGCAAAAGCAAGGCCCAAAGCGGTGCAAGGAGCCTTCTCTAGGGCATCTAAAAGATTATCTAAGGGCAAAACATTGACCATGTTGCTAATCTTGGTATTAATTACAAACACAACCTTCTAATATGAAGTCAAGGTATTAATTACAAACACAACCTTCTAATATGAGGGATGATGGCAATCAACAGAGAAATCACAAATTCTATATACCTTGGTTTTTAGTTCATATCTCACAAACTAATGGCCTATTCTACATGAATTTTGGTAGACATGTATACCCACAAGTCCTCTAACAACTGAGCAAAATTCAGCTCAAACGAACACTGTTTGTCTATTTAAACGAGTCATCTACCAAAACTGCTCTGTTCTAAAATTTTAATGACCTGAACTAACAAAACATCTCTCAAATCCGATGCTTTACTCAACCAATGCTCAAACTAACTTCAAACATTGAAGTACCCCAATCAAAGAATGAGCTCGCCAAGTTTTGTGACGATCCAACCATCTTTGAGCCTCTAATCACTGGCTTAAGGATAACCGATTTGGTGCCATGAAATCTGGATAGATTTCCCATTCTTCTTTTTCTTTGCATCACACATTGTGGAGTGTGTTCTGCACTCTCTAACTCATCATACAAAAGCAGCAATAGCTTTCTCACTGAGGATGGAGGCTAGGGTTTCTTCCTTACATGCCTCTTAGGAAACAACCTCAATCGTTGATTTAGACACCAACTTGACGATACACAAGCACTAGACTTGTGGGCTATTTTTGTAGGGCACAATGCATACTACATGTAGAAGGGCAGTTCGACAAAGATAAGGGACCATTTTAACTACCCTTCTATGCTTCATCCAATAGAATCCTAAACAAATCCTTTAATAGCACCATATGCATAACGATGCTAATCGAAACTAGGGGCGTGCACTATCTATGTGATGGTTCAAGATGGAATTGACTTGATGACATAGGGCCTAGTGAAGAAAGCAGTACTGGCATCACTGACTGGCTTTGTTGTTTCTTTGCTTAACATTATTCTGTGAGACATAGCCTTCGTATTTACCAAAGAGTTATCACCTAGCTATAGCTTAACTTTCCTATTGGTAACTAATTAGTTGTCCCTCAACACTTAAAAAGTTTCAAAACTTCCTTGTTGATGGCAACAATCATAGTGGATGCGCAAATAAGCAGTCAATATCAAAGTCAGCAGAAAAGGGTCACATCAAAGAAGGTCGGTTGATCATCTTGCACATAAAGGTCAAGGCTTGGATAGAAACCTCATGAGCAGCAGGTGACCTATTACAAGACATAATGTCCTGGCCCATATATCATGCGACTGATAACTTGTCCAACTTTAAGTGTTGTGTACCTACCTGATCCAACAGGGATGACACAAGTTGCTCACTACATGACTAATGTCATTATAGGGACAGTCAAGTAGAGTCACTTGTCTACCACCTCTTGTAGTCTGCTATTGTTTATGTCGATGATCTATTCTTCCAGGCTATCCTTTTTGCAACTTTAGAAGGGGACTCTACTACTTTCGGTCCGATATATGGATCTTCCGATAGGATATTGAGAGATTACCAAGGAAATGCTCATGAGGAGACAACTCATTGGTGTAGTTCCATAATGGGCCATGACTAGAAACCTCAATACCAGCGTGTGCCGACCAGCACAACCCTATGTCAGCCACCATAGGAGGCTCTCAGTTTTGTCATGGCACCATAGATTACTAATCATGACACCATTACTGAACCTACAACCCACAAGAGTTCTCATGTGGCACAAATTGGGTTGTATAGGACCACACACCATGTGAAGGAGGGATAGCAGGCAAAGGTAGTCACAAGATTAGGAGTCAACAAGTGGTGGTCCAAGGTAAAGACATGGCACAAGAGAAACATAGATTAACTAACGAAGACAACTGAGCGTGAGACTCTTGCTTTAATTTCACGCACGCCTTGCGTTTACCAAGGAGATGACCAGATAAAAGATTACATGAGATTTGGTCTTGTTGGGCAGCAACATGAGATCAAGACCGATAAACATTCTGAGACTTGAGAGAGTTGGAGATTAAACAAGTGAGATTTGAGGGATAGAGCCGATATACTACTCAGAGATTCAGTTGATAAAGCAATGAAATGATTTGCAAGGAAAAGACTCCGAGGTTCAGGCAGCGACAGGTTAGCGTTGCACTAGATCACCTTTAGGATAAGGGCAAAGATTTCCAACAAGGATTTTTGGTCAGGGTCTTCACACACTGGAGCAAGACATCCATGACATATGCAAGCGTTTAAGGGAACCAAGTTTGGACTCATGAGTCAAGCAAAAGCATGGGTACACAAACATTCAAGGGCTAACAATCACACACACATGCTCAAGCTCCTAAGCAAGGGAATCTACTTGGAGACAACCATGAGATTTAACATAACTTGGGTGTTGTTCTAGGATGAGGCTTTTCGACACTCGTATGCTTACCGAGGACAAAAAGGGTGACAACTATGGTACCACCTAGATCACAACATGTTCACACATACATCATGGTAATACCTAGAAAGCAAGCAACCACATGTCTAAAGAACTAATGTGAAGATAACTTGAAAGGAAGAACCTGACAATATATTTAAAAGAAAAGCATGTGCAGGCTTCTAACAAGGTATCACTACCAGTTTTAGTTTTGAAAAGGGTGAAGTTTTTGTGAACTATTAACTTGTCATCTATTTCCTTTGGAAGCAAACATACAAGGCAAAGCTAATCACATACTATCTTCAAGCACAGCTATTCAAACAGCATGGAACAAGGTATTTTGCCTAACTTTACATAGGGAAGATAGTAACATCACATTGATCACAAGTTACTTAGTATTAGAACAAAGTGAGGGAAGCATATTTATGCACAAGCACAATCATGATGCATGGCCATCCTATTCATCCTCACAAAATTGCCAGCCTAAGGTGGCAATCACATTCTATGTCGGTGGCATAATACGTACTCTCTTAATATATAGCTAGTCGTCAGCTATATTCAATCTACACATTCGTGGTTAGCGTACCTGTAGAAGGATTTCATTTTAGGCCAACCCCACATATACATATGCAGAAATGAAAGTCTGGTCTCTAGGTTTCATTCTAAATACTTCCATATATATATAGAACATATATACTTATGTATCAAAGCTACCCATATGTAAATACACCTATACATAAATACAGAAAATACAGAATATGCATATATAGCCGTATCAAAGCTACCAACAATTAAATACCTTAGCATATATATATATATATATTGGTATCAAAACTACCACTCTCTTTTGATCGCACGCTCACATCTTGTGGTCATGCCACTCACCAACTTACCTGGGCATAGAGGTATATTGATCCATACATTACTGTAGCATCCAGTTTTAAGGACAAAACCAGATACACACCATATGTGAGCCCAGGAAGTCAAATCTCTCATATAGCTACAAATAAAGGTAATATCAATAGACAATGCTTAATATATAACATACTTAGTATAAAGGACATAACCTTAGATAGCAAACAACAGAAAGACAACTCTAATCTTCGGGAGAAGACTCCAATTCCACAGGGACAACTGACTGGTTGATCACAAGCCTAACTCCTCTGGACTATCAATCTGGTACCTATCCAGGATTTTTACAAAGTTTAAAAAGTAAAGCAAGAATAAGTACATGTCGTACTCAACAAATATAACATGGGGTTCATGAGGCTCAAAAGGCTGACACTAGTTAACTGCAATTAGCTTTTAATGAGTCATGATTTTAGCAATAGGGTGGCAACAAGTTTATCCACAAGCCCACATAAACACATAATCAGGTAAACATGAATAGTGAATAGCATAAATAGTAATTATTAGTGAGCATCTTTATCATCAGTATCATCAGTGTTCATCATCTATTCCATAAGGGTCCAAGGCTGCTCGTGACTGTGAGCATGGCTGATATACCAGTTTTACACTCTACAGAGGTTGTACACTTTCACTGTGAGTCGCGATTTACCCTTTGGCCCGAGGCGGCCAACCTCTTCACCCACTACCAAGGAAGGTCGGTAGGGTTCACTGTGAAGCCTTTTAAAGGTTCGTCTAACAAGTTAGGGCTGCTAAGGTTTCCCCATCAATTAGCATGAACCCCCCTCCAAGGAGTGACTAACAAAATACCAAGAAACCAAAGTGCACCCTCTTGGCAGGCCGAGATCATACCTGTCGGAGCCCCTCTTATGCCATCAAGAAAACCACTAACAAGCTAGAAAAGGTCCTTATACTGAGCTAAAGCCAGAGCCATGTATCCCTCATAGCTGTACTGTAAGTCCTGGATGTTCGCTTATAAATAAGTCCTTAGGGAGAGGAATCGAGAGCACCATAAAAACAACTGAATGCTCTAGCCCCCTTGTTCCATGTTGCTAAAAAGCATCTTTTAATGTTTATTGCATATACCATTAGTCAAGTTACAAGATCATGACTTTAGTTGAGCACTAGCATCACACTACCCAATGCAATAACCCATAGGAATCAAGGAATCCAAGATATCAAATAGCTAGGAAAATTACTACGGTTGCCAAGGTGGACACATGCATATGATTTAAATGATATTAAGATAAATAGGACAACAAGGAAGATCCCATGCTAAACTTTCCTTATACTCAGATCCTTCTTCTAGTCCAAACCTTCAATGAATTGCTTCTGGATTCACCACATATAGCTCACCGACTGGACATGATCATAAAACACCACACAAGCATCCATCCAATCATACACGAAGCAAACAATAGAAATAAATTAGAACAATACACCAAACACAATAAACAACAGGTAAAAAGGTTTTAAAGATGTTCTACATGTTACTACGAACACATAGACGCAAAAAAGTACTCTAATCACAGCTATAACGAAAAAGATATGAATTAAATAAGATTTCCTTTAATAAAATAATAGATTAAATCTAACCTCAAATTTCAAAAGTTAAAAATATATTTAATAGTAGGATGAACATGTAGATTACTCAATTACAAATCTAACGCAACTTGAATGGATCAAAACGGAGTTAAAGCGAATATTTTATGGCCTAAATAAGACTAGTGGCAAAACTATAATAGATGAAAGCATATTTTGGATCTAACCGAAGAAACTACGTTTTCAAAAGAAGAAAATGTATTCTGAATCTAACAGAGGGATTTTACGTTTTCTGAAACAGAAAACGTATTCTGGAAGTGCTCCATGGACTGCCGGTTATATTACGTGAAACTATAGGGGCTCTTTTGCAAATAAACCCGACGATGGGGTACAGGCGATCTTGGACCATTGGATTGAATCTAAACAGCCCAGATTAGAAAGGAGGGGGAGAGAGAGACATCGACCGGAGAAGAAAACCGACGCGGCGGAGTTCCATTACCGGTGGCAAGAAGCTCCCTGGAGCGCTTGGTTTGGGTCCTAGAGGCCATGGTTTGACGAGCCGAGAGCAGAGGGAATAAGAGGAGAAGATGGCGAACTCACCTAGGGCCTTCTTGCGTTCGATAGTGGGTCTACGTCGACGGGCAGCGCGGCGGCGACGGCGACGGCGAGAGGAGAAAAATCTAATTTACTACACGAGTTATTTCCCAAATTAAGGGCTCCCCTTACGGTAGTTTTGGTGTTCTTTGCCCAAGGGGTTGGTACATATTTATAGAGAGAAAAACTCCCCATATCTACATCAACTAGCAATGTGGTACTAATTGATGTTGCACCCTCCATATTTACTAATCGACCTAATTAATCATTAAAGCCCATTAGTAAATAAATACATGGGCCTTTGAGATTTATTAGGATTATTGCACATGGGTTTTGAGAGTTGGTTGGAAAATGAGATATATTATTTATTGTCAAAATTAATTAATTTCATGAATAAAATAATTCTAGAAAAGTCCAGAATTGATATTTAAGCCACGAAAAATACTCCGAGACTTTCGAAAATTTGGAGAAAATTCCCAGAGGCACTTTGGAACATGATGAACCTAAATAAAGTATTTGGAGCTCATGAAAAGATTGTTGGGAACTTGGAACATAAAGATTAAGGTGAAGAAGGTAGAAATTAAATTCTAGAAAGAAGCTGGAAAATTCCTAGAGATAGATATTCGTCTCCTAAACGTATTTTTTTTAAACAGATTTTGCACATAGAAACACAAGGTGTGACCGGCATGAATGCAACAAACATGTTTCTACCTTAAGATAAATTTTAATATAATGAAAATTTATTATTTCCCCATGTTTTCATGAGCATAAAAATACAAAATTAAATCATTTTGGCTCTATTTCAACAGAAGCAAATTTTAGGGTGTTAGAATTCTACCCCCCTTAAGATGAATCTCGTCCTCGAGATTGAAAAGATGGTGATAAAAGAGATATAGATTCTCCGCCTTTGGATTCTTCTCTACTTGGCATACCTGTTAACCATACTCCAAGTAACTTGTCAAACTAATTCCAAGATTCTAAAAGGTACTCCAAACAATACTCAGGTAACTCCAATCACTAGGCCACCTTTCTTTTTTAGTCCATAATATCAATTCTTTTTCTTAAAATATTCACCTTTCAACGGAGCTTGCCTATTTTCTTGGTCTAAAGTAGATTCTTTTGCCAACTTTAAAACATTAATGACTTTAGATGCTTAGATCAAGTTGTTCAACTCTCAAACGACTATTCTTAGTCCATGGTGTCGTTCGAATCTTCTTAGCATAACTCTCTCTTGCTAAAGACATCGACAATGACTTTTGCTTCTCCAAGTGATAGCACTTTTCCAAGTCATAATCTTGATCAATACCAAACCAACGATGATGTCATATGCTCAAAACCAACTTTGTGAAGATGTTCCTTAGATTCTTATGATCCTCATCGATGTCACTTATCATGCCCAAGTAGATAGTACCTCCATGCTCCACAATGGATAACTCCAGATCATACGTCAGATGTTCCATCTCATGCTTTCTTGCATAAGCCTCTACTTTTTCTTCTTGGCACAAGGACACATCCCACACCTTGACAGGGTGCATCCTAGTGGATATAAAGCTCTTGTTCGGATCTAGCAAAGCTAATACTTAGGTTTTACTTCAACCTCTCTTTTTTTACTCCTTCAAAAACTTAGCTGAGGTCTCTTAATCCGAACTTAAACCTTTTCCAGTAACACTATCAATATCTTGATTGTCTTGGATAAACTTCCCTTGAACCTCTAATCAAACCTCATTATTAAAGACTCTAAGTTTCTCTCACATCTTTGAGTGGGTTCCTATCACATCATTAATTTTCTTCAATCCAAACCTTCTTGTCATGCTTAGTATATCATTGGGATTTCCTGAGAGTCCATAGAACCATCTGTAGTTATCAAATATCTCATTCCTATGTCATCAACGCCTACTTGTCCTAGGTATGTTGAAGATTGCACTCTCAGCTGAGGATAGCTCGAATTGTAGAGCCATATTGACGAATGGATCCATTCCTCGTAGATGATCCAATAACTTATCAACCGAGCAAAGGATACTTACTTTGGATGATGAAACCCTTAAGTGATATACATCCTCTAGGTACCACCTTTCTTATCAGATTAACCAATTCTTCCAAGTGAGAGCTAGAGAGCATAACTGAACTTCATATGGCACCTTGAGCATTCAGACCTATCTTAGTTAGATAGTTGGCATAAGTGTGATTGTCTATCTTATTGATCTCCTCCAAAGGTATTCGTTCCTCCAAAGGTTTTGATCCTGGGACCTGTGGGTTATGGGCCCACCACGCTTCCGCTGCGCAAACTAGAATGTATGATACTTTATCTTGCAAATTCTTCAACTTGGCTACCCCCTTAAGAAAAGATCTGCTAGGGTACACAAAAAGGCCAGATTACACCTCCCTCCAGATGAGCTAACTAGTATCAAGACGTTCTGACATCCCAATGATACTCTTGTATATGAGCAAGAACAAGAAATCTGAAATTCCTCGCGAGCAGAAAAACAACAGCGCAGCAAAATAGTGGTAACTCTTATTCTGTTAATCCAATAGATCTATAGTTTATATTGCTAGAAAGCTTATCCAACTCTCCACAATTTCCTAATAGAACACTTTTCCAACTTCTATAGTTCAAGTAGTCGAAAGTAGTGCACAATAGATACTATTCTAGGCTTCAGACAACATCGATGTATCGTCTTCTGATTTTCATAACTCCATAACCAACATAGCTATCAAGGTGATTCTTATGGTCAGAGAAAGATATTAAAGTCTAATGTTATCTAGAATTTTGTCATGATTTCTGATCATCCAAAATTAGAGATATAAGCTGAAGAGGGCAGGCTGCTCCAAAAGGCAGGATAGGAAAAATAGAAGAAAACCATAACCCAACTATTTATTCTATTAATCCTTATACCTTATGCCTATAAACTAAATGAAATTGTGGGAACACCCAACAATATCATTGCAATCATTACAAAGATCCAAAACAAGCATAAACATAATGACAATTCAACAAAGCAATAAAGGCGCACATCTCAATCATTGACACGACTTGCGATACTATCATTTTTATTACATGAAGGACATAAACTCCTATTCCTTAACCAAGGTGTGGCTGCGAGGGCATCGAGGGTAGCATCTCTTGCATGACCGTGAGGGCGACACATCCTTCACTTCGTTGATCTTGGATAGTCTGTCATGACTCCTTCATTAGTCATCCTCATCAAATGCTTCTTTCGGGTTGGGCATCACTAACACTTACCGGTGGCAACCCTGTAGTGATCTGACTCTAGCCACTTCCATGGTGTAATTGTTGATTCTTCCATGGGAAAAATTTAGCATAATGTCCTTGTTGGCAATGATAACACATGATCTTAGCTGGATCTTTTGTGATGTCATACTCCACAGAATTGTTGCTTAATGTGTTGTCAACTTGCTGACTCTGAAGGTTCATCTTTGTTTGACTGGACCGCTTTCTATCTCACTTGATCTTTCAGGGTTGAAACCCTTATAGGTGATTGTCCACCCATCTATGCATAACTCATGTGAAGCAGTCTTAGCTTGAGAAATCTCTAACTCTTTAAAGTCTAAATTTATCTTACCAGGGATTAGAGCTGGATGTGACAATGTAGTAGAACTCAAATGTTGGTCAGTTTCCAATACTGGCTCCAGTGAGTTTGCCTTCCTTACTATCCAGGAGAGATAGCGATTCGAATCGATTGCAACCAGCTAGGTAGATATTCCTAACACAAACCTAGACATACCTGCCCCAAGGTAGTCTTAGGTCACCTTTGGTACAACTTAGGTACACATTTCATGGTTTCGATCAGCGCCGCACAACCAGGGACAACTAGCTACCAGGACGATCAGGACTACCCTACCCTTGGGCTCATGTCTGGCTCCCCACACATCCTTACTACCATCTAGAGTGTGCACTTTGACAGAACGAGGCCTGGCCTAAGTTGAGCTACTCGGCTTCGCTGTCGGAACGAGTTATCCGGCCAGCTAAGTGAGAGGCATACATTCAAAATGACCGAGGACCAACAACGATGTGGTCCTTAATCAGCGCAAACGGAATCACATGAGTAAACATACAACACAGACTCTGTTCAGCCTCGATTTACAACATCCCATGGTTCTTTTACATGATAACAAATATGGCCAACCGTGGTGCAGTGTCCACCTATATCTCGTAGGTGATAGGAAATCACCCAACTTCTACCGAGCTAAGCAATGCTAAGTAGTTATTCGATCCTGAACCAACATAGGATTCAAGGTATATTTCTAGACAAGGTAGTTCTATGCATCAAGTGTTTCCAATCAACTCTTATAACCTAATGCATCAAACATAAAGGACTCAAGTGATATTTGTAAAAACATAGGAGGCTTAGAATGCTTAGGGGCTTGCCTGGGATCCGACACAAGTCAATTTAGTTAGCTCGCACCGTCTTGGTGACATCTCTGGTCCTAGCACTTGCTTAGTCCTTCCATCTTCGGGATAGGTCCACCATACACCATCTTCACGTTAGGCTCCAACATCACATCCTTCACGTGGTTCATCTAGCGCACCTAGATGAGATGCAAGTGCATGAATATGAAGAATGGTAATAAGAGATGCATCACATAAGAGTGTTCTAGACAAGCACAAGATTATGCAAGATATAGGCACCTAGAGTTATTTAACTAAACATCACACAACCTATTATAGAGGGATAGCAAGCATATTAGGCTTGGCACAAAAGTGACCATAAGTTCAGATATTGCCCACATGCATCGATCAAGAACTAACCAAACATGTTTAGGTAAAGCAATCACCTAGCACATGTACAGAAATCTGGACAGCAGCATAACCGTTACTTGTTTCAACTATAACTAGAGTTACAAACATTTAATAAAGGTGATCTTGGACTTTTTGGAAAGCTAATGAAATTATCTATAACTCTTTTATTTACACTCAGAGCTTATTCTAAAGCTAACCAAGTCAAAATACACCAAGGAGCAGGTCTGCACAAACAATGGATAGAAAAACTGATATAAAATTCAGAGATGCATCACTGGAGTTCTAATCATCCAAAAAACATGATTCTTATCTTTATGGAATGCTTATTATGCTACTTATAACTTTGTTATTATCATCTTAAGATGATTCTATAGCTAACAAGGTTAAACAACATCAAAAAGGCATCTCTATCCAGATTTGGATAGAACCTTCCATTCCACTTTGAATAGCAATAACAAGAGTTCTAGACCACCAAAAGCAGTGATATTAGACATTTTCAAAAGCTTAGGAAAAGTACTACAACTCTCCTATTATCATCAATACATGATTCCATGTTTAAATAAGCCAAATAATACAATCATTCAGATCTGTTCAGAGCACATGCAAAAGCTAATAGCAAATTTGTAAAATCTATAACTCCTAAACTAGTAGGACTAAAATCATGACATTTTAGGACACGAAGGATAAGGAAATTATATACAACTTTTGTATTCAACATATTTATAGAAAACATCTTTTGTATCACAAAAATATCACCACCACAAAAACTATATATGCAGCCATAACAGCAGAGATACAACTATATGCATTTAGCATTAATGTTGTAAACAACTAACATTTTGTTGCTATATATGCAGCTCCATGCAACTCCAAACTATAACCAAGCAATCACATTACCTAGCACCAATTATTAGAAGTATTACATGGCATAAACACAAGCATCTACTAACAAACTTTCATTAGCTTTTCTATATATATATATATATATATATAAACCTATATATTAATTATAGGTGATGTTGCAAATATCTCATTTGGATCTCAAATTTTTATGAGATAGATGATGACAAAAAATCATTATTGTACAAACATTTTGTTGCTATATATGCAGCTCCATGCAACTCCTAACTATAACCAAGCAATCACATTACCTAGCACCAATTATTAGAAGTATTACATGGCATAAACACAAGCATCTACTAACAAACTTTCATTAGCTTTTCTATATATATATATATAAACCTATATATTAATTATAGGTGATGTTGCAAATATCTCATTTGGATCTCAAATTTTTATAAGAGATAGATGATGACAAAAAATCATTACTGTACAAATCTTACATGCTCAGGTTTTATAGATTAATTATTACAAAAAGATAAATTGCTAATGCAAGAAAACATGTGAGAGCAAGATAAATCTAAAACACACTATTTTCTGCAAACACATGGCTATATTATATGTTATTATGGTAGCACAACATCATACAAAGGTAGAGGAACAACATTTTTCATTTTTACACCTTCATTAAAATTATAACTTATTTAAAACCATTTATCAAGCACTAAATAAGTTAAATCAATAACTCAACCATACTGCATCCAATGAGCATGAAATTTTTACCAAAGCACACATGTAGCATCAGTAGCCTACCATAAAAATTTCATAGCAATTGGAGCACCAGAACTTTAGATATGATTTCAATCCTAGAAAAGTCTAATTAACACAGACAAATAAAAACAGCAAAAACCTTCTACTAATACATATCATATTATGACTCTAATGCATATATCTACTTTCAAGGATTCCAAAAAGTCTTCATTTTCTATTTTACGATTTTTCTATGATTTATTATGATTTTCCAAAGTTTCAGCTAAATTAAAAGCAATAAAGGAGAAACACATTTGCATCGGAGACCCTGAACTTTCCTCAAATACCGATTCCAGCGAACAGGTCCTTCTAGGCACTATTCATAAGAGTCTAGGGTTCACAGTTAGGCCCTTCCCTTTCTTTGAATTCTTGCGTGAGGTCCTCCACGCGAATTGAACAGAGGGGTCGTCGGGGAGGCTGGGATTTCGGCCGGAGAAGGGCTGGCGGCGGCGAAGAGGGCCAGCCGGGCTGCGCGGCTGCGAGGTGCGCCCGCACGCGCTCATAGTATGGCCCACGGCGGCCAACGGCCTGCTGGCCACGGAAGCAGGCGGTAGCAGCGGTTGCTGCCTTTGGTGGCCTGGCTAGCCGGCGGCGGAGGAAGGCTCGACGCGCGTTAGAGTGCCAGGGGACCCGCGCGCACCCGCAGGTGGGCAAGGATGGCTGGGAGTTGGCTCGCTGAGGCCAGGCCACATGCACCGATGGCGGTGATGGCAGTGGCTTCAATGGCTGGGCTGCTCCGGTGGTCTTTCGCTCGGCTGAGGAGCGCCGTTCAGAGAGGAGAAGGAGGTGGAGGCAGTGGTGCACGCAGCTAGGGCAGAGAAGGCCAGGAGAGTAGGGAACACAGCAGCGGTGAGCTCGGCTCGCCTTGGCCATGGCGGCGCATGCTCCGTCATTAGCGGGGGCGAGGGAGAGCGCAGAGGGAGTGGAGAGAGTGAGGGAGAGACTGAGAGGGGGCTCGGGGACGCACGACGCTGAGCATGGTAGCCCCAGGGCATTGCGTCGAGCACGTGGCGTGCGGTGAAGTGGGCAAGGTGGGAGCCGAATTGGGCTAGCTACGGGCCGATTTGGACCTTGATCCCAAAAGCAAAGTTGCAACCCAAGAACAACTCTACAAATTTCATTTAGGGGCCATGGTCATTAGTGCAGTAGATTAGCGGTTAAATAAGCCCTAAGTTCACACCATCAACAAGTTAATGAGGTTTAAGGTGGAGCTCGGTTTTGTTGGTTTTGGGAGGTCAAACTAAGTCCAACTTTTTACATGCTCTTCTCCAAGAGGTAACTCCAACTTTTATATTTATCTCAACTTGAGTTGCTTAACAAAAATCCGAGAATGCGAGATGCCAAACATCATGAACATTGTAATCTTAGACTTAGCCAAAACAACACTGGGTTTAGTTTTGAGGCCTCAGTTTGACTAAGTTAGGGGCCAAACTAGCTCTTGACCTTTAAACAAAGTTTGTTCCATAGAGGCCAAACTACAAATTTTATTAAGGGTCAAACACAAAAATAAGTATAGAACTTATAGTTCTACTTTGGTCAAAACAACATCTTAAATATGCTTAAACCATCCTTTTTGATCCATTGAAGCATTTTTTGGGCATTTGCTCAACATGAACCCTTCATAGCTTATGTTGTAGAGTCCAATTAGAGTCATTTGGGCAAGGTAGCAAGGTTTGGTAGACATCCCATGTTCCCATTCACAGGATGAAGCAATTCAACAAAGATTATAACTTATCATTTCATGTGACTTCTTGGCTCCAAACTTCATGAAACTTATCCAATAGTCAATGTATATGGAAATAGATGTGAGGCACATGAAAAAGGGCACCTTCCACATTACTCAAGCCTACATTTGAAAAGGGTCAACATGTAAGCAAGGTGTATTGTCCACAATAGTACAGAAACAAGCTGTACTCCCGTTTGGGAAACCCCTTCAGTCCCGGTTTACCAACCGGGAGCACAAATCCGGGACTAAAGAGCCCCTCCTTTAGTCCCGGTTGATAATACCAACCGGGGCTAAAGAGGCCTCCTGGCCTGGCCACATGGGCTAGCCCTTTAGTTCCGGTTGGTATTACCAATCGGGACTAAAGGTTTTTTTTCTTTTTTTTTGTTTCTATTTTCAATTGATGATTCGTTTTGGTTTTCGAATACGCATGGACAAGCCTAGTGAGTCCATCCATGGGGCACCGCCGCTGTAGTCGCTCGCAGCCGGGTTCGGTCTCCCCGCCACCAGATCAGGCCTTACGACCACCGGATCCGGCCTCCCCGCCACCGGATTTGGCCTCACGGCCACTGGATTTGGCATTCCCGCAGCTCGCAGGTCCATAGCTCCTACGCTGATGGATCCATCCTCCACTGGATCTCGCCCTCCTAGGTGGAGCCGCGCGCTGTTGAGGAGTCGTGGGAGAGAGGGATGCCATGAGGTAGCCCAAGTCCGGTGGAGAGGGAGGAAGGGGCCGGGGTTTGCTCCGCGCCTGGCGTGCCTCCGCCGCTGCATCGGTAGAAAGGGAGGAGGGGGCCTAGGGCCGCACGGCGCCCAGATCTAGTGGAGAGGGAGGAGGGGGCTAGGGGTCGCCCCGCACCTGGCGTGCCACCACCGCCGCCACGCCAGAGGAGAGGGAGGAGGGGGCCGCTGCTCGCTCTAGAGGGAGAGGAGTGAGGGATGGAGAGGAGTGAGAGAGGGAGGGAGAGACGGAGGAAGAGAAGGGATGCGCTGCGCGATTGTGGGAGAGGAGATAGGGGGAGGGAGGCTGACGGGTGAGTGGGCTAGGGTTTGATCTGGTATATATAGTGGAGTGTTTTTGTCAGGCTAAGATGGACCTAGATGGATGTGAGTGGGCCCATCCACTATTAACCAAGATGAGGGGACCTTTAGTCCCGGTTGGAGACACCAACCGGGACTAAAGGTCACTTTCTAGTCCCGGATGGAGCCTCCTGCTAGGAGTAGACTTTTACTCCCGGTAGGAGGGACCAACCGGGAGTAAAAGTTAACCTTAGTCCCGGTTGGTAGCTCCAACCGGGACTAAAGGTCCCCTGCAGCAAAAGCCTGCCGCAGTAGCCGTTGGGCAGGGTCCTTTAGTCCCGGTTGGAGCTACCAACCGGGACTAAAGGTTTCTCTAGTCCTGGGCGCGAAAAATACCGGGACTAAAGCCAAATTTCGAAGTGGATCAAAAGTCGTTTCTCTACTAGTGCCAAGTTCAAGTTGGGACTCAATTTCATAGATTTAACCTCAACACTTCCATCACCATTTCAGAGATAAGGAACTAAAGCTCCTGATTACCTCTTGATCTGTCATGTTTGAGCTCAAACCCACTGCCTAGCAAGTGGCTAACACCCAGGGAGATACAATATGTATTTTCTGGATTGCTTAACTAGAAAACCGTCAAGGTGAAGCTACATGTCAGATTTAATTACGCTTATCTGCCGCGAAACGGACACTAGAAGGTTCTATATGACACCAGAGGACACCACGCCGAGGCAGAGATGCAGAGGCTGCCAGGTGGTACCGGTCGGCCCCACCTGTAGGCCGTCCGGCCCCTGGGGCACACTATCAGCCTCCGCGTCACAATTTCAGTTCTCTACCGCCTCTTAGGTTGCATCTACGCCGTTCCTTAAGTCGGTTTGATCCAAGGGCTCATGTTGGACACTCCGGCCTATACATACCAGCCCCTACCACCCCCCTAAGGCATCAAGTCATTTGAGAAGATAGAAACCCTAATCATCCTTAGAGCTCCATCAATTCTAGGGCATAGCTAGTTAGGTTAGATCTAGAGAGAAGCAGGCAGACTTCACTTGGATTCCCGATCGGGTCAAGAGCGTGGTTTGGTATAATCCTTGTACCCCCTCTCTTTTATATCTCCATTATTGTTATATGCTTGCTACAATTGTTATGACAATATTAGTATTCATCTTATTCATGTTCTTTGTTATAATGTTCTTCGTCTACTTTGATTATATACCTAGTATAGCTAGTTTATCATTATGTTATGCATAAGTTCTATAGCGCTCGCTCCAAAGAACACGGGGTGAGTGGTCGACATTATGTAAGCGTGGTGCTTATACATTGTTTACCTGCGGATACACCCTATATTCCAGGCCATGTGGTAGATCACGGATGTGACACTCCCATTGAGTCCTTTGTAGTCCACTCCCCGAATACAAGGATTTGACCCTTATAACACCACTTGTTTTCGCAACACCACACATTTGGTTGCAATATTTGGTTCTATGGCAACCAATGTCATAATTGGTAGCGATATATGGGCCTTATGGCTACCAAAATTGTGTGTTGTGTTAGTCATAAGCTCCGTTGCAAGAGGTAGGCGCTAATGCCACGGTGGAAAAGGTGGTTGCGAGAATGGGTGCCTATTGCCACAGCTAGTGTTGAGTTCTGATAATATTGATGTTGTGTTGCAACAGCTAGGTGTTGTTGCCACCGCTGTAAAGTTAGTTGCAAGTAGTTGCACATATGGCCATGATGTAATTACGTTGTCTTAATTTTAACCTACATTGTGATAGATCTTGCTATATTGCATCAAAAATATGATTAGTTGCAAGTAGTTGTGAATATAGCCACAATGAACCTTTGTTGTCTTAATCTTGCCCTGCATTGCAAAAGATCTTATTATATTGCATCGGAAAAGTCATTTGTTGCATCTATTGAGGGTCTATTGCCACTAACATCATATGTGGCTACATTTGAGTATATTTGGTTGCCATAATATTTATATTGCCACTAAAATTTGTTTGTGGGCATTGTGTATCATATACATGGGCCTAACACAAAAGGGGTTAGGTCGGCAGCCCACTAGGGCAAGTGGTCATTTTCCTCTTGCGCAACCATGGACGCTGCCCCAAAACCCCACCCTCTAGCATGACATAGACAGACTGCATGTACCGTCTAAAAAAAAGACAGGTCGCACACGTGTTTACACCGCCCGCCAGCATTGCCACCCTACTCAGACTGTGCATTCAGTTTAAACTGCTAATTTGGTTCAGTTTGTTCAGTTTGCAAAAATTTCGGTTTCCAACAAACAGCACCTGATCAATTTGTTTGAAAACTGAAAACCGAGCATTTCAGTTTTGGTTTTTGTATTTTGGTTTTCGATTTAAACCAAAACAACCGAACAATGAGTACAGGAATAAAAAAGGAGTGCAGGATAAACCATTAAACCATCAGCATTCAACAATACAGGATAAAAAATAGGGTGTAGCACAGCGTCACAACCATCAGCATGCAGTCTCGCAGTACACAAGCAACAAGCCAACAGAAGTACAGAACATACAAAGATACATGTTCATTGACACTTCTACAGATACAGAGATTCAAGTTTTCTTCATTATTCAAATAAAGAAATATTAATCACCCAGCAGCATGCATACACCGAGTAGTGGAGCACCAGCAGTCCTGCAGTTCACCATCAAGTCATCAACATAGGTAGAGAATACAAATAGAGATGAATGTGCAAAACCTGCAATAAATTTACCTAGTGATCAGGACTGAGGAGAATCATCCTTGGAAATGGACAGGCCACCAAGTTCTAACATAATTGATCTTAGTTAGTACAATGTATGAATCATGAAGCACATTACAAACACCGCCGCTGCACCCTATGTGCTCTCACCCCACCAACAAAAATCTAGACTTTCCCAACGCAAAGGTCGGGGACGATAACTTCTCCCTACAGAAGCCCCCCTTTGCACCCTACAGAAGGTTCATCGATCGGAAGCTCCTACTAGACGCCGACTCCTAGAGGTATGTCAATCTGCATTTGATTTGTTTTATTGCTCATATCCCATGGTGTAGCGATTTGTTATTTGTAGTTTAAGTTATGGCTTCGTGGTCATGGCAGGCAGTAGTACTTTGGACAGATTGCATTGTTCTTGATCTTTGATAGTGTGAAGAAGCATGTCAAATGAAGATAGGAGGTGGATGTGTATGTGCAGATTTACTTCTGAATGGCAAACAGGATTTAAGAACTATATTCAGACTATATTTGGAGGCACATCTAAAGAAGAAACTGCTCCATGTCCATGTACTCGATGCCGTTACATCAACACCATTGCACCAAAAAAGCAGTCAAGCACCTCTACTCTCCTACAAAAAAAGAATTGATTTCAGAGCTGAACTTTCACAAAACAGCTATGTCATTATCAGGGCATTATTTTTTCTCACATTTAACAAGAGAAGGTCTAGTCACCTATGTCAGATTCGACACAATCATGTCTACTGCATAACAGATCAGGACAAAGGGCCTACGCACTAGTAACTTAATCATGATAGTAGAAATTTAGTGAAAATAGACAATGAAAGGGGAGTAAAATTCACATCTGAAAATGAAAGAGGCATATATGCAGCAACAATTTTAATATGAGAACATATATGCATGTTTATTTTAACGGATTATATCTTATTCAGTTATCTTGTTGTAATCATTAGCTATTTCACAATTGTAGAACATAACCACTTGATGCCAAATATTTCAGCAAAAAGTGATTAATAAGCAGCACTAGATATAACAATTTCACATGCAGGCCATAAGTTCTGTCATTCATCATTACAAAGCTGAAAGCACCACGCTCAATAATGAATATACAAAATTAGAAATTAGAAAACTCACCTTCAAATCACAGGAGATTATGCACCAGTGATGCAGACTAGACTCCCTCCTGAACATATCAGCAAATATGTATGTAAGCATCTATTTTTTTCTCAATATATTATCATGCTTGGTCATAAAAAAAACTTTGCTTCCCAGAAAAAGGCAGATGCTCACCAGGTGATGGTCGATGAAGGTGAAGTCAGGGCCGGCGACAATGACCAGTAGCCGATCTGGAAACGGAGCATGAGGGGGGATAATAATGAAAGTCTATAGACTTTGCTAACTGAAGTCTTCACCAAAAAAAAAGGCAAAGAGGTGTGGCCTTTTTGGAACCAACAGTCAATTTGGTTTTGATGAAGAGTTTAATTCAAATTAAATTAATACGAGTAATTTGCATTAGGTATGCCTGTCTTATAGTAGCAATTTGCAATATTACAATTAAAACCTTTCTTCATTGCATGAAAGAAAACAAGTTCAAAAATTTTGACCTAGAATTTGATATTTAACAACAAAGGCAGTAATAAAAACTAAGTTAAAAGTGAAACACAAACCTAGGAAGTAAAGGTCGTGATCTGCAAGTCTCCATATTTGTCCATGTTTTTTGAATTAATCTCTACTCAAGTCTTGCCACAGTTTGGGACTGGAACCCATGCAGCGGTCAGTTCTTGAATCGCAGCGTGGGCTGACTCGAATTCAACTCACCACGCACAAAAGACATACAACTCAGCCATGGTAGAGACTCAAATAGATCCAACAACCAGTAGAATTGAAAAAACAACAAAAGGGAATCTGTACAGACTTAGTAGAAAATATAAGGGAATCTGTACAGACTTAGTAGATTGAAACAGTAAAAAAGGTTCAAATGTGAATCTGTACCAACTTAATACAATGGAAAAAGAGGTAGTATTTTCTTTTTCAATAGTGGGAAATAGTAATTGAGTCCAACAACTCACATATATCTGTTTTTCGATAAATATGAACTAACAAAATTTAGTATACCACTAAAATTGAAAATACGTACCAACGTCAACGGGAAGAGATGTCCAGCAAAATGAACTAGGCCCTTATCACAACCAGACCTGATAAAATAGATAATTAGACTCTCTGCGGCATGGTGTCACCCAACAACAACAGGTAAAATCAACAAAAAAAGTAGAAAAATGATCCAATAATACCTTCAGGTGCACGTTCGGTGCCAACAAGTCAACAATCTCCATGGCCATGATAGGCAGTGTGACCCCCTAGGGATGAAGGAGGGGGAGATCACGGGCTAGGATTTAGAGGGGGTGATTTGAGCAGCAAGTAAGGAGGCAGATGGGAGAAGGAATGGGGGAGGGGACGCACCAGCGAGGAGACCATGGTGCGATTTGGCGGAGCAGACTACTGGAGGCAAGGTGATCTGTGGCCTCGGATTCGAGTAACTGACGCAGTGAGGAGGGGATTTTGGCCTTTTGGGGAGGGGCGCAGGCAGGGACGCGCGGGGATGCGGGAAGAGATTATTTCCGTGAATTAAACTCGAGATGCGCGGGAGAGAAGTGACAAAAAA
This sequence comes from Miscanthus lutarioriparius, assembly GCA_904845875.1. Classification (NCBI taxonomy): domain Eukaryota; kingdom Viridiplantae; phylum Streptophyta; class Magnoliopsida; order Poales; family Poaceae; genus Miscanthus; species Miscanthus lutarioriparius. The sequence goes on along the minus strand of CAJGYO010000007.1, from coordinate 56,760,204 downwards.
AGAAACACAATTTAATTTCATATAACTTTATATTAGTTCACTAAAGTTATTTGTCTATTATAAATATGAAAGTCATAATAAAAAACAATTTTACTTGAATTGTGAACTATCTCGTGAATGTCCCGTTCCATTGTGGGCTCAGAATATTAGTCTACATCAAACTTTTTTTTTGTTGATCCAAACAAAAGACTTTTGTGACCTTAGGGCAGATCCAACAATTGGCTTTTAAGCTAGCTCTAAGTATTTTTCTTATATTTTAATAGAAGAGAGAGAAAATCTAGGTCTCCATCCTAAATTATAAGACGTTTTGGCATTTCTAAATTCATACCTTTTATTATATATCTAGACATGATATGTAAAACTTATGAATCTAAAAAAGCCAAAATGTCTTATAATTTAGAATGGAGGAAATATATGCTAAAAGTTAGCACTATTAGAGATGTCGACTTAAAGCTAGTAACTGACTCTAACCACTGTGGGTGCCCTTATAAGAAGAATTGGCATACAAATCATTATTCCATTACATTTATTATATATTATATATATGTTGTTCTATTACATTGAGTTTAATGCGTGCATTTCATTTCTTCTCGGGCACGAGTATGAGTAAGGCTAGGTGGGACCGGGCAATCAGTTTCAATTGAAACTTTGGTTCGGTTTTTAAGTTTTTAAAAACTTTGGTTTTTGGAAACCAGTAACCAATCAGTTCTCTGCAAACCAGGAAACTGATAAATTTGGTGTCATTTTTTACTTTGACACTTTGGAATGGTTTGTTTTTGGTTTTCAGTGAAAAAATGCGCAGGTATAGGTGATATCCATTGGGTATGAATCTATTGCCATCCTTGTTCGTCGGTGATCGTACTGATGCATGCATACCGGTGTTCGTCTAATCGGATTAAACGGCCAGTAAACGGTAAATGGTGATAAACTATTTTGTTTAGAGGGTAAATAAAAATTAAACGGTTGACCGTTTAAACGGTCAAAAACGAAAAAATGGCATAAACGGAACGGAAATAAACAGCATTAAACAGGCTAAATAGCTATTTAAACGGCCGTTTTAGCGAACACGAGGTAAATCTAGTTCAGTTTTGTAAGGATAAATTTGTATATTTAAGTTTATTATATTTATAAATGTGTACACTGGATATGTTACATGCATAAATATCTATATTTGGTTCTTTTCACATGCATAAATATATATACATACCAAAATAATTGATTTTTACTCGGATAAATATGTATAAATGCTAGAATACTTGATTTTTTACATGCACATATATAATTGTATGTATTTTTTTAAAGTACAAAACCGTTTAGACCGTTTAACTTCGTTTAAACACCTTGTAAACAGCCTAAACGCTAAACGAAGAGCGACCGTGTAAAGACCGTTTACCGTTTAGGAAAACATTTATGCATACAATTTGAAGATACATTTATTTAGACTAGGCTCGATAACAAATAGCTCCAAAATTCATTTAAAGTTTGATTAGTTAGACCATTGATTAATCCAAATTATATTAAGATAAGTTTTATTCTTAATCAAAATTGCATCAACAACTTAGTTTTTAAAGTATTTCTTTATTGAGGAAGAGGTCAACGCTTCAAATGTTCATAATATTATTTTGAATATTCGTTTTTTATACTCATAAATAGAAAAAAAAACTCCATCCATTCTCGTGTTGTTAGGTCTACAAAGGCAACGTTAACGTAAATATAACGATTCGCTGACGGCAATGGGAAGGGAATCAACTATTTCCTTTTTCTGTTTGGCTCCAGCTGGGTAATCGGGAGACAATTGTTTGGCGGTGTGATCACGTTACGCCACGAAATGAGCCAACCAAACAACACGTAAATTGTAAGACATTGGATTTAGACAGAACCCAAATAAACTTGGATAGACCTGGAAGATGCACGATGCACGTGGGAGAATGGACCAAGGACTTTTCAACTCATACGGAGCCAGAACTACTCCATGTTCAACTAGAGCGGAGATGGAACTACTCCAAATAGGGAGGGATTAGTCCACGAACTCTACTTCATAAACTCCACCTTTTTAGGTGCTCTCATAAATCCATTTTTCTATTAGAGCAGAGTTTTGTGGAGCTGAACCTGATTTTTTACTTAAAAAAACATGGAATTGAGTAGTCCCAAACACCCCCTAGGATGCATGCAGAGAACAGACGAAGAACCAAAGGTATTATGGGAAATAAAAACTTGAGTTAGAATAAACAATTTATTCTTTAACATTAGGTGGAGACTAATAAACATATTGGTGCGTTGCAATGGAAGGTACCGCTTTGTTGTGTGGTCATACATGAGAATTACAACTTGAAAACATATTTCAGTTGTAACACGTGGTAATTATCTAGTAAATTCTGAAACAAAGTATATTATAGCTAAAAAAGTATTAATTATATTACATAAATAAATATGTGAACCTAATGATTGTCGTATATAATAGCTATGTATCTAGAAAAACTAAAATGATTTATAATTTAGAACCGTGGAGTACATACCTATTTTCGTATTGTGTTTCATATTTGTTTCAATGTAGTTTAGCCAATTTTATTGTTGTTTATAACCGTTTATTTTGGAGAACTTTCAAGAACGTGCATACGAGTGGTCTATTTATGGTCATTTGAAATTCAAATTGCAAATTGTATGATGATCCCATATTTTCAGATATTTAAAAAAATTCAAATTACCACAATAAAAATTGATCATCTATCATTTTTAAAAAAATAAACTGTCTAGTATATAATAGCGGGCCTAACTCCCGCCCATAAAAATCCAAATTTCACACGTTCTGCCTCCTCTCCTAAACAATCAGCATGTTCGGTTAGCTGGTTCGTTTCGTTGCTGGTTCATGAAAAGTACCGCTGGTTGATTTGTGTGAGGGAAAAATACTATTTCAGTTGAAAATTTATGATGTTTACGACAAGCCACGGCCAAACGAACAGGCTGAATTCCATATCATTCACCTCTATTATCTCCTATCACACCGCCGCCACCACCGCATGCCTAGACGCTGCCGCCGCCGCCACCTCATCTCGCCAGATCCGCCCCAACTCGCCGCCCTAGAGCTGCTCCACATCCTCGCTAGGAGTTCACGAGCGGAGAGATGAGCCGGACGGCGGATTGGATGGTGGTGCGACCCCGGCCCCTTCCTGCAGCGCGCAATCCCTGCCCCTACCTGCGGCGCGCGACCATCAGCCCCTCTCGGCGGCGCGCTCCACTCCATCTCCCCACCCGTCGCGACTGAGGAACCAGGCGCCACAATCCATCCTGCAGTCCTTCAGATGGAAGGGCCCTGTCAAGGTAGGTACCATGCATGATGTCAAAGGTAGGTCCATGCACGAGACTGAATATACCGGTATCTGGAGCATGACGATGCCTTGTTCAGAAACTTCAGATGCGCATTTCAGATGGATAAACACCTCTGCATTTACGGTTTGAAAATTGGAACTGCTGCATGTGGTTGCAAGACATCTCAAGCTCTTTTGTCTTATTCACCAAATCAGAGGGTTCGAAACACAGATGGAGAAGTGGATGGCCGCCTGCGACTGCATCATCATGACTTTTTATTTTGGACTACTTGCGCGTTTGCAGTGTTTACTTGTCTCTTGCATTGACTGAATCTGAATGACGCATGTTTTTCTGGCATTTGCAGGCTGGTCCTGGTACAATTGCAGAGGTACTTATAAGAGGACTTCCTATATCCTGAACTACTTCATCCGTGGAATTTTGAGACATCCTCTACTATTCCTCCAAGTATCACTATCACTAATTTGGTTTACTGAACCTAAGCAAAGATATTATGTTGCTAGGTGAGCTAGTTCTATAGTTTGTAGGCCACTTGAGAGTGACTGTTTCTGTATGATATTGCATAATGTTTTCTTTTACGTTGCCCAAAACTGTTTCTGTAAATTGGTTCTTTTCATAATTTCATTGGTGTATAAGCATCTGATGCTGCGTGCCGGACTTATGCTTAGCATATGAGTTTTATACGATAGTAGTACAGAGTTTTAGACATAAGTACTAGTATCTAGTATGTTTTCTGCTCGGTTGCACTTGCTATAGCCATAGTGACAGCACAACCTAGTGGAGTTTTAGCCTTAGTGGGCCAGGCCTTGGCTTTGAAGAAGATAGTGGAAGATAAAATTGCAAAAGGTGATGTAAAAATAGAACGTGCCAGCAATATGAATATAGCACCTACTACCTATGTATCTAGTTCTAGACCAACAATATACACTTGTGCTCATCCTAGTTCTTTGTTTGCTGTACTAAGTATCTAGGTTTTTTATGAGTTGTATTCACATCCCAGTTCTTTGTTTGTTGCACTCCTACAACAATAACGAAGTCTGAGGTTAGAACATTCTTTGCTCATTGCTCTGAACCTGTAATAGCTTATTGCACTGACTTTGTATAAATGATTTTTTTTGTTTTCAGTCGCTCTCTAATGTGCGTCTTAACAATTACTATGTTCTGCACCAGATTATCATAGGCGTGGCGATGCAAGACGCATTGAGCTAATAATGTTATGTACTTACGTTCCAAGTATTCTTCCTTCCAATGTCTGTATGTTCTAGTATTATTTCTTCGTAGATAGTGTTGCATACTATAGTCTATTCTATTGTTGTTAGATTAGAACATTAGAGTAGAAATTTATGTTGGTGGATTGATAATTGATGGATAACATTACATACTCTGTTTTCTGATTTTGTGATGCAAATGTCAGTGAGTTTACCTGATTCATTACTTGAATGTTCTGGTTCTTTTTTTTTCATTTTTGTTCCCCTAGTGTTATTTTCTCTTGACAAATATCGCGTTTTGTAATGATATTATTATTTATGTGTATTCTATGCATGCATGAACCCCGTCCATTAAAGAATCTGCCTCCTTTTTCTCATCCTTTTTCCTGTTTAAGAAATGAAAACGGAAGGATGCAGTTACACAATGGCTATGGACTCACGTTTCAAAGCACTTAAAGTTATGCTACTAAAGATACATCTGCAAACAAGGTTCCTATATTACATTAAATCACTTTGTATCTGTTTATAAAATGTAGGGCAGCTTGGACAGCCCTAAGAATTAGATAAAGGATTATGCCCACGTGCCGGTGGTGATGGTTCATCAAGAGATAAATGAGTGAATCAAGATATATATTTTTTTGTTATGGCAAACATAGTTTCAGACTTTGTAGTTTGAGAGGATGGTTATGCCTGCGTGCGTGGTGGTGACTTTATAGTATACTTTAACATTATTCTTGTTGTATAATTATTCTGGTTGAGACATAAGATTACAATTAATGAAGGCTTGAGTTCTTATATGTGATGATGAAATCTATACTCATGGCACAATTATTTTGTAACAACAATTAAATTTCTAGCTACGAAAAGAAATTAAAAAGACACCGGCCAAAATGCCCTTGTTACAACAAACAACTATGTATCCACTTTTTGTTGTTGCAATATACATTATTGCCACAAACTTTGTGTTGCTGTATGACATGTCTACCACCAACAATGATTAGTTGCCTTTTCCATCTACTGCCACAAAAAATGATTCATTGCATTTTTCATATATTACCACCAACAATGATTCGTTGCATTTTTCATCTAGTACCACCAACAATGATTCATTGCATTTTTCATCTAGTACCACCAACAATGAGTCATTGCATTTTCCATCTATTAGCCCGAACAATGATTCGTTGCATTACCTTTTATTGCCACCAGCAAATGAACGTGTCAATTGTGACTCTAGCTACTAAATTTGTTACGTTGCAAGATTTCTTTGATGCAATGGAGCACATCGCATGGCAATATGGCCATATTCCCACGTAACTATGAAGTGGCAATAAAGCTATTTTGCGACAAGTTTGTTCATGGTAATACTGTCATAATGCATCCATGTGTTTCGTTGCAACAGTAACTCACGCAACCATTGTGCTAGTTGCAATATGGCCCCATTCACTGGTCTGAAACTTGACTGAAACTGGCTGGTTGTGTGAGAGAGAAACACTGTTTGACTGGTTTGGTGAACAGTAAATTATGAGGGGGAGCAGCCGGCTGGTCTGGAACTTCTAGACCAGCGAACGGCCCCTATTTGTGCTTGCAACCAGAACTCGGTTGAGTTAGTTTTTATGTTCATTACAAAACCACCATATTGCAACACCACATCCAAAAGGATGCAAGAACCTATTGCACCGTTCTAAATGCAACCACCTGTCAATGACCATATATAGATGCAACTGATCTATATTGCAACCAAAATAGTCATATTGCAACCCAATATAGGCGTCACGACAGGGCTGGATCCTAGTAGCGAAGGAAGACAAGCTCTGTTCTTAATCTTCCTTAGTAATATCTCTTATGTGTAGATATAAAGATGATCTTAGCCATGATTACTAGGTGTAATTGCACGCATCAATATATGCTTTGACTTGTAATTAAGAATGACTTAGGAATTATTCCTCCAAAATTCTATCTGACTATGCTAATGCCATAGAAATGAGTACTCTGAATGATTTATCATTATTGATGATCAATACTTATCATATATATATCTTATCCTATGACTTACCCATGTTATGAGTAGAATATTGGTTATGGTTTACTTCTCCATCAATAGTATAAGTTATTAATACTTATCCATACTAGACCTTCCATGTGGTAAAATATAAATAACAATACTTGAAATACTCCCGGGTGAAGTGCTATAATGGTATAATTATCTATGCGCTTGCAGAATCCTTTTCATTCATATATCTTTATATTCTTTCTAGTCACATAAAATGATAAAGAACTACTTAGTATCATTCTAGTAGTGATGCTAGGCAGTACCCACAAGCATCTCTGGCACCATCACTAGGGATGACAACCTAGTAAAATAATGTTAGGAGATGTAGTGATTAATAGGTGGCTACTAAAACAAGTGACAAGTTAATAAATACCAAGACCTAGTCCCACCTGTTAGTGATCGCAACCACCTCACCCAATCCGGATGCGCCACGTGTCAGCCTCTAAATTTTTCCTATCTTTTTTCTTTTTTAAAATATGATTTAAACTTAGCAAATTCATATAAAATTCATATGACTTTAGAAATATATGAAACCACTGTCCAATTTTTTCTAAAAATGAGCTCTACGTCATAGGCTTATGTTTGAGTGCATTTGGATCTTTTGAATTTCGGTTGCTTCTTTGTGATCATCTATAGGAGTCATTTATCATGGCTATATGTCTCGTTTGGTAGACTCGAAGGAGCTGCAGACTGAGGAGCACGACCCTGACTACACTGAGGAACTTGGAGATGACCTACCAGGTGCCATGTCCCACCCAACCTTGTAGAATCCTATTAGACATGCTATAATGTAGATGCTAGTGCTTTACTTTCATGCAAATGATCTGGGATAGGTTGCAAGGTAGATTTTCTTGTGAACCATTACCTTGTCACAACCTATACCCCTGCACACCCACTGTTAGGCTAGATCTCGCTTACTTACTTGCTACTGCTTCTACTACGCATTATATCTGTGATGTGATGCTTGATGGAGGATTGTTTGTGAGTGGTTAAGGCACTTGGTGCCGATAATGTGGTAACAACCGGGGAGATCTTGGCGTGCGTCTTGGATGTGTGGTGAGGGTTGAGTCGATCAGGCAGGATCTTACGACGAGTTGTTGGACGAGTCTTGCCGAGTGGGTGCGACCTGGGCATCCCCTATGAGAGGTACCTGTGGCGGGTGCATGTGAGAGGAGGAGATCCCGGGGTGGAGTGTCTTTGTGGGATGAAGCCCTAGGATGGAGGTGCCGTTGAGGCACGAGGTGTTGGTTATCCCCTACAGAAGATATCTTGTCCGGCCCCCCTAAGCACTGGTATGATGAGAGAACCGGATCATAGGACCCTACGTACACACCAATCGCTCCTGAATGGGCGGGGGACGGTTACCTGACCAACTAGGATAGTGCCACTACTACTAGGTTGGAAGTGGATAGTGTAGGGAGGTACGGGTGTATGGCCCACACCCTCCTAAGATAGCGTAGTGACCTATGGGGGCTCGGTACTACGTCTCACAGTCTTAGCGTTTTGGTGGACTCCGGGGTGGCCTAGGGCTGAGTGGTAGTGTGGCACCATATCAGTTGGGAGGCAGTCGGTATCAGCCTAGGCGGAGCACCACCGATGATGGTGATCTTGTGGTTCCAGGTGTACACGCTCTGCAGAGTTGTTCGATCTATACGTATAGCCGCGTCCTCGAATATGGACATTCCTATGAGCTATGATTCCCTTGATTAGCGAGTGGAGTCCTTCTCTCCCCCTGGGTTCTCGTGTTAGATTCTGGCTTTGGCCGATGAGGCAAGGCACGAGAGGGAGTCGTCCTTGTCGCCTAGAGAGTGTGAGAGTGGTAAGATGTGTGTGATGGGATGGGAGAACGTGTGGATGAGATGGGTTAAAACTTGATGATTATTATTAAAACTTGACATACTCGCATAGGAAACTACAGCCACAAATAGGTCTTTTGCTCTACCCTTGCATTCCACTACCACAAAGCAAACACAAACATAGGGTGGGAGCTAGTGGCCAGTACAAATTGTACTTATAATTGTTTGGTAGGTTCTGAGACTGAGTACTACTTCTAGGGAGACAGTTAGGAGGACTAGAGGTCTTGTTCCTATGCTCAAGTTTGGTTCGTGAAGATGGAGTCGACGCCCGCAGCTGTTCTAGTTGCTGCATGCTCTGAGTGATTCCGCCAAGTGGTGATGTAATAATGAGTAAACCTTGCTATTTGTACTCTCTTTAAGAGGTATTTGATGTATGACTGTGATATCAATTGTTTTTTGATAATGTGATGGGATGATCACCTAGGACTATCACGTTATACTTCAAATATGTGGATTTTCCTTTGTGGAAAGCGGGATCGTTTCACCTCCCTCATGTGAAGAAACTTGGACACGACATCAAGGTGACTTGAAAAGCTAGGTGGTAGTTGTGAGACTGTTTGACTTACACACTAGCCTTTTGTTGGGATGCTTTGTGTGGCAAATATAACATCGTCACTAGGAGGGACTTGGTGACCAGCAACATACCTTGATGGAGCTCCAAAATGAACTAAGGGTTGTGTTTTGGCAATATCGATACCATGAGTTACATCATCGTGTCTATGGGAGTTTGTCCTTTTTATTCTTAGTTCTTTTCTTTTACTGCATTTATTGTTTCCACATGTGCTTTGTTTTTTTTACCTTTGTCTTCCTAGATTAACTACATGCTAGTTGATAGGATTGGATCTTGGTTGCTAAACTCTTTTGTGGGTTGAGGACAAGACAGAGCACACTAAAAAAACCTTAAGTGCACATCTTGCTAGAGTAGTTTATGTTTTTCTAGAGGTAATTTAAATTGAGCCCTATTTTTGAGCTACCAATGTCCAGGAAACAACCGCTGCCGCCCCCTTTGCTCCTCACCGCCACCTCCTATGGCTCCTCTCAAGCGACAAGGAGAGGCGACCTATCTCTCGTTTACCACAATTCTCTAGATCTAGTTTGCTTAGGTTTAGTCAAATAAATCTATCGGCAAACTGATGGTTTTTGGAAGGGATCGTATGGCCTGCGATGGCTTTGGTGATTAGCATGATGAGCTCGCCATTCCAGGCGTCAATTTCATCGGCAGGAGGCTAATTTGTGGCCATTATCTGCATGTGGTGGTGGGGGGTGCTTCTGGGCACTCCCTATGAGTATTGTAACTTTGGGCCATCGATCTCATCGTCGATGGTCACGGAGAGGAAATTAGACATCCAACATGACGAATCAAGGGTTGGAGGTGATGAATCTGTAGCCTATGTTGTACCCGACGATGCATCTATCAATATTCTTTTGTAGCTTAAGATGCATTTTGGATTGGTTCCACATCGTTTGACCTCGCGGCATATCTAATGTTTTGGGTTGATCCTTGAATTCGCCATAAGGAGTGCACTATGGTTTCGGTTTTCAACAAGTCTCTATGCATCTAGAGCATCCACTGCATCGAGAAAAGTAACCAGGGAGGAAGATAATGGAAGAATCTGGATAGAATTTTATATCCTTTTTTAATTTCAGATTTCCCCCTTCCCTTTACAAAAAAATAAACTAATTGATCCCTTGGTTTTAGGTTTTGAACTAGACACCCAATTCACTCCTCTTGGTTGCTCACGGAACCTATGTAATTCCTCTTCACTTCAAAAAATCAATTAAATTGAGATCTAGGTTTTAGCTTTTGAGTTAGACACTCAATTCATCCCTCTTGGATGCTCACGGGATTCTGCAACTGCTGAACTCAACAGTTACATGAAGTGAATTGACAATGTCAAATCATAGCCTCACAGAGAAATCTTCTTAACCTCGGCTTTGCCATCTAAAAGATTTTTTGTTAACGAGTCTAAATTCGCTCTCATGGTAGTCGCATTCAGGACCTGGAGATGTTACAAAAGTACTTGCAATCACTATGCTGCATGTAGTTAGTAGTCTTCATGATGTCAAATTTAGTTCTATTTTGATTTTTATTTCACTGCATTGGGATTGATAAGTTAATTTCTATGGCAAGATTTATATCAAGATATTTATTTTTTAGTTCTATCATGAAAATGCGCAGATTTATATCAAGATATTTATTTTTTACCCTGCCCCATACATCTGGCTGATATGACACTTCCTGTAAAATCTAGTTGACTTGTGGGCTGGAGCTCTAGGTTTTCAACAAATGTACGCATAGAAATCCAGCTAGCTGTTGACTTCTTGTTATCTTTTTTAAAAAGTGGCTGTTTACATTTTAGTTGAACAACTTGCGTAATCCAACTCATTGACAAAGTGCATTCTGTGTGGTGAAATTTGCTTTTGAGGTCGCATGGAAGTTATTGGAATGAATCTTAGCTCCTGTGTTTAACGAGGTTGATTTCTACAATTGAATTCTAATGTGCCCTTACAAGCTTGTACGTCCTGCGATTTACAAAATTGTGGTTCCTTGTGTTAACCTCATGAAGCATTAAGATCGCACTGTTGAAGACTTCTCTTTGAGAATAAAGTGAAAACGCAACTTGGTCATAAGTGGAGAGAGCGAATGTACATTTTACCACTTTTACAGTTACTTATAGAGCCTAGGTGAATGCATACATGCGGTTGTTGTTTTTTAAAAAAAAATACTTGGTGATAAGAAAGCATCTTATTCTCCATTTATTGTAGTTAATTTGTGTTATATGGTGGAGATTCCACGAGGAACTAATATAGAATCCACAAACATTTTGGATTATATACTACTATATAATGTAACAAAGCTATATATACCTACCGAGTAACGTATCCTAGAGTAATTAATATTGGCACTTAGGAGTAGTAGTTGTCAAATGTCACATCAATTCAGGTAATTACTGTTTGACGCACTAATTAACATGACTTGGTGGTTAGTGTTTTCAGTAACTAGATGACGCCCCGCACGTTGCTGAGGGGATTTTTTTAACACTATGAGGATTCATAGAGTAAAAACTAATAAATCATGAAAAAAATATTTTGTATCTAAATATGTGACTCCCACCACATCTTATGCACTTGCAGCTCCTATTGGGTATGAATTATTGCTTAGTTACTATGACACATGCTAATTGGTTGAGACGATACATACCTACTGTATATGAGTGTGTCATATGTTGTTATACTCATGTGCCACCGAAAGACTCGAACAGTGAAGAAAGCAAACAGCTCATACTCATCTCTTTCCTTGTCTTCGCCTAGATTTGTCTCATGGGCGACATGCCCACACGTATCACTTGCCCTGCTCTCATAACTCATGCAGCTTGGTGTCATCCTTGTAGGGGGTGTTTGATCAACAAAGCGTGCTCCTCCAGACCTTTACGATATAGATAAAAAGGCAGAGAACTCTTTGCTTGATGAGTCGGAACTAAACTTAAAACACGTGTTAAATGAAAGGCTTGCTGAAATACTTCGAGAAGAGGAACTCAAATGGTACCAAAGGTCAAAGGTTAAGCACCTACTGGAGGGTGATGCTAACACAAAATATTACCATTTGTTGGCTAACAGAAGACATCGGAAAACTCGTATTTTCCAGTTGGAGGACAGTCACACTGTAATAGATGGTGATGCTCCGTTGAAGCAGCATATTACCAATTATTACAAGAGTCTTTTTGGTTCTCCGGAGAATTCTTTTATTGAGTTAGATGAACACTATGTTCATGACATTCCACAAGTCTCTGAACTGGAAAATGAACACTTGACAGATGCCTTCTCGAAATCAGAAGTAATGACAGCAGTGTTCCAAATGGAACATAATAAGGCACCAGGCCCAGATAGTTTTCCACCAGAGTTTTATCAGGTCTTCTGGGACTTATTAAAAGATGATTTGATGGCTATGTTTATGGAATTCCATGAGGGAACCTTGCCTTTGAATAGTCTCAACTTTGGAACGATAATTTTGCTACCAAAAAAGAAAGATGCGAAAGTGATTCAACAATACAGACTAATATGTTTATTGAATGTTTCTTTTTAAAATCTTTACCAAACTTGCAACTAATAGATTATCTACTGTTGCCCAGAAGATTATTAGACCAACACAAACAGCATTCCTTCCAGGTAGAAACATTATGGAAGGCGCAGTAACAATCCACGAGACAATACATGAACTTCACTCGAAAAAACAAGATGGGATAATTTTCAAGATAGACTTTGAAAAGACATATGATAAAGTAAAATGAAGCTTTCTACAACAAACTTTAAGGATGAAAGGTTTCTCACAAAAATGGTGCTCTTGGGTGAAGCAGTTCACACAAGGAGGAAATGTAAATATTAAGGTGAACGATCAACTTGGTTCATACTTCCAAACGAAAAAAGGTTTAAGACAAGGTGACCCAATGTCTCCAATACTATTTAATATAGTGCTAGATATGCTGGCTATTCTGATTGCTAGAGCAAAGGAAGTAGGTCAGGTAAAAGGGGTCTTACCTCACCTTGTCCAAGATGGCTTGTCCATCCTCCAATATGCGGACGGCACAGTAATATTTATGAGCCATGATATTGAAAGAGCGAGAAACATGAAGTTAATTTTAAGTACTTTTGAGCAACTCTCAGGGCTTAAAATTAACTTTCACAAGAGTGAGATCTTTTGCTTTGGTAAGGCAAAGGATCATACGGTGTTTTACTCGTAGCTGTTTGGATATGGGGTGGGTAAGTTTCCTTTCCGTTACCTTGGTTTACCTATACACACTAGGAAGTTGAGTAATAAAGATTGGCAGACAATCGAAAACAGAATTGAGAAGAAGCTTAGTGGTTGGAAAGGCAAGTTGCAGACAAACAGGAAATTTTGTGCCAACCAAAAATCCAAGGTGGCTTAGGTATTCAAAATTTAGACTTACAAAACAGATGTCTGTTAAGTAAATGGCTTTTCAAATTGCTAAATGAGGATGGCATGTGGCAAGAATTATTGAGGAATAAATACATAAAAGATAAAACTCTAGGGAGTTGTACTAAAAAGCCAACTGACTCTTATTTCTGGAAAGGCTTGATGAATGTTAAAGATACTTTCATGGGTTTGGGTTCATTTAAAGTAAAAGACGGATCACAATTTTGGATTGATGCTTGGTTGGGTGACCAGCCACTAAAAGATAGATTTCCTGCGTTGTTCAATATTGTGAGAAGAAAACAAGATTCGGTGGCAAGAGTACTTGCTTCAGTCCCACTTAACATTTCCTTTCGCCACAATTTAGTGAGTAGGAATCTAAGGGACTAGCTTAGAATTGTTGCTTCTATACAAGATGTGAACTTACCGGGGGAAAGAGACACATTTGTTTGGGCTTTACATTCATCAGGTACCTTCTCGGTTAAATCTATGTATGCCAAGTTAATTAATAATGGTGTCAGAGTGTCACAAGATTTATGGCAGATCAAGATTCCTACAAGAATAAAGATATTCTTGTGGTACCTAAAAAGAGGTGTAATCCTAACCAAAGATAGCATTGCAAGACGTAACTGGAATGGTGACAAAAGTTGTTGCTTTTGTCACTCTACAGAGACTATTCACCACCTTTTTTTCGAATGTGCTTATGCCAAATTTCTGTGGTGCACTGGACACTTATTATTTGGAATAGCACCTCCTCTCAACATAGACGATTTATTTGTTACTTGGTCTAAGATGGGTGGTGTTATTTATAACTCATTGTTATTAACGGCAGCAGCGGCTTTATGTTGGACAATTTGGTTAACAAGAAATGAAGTGGTTTTTGACAAATGCAGACCAAAAACTTTTTTGCAGGTGCTCTTCAGGGGAACCCATTGGCTATGGCAGTGGGCAAGACTGCAGCGGCGTGATGATCTACGGGACCAGCTGACCCTTGCTGGGTAGCATTTGGAGACTTCAGCCCTGCATTTCTTTAGTTCTAGTGGATGGTTATCTACTATGTTTTTTCGTCTTTCTTAGTCAAGAATTCTTTTCATGTTTTGTTTCTCAAAGTCTGGATGTGAGCTTCTCAACCTTGAAAGTGGTGTGCTGTGAACTTTGTAATAATAGGCCTGATTCTACCTCAGTAGATGAAGCCGGATATAAATTATCCTTTATCTAAAAAAACCCTACGACACATCAAAAAGCAGCTAGATTGGTTCTATCCACGGCTAACTTGCTGCAGGCCCCGTTTGCCAACACTATCCGCGGCTCTACGATCCGATCTACAGAACCGTAAAGGCCATGAAAATTTGCATGCATTCATGCACGATGGAAAGATGCGGCCCAACAGATCCAAGTTCGATCGGCAAGCACCAACTGAGAAAGCTATCGTTGGGAATTTCACCGAGAAGAAAAAAGGACGAGCTCGAGACGTCAACAGCTCTAGACCAAGCACGACTCCGACACGATGCGATCTGCTCCAAACCTCCGATCAACTCCAACTCTCCGAGAGGAAGCCTATGAGCACCATGCGGGACTTGGGCTTGACGAGTAGCCTGTCTACGACACACGATACTCAGGGAAGATTCTTTCCGTTTCACTCTCCAATATTCGATCTAATCTGCTTGCAACTAGATTTAATTTATTCTCAGAATTGCTGAGATCGGTGGCTCTACTTCGATTGGCGACTATTCGAGGACCGACGACTTCATCTGCAGCAGCGTTTTTCCTACACCACCACGAGATTGGTGTTTCGGCGAGTAGCCTTGATGCCTACGGGTCTGGCGTCGGAGTCATCGCTGGACAACATGAGGAGGAAGCACGCATCTGCGCATCTTGGAAGCAAGTACGGATCTTGCATGTATGCATGAGGCATGCATATGCACGTAAAGATCAGCTCATCTACTTTCTCGTGGCCCTACTCCAGCGGGAGATCAACCAATCCGGCTCCATATCGTCAAAAGCTAAGTCAAGTTATTTGTTCGATCTAGCAATTTTATTGTGTATCTCTCCATATACGTGTATTTGTCTTCATCATGATTATTGTCGATAGGATTTGATTGCGTGGTCAATGCGTGGCAGCGCTCGGTACTCGTGGTAGCACCTGGCGGCGCTAAGAACCCAGCGTCCGGTGTCCAATTGCCATACATGCACATACAAGATCAACCAGATGCACGCACTCACCGTCGGAGGGGCCAGCCGTCGAGTTGCATGATGCTGTACAAGCTAACTGAAGCGTGCAAGGAGGATCTCGGACTGCTCCGACCACGTCCGTCCGAGCTGCGTTGATCCACCTCGACCACCAGACCACGTCCCGAGCAGCTCCGCCGAGCTCCGACCACCTCGACCACTAGACCACGTCGCAATGATGATCGCCGCGAAGAACGGTGCTACGACAACCGCGACCATCGTCTTGACGACAGGCCAAAAAGCTCGAGGACCGGACAACTTCATCGCCAACGACACGTCAAGCCATCTCTCGAACATCGCAACACGCCGACTACACCCACCGGTCGTCAATAAAGCTAAGTATTATTTTTAATTGAAAATTTCTTCGATCATCATACACCTCCGCCGACCACCCTTAGGGTGCGCTCCGCGTCGAATTTTCTCCATACATACAATCCAAAACATGTATAAGTTTTTACAACGGTTCGCCGACGTCGTTTTCCTTCCTGTTTGAGAATCCGAGCCAGATCGCCTCTCGGCTCCACCCCACTGCGATGCATGAGAGTCCGCCCTCTGCGCACGGGTAGTCGGCAATCGCTCCTCGGTAACACCGGCACTCACGCAGCGGCGGTGTTCCGTACCTCGCGCCACGAGATGTTTGGTCAGCCAGTGGCGCATTCTTCAGACGAGTTAATACATCGCGCTACGCCACTACATAACAAGAGGGCTAAAAACAGCTAATGTTATTTTTCGAATACTACACCAAGTATAATCCATCGCCAACCGAACACCAAGTGTTTACTTCACCTCCTACAGAGAGATCAATATATTTCGTACATCATCATGTACTACCGCTCTCCGTGTTTATTTTTTAGGAACACAGTTCGGTCAGCGAGCTCATGCTTCAGGGTTCGCCAATACCACTACGGTGCTCGAGGACTCTGGCCAGACCACGCTCGTGCTCGGGGACTCTGGCCAGATCACGCTCGTGCTCGGGGACTCTGGCCGGACCACGCTCGTGCTCGGGGACTCTGGCCAGACCACGCTCGTGCTCGAGGACTCTGGCTAGACCACGCTCGTGCTCGGAGACTCTAGCCAGACCACGCTCGTGCTCGGGGACTATGGCCAGACCACGCTTGTGCTCGGGGACTCGTTAGACCACTCTCCGACCACGGCTCGGGGACTTCGTCGCTCGCTCCTCGACCTGTGCTCGGGGACTACCTCGACCACTCTCCGACCACAGCTTGGGGACTTCGTCGCTCGCTCCTCGACCTGTGCTCGGGGACTACCTCGACCACTCTCCGACCACAGCTTGGAGACTTCGTCGCTCGCTCCTCGACCTGTGCTCGGGGACTACCTCGACCACTCTCCGACCACAGCTCGGAGACTTCGTCGCTCGCTCCTCGACCTGTGCTCGGGGACTGCCTCGACCACTCTCCGACCACGGCTCAGGGACTTCGCGTCTCAACTACATGCGACTGGCGACTCGCATACGGTTGGGATATATTTTCTCACTTAGACCTTGCTACAAGGCTCATACCTCGCCTTCCAGCAAGCTCGGGGACTACATCGGTACGATGCACCTGCCGGGCAGTGAAACCGGTACAACTAAACAGAACGCCAACATGTTCTAACTTAGTTACACCAACATGATATTCGAGCTTCAAAACGTTTTCTACAAAACAAACAAGCTCATGTTGTTATACAGTTACGTTTTTACAAGCTTGCCTGAAAAGGTCCAAGTTTACAATAACACAACTACATCTTCTTCTATAGCTATAGCCTACACTAATGGCTGGTCGGGGCACGCTGGCACCCATCGCTTTCGCTAGGCCTCGACATCGTGCTCAAGTCTCTCGGGACTCGCGGCCGGGTCGAGAAGAAGATGGCCCGCCGACGCCTTTGGCTGGTCGAGACCTTGAGCTTCGCCGGTTGGCTTGAAAATAAAGGTGTTTCGGTGACTTGCCGATGGCGTTCCCTGTCGGATGGCGCCGCACCTCCCACACTGAGTTAATATCGCCAATTATTTTCGCCGACAAGTCCATTTGGGTCATCCAGTAGCTCTTCAAATTTTGTCTGCGGATCTACCTCCAGCGCTTGAGGCATATGGTTTTTTGCCACACTTTTTGTGCTCGGGACTATTCCGACCACTCTCGTGCTTGGGACTGTCTCGACCGCCTTTGTGCTCGGGATCGCTTTTGACCACTCTTGACCCACGGCTCGAGGACTTCACGTCTTGACTACATGCGACGGGTGACTCGCACACGCTTGGTATATTATTTTCTCGTTTAGACCTTGCTACAAGGCTCATACCTCGCCTTCCAGCAAGCTCGGGGACTACATCGGTACGATGCACCTGCCGGTGCATCTCGTATTGCCTGTATGATGATTGGGTTCTCAATTTAACTGGGAATTCTTTTTAGACCCTGGCACCATGTGCCTAAGTCACCTACTACCAG
This sequence comes from Miscanthus lutarioriparius, assembly GCA_904845875.1. NCBI lineage: Eukaryota > Viridiplantae > Streptophyta > Magnoliopsida > Poales > Poaceae > Miscanthus > Miscanthus lutarioriparius. Next base: position 56,742,169 of record CAJGYO010000007.1, on the reverse strand, counting down.
GCTTGGGGACTAAGTGGGCACACTTCACCTTGCGGTGAATGTGCTTGTTTTTCGACCACTACGCCTCTGATGATCAAAGATGCTACGCTTCAAGACGCACTTACATTTCTTTTCAGAAATACAAGTGGGCACACTTCCCAGGACGGAAATCTTTTTCTTTCTTCTTAAGAGCACCATACATTCTTCGGACAACCTACTTCTCCGGCGACAACGGTGGTCGGAGATGTCAAGAACTCAAGCCTCACTGTTCGAAGAAGGTTGAAACGGCGTGTCGCATCAGAATACATGGCGCTCGGGGACTAGCTGTGGGGGATATACCCCCGGGTACCACAAGATGGTACATGGGCCACACCATCCGAGGTGGCCCGGCCCGTGAGATCAAGGCATGCACGGCGCTGCTTGGTGTGCACCGCAAGACATTGTAATAGTACCAAATAGGATACTTTACTTGTAACCTTGTCCCTTCGGAGTATATAAGGAGGGGCAAGGGTCCCCTAGAGGAGAGATCCAAAGAGGTTAATCTGTATACATCTCAATACAATACACTAAAGACACAGGACGTAGGGTATTACGTCGACCAGACGGCCCGAACCTGTCTAAATCGCTGTCTCTGCGCCTTGTGTCATCATCTGGTTCCTGATTACACGCACCGTCTACCGATAATCTACCACCACGGGCACCCCCCTCGGTGGACTGCCGACCATATTTCGTCGACACCGTCCCATGCTGCTCCACGTTGCGATAAAATCTAGTTCCTGGCGCCCTCCTGTGCCAGCGTTTTTTCATAAGACTATGCCATCATTGAATCGGTTATCGAAAAGGAGGACTACCTTGTAGTAAAAAGATAGCGTCGTTGGCTGCTGAATAAAAGCTTATGCATGATCCATTCCCTAAGTTTGTTTTGTTCTCTTCCAGCGACACCAACATACATCGCCGTTCTCTTCCAGCGACGCCAACAGACTTCGCCGCCGCTGGATCCGTCCAACCATTCTTCTATGTGAGAAAAGCTCCAACTCGCCTCCTCATGACATCGATGCCTCGTTTAGTAGCTCGCGTCGGCAATCTCTTCCTCTCTGCCTACCTGCGCATCAACCTCAAGAATGCGGGTCTTGGCACGCTCTAGGCACTACCAGATGACCTGCTCCTCGACGCCCTAGGCCTACTCCCTGCGCATGACCTCGCCATGCTCTCGGCCGCATCGAAGGCACTCTAGCTGGAGATGGCATTCGTTGGAGCCTGGCAGACAGGACATGAAATGTCGTAGAGCCTGGGCAGGACCCCGGCATGAAGCAGTTTCCGTGGTCATCGAAGAACTCTGCTAGTGTGTGGGGATGCAGCCGCCATGGAGCATGTTGATGGTCCTTAACTTTAATGTCTAACCATCAACTTTCATATAAAAATTGATAAAATAGACACCAAGCTTAGACATAGGGCTTCAGAACTAACAATTTCCACAAGTTTTGGTGTTTGACCGTTTGCAGGAGGGCATTCATGGAATACATAGAAAATACATTCAAAGTGCGTAAAGAAACAAAGCATAACACCGTATTACGCAAAGCAAAAGAGCCCAAGGGGAGAAAGCCCACTACCGAGCCAAATCAGGGCCCAATCATGTGGAGAGAAATAGTCCAAACCCAAACCAAAAGATCTCCAAATGACGTAAAACTTTACAGGCATGGCCCATACATCCTTAGAGGCCCACCAGGCAAAGGCAGTGGCAAGACGGGCCACCCTCAGTGCGGTTGCACCACCAGCTGCGCCAACCGCCTCCCGCTGCCACGTGTCATCTCCTGGTGATCCCTCCATGGTGGTTGCATGCGGGTTCTCCAAAAATAGTCCTCCAAACCGACCTCTTGAGCACTATATAAGAAGGAGGAGAGCCCCCTCATTCAAACAACACCTCAAGGCAAAGAGCTACACCACAAGAGCACCAATCCAAAGTGCTTAGGCCCTAGCTAGCTATCTAGAGTTGTGTAGTTGGGAGAAATGTGAGGGAGAGTTCGGAGGAGCACCGGACTTGTCGGTGTCTCCCTGTCTTGTACCTCAACAAACACCTGCGCTATACTTCATCAGGTTCTCCCGCTAAGTGTGTGTTTGTGGTTCTTTTGGATATAAAGTCTTTTGATTCGTTAAGCTTTACTCTTACTTGTTTACGGGTTCATCGTCCATCCCCGTGGCGGATACTGTAGTAGAGGGCCCTGATAAAGACGGATAAACCTGCGTAACACTAAAGTAGATGTCAATAGCATAGACGTGGTGTGTAGGCTAAAGGCTACCTTCGTTTGCCTCGTACTCCATGGTTGAGGGGTAGGCGGCAGGTGGTGACAGCCCTGTCCGTCCCTCATAATCCCCCATGTCCGGGTACAACGTAGAGTTATAGGCTGGGCTCACTTGGTAGACCAGGTGCTACCCGGTGCCCGAAGTAAGTAAGTAGAAGCATTTATCTATCCTTAGACAAAAAAACCCATAGGAATCCATCTCAACCTCTATCAACTCTATCCTTGTGTTGTCCTTGGATGAAACCGTTCCCTGTGGAAAATATGATACCCTAAATACTTCCAGGTGAAGGCTACAACGGTAATTTTGTATGCTTGCGGATTTTTTCTATAAACATTAAGAAATACCAACAAGCTTTTTTGCGCCGTTGCTGGGGAACGATAGATGTATTTTCTTCGAACCTAGTTCGTCCTCGTATCTGTATCTTTTCTTTTTTATAAAAAAAGCAAAATTTTTTTACCATGAAATCCACTCCTATCCAATACCGGTCCACTTCAAAGGGTGAGTTCTCTGAGCCACCACCAAAACCCAACCTTACATCTGGTAGTGAACTCCACCCTAGCTGAAAAGCTATGGTTCAGGCACAACCCTTCTCAGGGCATGACAATGAAAACCCCTATCATCACCTGCACGAGTTCGAGGAAATGTGTTTATGCCTGAGCATCTCAGGCATGACACAAGAAACTCTAAAGTGGATATTATTTCCCTTTTCTCTCATAGAGAAGGCGAAGCAATAGTACACACTTGTCGTAGAAAGTATGAATAGGGATTGGGATGAACTTAAAGACAAGTTTTACCTTGCATTCTTCCCTATGTCCCGTATCGACTCTCTACCAAGGGCAATCCTTGACTTTGAGCAACGCGATAAGGAGTCTATAGGTGCATCTTGGGCCAGGTTTTTAATGTTAATACATGCTGGCCCAGACTTCTCTTTACCTGATGGCATATTGTTGCGTCTCTTTTGTTCAAGTCTAGACATAGATGCTGACCTATGCCTAGACATGACTGCCGAAGGTCGTTTTACACACAAACCTATGACAGAGCAAGTGAAATTCCTTGAAAACCTCCAAGAAAGACAAACTTCCTCCGTCATGAGAATACATGCTGGCCCAGACTTCTCTTTACCCGATGGCATATTGTTGCGTCTCTTTTGTTCGAGTTTGGACATAGATGCTGACCTATGCCTAGACATGACTGTCGGAGGTCGTTTTACACCCAAACCTATGACAGAGCAAGTGAAATTCCTTGAAAACCTCCAAGAAAGACAAACTTCCTCCGTCACGAGAACAAGAACCCTCCAGGAAAAAGTCATGTTGAGTGAGGAGTCCGCATTAGTTGAATCCAAACCCATACCATCCGTAGATTCGACTCATGAACCCTCACCCGAATGATGAATGCCGAAGAAAAGAATATTCACCCTTCGGAGTTCCCTATCAAATTTGAGAATTATGGCAATACCTCAAAACTTTCCCCTAAGGTACAACCATGAAATGAATGGATAATGGAAGTAAAACATTCTTCCAAAGCAATTCGGATTCTTTCACCTTTCACGGCCATGCCTTGTTCGTTAAGGGAAGCTGATGTAGAAGCCCTGCACAACCCCATGGTCGAGACGAATATCATGTTAGAATTCAAGTCAATATAACCTGCATATATAATTGATTTCATCACCAAACATAGGCCTAAGGGTTTAAACTAATAAATCCCACAAGTTTTGGTGAATCTATGTTTGCAGGAGGGTTTATCCAGAAACCATCAAGGTGGACCTAAACATCAGATTTAATCACAATTATCCATGACGAAAATAACTCTAGAAGGTTCTAGAAGACTCTAGGAGGCAAACCACCAAAGCGAAGGCCAAGGGGTGCTGCCAGGTAGGGCCAACCGGCCCGACGACTAGGCTGGCCGGCCTATGGGCCCCCTGGTCAGCCTCCCCTTTGAATGTCGGTTCTCCATTGCCTCCTAGATTGCATCTACGCCATCCTTTTAAGTCGGTTGATCCAACGGTGATTGAGGGAGTTGACGCAGATCGATGACATGGCAATGCCTTGCCCCCTACTCCATCTCCCATATATAAGGCACCGCCTACCCCCCTCCCTGGAGCCATACTGATACCCTAATTCATATCCTCCTCATCAGGATCAGAGCTAGCTCTCAAGAGAAGATTAGTCCTCTATAGGATCTAGTCTTGTACCTAGAAAATAGTGATTTAGAGAGTGAGGGAGGAGTTGGGAGGAGGTACCAGCCTGTCGGTGCTACCTCTACGGCTTGTACTTTGGCAGATCTAGGCTTCTCCAAGTCTACATCTGGGATACCTCTAGCAATTGATTTCTGTTTAAAGTAAGTTTTGTGCTCTTTTGTTCATGGGTTCACAGTTCTTTTGAGTGCTCTAGTCCTTGCTAGATCTCTGGATTAGAGTAGTAATCGTTAGCATAAGCGTGGTGCTTAGGCTATCGACTACCTATATTTGCTCCCTGCTTCTTGGTTGTGTGGTAGCAGCGGGAGGTGACAACCCCGTCTATCCTTTGTAGTTCACGCCGAATTGAGCAGGTTCTTAAAGTAGGACCGTAGTCGCGTCGGTAGAGTTATCTATTAATGGTGCTTTACTGTCTAAGCGGCATCCCGAAGTGAACACTAGAATCATAAGCCTTGCTTTGTATAGGGTCATAACCACAGGAATCCTCTCTACTCATACCTTAAACCTTGATTGCTATCCCTGGACAAACTAGTTGTTAGACAATACACATACGTTTCCCCATAGATACGATACTCGATAATACTCTGGGTGAAAACTACTTCGATACCCGTGCGCTTGCGGATTATGTTGTCATTGCCAGGGAAACAGTTGCTATGATTTTGTTGAACCAGGTTTGTCCATATATCTTTTATTTATCTTTAAGCATGGATAATATCACGCCTATCAATCAATTTGCTGCTCCCACGGGCACACAACTAGAGCCACCAAAATCATCAAAACCTATCCTTACACCTGGCTATGAGTTGCGTCCATATTTAATAAATATGGTCTAGGAACAATCATTCTCAGGAGAAGGTGATGAAAACCCATATACCCACCTACGAGAGTTTGAGCAAACCTGTGCATGCTTGCATATCGTAGGCATGTCACATAAAACTTTAAAGTGGAAGCTATTTTCGTTGTCTTTGATGGGAAGAGCTAAACACTAGTATATTTGAACCGTAGGGAGTGTACAAGGAGATTGGGAAGCTCTATGCTCTAGCTTTTGCTTATCTTTCTTTCCCATCTCTAGAGTGGTTAGCCTTCGAAGAGAGGTTCTATCTTTCAAACAGAAAGAAAAAGAATCTCTTGGTGCAGCATGGGCATGTTTTAATGACCTAGTCAATTCGGGCCCTGACCTTGCCATTCAAGACCCTATGCTTTTACAACACTTTTATATGGGTCTTAGTGGGGAGACCGTGTAGTTTCTTGATACAACTTCTAGAGGCGCCTTCTTAAACTGCTCTGCTAGTGAAGGGAGAAACATCCTTAGAAAAATCCTAGATAACACCCCCTACACCAGCGTGCATGATGATGGCCTAGAAGATGTAGTTGAGAAAACTCCTGAGGAAGAACCTTTGATAGTTGAGCCCGAACCTTTAACTACTCCACTTGAAGCCTCAACTGTCCTCCATGTTCCCGAACCACTGAAGGAGGAAGAAATTCTGCCTTTGGAAAATATGTTTGAATTTGAGGAAGATCTTTTCTCTGACTTTGGAAACACCTCGAATTATTATGCAATAAGGAAATCTTCGGCACCATCAGCACCTAACCAGCATCTTCCTAACCCAATCGAAGAAAAGTTCCTTAAAAAGACTATGAAGGAGTTGACGACGATCATAAGCAATGAGTGGTTGAGAGAATCAAAGCTTTCTCCTGAAGTTATTCGTTTAGATTCTCCCTCTACCTCCATCCATTGTTAGATTCATAAAACCTCCTTCAATGCTTTTTATAATCCAGTTGTAGGAGTAAATATTATGTCTAAATCTTTTGCACATACCCTTCTTGGAAATATGTAATTAACTCCAACAACCAAACTCTTAAAAAGTCTCTCCGGGCAAATCTTTCCTAGTGAAGGAATTTTTCACCTCATCCCTATCAAAGTAGATGAAACCAAGGTGTATCTTAGATTTTATGTTTTCAATATTTGGGAGTTTGACCTTTTGATAGGTCATCCAATAGAGAGACTTCTCCATGAAGGAAGAAAAGGGAGCATAAATGTAAGTCTCGGGAGAAGCCTAAACCTTTCTACCCCCATCACTCACTCATTACATGTTAAGACTGAGTTGATTCCCGAGCAAGATCCAATGGAGGAGATTATGGAAGCATCTCTCCTAGAAGCTTCTGACAAAGATCTCGAAGAAGATGCCCAGGATTTCATCCAAGATGAAGAAGAACTGCAAGATCCTTTCCCTTTGGATAAAACTCAAGAGCCGCCAAAACCCCCCATTGTGCTTAAACCCCTTCCTTCAAGTTTGAAATACGCTTTTTCTAAACAATGATAGGGAGTCTTCTATGATTATTAGCGATAAACTCTCTAAGGATGAGACCCTCTGGCTCCTTACCATTTTAGAAAAGCATCGCTCTGCTTTTGGCAACTCGCTCAAAGACCTCAAGGGGATTAGTCCTTCCCTTTGCACCCATTGCATTCCCACATATCTAGCATATACACCTTCTTGGGAGCCCCAATGTAGGCTTGACAATGTGATGAGAGAAGATGTTAAGAAAGAGGTTTTGAAACTTTTGCATGTAGGGATAATCTATCTTGTGCCATATACTGAGTGGGTAAGCCGGGTATAAGTTGTACCGAAGAAAGGGGGCATGACTATGGTAAAAAATGAAAAAGATGAATTAGTCCCACGACGAACAGTCATAGGGTGGCGGATGTGCATTCATTATCGAAAACTTAACAAGGCAACAAAGAAAGATCACTTTCTGTTACCCTTCATCAATGAGATGTTGGAACGGCTTGCAAAGCATTGTTTCTTCTGTTTCCTTGATGGGTATTCAGGTTATCATGAAATTCCAATCCATCCTGATGACCAAAGCAAAACTACTTTTACTTATCCGTTTGGAACATATGCTTATCGCAGGATGTGTTTTGAACTTTCCAACGCTCTAGCTTTGTTCCAAAGGTGCATGATGTCTATATTTTCTGATATGATAGAAGAAATCATGGAAGTTTTTATGGATGATTTTTCTTTTTATGAAAAAACTTTCAATGATTGTTTAGAAAATCTAGACAACGTTTTGCAAAGATGTGAGGAAAAGCACTTAGTCCTTAATTGGGAAAATTGTCATTTCATGGTTAGAGAAGGCATAGTGCTTGGATACTTGGTGTCTAAACATGGGATAGAGGTAGACCGAGCTAACATAGAAGTAATAGAACCACTACCCCTCCTACAAATGTCAAAGGGTATGAAGTTTCCTTGGTCATGCTGGGTTCTATCACCGTTTTATAAAAGAATTTTCTCATATTGCTAGACCCCTTACAAGTTTGTTAGCAAAGGATGCTCCCTTTGAGTTTGATGATGAGTGTTTAAATGCTTTTCAAATCCTTAAGAAAGCACTCATCTCTGCACCAATCATTCAACCCCCTAATTGGTCACTACCTCTTGAAATTATGTGTGATGCTAGTGATTATGTTGTGGGGGTAGTTTTGGGTCAAACAAAGGATAGAAAGCATCATGCAATTTCTTATACTAGTAAAACTCTGTTAGGACCTCAACTTAATTATGCAACAACTAAAAGAGCTCCTAGCTATTGTTTTTGCTATTGACAAGTTTAGATCTTACTTTGTAGGAGCTAAAGTTATTGTTTACACTGATCATGCTACTCTTAAATATCTCCTTGGTAAGAAAGATGTTAAGCCTCGGCTTATAAGGTGGATCCTTTTGCTTTAAGAATTTGATTTAGAAATTAAAGATAAGAAAGGAAAAGAAAATTCTGTAGCCGATCACTTGTCAAGAATGCAGTTCGAGAATCCATAGGAGTTGCTCACCAACAATTTTCTATGGAACGACATGCTCCTAAAGGTCATAGGATCCAACCCCTAGTATGCGAATATTGTTAATTTTATGGTTGCAGGTTATGTACCACCAGGAGAGAATAAGTAGAAGCTTATCCATGAAAGTTGCCTTCACCTATGGGATGAACCGTACCTCTACCAAGTTCATGCTGATGGACAGCTCAAGAGGTGTGTTCCGGCTGAGGAAGAAATCAAGATCATTGAAATATGCCACTCATCACCGTACGGAGGACATTATGGGGCATTCCGCACTCATTCTAAGATCTGGCAAAGTGGATTCTTCTGGCCAACCATGTATGACGACACCAAAGCATTTATACAGAGATACATCCCATGTCAAAAACATGGGAGTATCAATGCAACAGATGCCATGCCACTCACCAGCAACCTCTAGTTAGAACTCTTTGATGTCTGGGGCATTGACTACATGGGACCATTTCCAAAATCCTGGCAGATCGAATACATCCTAGTGGCAGTCGACTATGTTTCAAAATGGGTTTAAGCTCTACCATGTCAAGCTATAGATTCAAATAACGCCAAGAGGATGTTTTCAGATACCATCTTTCCATGCTTCAGAGTTCCATGCATGGTAATTAGTGGTGGAGGTCCTCACTTCATTGATAGGAAGTTAAGAATGCTTCTTATCTGATCATGGGGTTCATCATAACATCATGACACCATATCACCCTCAAACTAGCGGACAAGTAGAAATGTCAAACAAGTAAATCAAGAACATTCTACAGAAGACTATCAATGAGATGGGAACAACATGGAAAGATAAGTTACCCAGAGCACCATGGGCTTATAGAATGGCTTACAAAACACCTCTTGGAATGTCACCATATCAACTCGTCTATGGGAAGACATGCCACTTACCTGTCGAGTTGGAATTCAAAGCTCATTGGGCCATAAAATGGTGGAACATGGACTTTGAAGCAGCCATAAAGAAGAGAAAAAAGCAACTCTCTGAGCTGGAGGAATGGCGAGAAAAGGAATATCATAATGGAAAACTCTACAAAGAGAGGACGAAAAGGTGGTATGACAAAAGATTAAAAAAGAAGGAATTCAATCTAGGTGACAAGGTGTTGCTTTTCAACTCTAGAGTGAAGTTGTTTGGACATGGGAAATGTGGCAGAACCACCCTAATTATATGGACCACATGCACATGTCATTGTCCTTAAGACCTCTGACTACTGCACATGAGAGCCAGATAACTCAGGTATTATGTGGGGTGTCCTCGAGGAACCCCGAATCATCCACATTTTACAACTCATACAGGATCAACATGGAGTTGCCACAACATTACAACATTGGGTACAAAAATAACTTACATCAGAGTGTAGAAGAATTATAACATTAGTTTACAAAGCATGTTCAGGTAACTTGTTAACTTATGTTCCAAAGGGTGAGTAGAACTTCAGGAGCAACCTAGGTGAAGCATCTAGGATAGGAGGGATGACCAGATCATGTCAAGCCCACTGACATGATCTTGGTCAGCAGCACAAGTCAGATCCTGCAACAGGGGTCAACAAACCTTGAGTACTTGAGGGTACTCAACAAGTCTTACCCGACTAAAAGAAATGACTCCAAGGACATGCAGGCTTAAAGGTAAGGTAGAAGCAAGAAGTAACTTTTGCTAAAAAGCTTACTACAAGTGAATCCATACTTTCAATGTTTTAGCTTCGGATTAAGTTATCATCAGTATCTAGTTAGCACCTGGTCTAAATCAATCGCTTCATCAAGCATCTCTTCTCATTTTAACTCATCTTAAGTTATACCAACTCGAATCCATCAGTACCATTATTTCATTGATTAACTATGATGCAGGGCAGAGGGTCGAGTCTTCATCTCCAAGAAGCAACGGTGATTCGAATCAATTGGCCAAGCTGGGATTTCCTTACCACATGACATACGTAGGTCTGAGAGCTACATATATCAACCCTCACTCGGATCCTCCAAAACGAGAATGGGTCCAGCGCTACCTGAGAGAAAGGTACTCCACCTCCTAGTGCCACTCCTGGTAGATTCACCAGATGTGCACATGCTACTCTTGCCATCTCTCCACTCCCATGCACAGTTGTCCTTTCTAATAATGGAATAGCCGAGGTATTAGGCTTATCGGAGTATGTGGCCACTACTAGCAAAGTCTCGACCACGCAATAGGCCTACAATGGTACGGTCCTCAATTGACATAGGGGGCGATGCACAACAGGCTATCCCCGCTGGCCTACCCACCAGAGACATATCTCATGTTACGTAATAAAACATTACCTTTATCTCATACGGAGACATAACCATGTCCCACCACTGTCTCAATTTAGATATTTAACATTAACAGGGTAATCTCATGAGCCATTGGCAGAGCTGAGAAGAACATGGTAAATCTATTTCTCATGAATGATGAAACCATCATTCGACTTTTATTGAAGTCTAAGCATTACTAATCATAAGAGGTATCAACCTATCCATACTAGCAAGGTATAACTAAGGATACCTATATATCAAGGTAATCATGCAACAACAGTATTCGACCAACTCCTAATTACATAATGCACATTTCACAAGACTTAAAGTGTAACAAAGATTTGTAAATACTAGAGAATGGTGATATGCACCGGGGCCGCCTGCATTGCAGAGAAGGTTAGATTCTAGAGAAAGGTCCAGTAGTCAGACTTGGCATCTACACCACTGGTGGATGGACCTTCTCCGAAGCTTGATGAACATGAGGCTTCACACTCTCGTAAGCACTACATGTAATAAATGATGCTTTGCTTAACATGATAGAATGCATGCCTTGATGCATGATGAAAGACAAACAAGTACATGAATGAAACTTATCAAACTTAAGAAAGTTGGGTACAACTTTCCTTCACCAAAAGAACTAGGGTTGCTATCATAAAAGCTTTTTAGTTAATTAACTATTAAGTTAATTAGTTGTTTATCATGAAAGGCATAACTTAACATGTACCAGCAAGAAATGATTAACATTAATCCTAACTCATGATCATTATAAGGAACTTGTAAAACTAAACTAATTATTCATTAAAACCATTTTAATTACTATATAAACAAGTTGATTATAAGCATAACAAGAAAGGAATTAAGATGCCAATAGACAATAGGGGTTTGGTATCCCAAGGTCCACAAGCAATGTCCAAAATACACCAAAGCCATTTAAGTATTTATAGAAATCATTTTAGTAATTATTTAATTAATTAACAAGGCATTTTAATACACCTAAACGAAGTGGGCAATTTAGATTTATCAAAATAGTACCATAATTTTTATGAAGGCAGGCATAAACAGGAAAAGCACACACAAAAAGTTTCATGATTAAAGGATTAATATTTTTATTTATAAAAATCATGCAAGGTTCATTTATTAATTAAAAGAGGTAATTTTAAAGCATAACCAAATTACTAAAAATGACCATTTCATATTTTTCCATGGTAGAGCATAACATAACAAGGCTACACACAAAATTTCACATTTTTATCATGCACCAAAATTGAGTTATGAATTATACAAAAATCAACACATAAAAGCATTTTCTGGAAAAAGAATAAATCATTTTCTGCGCAAAAAAACTTTTTTCACTCTTCTCTCCTTTACCCCCTCTCACTGACAGCGGACCCCGAGGTCAAACCGACCATGCCCCGTCCTTGACCGTGGCCTGTCGGCCTTTGACCGGTGGGTTCTCGCCGCCGGTGAGGCTGTCGGCGATGAGGCGGGCACTTACGTGACCATGGTGGTTAGGCGCATCTAGCATTTGTGAAAAACAAACGTCTAGGGTTTTGTGATGAGCTTGTCGTCAGCGATGGTGGTGTGGTGGTACTCCCACACTATGGAGGCGGTTGCCGACGTGGGCATCAACGACTGAAAAAACCACTACGCACTCAGGCTAACGTCGCGAGTCACTCAGGGGGTACCAAATGATCGAGCTAACTACTACGGCGAGCTTGACCATGACCATGGTGGCTCGGTAGGGCAGAGCATGGCGGGATGATAGCGTTCCAGCGGCTACGCCATGGTAGAGTCAAATTAGAGGGCACGGGCATGACCAGGGGCTCACCGCAAGTATGATCGGCTACTTGGTTGAGGCGGGGATGCGGCGGATAGAACTGGTGACGGTGAGGACGATCGCAGTGGCCTAAACTAAAGAAGATGACCATGTTCCGTCGTGACCTAAGTGGTAGCAGTCAAAGTAAGGAGGCGATGAGCAACAGCGGGTCATAATGAAGCTGAAACAATAATAGAGAGGGTGGAAGATGCTCCAGGGAAGCCTGGCCACGGTGGAGGCGACCTCGGCAGCCATGGTGATCTGCCGCAGTGGTAACAGGTCACACAACCAACTCTGGCATCAAGAGATGGCTAGAGCGGTTTGGGGAGGTGCGCAAGGATGCAGCGGAGCTACGTGCATGAGCAATTGGGAGGAGGTGCATCGATCGTGGCGAATTGCTCGGTGAGCTCCTCTGTTGGAATGGCGGAACAGAGGGAGGAGGGAGGAAGAAGATGGCTGGCTCGGTTCATAATGGCGAGGCGAGGGCGGGTGAAGCATCCAGGCGAGGCCAGCAGCTGCTTCGTGATGCCACCACGAGCAGGTGTGTGTCCGTGTGTGGAGGAACATCGTGAGGGCATTGGAGATCGATGGCAATTAGGTGAAGTAGACAAGCAGGCAGACAAGTAATGCTGGTGCACTGTAGATGACTAAAACCGTTCCCTTCTCTCTTGACCTCCCGATTTTGCTAAGCAACGTCGTGATTCACCTTAAGCAAAGTTGCTCATTGATCAGAGATCTCCAAGTTTGCTTAAAGGATCAACCCCAAAATCTTTTCGGTTTTGAAGATTTGAAGGATCAAAGATGAGTACAGATAGTTTCAGTTTTAGGTTTTGAAGAATTGTTTTAAGTCAGAATTTTTGGTAATTTATTTAAGAGCAGCCAAAAATCATTCATGATAACTACTTGCTCATTATCTTAGATCAACTATAGGATCAAGCAATGAAATAAAGGTTCACCAAATTTTACTTATGAAAATTCATTTAATAAATTCACCAAAACTTGAACTTATAACTATTTTTTTTCTGGGACTTAGTCTAAATGGCTAAGTATGAAGACTAGTTATTGAATTCAATATTTGGAGCACAATTTAACAATTTTTATTTGGAAATATAACAAACCTTTGATTGCACGTTACAAAGCACATTTTAAAGAATAAATCTTATATTAACAAAATTTTAATTGTTTAGGCAATTTCTCATATATAAAATTCACAAAGTTTCTTAATCACCTTTATTCACATCATTTTATGCAACATGTGAAACGTGACATATGAAACATATGAACATATGAAACACTATATATGCAACATAGCAAAGCTATAAATGAAACATCACTTATGCAACACATGAAACACTATTATTGCAACATGAAATGCATTTATGGCATGACACTTGATGCTTATGCTCCATGATGCTCATGATCAAACTTTTAATTGCTTTTTAACATCTAGGATGTTACAATCATCCCCCCTTAAAGAAATCTCATCCTGAGATTAAGAAGTGACAAAAAGTCTTGGGTTGACTAATGGAAAAGGAAATGTGTAAAGCACATTAACTTATAAGAAGTTCACAAAGCAACAAGGATTGGTTTGAGAATTACAACCGAGATCAAATGAAAGTTGTAATTAACAAGGGATTTAGAAAAAATTAGGAGAAGCATGTAACACCCTAGTGTTAAGAATGCATCGGGCACTTGCATTTCATGAGCACAAGCATCATCCAAGCATTCATGAGCATGAGCATAAGAAGTTTCATCTCATTCACTTTATCTTTATCACATGTGATGTTACTTATATACATATATATATGCTTGCCATTGTGTGTGACCAATGCATGAAATGGTTGTGAGGTCACTAAAACACCTTAGACACACTTAGGATGGTACATGGAACAAGTTTGGTATTCATGACTTGGACCAAAACAACCCCCAAGTCATAGTTAATCTAGAAACTTCCATTTGCATGTTACTACATTGACCAAAGTTGAATTATAGCAGAGTGTTTGCATGGTAGTGCACCCTTAAGCAAAGTTGTAGTACTTGACTAGAGTAGCAACTTTTATTTTTGGGTGAAGAGATATATAAACATGGTCAAATAGGGCTCACAAGAATCAACAAAATGTTGTTTTCAACTTAGAAAAATTTGCTAAATCATGAACTGATTTTTAGTTTTGATGTACCATACTTTGAAGCTTTGCATTTTGAAAACCATGGAGAATTAGAGGAAACTTTCTAAAGCAAAGTTGTAGACCTCATGTAGTTCTACAATTCTTAGTAATAGAGTTTTTGCTAAATTGCCATGGATTTGGAGTTAGACAATCACAAAGTAGCGTTGTCAAACACTGTCATTGGCTCTGATCGCCGCGTCCATGCGCGTGTCAGTGGCTGACCAGCCACAGACCATGGCTACTGCGTGGCAGCCGTACATCAGTGATGGTCCAACCAGTCAGGCCAAAGAGTGCACAAAGGCACCGTGCCCCGGCTGCTCACTCCACTTGCCTGCTCTCACTCCCTCCCTCTCGCTCTGCCTTGCCAAAATAGAGCTCCGAGCTCACTGCGTCACCACCGTAGCTCTGCTATAGCCGCTCGCCACCAACATAGCTCCACCGATCGATTCATCTTGGCCACAGCTGCTCCGCCATCACCTCCACCTCCTTGAGCCACCAACACCACCTCTTGACCCAAGGTAAAGAAGCGTTCTGCTTCGCCGTCCCCATCGGAGCACAGCTGTGCTCTTGGCTCACCGTGGCCCGACCGGTCCACCGCATCCCCTGCCTTCCTCTTCTCCGATCCGGCAGCTTACTAGGCTCTAGATGCTCAGGTCAGATCTAGGGCAGACGCTACCACCTGGTTGTGTAGGAATGCATCGCCACTCTACACACGGTCACCATGGCCGCCGTGGCACTTGAGCTCACCGTTGCTGAGCTGGCCCATCGCCACCCTCCTCTCTCTTGCGTGTTAGGTTGAGTAGCCCTAGACCTAGCGGATGGCATGATGGAGACCTACCTTTCGTCGCCGTCTAGCCGGAACAATGGGAGCACCACCATGGTCCGTGCGCCGCCGCGTGGCCATGCACGCGGTCAGAGCTCACCGCCCCCTCATCAGAACCCTAACCCACCCTAGATAGCTTCGTTAGGATTCTGTGAAGTTGTAGCGCACCTCATCGGAGCATGTGATGGCCGTAGAACACCGGCGTACCGCTATGCTACCTCCACTGTCCGCCATTACCGCTGGCGAGCCATCTTTGGTGAACCCTAGGTCATGTCTTCACCACCAACCGATGCAGCTTGATGAGGTGAACATGTTGGTGTCACCCTCAT
The DNA here is from genome assembly GCA_904845875.1 of Miscanthus lutarioriparius. NCBI lineage: Eukaryota > Viridiplantae > Streptophyta > Magnoliopsida > Poales > Poaceae > Miscanthus > Miscanthus lutarioriparius. The sequence continues at coordinate 56,726,471 of CAJGYO010000007.1, read as the reverse complement.
CGTTGGTGATCTCAGCACCAGCGAGATAGGGCTGGCCAGAGCGCCTCCCCTACCTCGGTATCACTGATGTGTGGGTCCTACTGACCAGCAGGTCCCAGCTGTCAGCGGCTGCATTAAGAATTTGAATTTATTTTTTTTCAAAAATATAGGCAAACTTTGAAAGTTCATAAGTAGAGTTGTAGATGTCCAAATTGAGTGAACCAAATTTTGTTGGATTCATCATGAAGTATACTATTTGATAAAAATATGAAACCTACTATTTGGGATGTTTTTCGTGGAGAATTAAATTGAGCTAGATAAGTGCTTTTAAATTATTTTCAATGTTGTAAAATGCATAACTTGAGCTAGGAAAGTGATAAAATTATGATTCCAATTTTGCTAATCTTATCTTGACATGATCTAGCTAAGAAAATGTCACACCCAATTTTAAGGATAAAATGAGATGCAAAATCTTATGTGTGCCAAGAGATCAGTCACACACATAATTCGACAAATTATAAATAGTATCATCATAAGTGTTTATTACATCACCAATAATAAGACACAGTCTTCACATAAATGTAGCAGAAGTATAACGGTTAATCTTTCATGGAAGCTCCACATCATAGGGATGTCAACTGATTGACCACAAGTCTAGTATTCCTCAGGAAAGTCGTCATTACCGTAGCCATCTGTTACCCATCCAGGATTTTTATCCAAAGAATGAAAATAAACAAGCGTAAGTACGTGTTAAACTCAACAAGTGTAACATGGGGTTCATGAGGCTCAAAAGGCTTGACATAGGTTTAACAGCATCCAGCTTTTAGTTGTCACAATTTTAGCATAAGAGTAGCATCTAGTTGTTTCAATACCAAAGTAGAACACATGATCAATGTAAACATGAATAATGAATAGCATAAATAGATAATTCTTAGTGATCATCTATTCCATAAGGGTTCCAAGGCCGCTCATGACCATGAGCACGATTGATATACCAGTTTTACACTATGCAGAGGTTGTACACTTTCACTGTGTGTCGTGATACCCATATGCCCAGGTTAATTACTCCCAAAACACTTCCAAGGTGAGCAGGCAGGGTCACTATGGATCCTTTCAAAGGATCATCTAACAAGTTAGGGCCATTAGATTTACTCGACAAACAGATGTAGATCCCCCCTTCCCGATGGCACATTGACCCGCAGCCTATACTAATGGGGACAGTGGCCGCACTATACCCGATTTGGCAAGCCATTCTTACACCAATAAAGGTAACCACTAACAAGCTAGAAAAGGTCCTCAAACTGAGCTAAAGCCAGAGCTATGTAGCCCTCACAGCTGTACTATAAGTCCCGGATGATCACTTACAGACAAGTCCTTAGGGAGAGGAATCTGAAGCATTTAGAAATTAGCTAAATACTCTAGCCCCTATTTCCATGTTGCTAAAAAGTCATGTTTTAATGTTTATTACATATACCATTAGTCAGGTTACAAGATCATGGTTTAGTTGAGCACTAGCGAAGCTACCCAATGCATATCCCATAGGAGACAAGGTATAAGTTCAATTCTAGGGAATCCCTATCAAGGTGACGCATGCAACATGAATTAAATATATTAAAGTTGATAGGAAACAAGGATAATCCCATGCTATACTTGCCTTGGACAAAGTGCTCCTACTGATCCTGCTCGTCAAAGTAGTACTCTTGGTCACCCACAAATTGCTCACCGTCTATACTCGATAATCGCAGCAACATACAAGCATCCAGAAGCAATCATGCATAGCAAACAAAAACTATAGATTAGAATAGTACACCAATCAGCATAAAATCAAGATGAAAAGTTTGTAAAACGAATCTATGTCTCACTACGAACACACAAATGCGAAGATCACAAAAATCAGAGCTAAAACGAAGAAGTTATGAATTAAACAAGATTTCCTTTAGTAAAATAATAGATTAAATCTAACCTCAAATTTTAAAAGTTGAAAACATACTTAATAGTAGTATGAACATATAGATTATGGAATTACGAACCTAACACAAGTTGAACGGATCAAATCGTAGTTAAAACGAAGATTTTATGGCCTACAGAAGGTAGTGGCAGTTTTGTAAATAGAAAAAACTCAATTTTCAAATTTAAAATAATTAAAATCTGATTTGAAACCGAAACAAGGACTACGGCATGAAAACAAAGAAATACAGGGGCTCTTCTGAAAAAATGTAGGGCGGCGGGTTGAGATCCAAATAACTATAAGGGCCTTTTTGCAAAACGACAGGCGAAGGGGTATCGGGCTCTCTTGGCCGTTGAATCTGACTTGGACGGCTGAGATAGAAAAGAGGGAGATGGGGTCAATGGAGCGGCGCGCTCATGGCGATGCCATTGACGGCATAGGCTTGGCCTCGCCGGAGTTCGTTGAATCGGTGACTCCGGTCACCGTTGGACATGGGAACGACATGGGAAACAAGAGGAGCTCAAGACGAACTTGAAGGAGGGGTCTAGAGCGGCTACGATGGCATGATTGCTACATGGTGCTCTATTAGGCGGCTTGGAAATCCAGCGATGCAACGGCGAGCTCATGTAGGTGCAAAGGAATGAGAGGGGAAGCATACAAGATACCGGCGGCTTTCTTACCTTCAAACGTAGCTCGAGAACACGGTCGTGGAGGCAGAAGAGCAGCAGTGATGGAGATCAAGGCGATGGCGGCAGTTCTAGTGTTTTGGTGGTGCGATGAGCTCAAGCGAGGGTGGCGGCTTGAGACGCTAGTGTTGAGGGAGGGCGGCGTGAGCTCGGCTACTATTTAAGAGCAGGGAGTACTTGCAGGTCATGCCACCACGGCGGAGCACGATGCGGCAGCGGACTCCTCTGGTGGAGTCTGGAGCGGACATGAGAGGAAGAAGGGACGCGTCTGACGAATGGGCCTGGCGCATTAGCGAGACATGCGAGGGAGGAGAGCGCGGCGTGTCCGCATGGCTTGCTGGGCCATGACTGGGCCGAGCGAGGGGAGAAAGAGCGGCCGTGCGAGGAAGCAGGCCATGCATGGAAACTAGGCCGAGCTAGGCCGCTATAGCCGATTTCAAGGGAGGAAGAAAAATCCTTTCTCTTTTTCTTTTCTAATTTTCCAAACAAAATTTGAAACACAAATTCAAATCATTTGAAGTTCGATTTCAAATCACACCACTCAAAAATAGTATGTAGCAGCATGTATGCACATACATGTATGTAGACCTATATTTGATTTTAATTTCAACAAAGTTATTATTTTCCTAAATTTAAATGCTCACAACATTCATAATTAAATCATTTTCTCCTATTTTAAAATCATGCAAATTTTAGGGTGTTACAATTCTAACCCCCCCTTAAAATGAATCTCATCCCTGAGATTTGGACGGTGCTTACTCAAAAAGCTAAGGATATGTTTTCCTCAAATCCTCTTCTCTTTCCCAAGTAGCCTCATCTTCTGTATACCGATTGCACTGAACCTTACACATCTTTATAACTCACTCCTTGTAACTCTCTCTGCTATCTCCAAAATCTTTACCAGAAATTCCTCATACATGAGATCTTCCTTAACTGTAAGCTCTTCTAACGGTATCTGCTCCTCCGGTATACGCAAAACATTTCTTTAATTAAGACATATAGAACACATTGTGTACACCTGACAAACTCTCAGGCAATTCCAACTGATAAGCTACTTCTCCACGTCTCTCTAAAATCTTGAAAGGCCCAAAATACCTTGGTGCTAACTTTCCTTTCATGTTAAACCTTCTCACACTCCTCATAGGGGATACTTTTAGGTAAACATAATCCCCTATTTTAAAAACCAATTCTCTCCTCTGAGTATTAGCATAACTCTTCTGTCGAGACTGTGCCACTCTCAAGTTATCTCTAATCATCCTTACTTGCGCTTCTGCGTCTCTTAAAACATCTGGTCAAAACACTTGAGTTTCTTCCATTTGATTCGAAAACAATGGGGTTCTATACTTTCGTCCATACAAAGCCTCGAAAGGTGCCATGTTGAGACTCTTTTGATAACTGTTGTTATATGAGAACTCTGCATAAGGCAAGCTCTTGTCCCAACTTGTACCATACTATAATGCACAAGCTCTCAACATGTCCTCTAATATCTGATTAATCCTCTTAGTTTGTCCATCGGTCTGAGGATGATATGCTGTACTAAAATTCAACTTTGTCCCCAACAAACTATGTACTTGTTGCAAAAAATGAGATGTAAATTGAGTACCCCAATCAAACACAATTTCTTGGGAACTCCATGTAGATACACTATCTTCTCCATATATAATTGGGCCAACCTCGGTCCATTATAAGTAGTCTTGATCGGTATAAAGTGAGCAACTTTAGTTAACCGATCCACTATTACCCATTTTGAATCATAACCTCTCTGAGTGCGTGGTAACCCCACAATAAAATCCATACCATCTTCTTCCCACTTTCACTCAGGTATCTTCATTGGTTGTAATAATCCTATAGGTCTTTGATGTTTAGCTTTTACTCTCTGACATGTATCACATAAAGCAACATATTCAGCCACATCCCTCTTAAGTCCATACCACCAATACTTCTCTTTCGGATCCAAATACATCTTGGTACTCATAGGGTGAATAGAGTAAGCGGACTCATGTGCCTCACAAAGAATTGCATCTCGTATAGCCTTATTCTTAGGCACACATAGTCTTTTCCTAGACCATAGAGTTCCATTATCATCCATATGAAAACCCTGGTGCCCTACCAATCACTATGTTTTCCGCTATCTCTTTCAACTTCACATCCTGTAATTGACCCTTACGTATTTCTTGCTCCAGTGTGGGTTCTATCACCAACTCCACTGCATTAGTGACAAAGCCCAAGTTCAGTTGCTCAAATTCGGCACACAACTCACTTGGCATAGCTACCACTTGCACCTCCTTGGCGTAACTCTTCCTACTAAGAGCATCGGCAACAACATTCGCCTTTCTAGGATGATAGTGTACCTCCAGATCATAATCTTTTATCAACTCTAACCATCGACGCTGTCTCATACCAGATCTATCTGAGTGAAAATGTACTTTAGACTCTTGTGATCAGTATAAATATCACTCTTATGTTCGATAAGATAGTGCCTCCATATTTTTCGAGCATGAACCACTGCTGCTAACTCCAAATCATGAGTAGGATAGTTTAGCTCATGCTTTCTCAACTGTCGGGATGCATAGGCCACTACTTTTCCTTCTTGCATAAGAACGCATCCGAGACCTTGATGAGATGCATCACAATAGATAGAAAAGTTCTTGCTCAAATCTGGCAAAACCAATACCGGGGTTGTAGTCAACCTCTTCTTCAATTCTTCAAAGCTAGCCTGACACTTTTTAGACCACACAAACTTAGCATTCTTCTCCAATAGAGCTGTGATGGGCTTGGCAAGTTTAGAACAACCTTCTATGAACCTTCTATAGTATCCATCCAATCCTAAGAAACTTCAAATCTCTCCCACATTAGTTGGTGGTTTCCAATTCAACACATCTCTCACCTTGCTTGGATCTACTGCTATCCCACCATTAGAGACAACATGGCCTAGGAAGAAAACTTCCTTCAACTAGAACTCACACTTGCTTCGCTTAGCATACAACTTGTGTTCTCTGAGCTTTTGCAAGACCAACCTTAGATGTTCAGCATGTCTTCTTCTATTTTCGAGAATACCAATATATCATCAATAAATACCACCACAAACTTATCCAAAAACTCCATGAACACCTTATTCATCAAGTGCATAAAGTATGAAGGCGCATTGGTCAAACCAAAGGACATAACGGTGTACTCATACCACTGTTCGCCTAAACGGCCGTTTAGCCCATTTAAACACCATGTAAATGCTACATGGTGGTGCGTTGTTTTCGTTTAATCACCCGTTTACCCCGTTTAATTGGCCGTTTAGCTCGTTTAATGGGACGTTTTGCCCGAATAATGGCTAAATGGTAGGTAACTGACTGTTTATAGTTTAGCATTTAGGAAAACACTGACTCATACAAACCATACCTCGTAGTAAAGGCTGTCTTGGGAATGTCAGTTGCATGAATCTTCAACTGATGATAACTAGAACGAAGATCAATCTTAGAGAAAACACAAGCACCTCTTAGCTGATCAAACAAGTCATCAATTCTAGGCAATGAATACTTGTTCTTGATAGTAACCTCATTTAGGGGCCGATAATCCACACACATTCTCTGAGTACCATCCATCTTGTCAACAAATATAACCGATGCTCCCCAAGGTGACGAACTAGGACGAATGAAACCTTTCTCCTGTAACTCCTTTATTTGTTTCTTAAGTTCCTCTAGTTCATTAACCCCCAATCTATATTTACGCTTAGCTATAGGTGCAGTTCTAGGTAATAATTCAATAATTAACTCAATGTCACGGTCAGGTGGCATACCTGGCAAGTCGTCGGGAAACACATCTGGAAACTCATCCAGTACTAGGTCCTCTTGGTTGATGCAATCATCAAGCTGGTTCACTATGGCTATCGGCTATGCTTGTACTACAACATTGACACTGATTCTATCCCCATTTAGTGCGGTCACAACAACTACCTTCTCTTGACACTGAATGACTGCCCGGTTTTGCTTCATCCAGTCCATACCCAGAATCACATCAATGCCAGATGTTCTCAACACAATGGGGCTCACTTTAAACTCTACCCCCCTTAAGGATAGACTAGTCAGAAGACAACGCTAAGAAGCTTGCATACTACCTCCTGGTGAGTTTACTAATATGAGATTTGGCATGGCACATAAGGGTATGCTATGCGTTCTAACAAATGCTTGTGATATGAATGAATGCAAAGCTCCAGAATAAAAAAGAACAGTTGCAGGAGTTGAGTTGACATTGAACGTACTGAGCATGACTTCTGGTTCTACAAGCGCCATCTCTGTAGACAGATGATTCACCTTGCCTGTGTTGGGCACTGGCTTCTGATAACTATTCTGCCTCTATGGGGTCTGCTGGTTTGGCTTCTCAAGCAATTATAAGACAAGTGACCCTCTTTTCCATAGTAGAAGCACTTGTTCGGAGTGCTAGGTGCACTAGTTTTCATGGGAGTGTTGTTAGGCGCTCCTTGTCATGGTGTCTGCTGACCACTCTGCTGCTGGGGACATTGATTGCCATTCTGCTGCTGGTACGATGGACACTTCTGGTTTGGGTTGCGCTGAGGATACTAACCATGATTCCCCTAATTGGGTCATCCCTAGTACCTTTGCTGGAAGCCTTGCTGAGGGTTGGTGCACGGACAAGTATTGTTTCTAGAGGCCTATCCCTGAAGCCTCCTCTTCTTGGCCTCCATCTCGTTGCGCTTATTGTCAATAACTTTAGCATGATTCACCAGCATCTAAAAATTGGGGTATGTATTGGATATAAGCTAGAGTTGCAGACCGTCATACATATCCTTGAGAAAGCGGCGTTGCTTATCAACATCATTAGCCACCTCATTCGTAGCGTAACATGACAACTGAGCAAATTTGTCATGATACTCAGCCACAGACATAGATCCCTATTTTAGAGCTCTGAATTCCTCTTGTTTGAGCTCTATCAATCCGTCAGGTATATGGTAGGATCTGAAATTCTCTATAAATTCCTGCCAGGTGACAGGAGGAGCATTAGTAGGACGTCCATACTCAAATGCCTCCCACCAGTCTTGAGCTTCTCCCAGGAGTTGTCCTGACACGTACAACACATTCTGCTGGCCGTCGCACTACGCTATGTTGAGTTGCTTTTCCACTGCATGAAGCCAATCATCTGCTTCCAGTGGATCAGTGGCATGAGAAAACACTAGGGGTGGCCCTTCAAGAATTCACCACGCTTGTCACGCGGTGCTCCACCAATTGGTTGATTCTGCTGATTCTGCACCAAAGCTTGCATAAGCTGTGTCTACACTGCCAGAAGTTGCTCAATAGTAGGTGGCGGTGGTGGCGGTGGATGTGGGGGAACACCTCCATGACCTTGGCTTTTTTCTCTTCCAGACATCTGACATCCAACAAAAATATTCAAAATTTAGAGATTTCTAAGTTATATACACTTGTAGAGATACATAATATATTTGGAAAACTTTATGGACGAGTTCCAACACCAGCAGCTCGGTAAAACAGCCATATCTCAAGTTCAAGATATCCAAAAGAGTTGATCTTTACATGGTTGTAATGCTTAAGAAATTGTCTACAACTTTTATTCATACCACATTTCCAGATTTTGTGGTTAGGTTTATCAAAAATAGGATACAACCAAAACTGTTGCAGATTCCAGACTGCACAGAAACTTCAAATTAAAACAGTTATATCTCTCAAACCAGATCAGGTATAGGGGTGATTCTAGAGGCAATATAAAGATACTTAAGTCTAGTTGCTCCCATAAAAATTTCATAACTTTGGGTCAAGTAGATTTAGATTGGCATTGAGATAAGGGAAGACTGCTCTGAAAACCGATCCGAGAGAACATGATGTACCAAACCCAACTATTTATTTATTGACTCAAACTTTAATATTCTTAACTATCGAACTTACGGACATGCCCACAAAGTTCCAGCACTCATTACAAAAATCCAACTTACACATAAACATAAAAATAAATCAACTAGGCACACCAAAGTTCACACCACACTACTAGACTCGACTTGACCCGTGCTACTAACGTCTTATGACGTAGAAAGGACTCCAACACCTATGGGCGATGTAAGGAAAATGGACCCTAGGCCCATTTACTTTGGATTTTGGTATTTGATGACCAACACAACCAAATTGGACTAATGAATTTGCAAGTGATTGTTTTGTAGTACAATAAGGTGCAAGACATGACTTGGATGAAGGCGACGTGATGATCTCACGATCAACACCTTAAGCAAGATCCTAGAAGCACAAGAGAAGACCCAAGATATCAAGCAAAGTCCAAGCACGAGGATAGAAACCAAGCCAGATGCAAGATCATGAAGAAACGAGCTCACAGAGGTGATCGAACGCAGCACCGGACGCTATCCTTATAGCAACCGGAAGCTCCGATCAGTTGCTCAGCAACAGAAGGCATCTACAGCAGTGATCGGACACTGAGTACTAAAAGTGACTGGATGCAATGATGGTATTGTTCATCATCCTAGCAACACACCCAGTACTGACTAGACGCTGGCGGCAAATCGACAAGGACGCAGGAACTACAGCGTCCGATCGAGTACAGAGAGGTTCCAGAGCGGCGAAATTGCGACCGGACGCATCCGATGGCATGTGACTGGACGCCATCAGTGTTTGATCAGTTGATCAAGCTCTAATGGTCGAGACGACTAGACGTGTTCGGTCAGGACGAAAATAGCGTTCGGTCAGTAGCAGAAAAGCAGGATTTCGTCCCCAACGGCTACTTTCTTAGTGGGGCTTATAAATAGACCCCCAACCGGCCAAATGAGATAAGTGGAGTGGAGGAAACATACCAAGGGTGTTGTTACACCATTTTAGTGATCTCCACATGCATAGTGCTTAGTGATTCATTAGGTGATTAGTGTAGGTGCTTTGCAAAGTGCTTAGGTTGATTAGACCACCGCTTATGCGCTTGCTCTAGGTTTAGGCCTAGTGTTTAGTGAGGTTTGCATACCTCTTACCACTCGGTGCTTGCGCGCATCATTGTTGTACATCGGAGGGGCTTGTAGTCTTGCGAGATCACACCAACCGCGTTTGTGGTGTGGTTGCCACCGTGTATCGAAGGGAACAAGGCCCACGGCGGTTCGGCCAGAAGCTTGATAGTGAAGACGGCGGGGAGCATCCAGGAGAGGCTTGCCGGAAGGCACGTCGGAGACCCACTTGTGCATGGGGAAGGCCCGAGGCTATCCATGGAGTTACCCCACAGGGAGCTTGGCCCTTGTGAGGGATTCCTTGTGAGGGGCTCCAACGAGGACTAGGGGGAAGCTTGCGCGCTTCTCGATACCTCGGTAAAAATACTAGAGTTGTCGATGGGAGTTTCATATCTCTACCTTGCTCTTTAGCTTCCGCATTTACATTGTTTGTATTACTCCTTTTGCAGTAGAGATAGAAACACACTAGCAAAACCATAGTTGCACATTTAGATAGTTTATCTTTTGCATATGTTTTGCTAAGGGTAGAAAAAGAGGCCATAGTTTAGAGTCGTAGTTTTTAAGTTGCCTAATTCACCACCTCTCTTAGGCGTCATGGTTCCCTACAAGTGGTATCAAAGCAGGTTGGCTCAATTTGGACCTTTGGCTTAACCGCCGTTGAGCCGAAGCTATTTAGAGTGGTTGGGATGGATACTTCTAGGCCTCTGCATTTTGACAGCACTAACTTCCCCTACTATAAAGCTAGAATGGCTTGTCACCTTGAGAAGGTTGATTCGGGTGTTTGGAGAGTCACTCGTGATGGGATGAAGCCCATTAAGAATCCCGATAAACCCACAAAGAGTGAAGAAAAAGAAATTCATTTCAATGCTAGAGCTAAGAATTGCTTGTTTGAATCTTTTAGCATGGATGTGTTTAACCAAGTATTCACTTTAAATATGACCCAAGAAATTTGGTTAAAACTCCAAGAGCTCCATGATGGCACAACTAATGTTCGTGAGCAAAAACATTGTCTAGCCAAACAAAATTATGATTCCTTTAAAATGAATGATGATGAGCTTGTTCGTGATATGTATTCTCGTTTGAATCTAATTATCAATGAGCTCCATTCAATAGGATTAATAAAGCTAGATGATGTGGACATCATGAGGAAGATCATCTCCGTGCTACCACAAAAGAAATATTCAAGCATCATCACCATCCTTCACAACATGGAGGACTTGAGCACCATGACCCCGGCGATAGTCATTGGCAAGATAATGGCATTTGAAATGTCACGCAAGTTGGGTCAAGAAGAAGCATCTTCATCAAGCAAAGTCAAAGCTCTCGCATGTAGTGAGAAAAAGAAGATGAAGGGCAAGCAAATTGAGACAAGCTCAAGCTCAAGCTCCTCAAGTAAAGATGAAGAAGAAGATGAGGATGATGATGATGATGATGAAGATTCAAGTGATGAGATGATCAATCTTCCTCCTCCACCTCCAACCTTGATGAAGAATCAATCAAACTTATCAACAAGGTGGAGAAGATGATCCAAAGGCTCAATGTCAAGGGTGTGCCCATCCAAATTCAAGATTTCATCTTCACCAATCAAAGAAATGAGCAAAGAAAGAAAGGATGCTATGGATGCGGCGAGTTGGGGCACTTTGTGGAAGTTTGTCCAAACAAGCCCATACCCAAGACAAAGAAGAAGTCATGTAAGAACAAAGCCCTCACATCAATATGATCATGGGATGATTCTTCAAGTGAAGAAGAAGACCATCACAAGAGGCATGGGCACAAGCACTCATCATCAAGATCTTCTCGTGTGTGCCTTATGGCATGAGGTAACAAAAGCTCATCCTCTAGTGAGAGTGATAGTGATGATGAAATACCTTCTTATGACGAAATTGTGCAACAAAATCTTAACTATGCTAAAGTTTGCACTAGTCAACAAAAGAAGCTCCAAAAATTAAAAGAAAAGCTAGATAGTTCACAAGAAGCATATAAAACTTTGCTTGAACAATATTAGACATTTGCTAATCTCAATTATAAGGCGCCCCCTACCCCCTCCTTGGAGCCATCCTAAAACCATAATTCATATCCTCCTTGTTAGGATCAGAGCCAGCTCTCAAGAGAAGATTAGCCCTCCATAGGATCTAGTCTTGTACCTAGAAAATTGTGAGTTAGAGAGTGATGGAGGAGTTGGGAGTAGGTACCAGCCTATCGGTGCTACCTCTATGGCTTGTACTTTGGTGGATCTATGCTTCTCCAAGTCTACATCTGAGATACCTCTGGTAATTTTGTGCTCTTTTGTTCATGGGTTCACAGTTCTTTTGAGTGGTCTAGTCCTTGCTAGATCTCTAGATTAGAGTAGTAATCATTATCATAAGCGTGGTGCTTAGGCTATCGGCTACCTATGTTTGCTCCCTGCTTCTTGGTTGTGTGGTAGCATGGGGAGGTGATAGCCCCATCTATCCTTTATAGTCTACGCCAAATTGAGTAGGTTCTTAAATTAGTAGGACCGTAGTCGCGTCAGTAGAGTTATTTATTAACGGTGCTTTACCATCTAAGCGGCGTCCCAAAGTGAACACTAGAATCATACGCCTTGCTTTGTATAGGGTCATAACCATAGGAATCCTCTCTACTCATACCTTAAACCTTGATTGCTATTCCAAGAAAAACTAGTTGTTAGACAACACACACATGTTTCCCCATGGATACGATACTCGAAAATACTCCAGGTGAAAACTACTTCGATACCCGTGCGTTTGCGGATTTTATCTCTATGTGCCTCCACAGGTGTCAATAGACTCATTTTTGAGTGTTGTGGGACCGCTAGGGCTGTGTGTTTCTGGTCACTAACACCAATTATAAACTATCAATATAACTTGCATTTATATTTAATTCCATCACCAAACATAGGTATAGGGGTTTAAACTAATGAATTCCACGAGCTTTGGTAAATATTTGTATGCAGGATGATTTATCTAGAAAATAGCTCCCGAGACCACTGTCATACACTCCAAACAAGCAAACTGACGACAACAAGTGATTCAACCTGTGAAAACTGTGAAATACAACTCCAGAAGGTTCTAGAAGACACCACGCCGAAGCTTGGATCAAATGGCCACAATAGTGGCCCAACAGGCCCACTAGGTTCACAACTCGTTTGAGTGCTTTATTCTTTATCTGGGAAGAGTAAAGTAGTAATTGTAGTGTAAGCATGGTGCTTAGACTCTGGTTACTTGTGGATGCATCCTGCATTCCGGATCGGTGCTAGCTCACGAGGGTGACTCTTATAGTCTCATTGAATCTTCTGTAGTCCACCTCCCATTTGTAAGGGCACATAGGACACGGTTGCGAAGGAAAGCAGCCTCTGCTGGTGTCTTTCCCTAGTAATGTCCCTAGTTGAATAGTAGAGGACATAGCTTAACCAAGTCAGAATTAGAGAACCTTAGTTTTCCTCTCTACGCTCCTATTTATCCTAACCTTGTTGCTACCCTTAGTTAAGTTAGACCGTAGTTAGTCTCACATGTTTATCTGTGGATACGATACTTGGAATACTTCTGAGTGAAAGCTACAGCGGTATCCGTGCGCTTGTGGATTTATCTGTGTGTGTTAAAATATACCAACAAGCTTTCTGGCGCCGTTGCCGGGGAAACGATTGCTGAATTAACTACAAGCCTAGCTTAACCTTTTATCTTTTATTTTTTCTTTTGTTTTAACTTTTTGTTTAGCATGGATTCCACTACTATCTATCTATATGCTAAACCCACAAGTGCAAGCCTAAAACCACCAGATTCTTCAGAGCCTACCATAACACCTGGTTATGAGCTACGCTTGAGTTTAATAAAATTGATTCGGGATCAATCCTTCTTGGGAGAAGGCAACGAAAATCTATACTCACACCTACGAGAGTTTGAACAGACTTGTGCATGCTTACGTATCGCTGGCATGTCTGACAAGACCTTAAGATGGAAGTTATTTCCATTCTCTTTGACAGGAAGAGCTAAACAATGGTATAGTCTAACCGTAGGAAGTATGCAAGGAGATTGGGAAGCGCTATGCTCTAAATTTTGTTTACGTTTCTTTCCTATCTCTAAAGTGGTTAGCCTTCGAAAAGAGGTTCTAAATTTTAGATAACTAGAAGAAGAATCTCTTGGCACATCGTGGGATTGTTTTAATGACCTCATCATCACTGGCCTAGACCTTGTTATTCAAGACCCTGTACTTCTTCAACATTTTTACATGGGTCTTAGCAAGGATTTCAAGGAATCCCTTGATGCAGCCTCTAGAGGAGTTGTCCTTCATTTATCTGCTAGTGAAGCAAGGGCTATGCTTGATAGAATTAGTGGAAAGACTACCTACACAAGCATTCATAATAAACTCCCCGAGGAAGAGAAGGAATCATCTCCTAAACAAAAAGAGGAAGTTTTGATAGCCAAATCACAACCACTCCAATCCCAAGGTTTAGCTATCAATCCCGAACCACCAATACCCCAAAATCCCCAAAAGAAGAAGGAATTCCACCTTTGGAAATCTTTGTTGAGATTAAGGATGGCCCATTTGGTGCTGATTTTGGGAGAGCATTAAATTCTCATAAGAGACCTTCAAGTGAATATAATTCAAATCCTCTCAAGAAGGGAACTCTTAGAAAGCGTCCTTATTCCCATGTGGAACATTGGGAAGAATTCAAGGATGGCATGTCTAGTGATGCCATAGAAGGAGAGCCTAGACACTTAGAAGCCACTCCTATCCTCTCCCCTTCTATGCACACATTAGATGTCATATTTGAACCCATCTCTCAACCCATCCTTGAATCCGATGATCCCTCTTATGCTCTTTCTCCTAAGTCTCATGATGACCCTCAAAATCCATTAAGACAACCAATGTATAGGAATCATGAAGACCGCAAGGATGACCAAGAAGAGCAATGACAATGGCTGGAATGTATTAAGAATTGGCTAGAATGTATTAAGAATTCATAGGTCGTTGCTAAAGATTGGATGGACAAGGATGAAGCCTTATGGGTAGAATCCAAGGTTGGTCTAGATTCAAACGGTGAACTTAAATCAACCTCTTTAATAAATATGACTCATCCAAGTTTGGAGGAGGCCTTAGATGAGATCAACCCGAGAGCCACCAATCCATGAAAAAATCTTGGACAATTAAACATCAAATGAAAGAAATAGGCATGGAATGATGGAGACAATGTTTCTGCCTATAGACATTCATGAAGAAACACCCTTGGAGCTTGAAAAGGAAGATGACATCGATGAGCATGGAAGTTATTTCATGAAAACCTCATCAAATCCATGCTCACATGAGAAATCTCCTAAATTAATTAGTCTCTCCAACATTGCCACACACGAGATCTTCAACCCCCTCATGCTTCCTATTCATAGACTTTGAAAGGGTGGTTGTAGATGCATATGTTTATCATAAATATTGCAAATCTCATTGGCATGAATCCTGAGACTGGTACACGAAGATTGGTGTTGGTGGGGAAACCACTTCACCAATTAGAAGCGCAATTAGAAGGTTTCCTGAGGACGAGTTTTTTGTCCTAAAGCAAGTACTTTTGGGAGATAATGAGTTTTCACCTTCTGCTGTGATACCCTTGTGAAATAAGCATAGAAACATAGTTGTGAAAATATTCCTTCACTTATTTTTATCACTAACCATTTTAGGTTTGAAGCAAAAAGAATGAAGGATGACGACGTAAGGTACGTCCAACCAATTATCATGCAACATTGAATCACATTCACACATGAGAGTTCTATCCATCCAAACTTGATTCTGCCTTGCAAAATTCAAGTGTGGGGGATGAACTTCTCTGAAAAATCTTATGCCATACTGCTAATTTTGGTTATCTCTACCTTTAAGTCATGCTCAATTTGCTAAACAACAATCATGCTCTTTCATCTCTATTTGAATAAATCTCTACAATACTTTCATGCTACTTTTGTTTACTATAGTATGTGTAGGTTTTGAAGTATTTTCATACACATTTTAAATTAGGCATGGTGCTTAGTTTAAACTATTTTTCTTGAATTAAATTACATGCGGTGTCTAGTTTGTTTCTTGGACCAAAAGGTGTGCTGATTTTACTTCCAAAGGCTTTTAAATTAAGCGTGGTGCTTAGGTTAAAATGCCTTCCTAAATCAAATTAGACGTGGTGTCTAGGTTGATTTTTGAGCCGATAAGTATGCTATAGTAGACACTTGATATTTTGTTAGACTACCCCCTACAGGACACTCTCAATTCAATTTGGGTAAGTCACGAGATGAATTCAAATCGTAGATTAAGCAAGGCACATGATGAACTCCAATAACATTGCGCAAAGAAGACACAGTTCATTCATCATGGATGGAAGAACTATAAGTATCAAAATTCATTCACTTGTCTTCTGTTGCAAGTTACCTTTGCCTTGAGCCATGCTTGTATAGAACATGATAAACAAAATCTATGCTAAAGTAACCTTAAAACCATCTTTTCATTAGCATAGATGAAAACTACAAAATCCTAGAGAAACAACCCGTGTTTCAAAATTGTATATTCCTTCGGGTATGTGTTGTCCACTAATCCTTTGTAGGCATAAAACAATGAGTGAGGAAAAAGGTCTATCAAGGTGTTAAAAAAATCGAAGAGCAGAAAGATGGCATGACAAAAGGATGAGAAAGAAAGGGTGCAATCTAGGAGACAAGAAGCTCATGAATAGCTCAAGCTGCAAGGCTAGCCAAATAAGGAAAAGTTCAAGCAAAATGGGAAGGACCATCACGAGTCATCTACCCTTCGTCGGCATCATGCTCCAATGACAAAGGTAACATCCAAAGGTAAATGGTCATTATTTAAAAAAAAATTCCTTGATTCTGGTAGGCACATAAATAAGAAACAAAATATGTTTGAGTTACAATTTTCTTGATTTAACCTGATTAACTCAAGCTTGTTCCTAGCGCCACTTCCTTGATCTCGTAGTCTTAACTAAATGAGCTAAAAAATATACATCCTATCTCTAGAAGCTGATAGTCATAATCATGTAAAGATTCATACATTATGCACAGATAGACAATCTTTACATGGGTTAAGCAACTCAATCTTTTTGCCAAATGAACTTAAATGCTACATTCATGCTCAACCTTCTGATCTTACCACCTATGTTATAATTGAACAAAGCACATAACATCAACTTCATCATGTTTAATGTGCCTAAGGTTAGAGAAGAATAAGTAAAGTTTTGGTTCTATTGGTGTTTTCCCACCAACAGAGCCCATGCACTTGATCTCTACCTTGTTTTATAGCAGGACACACTTCAAGCAAAGTGTGGGGAAATCGATTCCCCAATTTCTATAAGTGAAGGTCCTGAACTTATCAAACCAAAATCAAAACTCAAAACCAAGATAGGTTTGGCGGAAGAAGGTGACATCACCATTAGTGGCATCATCATAAGAATCTTCGTCTTCAGAACAAACCGAGGTATTAATGAACTTCACAAGAAGTCTAGTTTGAAGGCCTTACAACATTGAACCCTCACCGAAAGAGCTAGCTTGGGTGAGAAGCACCTCCGTGTATCTAGGTAAGTATTCTTTTCCTTTTTAGTTTTAGTTTTTTTAATAGTTATGAAAATGATGAATGAAACAAAATAAAAAT
The DNA here is from genome assembly GCA_904845875.1 of Miscanthus lutarioriparius. Classification (NCBI taxonomy): domain Eukaryota; kingdom Viridiplantae; phylum Streptophyta; class Magnoliopsida; order Poales; family Poaceae; genus Miscanthus; species Miscanthus lutarioriparius. The sequence continues at coordinate 56,709,274 of CAJGYO010000007.1, read as the reverse complement.
TTATCTTTATAATAAATATATATAGCTATAGTAATAATGTGTGATCTAGTAAAATTAAAAACAAAATAAAAGGTGTGTCTAGTTTGCTTTAATTTAATTTTAAGAGTTGAATAGATAAAGAGGACTCAGAATAATCTCTTGAATGGAAATAATGAATAGTTGCTCTATTGTAATTCCTTTCAAGTACCTAGCTTTCAGCCTCAAATTCTCCTGAGTTTTGGATAAGATTGTTTTGACATAAGGGTTTACTCTGAACTTGAAACTCGTGGGTAGCATATGCTTGATCTAAGTCTAGGTAATTGACAGATATGATATGAGAAGGTCTGCGCTTCTGTTTATCTTGTTCCAAGTGACACTAAAGTTTTGGAGATTTATCTTTTGAAAAACACAAAAAATCTACATGATGAGTTACTATATGACAAAGCTTGAATTCCCACCAGAGCCATACATGTTATTTAGGCTAGGAAAACTTCCACATATATGTTGCTTACTTTTGCTACTTGCTTTTACATTGAGTTTTGTCAAGCATTGTTGACCCTTATGATAGGTTTGTCATGCTCTTAAAATCAAGATCACGAACACACCACATATACCTGCTGCTCCTACACTGGGAGTACGCAAAAACATGCCTTCCATCTAGATCCACCCAAAAATGTTCTACTCCTACACTGGGGGTGAACACAAAAACATGTTTGATAGGTTTTCCATCCACAAAATAAATGCTACAAGTTCTTGTTACTATCTCTCAAAGTTTTGTTGCAGAAAAGAGACATGGGGCTATGCAAAAGTTATTTATAAGAAAAAAAGAAAAAAAAGTTGAGAAAAAAAATGGACACAAAAGTGTCTGAGATATATAAAACAATGGGTACTCTGATGCCCGTCAGAAAAAAAGAGAGATGAATAAGATAGCCCCTATTCTCTCATAAAAATATTTTCAAGTTTCAAAAGAGATATATGTTTTCAAGGAGCAAAGTAGAATTAGGTTAACCACTATATGTATCCGCCATATACATTCACACACATGCACATCTTGATTTGATTGTATGACTCAACTCTCTTTGGATCCATTGTTTGACTTTACAATATATGCATTGCAAGTATGCTCTAGCTTTCTCTCTACCTATGAACTCCACATAAGCTTTAGTGGTAGGAAGAGATGAGGCATAATATCATTACTGCCTTTGGTGAGGATCCACAAATACCGCATATATTGAGAGACTTGAGAGTGTCATACAATGGAATCTCTGTGTTTTATTTTGAAAACTTATAATAACTCTGGAACAATGGTGGAACAAACAACTTGAGACATAGTGCTTGACTTGATCGTTCTGTCTTTCAGTTGCTCAAGACCCAAGTGAAGGTTAAGAAGCCCCATGGTTGAAGGTAATACGGGTAAGTTTGAAAGTTAGATCAGTTTATTCTAATCTGGAGGAGAATTTTTGATTGAACGCATGTGTACTTTTGAGGCGTGAAAATATTGTAGCAACTCCTGATCCATTGCTGAGTTTAGCTTTGCTTAGGGACTAACAAACGTTAAGCTTGGGGGAGCTTGTTGACGGTCACTAACACCAATTATAAACCACAACATAACTTGCATTTATATTTAATTCCATCACCAAACAAAGGTATAGGAGTTTAAAATAATGAATTCCACGAGCTTTTGTAAATATTTGTATGCAGGAGGATTTATCAAGAAAACAGCTCCCTGGACCACTGTCATACACTCCAAACAAACAAATCTATGACAACAAGTGATTCAACCCGTGAAAACTATGAAATACAACTCTAGAAGGTTCCAGAAGACACCACGCCGAAGCTTGGGCCAAATGGCCACAATAGTGGGCCGGCCAGCTCACTAGGGAGGTCGCCCAACCTGCCACGAAGCCCACTCGCCCTCCGCCACCTCGTACTCCTTCCTACGATCTACACAGTTAATTTTAAGGTGGTTTTAGGTCGGTTTATCCAACGGTGGTCGAGGGAGTTGACGTGGATCGATGACATGGTGATTGCTTGCCCTCTACTCCACCTTGATTCCTTGCCCCCTACTCCACCGCAATTCCTTGCCCCCTACTCCACCTTGGCCTATATATAGCAGCCCCTACCAACCTCCCTGGAGGCCATCCTAAAACCCTAATTCATATTCTCCTCGTCAAGATTAGAGCTAGCTATCAAAATTAGTCCTCCATAGGATATAGTCATATAAATAGAAATAGTGAGATAGAGAGTGAGGAAAGAGTTTGGAGGAGGCGCCGGCCTATCGATGCTCTCTCTACGGCTTGTACCTTGGTGGATCCAAGTTATATCTGAGTTTGCCTTTGAGATTTCTCGAGTAATCAACTTCTGATTCAAGTATGCTTCTTGTTTATATTATTCATTAGGTTCACAACGCGTTTGAGTGCTTTATTCTTTATCCGGTAAGAGTAAAGTAGTAATAGTAGTGTAAGCGTGGTGCTTAGACTCTGGTTACTTGTGGATGCATCCTAATTCCGGATCAGTGGTAGCTCATGAGGGTGAATCTTATAGCTTCATTAAATCCTCTGTAGTCCACCTCCCATTTGTAAGGGCACGTAGGACGCGGTTGCGAAGGAAAACATCCTCTGCTGGTGTCTTTCCCTAGTAATGTCCCCAGTTGAATAGTAGAAGACATAGCTTACCCATGTTAGAATTAGAGAACCTTAGTTTTCCTCTCTACGCTCCTATTTATCCTAACTTTGTTGCTACCTTTAGTTAAGTTAGACCGTAGTTAGTCTCACATGTTTCCCTATAGATACGATACTTAGAATACTTCTAGGTGAAAGCTGCAGCATTATTCGTGTGCTTGCGAATTTATCTTTGTGCGTTAAAATATACCAACACCGTGCTAATCATAATAAACAAAATCAAGGTTTTCATATATTTCCACATCTTTGCCATCCTTGAATTTATCTTCTCATAGGTGTTGACGGTAGTTATCATCCATCATAAACCATCAACATAACTTGTATAAATGCATGAAAATGATCACCAAGATAGGTTTAGGGGTTTAAACTGACAAATTCCATAAGTTTTGGTGAATCTGTGTTTTTAGCAGGGTATATTCAGAAAATGAGCAAGGTGGACCCAATCGTCAGAATTGAATGCAATTATCTCCGATGATAATAGCTCCAAAAGGTTCTAGAGGACACCAGAAGGTACTCCACTGAAGCAGGGCACAAGAGGGTGACAGGTAGGGCCGGCTGGCCCCACCTGTAGGCTGGCCGCCCCCTGGTCCCACAAGTCAACCATAGCTTCTACATCGGTTCCCCCACCGCTTTAGGGTTTGCATCTACACCGTTCTCTTCAATTTGGTTTGATCTGAGGGTCCAGAATTGATGTACCCCCCCTGTATATACCAGCCCCTGCCACCCCCTAGAATAACTCGGATCATTAAGTCAAGAAGGATCAGAAATTAGGGTTTCTAGAGAGTAGAATAGATCTCCAATTCTTCAAGTTCTAGTATAGGCTAGCTAGCAAGATTCAAGTAGAGTTGGGCTATTGCTTAGGATTCTGGATTTTCCATCTGGAGGCTGGTAAAGCCATTGTATCTCTCTATTATTCATGACTTTGTGCTATTTTAATATTATGTTTCTACTTATTATGTTCCAAGTTTGCTCTAGTAGTATACTTGATATAGTCATGATTGATAATGAATTTATACATAAGATCGCAAAGCGCTTAGCTCAGTACTCGAGTGAGGTAAGTGGTCGACATTATGTAAGCGTGGTGCTTAAATATTCTCTACCTACGGATGCACTCTACATTCCAGGTCATGTGGTAGATCACGAGTGTGACACTCTCATTGAATCCTTTGTAGTCCACTCCCCTTTTGTAGAACAAGTAGAACCCGGTTGCGAAGGAAATCAAGCACTGTTATTGATCTTCCTTAGTAATGTTCCTTATGTATAGATAGAGAGTTAGTTATGCTATAGATGAAAGCATATATACTATAGTGTACAAAAGACTTAGTAAATAAGAAATGACTTAGAAATCTTTTCTCTTAATTAATCTCCTGCATCGCCATACTACATTTATGAGTATCTATTTCTATCTCTGGATTACTAACAATGCCTTACACTTATCATTTATTTATCATTTGGCTTACCCCTGTTATAGCATGAGAGTTGAGTTAATGATTTTATCATAAGTATATATATTTGTCAATATCTCTAGCCACCCCATCGCTCCTCCCCGTGGAAAAAAATATAAATAACGATACCTAGTATACTCCTGGGTGAAATGCTATAATGGTATATTATCTGTGTGCTTAAGGATACTTAATATATATAAATTTAGAAGTGTTCTCAATAATTACCAACAACACATTTCTAGCATCATTGCTAGGGATGACAACTTAGTAAAAGAGTGATGCAAAGAAATGCCAACAGAGACCATCTTCTCGATGAGAGTCATAGCTCCACTGACTGTTAGTGAGAAGAAGGTTCCTCCGGCAGCATCATCTATGTGGGCTCTCGATGTGGAAGTTAGCCCATTGTAGAAGTTTTGAGGGATCAACCGGTCTTCCATCCCATGGTGTGGGTAGGCAAGGATGTGTTCTTGCAGCCTCTCCCATGCTTCTAGGATGGATTTTGATGCTGTCTGCTAGAAGTTGGAAATTGTACCACGAAGGGCATTGGTTTTGTCGATCGAGAAGAACTTCACGAGGAATGATGTGGAACACTTGTTCCATGTGTTGACAGCTTCCCGGTCCTTATAGAACCATTATTTCGCACTCCACCAGAGGGAGAACAGGAACAAGCAGAGTCTAATTACATCTGATGCAACACCCTCCATGAAGACGGTGTCACACAACTCTAGGAAGTGTTGAGATGTGCGTTTGCATGCTCGCTAAGCAGTCCACAGAATGGATTTGCCTGCACCATTATGATTAGGCCGGTCTTCAACTCAAAGTTCACGTCACCCATGTTGACAGCGGGCCCAACGGGCACATTGGCAACAGTAGGGATAAAGTACTCGTGTAGCATCTTGTTGGCCATGGTGTTTGGTACAAATGGTGCTAGGTGACAGGTTCGGTTGCCAGTGGAGTTGTAGAAGGAGGATCGACACAAGGTCGGGCCTACTTTAGGAATGACTCTGGATTCTTGGTGGAAGTCGTCGGCAAGTCAAAACCATCTTACACTATCCTATTTTCATCCACAACAGGAGAAAACAAGCAAAGTTACCCTATTATGATCAATGGCTACTACACATGCATATTATCATGAACATGTCCTAAAAGATTCTTTTAATCAGTGCCTTCCCTGGCAACGGCGCCAGAAATGCTTGTTGGCATTTCTTGGCGTCACTACTAGGATTGGTGTTTCCTAGCCATGGCACCAGAAATGCCATGATGATATTTCTAAACACATGCAGAAATATTCCGCAAGTGCATGGATATATCATTGTAGCATTTCACCCAGAAGTATTCAGGGTATCATATTTTCCATAGGGAAGGCATATGTGTAAAAGACTCTATCAAGTACATGAACAAGATGACATGTTGTATAGTGTACCAAAGTTCATAGCAGGGGTAAACCATGATAGATATATGGATAGTGTGACACACACACAAGGCAATCTCAAAGAATAAGGAATAAAGAATAAATAATAAAGAATAAAACCTAAATAGGAGCAGGCATCCTTGTGTACACAAGGGTAGAGTTGATGAGGATAGAGATGGATTCTTATGGTTTTAGGATCTAAGGATATATAAACTTTACTTTTACTTGCCTACTTCGGGCACCGGATTGCACCTAGTCTGCTAGGTGATGCCGGCCTATAGCTCTATGCCGTACCCAAACATGGGGGATTATGAGGGACGGACAGGGCTATGACCACCTACCGCCTACCCCTCAATCAGAGAGTATGAGGCAAACGAAGGTAGCCTCTAGCCTAGACACCATGTCTACACTATCGTCTACTACTCTAGCATTCTGGTAGGGTTATCCATCTTTATTAGGGCCCTCTACTAGAGTATCCACTGTAGGAACGGATGACGAACCCGCAAGCAAAAAGAGTAAAGATTAACTAACCAAAAGACTTTACACCAAAAGAACCACAAACACTTACCTAGCGAATGAATCCACAAAATAATTGTTCGCTGAGGTGTAAGTGGGGGGAGGCTACCGGCTAGTCCAGCTCTTCCCCAACTCTCCCACACATCTCTCTCTACTCAACTCTAACTAGCAAACTAGGGCATGAGCCCTAGGATTGATGCTCTTATCTCCAAGGATAGTGTAGCTCTTCTCCTTGTGTGCTGTATGAATGATAGAGCATAGATGATCATATGCTAAACTAGTAACATAAGAACCTAGCCCTAACTCATGATCATAGCAACATTGATAGAATAAGAACAAGAACAAGATGAAGAACATGACATGAATCAAAATGAAGAACATTGTATTGATCATACCAAATAAGAACAAGAACAAGATGAAGAACATGACATGAATCAAAATGAAGAACATTGTATTGATCATACCAAATATCTCCAATTACAAGCCTTGCCAAGCTCCTAATACTAAAAAAAGTAAAAAGAATACAAATGGAGAGGTAGAATGGCTCTTGTGTGGTGTGTTCTCATGTGAGAGCTCCTCCCCTCTATTTATAGTAAAGCTATAGTTAGTTTCTCTACAGGTGCCCATGCAACCATCATAGGAGAGACCACTAGGAAGTGCCATGTGGAAGGGGAGCCAAGGCGGTGCAGCTGGGGGTGCGCACGCACCTAGGCAGTGCCTCCCCATGACCGCATTTGTGTGGTCAGTTTCGGCGTGGGCCTAGGCTCTGGTTTTGTCAGTGGTTGGCCCAAATTTGTCATGTAGGTGGGCCTTCTCTTTATTTTCCTATTTTGCGCTTTCCTGGTTGCGCATTTTGACTCCATTTCCATGTGTTTCATGTATATGCCCTGTAAAACAATGATTCTGCAATACATGTGGAAATAGGTCAATATAAATAACATAGTGAGTAATCATGCTAGTTTATCCTTTGTTTGTGTCTTAATTTGTGATTGAATATGGTCGTTAAGGACCGCCAACAGTAAACTTTAGATTTTTTGGGAAGGAGTACTCTACTCCTTTGAAGGATTTTAGTTGTGTCCTAGGTTTTGATGCACAATGTGTAGTAGATGTAGACTTGGCTATCCAAGACTTTGATAAAACAAAATTTTGGAGGGAAATTTCTGGGAAAACTGATTTCTTTCGTCCCAGAACCACTGATATTCACAATCCTAGTTTACGCTTTATGCATAAATGGTTAGGTATGACATTGTTTTCTAGGAGTGATACCCGCACTGTAAGGACAAATGGTTTAAAATTGATGTATGCCATGGTTAAGAGGAAGAAAATTTCCCCTATTAAGTTCATGATGAATCAATGGTTGGAAGTTTTTACTCTTGTTGGCGATATTGAGTGTACTTCCTTAGTCACTAGAATTTCACCAACATGGGTCTCATGCAAAGATCTTTTGTTTCACTTATCACTAAGCGCCCTTGCATTGATTTTGAATATTTTTGGCCAGCTCACATACTTAAAAAGGAAACTGGGTGAACTATTATGATGTACCACGACTATACAACCGAGATTCCATTACCTAACCGGAACTATGGTTTGTATGTTGTGCAATCATTTACCATAAATTTGTAGAACAATGAAGTAGCCCCTATAGGATTGCATCTGCAAGGATCACCCGTACATCACAACCACAGTTATATGCTACCGATCCAATACTAGAAGAATCAGTCTATGACAGTTACATAGGGTTTGAGCAAGCAGGACCTTCCCGCTTGTTCCAACAAGAGCACACTATCTGGAGCCAACCTACACCTAATCACTCAGGCGGCTCCTGGCACTAGCAAGCTCCAAGTGACAGTGGCAAGGTGGGAACTTCCACAACTACCAAGGGCAAAACTATGAACAAACCTCAAGTGGGCATCAGGAAGGATGCATGTCTTTCTCTGGCCGAGGTACCATGACTTCCACGAGACCCAACACAACATCAACATCAGGTTTACATCCATTGAGGAGACCACCGCTACCATACATGGTACATTACACCAACAATCACAATGGCAAGCAGAGATGGGACACGAGATGGTCAGTCTCCAATAGCAATAGCAACAATAGAACCAGAACTAGGACCTTTTGTTCCAGAACTTCAACATTCGGCCACCTCATTGATCAACCACGACAACAACCAGCTTGGGGGAGGGCATTCTCTGTGTATCTAAGCTAATTATTTATTTTCCTTTTGTTTTATTAAGTTTTCTTTCTATTTGCTTAAAAAGATGCATAACTAAAAACAAAATAAAAATTTGTCTTTATATATTAGTAATGTGTGATCTAAAAAAATGAAAACAAAAATAAAAAGAGTGTGTCTAGTTTGTTTTAAGTTTGATTTTTAAGAGCTGAATAAAATAAAAAGGACTCTGAAGATAATCTCTTAAATGGAAATGATGAATAGTTGCTCTGTTGTAATTCTTTTCAAGTACCTAATTTCAGCCTTGAATTCTTCTGAGCTTTGGATAAGATTGTTTTGATATAAGAATTTACTCTAAACTTAAAACTCGTGGGTAGTGTATGCTTGATCTAAGTCTAGGTAATTGATGGATATGATATGAGCTACCGTTTATCTTGTTCCAAGTGACACTAAAGTTCTGGAGATTTATCTTTTGAAAACATAAAAATGCTACATGATGAGTTACTGTATAACAAAGCTGGAATTCCTACCAGAGCCATACATGTTATTTAGGCTCAAAAAGCTTTCACTCATATATGCTGCTTGTTTTGCATTGAGTTTTGTCAAGCTTTGTTGACCCTTATGAGAGGTTTGTCATGCTCTTAAAATCAAGATCACGTACGCATCACCCACATGTGCACTGCTCCTACACTAGGGGTAGGCACAAAAACATGCTTTCTATTTAGATCCACCCAAAAATGTTTTATTCCTACACTGGGAGTAAACACCAAAAAATATTCTTGATAGGTTTTATCCACCAAATAAATGCTCCAAGTTCTTGTTGCTATCTCTCAAAAGTTTTGTTGTAGAGAAGTGGCATGGGCTATGCAAAAGTTATTCATAAAGAAAAGAAAAAAGAGAAAAAGAAGGAGTTGAAAAAATGGACAAGTGTTTAAGATATCTAAAACAATGGGTACTTAGATGCCCGCCTGAAAAAAAAGAAAGAAGAGATGAATAAGATAGCCCTTGTTCTCTTGCAAGAATTGTTTCTAAGTTTCAAAAGAGGGATATGTTTTCAAGGAGCATAGTAGAATTAGGTTAGCCACCTCACATATATCCACCATATATATATCTACACACATGCACATCTTGATTTCATTGTATGACTTAACTCTCTTTGGATCCGAGGTTTGACATTACAATATATGTATTGCAAGTATGCTCTTTCATGCTATATCTCCACTCCTATGAGCTCCACATAAGCCTTAGTTGTAGGAAGAGAAAAGGCATAACATGATTATTGCCTTGGTGAGGATCCACAAATACCACATAAATTGAGAGACTTGAGAGTGTCATACAATGGAAGCTCTGAGTTTTATTTTGAAAACTTACAAAAACTCCGGAACAATAGTAGAACAAAGAACTTGAGACATAGTGCTTCACTTGATCATTCTGCCTTCAATTACTCAAGACCCAAGTGAAGGTTAAGAAGCCCCATGGTTGAATTTAATTGTAAGGAAAATGGACCTCAGCCCATTTAGTTTGGATTTTGGTGTTTGATGATCAACATGACCAAATTGGACTAATGTGTTTGCCAGTGTTTATTTCATAGTTCAATAGGATGCAACGTGGACTTGGACCAAGTTTGGAATGTGAAGAAAATGATCAACACTCAAAAGAAGACATTGGAGGAGGTGTTGATAGCTTAGAAGTGAAGCAAGGAGTCCAAGATGCGAAGATGAGGAAGCCCCAACGAAGAAATGCAAAGAAACAGCAAGAGGGGGCACCACCCTAGGCATGGCAGTGCACCACCAGGGGGTGGCGGTGCCACCAAATAGAGGGCAGCTGTAGCTGGAGAAAAGTAGGGCACTGGATAGCACCGTGTGCACGGCCCTAGTCACTGCCATGGGGTGGCGGTACACCGGATAGGGGGTGGCGGTGCCACTACTCTAATTTTCCTAAGAGCAGCGAGTTGGGACTCGGGCACCACCCTAGTCACCGCCCTAGGGATGGCGGTGCACCACCCTATGAACAATGTTCCAACGGTTGGCCTGTGAGTGAGCAATGGCTAGTCCACGTGGCGGTCACCACCCTATCTGGTGACTGGCACCTCCCTATCCAGTGACCATGCAGAGAAGAGGATCTCAGCCACAACGGCTAGTTTTGACTTGGGGGCTATAAATACTTGCCCCAACCAGCCATTTTGAGGGTGTGGGAGCTGAGGGAAGATAGGAAGGTGTTGCTACACCTCATTTGTGCTCTCCACATGCATAGAGCTTAAAGATCAATTGGTGATTAGCGTAGGTGCTTTGCGAAGTGCTTAGGTTAGTTAGACCATGCTCATATGCGCTTGCTCTAGGCTTAGGTCTAGTTGCTAGTGAGGTTTCCATACCTCTCATCCAAAGGTGCTTGCACGCACCGTGCTTGTACTCAGCAGGGCTTGTAGTGAAGACGGCGAGGAGCAGTCTAGGAGAGGCTTGCCAAAAGGCACACCGAAGACCCACTTGCGCATGGGGAAGGCCTCGGGCTGTCCATGGAGTTACCTGACTGGGAGCTTGGCCCTTGCGAGGGGCTCCAACGTGGACTAGGGGGAAGCTTGAGCGCTTCTCGATACCTTAGTAAAAATACCAGAGTCATCAACAGGAGTTTGCATCTCTACCTCATCTTTACCTTTCACACTTACATTGCTACCATGGTTATGTGCTTTTCTTCCCTAGCTTAGTTGATAGGATAGTTGATAGGATTGGAACCTAGGTTGCAGAACTCTTTTGCGGTAGAGATAACAACACACCTAGCAAAACCATAGTTGCATATTTCGATAGATTACTTTCATGCATAGGTTTTGACTAGGTGGAATTAGAGGCGTTAGTTAGAAGTAGAATTTTAAGTTGCCTAATTCACCCCCCTCTTAGGCGTCATGGTCCCTTACAGTAACATGGGTAAGTTTGAAAGTGAGATTAGTTTATTCTAATCTGGAGGAGAATTTTTGATTGAATACATGTGTACTTTTGAGGAGTGAAAACATCGTAGCAACTCCTGATCCGTTGTTGAGTTTAGCATTGCTCAAGGATGAGCACAGGTTAAGCTTGGGGGATCTTGTTCACGGTAGTTAACACCCATCATAAACCGTCAATATAACTTGTATAAATGCATGAAAATGATCATCAAGATATGTTTAGGGGTTTAAACTGACAAATTCCATGAGTTTTGGTGAATCTGTGTTTTCAGCAGGGTTTATTCAAAAAATGAGCAAGGTAGACCCAATCGTCAGATCAAATCATGTTTATCCATGATGAAACTAACTTAGGAAGACTTTAGAACACTCCAGAAGGCAAACCACCGCGACGTGGCCTGAGACGCTGCCATGTGAGGCTGGCTGGCCCCACCTATAGGCCGTTCGGCCTATGGGGTCACCCTATCAGCCTCTGCTTCAACATCAGTTCTCCACCACCTCTATGGATCAATCTTACACCGTTGCTCAAGGTTGGTTCCTATCGAGGGCACATATTTGATGATGCCATGGATTCATGGGCCCATAGGACCCCTAGTTCCCCCTATATAAGTCCCCCCATACCACCCTAGAGCATCCTCCTACAATCAATCCATCATCAAGAGAGATCATCCTCAGAAGAAGAACCTCAGAAGCTCCACAAATATTCCATAGGCATAGCTAGCTAAGTGAGATCTAGAGAGAGGCAAACCATCTGCTTGGATTTCTGATCTTGTCAAGAGCGTGGCTTGGTAAGGCCTTTTGTATCCTTTCTTGTATCTTTCATTATTCATATGTTTGCTACAATTGCTATGACATTGTTCTTAATATTATTCATGTTCTTAGTTATCATGTTCATCATTTACTTTAGTTATATGCTTAGTATACTAGATTATCATTGTGTTTATGCATATGTTCGCAAAGCGCTCGCTCTAATGTACACAGGGTGAGTGGTCGACATTGTGTAAGCGTGGTGCTTATACATTGTTTACTTGCGGATGCACCCTATATTCCGGGCCATGTGGTAGATCGCGATTGTGACATTCTCGTTGAGTCCTTTTTATTCCACTCCCCAAATGTAGGTCAAGTAGGACCTAGTTATGAAGGAAGTCAGGTTTTGTTCCCGATCTTCCTTAGTAATGTCTCTTCTGTGTAGATATGAAGTTAATCCTTAGCCATGATTATTAAGTATAATTGCACTAATCAACCTATGCTTTGACTTGTAATTAAGAATAACTTAGGAATTAGTTTCTCTATTATATCTACTTAGTCTTGCTATTGCTATCATAAGGAGTACTCTGAGTGTTCATTGTTCATTTATCATTTATCATCATACATATATATATAACCTATCTCTTGAATTACCCCTATTCAGAGTAGATGGTTGGTTTATTTATCATAAGTATATGTTATCAATAATTTCCCTTTGTCAGTCCTTCCCTTAGGTAAAAATATAAATAACAATACCTGGAATACTCCCGGGTGAAGTGCTACAACGGTATATTATCTGTGCGCTTGCAGAATTCATCATATATAGATATTCTTTCTAAGACACAGTTAAATACCAAAGTACTTCTTAGGTGTCATTATTATTAGTGATACTAAGAAGTACCAACAATAGGCTACCCCTTTGAAAATATTTTTCAAGAAAAACTTACCTATGGGAGCCTTAAGAGAAACTGTTTTTGCCTCTTGCCCCAAAAACCCAAAGGTGAAGCATCATGACTCATTTGAGGAGGTGAAGTTCGTATCTCCGTTCGTTTCACCTGAGCTTTCTTGTGAAATGGAACATTCATCACCACCCTCGTTCGAACCCAAGTCACATCCCTTTGGCCATCCAAGCATTGTTCTCGATAGAGGTCGAGATTCAACGTTAATCTTGCATGATAAATCTCTTAGGAATGAAAACTCATGTGCCATGGACATCTTGCTTAGTGACTTGTGCTCCTACGAGGATTCCAACCATCTCCTTATCCTCGTTTCAAAACTTTTTAAGATGATGGTTGTGGATTCCTTTATTTATCATAAATATTGTAGATCTCATGGATGTACTATGGCACTAACCTTGCAGCTTGAACAACAAAGCTAAATTCTTGGTGGTGAAGTTAGAAACAATACCACCATTGATAGTTGCAATATGAAGTTCCCAAGGTCGAGCTTGTGACCATAAACAAAGCACTGCCGGGAGATACCCCAGATTATCATAAAAAAGATTATTTTAATAATAATAATAATAAAACCTTTACTTATTAGTAAAAAGCAAGAACATGTTGTTAGTAAAGTATGCACCTTCGGGTATTCTTGGTTGTTAATCCTTTCAGGTAAAAGATCAAGAAGAATAGGGGACATACAATGGTTGAGAACATGGGAGCGACATCCACTGTACACCTTGATGTTCTTTAGTGATGGAACACACACTCAAAAGGAGACTCCCAACATTGCACACTTAACTTTTACACAAAAGTCCAATTGTGGGGGGCAAGATGGTGAGAATCCAGAGTTCCATACGCACCAAAGATCATCCTGCTTAAAAAAGGAAATGATGATGTTAGCTCTACCTTGCTATAAAGAAAATTATATAAAATGATCTTTATAAAAAAGATTTGTTCACCAACTCCTTTAACTCATATTTGTCTCCATATGGTTTTGCTCATACAAGTTGATGCTTCTATTTTTTATGTCATATGCTTTGGTTTGGATGTATTCATATGGTACATCCATAGGTCCGTTAAAATTAAGCATGGTGCTTAGGTTAAAATGGCCTCCTTTAATTGAAACTAGACATGGTGTTTAATCTTGGTTAATGAACTTTGAGTTATTATTTTCATAAATAATGGAGGTAATCTAACATGGAGATGAATCAAGGCTATGTCTATTTTTCAAAGTTTACTTTAGCCTTGTTTGAGTTAAGCTCAAAAGATAAAAGTTGGGCGAACGGTTAAAAAATTTGCTATAGAAATAACAATAATAACAAAAGTAATAAATAAAATAATAATAGTAATAAAATTATTTAGGTTGCCCGGTGTTCAAACCGGCATAGACCTTGTTTGTTTCCACCTTTGGTTCTTTTTGTTTGAATAAAATAGGTACAAAAATAAGTATGGGGGAGATCTCTCAAAGAACGACACGCACACATAAGATCTCCCACCAACACGTCGCACAACCATTGAACAATCCATCATGTAGAATAGAAAGTTCAGAGAGGATTGGCTGAACCTCTAATCTAGCCAAACCATCTCTAACTCCCCGTAGCTCCTTCGTCTTCAATGATGGTTTGTGCAACACTACTGTTGGTGTTTATTAACTTGTCACTTGTTTGAGTATATAGCCACCTATTATAAACCTATATCCCCTCACTTTACTAGGTTGTCATCCCTAGTGATGATGCCAGAGATATGTGTTGGTACTACATAGTATTACTACTAGAATAACAATAAGCAGTTCTTTAGTAATTATGTGACTAAAGAGAATATATATAAATCTATGAATGAAAAGTATCCGCAAGCGCACAGATAATATACCATTGTAGCATTTTACCCGAGAGTATTCTAGGTATCGTTATTTATATTTTTACCACTGGGAAGGTCTAGCATGGACAAGTATTCATAACTTATACCATTAATGGAGAAATAAACCATAACCAATATTCTACTCGTAACAGGGGTAAGTCATAGGATAAGAGATATGAAAAGTATTGATCAATGATCATGATAAATCACTCAGAGTACTCCTTTCTATGGCATTAGCATGGCCAGGTAGAATATTAAAGGAATAATTCCTAAGTCATTCTTAATTACAAGTCAAAGCATACATTTGATTAGTGCAATTACACCTAGCAATCATGGCTAAGATCATCATCATATCTACACATAAGGGATATTACTAAGGAAGATTGAGGGCAGAGCTCGTTCTTCCTTCGTAATCAGACCCTACGTGCACCTATATTTGTGGAGTGGACTACAAAGGACTCAATGGGAGTGTCACATCCACGATCTACCACATGACCCAGAATATAAGGAGTATTCGCATGTAAACAATGTATAAGCACCACGCTTACACAATGTCGACCACCCATCTCGTGTACTTTGGAGCGAGCGCTTTGCGAACTTATGCATAAACATAATGATAAGCTAGTTGTACTAAGTTGTAACACCCTAAAATTTGCTACTCTTGAAATAGAGCTAAAATGATTTAATTTTGTATTTTTATGCTCACGAAAACATGGGTAAATAATACATTTTCATTAGATTAAAATTTATCTTAAGGTAGAAATGTGTTTCTTGCATTCATGTCGGTCGCACCTTGTGTTTCTATGTGCAAAATGTGTTTTTTTTAAAATATGTTTAGGAGATGAATATCTATCTTTAGGAATTTTCTAGCTTCTTTCTAGAATTTAATTCCTACCTCCTTCACCTTAATCTTTATGTTCCAAGTTCCCAACAATCTTTTCATGAGCTCCAAAAACTTTATTTGGGTTCATCATGTTCCAAAGTGTCTCTGGGAATTTTCCATAAATTTTTCGGAGGTCTCGGAGTATTTTTCGTGGCTTAAATATCAATTCTGCACTTTTTCTAAAATTATTTTATTTGTGAAATTAATTAATTCCGAAAATAAATAATATATCTCATTTTCCAACCAACTCTCAAAGCCCATGTGCAATAATCCTAATAAATCTCAAAGCCCCATGCATTTATTTACTAATGGGCTTTAATGATTATTTAGGTCCATTAGTAAATGTGCAGGGTGCAACATCAATTAGTACCATATTGCTAGTTGATGTAGATGTGGGGAGTTTTTCTCCCTATAAATATGTGCCAACCCCTTGGGCAAAGCACACCAAAACTACCGTAAAGGGAGCCCCTAGTTTGGAAAATCCCTCGTGTACTAAATTAGTTTTTTCTCATCCTTCTCTCGTCGTCACTGCCTGACACCGTAGACCTGCCATAGACCATAAGAAGGCCCTAGGTGAGTTCATTGTCTTCTCCTCTTATTCCCTGTGCTATCGGCTCGTAAAACCGTGGCCTCTAGGGCCCAAACCAAGCGCTCAGGGAGCTTCTCGCCGCCGGTAATGGAGCTTCACCGCGTCGGTTTTCTTCTTTGACCGATGACTCTCTCTCCCCCTCCTTTCTAATCTGAGCCGTCCTGATTCAAACCAACGGTCCAAGATCGCCCGTACCCCTTTGCCGGGTTTATTTGCAAAAGAGATCCTGCAGTTTCACGTAATATAACCCGCAGTCCATGGCGCACTTCCAGAATATGTTTTCCTATTCTGAAAGCGTAGTATCCCTTTGTTAGATTCAGAATACGTTTTCTTCTTTTAAAAACGTATTTTCTTCAGTTAGATCCAAAATACGCTTTCATCTATTTACACTTTTGCCTCTAGTCTTATTTAGGCCATTAATTCTTCATTTTAACTCCGATTTGACCCATTCAAGTTGCGTTAGATTCATAATTGAGTAATCTACATGTTCATCCTATTGTTAAATATATTTTCAACTTTTGAAATTTGAGGTTACATTTAATCTATTATTTTATTAAAGGAAATCTTGTTTAATTCATAACTTCTTCATTATAACTCCAATTAGAGTTCTTTTCGTGTCTGTGTGTTCGTAGCAACGTGTAGAACATTTTTGAAACTTTTTTTACATGTTGTTTCATATGTTTGATGTACTATTCTAATTTAGTTCTATTATTTGCTTCGTGTATGATTGCATGGATGTTTGTGTGGTGCTTTATGATCTTGTCCAGTCGGTGAGCTTTACGTGTTGATCAAGGAGTCCCTTTGAAGTTTTGGACTTGAAGAAGGATCAGAGTTTAAGGCAAGTATGGCATGGGATCTTTCTTGTTGTCCTATTCACTTTAATAATTTAATCATATGCATGTGTCTGCCTTTGGCCATCGTAGTAATTTTCCTAGCTATTTGATATCCTGGATTCCTTGATTCCTATGGGTTATTGCATTGTGTAGTATGATGCTAGTGCTCAAACTAAAGCCATGATCTTGTAACTTGACTAATGGATTATGCAATAAACATTAAAATATGATTTTTAGCAACATGGAACAAGGGGGCTAGAGCATTGGGCTATTTTATGGTGCTCTAGATTCCTCTCCCTAAGGACTTATCTATAAGCGAATATCTGGGACTTACAGTACAACTGGGAGGGCTACATGGCTCTAGCTTTAGCTCAGTATGAGGACCTTTTCTAGCTTGTTAGTGGTTACTTTTATGGTGCAAGAGGGGCTCCGACGGGTATGATCTCGGCCTGCCAAGAGGGTGCACTTTGGTTTCTTGGTATTTTGTTAGTCACTCTTTGGAGGGGGTTCATGCTTATTGATGGAGAAACCTTAGTGGCCCTAACTTGTTAGACGAACCTTTGAAAGGCTTCATAGTGAACCCTATCGACCTTCCTTGGTAGTGGGTCAAGAGGTTGGCCGCCTTAGGCAAAAGGGTAAATCACGACTCACAGTGAAAGTGTACAACCTCTACAGAGTGTAAACCCGGTATATCACCCGTGGTCACGGTCACGAGCTGCCTTGGACCCTTATGGAATAGATGAAGAACATGGATGATATCGATGATAAAGATGCTCATTAATGATTACTATTTATGCTATTTATTATTCATGTTTACCTGATCATGTGTTTATATGGGCTTGTGAATAAACTTGTTGCCACCCAATTGCTAAAAGATGACTCATTAAAAGCTAATTGCAGTTAAACCAGTGCCAGCCTTTTGAGCCTCATGAACCCCATGTTATATTTGTTGAGTACGACATGTACTTATGCTTGCTTTACTTTTTAAATCTTTGGAAAAATCCTGGATGGGTACCAGATTACTAGAGTTTGGAGGAATTAGGCTCGTGATCAACCAGTCAATTGTCCCTGTGGAATTGGAGTCTTCACTCAAAGATCAGAATTGTCTTTCCACTGTTTGCTGTCTAAGGTTATATCTTTTATACTAAGTATGTTATATATTAAGCATTGTATATTGATATTACCTTTATTTGTAACTATATATGAGATTTGACTTCCTGGGCTCACATATGTTGTGTATCTGGTTTTCTCCTTAAAACCGGGTGCTACATAAGTATATAATCAAAGTAGACGATGAACATCATAACAAAGAACATGAATAAGATGAACACTGAGATTGTCATAACAATTGTAACTAGCATATAAAAATAATGGAGAAACAAAAGAGAGAGAGAGGGGTACAAAGTTTATACCGAACCACGCTCTTGACAAGATCAGGAATCCAAGCGAAGTCCTGCTTGCCTCCCTCTAGATCTATCCTAATTAGCTATGTTATGGAGGAGGAGCTCTGAGGAGATTAGGGTTTCTATCTTCTTAATTGACTAGATGACTTTTGATTCCTAGGGGAGGCAGGGGCTGGATTATATAGCCCTTGGATCAAACCGACTTAAGCAACGGCCTAGATCCATCCTCAAAGGTTGTGGGAGACCACCATACAAAGCTGGCTGACAGGTGGGCCTAAGAGGGGTTGGGTGGCCCCACCTGCAGACTGGGTGGCCCCACCTATCAAGGGGTGGCACTCCGCTTCGGTGACATGGCTTCTAGACCCTTCTAGAGTCTTTCCACATAGGTACCGCGGCGGAACTCCATATTTTCCTTTGACAATTAGGTCCTCCTTGGTGGTTTTCTGATTAAACCCTGCTAGAAACATAGATTTACCAAAACTCATGGAATTTATTAGTTCAAACCCCTAAACCTTCATTTGTGATTATATTTATGCCCTTATACATGTTTAATTGACAGTTTATAATGGTTGTTAACTACCATCAACAAGCTCCCCAAGCTTAACCTTTGCTAGTCCCTTAGCAAAATTAAACTTAGCAAAAATTGGATTAGGAGTTTAAGGATTTTGAAAGCATTGAAGCAACTCCTCAAAAGTACACATGTGTTCAAACAAGAATTCTCCTCCGGTTTTAGAATAAACCGATCTGACTTTCAAACTTACCCATATTACCTTTAACCATGGCGCTTGTAGCCTTTACTTGGGTCTTGAGCAATTGAAAGACAGAACGATCAAGTCAAGCACTATGTCTCAAGTTCTTTGCTCAACCATTATTCCATAGTTTTTATATATTTTCAAAATAAAACTCAGAGCTTCCATTGTATGACACTCTCAAGTCTCCAAGGCAATAGTGATGTTATGTCTTTCTCTTCCTACAACTAGGCTTATGTGGAGCTCATAGGAGTGGAGAAAACATAAAGAGCATACTTGCAATACATATATTGTAAAGTCAAACCTCGGATCCAAAGAGAGTTAAGTCATACAATCAAATCCAGATGTGCATGTGTGTGGTTGTATGGTGGATATATATGGTGGCTAACCTAATTCTACTATGCTCCTTGAAAACATATCTCTCATTTGAATCTTGGAAACAACTTTGCAAGAAAATAGGGGCTATCTTATTCATCTTCTTTTTCTTCTTCTCAGGTGGGCATCTGAGTACCCATTGTTTTAGTAATTCGGACACTTGTCCATTTTTTTCTTATCTCTTTCTTTTTTTTATGAATAACTTTTGTATAGCCACATGTTTCTTTTCTGCAATAGAACTTTTGAGAGATAGCAACAAGAACTTGGAGCATTTATTTGGTGGATATCCTATAGGGCATATTTTTGGTGTTCACTCCCAGTGTATGACTAAAACATTTTTGGGTGGATCTAGATGGAATGGTATGTTTTTGGGCCTACCCCCAGTGTTGGAGTAGTGCATATTTGGGTGGTGTGTACGTGATCTTGATTTCAAGAGCATGACAAACCTCTCATAAGGCATCAACAAAGCTTGACTAAACTCAATGCAAAACAAGCAGCATATATGAGTGGAAGTTTTTTAGATCTAAATATCATATATGGCTCTGGTAGGAATTCAAGATTTGTCATACAGGAGCTCATCATGTAAGATTTTTATGTTTTTCAAAAGATAAATCTCCAGCACTTTAGTATCGCTAGGAACAAGATAAATAGCAGCTTAGACATTCTCATATAATATCCATCAATTACCTAGACTTAGATCAAGCATATGCTACCCACGAGCTTCAAGTTCAGAGTAAATTCTTATATTAGAACAGTCGTATCCAAAACTCAAGAGAATTCAAGGCTCAAAACTAGGCACTTGAAAGGAATTACGACAGACCAACTATTCATCATTTCCATTGCAAAAGATTATCCTCAGAGTTCTTTTATTTAACTCCTAAAAACTAAACTAAACACATACTTTTATTTTGTTTTTATTTTTAAGATCACACCCTACTATATATATATAGCTAACATAATTTTTTATTTTGTTTTAACTTGTTATGCATCTTTTTATGACTCTAGCAAATATATAGAAAACTCAAAGATAGTAAAACCAAAAAGGGAAAGAAATACTTTGCTAGATACATGGGGGTGCTCCTCCCCTAAGCTAGATGTTGTCGTGGTCTTTCTTAAAATCTCTCTCATCCTTCCAGAAGTTGTTTTCCTCATGCAACGGGTGTAGCAGTGGCTCAGGAATATGTTATTCGGATGGATGGCTTTACTCTTGATCATCCTCCAAAATATTCCAACAAGAACACAAAAACTCGTGGCACAGATTAAGATAAGGTGTTAGCGGTCAGCCATTTAGAGATTTGTTATCCTTAGGGGTTTAGACAGATTTCCTAATTGCAAAAGTTCTAGCAGGATGTCTAATTAATATATTTTTGGATTTTCTTATTTATATAATGCAGAAAGGAAATATGCATGCATGTTCATTTTTATTTTTATGCCACCATGGTAAATATTCCCATAGGCTTTTACACACTGTAGATTTATTCACATGGGGCTTTAGGATTTATGATGCAATGATATAATGCAATAATGAAACTTTTTATTTTTTATTTTCTAAATGCAATGCTAATGCAGAAAAGTAAATATGCTAAAGTGAAAAATAATTCATGCAATGCTAAAAGTAAATATGGATAACTACCGATGTTACCTCACGGTCAGGGTTTAGATTTTTAAGTCCTCCGGACAAGACTTGGCTGGAGAAGAGTCCTTTACTTTCCGGGTGCATCATCTGGTCCTGGGGATGGAGACTCTCATGATTGCGTCTCTTGTGACTCTAGTGATGATGTTACCTTCTCCTTCCACACCTGCTTGGTCTATGGTCTTGACTTTGGTGGAGCGGGTTCATCTTTTACAACTCCTTCAGGTTCCTTATCTTCCTCCCATTCATTCTTTGGTGATGGATTCTTCTAGTTTTGGGATGATTGACATCTCCTCCTAGAGCGGGGCTTCTTGGGCTGCTCATAAGTAGTATAACTATTAAAATAACATCGTACCTTTTCTCCAGGGAATTGGAAGTGGACTTGTCTAGATTCAGCATAGATGATCGTGTTGGTGGTGTTGAGGAACAGTCTTCCAAGGATGATGGGTGTATCATCTTCTTCTTCTCCCATGTCTAGAACCATGAAGTCGGCAGGGGCATAGTGATCATGTATTCTTACCATAATATCTTTTGATATCCCCTTTGGGAATTAGATTGATTGGTCCGCCATCTGCAATTGCATATATGTAGGGAACAAAGGTTCATCACCAAATAAATATTCATACGTTACCTTGGACATTATGTTGACTCCTGATCCAATATCACATAAGGTCTTGTAGAAGATTCTTTGTCCAATGGTACACTCAATTGTTGGTACGCCTGGATCATCCTTCTTAGCAAGGAATGGTTAAGCGAGGAGGTGATCGTACTCAGATCGGAGTGTGTTGATCATGTTGACTGTCTCTTCTTGTGGCTGCCTAGCTCTGTTCTTCCTTCTTCTCCTATTCTTCTTCTTCTTGGTCACTGTTGACTCTTTAGGCAGGTACGATGTCTATGGATGTCTGGGAGATTGCAAGATATGATTCTTAAAAGAAAACTTCTCCTTTCTATCCTTGATTGTGAAGCAGATCTTGGTACTGTCCACGTAGATGATGGCTTTAGCGGTGCTTAGGAAAGGTCAGCCCAAAATAATGGGTGCCCTTACATCTCCACCTGTTTCCAAAACCACAAAGTCAACAAGAACATATGATTGTCCCACTCGAATAATGGCATCTTCAAGAACTCCCTTGGGGTAACAGAGTGACTGATCTGCAAGCTACAAACGCATATTTGTGTACAACAAAGCATCTCCATTAATTAGAGCATAGATTACCTTAGGCATGATGTTGACACTTGCTCCGAAGTCACAGATAGCTTCCTGGAAGATGTGAGGTCCAATGGCGATGGAGATGACAGGTCTTCCTAGATCGCTCTTCTTCTCAGGCAAGGTATAATCTATCCACCTTCCCATCGATGGCTCCGTGTAGTAGTAAGCTGCATTGTGATTATCGACAAGATTTGTAGTTTCTAGATCTTCCGGTTGCCCTAGAATCTTACATTTCTTGGACGGAGGAACAACAGCCGCTAGCTGAGCTATTTGTGATTCTATCATTTTATTAAAGCTATGCTGGTTCTTAATGGCAGAAGCAAAGCTATCCATTCTATTACTTATATTTTCTAGCATTTTATCATTGTTAGCTACCTTCTTAGATAATCCTTCTAGGAGTATAAATTGGCTAGCAATTAATTCTCTCAAGGGTGGTTGATTGAAGTTATTATAATTGTTACCTTGAGGGTTACCATGGTAGTTACTTTGGTAGTTCGACATTTGTTGCTGGTTCCATCCTTGATTTTGTTAAGGACGATAGTAGTTGTTGTTGACAAAGTTCACATCCTCATGGGTTTTAGGGCAGTTGTTCCCTGATTGCCCAATGCTTCCACACACTTCACATGTCATGCTAGAATCATGAATGTGCATGACTTCTTGCTTTTCACTGGCTCGATCTTCAAGCTTCTTCATCAGCAGGTCCATCTTGGCAAACAACATGTCTACTTCCTTGGGTTGATGTATACCTCCACCTCTTTTGTGGGTCTAAGCACGTTCTTCATTCCAACCTTGGTTGGAGGCCATCTTCTCCATAGGAGTGGTCACAACTGGAAGTGTAAGTGACAAGAATGCACCTCTAGTAGCAGCATCCATGGTCTCACGGGTACTGTTGGTTAGCCCATGGTAGAAAGTTTGTATGAGTAGACAATTCTCCATCCCATGATGAGGACATTCTGATATATAGTCTTGAAAGCGTTCCCATGCCTCAGGGACAGATTCACCATGTTGTTGCTGAAAACTTGAAATTCTCCCACGTAGAGCATTAGTCTTGCCTGTGGGAAAGAACTTTGTTAGGAAGGCAGTGGAGCAGTTATCCTATGTAGTATTTATATATTTGTTTGCATAGAACCACTGCTTCGCCTTCCCCAAAAGTGAGAATGGGAAGAGGCGAAGTAGTATGGCATCCTTGGTTACTCCTTTGATGGTGAAAGTGCTACATATCTCCAGAAAGTGTTGGAGATGTGCACTCACATCTTCACATGCCTTTCCACAAAACTGGCTTGCTTGCACCATGTTGATGAGAGATGGCTTGAGCTTGAATCCATTGTCTCCAACATTCACATTAGGTATGGTATGGATGTTGGCAGTGGTTGGAGCGGAGAATTCACGGAGAGTTCTATTAGCCATGGCTTCAAATTCTGGTGTTAAGCTTTGCTCTATCTGGTTGTCTTCTAACTTCAAAGCTAGAGTCTTCTTGAGTTTAGCTCTGGTTCTCCTGATTAATGCTTTTGGATCTTTAACGTAGTTTGTCAGAAGGTCCAAACCAGTCATACATTACCCTCCATAAGATACAAAAGTAGACAAAACAAGGATAATCCTGCTCGAGCAGAGGTCAATGGTTTTCCTCGATCACATCAATAAGTATAAGTTTATCAATACTTCCTTTGCCTAGTTACCATCCCTAGCAACGACACCAAAAATGTTTGCTGGTGTTTATTAACGTGTCACTTATTTGAGTACTTAGCCACCTATTATAAACCTATATCCCCTAACTTTACTAGGTTGTCATCCCAAGTGATGATGCCAGAGATATGTGTTGGTACTACATAGTATTACTACTAGAATAACACTAAGTAGTTCCTTAGTAATTATGTGAGTAGAGAGAATATATATAAATCTATGAATGAAAAGTATATGCAAGCGCACAGATAATATACCATTATAGCATTTTACCCAAGAGTATTCCAACTATTGTTATTTATATTTTTACCACTAGGAAGGTCTAGCATGGACAAGTATTGATAACTTGTACCTTTAATGGAGAAACAAACCATAACCAATATTCTACTCATAACAGGGGTAAGTCATAGGATAAGAGATATGAAAAGTATTGATCAATGATCATGATAAATCAATCAGAGTACTCCTTTCTATGGCATTAGCATGGTCAGGTAGAATATTAGAGGAATAATTCCTAAGTCATTCTTAATTACAAGTCAAAGCATACTTTGATTAGTGCAATTACACCTAGCAATCATGGCTAAGATCATCATCATATCTACACATAAGGGATATTACTAAGGAAGATTAAGGGCAGAGCTCGTTCTACTTCGTAATCGGACCCTACGTGCACCTATATTTGGGGAGTGGACTACAAAGGACTCAACGGGAGTGTTACATCCACGATCTACCACATGACCTATAATATAAGGTGTAGCCGCTGGTAAACAATGTATAAGCACCATGCTTACACAATGTCAACCACCCACCCAGTGTACTTGAAACATCCTCAATTTTCCACGAAGGGAAAATACACAGAATGAATTATAATATGATGAAACCAATAGTTGATTCCATCATATTATCATATATCAGTCGATATCACAGTCATACATCGTAAGAGTACAAGAATACAAGATATTACATCACTGGGGAAACACACCTATTACAGAGTTAATCTAGTGGAAGACTATCGAGTGAAGGCTCCTCCTTCACGGGCATCATCAGAGTTGGCGTAGTGCAGCGTAGATTCCTTCTCCTAACCAAACTTGAGCGTAGGCACGAGACCTCCTAATCCTTCTAAAGTCAGCATCTCTAAGTAGCAAGAAATCTGCACACCGCCAGATGTGTGCAGGCCATGGTCAGCACCGATGAGCTTTAGTGGAAAAAGATAAACAAGGGATCTGGTGATCCTAATATTTGGCTGTGGTTTGCATCCTTAGCGCATGAGAAGTAAGTAACAGTAGTAATGTAATAATAATGTCTAGTTTTTAACACATTCCCAGCCACACACATCCACATCCATCCATATCCATCCACCAACCATCCATCCCAAACCATCTCCACACCACCACACCATATCTCATCTCACACACTCAGGTCGACAGGCCGACTCCCTCTCGGCACTTGTCTCAACGGCCCGTAGCCCCCAAGGCTCATGACCGGGAAATACCCTAACCCTGGAGGGAGAATGGAAGGACTCATCTCCTATCTAGTTTAAGCGAAACCCAGGATAGGTCCATAGCCGATGAGTCGGCATATGTATCGATCGATCAACCATACACTCTGTAGAGGTTTCACATACCCACAAGATAGCCATCCTCGACGGTGCCCCGTCTAGGCCGATTCCGGCCGCTTGCTAGCCTAGAACAATGCCACCCTACCTCTCAGCCCTGGAACATCCCAAGTCTAGTCTAGGATGGCTGATACTGTGAGTCATAGACAGAGCCGGGGCCCACCGGATGTCAAGAGCCGGTCCACAAGGCCTCCTGAAGTCTCGGAAGGGTGTGGGGGAAAACCGCGCACCCTGTACCTCCTTGCACACGTTCGCCTAGCAGTAGTGGCATCGCTCTACCAAGTAGTCCGACCGTCCCGCACCATATAGGGTGAGTGCGATGTAAAGGATTCCCGGTGAATCTGAGTACTAGTAAGTCCTTAGGGGTGACCAAGCCAGAATGTCTTCATCAGGGTTTCCATTTACTGTGCCACCACAGCACCTCCACCCTGGGTTCCACCTCTCCGAGGTTCACACCCAAGGCCACCTCCAATTACCATTTACCCGCCACAGGTATTCCATATCCAAGTGCCCAGGTAGCACCACATGGCAAGACTCGCCCCAGGCTCGTCGTTATTCTAGCTCGGTCGACACAACCCTCACTCTCCATGCACCCAAGACACACGCAGCATGCTCACACACCACCAAGTCCCGCACCCATAGCCAAACCTTTCCCACGGGGTGCACCACCAGCATCACATCCCCGATATAATGCGAAGTGGAGTGAATAATAAGTATAGTGGTGCAATATGCAAGCAAGCAGGCAAGTAAGCATATATAAGCGAGCGAATGCGCAAAGCAGGGTGATGTGGTAGAGTGGGTTGCATCAGGGTAATAATGGCTCAGGTAGTAGCATGCATCAAAGTTCTAGCAAAGGAATAATTATAAAGCGCTAGCAGTTCTAGATATTATGCAATGTCTAATAGGATTCTCTAAAAGAGGGTGCTGCCATGACACCTGCAATGTCGAGGTAGTAGTGGTACAGTTCTCCATTCGTTGGTGTTCCATTAGCGGGGTCACATCCTCCTATGTTGACTCCATTCTGCAGTCCTTGTTGTCGTCCACGTTCTCTTGGTCCGATCGTTAGCTACTCCGCGAAGTGACACACAAGGCAAGAGAGTACTCAACACTTGAAAAGATGACAAGACGCAGGAAAATCCAATAACACCAGCAAGGTAATAAGAGATACACAGCTTAGCCCTCTCGACGGTTGTCCGATTTCCTCGGGCTAAAGAATCACAAGTGGTGGTTTGCTAAGCACAAGCTTAAGTCATGGTCAAGCCAGTATGGCTTTAGGATAGATGGTTTAAGCCAAAGCTTATCCATAGCAACACCACGGCTCACGACCTTCGATCCGGGCGTCATGGAAAGGACGGGAATCGGGGAACGAGCCCAACGAAGGAAGAACGATGGGGTTCGGCTCTTATAGTCTTATCCCGTAAGTCACTATTGGATACAAGAAGCAGACAAGAACGAATAACACTATTGTGACTTGGCTCCAATGTACTTCGGCTCGTCCGCTATGGTAGAAAGCGGTAGCGCAAAGAGATTGGACATCAACGGTTCCCTTCGATCCACACGACTCAATAACGTCGGGAGCCAAGAAGAGAGTCGTTCAACACGACAAAAGATGCGGGGGTTAGCTAGGCACATCCATGTCATGTTCTCAGACACATCTTCAGGAAGGATGGTCTTAGATGGCCGATCGGGTCGACACGCATGGGTCCGAGGTATGACATAGACCATAGCTTCGCTAACCCAAAGAGAATAGTCCGGTCTTTGATCCAATCGTCATGGGCAAGACAGAATCGAACAGAGCGGGCTAACGGTGCAACAAGAGCAAGAACAACAAGTGACAAGGTCTACTTCTTCCAACACTCACGCCACGACAAAAGACGGGGTATTGGAAGGAAGCGACAAACACCAAGTGCGCAAACCACTCATAGGGTACCCGACTTAGGTGCACTGGCACTAAGACATCTCTAGGGTTCTTAGCGGTGCGGTTGTCACCGCAAGAACCATAGAAATGCTATGGTCCAAATGGGTACAACCATACAAGAGCTTAAGCATGAAAGAGAGAAACACGAGATTCACATTCATTTGATCCACTTGCCATAGCAACGACGGGAATCGAAGGAATGAAATCAAAAGGGCAATAAACACCAATCTAGCAAAAGGCTCAATCCACATCTTTACTGGATCAATGGGGATTGAGAACCAAAGAGAGAAGAATGGAATCCGTACTCTTTCGACCAACTTGTCATGGAATGGACGAAGGTTGGAGAGAAGGGTTACAGTTCCATGACCCAAACCAACTCATAGGGCATCACGACCGTGCAACTTAAATGGCACAATGCTATTCCCTCGGTTCGCAGTAGTGCGGTTGTCACCGCTTAGGTCCGAAGGAATGCTATGGTCAAGGTGGTGCAATCATATAAGGTGGCTAGGATAAACACAGGCGAAAAGAGGTAGAGCCCGATGGTCATGGCGAGAGGACTCGCGGCCATGAGCTTATCCTACATGAGTTGACATCCGTCTTCTACAATCATAATATCCCGATTCGTCCACTAAGTTAGGCCACAAAGGGCTCATTGTGTGCGGGTGATATCCGCACCAATGTTCAGTCCACAATGGCCAGGTCCTAGGCCAAATCGGATTACTAATATTTGTAGTACGTCGGAGACAACTAAAAGTGAGGGAGTGACTTATGCTCACCATTACGGCCACGGTGGGGCGAACCCACTACCGAAATGGTCGAACGAGGTACAATCCCTCGACCGGCTTGAAGGCACGGTCCTTAGGCAAACAAGCACCACATAAGAACAAGAATCCCGACAACCTAACATAAGAGCTAAGACACGACCACACGAATGGAGTAGCACATATCCATAGCAAGAAAGGTAGATAGATGGACTTGCATAAGGGCACGGTGTAGGCATTTATAGATAGGTAAAGATCATGTAGAATAAGTGTATGAACGAGTGTAAGAATGAGCAAGGGAGGGCTTTTGTCGGTGTCGTGAATGGCTTTTGACTGGGTTTCTGCCTTGCAATGAATATGAGGATGGCCAGAGGCTGTTGTAACTTGTCCCAAAGGGCTGCGGCTTCTTGTGGCCAGCTGCTGTAGGACACAGCTAGGGTTGGTGATGAGGGTATTCGGCCAAGGCGTCGGGGCCATTTGCAAGTCTAAAAGAGAGGCAGATCTTGGTCTCGAGTTCTGTGGCATGAACAGCAAGTGGGGACAAGTCCACCGCGTAGAGCCTGATTTTAGAAAAATGTGGGAACTGGTTTCACATTTTTCTGAGGTCGTATGAATTTGATATGACTTTCCAAAGATTAAATCCATTTCTGATAATAATTAAGGCTGATTTATTTAGGGCTGACATGTGTCACACTGTGACTGGTTCACATGGCATGAAGGGACTTAGAGTGGTGTACCAGCTGGTGGTCGGAGAGGTCACCGCGGTGGTCGGAGAGATTGCGGAGGTGATCGGAGAGCTCGCCGACATGGTCGGTGAGATCGCCAAAGTGGTCGGCGTGGTCGCGGGGGGTGGTCGGAGTGGTCGCCGAAGTCCTCGACGCTGGCGCGGTCTCTTCTTCGGCATGACGTTAGCATGGCATCGTCAGAGCTAAACCGCGGCTGATAGGTGGGCCCTCGGCACTGGTCACTGACATGTGGGTTCGGGGTCAAATGGTGACTGACAGGTGAGGCGTGGTTCATGGTGAACCTACCTGCGTTGGTCCATAGACCACATAGCTGGTCTATGAAGGACTTGGTCCACTTACTCCTTCCCAGGGTTTGGTTCACGTGCACCAAGTGCTCGGACGAGTGGTCGGCGAGGGGAAAATCCCAATCCTCTTTCCCCGTCATGCTCCCACCGGTGGTGAGCTCACCGGCGAGCCCCTCCAGCAGCGCGGGTGTGCAATTAATGTGGGCAAAAGCTTGGCCATGCCATAGCGGGTGTCCCAGTGAAGTTAACGTGGTGGTCGGACGGCTCTAGTTGGCTGGCCGCGGTGAACGGCGGCGTGGGTTCGTCGGAGTGCCTGGACAGGGCTGCAGTGGCAGTGAGAGCCCAGTTGGAGGATTGTGTGAGCTTCACGGTGCTTCTACGACCATGGTAGGCGTGTTGAAGGAGCTCTTGGTGCTCCCAGTGGCTCCGACCATGGTGGTGGGGCAAGGCGGAGGCGGTGGCGCTCCGACAAGATGTGGTGCGGCAACGCAGGGCTCCGGTGGGCTTCATCCTCGGCTAAGGTGAGCGTGGTGGTCTCTCATCATGGCGGAGCCAGTCAGGGTGTCAACATCGCCTTTACCACGACGTAGAAGATGTGGTGGTCTCGCCATGGTTGTGCTCTGGCCATGGTGAGCGCATGCGTGCGTGTGATGCGTATGCATGGCATAAGCAGAGCGCTCGGCGCTGGCGTTCCCGAGCAGAAGGCTCGGCATCGCCCCCTTTCTTCCCTTTGCTTCGCGTTTCTGTTTGGCTCAACAAGAGGGTTGTGGTGGTCCTTCTATGCTACCGGTTGGCTAAGCCAGAGCAAGAGCTCGTGCTCTGACGTGGTCCGTTCGTGGCGTCCAAGAGGCTAGGAGTGGTGAGCGGTGAACGATGTGGCTCACCGTAGGGCTCGTGGCAGTAGGATGGCGGTGCGGTGGTGAGGCGAGGTCGTGATGAGGCGATGCAGTGCCGTGCCGAGCAGCTACGTCACTGTAGCCGATCGGGGCGGCGCTCCGGTTCCGTAGCGGCTTCCTTCTCCTCCTTGCTTCTTCCTCCTCTCTCTCTCTCGGCCTGATGCGGTGTGGTGCTGTGCCACCAGTGGTGGTGGCTGTCGTAGAACCGACCAATTTATAAGAGTACAAGTACAATGGCAGCCCGCAAGCGGTCGCACTGTCATACTTGAACCCATATAAACCCGGTAGTCCGTCGAGTACCACGATGGGTCTCGATAAACGATTTATAACAACCAAGATTGTACATGATTCAACATACATGCCACATATTACATAAAGTTCGTAGATACATTTCTCCATCAGAGTACGAATAAAAGTTATTACAAACCGAGTTTGATAGATAAAAGCGGAAGCAAATTAAGTTTGAAAGTAACGTTTCCAACATAGTTTAGTACTGTGCCAAGATACGATCACGGTCCACAAAAGCATGTAGAAGGATTAATAAGAAGCCTGCCCAAGGCTTACTCCTCATCCACAGCGGGATAGAAGCAACTCTTTCAATAACCATGGTACACAGTGCCATCTACAACATGGGAAATAAAACCTTGAGTATGAGAAGGTACTCAGCTAGACTTACCCACCATAAACCAGAAATAAAATGACTCCAAGGATTATGCAAGGCTGTATAAGTGGAGATAGCTTGACAACATTTTGCATAAAAGTAATTGACTTATTGTACAATTAGGATTCCTTTATCAATTATTTATAACTATCCATCTCTAGATTAGCAACTATCCTGTGCCAAACATGTGGTATATCCATTTAAAAGCATACAATAGTAACCATAGCAGGTATTGTAATTCCATATTCATTTGAACCATCATGTTTCATAACACAGTTACTATGATGTTGGGACTAGCCAAGTTTCTCACTATCCGGGAGAGACGGCGATTCGAATTGATTTCAACCAGCTAGGAATTTATTCCTAACACAAACCCAGGTCTACCAGCCACGATAGCCTTAGGTCACCTTTGGTACAACTCAGGTACACATTTTGTGGGTCCGTACCGCGCCGCACAATCTGGAACACCAGATGCCAGGACGTTCAGGCCTAGCCTGCCCTTGGGCTTAGACTGATCGTTCCCCGGAAGGAGCGCACAACAGAACAGGTCCCGGCCTGAGTTGAATTACTCGGCTTCGCGGTCGAAACGAGTTATCCGGCCAGCTAAGTGAGAGGCATGCGTTCAATCTTGTCAGAAGCACCAACAACGGTACGGTCCTTAATCGACATAGACGGGGATAGATCCACACCCAAGACCTCCATGTCTTGTTGCTTCTCTATCATCATCCCGCCCGGTCTGCATTTACATTAACCATGGTTCTTTTCCACGATAGCAATTATAACCAACCATGCTCCAGTATCCACCTA
Organism: Miscanthus lutarioriparius; assembly: GCA_904845875.1. Taxonomy (NCBI): domain Eukaryota; kingdom Viridiplantae; phylum Streptophyta; class Magnoliopsida; order Poales; family Poaceae; genus Miscanthus; species Miscanthus lutarioriparius. The sequence goes on along the minus strand of CAJGYO010000007.1, from coordinate 56,677,549 downwards.
TATCTCGTAGGTGATAGGAAATCACCCGACTTCTACCAGTCTAAGCATGGCTAAGCATATATTCGATCCTGGACCTATACCGGTTAAAGGTGTAATAGCTGGACAAGGAATGTATATGCATCAAGTGGTTCCATTCAACTCTTATAACCTAATGCATCAATCATAAGTACTTAAGTAATCATTTGTAAAGTACTGGGAGACTTAGAATGCTCCGGGGCTTGCCTCGCAGAAAGGAAGGAGGGCGGTGATCAGGACACTCCGGAAGCTCTTCAGGATTCTGCTCCACGCCTTCGGGAGCTGCGGCTTGCGGATTCTCCTGCTGGTCCCCTTTCTCTGCTTCTTCGAATTCCAGCAACGTTATCTCTTCCTCTGATCCTAGATGCATGAACATGGCATAAGTATTACGAATGGATATATGTTAACAAGTGCATCATGTTTATTGAGTAGGTGCATATCTCTTCTCGATTATTTAATTAACTACTTCCACAATGCCTCGACTATACCACAAAACAGTAGCTACTTGTTTCACTCATAACTGGAGTTCTACTAATCCAAATCCAGTTATCCTAGACTTTCTGGAAAGCTTATCAAATTCTCTACAACTTTGTTATTAACCATTTTTACAGTACACATCATTTTCAACATGCAACTCATCAAACTCCAGAATCTGTCCGGAAACTATTCAATATGCAATACAAAGTAACAATACTTCTACTTCATGTAATCACTCAAAATTTGACAACATAAAGCCTACCAACAGTTTAAGCATACCAAATACATCCAAGAAAACATAATGGTGAAGCCCAAACTATTTATTTAAATGCCTTTATTATTTTATTTGAATACATAGGTTAAATAATAAACCTATAACAAATGTACTTCATAAATTCTCAAAAATTTACAGCGCCTTACTAATGCTATCAAAGGACTACTACAAAAGTTTCATGCCATTTTGCCAAGTAGAACATCGGATACAAAAATGACAAGGCAGCAAGGCTTGAAATAGCATAAATAGAAAAGCTTAGTGAAAAGTGTCAAGCAACAGATTTCCTATTTTTCGTAGCATCCTTATGGTACTAGGATAACCTCCAACAAATTTCATGAATATTGGATTCGTAAATAATTTATAAAAAAATACACAAAGATCTCCTAATTATAAAAGAAAAATCTATAACTACAAATCTACACATGCACTCATCTTCAAATTTTTACCAGAGCTCATATATGCTAAGACTAGCTTACCACAAAAATTTCATAATTTTTGGAGCACAGGAACTCTAGATATAAAATAAACAAATTTGAATGCATTCAAAAGTACATTTCAAATCTCTATTTAAATCTTCAAAAATTTCTACTGTAAATGTCAAGAACATATTTTTCCTAAATACTACACTTCCTAAGTAACACTACACAATTTATTGCACAATTTTTGAAGCTACCAAACTGAAGATTCAAAAATTACAAAACATATGAAATCTGCATTCAAAATGAACTAGCTTTAAAACATGGAGTCGCTGACCGGTGGGACCCGCTGGTCAGGGGACCCCACATGCCAGTGAGACACGAACAGAGCAGCGGCGCTGTGAGACGGTGGTGCGGCCAAAGCTCGCCGACGGCGAGGTTGCCGGCGGTGACATCATCACCCAGTGACCTACTCGACCTAGCGCATCTATCGGACCACTTGGCCGGCCCTATAGTCGACGCCAGTGACGACGGCGGCAGCCATGGCGGAGCGGTGGCGCTGGACGACGGCGAGGCGCCGGTGGAGGCTACGGCAACTCGATCGAATGCTACGCCGAGCATCACCGAGCTACGGCGGACCTAGCCAACGCCCTATCACGGCCTGGGGTGGACGGTGGCAACGTGGCCACGGAGACGGGGCTAGCGGCGGAGCCCCGGTGAGGTGCTGCACGGCGCTGGCACTTACCGAGCACGGTGAGTGAACACTGGTGTACACGGTGGGTTGTTGGGGTGGCGGTGGAGCTGTTGCGGTGGCGGAGGAGCAGCGAGGACGAGCTATGGCGAGCTTTCCGTGGAGGTGGCTATGGCGGCCGAGGTTCCGGCGAGAGGGGAAAAAGGAAATACGCCCTCACCAAGGCGCAGCTGAAGCAACCAACACGTCAAGGCGGTGGAGGTGGATGAGGCGCAACGACTGGCGACATGGAGATGGCGGTGATGTGGTGTAGCGCACGCGGGGTGACGGCGGAGGCGGTGCTATGCTCGGCGGCGTTGCCTGGTTCTGCGGCGAGAGCAAGGGAGGGCGCTGGAGAGGGAGAGAGCTGGCAGGAATGAGTGGAAATGGAGCGGGCGCACGTGAGGTGATAATGGCCTGCTCAGGCCTGGCGCTGCTCGGCGGATCAGAGCAGCGGCGACGCGCGGCCTTCATCGCATCCATGCGGCGTTCGTGTTCTGGCGCCGGTCGGCCACCGAGCGCTGGTTCAGTTTGTCACTCTACCACGAAGCCGAGCCTGACAGCGCGTTTTCACGTCGATCAAACTCCTAATCCGTGGACTTCTAGCCAAAACTTCCTAAACCAAAGTTGAAGCTCGAAGTACCAGCTACAAATCTTGTTCAAAGCACTTGTTCTAATTCACAATAGAAACGGAGTAAAATCATCCCAAACATCGGCTGTCAGTCTGTCAGTTAACCAAGACTTAAGAAAATTTGTTAAGTGTTGAAATGTTGATTTTGCTGATTCTTGTGATCCAAATTCAAGCATGTTAGGAGCTAAATCAGTCAATGACCCAAAAATAAAAGTTGTTCCTTTTGTCAAATACTACAACTTTGCTTTAGTGATCTCCTCCATGCAAGGTCTCTAACACCTAGTTCAAACTTGGTCAAACAAGCTACATTCAAAAGATGGTACATACTTAAACTATGACATAATGACCTAATTAGCCCTAGCCATAAATATCAAAGTTGTTCATGATGATATACTAAACATGTTTAAGCTATTTGTAAGGTCACACAATCATCTACATGTTTACACTCATGATCATATGCACATACACATGGGAACATGAAATAACGAGAAAAGTTGCATATGTTTAAGAAACATGCGATAACAAGCAAACGTTGCAGATGTTTCAATCCAATGTTTCAATGGTAAATGCTTGTTTATGAATGCTTGATGATCATGCTCATGTTATGCAAGTCAAGTTATGCAAGGCTAACACCCGAGGTGTTACAGCCTTTGCTTTAGTGACCTACAACTTTGCTTTAGTGACCACCTCCATGCAAGGTCTCTAACACATAGTTCAAACTTGGTCAAACATGTCACATTTAAATGATGATACACTTCAAACTATGGCTTAATGACCTATTTACCCCTAACCATGAATATCAAAGTTGTTCATAATGATACTCTAAACATGTTTAAGCTATTTAAAAGGTCACACACTCATTTCATGCATTGGTCACAAATAGGGCTATCTAGGTCAACACATATAACATCACTTAAGTGCTTGATCATGAAAGGTGACCTTCATGAACAATGTTCCATTTGCTAACCTAAGTGTTGCTAATATGTTTTAGTGACTCACATAAACCATTTACATGTATTCACTCATGATCATAGGCATGTACACATGGAAACATGAAATAACAAGCACCATTGCATATGTTTCAATCAAATGTTTCAATTGTAAAAGCTTAATTGTGAATGCTTGATGCTCATGCTCATGCAATGCAAGTCAATTTATGCAAGGCTAACACCTAGGGTGTTACAGCCCCTCCCCCTTATAAAAATCTCATCCCGAGATTTGCAAGACCTACCATTCTTGGAAAAAGGCGGGATAAACCTCTCTTAAATAATCCTCTCGTTCCCACATAGCATCTTGTTCACTGTGATTGTTCCACACCACCTTATAGAACTTAATGATCTTACTCCGTGTCACTCTTTCCATCTCTTCTAACACTCAGATTAGCTTTTCTTCATAGGTCAAATCCGATTGAAGCTGCACGTTGGTGAGTGCAATAGCTTCTTCAGGTACTCGAAGACATTTCTTCAACTGAGAAACATGGAAAACATCGAATATTGCACTCATCTCAGGTGGAAGTTCTAACTTATAAGCAACATTCCCTTTCCGTTCCAAAATCTTGTATGGCCCCACATATCTTGGTGAAAGCTTCTTTTTCATCCCAAATCTCTTCACCCCTTTCATGGGTGATACTTTCAAGTATACATAGTCACCTACTTCAAAAGTCAGTGGTCTACTTCTTCTATTAGCATAACTCCTTTGTCTCGATTGAGCTGCCTTCATATGTTGTTGGATCACACGTACTTGCTCTTCAGCTTCATTGACAAAGTCAATACCAAAGTATCTCCTTTCACCGGGCTCAATCCAATTCAACGGAGTTCTACATTTTTGGCCATACAAGGCTTCAAATGGAGCCATTTTGATACTCGCTTGATAACTGTTGTTATAGGAGAACTCAGCTAAAGGTAACCATTTCTCCCATGAACCCTTTGAAGATATAACACAAGCTCTAAGTAAATCTTCTAGGATTTGGTTCACTCGCGCTGTCTGTCCTGAAGTTTGCGGATGGTATGCCAAACTTCTGATTAGCTTGGTTCCCAAAGCCTGGTGTAAGTGCTCCCAGAAATGAGCTATGAACTGTGGTCCTTGATCTGAGATTATAGTCTTGGGTACTCCATGCAGTCTCACGATTTGGGAAACATATATCTCAGCGTATTTTCCAACTATATACCGTGTGTTCACGGGTATAAAGTGTGCTGACTTGGTGAGACGATCAACAATAACCCATATTGAATCGTGACCTTGTGGCGTCATTGGAAGGCCTGTGATAAAGTCCATGCTGATTTCCTCCCATTTCCATCCTAGAATCAGCAATGGCTGAAGTAATCTAGCAGTTTTCATATGGACAACTTTTACTCTACTGCAGTTATCACACCTAGCAACATAGGCTGCGATTTCTTTCTTCATCTTAGTCCACCAAAAACAGGTTTTCAAATCTTGATACATCTTACTACTACCCGGATGGATAGACAATTTGGATGAGTGAGCTTCCTCTAAAATTTGATTCCTTAGCTCACGGTCTTTTGGTACCACGAGTCGGTCCTCAAACCATAATACACCTCTTTCGTCAAATCTAAAATGTTTGGTTTCTTGCTCTTGCATTTTTCTCTTGATGTGACTTATTCCTACATCCGTCTGCTGCAACTCTATGACTTTGCTCTCAAGTGAACAACTGATCATGATATTGTGTAGTACAGCAGGATGTAACAAGTTGAATCCATCTTCCAACAATGCTTCCACAGTGTTGTAGTGGGATTTTCGACTAAGTGCATCGGCTACTACATTAGCTTTACCCGGATGGTAATGCACTTCTAAATTGTAGTCCTTAATCAATTCCAACCATCTTCGTTGTCTCATGTTCAGTTCTGGCTGGGTAAAGATATACTTGAGACTTTTGTGGTCAGTATAGATATGACATACATTGCCCAACAAGTAATGTCTCCATATCTTTAATGCATGAACAACAACTGCAAGTTCCAAATCATGTGTAGGGTAGTTTACTTCATGTTTTCTCAATTGCTGAGAAGCATATGCAATAACTCTCCCTTCTTGCATAAGCACACATCCCAAACCTATGCCTGATGCATCACAAAATACATCGAAAGGCTTTTCAATGTCTGGTTGTGCTAGCACAAGTGCTGTAGTCAACAAAGTTCTGAGGATGTGAAAAGCTGTGTTCACATTCTGGTGTCCAATTGTACTTCTCATCTTTCTGAAGTAGTCTGGTCATAGGCTTAGCTATCTTTGAAAAATCTAGAATGAAACGACGATAATATCCTGCTAACCCTAGGAAACTCCGAACCTCATGAACCGAAGTTGGGGCTTTCCAATCCATGACCTCTTGTACTTTTGATGGGTCTACAGAGATTCCATCTCTTGATAAAATGTGACCTAAGAAAGGTACTTTGCTCAACCAAAATTCACATTTGCTAAACTTGGCATATAGCTTATGCTCCCTCAATCTGGATAGGACAATCCTCAGATGCTCTTCATGATCTGACTCATTTTCTGAATAAATCAATATATCATCGATAAACACGACCACGAACTTGTCGAGTTCGGGCATGAATACCGAGTTCATCAGGTACATGAAGTAGGCTGGAGCATTTGTTAGTCCGAAAGACATAACCAAATACTTGTATAAGCCATACCTAGTAGAGAAAGCAGTTTTAGCTATATCCTCCAGTCTGATCTTTATCTGATGGTAACCTGATCTCAAGTCAATTTTGGAGAATACCTTTGCCTTCACTAGCTGATCGAACAAGATGTCGATGTGGGGCAGTGGATATTTGTTCTTGATGGTCATAGCATTGAGTGGTCTGTAATCTACACACATTCTCAGTGACTTATCCTTCTTTTTCACAAACAAGGCTGGACATCCCCATGGAGATGAGCTAGGTTGGATAAGACCTTTGTCCAAAAGATCTTGCAATTGAACCTTAAGTTCCGCTAACTCGTTGGGTGGCATTCTATAGGGCCTTCTTGATATGGGTGTTGTACCTGGCACTAACTCAATCTTAAATTCCACCTCTCTATCAGGTGGTAAGCCTAGTAATTCCTCTGGAAATACATCCAGAAACTCACAAACCACTGGGATATCACGTAGTGTGGTGGTTTGGATAGCGCAAGCTAAATGTTGGAGTTCAAAATTGCGGGAGAGTGGTACTAGAAAAGCATTCCCTCCCATGGGTTCTCTCAACATAATAGTGCGGGTGCTAGTGTCAATAAGAACACCATGATCCTTCATCCAATTCATGCCTAAGATTACACTTATCGATAACCCGGGCAATATTATCAAATCTGTTGTGTACTCCCTCCCTTGTATAGAGATGAGTACATTTTTGACTATCTTTTTGGTAGTAACAGTACCCCCTGTTGAACTTATGTTATAACCCCCTTTGCTTACTTCAATTATTTCTTGATCATGTCTAGATGCAAATGCTTGACTCATAAATGAATGAGAAGCTCCCGAATCAAATAAAACAATAGCGGGATGCTTGTTGACGAGAAACATACCAGCCGTGACAACTTCTCCCGCGGGCACTTCTTCCACAGCGGTATAATGCACGTGTCCCTGACGTGCCCTGGCATTCACCTGCCTCTGATTGTTCTGATTCTGGTTGCCATTCTTCTTGGGGTGGGGGCATTCCTTGGACCAATGACCCAGTTGGTTGCAGTTGAAACATGGTTGATTACTTCTGAATCCGGTGGAGCTGTCCTGACTGCCATTTCCTTTTGGTAAGGCAATAGTGAACGCCTTACGGAATGGTTTCTGTGGCCTATTATTCTGAGCTTTAGGTGGTGGAGGCCTAAACTTGGGTGCAGGTGGACGGAATTGTGGCCTAGCTGTGATAGGCGCTTTTGATTGGAAAGATCCGGAGGCACCTGCCTCATATGCCCTCTTGCGACCCTTGGCAACTGCATGCATGTTATTGTGGTTTTCCTGGGTCAAGGCATCACTAATAAACTCATTGTATGTTGCACACCTAGAATTTGCCATAGTCTTCATCAGTTTAGTACCCAGACCCCGTTTGAAGCTCTCTATCTTTTTTCTCCTCGGTATCCACAAAACCTGGAGCATATCTGGACAAGTTGTTGAATGCGTGCATATATTCTATGAGTGACTTTGCTCCTTGAGTGAGCCTCATAAATTCGGCCGCTTTCATGCGCATCAGGCCCAGGGGAATATGATGTCCCCTAAAAGCCAGCTTGAACTGTTTCCAGGTAACTCGCGCATTAGTAGGCAAGGACGATAGGAAATGTGTCCACCAGATCCCTGCTGGTCCTTGCAATTGATGAGAAGCATATTCAGCCTTTAGATGCTCTGTGACCCTTAGCAGACGAAATTTCTGCTCAATGGTATTTAGCCACTCGTCAGCCTGCAGTGGTTCCTCAGCCACCTTGAAGATTGGAGGCTTCGTGTCCAGAAACTCCTTGAATGTACTGTGCTGATTTGGCTCGGCCCCTGGTTGATGTGGGTGGCCACGAGCAGTGTTTTGCGCGATGAGGTGCAAGGCTTCCTCCATTGTCCTTTGGCTCCCCAGGAACTGGGTAAAGAACTCCTGAGCAGACAGCGGCGGTGGTGGTGGTAAGTCATCACCATTGCCATCGTGACTGCTACCAGCTCCAGCATGGGTGCGCGTCATCTGCGAAGTTGCAACAATAAGCGATTATTGGTTGATGTCAAGAGATTGCAGATGAATCATAATCATGTCAAACTGAAATTACTAGAGAAAAATTCCCAAATTCACAATAAAAATAGAGGCATAATAATTCATTCTCGCAACATGGCATCCCCAATTTGACCACTTATCGCGCTCGTAACGCATGCAAATTTAAATCATGATTACCAACAAGGAACGGAATTGCATTGATGTTCAACCAAACGTGCGATAGTCGTGCGATTAACAATATTACATGATAGTCGGATTACCCATACTAAATTCGAACTATAGGTCCATTACATGAATAAAGGTGATACATTAGCCCTTCCACTAAGTACTAAGCGATCTAATCCTCATCATGATCACTATCGAGGTCAGAGGTAGGATCCTCTCCTCCCTCAGGTTCCACTTCTTCCTCAGGCTCCACTTCTTCTTCTTCCTCGTCCTCCTCTAGATCCATCTCTGCGGCTCCAGGCGGAACGTAAGGGTGGAGCTAGTTATTCAGCTGATGAACCTCTTCATGTAGGTTGTCATTGTATTCTTCCGCATTGGCCAGCTGCTGCTCCAGCTCAAACTGTCGAGCTCTCAGAACATCTTCCCTGGACCAGGCTTCATTCCTCTGATGAGTTAACTAGGCCATCTCTACATTGAGCCTCTCAATCTCGGCGTCGTGCTCCCTCTGAAGCTGACGTCGGTCATCGTAGGCATGACCAAGAGCACCAGACACACGTCTTAGGCTACCTTCTACTCCATCTATCACCTTCATCACTACGAACATGGCGCTCATGGCAGGGTTATCGCTGTTCTGCCCTTCTGCTGCACCAATATCCAAAGGTCTTCCTCTTGCCTGCTGCCATGAGTCAGTGGAGGGGTTGCCCCTTGGAAAGACTCCAACCAAAGCAGCTGCCAGCTCCTGAGGAAAACGATCCATGATATCCCTCAGGATCCCAAAGGCTGTCCTGCCAGCTGCTTCTTCAGCAGTCCTGCCAGTTGACTCATAACACCAACCTGTCCACTCAGAATTGTCACCTCAGGGACGAACAACGGCCTCCACAGTAACCAAGAGACCTTCTCCCAACTGCTCATTCGCCCAGAAGTAGCGGGGTTCCATTCCGTCAGGATAGCCTACATAGATGAGCACTCTCCACAAGAGTGTAGGCATCCCAAACTCTCCAAGAAACGTATGACGTTGATGGGTACGTGGAGCAAACTGACGGCTGGGAGCTCTGCCTCCAGTGGACTTGCGAGCGGTCTGCTTTGTGCGTGCCATCTGCACCATTAACATGTACCACTTGGTGAGACAAGACCATGACGGATAAGAGTTACATAACCAAGTAAGAATTTTATAAGGGGAGGAACAATTTAATTATGTGAATGGTAATTATCATGATGCATGCTCGTTCCGTACGTCCTCACAAACTTAGGAAAAATTTGTTTCTAGCGGTAGACACGGTGGCATACATACGTTCTCTCATAAATAGCATGACTAGTCGAGCTACACGTTTCGTTGTTAGTGTACCTGCATAAGATTTCATTTCAGCCCTAAACCCATAATGAAATATGCAGAAAGTAATTGTAAATACTTCCATATATGTATACCCAAACATATACTTCCGTATCAATCTACCCGACAATAATTTAAACCCACAATTAAATACGCACCATATACACATGCAAGCATGCATACATAGTCGTACCAAAGCTAACTCTCCCCGACCGCACGCTCACATCTTGCGGTCATACACTCATCATCTTACCTTGGCGTAGAGGCATTTGATCCATACATTACCACTCAAGTGAATGGCATCCATACAATAGCACGCCGTATGGACGACGAAGTAGAAACCCCCATGTTAGTACTTAAATAGCCACCTAATAGTCCTTAATTTGGGCATAAGGAAAGTGATCATTGGCACACTTTAGATTTCAAATACCTATTATATAGCTATCCGTTGCTAGAGAAGGGTTTTTGGAAAACAAAAACTTTTGTTTTAAATAAAAAAGTGACAATTAACGTTGAATCTTGCTCTGATGCCAGCTGTCACAGAACCAACCAATTTATAAGAGTACAAGTACAATGGCAGCCCGCAAGCGGTCGCACTGTCATACTTGAACCCATATAAACCCGGTAGTCTGTCAAGTACCACGACGGGTCTCGATAAATGATTTACAACAACCAAGATCATACATGATTCAACATACATGCCACATATTACATAAAGTTCACAGATACATTTCTCCATCAGAGTACGAACAAAAGTTATTACAAACCGAGTTTGATAGATAAAAGCGGAAGCAAATTAAGTTTGAAAGTAACGTTTCCAACATAGTTTAGTACAGTGCCAAGATACGATCACGGTCCACAAAAGCATGTAGAAGGATTAATAAGAAGCCTGCCCAAGGCTTACTCCTCATCCACAGCGGGATAGACGCAACTCTTGCAATAACCATGGTACACAGTGCCATCTGCAACATGGGAAATAAAACCCTGAGTACGAGAAGGTACTCAGCTAGACTTACCTGCCATAAACTAGAAATAAAATGACTCCAAGGATTATGCAAGGCTGTATAAGTGGAGATAGCTTGACAACATTTTGCATAAAAGCAATTGACTTATTGTACAATTAGGATTCCTTTATCAATTATTTATAACTATCCATCTCTAGATTAGCAACTATCCTGTGCCAAACATGTGGTATATCCATTTAAAAGCATACAATAGTAACCATAGCAGGTATTGTAATTCCATATTCATTTGAACCATCATGTTCCATAACACAGTTACTACGATGTTGGGACTAGCTAAGTTTCTCAATATCCGAGAGACTTAGAATGCTCCGGGGCTTTCCTCGCAGAAAGGAAGGAGGGCGGTGATCAGGACACTCCGGAAGCTCTTCAGGATTCTGCTCCACGCCTTCGGGAGCTGCGGCTTGTGGATTCTCCTACTGGTCCCCTTCCTCTGCTTCTTCGAATTCCAGCAACGTTATCTCTTCCTCCGATCCTAGATGCATGAACATGGCATAAGTATTACGAATGCATATATGTTAACAAGTGCATCATGTTTATTGAGTAGGTGCATATCTCTTCTCGATTATTTAATTAACTACTTCCACAATGCATCGACTATACCACAAAATAGTAGCTACTTGTTTCACTCATAACTGGAGTTCTACTAATCCAAATCCAGTGATCCTAGACTTTCTGGAAAGCTTATCAAATTCTCTACAACTTTGTTATTAACCATTTTTACAGTACACATCATTTTCAACATGCAATACAAAGTAACAATACTTCTACTTCATGTAATCACTCAAAATTTGACAACATAAAGCCTACCAACAGTTTAAGCATACCAAATACATCCAAGAAAACATAATGGTGAAGCCCAAACTATTTATTTAAATGCCTTTATTATTTTATTTGAATACATAGGTTAAATAATAAACCTATACCAAATGTACTTCATAAATTCTCAAAAATTTACAGCACCTTATTAATGCTATCAAAGGACTACTGTAAAAGTTTTATGCCATTTTGCCAAGTAGAACATCCGATACAAAAATGACAAGGCAGCAAGGCTTGAAATAGCATAAATAGAAAACCTTAGTGAAAAGTGTCAAGCAACAGATTTCCTATTTTTCTTAGCATCCTTATGGTACTAGGATAACCTCCAACAAATTTCATGAATATCGGATTCCTAAATAATTTATAAAAAATTACACAAAGATCTCCTAATTATAAAAGAAAAATCTATAACTACAAATCTACACATGCACTCATCTTCAAATTTTTACCAGAGCTCATATATGCTAAGACTAGCTTACCACAAAAAGTTCATAATTTTTGGAGTACAGGAACTCTAGATATAAAATAAACAAATTTGAATGCATTCAAAAGCACATTTCAAATCTCTATTTAAATCTTCAAAAATTTCTACTGTAAATGTCAAGAACATATTTTTCCTAAATACTACACTTCCTAAGTAACACTACACAATTTATTGCACAATTTTTGAAGCTACCAAACTGAAGATTCAAAAATTACAAAACATATGAAATCTGCATTCAAAATGAACTAGCTTTAAAACATGGAGTCACTGACCGGTGGGACCCACTGGTCAGGGGACCCCACATGCCAGTGAGACACGAACAGAGCAGCGGCGCTGCGAGATGGTGGCGCGGCCAAAGCTCGCCGACGGCGAGGTTGCCGGTGGTGACATCATCACCCAGTGACCTACTCGACCTAGCGCATCTATCGCACCACTTGGCCGGCCCTATAGTCGACGCCAGTGACGACGGCGACGGCCATGGCGGAGCGGTGGCGCTGGACGACGGCAAGGCGCCGGTGGAGGCTACGGCAACTCGATCGAATGCTACGCTGAGCATCACCGAGCTACGGCGGACCTAGCTAACGCCCTATCACGGCCTAGGGTGGACGGTGATGATGTGGCCACGGAGACGGGGCTAGCGGTGGAGCTCCGGCGAGGCGCTGCACAGCGCTGGCGCTTACCGAGCACGGTGAGTAAACACGGGTGTACGCGGTGGGTTGTTGGGGTGGCGGTGGAGCTATTGCGGTGGTGGAGGAGCAGTGAGGACGAGCTGTGGTGAGCTTTCCGTGGAGGTGGCTATGGCGGCCGAGGTTCCGGCGAGAGGGGAAAAAGGAAATACGCCCTCACCAAGGCGCAGCTAAAGCAACCGACACGTCAAGGTGGTGGAGGTGGATGAGGCGCAACGACTGGCGAGATGGAGATGGCGGTGATGCGGTGTAGCGCACACGGGGTGACGGCGGAGGCGATGCTGTGCTCGGCGGCGTTGCCTAGTTCCGCGGCGAGAGCAAGGGAGGGCGCTGGAGAGGGAGAGAGCTGGTAGGAATGAGTGGAAATGGAGCGGGCGCACGCGAGGTGATAATGGCCTGCTCAGGCCTGGCGCTGCTCGGCGGATCAGAGCAGCGGCGACGCGCGGCCTTCATCGCATCCATGCGGCGTTCGTGTTCTAGCGCCGGTCGGCCACCGAGCGCTGGTTCAGTTTGTCAGTCTACCACGAAGTCGAGCCTGACAGCGTGTTTTCACGTCGATCAAACTCCTAATCCGTGGACTTCTAGCCAAAACTTCCTAAACCAAAGTTGAAGCTCGAAGTACCAGCTACAAATCTTGTTCAAAGCACTTGTTCTAATTCACAATAGAAACGGAGTAAAATCATCCCAAACATCGGCTGTCAGTCTGTCAGTTAACCAAGACTTAAGAAAATTTGTTAAGTGTTGAAATGTTGATTTTGCTGATTCTTGTGATCCAAATTCAAGCATGTTAGGAGCTAAATCAGTCAATGACCCAAAAATAAAAGTTGTTCCTTTTGTCAAATACTACAACTTTGCTTTAGTGATCTCCTCCATGCAAGGTCTCTAACACCTAGTTCAAACTTGGTCAAACAAGCTACATTCAAAAGATGGTACATACTTAAACTATGACATAATGACCTAATTAGCCCTAGCCATAAATATCAAAGTTGTTCATGATGATATACTAAACATGTTTAAGCTATTTGTAAGGTCACACAATCATCTACATGTTTACACTCATGATCATATGCACATACACATGGGAACATGAAATAACGAGAAAAGTTGCATATGTTTAAGAAACATGCGATAACAAGCAAACGTTGCAGATGTTTCAATCCAATGTTTCAATGGTAAATGCTTGTTTATGAATGCTTGATGATCATGCTCATGTTATGCAAGTCAAGTTATGCAAGGCTAACACCCGAGGTGTTATAGCGGCTATTGGGCTGAGGGTTAGGGCTCGCGGCCGTTGGCTTTTATAGCCGAGCTCCAAGGGCTCCAATGGCGGACGGTGATCGGGTGGTGGTGATGCGTGCGGCGCATCCGACGGCCCGCGTGTGGTAGCGTAGATGCGGCGCATGGGGGAATAGGGTCATGCGATGTGCGTGACCTCGGGCCCGCGTCTGCTCCGTGGTCGGCTCCTGGTCACAGAAGAGGTTGGCGTGGGAGGAAGATGATCCTGTTGCTGGGGTGTCTGATGCGTGGGGTCCGGTTTGTCAGCTTGTCCTGATGCGGCGGCGTGCGGTGCGTGATGGCTGACGGGCGGGTCCGGCTTGTCAGCGGCTTGTGCGCGTGCGGGCGGCGATGCTGGGCCAGCTGTGTGGGAGGCCTGCGAGCGCTTCTGAGCTTATGGCCATGCTAGGCCGGCCGGTTGACAGTTGGGCCATGTGGCCAGGAGAAGGGGATGGCGCGCGAGCTGGGCCAGCTCGGTGAGGCAGGCCGAGCAGGTTGCTGTGCTCCGTCTGAGCCGAAGGCACGTGCGGGGCTAGGAGGAGGGTTGGGCCGGTCGCGCATCTCAGGCTGGCTGGTCATGTGCTTGGGCCAGATTGGCTTTCCTATTTTCTAAATAAACCAAGGCTCCTATATTGAATACATGTGTCGCCAACTTGTACACCTCCTAGTGGGGTCCACTTGAGGTCAACTAGGGGTAGTGGGGTCCATGTCAAGGGTTGGCAATTCACGGGTATTGAGTTTATAAAGATAGTTGGTTGATTATAGAATTTAGGTCAAGGTGTTCATGAGAGATTCCAGAAGGAGTCAAAAGGATTTGCTACGGACTTGTGCTCTCCAACACAAAACACTAAACCAACAAACAAACTCCGGCAAACTCCTACAAGTAATTCTATATGCATGCAACAATTTATAAATTGTTCTTAGTTTTGACCTAGCATCTACATGCTTCACACATTGTAGGAAAAATTTTAAAAAGTTCGTATTTTTGGTTTTCCAGAAAAATCCGGGTTGTTACAGTACTTTGGAGCGAGCGCTTTGCAAACTTATGCAAAAACATAATGATAAACAAGCTATACTAAGTATATAATCAAAGTAGACGATGAACATCATAATGAAGAACATTAATAAGATGAACACTAAGATTGTTATAACAATTGTAACTAGCATATAAAAATAATGGAGAAACAAGAGAGAGAGGGGTACAAAGTTTGTACCGAACCATGCTCTTGACAAGATCGGGAATCCAAGCGAAGTCCTACTTGCCTCCCTCTAGATCTATCCTAACTAGCTATGCTATGGAGGAGGAGCTCTGAGGAGATTAGGGTTTCTATCTTCTCAAATAACTTGATGACATCTGATTCCTGGGGGAGGCAGGGGTTGTATTATATAGCCCTAAGGGTCCAACGTGAGCCCTTGGATCAAACCAACTTAAGCAACGGCCTAGATGCGTCCTCATAGGCGGTGGGAGACCACCATATGAAGCTAGCTAATAGGTGGGCTCAAGAGGGGTAGGGCGGCCCCACATGCAGGCCAGGTGGCCCCACCTGTCAAGGGGTGGCCCTCTGCTTTGGTGATGTGGCTTCTGGACCCTTCTAGAGTCTTTCCATGTAGGTACCACGGTAGAACTCTGTATTTTCCTTGATGACGAGGTCCTCCTTGGCGGTTTTATGATTAAACCCTGCTGGAAACATAGATTCATCAAAACTCATGGAATTTATTAGTTTAAACCCCTAAACCTTCATTGGTGATTATATTTATGCCCTTATACATGTTTAATTGATGGTTTATAATGGTTGTTCACTTCGTCAACAACTACCCCTCATCTCTCCTAAATTTTGAAGTTTAAAATTGAACAAATCAAGAATATAAAACAAATGACGCTCAAATCTCCATGCTATCCATTGATTTGAATTTGCAGACTCTTTATTCCTCGCTAATATTCCCATACTTGCAAACAAACCATGATAGGGACCACATTTTATCTAGGTAATTGGAATATGTGATATAGTAGGATGAAAATGAACCTTGCTCTCTGTTGGTGGTGCTTAACTCATTTTTCTACCGCCAACATTTAAACAAAAGAAAACAAATGACAAGATCAAAACTTAGAAATAGGGCTTTATACTAACATATTCCACAAGTTTTGGTGTATATGTGTTTTGTAGGTCACAAACATGAAATACATGACAAAGTACACAATCAGGCAAACCGTAAAGCACATTTAGGCCAAAAGAACACAAGCCAGCCCATCTAACTCTAAAATCCAGGCCGAGCCCCAGTGCGACAGTGGCCCAAATCCACCAAGGAGCCCACTTAGCGAAGGCGGTGCAGAGAGGCACCACCTAGGGTGCGGGCACACTCGGGGTGCGACCGCACTCCCCCTGGCACCTCTCGGGCCCACCCTTCGGGAGGCGGTGCATTGAATGCCCCTAAGGACGGTTGCATGAGGGGTTACCAAAAATACACTCGCAAACCTTCCTACTTGGGCTATAAATGGAGGCCCATTTCACATTCAAGGATCATCATTCATTTCAAGGAAAGAAGAAGAGCAAGCACCACTTCTACATTAGCTTGTAGCTAGATTAGTATAGGGAGTGAGAGAGGGAAAGTCGGAGGAATAGCAAAAGAATCGGCTACCTTGACTTCTTGTACTAGGCAACTTGTACACGTAGTGGAAGGAGAACTAGGGCTGTCAGCTCCCTCTACACTTGTACCTCTACAAACGAAGTACTACTTGCAGTATAAGGTTCATGTTTACCTATGGTGGTGAGTTTCAACTTGAGTTAGTTTTGTTCACTTTATCCTTGGGGTTCATCGTTCGTCCTTGTGATAGATACTCTAGCAGAGGACTCCTGATAAAGATGGAAGTTCCTGGCCAACGCTAGAGTAGTAATAGTTAGCATAGACGTGGTGTCTAGGCTATACATTACCTTTGTTTGCCTCGTTCCCTATGGTTGAGGGGTAGGCTGTAGGTGGTGACAGCACTGTCCATCCCTTATAATCCCCCATGATCGGGCGTAGAGCTGTAGGCCAGCCTCGCCTGGCAGACTAGGTGTGATCTGGTGCCCAAAGCAAGAATCTAGTGGCATAAACTCAAATCGCGTAGATCCTCTATCCATAGGAAAACCTCTCTACCCGAGTTATCCTTCTTCCTATCTTCTCGGTATCGTTATTTATATTTTACCACAGGGAAGCAATAGTTAAAGATAGTGATAGTTAACCATCACATATCTACTAACTAGTATACCGACTAGACTAAAGTGGGGGTAAGTGATATACAATAAAGTGGGGCGACACACAAAGATCCAATCATGGAAAGGTAAATTGGAAACATAACTAAGTAGTAGGATAATAATAAAGAGAACACTAGAATCCTAAGTTACTTCTATTCAAGCACTACTCTACCTAGTGACCATGGCTATACTGACAAACCAAGATAGTGCAAGGTAGGATGCAATAGCACTTGAGGCGTACCTGCCCCCAAACACACCTAGAGGGTTGATTGGGCACAAAGCACCACGAGCCCTATGATTTAACAACTAGACCTATCGTGGGGGAATACATAGGTTGGATAGGGCTATCACCACCTGCCACCTACCCCAATCTATTCGGAGGCCTAGGCACATTGCAAGGTACCCCATAATATAAGCACCACGCTTACACTATTTGATACTATGCAAACCTCATGTTAAGACTAGAGCATCAACTAGTGACGAACAACCTATGCTAGTGAGAGCCCACTTACCATAGGAATTATAAGCATAACCAAAGTATAACTAGAACACAAGACTAGTACATAAAGTAAAAGACTTGAAATAATACATGCATAGAAAATAATATACTAAAATAAATAAAGTACTTACAAGAGAAAGACAAAGCTATACCAGACTCCTAAAGACTGCTCCTGAGCTCCCACCAAGACTAGCTAGTACTAGAAGAGCTACATCTTGAGAGAGTAGAGAGAGAGCTACATCTCTTCTATGTGTTGGTGCATGTTACAAGTGAGGGCTGAGGGTCCTATTTATAGTGCGAGGTGGAGTTGGGGCTACTCCAATGTCACATCATCAATCCATGTGCTCTCCATCCTCCTCCATTGGATCAAACCACCATATAATCAAGGGTAGAAAGCATTTGAGCATGTGCTTCTTTGCATGGAGGCATGTAATGGCGATGGAGAGGGAGTGAGGCGCCAGGCAGCATAGGGGTGGCACCAGCCGGCCTCCCTATGATAGGTGGGACCTCCCTCCTTCTAGAAGCTTGGTCCACATGTCATGAGTGGCTTTAGATGGTAGTAGATGTTTGTCATGTTGGTTGTATTGGCATGCCACGTCAGCGATCCGTGTGATGCTTCATTCGAGCCTTTGATGTTGAACCGACTTGAGATCAATGGTGTAGAAGCCTTGGAGGACCTCTCCCATAGATCAGTGACGTGGCAGGGGTAGGTGGGGCCTCAGGCAGTGCCCTTGTGGGGCTAGCCAGCATGGCCATGTTTGCCCAAGGCCCCCTGTCACATCCACTTGCCTCCTTTGTCCATTTTCTTCACCATTTTGCACAGATTTTGCTATAATTCCTGCATACAAATAATTCTACAAGTACAAGTGGAAATAGGTGAATTATAAACATAAATCACTACCTATGTTGTTTACTCCCATTTTTGGTGCAATGTCGATGGTCAAAATAGGTATTTAGTGACCGTCAGCAAGCTCCCCCACACTAAACCTTTGCTCGTCCCTAGCAAAACGGGGAAACAAAGATTCAAGAGCAACTTGATATGAATCAAGGCTTCAAAAGATATTATGCTAACATAAAAGATATACCAAGTCATACCTCATACCTTGTGGATTTTGAAGTGTCTACCATGTCACCTTGAGTGGTTGAAAAGTGGAATGGCTTTGACATCAAGTCATCACTATCCCCTATGAAGCATACTTGGAGTTTTTATAAGTTTTGCAATTGAAAACTTAGCTCATACTTCTCCCCAAATAGTACTCTCAAGTCACTCAATGGTGTATATATCCTCACCAAGGCATTAATGTTTGCCTTCCTTCCTACTTCTAATAGGCTTATGTGGAGTTTGGGTAGGATAAGAGTAAAGCATACTTGCATTGCATATATTGCTAAGTCAAACAATGGATCCATGGAGAAAAATATCATACACTCAGATCAAGGTGTGCATGTGTGTGGAAATGGGATAAGCATGATTACTCCATAGTAATGATTCTTTTCTCCATCCTTTATATGAGAGCAGGGCTAGTTTTTCTTGCTCGACTATGGACACATTTTTTTTCATGGACCTTCATGTGTCCATATTTTTTTCTTTTTTTCAATACTATAGCCCATGCCTCATTTAGGATAATGATGGAGAAAAATCATGCTAGCAAATATGGAGTATTTATTTGGTGGAAATGGAAAGGCATGTTTTTGCTTACTTCTAGTGTAGAAGCATAGCATATATTTGGTGGAGTGTATGTCACCTTGATCTTAAGAGCATAATAAAATTCTCAACAAAGGTAAACAAAGTTTGACAAAGCTAAATAAAAAAACAAGTAGCATATGTGGAAGGTTTTCAACATATAACATAGTATTTGGCTTTGGTAGGAAATATCACCATTGAGGAGAAGTGAGGCTATTAATTTTGAAGTTTTATCAAAACAAAAATATTCAAGAGCTTACATAGGAAGATAGGATTTCTTTAGCCTATACCATATCTCACTTCACAACAACTTAGTTGACATGTTTTTCTAAAATAGATATGTCCACAAGTAACAAGTATATGAACTAAGTATAAAGTTTATGATGGCCAATCTTTATAAAATCATGTTCATAGTTTGGCATGATTCACATTTTTAGTTTGATTTTAGCATATAGCATCTTTCAACACATCAAACATATAAGAGTAAAGCAAGAGTGGGAAGAGGGAATGCAAACCAGTGTGCCAAAGTGGTGGAGGCCTGAGAAAAGAATCAGACAGCCTCCCCACACTAGGACTTTTATGTCACTCAACATTAAAAGCCTAGTGGAGATGTTGGGCCATCCCTCAGAGTGCACTCCCATGACGTCTCATCCAAGTTGTTGTCACCTTGTTGTTTTGACCCTTCATCCTTTTTGTGTTCAACCTGAAAGGTTTAGCGACAAATACCCGAAGGATACAAGTTCTACAAGATGCTTTTGTTCTCACTTTACAAAGTTACTCTTTTTAGTGAGAACAAAGAGAAGAGACTAAACATGATTTTTTAGAGTTCCTGGACATGGTACTCCCCTTTGTTCTTTTTAATCTTAAAATAGTTAGTGAACAAGGATACCCAAAAGGAGTTTGTCCTAGAAGCATTTTCCTCATTGCCTTTTTTTAAGAGAGGCTTTATTCTAGGTGTGGTTGCAAGCTTATTATGCAAAGAAACAATGCAAGTAAATCTTTATTTTATTATTTTTAGTTTTAGTTTTTTTAACCTAAGACAAGACTATTCTAATTTATTATGCATGAAAGAAAATTTGCGAAAATTAAATATTGGATAAATATCGATTTACCTGTCGACGAGGACTTGTTGTGTCAAGTCAATTGAGCAAGACTTCCCCATCGAATTCAGCTTGAATTTCTTGATTCCGCCACACCATCTTGATCTTCATTTGGTTCTCTTTCCTACAAAGTTTAGTGGACAACCCATACCCGAAGGAATTCTCGAAGAAACAAGGGTGACTCTTACGACAAGATGGCACTCCTATTTAGATAGCATGGATAGTTTTTCCCATGTTTTTAGCTCTTGTTTATTGTCCATCAAGTTCTTGCAAAAACTTTCACAAAGCACAACATGACAAAAGAGATTTAAAGTATTCACAACGCACCCTTCAAAGATGAGATTTGGCTCTTTTTCATGATGTGCAACCTTTATCTCCATATTTGAATTTATCTCAAAAACTTACTCATTCATATTTACAATTTTACATGCAACCACTATTTACACAAGTAGTTTTAGTTCAACAATTAAACTAGACTCCATGTCTAATTTAATTAAGGAAGGCTACTTAACCTAAGCACCACGCTTAATTTAAAAAGCCTATGGAAATATGATCAGTGCATCCAAACCTTAAATTAGGCACCATGCTTAATTTAAAGGTTATAAATGTATGATCAATACTTCCAAACTAGAACATACTAGCATAAATGAAAGGAAGCATGAAAGCATTTTAAGATTTATTCAAATAGAGATCAGAATAATAATGGTGAACTAATTAAGTAAGCATGCTATATAAAGGAAAGCTAACTAAATGAATGCTTAAGCATAAATGTCTAGGCCTTAGCTTTTTCCCATAGCGCGAACCATCAGCCAATATCATACCGAATGGCATATTTAGCCAACATATGAATCTGTTGGTCCCTTTTAACTTATGTCTACTATGAAGCTAGACTAAGAACCTGAATAGATAGATAACAAAGGAAATTTTCCATCTACCTAAACTAGGAACGGTACTTGACTATAGTTCAGAGACTAGGAGCTACCCAGAGAAAGTACTAAACATTTAATGATTTAAGCAAACATGGAATGGTGAGAATAAAATAGAAAGATAGGTTCTCACATACCTTGATTGATTTTGCTATCACCCAAAACTTGTGATGGAGTTGTGAGTGATACAATGCCTTTGTTCCGTCACAAATGATGATTTCTTTCTCCTTTTGACGGTGACCTTTTCTCCATCTACACATGGTTAGAATGTATGGACGCACATACCTTTGGGATGGCAGGGTGGAAGTGTTGACGATTAATGAATGACCATGCACCCTAGGCTCTTGATGATTTTCTTATAGAAATAAGCCAGAAGGTCTAATGGTTGATGTTGCCCTATCTATTCCACACTCAACTAGACAAGGATAATCCCACAAAACTAGTGGTAAACTAGATTAGCAGACATCAAGGTAAATATCAAAATCTTTACGCCAATTGCTTCCCCGTCAACGACACCAGAAATGCTTGTTGACATTTCTTAGCGTCACAACCAGGTTTTGTATTCCCCGGCAACGGCGCCAGAAATGCTTAATGATATTTCTTATGCTCAAGTAGATAATTCTACAAGCGCACAGAATATTGTTATAGCATTTCACCTGGGAGTATTCCAGGTATCGTTATTTACATTTTACCACTAGGAAGCAAGGGTTAAAGATAGTGATAGTTAACCATCATGTATCTACTAACTAGTATACTGACTAGACGACTAAAGTGGGGGTAAGTGATATACAATAAAGTGGGGTGACACACAAAGATCCAATCATGGAAAGGTAAATTGGAAACATAACTATGTAGTAGGATAATAATAAAGAGAACACTAGAATCCTAAGTTACTTCTATTCAAGCACTACTCTAGCTAGTGATCGTGGCTATACTGACAAACCAAGATAGTGCAAGGTAGGATGCAATAGCACTTGAGGCCTACCTGCCCCAAACTCACCTAGAGGGTTGATTGGGCACAGAACACCAAGAGCACTATGATTTAACAACAAGACCTATCATGGGGGAATACATAGGATGGACACGGCTGTCACTACCTTCCAACTACCCTGATCTATCCGGAGGCCTAGCCACATTGCAAGGTACCCCATAGTATAAGCACCACGCTTACACTATTTGATACTACCCTAGCCTCACGTTAAGACTAGAGCATCAACTAGTGACGAACAACCCATGCTACTGAGAGCCCACTTATCATAGGAATTATAAGCATAACCAAAGTATAACTAGAACACAAGACTAGTACATAAAGTAAAAGACTTGAAATAATACTTGCATAGAAAGTAATATACTAAAATAAATAAAGTACTTACAAGAGAAAGACAAAGCTATACCAGACTCCTAAAGACTGCTCTAGAGCTCCCACCAGGACTAGCTACTACTAGAAGAGCTACATCTTGAGAGACTAGAGAGAGAGAGCTACATCTCTTCTATGTGTTGGTGCGTGTTACAAGTGAGGGTTCAGGGTCCTATTTATAGTGGGAGGTGGAGTTGGGGCAAGTCCAACGCCATGTCATCAATCCTTGTGCTCTCCATCCTCCTCCGTTGGATCAAACCACCATATAATCAAGGGTAGAGAGCATTTGAGCATGTGCTTCTTTGCATGGAGGCATGTAATGGCGATGGAGAGGGAGTGAGGCGACGGGCGGCATAGGGGTGGCACTGACCGACCCTCCTATGATAGGTGGGACCTCCCTCCTTCTTGTAGAAGCTTGGCCCACATGTCATGAGTGGGTTTGGATGGTTGTAGATGTTTGTCATGTTGGTTATATTGGCACGCCACGTCAGTGATCCGTGTGATGCTTCATTCGAGCCTTTGATGTTGAACCAACTTGAGATCAATGGTGGAGAAGCCTTGGAGGACCTCTCCCATGGATCAGTGATGTGGCAGGGGCAGGTGGGGCACCGGGCGGCGCCCTTGTGGGGCCGTCCGGCATGGCCAAGTGGGCCCAAGGCTCCCTACCACGTCCACTTGCCTCATTTGTCCATTTTCTTCACCATTTTGCACTAATTTTGCTATAATTCCTGCATACAAATAATTCTACAAGTACAAGTGGAAATAGGTGAATTATAAACTTAAATCACTACTTATGTTGTTGTTTACTCCCATTTTTTGTGCAATGTTGATGGTCAAAATAGGCATTTAGTGACCATTAATAGCAGCAAACCACTGACAGAGTTCACATATCAAGCTACCAAAATTTCACATCAAAATAGCAAACAAACCACATGTTCACTGCATCAACAAAACTAAGAGTTACCAACGCTTAAGAGCAAGATATGCTCATGGAGCTTATTGTATTCCTCCTGTTGCTGTTTCCTGAACTCCTCAAACTCCCTATCAGTGTTTTCTGCGTTCCTCTTCAGTTGGTCCACTTGTTCAATGAGGACAGCTGAACTTTCCTGTTGAGCAGCAAGCCATTCCTGAAGTCTAGAGTAGCTTGTCCTGATACTAGCATTCTTCAAAGAAAAGGTGTTGTAGGTGGCCTGGGAGAGGACCTTAGAAACAACATCAGCAATAGGTTCTGCCCGTATAGTTTCCATAGCTTCCTGCTCAAACTGGAGTAAACATTAGGAAGCGGACTTAAATTGCAGAACCAAGAAATTATTTCATTATAGGTAATGCATAGGTCTTCCTCGGCCTACTGCCGATAGAGATTCATAAGCATAATGCATAGGTAACATAATAACTGTTGTAACATTACAACTTCAAAATGATGGTGCTACTTTAGGCTCCTCCTCCTTTTCCTTCTTTTATGCCAATGGCTTCAACAGATTTCAAGGAAAAACAAATGAAGGTACTTACAACTGCTTCTCTTGCAACATCGCTCAGTCCCGTGTTGCTACTGGTATGGAAGTTGTTGAAGATTCCCACTACATCAACATCTTCTTGATTATGTCATGCGTCCTTCCTGTTTTTGTCCTTCTATTAAAATTGCACATGCCTTTCTGTTGATACAAAAGGCATTACGTATTTGATATAAAAAGAGTAACACAACTACACTTACATATGCTTGTAGGTGGACAGAATAGGAGCGAGAACCTGTAACATGGTGGTACTTAACTTTTGCACGGTTTCGCTTGTTCTGCTCCGAGATTGCCTATAATCACAATTGTGTTAGACTGCAGCACAAGTAGACCACATAAAGACTAGACAAGAAATAAATGAGTTCACACACACACACCCCTTGTTCTTGGAACTTAACCACTTGTGGACAAGTGCACACCACTGTGCGTAATTCATGTAAGACATAGGAGAGGTCTTTCTGATTTGATCAGTGGGGACGCCGTTGAAGTAGGATCGCTTGAACCTGTACCGTGTTTGCCGTATAACAGACTAGAATACACTCATGCATGCTTCTTTTGTTACTTCATCATTGTCATCAATGGCCAGCCTCAACTGCAGAAGTGTGAATGCAAATTAAATCCATTACTAAGTTACTCAAGGCAGAGTTGAGTGTCAATAGAGGATATACATACTTACAGATAGCTTGGCCACAAATTCATTGAGATGTTCGATCTGTCGCTTGTAATGTTTCTAGTGCGAGAAAATTGGTACTTGAGAGCTAACAACTACACCTGCCTCTGAGGCAAACTTGGTAGCTTGCAATGGATCATGTGGCCTTTTGTTCCCCTTGACAACCGAGATGGGCATCCTTGTTCCCATTGATTGAGTGGTTTTGTAAAGCCCAACCTCCTTAGTTGCTTGCCCCGACTTCCTCACTCTTCTCTGTAATGGTACTACACAGTATTCATACATTCAGATTGTTAGAAAAGTAACATGGATATCAAATATCATGACTTGATTTATAGACATGTCTAAGGTAGTACCAACCTTCGCAAGTTTGGTCATTCTGCGGGAGGACCCAAAGCCTGAAATTGGAGAAACAAACTTAAGCGGCAAGCATGGAAAAATTGCATTGCTATCCACACAGCAAAGAATTGAATTGCACTGCTACCTAAACCAACCCCCTCCCATCCCAACATGACAAGATAGAACAAGCACCTCAATTGCAAGGGGTACGAGCTCTTCTAAATCTGTATCTGTATCACCACATCCCTAAACATGCTCCCTTGGTTCAGGGAGATATTCAGGATGTCAACATGTAGATTACAAAGGCATTTATTGAGTTAACCTTGTACCAAATGTCAACAAAATAGAGTAGGAGCATGCAAATGAGGCACCTAAACTACAGCTTATACGGAAGCCATTACTTGAATAAAGCACATATGAACTACAACTTATATGGAGGCTATTACTCGAATAAAGCACATGTGAACTACAATCAACTAAGAAACATGTAACCCCATCACTATATTATATCTACATGTCCTAGGTCCAACCACTATAATACAGCACGCATCATAAAAGGAATTTAGATACCTCTTCCTATACCTGGCTATGCTGCGTCGTTGGCACCACCCTCTTGTCATCCTGGTCGTGGAAGTGATGCGGCCAGCGTCGACAAAGGGGTAGCAGATCCGGTGTGGTGGTCATCAAGAATGAAGTTGGGGCTTGGTCATGATAGGTGCTGATGTAAGGGGTCCGGATCCAGCATGTATCACTGCTGACGGCGGTCCTTCCGCCACCAGCGGACCTGCTGTCGACGAAGGGATCAGATCCGGATTTGGCTCTAGCTCGGCTAGGGTTCAGAAAGGTACAAGAGACGGTGTGGCTATAGAGTGGAGAGGGAGTCAAGATGCTATGCCAATGAGCCTAGCTAGGGTTCAGACCGAGGTGGCATAGGGGGCTAGGCTTTGGAGCGGGACGAGAGACAGTGCAGCTGGTCCGGCTAGATAATGGAGATGGAGGCGGAGACAATGACTCCTTGTGCTTTTATGTGGCCATCACAATACCACAAATACCCTTGCCTAGATAGAACTGGACGTTGTAGCATGCTTTCATCTTTGCTTAGTTCTTGTTTTCTCTCTAACCTTGTTATTTGCTAAAAGTTATGCTCACTTCAGCCTTTGTCTGTTATGAAAACTTTGTCTCCATTCTCAATCATCTCTCTTCGTTTATAAAGATGGGTCATAATGAGGAGACCACCAGCATCAGAGATCAGGAGGACCAAGCTACGTTGTCCTTGATTGCATTCGACAAGGAGAAGCTTGTAGCTGTGCAACAACAAGCACCAGAAGGAATGACTCAACCTAGGAGTTTTCAACAGTGCTTGCCACAAGATCAAACCAACATACCAAAGGGACCAATGAAGAGACAAGTAGCAGAAGCTTGGAAGAATATGAAGTCCAACAAAGATGTTGGAAGGATGGCACATGAATGCCAGGATCAATCACAGCTGAAGCAAGAACAGAAGGTCTAGAAGAAATAGGAGCAAGCAAGAAAAGCAAAGAGAAACTACATCCAAGGAAGATTGAATAATGTGGATATGACTACCACTCATGGAGCTAAGGAGGTTGTGTACGGTTTCATTCTAGTAAACTCAACTCCCGCCACAGTGCTGTTTGATCCCAGTGTGTCACATTCGTTTATCTCTAGTGCATACGTAAAGGAACATAAGATAACTATGCTTCCAATGAGGAAACCAGTGATAGTTAAGTCCCCAGGAGGAGAAATGAAGGCAAACCGCAAATGCCCAAGAGTTAGTCTTAACATAAAGGGGGCAAAATTTGAAGCAAACCTTATTGTATTAGAGTTAGTGGACATTGATGTCATTCTTGGAATGGGATGGATGTCAGCATGTAAAGGAGTGATCAAGTATGCCCAGCGTTCGGTGCTTCTAACCACACCGTCAGGAGAAAGAATTGAGTATGAAGGTATTCTGCCGGTACCTGAGGACAAGGTGGATAAGAAGAGAAAGGAAGTCTCAATAGAGCAAGTATTGGGAAGCAATCAACATTTGGATTTGTCACATCTAGCTCCAATCCCTGATCAGATAAACTCAGACTCTAAAGAATTAGAAGTTTCTCAAGCTAAGGTTACTCCACTCTTTCCACATGAGGTATGCATAGATGGGTGGACAATCACCTACAAGGAGTTTCAACCCCGAAAGATCAAGCGAGCTAAAAAGTGGACTAGTCAAACAAAGATGAACTTATAGAGTCAGCAAGCTAACAATACTCTAAGCAACAATTCTATGGAGTATGACATCACTAAAGAACCAGCTAAGAGAAAGTGTTATCATTGCCAATAGGAAGGACATTATGTTAAATCTTGCCCACAGAAGAATCAACAATTACACCAAGGAAGTAGCCAGACTCAGATCACTACTGGTCTGTTACCAGAAAGTGTCAGTGATAACCAACCTGAAAGAAGCATTTGGTGAGAGTAGTGAATGAAGAAGTTATGCTAGACTATCCAAGATCCTTAGTTAAGGAAAGGAGTTGTGCCCCTTATGTAATAAAAATGATAGTATCGCAAGTTGAGTCAATGATTGAGTTGTGCATCTCTACTGCTTGTTGAATTGTCATTAAGCTTATGATTGTTTTGAATCTTTGTAATGATTGCAATGATCTTGTTGGGTGTTCCCACAATTTCATTTAGTTTATAGGCCTAAGGTATAAGGATTAATGAAATAAATAGTTGGGTTATCATTTTCTTCTATTTTTTTCTATCCTGTCTTTGGAGCTGCCTGTCTTTATTGGTTCATATCTCTGATTTTGGATGATCAAAAACCCTGAGAAAATTTTGGACAATAGTAGACTTCAATCACAAGGCGATGCATCTATGTTGTTTGGAACCGGGAATAGTTTCTCTTGTGCACTATTTTCGACCAAGTGAACTACAGAATTCGGAAAAGTGTTCTATAAGGAAGTTGTGGAGAATTTTATAAGCTTTCCAACGATATAAGCTACAACTTCATTGGAAAAATAGAATGAGAGTTATAGCCGTCTTACCACACTGCTATTTTTCTGCTCGTAAGGAAATTCAAAATTCTTGTCCATGCCCATGTACAAGAGTATCATTGGGATGACAGAACATCTTGATACTAGAAGACTCATCCGAAGAAGGTGCAAGCTACCCTTCTTGTGTCCCCTAGTTTATATTTTCTTAAGGGGGGTAACCAAGTTGAAGAATTTGCAAGATGAAGTGTCCTATGTTCTAGTTTGCGCAGCGGAAGCGTGGTGGTACTCATGGATGTAAGAGAGAACTTAGAGTATTAAATAATGAGGTTTGGTTAGAAGTTCAAGAAAGGTTTATCCAAGATCATCAAGATTTTGGTAGAGCTACCGGAGAAGCTTTTAAGTTAGTTTGGATCAAGAGACCTCAGCCAAGTGTTTGAAGGAGTACAAGAGGTCAAAGTAAAACCTAGGTATTAGCTTTGTCAGATCAGTGTCGTAGAACCGACCAATTTATAAGAGTACAAGTACAATGGCGGCCCGCAAGCGGTCGCACTATCATACTTGAACCCATATAAACCCGGTAGTCCGTCGAGTACCACGACGGGTCTCGATAAACGATTTACAACAACCAAGATCGTACATGATTCAACATACATGCCACAAATTACATAAAGTTCACATATACATTTTCATCATCAGAGTATGAAACACAGTTATTACAAACCGAGTTGGTAGATAAAAGCGGAAGCAAATTAAGTTTGAAAGTAAAGTTTCCAACATAGTTTAATACAGTGCCAAAATACGATCATGGTCCACAAAAGCATGTAGAAGGATTAATAAGAAGCCTGCCCAAGGCTTACTCCTCATCCACAGCGGGATAGAAGCAACTCTTGCAATAACCATGATACACAGTGCCATCTACAACAATGGGAAATAAAACCCTGAGTACGAGAAGGTACTCAGCTAGACTTACCCGTCATAAACTAGAAATAAAATGACTCCAAGGATTATGCAAGGCTGTATAAGTGGGGATAGCTTGACAACATTTTGCATAAAAGCGATTAACTTAGTTATACAATTATGGTTCCAATATCAGGTTAATTATAACTATCCATCTCTATATTAGCAACTATCCTATGCCAAACATGTGGTGTATCCATTTAAAAGCATACAATAGTAACCATAGCAGGTATTGTAATTCCATATTCATCCGAACCATCATGTTTCATAACACAGTTACTACGATGTTGGAGCTAGCCAAGTTTCTCACTATCTGGGAGAGACGGCGATTCGAATCTATTTCAACCAGCTGGGAATTTATTCCTAACACAAACCCAGGCATACCGCGTGAAGGCAGCCTTAGGTCACCTTTGGTACAACTCAGGTACACATTTCGTGGGTCCATACCGCGCCGCACAATCTGGGACACCAGATGCCAGGACGTTCTGGCCTAGCCTGCCCTTGGGCTCAGTCTGATCGCCCCCCGCAAGGAGCGCACAACAGAACGGGGCCCGGACTGAGTTGAGCTACTTGGCTTCGCGGTCGGAATGAGTTATCCGGCCAGCTAAGTGATAGGCATGTGTTCAATCTTGTCAGAAGTTCCAACAATGGTACGGTCCTTGATCGGCACAGATGAAATCTCATGAGTCATCCTACGCATAGACTCCGCCCGGCCTCGATTTTCTTTTACACCATGGTTCTGTTCCACGATAGCAAATATAGCCAACCGTGCTCCGGTATCCACCTATATCTCGCAGGTGACAGGAAATCACCCGACTTCTACCGGTCTAAGCATGGCTACGCATATATTTGATCCTGGACCTATACCGGTTAAAGGTGTAATATCTGGACAAGGAATTCATATGCATCGAGGGGTTCCAATCAACTCTTATAACCTAATGCATCAATCATAAGTACTTAAGTAATCATTTGTAAAATGCTGGGAGACTTAAAAGGCTCCGGGGCTTGCCTCATAAAAAGGAAGTGGGGCGGTGGTCAGGACACTCTGTAAGCTCTTTAGGATCTACTCCTCGCCTTCGGGAGCTGCGACTTGAGGATTCTCCTGCTGGTCCCCTTCCTCTACTTCGTCGAATTCCAGCAACGTTATTTCTTCCTCCGATCCTAGATGCATGGATATGGCATAAGATATTGCGAATGCAAATATGTCAACAAGTGTGGTATGATGATACATGAAGAATGCATTCTTGCAAATATTCTTAACAGCATGTGGTTTAAGTAACAACAGGTGCATCGCGTTTACTGAGTAGGTGCATATCTCTTCTTGATTATGTAATTAATTATTTCAACAATGCATCTAATATTTCACAAACAGCAGCTACTTGTTTTACTCATTATTGGAGTTCTAATTATCCAAATGCGGTGATCCTAGACTTTCTGGAAATCTTATAAAATTACCTACAACTCTTATTTAATTGACAAAAGCTAAATGACAACTTATCTTAGCCAAAACAGACAATCATTTCAGTGCTGTCCAGAAATTCCAAAGAACAAGCAAATTCGGAAAAGCTAACTTTAAACAGTTGTAACTCCTAAACCGTTTGACCTATAGTCCTAAAATTTGAACACAAGACATATGATGAAGTTGTCTACAACTTTGTTATTAACCATTTTTACAGCAAACATCATTTTTATCATGCAACTTATCAAACTACCGAATATGTCAAGAAATTATTCCAATTCGCATTATAAAGTAACAATACTTCTACTTCATGTAATTATTCAAAGTTTGACAACACAAAGTCTACCAACAGTTTAAACATATCAAATACACTCAAGAAAACCTAATGGTGAAGTCCAAACTATTTCTTTAAATGCCTTTATTATTTTATTTAGATACTTAGGTTAAATAACCAACATATACTAGATGTACTTCATAATTTCTCCAAAATTTACACTGCCTTACTAATGCTACCAAAAGACTACCGTAAAAGTTTTATGCCATTTTATCAAGTAAAACATTCTATGCAAAAATGACAAGGCAGAAAGGCTTAAAATAGCATAAATAGAAAACCGTAGTGAAAAGTGTCAAGCAATAGATTTTATATTTTTCTTAGCATCCCTATAGTAATAGAATAACCTCCAACAAATTTCATGAATATTGGACTCATAAATAATTTATAGAAATTCATACAAGGCTCCCCTAATTATAAAAGGAAAATCTATAACTACAAATCTATACATGCACTGATCCTCAAATTTTTACCAGAGCTCATATATGTCAAGAATAGCTTGCTACCAAAATTTCATAATTTTTGGAGCACAGGAACACTAGATATAAAATAAACAAGTTTGCATGCATTCAAAAACACATTTCAAATTTCTATTTAAATCTACCAAAATTTCTACTGTAAGTGTCAAGATAATATTTTTATTAAATACTACACTTCGTAATTAACACTACCAAATTTATTTCATAATTTTTGAAGCTATACAACTAGAGATCTAAAAATCATAAAACACATGAAATATGGAATCAAAATGAACTATCCTTCTCTACTACTGTCGCTGACCGGTGGGACCCGCGAACCAGTGACCCCACACGTTAGTGAAACGAGAACAGAGCAGGCGGTGCTGGACTAGCTTGCGTGGCCAGAGCTCGCCGACAGCGAGGTTGCCGGCGGTGACATCTTCACCCAGTGATCCCTACGACTTCCTGGACCTACTGACCTACTTGGCCGAGACTATCGACGGAGCTACACACGGTGGCGGTGCTCATGGCGGCACGGCGACGCTGCACAACGTGTGCTGGCCTTCTTCGGACACGGTGAAGTCAAGTGACATGATCTATAGGACTAAGGAGACTCTGCGACTGTGACTACGCGACCTAGACGGCTGAAGCGGTTCCGACGAGGCACGGCCATGGCAGCGGCCATGGCGGCACTCTGGCGAGGGCGTACCCACGACAGCGCAACGCTAAACACGACTTACCAAAGGAAAAATCATGGGCACTGCAAGGTGGAAACGGTGGGGAAGGTGGAGGCGTAGCTGCGAGCGCGGCTGATTAGCGAATGGGGCGGTGGAGAGCGCAGGCGAGTTCGGCGGAGCGTCTACGACGGCGATGGCGAGCGCGGTGAGCAAGGAAGCGTGAGGAGGCGAGTGGGAGCAGACGGCCAGCTCAGTGGCGACTTGAACGCATGGCTGGAGGCTTGCTGGCCGGTGATGCCTGACGAGCGGGCCCGACGCCGGCGTACGGCTGCCAGATGGGGCACGCGGCCATGGCTGGCCACCACGCGGTGGGCCGCGCTTGTTGGCGGGTCGGCCACTGAATCAACCGATTCAGTCGGTTCAGTTGCGCGAGGATCAGCCTGACAGCGGGTTTACACGGCGATGTATCTGCTAATACATGGCTCCAAAGCATAAACGATCTACATGACTTTTGTAGCCCGAAGTACCAGCTCCAATTCTTGTTAAGGAGTCATGCTCTAATTCGCAACCAAAACCAAGTTATATCATCTCCAAGTTGGGCTGTCAGCACTGTCAGTTAAAAAGGACTTAGAAGATTTCGCTAAGTGATGAAATGTTGGTTTTGCTGATTCTTGTGATCCAAATTCAAGCATGTTAGGAGCTAAATCAGTCAGTAACCCAAAAATAAAAGTTGTTCACTATATCAAATACTACAACTTTGCTTTAGTGACCACCTCCATGCAAGGTCTCTAACACATAGTTCAAACTTGGTCAAACATGTCACATTTAAATGGTGATACACTTCAAACTATGGCTTAATGACCTATTTACCCCTAACCATGAATATCAAAGTTGTTCATAATGATACTCTAAACATGTTTAAGCTATTTAAAAGGTCACACACTCATTTGATGCATTGGTCACAAATAGGGCTATCCAGGTCAACACATATAACATCACTTAAGTGCTTGATCATGAAAGGTGACCTTCATGAACAGTGTTCCATTTGCTAACCTAAGTGTTGCTAATATGTTTTAGTGACTCACATAAACCATTTACATGTATTCACTCATGATCATAGGCATGTACACATGGAAACATGAAATAACAAGCAACGTTGCATATGTTTCAATTGTAAAAGCTTAATTGTGAATGCTTGATGCTCATGCTCATGCAATGCAAGTCAATTTATGCAAGGCTAACACCTAGGGTGTTACAGCCCCTCCCCCTTATAAAAATCTCATCCCGAGATTTGCAAGACCTACCATTCTTGGAAAAAGGCGGGATAAACCTCTCTTAAATAATCCTCTCGTTCCCACATAGCATCTTGTTCACTGTGATTGTTCCACACCACCTTATAGAACTTAATGATCTTACTCCATGTCACTCTTTCCATCTCTTCTAACACTCAGATTAGCTTTTCTTCATAGGTCAAATCCGATTGAAGCTACACGTTGGTGAGTGCAATAGCTTCTTCAGGTACTCGAAGACATTTCTTCAACTGAGAAACATGGAAAACATCGAATATTGCACTCATCTCAGGTGGAAGTTCTAACTTATAAGCAACATTCCCTTTCCGTTCCAAAATCTTGTATGGCCCCACATATCTTGGTGAAAGCTTCTTTTTCATCCCAAATCTCTTCACCCCTTTCATGGGTGATACTTTCAAGTATACATAGTCACCTACTTCAAAAGTCAGTGGTCTACTTCTTCTATTAGCATAACTCCTTTGTCTCGATTGAGCTGCCTTCATATGTTGTTGGATCACACGTACTTGCTCTTCAGCTTCATTGACAAAGTCAATACCAAAGTATCTCCTTTCACCGGGCTCAATCCAATTCAACGGAGTTCTACATTTTTGGCCATACAAGGCTTCAAATGGAGCCATTTTGATACTCGCTTGATAACTGTTGTTATAGGAGAACTCAGCTAAAGGTAACCATTTCTCCCATGAACCTTTTGAAGATATAACACAAGCTCTAAGCAAATCTTCTAGGGTTTGGTTCACTCGTTCCGTCTGTCCTAAAGTTTGTGGATGATATGCTGAACTTCTGATTAGCTTGGTTCCCAAAGCCTAGTGCAAGTGCTCCTAGAAACGAGCTATGAACTATGGTCCTCGATCTGAGATTATAGTCCTGGGTACTCCATGTAGTCTCACAATTTGAGAAACATACATCTCGGCGTATTTCCCCACGTGATATGTTGTGTGAACTGGTACAAAATGTGCTGACTTGGTGAGACGATCTACAATGACCCATATTGAATCATGACCTTGTGGTGTCATTGGAAGGCCTGTGATAAAGTCCATACTGATTTCTTCCCATTTCCAACCTGGGATAGGCAATGGCTGAAGTAATCCGGCATATTTCATATGAATAGCTTTTACTTGACTGCAGTTATCGCACCTAGCGACATAGGCTGCGATCTCCTTCTTCATCTTAGTCCACCAAAAATGGGTTTTCAAATCTTGGTACATCTTACTACTACCTGGATGAATAGACAATTTGGACGAGTGAGCTTCATCTAATATTTGGTTCCTAAGCTCACGGTCTTTTGGCACCACAAGTTGGTCCTCAAACCATAACACACATCTTTCGTCCAATCTGAAATGTTTGGTCTCTTGCTCTTGCATTTTTCTCTTGATGTGACTTATTCCTACATCTGTCTGCTGCAACTCTATGATTTTGCTCTCAAGTGAACAACTGATCATGATATTGTGTAGTACAGCAGGGTGTAACAAGTTGAATCCATCTTCCAATAATGCTTCCATAGTGTTGCAATGAGACTTTCGACTGAGTGCATCTGCTACTACATTAGCTTTTCCCATATGGTAATGCACTTCTAAATTGTAGTCCTTAATTAGCTCTAACTATCTTTGTTGTCTCATGTTCAGCTCTGGTTGGGTAAAGATATACTTGAGACTTTTGTGGTCAGTATATATATGGCATACATTGCCCAACAAATAATGTCTCCATATCTTTAATGCATGAACAACTGCTGCAAGTTCTAAATCATGCGTGGGGTAGTTGACTTCATGCTTTCTCAACTACCGAGAAGCATATGCAATTACTCTTCCCTCCTGCATAAGCACACACCCCAAACCTATTCCTGATGCATCACAAAATACATCAAAAGGCTTTTCAATGTCTGGTTGTGCTAGAACAGGTGCTATAGTTAACAGAGTTCTGAGGGTGTGAAAAGCTGCTTCACATTCTGGTGTCCATTTGTACTTCTCATCTTTCTGAAGTAGTCTGGTCATGGGCTTAGCTATCTTTGAGAAGTCTGGAATGAAACGTCGATAATATCCTGCTAACCCTAGAAAACTCCGAACTTCATGCACCGAAGTTGGGGCTTTCCAATCCATGACCTCTTGTACTTTTGATGGGTCTACAGAGATTCCATCCCTCGATAAGATGTAACCTAAGAAAGGTACCTAGCCCAACCAAAATTCACACTTACTAAACTTTGCGTATAGCTTATGCTCCCTCAATCTAGATAGGACAATCCTCAGATGTTCTTCATGATCTGACTCATTTTCTGAATAAATCAATATATCATCGATAAACACGACCATGAACTTGTCGAGCTCAGGCATGAATACCGAGTTCATCAGGTACATAAAGTAGGCACGAGCATTTGTTAGTCCGAAAGACATAACCAAATACTCATATAAGCCGTACCTAGTGGAAAAAGTAGTTTTAGGTATGTCCTCTGGCCTGATCTTTATCTGATGATAGCCTAATCTCAAGTCAATTTTTAAGAATACCTTTGCTTTTGCCAACTGATCAAACAAGATGTCGATGCGAGGCAATGGGTATTTGTTCTTGATGGTCATAGCATTGAGTGGTCTGTAATCTACACACATTCTCAGTGACTTGTCCTTCTTTTCACAAACAATGCTGGACATCCCCACGGAGATGAGCTAGGTTGGATAAGACCCTTGTCCAATAGATCTTGTAATTGAACCTTAAGTTCTGCTAACTCATTAGGTGGCATTCTATAGGGCCTTCTTGATATGGGTGCCGTACTTGGCACTAACTCAATCCTAAATTCCACATCCCTATCCGGTGGTAAGCCTGGTAATTCCTCTAGAAATACATCCGGAAACTCACAAACCACTGTGATATCACAAAGTGTGGTGGTTTGGATAGCACAAGCTAAATGTTGGAGTTCAAAATTGCGGGAGAGTGGTACTAGAAAAGCATTCCCTCCCATGGGTTCTCTCAACATAATAGTACGGGTGCTGGTGTCAATGAGAACACCATGATCCTTCATCCAATTCATGCCTAAGATTACACTTATCGATAACCCCGGCAATATTATCAAATCTGTTGTATACTCCCTCCCTCGTATAGAGATGAGCACATTTTTGACTATCTTATTTGTAGCAATAGTACCCCCTACAGAATTTATACTATAACCCCCTTTGCTTACTTCAATTATTTCTTGATCATGCCTAGATGCGAATGCTTGACTCATAAAGGAATGAGAAGCTCCTGAATCAAATAAAACAACAGCGGGATGCTTGTTGACGAGAAACATACCAGCCGTGACAACTTCTCCAGCGGGCACTTCCTCAACAGCGATATAATGCACGTATCCTGGATGTGCCCTTGTGTTCGCCTGCCTCTAATTGTTCTGATTTGGGTTGCCATTCTTCTTGGGGTGGGGGCATTCCTTGGCCCAATGGCCCACTTGATTGTAGTTGAAACATGGCTGATTATTCCTAGGTCCTGTGGAGCTCCCCTGACTACCAGTCCCTTTTGGTAAGGCAATAGTGAATGCCTTATGGAATGGTTTCTGTGGCCTGCTATTCTGAGCTTTAGGTGGTGGAAGCCTAAACTTGGATGCAGGTGGACGGAATTGTGGCCTAGTTGTGATAGGCGCTCTTGCATGTGAAGATCCGGAGGCACCTGCCTCATATGCCCTCTTGCGACCCTTAGCAGCTGCGTGCATATTATTGTGGTTTTCCTGGGTCAGAGCATCACTAATAAACTCGTTGTATGTGGCACACCTAGAATTGGCCATGGTCTTCATCAATTTGGTACCTAGACCCCGCTTGAAGCTCTCTATCTTTTTCTCCTCAGTATCCACAAAACTTGGAGCATATTTGGACAGGTTGTTGAATGCGTGCATGTATTCTGTGAGAGTCTTCGTTACCTGAGTGAGCCTCATAAATTCAGCCGCTTTCATGCGCATTAGGCCCAGGGGAATGTGATGTCCCCTAAAAGCCAGCTTGAACTGCTCCCATGTCACTCGCACATTAGCAGGTAGTGATGACAAGAAATGTGCCCACCACATCCCTGCTAGTCCTTACAGCTGATGAAAAGCATACTCAGCTTTCAGATGCTCGGTGACTCTTAGCAGGCGAAACTTCTGCTCAATGGTATTGAGCCACTCGTCAGCCTGTAGTGGTTCCTCAACCACCTTGAAGATAGGAGGCTTTGTATCTAGGAATTCCTTGAATGTACTATGCTGATTTGGCTCGGCCCCTTGTTGCTGTGGGTGGCCACGAGCGGTGTTCTGCGCAATGAGGCGCCGAGCTTCCTCCATTGTCCTTTGGCTCCCCAAGAACTGAGCAAAGAACTCCTGAGCAGACGGCGGCGGTGGTGGTAAGTCATCACCATTGCCATCATGACTGCTACCAGCTCCTGCTCGGGTGCGCGTCATCTATGAAGTTGCAATAACAAGTGATTATTGGTGGATGCCACAAGATTGCAGATGAATCATAATCATGCCAAACTGAATTTACTGGAGAAAATTCTCAAATTCACAATAAAAACAGAGGCATAACA
The DNA here is from genome assembly GCA_904845875.1 of Miscanthus lutarioriparius. Taxonomy (NCBI): domain Eukaryota; kingdom Viridiplantae; phylum Streptophyta; class Magnoliopsida; order Poales; family Poaceae; genus Miscanthus; species Miscanthus lutarioriparius. The sequence goes on along the minus strand of CAJGYO010000007.1, from coordinate 56,639,534 downwards.
ATTCATTCCCGCAACATGACACCACCAATTTGATCACTTATCAGGCTTGCAGCGTGTTAACATACTAGTCACTAGGCGACTCTAATCTTCAATAAGATCACTGTCGAGGTAGGAGATAGGATCATCCATATTCTTTGGCTCCACTTCTTTCTCGTCCCAGCCGTCATCTTCTACTAACATTTCTGGATCTTCGTCTTCCTAACTAAGGATCGGGTGCAGTTGGTTGTTCAAATTATGCACCTCATGCTGAAAACCCATCACTACATGCTGGGCCCGTGCAAGCTGCTGGCTCATGTCCCTTTATTCCAGTGATAGAGGGGCGGTTCATGGTACCCCACAAAGTGCAAAACTCTCCACAGCAGAGTAGGAGTTCCGAAAACCATCAGAAACTTCTCACATCCAACTGGTGCTGCCATCGGTACTATCAACATGTACACTTTTGTGAGACAAGGCCATAATGGATAAGAGTTACATAACCGAGTAAGAAATTTATAAGGGGAGGAACAATGTAATTATTTGAAAGATAATTATCATGATGCATGCTCGTTCCATACGTCCTCACAAACTTAGGAAAAATTTGTTTCTAGCGGTAGACATGGTGGCATACATATGTTCTCTCATATATAGCGTAACTAGTCGAGCTACACATTTCGTTGTTAGTGTACCTGCATAAGAATTTCATTTCAGCCCAAACCCATAATGAAATATGCAGAATGTAAATTTAAATACATCCATATATGTATACCCATACATATACTTCCGTATCAAACTACCCGATAACAATTTAAACCCACAATTAAATACGCACCATATACACATGCAAGCATGCATACATAGCCGTACCAAAGCTAACTCTCCCCGACCGCACGCTCACATCTTGCGGTCATGTCACTCATCATCTTACCTTGGCGTAGAGGCATTTGATCCATACATTACCATTCAAGTGAATGGCATCCATACAATAGCACGCCGTATGGATGATGAAATAAAAACCCCCATGTTAGTACTTAAATAGCCACCTAATAGTCCTTAATTTGGGCATAAGGAAAGTGATCATTGGCACACTTTAGATTTCAAATACCTATTATATAGCTATTAGTTGCTAGAGAAGGGTTTTTGGAAAACAAAAACTTTTGTTTTAAATACATATGTGACAATTAACGTTGAATCTTGCTTTGATGCCAGCTGTCGTAGAACCGACCAATTTATAAGAGTACAAGTACAATGGTGGCCCGCAAGCGGTCGCACTGTCATACTTGAACCCATATAAACCCGGTAGTTCGTCAAGTACCATGACGGGTCTCGATAAACGATTTACAACAACCAAGATCATACATGATTCAACATACATGCCACATATTACATAAAGTTCACAGATACATTTTCATCATCAGAGTATGAAACACAATTATTACAAACCGAGTTGGTAGATAAAAGCGGAAGCAAATTAAGTTTGAAAGTAAAGTTTCCAACATAGTTTAATACAGTGCCAAAATACAATCACGGTCCACAAAAGCATGTAGAAGGATTAATAAGAAGCCTGCCCAAGGCTTACTCCTCATCCACAGCGGGATAGAAGCAACTCTTGCAATAACCATGATACACAGTGCCATCTGCAACAATGGGAAATAAAACCCTGAGTACGAGAAGGTACTCAGCTAGACTTACCCATCATAAACCAGAAATAAAATGACTCCAAGGATTATGCAAGGCTGTATAAGAAGGGATAGCTTGACAACATTTTGCATAAAAGCGATTAACTTAGTTATACAATTATGGTTCCAATATCAGGTTAATTATAACTATCCATCTCTAGATTAGCAACTATCCTGTGCCAAACATGTGGTATATCCATTTAAAAGCATACAATAGTAATCATAGCAGGTATTGTAATTCCATATTCATCCGAACCATCATGTTCCATAACACAGTTACTACGATGTTGGAGCTAGCCAAGTTTCTCACTATCCAGGAGAGACGGCGATTCGAATCGATTTCAACCAGCTGGGAATTTATTCCTAACACAAACCCAGGCATACAGCGCGAAGGCAGCCTTAGGTCACCTTTGGTACAACTCAGGTACACATTTCACGGGTCCGTACCATGCTGCACAATCTAGGACACCAGATGCTAGGAGTTCAGGCCTAGCCTTCCCTTGGGCTCAGTCTGATCGGCCCCCTGAGTTGAGCTACTCGGCTTCGTGGTCGGAACGAGTTATCCGGCCAGCTAAGTGATAGGCATGCGTTCAATCTTGTCAGAAGTTCCAACAACGGCACGGTCCTTGATCGACACAGACGGAATCTCATGAGTCATCCTACGCATAGACTCTGCCCGGCCTCGATTTTCTTTTACCCCATGGTTCTGTTCCACGATAGCAAATATAGCCAACCGTGCTCCGGTATCCACCTATATCTCGCAGGTGACATGAAATCACCCGACTTCTACCGGTCTAAGCATGGCTAAGCATATATTCGATCCTGGACCTATACCGGTTAAAGGTGTAATATCTGGACAAGGAATTCATATGCATCGAGGGGTTCCAATCAACTCTTATAACCTAATGCATCAATCATAAGTACTTAAGTAATCATTTGTAAAATGCTGGGAGACTTAAAATGCTCCTGGGCTTGCCTCGCAGAAAGGAAGTGGGGCGGTGGTCAGGACACTCTGAAAGCTCTTCAGGATTCTACTCCTCGCCTTCGGGAGCTGCGACTTGAGGATTCTCCTGCTGGTCCCCTTCCTCTACTTCGTCGAATTCCAGCAACATTATTTCTTCCTCTCGATCCTAGATGCATGGATATGGCATAAGATATTGCGAATGCAAATATGTTAACAAGTGTGGTTTGATGATACATGAAGAATGCATTCTTGCAAATATTCTTAACAGCATGTGGTTTAAGTAACAACAGGTGAAACGCGTTTACTGAGTAGGTGCATATCTCTTCTTGATTATGTAATTAATTATTTCAACAATGCATCTACTATTTCACAAACAGCAGCTACTTCTTTTACTCATTACTGGAGTTCTAATTATCCAAATGCAGTGATCCTGGACTTTCTGGAAAGATTATAAAATTACCTACAACTCTTATTTAATTCACAAAAGCTAAATCACAACTTATCTTAGCCAAAACAGACAATCATATCAGTCCTATCCAGAAATTCCAGAGAACAAGCAAATTCAGAAAAGCTAACTTTAAACAGTTGTAACTCCTAAACCGTTTGACCTACGGTCCTGAAATTTTAACATAAGACATATGATGAAGTTATCTACAACTTTGTTATTAACTATTTTTACAGCAAACATCATTTTTATCATGCAACTTATCAAACTACCGAGTCTGTCCGGAAATTATTCCAATTCGCATTATAAAGTAACAATACTTCTACTTCATGTAATTATTCAAAGTTTGACAACACAAAGTCTACCAACAGTTTAAACATACCAAATACACTCAAGAAAACCTAATGGTGAAGTCCAAACTATTTCTTTAAATGCCTTTATTATTTTATTTAGATACTTAGGTTAAATAACCAACATATACTAGATGTACTTCATAATTTCTCAAAAATTTACAGTGCCTTACTAATGCTACCAAAAGACTACTGTAAAATTTTTATGCCATTTTATCAAGTAAAACATTCTATGCAAAAATGACAAGGCAGAAAGGCTTAAAATAGCATAAATAGAAAACCATAGTGAAAAGTGTCAAGCAACAGATTTTATATTTTTCTTAGCATCCCTATAGTACTAGGATAACCTCCAACAAATTTCATGAATATGTTACTCATAAATAATTTATAAAAATTCATACAAGGCTCCCCTAATTATAAAAGGAAAATCTATAATCACAAATCTATACATGCACTGATCCTAAAATTTTTACCAGAGCTCATACATATCAAGAATAGCTTGCTATAAAAATTTCATAATTTTTGGAACACAGGAACTCTAGATATAAAATAAACAAGTTTGCATGCATTCAAAAACACATTTCAAATTTCTATTTAAATCTACCAAAATTTCTACTATAAGTGTCAAGATCATATTTTTATTAAATACTACACTTCCTAATTAACACTACCAAATTTATTTCACAATTTTTGAAGCTATACAACTAGAGATCTAAAAATCATAAAACACATGAAATCTGGAATCAAAATGAACTATCCTTCTCTACTACTGTTGCTGACCGGTGGGACCCGCGAACCAGTGACCGCACACGTCAGTGAAACGAGAACAGAGCAGGCGGCGCTGGACTAGCTTGCGCGGCCAGAGCTCGCCGACGGTGAGGTTGCCAGCAGTGACATCTTCACCCAGTGATCCCTAGGACTTCCTGGACCTACTGACCTACTTGGCCGAGACTATCGACGGAGCTACGCACGGTGGCAGCGCTCATGGCGGCACGGCGACACTGCACAGCGTGTGCCGGCCGTCTCCGGCCATGGTGAAGTCAAGTGACGCGATCTACAGGACTAAGGAGACTCTGCGACTGTGACTACGCGACCTAGACGGCTGAAGCGGTTCCGACGAGGCACGGCCACGGCAGCGGCCATGGCGGCACTCCAGCGAGGGCGTACCCGCGACGGCGCAACGCTAAACATGGCTTACCAAAGGCGAAGTCGTGGGCGTGGCAAGGTGGAAATAGTGGGGAAGGTGGAGGCATAGCTGCGAGCACGACCGATTGGCAATGGGGCGGCGGTGAGCGCAGGCGAGCTCGGCAGAGCGTCTACGACGGCGATGGCGAGCACGGTGAGCAAGGAAGCGCGAGGAGGCAAGTGGGGGCAGACGGCCAGCTCAGTGGCGACTTAAACGCGTGGCTGGTGGCTTGCTGGCCAGTGATGCCTGATGAGTGGGCCCAACGCCGGCGTACGACTGCCTGATGGGGCGCGTGGCCATGGCTAGCCACCATGCGGCGGGCCGCGCCTGTTGGCCGGTCGGCCACTGAATCAACTGATTCAGTCTGTTCAATCGAGTGAGGATCAGCCTGACAGCGGGTTTACACGGTGATGTATCTGCTAATACATGGTTCCAAAGCATAAACGATCTACATGACTTTTGTAGCCTAAAGTATCAGCTCCAATTCTTGTTAAGGAGTCATGCTCTAATTCGCAACCAAAACCAAGTTATATCATCTCCAAGTTGGGCTGTCAGCACTGTCAGTTAAAAAGGACTTAGAAGATTTCGCTAAGTGATGAAATGTTAGTTTTGCTGATTCTTGTGATCCAAATTCAAGCATGCTAGGAGCTAAATCAGTCAGTAACCCAAAAATAAAGTTGTTCACTATATCAAATACTACAACTTTGCTTTAGTGACCACCTCCATGCAAGGTCTCTAACACATAGTTCAAACTTGGTCAAACATGTCGCATTTAAATGATGATACACTTCAAACTATAGCTTAATGACCTATTTACCCCTAACAATGAATATCAAAGTTGTTCATAATGATACTCTAAACATGTTTAAGCTATTTGCAAGGTCACACACTCATTTCATGCATTGGTCACACGTAGGGCTATCCAGGTCAACACATATAACATCACTTAAGTGCTTGATCATGAAAGGTGACCTTCATGAACAATGTTCCATTTGCTAACCTAAGTGTTGCTAATATGTTTTAGTGACTCACATAAACCATTTACATGTATTCACTCATGATCATAGGCATGTACACATGGAAACATGAAATAACAAGCAACGTTGCATATGTTTCAATCAAATGTTTCAATTGTAAAAGCTTAATTATGAATGCTTGATGCTCATGCTCATGCAATGCAAGTCAATTTATGCAAGGCTAACACCTAGGGTGTTACAATCAGGACAAGAGCTTTATATCCACTATGATGCACCCTATCAAGGTGTGGGATGTGTCCTTATACAAGAAGAAAAGTAGTGGTTTGCTCGTTAAGTCAGCTAAGGAAGCATGAGTTGAACTAACTAACATGCTATCTAGAGCTATCCATTGTGGAGCATGGAAGTACCATCTTTTTGAAAGCAAAAGTGACATCTAGGAGAATCACAAGAATATATACGACATCTTTACTAAGTTGGTCTTGAGATTGTGATATCCTCATTGGAATGAGATTGATTATGACTTGGAAAAGTGCTATCACTTCGAGAAGCGAAGTCATGGTCGATGCCCTTAGCAATGGAGAATTGTGCTAAGAAGGTTCGGGTGACACTAAGGATTAAGAGTTGTATTCCCAGTTCGAGCAACTTCACCAGGATCATTAATGTTTTTAATATTGGTGGTAGATTCTCTTTAGGACCAAGAAGATAAGGAAGCCTTGTTGAAAGGTGAACATATGAGGAAAGAGAATTATGGCCTAGTGATTAGGGTTACCTGAGAGTTGTTCAAGGTACCTGTCAAAATTTTGGAATTAGTTAGGCAAATTACTTGGAGTAAGGGCAACAGGTATGCAAAGTAAAGTGGATCTTTATCAAGACAATGGAACTACACGAGAAAGTAAAGAAGAATCTAAGGACGGAGTATTCCCATATCTTAGTCGACGTCTTCCGAATCTCGAGGACGAGATTCATCTTAAGGGGGGTAGAATCATAACACCCTAAAATTTGCCTCTTTTGAAATAGAGCTAAAATGATTTATTTATGAATTTTTGTGCACATGAAATATAGGAAAATAAAAATTTTCATTAATTTAAAATTCATCATAAGGTAGTGACATGTGTGAGCATACATGTTGTTACATTTTATTTATTTTGATGAATGGTGTTGATCTAGACTCCAAAGTAAATTGGAATGCCTTTCAAAAGGGTTTGAAAATGGCTTTGAAATAAAAGAAAAGAAGATAGGAAAAATAAAAGTATTTTTAAGATTGTAAAGTTTAACTTGGAAAGCCTAACAAAATTTTCCATTTTTATTTGAATAGGGAAGTATATTTGAAACTATACTTGAATTTGATTTGAATTTGGCTTAGTTTTAAAAATTCAAAATAGAAAAGGATTTGGAAAAAGGAAAAGAAGAAAACTCTCCTCCCATTCTCATTTTGGCCCGAAGGCCCATGCTTCCTCTCTCCTCTGGCCTGGCTTGCTGGCTGCCCGCCGCCCCTCCCTTCCCATCTTTCCCACTTTCCCGGCTTTGGCCCGCTCGGCAGCCCAGCTCGCGCGTCACCCACGCGCCCTTCTTCCCTCTCCCGCGCACCGGCCTACTCCACATCGGCCCGTTCCTCATGCCCACCTCCGCTTCCCTGCGGCCCGCCTTGGCTTCACCTCAGTGCACACCCACACGTGCTTCCCTTCTCTCTCTCGCTGCGCAGCTGGCCCCGCACGTCAGCATCGCCTCCCTCCCTTTCCTTTCCTTCCCCGCGTGCTCAGCTTTCCTTTTCTCACCGTCGATGATGGCGCACGCCAAAACTGCAAGTCACCGCGCCCACAAGGAAGGCAACCAAATCACCGCGCCCCACTTCCCTACCATCTACGCAGCATTGCCCTGCCTTTAATGCTCGAGCAGGACCCCCCTTCTTCTCCCTTTTCCCCGTTCGTGCTCAAGCGCTCGCCACCGCCGCCCCGTAGCCGTAATTCGCCGTACCAGCACCACTGCCCCGACGGCGACGTGTCCCGAGGCTCCGCCTTGTTCCCCCGTGCCTATAGGTAACTTCAATTCCACGTTTTGGTCTCGATTTGCTCGGATTTCTTGCTCACCCGCACCCCTTTCTCTCTCTCCAGCCGCCGCCGTCGATGACCACCGCTTCGAAGGCCTTCCCGGACGCCGTGCTCCTTTCTAATCGACTCGCGGTGAGCTTCTCGTTCTCCCCGTGCCTCTAATTCATTGAGTAATGCCCTGGAGCGCCATATCAGCAAGCTCTCACACTGCCAGCCATGGCGCCACCGTGGGATCCATGCTCCGACGTGTTCCCCACCGTTGGTTTGCGTCCCATTGAGTCCGCAAGCACGTGTACTTTGTTTTTGTGTAGTTTGTTTCGATCAGGATGGACCGGAACGTCATACCGGCGTTCGCCATGGAGCACCAGTCACCGCTGGCCATGGAGGGCTCGCCGGAGGTCAACCCGTACATGCCTGCACCATCGGATTCGTCTGGACGGCCGAGATTAAAACGTAATGGTTTGGATGTGTAACCGGTCCACCGCGGCTGTGGACTCGGTCCACCGCGCTGTGTCAGCGCGCGCCCACACCCACGTGGTGCACCGTGCCAACCAGTGACTGCCGCGTGGCGCCCAATCAGCAGCCACAGGTCAACCCACGGTCAGCCGCGTACGTTTTGTGAAAAAGCCCCTCGATTTCCAGTGAATTAACTCGTAGTCCGATTCGGTTCAAAATGATTTCTTTTAGGTCCTGTTTTCTTCTGTTTTAGCCCCTGTATTTTCCAGAAATAGTACACGCAGTCCAGCAGCCGTGTAATTTCATATTTTAATTGTTTTAATTTAAAAATAAGTTCAGTTTATTTACCATAATGCCATTACACCTTATTTCATGCGTAAGTTTTGCGTTTTAAGTCCGATTTGACTCGTTCGAATTGCGTTAGGACCGTATTTATGTTTTCTACATGTTTATACAACTGTTAGGCATGTTTTCAACACTTGAACTTCATGGGTAGATTTAATCTATTATTTAACCATAGGAAAACTTGTTTAAATCATAACTTATTCATTTTAACTCTGAAATAGTCCGTTCAAGTTGCGTTAGATTCATAGCAATGAGATCTACGTGTTAATAATAGTGTTTACTATATTGTTATTTCTGAAATAACATGGTTTAAATCATATCTTGATTAATGATTATGCAACTAGGTTTCATAAATAAAATATGATTTGTTTTACTTTAATTTTATAATTCAAATATAAAATTGACTTAATTCAATCTATATTATTTATAAAATATCTTATATGAATTTATATAGTTAAAATAAATGAAGCCTATAGTTTTCTTTTCCACGTATTAAGCAAATCTCTCGGTAGTTGTAACTTTTCAACCGTAGCTTCGATTAGAGTGCTTCTCGCGACTGTGTGTTCGTAGCGATGCGTAGAATCATAGTTCAATCTCTTTTACTTATTTTTCTATGATTGGTGTACTGTTCTAATATAGATGCAATTGTATGCTATGCATGTATGTGTATGGATATTTGTGTGGTGTTCTACGATTACGTCCAGTCGGTGAGATATATGAGGTGATCTAGAAGAAGAAGAAGGACATTGAAGAATAAAGCTTATCGAAGGATCGGTGTGTAAGGCAAGTATAGCATGGGACCATCCTTGTTACCTATTCACATTTAACCACTTAATTCATATTGCATGTGTCTACCTTGTTGCCAATAAGGATATCCTAGATATTTGATATCTTGTACCTAGATACCTTTGGGATATTGCATTGGGTAGTTTTTGCTAGTGCTTAATCAAAACCATGATCTTGTAACTTGACTAATGGTACATGCAATAAACATTAAAACATGACTTTTTAGTAACATGGAAATAGGGGGCTAGAGTGTTTAGCTACTTTCTAAATGCTCTAGATTCCTCTCCCTAAGGACTTATCTGTAAGCAATCATCTGGGACTTACATTACAGCTGTGAGGGCTATATGGCTCTAGCTTTAGCTCAGTATGAGGACCTTTTCTAGCTTGTTAGTGGTTACCTTTATGGCGCATAAGGGTATGTTTCCTTTTCTGCTAGGATGTGTGTACCGTGCTGCATGCCCACGCGTGCCACTTCTAGAGAAGGGCCACATACGCCTAGCGGCCCTAACTTGTTAGATGAACCTTTGAAAGGCTTCATAGTGAACCCTGCCGACCTTCCTTGGAAGTGGGTCAAGAGATTAGCTACCTTGGGCGAAAGGGTAAATCACGACTCATAGTGAAAGTGTACAACCTCTACAGAGTGTAAAACTGTTATAACAGCCGTGCTCATGGTCACGAGCGGCCTTGGACCCTTATGGAATAGAGATGATCACTAATGGATAATGGTACTAATGATTAATTGTTTATGCTATACATTATTCATGGTTACCTGATCATGTGTTTATGGGCTTATGGATAAACTTGTTGCCAACCAATTGCTAAAATTATGCTAAACAAAAGCCAATCGCAGTTAAACCAGTGTCAGCCTTTTGAGCCTCATGAACCCCATGATATAATTGTTAAGTACGACATGTACTTACGCTTGCTTTACTTTTCTATACTTTGGATAAAAATCCCGGATGGGTACCAGATTGCTGGTTTGGAGGAGTTAGGCTTGTGGTCAACCAGTCAGTCGTCCCTGTGGATTTGGAGTCTTCACCAGAATATCAGAGTTTCCTTTCTACTGTCTATACTCTAAGGTTATTTTCCTTTTACTAATACATTATGTAATAAGTATTGTCTCTTGATATTACCCTTATTTGTGGCTATATATGAGATTTGACTTCCGGGGCTCACATATAGTGTGTATCTGGTTTTGTCTTTAAAACTGGGTGCTACATCTTCCTATTCCTGACTATGCTGCATCGTCGGCACCGCCCTCTTGTCATCCTGGTCATGGAAGTGGTGCGGCCGACATCGATGAAGGGGTAGCAGATCCGGTGTGGTGGTCATCAATAATGAAGCTAGGGCTCGGTCATGACAAGTGCTGATGTAAGGGGTCTGGATCTAGCATGTATCACCACTGACGGCGGTCCTTCCGCCATCAGCGGACCTATTATTGACGAAGGGATCGGATCTGGATCTGGCTCTAGCTCAACTAGGGTTCAAAAAGGTATGAGAGACGGTGTGGCTGTAGAGTGGAGAGGGAGTCAAGATGCTATGCCAATGAGCCTAGCTAGGGTTCAGACCGGGGTGGCAGAGGGCGCTAGGCTTTGGATCAGGATGAGAGATAGTGTAGCTGGTCTGGCTGGATAATGGAGATGGAGGCAGAGACAATGACTCCTTGCGCTTTTATGTGGCCATCACAATACCACAAATACCCTTGCCTAGATAGTACTGGATGTTTTGGCACCGAATCTCAGGGCGAGATTCTCGTAAGGGGGAGGGCTATAACACCCTGGGTGTTAGCCACTTGCTAGGCAGTGGGTTTCAGCTCAAACATGATAGATCAAGAGGTAATCAGGAGCTTTAGTTCCTTATCTCTGAAATGGTGATGGAAGTGCTGAGGTCAAATCTATGAAATTGAGTCCCAACTTGAACTTGGACAATACACCTTGCTTACATGTTGACCCTTTTCAAATGTAGGCTTGAGTAATGTGGAAGGTGCCCCTTTTCATGTGCCTCACATCTATTTCAATCTACATTGACTATTGGATAAGTTTCATAAAGTTTGGAGCCAAGAAGTCACACGAAATGATAAGTTATAATCTTTCTTGAATTGCTTCATCCGGTGAATGGGAACATGGGATGTCTACCAAACCTTGATACTTTACCCAAATGACTCTAATTGGACTCTACAACAAAAGGTATGAAGGGTTCATGTTGAGCAAATGCCCAGAAAATGCTTCAATGGATCAAAAAGGATGATTTAAGCATATTTAAGATGCTGTTTTGACCAAAGTAAAACTATAAGTTATGTACTTATTTTCCTGTTTGACCCTAAATAAAAGTTGTAGTTTGGCCTCTGGGGAACAAACTTTGTTTAAAGATCAAGGGCTAGTTTGGCCCCTAACTTAGTCAAACTGAGGCCTCAAAACTGAACCCAATGCTGTTTTAGATCTCGAAAATTTGGCTAAGTCTGAGATTACAATGTTGATGATGTTTGACATCTCGCGTTCTCGGATTTTTGTTAGGCAACTCAAGTTGAGCCAAATATAAAAGTTGGAGTTTACCTCTTGGAGAAGAGCATGTAAAAAGTTGGACTTAGTTTGACAAAGTTTGACCTCCCAAAACCAACAAAACCGAGCTCTACCTTAAACCTCGTTAAGTCATTGACGGTGTGAACTTAGGTCTTATTTAACCGCAAATCTACTACACTAATGACCATGTCCCCAAAATAAATTTGTAGACTTGTTCTTGGGTTGCAACTTTGCTTTTGGGCCCAAAGTCCAAATTGGCCCGTAGCCGGCCCAATTCGGCTCCCAACTTGCCCACTTCATTACACGCCACGTGCTCGATGCAATGCCCCATGGCTACCATGCTCAGCGCTGTGCATCCTCCTCCACGCCACGCGCCCCTGCCCTCTCCTCACCTTGATTTGGAGCTGCCCGAGCCCCCTCTCAGTCTCTCCCTTTCTCTCCACTGCCTTTGCGCTCTCCCTCGCCCCTGCTCGCGCCGGAGCATGTGCCGCCATGGTCGAGGTGAGTCGAGCTCGCCACTGCCACGTTCCCTGCCCTCCGAGCCTTCTCCGCCCTAGCTGTGTGCACCACCGCCTCCGCCTCCTTCTCCTCTCCGACCGGTGCTCCTCGACCGATCGGGAGACTATCGGAGTAGCCCAGCCATCGGAGCCGCTCCCGTCGCCGCCATCGGTGCACGTGGCCCGACCTCTACGAGCCACCTCCTAGCCATCCTCACCCACCTGTGGGTGCATGTGGGCCCCCCTAGCACTCTAGCGCGCGTCAAGCCTTCCTCCACTGCCGGCTAGCCAGGCCGCCAGAGGCAGTAGCCGCTGATGTTGCCTGCTTCTGTGGCCAGCAGGCCGTGGGCTGCCTTGGGCCATGCTAGCTGGCAGCCCATGGCTTTGCAGCCACACAGCCCCGCCGGCCCTTCTTCACCACTGCCGGCCCTTCTCCGACTGAAATCCCGGCCTCCCCGATGACCCGCTCTGTTCAATTCGCGTGGAGGACCTCGCGCAAGAATTCGAAGAAAGGGAAGGGCCTAACTGTGAACCCTAGACTCTTATGAATAGTGCCTAGAAGGACCTGTTTACTGGAATCAATATTTGAGGAAAGTTCAGGGTCTCCGATGCAAATGTGTTTCTCCTTTATTGCTTTTAATTTAGCCGAAACTTTGGAAAATCATAATAAATCGTAGAAAAATCATAAAATAGCAAATGAAGACTTTTTGGAATCATTGAAAGTAGATCTATGCAGTGGAGTCATAATACAATATGTGTTAGTAGAAGGTTTTTACTGTTTTTATTTATCTATGTTAATTAGGGATTTCTAGAAATAAATTCATATCTAAAGTTGTGGTGCTTCAATCGCTATGAAATTTTTATTGTGGACTACTAATGCTATATGTGTGCTGTGGTAAAAATGGAAAATGTTGTTCCTCTACCTTTTTATGATGTTGTGCTACCATAATAATATATAATATGGCCATGTGTTTGTAGAAAATAGTGTGTTTTAGATTTATCTTGCTCTCACATGTTTTCTTGCATTAGCAATTTATCTTTTTTGTAATAATTAATGTATAAAAATTGAGCATGTAAGATTTAGATAGTAATCATGTTTTATCATCATCTATCTCTCATAAAAATTTGAGATCCAAATGAGATATTTGCAACATCACCTATAATTATTATATAGTTTTTTATATATATAGAAAAGCTAATGAAAGTTTGTTAGTAGATGCTTGTGTTTATGCTTGCCATGTAATACTTCTAATAATTGGTTCTAGGTAATGTGATTGCTTGTTTATAGTTAGGAGTTGCATGAAGCTGCATATATATCAACAAAATGTTAGTTGTTAACAACATAAATGGTAAATTCATATAGTTGTATCTCTGCTGTTATGGCTGCATGTACAATTTTTGTGGTGGTGATATTTTCGTGATACAAATGATGTTTTATGTAGATATGTTGAATACAAAAGTTGTTTATAATTTCCTTATCCTTCTTGTCCTAAAATTGCATGATTTTAGGCCTGCTGGTTTAGGAGTTATAGATTTTACAAGTTTGTTGTTAGCTTTTGCTGTGCTCTGAACAGATCTGAATGATTATATTGTTTGGCTTATTTAAACATGGAATCATGTATTGGTGATAATAGGAGAGTTGTAATGATTTTTCTAATATTTCTAAAATGTCTAAGATTACTACTTTTGGTTGTCTAGAACTCTAGTTATTACTGTTTAAAATGGAATGGCAGGTTCTGTCCTAATTTGGATAGAGATGCCTTCTTGATGTTGTTTAACCTTTTTAGCTGTAGAATCATCTTAAGATTATAATAATGTTGGTGCGGGACCCGCAGGATAACCCGCAAGGAAGAGAGAAGATCTAGTCTAACTAGGATTCTCCCCATATAATCTTAGTAGTAGTATTATTCTGTAATCCTACTAGGAACTCTCATTGTAAACCGAGTAGGATTCTGACCTCCTGACTATATAAAGGAGGGCAGGATCCTAGAGAGCAGGACATCTACAACGCAGCAACACTCAATCAATACAACGCAGAGGCTAACGCCGACTAGACGTAGGGCTATTACTCGATCAACGATCGAGGGCCCGAACCAGGATAAATCAACTGTCTCTTGCGTTCACCGTCGAGTTCTGCATACGGTGAAGCCCGAACATACTGTCCTAGGTAACCCCGTGGCAGGCTATCGGTGGTAAAACATCGACAGCTAGCGTGCCAGGTAGGGGGTTTCAGTGAATTTGCATCCGAGAGCTCAATGGACCTCGACAGCATGATCTTCTCGATGAGATCAACTTTCATCTTTGGCTCATGGATCTGCGAGGCGGACGACAATGGCAAACTCCAAAGCCGTCTCCTCGAAGATTTGAATCACCATGAAGACTATTCTATTTCAGCGACTACGACAGATCAAATCTTTGAAAGATTCGCGTAGCTCATGATGTCCGATTCAACTCAGGTTTCACGGCTTTGCGCATCCGACTCGAACTCAGGCTCCGCATCCGAGATAGAGTCTTCTCTGAGTTCTTTCGGGAAACCGAGTTCTTTTCTGGTGGGGCTTAAGAACGTGGCCCTAACCTATCAAGAATACAACTCGGAGAACACGCAGAATCTTTTCAAGAAGTCGGATCCTTTTCCGCTCGGACCCCACAACATGGCAACATCATATCAGACACGGCCCGGAGGATTCCTCGATCCGGTGCTTAGAATGCCACTGAAGGGAGCTCAGGAAGGTCTCGTACTAACTATAACATCTCAAGACTGCATCATCCACTGGCCGGGCTCTGTTCCTAAGGATAGCAGTACCCGACTGGTCGACACGATGACAATGGCAATTCTACCTTACCAAGAAGGAGACTCGATCTACGACCTCGAGGCCTCGACTAAAGTTATCAGCAACTCCTACAGTGTGGAAATTAATGCAAATAATAGAACAGTTCACGCACGGGAAGTACTCATGGTTCGCCGTCCTCGATCACCATTGGTCCCCCCAGAAGCGCCCGATGTTAGGTCATTAGATGAATCAGAGTCCAACATATCACCCTTTGCCTAGGGCTACGATGGTGAGACCGAGAATCAGAAACAAGCCAGAGAAAGAAAAAACAAGTTGAAGCAAGGACGCCAACACCGTGCTAGGCAGCGCAAGGAAGCTTGGATCATATATGAGTCAGAGTTGGCCGAGTACGACAGAAGAAAATCACAACGAGAAGTCGAAGAAAGACACATGGCAAATACGCCCTATGATAAGATCCGAGAGGCATTAGAAGAACTAAGAGCGACCTCACACCCCAATGAAAAACAAGAATAGCTCTAGGACTTTCTCCGGTCAGCAGCCCTGAGGATGCATGAAGAAAGGACCCACTCAAGACTACCCGCCAGATCAATGACCCATAGGCAAGAAGATCAAAATCAAAGAAAGTCCGCTTTTGAGAGACTTGGACCAAGTGGAAGTCATAACAGAGAAAGTAGAAAGGACCATAGTCAGAGCCACCGAGTTGAACAACCAAGAAAGACCAGAAGCAGGGCACCTGCCTAGATAGCCTCGCAGGAGTACTCACATGAAAACAACAGTTGGCCAGAAGGAGGTGCTGAATCGGAATTCAAAGAAGCCGGAACGCATGATAGATTCCCCTGTTTTGCAAATAGACTTGCGTCAATACGACTACCTCACAAGTTCAAACCATCCAACCACTCTAAGTATGATGGCAAAACTGAACCAAGGCAGTGGCTCAGGATATATTCGCAATCGATTGAACTAGCCAGAGGAGACGACGATATCAAGACCCTATTTTTCCCATTGGCCCTGGAAACCATGCCTCTCCAATGGTTCGACAAATTGAATGCAGGATCACTCAGAAATTGGGAGGATTTGCAAAGAGCTTTCTGTGAAAATTTTGTAGGGGTCATTACCAATCACCACGCAGAGTTAAAAGGACTCAAGCAGAAGGGAGGTGAAAGTCTCAGAGATTACTATCGATGATTCGGCGAACTACGAGCTCAAGTACATGACATCACCGAACGAGAAGTAATTGAAGCTTTCTCTCACGGAATCATGGCTAGGTGGCAATTTCAAGACTTCTGCAAAGAAAATTCGAGAAATAATGAAGAATTCAGACGAACAGTAGAAAAGATGATTACTGCGGAAGAGAAGACACGAGAGAGGTTCCTGGATAGAAGCAACCGAGACAATCCAGACAAGCAAAATCATCGAGATAGCAGACATCAGGAAAGAAAACGTAGACCAGACAACACCGTGGCAATGGCTGACAAATCAAAGAAGTTTTCCAAACCCAGAAGATATGACGACATCGAAAACATACGTTGCCCATTGCACCCTAATGGGAAGCACACCATCGGAAATTGCTACACCTTCAATGATCGATACACAAGAAAAGATAGTAAGGGAAACACTAAAGAAGACAATCAGAAAAAAGATGAGGACAACCATGAAGACAAGGGATTCCAAAAATCTAGGGGGACGGTAGCAGTGATCTTCTCTGGGGCCCCAGATTCCAGAAGCAAACATCAAGAAAAATTAGCACTACGAACTATCATGGTCGCAGAACCGGCTACTCCGAGATATCTCAATTGGTCACAGTATCCAATCCAATTTTCAAGAGAAGACCAATGGACTAGCATGGGAAACATAGGCCATTACCCACTGGTTCTAGATCCAACTATTGTCGGTATGACTGTCACCAAAGTACTAATCGACAGGGGAGCCAGGCTCAACATCATCTTTTCAGAAACGCTAAGGAAGATGGGACTGCAACTCACTGGGATGATTACACCAACAAGTACACCTTTTTATGGCATAGTACCCGGCAAGGCAGCCATGCCACTTGGACAAATTACTCTACCCGTTACTTTTGGAACTCCCTCGAACTACCATACAAAGTTCATCAAGTTTGAGGTTGCGGACTTCGATTCATCATACCATGCAATCCTCGGGCGCCCAGCGCTAGCAAAAGTCATGGCAATACCGCATTATCCGTACCTACTGCTTAAGATGCCAGGACCTAACGGTGTCCTTTCTCTTCAAAGTGATTTGAAGCACGCTTTTGACTACGACGTTCAGGCAATCCAAATCGCAGCCAAAGCACAAGGCGACAATGGAAGAAAAGAAATAACCACTATTGCCGCAGAAATAAGCCAAGAAGAACTAGAGATACCGGCTAAAAAGCCCAACATCCTCGCACCACCAAAAGAAGCCGACATCAAGCAAATCGACCTGGGCACTGGCGATCCCTCCAAGACAGCAACCATCAGCGCCCACCTCTCGGCAAAATAGGAACTCGTGCTCACCAACTTTCTTCGGGACAACAAAGATATCTTCGCTTGGAAGCCGGCCGACATGCCAGGTGTCCCAAGAGAGTTGGCTGAGCACAGAATTGATATCAATGAAAGCTCCAAGCCTGTAAAGCAACGGCTACAACGATTCTCGCCTGACAAGAAGGCAGCAATTAAAAAAGATATCACAAAGCTAATGGCGGCTCGATTCATCAGAGAAATCCTTCATCCAGATTGGCTAGCAAACCCAGTTCTAGTACAGAAAAAGAACACGGATGAATGGCGCATGTGTGTCGACTACACAGATCTCAACAAGCACTGCCCAAAAGATCCGTTCGGGCTACCACGCATTGATCAGATAGTTGATTCAACAGCAGGATCCGCCCTATTATCCTTTCTTGATTGCTATTCAGGGTATCACCAGATCGCATTAAAAGAACAAGACCAGAGCAAGACATCTTTCATCACTCCGTTTGGTGCCTACTACTACAAGACCATGTCGTTTGGACTCAAGAATGCTAGAGCCACTTACCAAAGAGCTATCCAAACGTGCCTTGGTGATCAGATTGGCGAAAACATAGAAGCATACGTGGACGACATGGTGGTAAAAACAAAGAACCCGGATACACTGATTGAAGACTTAAAACAAACCTTTGAGAACTTGAAAAGATGGAGGTGGAAATTGAACCCAAACAAGTGTGTATTCGGAGTTCCTTCAGGACAACTACTCGGTTTCTTGGTCAGTCATCGCAGAATCGAAGCAAGCGCCAAGCAAATTCGAGCCATAACAAAGATGGGCCCACCTCGAAACGTCAAAGATGTGCAAAAGCTAACAGGCTGCATGGCGGCACTCAATCATTTCATTTCAAGGCTCGGTGAAAAAGGGTTACCTTTCTTTAAACTACTAAAGAAGACAGACAAGTTCGAGTGGACGGAAGAAGCCAATGAAGCTTTCAAGAAACTTAAGGCATACCTCACATCCTCACCAGTTCTCACACCTCCAAAGAAAGATGAAGACATGATGCTATACATTTCGGCAACTTCTACTGTGGTTAGCACGGCGATAGTCGTAGAAAGAGAAGAAGAAGGGCGCGTATATAAAGTACAATGACCCGTATACTACATTAGCGAAATACTGTCAGAATCAAAAATTCGGTACCCGCATGTGCAAAAACTACTATACGCCCTATTGATCACTTCACGCAAGGTTCGCCACTATTTTGAAAGCCACAAGATTACCGTGGTGACAGATTTCCCACTCGGAGACATCTTACACATCAGAGATGCAATAGGGCGCATATCAAAGTGGGCAGTTGAACTCGGTGCTCTCAACATCGATTTCACCCCGAGGAAAGCAATCAAATCTCAAGCCCTTGCTGATTTTGTTGCTGAGTGGACAGAGATTCAACAACCTATGTCAAATACAATCCTTGACCACTGGAAGATGTACTTTGATGGATCACTCAAGCTAGGTGGAGCCAGTGCGGGCGTTCTCCTAATCTCTAGACGGAAAACAACTCAAGTATGTCCTTTAGATATTATGGCAAGCTACCAACAATGAAGCAGAGTACGAAGCTCTCATCCACAGGCTACGAGTGGCAATTACTGTCGGAATCAAGCGATTACTCATGTATGGCGATTCGGCAGTAGTCATCAACCAAGTCAACAAAGATTGGGACTGCACCAAAGAAAACATGGGTGCTTACTGCGCTGAAATCCCAAAACTCGAAAAACATTTCCAAGGATTGGAAATTCTACATGTCCTGCGTGATTCCAACATTGCAGCAGATGTCCTCGCCAAGCTTGGATCAGACAGGGCAAAGGTCCTACCCGGCGTATTCATAGAGGAGTTATCAGCTCCTTCTATCAAACAGCCCGATAGGACAAGCCCAAAACTCACAGACAAAGGCAACCAGATTCTGGTAATCAACACTTTATGGACACAGGCTTTTATTGATTATATCAAAGAGAATAAGTTGCCAGTAGATAAAGAGGTAGCTACCCGAGTGGTTCGCAGAAGCAAAAACTACGTCCTAGTAGGGGACAAGCTCTATAGAAGAGCTGCATCGTCAGGAGTACTCCTAAAATA
Organism: Miscanthus lutarioriparius; assembly: GCA_904845875.1. NCBI lineage: Eukaryota > Viridiplantae > Streptophyta > Magnoliopsida > Poales > Poaceae > Miscanthus > Miscanthus lutarioriparius. The sequence goes on along the minus strand of CAJGYO010000007.1, from coordinate 56,619,930 downwards.
TGTCTCGTTTGAAGAAGGCAAAGAGATCTTAGACGAAATACGCTCAGGTTGCTATGGAAATCATGCCGCGTCAAGAACACTAGTCGGCAAAGCTTTCCGCACCAGATTCTACTATCCAACGGCTCTGAAAGACACAGAAGAACTTGTCAAAAAATGCAAAGGTTGTCAAATGTTCACAAGACAAGCTCATGTGCTAGCTCACAACCTCATCTGCATCCCACCCGCTTGGCCTTTCTCCTGCTAGGGGCTGGATCAAGTAGGACCCCTCAAGAAAGCAAATGGCGGTTTCGAGTACATCTTCGTGGCAATTGACAAGTTCACCAAGTGGATCGAATACAAACCACTCGCAAAATACAGCGCAGCCAAAGCAGTCGAGTTCATCCAAGACATTATGCACCGCTTCGGCATGCCCAATCGAATCATCACAGATTTAGGCTCTCCCTTTACAGCCATATAGTTCAAAAGTTGGGCACAGGATTGTGGCTTCGGGGTAGATTACGCATCTTTCGCGCATCCAGAAGCCAATGGACAGGTAGAAAGGGCCAATGGACTCATACTAGCCGGGTTGAAACCAAGATTGTATGAAGAGCTAGCAGACTATGGATCAAAATGGATTGAAGAATTACCCAAAGTAGTATGGGGGCTATGAACTCAAATAAGCAGAGCTACCGGATACTCGCCTTTCTTCCTAGTTTACGGATTAGAAGCCGTACTACCTGCCGACTTGATTCGGACGTCACCAAGGATAGAACAGTATGACGAAGGAGAAGCAGAACACACCAGAAGATTAGAACTCAACACTATAGAAGAAGTTAGGGTAAATGCTACCCTTCAATCAGCAAGATACGTACAAGGATTAAGACGCCACTACAACAAGAATACCCAGATTCGATCACTACAAATCGGAGACCTAGTGCTAAGAAGAATACAAAAAAACTAACAGACGCCATAAACTACTCAGTCCATGGGAAGGTCCTTTTATTGTCTCAAAAGTCACTGGACCAGGCATGTACAAGTTAATAACTGAAGATGGGAAATAAGTCAGTAATACATGGCACATCAGCCAGCTAAGAAGATTCTACGCATGAAAACAACTCAAGGAAGAATACATGTACAAACCACAAGAGATCAACGTTCACGGCCAATAAAGATGGTGTTCCTCGACAAAATATGTATTATGGCTTATCAAACGATCATGATCAATAAAGATGGGTTTTTTGCAACATATGTCTTATGATGGCTAAACCCAAGTTGTTTCCAAAAAGCAAAATGGCTGAAAATATGCCTGAGCATCCCGGCCGAGAGCAAAATAGCTGAAAAGACGCTTGAGCTCGCCGATGAGGGTAGCTAACAAGCTAACACCCGAAACAAAAAGCAAAATGGCTGAAAATATGCCTGAGCATCCTGGCCGAGAGCAAAATAACTGAAAAGATACTTGAGCTCGCTGATGAGGGTAGCTAATAAGCTAACACCCAAACCAAAGAGCAAAATGGCTGAAACATGCCTGAGCCTACCGGCCGAGAGCAAAATAGCTGAAAAGATGCTTGAGCCCGCCGATGAGGGTAGCTAATAAGCTAACACTCGAACCAAAGGGCAAAATGGCTGAAACATGCCTGAGCCTACCGGCTGAGAGCAAAATAGCTGAAAAGATGCTTGAGCCTGCCGATGAGAGTAGCTAACAAGCTAACACCCGGACCAAAAAAAAACAAAACGACTAAGCCTCGGCATGGATCAGGAAAAATTCAAGTCAAGACCCTCCAGCTCCTTGTTCCAAATAGCAAGAGGCTCGGGGGCTACACTGAAGACACTTGAGATCACAAAGTCTGTCAAGACAACGGTCCACACCGAGTTGTTTATGTGGCACAGACAGGAGCCAGGCAAGCATTCAACAGATCAAGAAAGTTTGTCTAGACAACGGACTACACCGATTTGTTTACATGGCAAAGACGAAAGCAAGACAAAGTACTCGGCAAGTCAAATAACTCTGATCACTCAGACAACTCATCCAAAGAATAAACAAGGCATCCAGGCAGAGAAGACATCAACAAAAAAATCTTCATTCAAAGGAAGTATAATGTCATATTACAAGGCACGAGCATAAAGGTCAATTACATCAAGCGTCATCATTAGGAGAAGAGATAACAATATTAAGATTAGCTACAACTCTACTGGCTAAGTCTTTGACCTCAGGCTCCATCCTCTCAACGGCATCAATGTACTCTTGACTATCGGCTTCCTCTACTATCTTGGACAAAGGCGCCTCTGGAGCAAGAATCCGGACTTGGGCCAGGACATTCTTGGTACACAGTTGGGCGCACCTCTTCACAAACTCTTGAAAACGAGTCGAAATTCGAGGAATTAACTGAGCCCAAGATTGCCCATCATCCGCTAGAGTTCAGAGAGCGTCGGCTACTGAACGAAAGGATTTCCACAAAGCTTTCCAGTTTTCAGTAGTCATCGCCAACTTGCCAGACAAGTCATCAATAGTTTTTTGAGCCTGCACAAGATCTCTATCAGCTCCACGCCTAATCAAGTTAGCAAGCGCGAGTTCTTCCTCAGCATGAGTAATTACCTCCTCAGCCTTGTTGTGACTAGAACGAACAAGAGTCTTCATTTCATCAATACTCTCCGAGAGCTTATGCTTTTCAACTCAGAGAGCTGGACAAGGCACCAAACAAAAAGTTAGAAGAAAGGAAAGTTTGAATACAGAAGGAAACAAAAAGAACCCACCATACCATTGCACTCTTTCTTCGCTGCCTCCAAGTTCTTCATGGCCTATGAGTTCTTTAAAGCCTCCTAGATAGCAGCATCCCTCTGTCTCTCGGCCTCAACAACCCGGGCACGAAGTGATTTTTCCTCCTCCTGATGCATTTCACGCTCAGCCTCCAGCTCAGACCTGGAGCAGGGACCCAATGCTCGCCTGGAGCTCTCCATTCAGCAATGTCCTTGCTCTGGATCAAGCCGTCGCAGACAAGCTCGTGAAGCTGGTCTTCGGTTGTTGTCAGAGCGGGCCAAACCTTCTGGGCAGCCCTCATGGCCACAAACTCTTGGTTCTAGATCAAAGAAAGGGATGACTCCTCGTCCACGAAGGCTGCCTGGGACTTGTTCGCGGCCTTCTTCCTACCCATGAACTAGCGGAAGCGAAAAGACACTGGGGAAGATGATGCTAGGATGGCGGCGCCTGGGTGACGGCGACAATGGCGGCGGCGGATTTTTGAAAGCTAGGGTTTCAAGGCAAGAGCTGGGCAGTAAAGAAAAGGAAGACAAAAGGTCTTTAAATAGATTTTATAACGATAAAAACGGCCCACCAGGCCCGTTAAAACACGGTGTGGGAACGCAATGATCCATTTACTGACACAGCTAAAATGACGGACGACACAAATCCACACAACGATACAGTTTAACGGGTAGATTTCAGACTTATCCATCCAGCACCACGGCAGAGTTATCAGATTACTACAAGAACAACCCGTCAACCATGAAGAAACGAAGGGCCACCTCACAAGGAACAAAAGAACCCGGTTATTACAGAAAGAACTCAGGAGTCTCATGAACAACCAGGATTACAGCAGAAAAATGAATGACAACTCAGAAGACAAGATTCTTTCCATTACAAGTGGCTTCAAAAATAGAAGATTAAACATCTTACAAGACCTAATGAACTCGGTACTACGACAATCAAGGTAGCAAAGAGGAACCCGGACACAGCTAGGCTCTAGAACAACTACGTGTCCCAAATTGCTACCCGGTAGAACAAACCGCACTCGGCTACACTATCTTCTTCAAAGGACAGACGCAGTGCATCCAAGGCAGAAGTCAGCAGCACGGCGGGACAACATAGACCAGGGGAAGTCGGCAGGCATTTGTCTACCCAAGCCCGATGTGATGCAGGATCAGGTGTTGATCTGCACCGAACAGTCGCAGGGCGGGCAAGGAAGATCAACCCAGAACTGCTGGATGAAGGAACGCATCCCACATCACAAGCCTTCCTCCAACTACCACCATGTACTTCCAAGTACAATGCTGCTGCGAGATTAGTCTACTTCTAATCCCTATCACAAGACTTCCTCCAGCTATGACAAGACGCATAGGAAATACAACATACGCCCGGGGGCTGCTCTACTTCACAAACTACCATATTCATGACCACGAAGGCTTCAACAAAATGTTCAATGGATGAAAACAAGCACTCCGGAAGGGTATTTATAGATCGAAGGAGCGGCGCACATGGACTAGGAGTACCAACGAAACAAGCCTAACAAAGGACACAGTGAAAAGACAGGACTCAATAATGGAAGACTCAGGCGAGAAGGAACAGTACTCGAAGATGAGTATATTCGGAAGAATATGCCAACACTGTACAACCCATGAACAGACAACATTTACTCCCAACCACCACCACACACCTACACCTGACAAACGGCAGACTACCATAGAATACGCCAAGACAACGCATCCGAGTTCTTTTTCAAAGAACCCGGATAAATGCTCACAAGCTGCAACAGGGGAAGATTTCAGTTCCTCGAACAAATCAGACTCAAGACCCTCCAACTCTTTGTTCCAAACAACAAGAGGCTCGGGGGCTACACTCAGTGAGTGCACTTTTTTTCAAAAAAGCGCACGTCACTCGAAAGGCTTTTTCAAGACAGCAATTTTCAGACAACATAAGATTCAAGACCCTCTAGCTCCTTGTTCCAAATAGCAAGAGGCTCGGGGGCTACACTCAGTGAGTGCACTTTTTTCTTCAAAAAAGCGCTCGTCACCAAAAAGACTTTTTCAAGACAAAACTACTTCAAGGACTCATGACAAAAAGAAGCCGGACTGAGCTATATTCGAGTTCTTTTTGACAAAAAACCCAGGTACACGCTTGGGAACATTTCAACGAAGGATCAGAGCGATTTCAAGACAAGACCCTCTAGCTCCTTGTACCAAATAGCAAGAGGCTCGGAGGCTACACCCAAGGGGGAGTACTTTTTCCTTCAAAAAGGTACACACCACGTGAAGATCTCATAGAGCGCTACACAGTTTCGCTCAAGAAAGCACTCGGACAACGCTTGTTCCTGCTCGGCAAGACCTGAAAGAACAAGACGAGGCATCCAGAGCACAACCATGAAGTGCTTGGGGGCTTGTCGGTGCGGGACCCGTAGGATACCCCGCAAGGAAGAGAGAAGATCTAGTCTAACTAGGATTCTCCCCATGTAATCTTAGTAGTAGTATTATTCTGTAATCCTACTAGGAATTCTCATTGTAAACCGATTAGGATTCTGACCTCCTGGCTATATTAAGGAGGGTAGGATCCTAGAGATCAGGACATAACGCAACAACACTTAATCAATACAACGCAGAGGCTAACACCGACTGGACGTAGGGCTATTACTCGATCAACGATCGAGGGTCCGATCCAGGATAAATTGACTGTCTCTTGCATTCACCGTCGACTTCCGCATACGCTGAAGCCCGAACATACTGTCCCGGATAACCCCGTGGCAGGCTATCGGTGGTAAAACATCGACAAATAATAAAGTTGTAGATAACTTAATAATCTTTCTACTAAGGTAAGGATCATGCTTGTTGGATGAATAGAACTTGAGATATGCATTTCTAAAGTTACTATCAGCTTTATGCCCTTAATTGTATGAGCTCTGCTTCATGATGTATTTTGACCTTGTTAGTTGTTGAATCAGCTTTTGGTGTTAATAACAAAGTTTGAGACCATTTCCTAATCTTTCTAGAAAGTCTAGGATCAACTTTGTTTTATACCTATAACCCTAGTTGTGGCTAGAACAAGTGACTGCTGTGCTGCTACCCAGACTCTGTGTATGCACTTAAGTTGATTGCCCATTCTTGGTGTTGCTTGTGCATGCTCTAAATGGTGTGGCCCTAGTTAATTAGTTGGATAGCTATATGGGTGTTGTTCACATAGCAGCCCTAGCTCTTATATGGTGCTCTGGTTAAATTAGTTCTTGATTGATGAATGGTTACAATAACTTGACTTAAGTTCACTTGTATGCCATGCCTAATATGCTTGCTATCCCTCTATAATAGGTTGTCTTGGATAATCTTGTGCTTGTATTGGACACTCTTATGTGATGCATCTCTTATTACCATTCTTCATATTCATGCACTTGCATCTTGCATCTCATCTAGGTGCGCTAGATGAACCACGTGAAGGACGTGATGTTGGAGCCTAACCTAAAGATGGAGCATGGTGGACCTATCCCGACGATGGAAGGACTAAGCAAGTGCTAGGACCAAAGATGTCACCAAGATGGTGCGAGCTAACTAAACTGACTTGTGCCTGATCCTAGGCAAGCCCTAGAGCATTCTAAGCCTCCTATGTTTTTTACAAATATCACTTGAGTCCTTTATGTTTGATGCATTAGGTTATAAGAGTTGATTGGAAACACTTGATGCATAGAACTACCTTGTCCAGAAATATACCTTGAATCCTATGTAGGTCAAGATCGAATAACTGCCTTGCAATGCTTAGCTCAGTAGAAGTCGGGTGATTTCCTATCACCTGCGAGATATAGGAGGACATTGAACCATGGTTGGCTATATTTGCTATCGTGTAAAAGAACCATGGGATGTTGTAAATCAAGGCCGGAAGGAGTCTATGTTGTAGGTTGACTCATGTGATTCTGTTTGCGTCAATTAAGGACTGCATCATTGCTGGTCCTCGATCATTTTGAACGAATGCCTCTCACTTAGCTGGCCGGATAACTTGTTTCGACCGTGAAGCCGAGTAGCTCAACACAGGCCGGGTCTCATTCTGTCAAAGTGCGCACTCTGGATGGTAGTAAGGATGTGCGGGGAGCCAGACGTGAGCCCAAGGGCAGGGTAGTCCTGATCATCCTAGTAGTTGGTTGTCCCTGGTTGTGTGATGTTGATTGAACTAGCGAAATGTGTACCTGAGTTGTACGAAAGGTGACCTAAGACTACCTTGGCACAGGTATGTCTAGGTTTGTGTTAGGAATATCTGCCTAGCTAGTTGCAATCGATTCAAATCGTCGTCTCTCCTGGATAGTGAGAAACTTGACTGAGCTTCCTTCTATCATAGTGTTAATGGCAAGTGGAGTGGTTCTGAGAATGAGATAATAAATGGCTATAGTTATTATTGTGCTGTCACTAATGATATACCACATGTTTGGCATAGGTTAGTTGCTAATCTAGAGATGAATAGCTATAACTAACTGGATGACCGAATTATAAAATGTATAGCTGAATTAGTGTCTTTTTATGCAAAATGTTGTCAAGCTAGCTCCACTTATATAGCCTTGCATGATACTTGGTGTCACTTTATTTTTGGTTTATGATAGGTAAGTCTAGCTGAGTACATTCGAGTACTCAGGGTTTATCCCACCATGTTGCAGGTGAAGTTCTCGGCCCGCTGAAGATGGTGGCTAACCGCCGGTGGGCTCGGCGACTCTATATAGTGTTCTTATCTATATGCTTTTGTTAGAGGATGTCATGTATGATAGCAATGTATTTGAAACTTATATTATTGTAATTAGTTGAAAACTATGTTGTTTTCACTAATTGCTTTTGAAACCCAAACTTGTATTATTATTTGTGAACTCATTGTAAACATTATTTCCGCTGCAACTCTGTGTATATGATGTGTATTTGCTTAATCATGCAATCTTGGTTGTGATGTTGATTTACCGAGGTCCTTCGTGACACTCGGCAGACTACCGGGTTTATATAAGTGAAAGTATGTGCGCGTCAACATGTTAAACAGGGGCATCCATACTTATGCTTGTATGAATTGGGTGGTTCTATCACAGCGCGCCCCCCGCACCTTGATCTATGGTCATAGAAGATCAGTCCTAGAAGGCCGGCTCAAGAGGATCATGACCTGCTACCGTAGCCCATAAAAGGGCGTGGCGCTACAGATGATAAGTTACCCCCGAGCCAGAGCCTAGGTGCTCTCGATCACCCGACCCATGGTAGGCTCTGACAAAAAAGAAGGGTGCCCTAGGCCTAAGGTTGGCAACTCCCAGATGAGTTCGCCGAGCCCTCGCTAGAGTTGAGGACCTATGCAACATAGGCTCACGAAGGGATCGGCACCAACATCGCTCAGCCTCGCCAGCCAAGCAACACCCATCACATTGTAGAAAGAAGGCCCCAAGCAGGGCACAGCGCCCTTGTTAGTGGAACCCATCCCCACCAAGGAGGATTCGGTCACTAGTAGATCGAATTCAGCCCTTCATCGCCATCGCGCCAAGTGAGCCCACGAAGGGCTTAGGGGCTCCTGGCGAGATCCTAACATATGGGTATGTTAAGCCTTAGGTCCAATAGTTCCCGAACGAAGAAGGCCCCTGACTTACCCCTCTGGGATTGCCTAGGGGCTCGAGGGCTATACCCATTGGGTACGCTCACGCGCACCCTCTAAGAAGAATCCCAACTGAGCCTGACTCCGCCACAACCTCCGCTTGGGGCCCGGGGCTTGCCCGAGCCCTAAGGCTCCCGATCTACGACAACACTTTGGCCCGGCCCTTGGCTCTTGCCTAGCTAAATGACACCAGCCAAGGCCCATGCACAAGAAGACACGCCCTAAGCTGCCAAGGCTCGGGGGCTCCCCGGTGTTGCCCCTTGGGCACGGCATTACCAGCCACTTTCCCGACAAGGTCACGCACAGGGCGTGCACAAGAATACAAAGCTTCTCCATGGCGTCTAGGGGCTTGGGGGTTCTTGGGCCCACACGTTAGCCCCTAGAGCCAACCTCCTTCACCGCCAAGAAGACTCCAGAAGGTCCACCTGGGGGAGGCCGGTCCAAGCCAACATAGCCTAACACATAGAGAGACAGAATAGAGCAGCTGAATGATGCCCAAGGCTCCTTCAGCTCCATGACACCACCACGGTCCACAGCGCATTGCTTCAAGGCCCTCCTGGACTCCGGTGCATGTAGACCATAGACTAGTTCCCCCAAACTGCCATTGTTGACATTTCTTAGCATCACTCTTAACTAAGTTGTCATCACTAGCATGGTGCCAGAAATGCATTGGTAGTAACTATGAGAACACTTGTAAACTATATATATAAGGTATCCGCAAGCGCACAGATAATATACCATTATATCATTTCACCCTGGAGTATACCGAGTATCGTTATTTATATTTTATCCATAGGGAGGAGCTATGGGGTTGTGTTGGCATAGAGATATTGACAAATATGTATACTTATGATAAAATCACTCTCATGCTATGGCAGGGATAAGTCAAGTGATAAATAAATGATAAGTGTAAGGTAATAATGGTATTCTAGAGATAGAAATAGATACTCATAAAATGTAGTAAGGCTAAGCAAGAGAATTGTTAAGAGCAAAAGATTCCTAAGCCATTACCAATCTACTAAGTCTTTTGTACACCCAAGTATATACACTCTCATCTATAGTATAACTAACTTTGGATCTATGCATAAGAAAACATTACTAAGGAAGATTAAGAACAGAGCTTGTCTTCCTTCACAATCATGTTCTACGTGCTCTACAAACAGGGATTGGACTACAAAGGACTCAAACGAGTGTGTAACTATTGATGTGGGACCCGTAGGATACGCCGCAAGGAAGAGAGAAGATCTAGTCTAACTAGGATTCTCCCCATGTAATCTTAGTAGTAGTATTATTCTGTAATCCTACTAGGAACTCTCATTATAAACCGATTAGGATTCTGACCTCCTCACTATATAAAGGAGGGCAGGATCCTAGAGATCAGGACATCTACAATGCAACAACACTCAATCAATACAACGCAGAGGCTAATGCCGACTGGACGTAGGGCTATTACTCGATCAACGATCGAGGGCCCGAACTAGGATAAATCGACTATCTCTTGTGTTCACCATCGAGTTCCGCATACGCTGAAGCCCGAACATACTGTCCCGGGTAACCCCATGGTAGGCTATCGGTGGTAAAACATCGACAGCTAGCGCGCTAGGTAGGGGGTTTCGGCAAATTTGCATCTGAGAGATCGATGGACCTCGACAGCATGATCTTCTCGACGGGATCAACTTTCATCTTCGGCTCATGGATCTGCGAGGCAGACGACAATGGAACACTCCAAAGTCGTCTCCTCGAAGATTCAAATCACTATGAAGACTATTCTATTTTGGCGACTACGACAGATCAAATCTCTAGAAGATTCGCGCAGCTCATGATGTCTGACTCAACTCAGGTTTCGTGGCTTTGCGCATCCGACTAGAACTCAAGCTTCGCATCCGAGATAGAGTATTCTCCGAGTTCTTTCGGGAAATCGAGTTCTTTTCCGGTGGGGCTTAAGAACGCGGCCCTGACCTATCAAGAATACAACTCGAAGAACACGCAGAATCTTTTCAAGAAGTCGGATCCTTTTTCGCTCAGACTCCACAACATGGTAACATCTTATCAGACATGGCCCGGAGGATTCCTCGATCCGATGCTTAGAATGCCACTGAAGGGAGCTCAGGAAGGTCTCGTACTAACTATAACATCTCAGGACTGCATCATCCACTGGCCGGGCTCTGTTCCTGAGGATAGCAGTACCCGACTGGTCGACATGATGACAACGACAATTCTACCTTACCAAGGAGACTCGATCTGCGACCTCGAGGCCTCTACTAAAGTTATCAGCAACTCCGACAGTGTGGAAATTAATGCCAATAACAGAACAGTTCACGCACGGGAAGTACTCATGGTTCGCCGTCCTCGATCACCATTGGTCCCCCCAGAAGCGCCAGATGTCAGGTCATCGGATGAATCAGAATCCAACATATCACCCTTTGCCCAGGGCTACGATGGTGAGACCGAGAATCAGAAACAAGCCAGAGAAAGAAAAAACAAGTTGAAGCAAGGACGCCAACACCGTGCTAGGCAGCGCAAGGAAGCTTGGATCAGATATGAGTCAGAGTTGGCCAAGTACGATAGAAGAAAATCACAACGAGAAGTCAAAGAGAGACACATGGCAAATACGCCCTACGATAAGATCCGAGAGGCATTAGAAGAACTCAGAGCGACCTCACACCCGAGTGAAAAACAAGAACAGCTTCGGGACTTTCTTCGGTCAGCAGCCCTGAGGACACATGAAGAAAGGACCCACTCAACACTACCCGCCAGATCAATGACCCATAGGCAAGAAGATCAAAATCAAAGAAAGTTCGCTTTCGAGAGACTTGGACCAAGTGGAAGTCATAATAGAGAAAGTAGAAAGGACCATAGTCAGAGCCACCGAGTTGAACAACCAATAAAGACCAGAATCAGGGCGCCTGCCCAGACAGCCTCGCAGGAGTACTCTCATCAAAACAATAGTTGGCTAGAAGGAGGTGCTGAATCTGAATTCAAAGAAGCTGGAACGCACGATAGATTCCCCTGTTTTGCAAATAGACTTGCGTCAATACGACTACCTCATAAGTTCAAACCGTCCAACCACTCTAAGTAAGATGGCAAAACTAAACCAAGGCAGTGGCTCAGGATATATTCACAATCGATTGAACTAGCCAGAGGAGACGATGATATCAAGACCCTATTTTTTCCCATGGCCCTGGAAACCATGCCTCTCCAATGGTTTGACAAATTGAGTCTAGGATCAATCAGAAATTAGGAGGACTTGCAAAGAGCTTTCTGTGAAAATTTCATAGGGGTCATTACACACCCAATCACCCACGCAGAGTTAAAAGGACTCAAGCAGAAGGGAGGTGAAAGTCTCAGAGATTACTATCAACGATTCGGCGAACTACGAGCTCAAGTACATGACATCACCGAACGAGAAGTAATTGAAGCTTTCTCTCACGGAGTCATGGCTAGGTGGCAATTTCAAGACTTCTGCAAAGAAAATCCAAGAAACAATGAAGAATTTAGATGAACAGTAGAAAAGATGATTACTACGGAAGAGAAGACATGAGAGTGGTTCCCGGATAAAAGCAACCGAGACAACCCGAACAAGCAAAATCATCGAAATAGCAGACATCAGGAAAGAAAACGTACACCAGACAACACCGTGGCAATGGCTGACAAATCAAAGAAGTTTTCCAAACCCAGAAGATATGACGACATCGAAAACATACGTTGCCCATTGCACCCTAATGGGAAGCACACCATCGAAAATTGCTACACCTTCAATGATCGATACACAAGAAAAGATAGTAAGGGGAACACTAAAGAAGACAATCAGAAAAAAGATGAGGACAACCACGAAGACAAGGGATTCCAAAAATCCAGGGGGACGGTAGCAGTGATCTTCTCTGGGGCCCCAGATTCTAGAAGCAAACATCAAGAAAAATTAGCACTACGAACTATCATGGTCGCAGAACCAGCTACTCCGAGATATCTCAATTGGTCACAGTATCCAATCTAATTTTCAAGAGAAGACCAATGGACTAGCATGGGAAACGCAGGCCATTACCCACTGGTTCTAGATCCAACTATTGCCGGTATGACTATCACCAAAGTACTAATCAACGGGGGAGCCGGGCTCAACATCATCTTTTCAGAAACGCTAAGGAAGATGGGACTGCAACTCGCCGGGATGATTACACCAACAAGTACACCTTTTTATGGCATAGTACCCGGCAAGGCAGCCATGCCACTTGGACAAATTACTCTACCCGTTACTTTTGGAACTCCCTCGAACTACCGTACAGAGTTCATCAAGTTTGAGGTTGCGGACTTCGATTCATCATACCATGCAATCCTCGGGCGCCCAGCGCTAGCAAAATTCATGGCAATACCGCATTATCCGTACCTACTGCTTAAGATGCCAGGACCTAATGGTGTCCTTTCTCTTCAAAGTGATTTGATGCGCGCTTTTGACTGCGACGTTCAGGCAATCCAAATCGCAGCCAAAGCACATGCCGACAATGGAAGAAAAGAAATAGCCACTATTGCCGCAGAAATAAGCCAAGAAGAACTAGAGATACCGGCTAAAAAGCCAAGCATCCTCGCACCACCAAAAGAAGACGACGCCAAGCAAATCGACCTGGGCACTGGCGATCCCTCCAAGACAGCAACCATCAGCGCCCACCTCTCGGCAAAATAGGAACTCGCGCTCACCAACTTTCTTCGGAACAAGATATCTTCGCTTGGAAGCCGGCCGACATGCCAGGTGTCCCAAGAGAGTTGGCTAAGCACAGAATTGATATCAATGAAAGCTCCAAGCCTGTAAAGCAACGGCTACGACGATTCTCGCAAGACAAGAAGGCAGCGATTAAAAAAGAAATCACAAAGCTAATGGCGGCTGGATTCATCAGAGAAATTCTTCATCTAGATTGGCTAGCAAACCCAGTTCTAGTACAGAAAAAGAACATGGACGAATGGCGCATGTGTGTCGACTACACAGATCTCAACAAGCACTGCCCGAAAGATCCATTCAGGGTACCACGCATTGATCAGATAGTTGATTCAACAGCAGGATCCGCCCTATTATCCTTTCTTGATTGCTATTCAGGGTATCACCTGATCGCATTAAAAGAACAAGACCAGAGCAAGACATCTTTCATCACTCCGTTCGGTGCCTACTGCTACAAGACCATGTCGTTTGGACTCAAGAATTCTAGAGCCACTTACCAAAGAGCTATCCAAACGTGCCTTGGTGATCAGATCGGCGAAAACGTAGAAGCATACGTGGTGGTAAAAACAAAGAACCCGGATACACTGATTAAAGACTTAAAACAAACCTTCGAGAACTTGAAAAGATGGAGGTGGAAATTGAACCCAAACAAGTGTGTATTCAGAGTTCCTTTAGGACAACTACTCAGTTTCTTGGTCAGTCATCGCGGAATCGAAGCAAGCGCCAAGCAAATTCGAGCCATAACAGAGATGGGCCCACCTCAAAACGTTAAAGATGTGCAAAATCTAACAGGCTGCATGGCAGCACTCAATCGTTTCATTTCAAGGCTCAGCGAAAAAGGTTACCTTTCTTTAAACTACTAAAGACGACAGACAAGTTCAAGTGGATGGAAGAAGACAATGAAGCTTTCAAGAAACTTAAGGCATACCTCACATCCTCACCAGTTCTCACCCCTCCAAAGAAAGACGAAGACATGATGCTATACATTTCGGCAACTTCTACTGTGGTCAGCACGGCGATAGTCGTAGAAAGAGAAGAAGAAGGGCACGTGTATAAAGTACAACGACCCGTATACTACATCGGTAATCATGTTAGAATCAAAAATCCGGTACACCGTGATGTGCAAAAACTACTATACGCCCTATTGATCACTTCACGCAAGCTTCGCCACTATTTTGAAAGCCATAAGATTACCGTGGTGACAGATTTCCCACTCGGAGACATCTTACACAACAGAGACGCAACAGGGCGCATATCAAAGTGGGCAGTTGAACTCGGTGCTCTCAACATCGATTTCACCCCGAGGAAAGCAATCAAATCTCAAGCCCTTGCCGATTTTGTTGCCGAGTGGACAGAGATTCAACAACCTATGTCAAATACAATCCTTGACCACTAGAAGATGTACTTTGATGGATCACTCAAGCTAGGTGGAGCCGGTGCGGGCATTCTCCTAATCTCTAGACGGAAAACAACTCAAGTATGTCCTTCAGATATTATGGCAAGCTACCAACAATGAAGCAGAGTACGAAGCTCTTATCCACAGGCTATGAGTGGCAATTACTCTTAGAATCAAGCGATTACTCGTGTATGACGATTCGGCAGTAGTCATCAACCAAGTCAACAAAGATTGGGACTGCACCAAAGAAAACATGGGTGCTTACTGCGCTGAAATCGAAAACTCGAAAAACATTTCCAAGGATTGGAAATTCTACATGTCCTGCGTGATTCCAACATTGCAGCAGATGTCCTCGCCAAGCTCGGATCAAACAGGGCAAAGGTCCCACCCGGCGTATTCATAGAGGAGGTATCAGCTCCTTCTATCAAACAACCCGATGGGACAAGCCCAGAACTCATAGACAAAGGCAACCAGATTCTGGTAATCAACACTTCATGGACACAGTCTTTTATTGATTATATCAAAGAGAATAAGTTGCCTGCAGATAAAGAGGAAGCTACCCGAGTTGTTCGCAGAAGCAAAAACTACATCCTAGTAGGGGACAAGCTCTATAGAAGAGCTGCATTATCTGGAGTACTCCTAAAATGTGTCTCATTTGAAGAAGGCAAAGAGATCTTAGACGAAATACACTCAGGTTGCTGCAGAAATCATGCCGCTTCAAGAACACTAGTCGGTAAAGCTTTCTGCACCGGATTCTACTAGCCAACAGCTCTGAAAGACATAGAAGAACTTGTCAGAAAATGCAAAGGTTGTCAAATGTTCGCAAGATAAGCTCATGTGCTAGCTCACAACCTCATCTACATCCCACCCGCTTGGCCTTTCTCCTGCTGGGGGCTGGATCAAGTAGGACCCCTCAAGAAAGCAAAGGGCGGTTTTGAGTACATCTTCGTGGCAATTGACAAGTTCACCAAGTGGATCGAATACAAACCACTGGCAAAATACAGCGCAGCCAAAGCAGTCGAGTTCATCCAAGACATTATGCACTGCTTCGGCATGCCCAATCGAATCATCATAGATTTAGGCTCTCCCTTTACAGCCACAGAGTTCAAAAGTTGGGCATAGGATTGTGGCTTCGGCATAGATTACGCATCAGTCGCACATCCAGAAGCCAATGGACAGGTAGAAAGGGCCAATGGACTCAAACTAGCCGGGTTGAAACCAAGATTGTATGAAGAGCTAGCAGACTATGGATCAAAATGGATTGAAGAATTACACAAAGTAGTATGGAGGCTACGAACTCAAATAAGCAGAGCTACCGGAAACTCACCTTTCTTCCTAGTTTATGGATTAGAAGCCGTACTACCTGCCGACTTGATTTGGACGTCACCAAGGATAGAACAGTATGACGAAGGAGAAGCAGAACACACCAGAAGATTAGAACTCGACACTATAGAAGAAGTCAGGGTAAACGCTACCCTTCAATCAGCAAGATACCTCCAAGGATTAAGACGCCACTACAACAAGAATACCCAGCCTCGATCACTACAAGTCGGAGACCTAGTGCTAAGAAGAATACAAAAAACTAACGGACGCCATAAACTACTCAGTCCATGGGAAGGTCCTTTTGTTATCTCAAAAGTCACTGGACCAGGCACGTACAACCTAATAACTGAAGATGGGAAAGAAGTCAGCAATACATGGCACATCAGCCAACTAAGAAGATTCTACGCATGAAAACAACTCAAGGGAGAATACATGTACAAACCACAAGAGATCAACGTTCACGGCCAATAAAGATGGTGTTCCTTGACAAAATATGTATTATGGCTTATCAAACGATCATGATCAATAAATATGGTTTTTTGGCAACATATGTCTTATGATAGCTAAACCCGAGTTGTTTCCAACAGGCAAAATGACTGAAAATATGCCTGAGCATCCCGGCCGAGAGCAAAATAGCTGAAAAGATGCTTGAGCTCACCGATGAGGGTAGCTAACAAGCTAACACCCGAAACAAAAAGCAAAATGGTTGAAAATATGCCTGAGCATCCCGGTCGAGAGCAAAATAGCTAAAAAGACGCTTGAGCTCGCCGATGAGGGTAGCTAACAAGCTAACACTCGAAGCAAAAAGCAAAATGGCTGAAAATACACCTGAGCATCCCGGCTGAGAGCAAAATAGCTGAAAAGACGCTTGAGCCCGCCGATGAGGGTAGCTAATAAGCTAACACCTGAACCAAAGAGCAAAATGGCTGAAACATGCCTGAGCCTACCGGCCGAGAGCAAAATAGCTGAAAAGATGCTTGAGCCCGCCAATGAGGGTAGCTAATAAGCTAACACCCGAACCAAAGGGCAAAATGGCTAAAACATGCCAGAGCCTACCGGCCAAGAGCAAAATAGTTGAAACGATGCTTGAGCCTGCCGATAAGGGTAGCTAACAAGCTAACACCCGGACCAAAAAAAAACAAAACGACTAAGCCTGGGCATGGATCAGTAAAAATTCAAGTCAAGACCCTCCAGCTCCTTGTTTCAAATAGCAAGAGGCTCGGGGGCTACACTGAAGACACTTGAGATCACAAAGTCTGTTAAGAAAACGGTCCACACCGAGTTGTTTATGCGGCGCAGACAGGAGCTAGGCAAGCATTCAACAGATCAAGAAAGTTTGTCAAGACAATGGACTACATCGATTTGTTTACATGGCAAAGGCGAAAGCAAGACAAAGTACTCGGCAAGTCAAATAACTCTGATCACTCAGACAACTCATCCAAAGAATAAACAAGGCATCCATGTAGAGAAGACATCAACAAAAAATCTTTATTCAAAAGGAAGTATAATGTCATATTACAAGGCACGAGCATAAAGGTCAATTACATCAAGCATCATCATCAGGAGAAGAGATAACAATATTAAGATTAGCTACAACTCTACTGGCTAAGTCTTCGACCTCAGGCTCCATCCTCTCAACGGCATCAATGTACTCTTGACTATCGGCTTCCTCTGCTATCTTGGACAAAGGCGCCTCTGGAGCAAGAACCTGGACTTGGGCCAAGACATTCTTGGTACACAGTTGGGCGCACCTCTTCACAAACTCTTGAAAACGAGTCGGAATTCAGGGAATTAACTGAGCCCAAGATTGCCCATCATCCGCTGGAGTTCGGAGAGCGTCCGCTATTGAACAAAAGGATTTCCACAAAGCTTTCCAGTTTTCAGTAGCCGTCGCCAACTTGCCAGACAAGTCTTCAATAGTTTTTTGAGCCTGCACAAGATCTCTATCAGCTCCACGCCTAATCAACTTAGCAAGCGCGAGTTCTTCCTCAGCATGAGTAATTACCTCCTCAGCCTTGTTGTGACTAGAACGAACAAGAGTCTTCATTTCATCAATACTCTCCGAGAGCTTCTGCTTTTCAACTCAGAGAGCTGGACAAGGCACCAAACAACAAGTCAGAAGAAAGGAAAGTTTGAATACAGAAGGAAACGAAAAGAACCCGCCATACCATTGCACTCTTTCTTTGCTGCCTCCAAGTTCTTCATGGCCTTTGAGTTCTTTAAAGCCTCCTGGATAGCAGCATCCCTCTGTCTCTCGGCCTCAACAACCCGGGCACGAAGTGATTTTTCCTCCTCCTGATGCGTTTGACGCTCAGCCTCCAGCTCGGCCTGGCAGAGACCAAGATCTGTCTTCAAGGTGCTTAACTCAGAGGACAACTTCTTCTTGGTTTCTGACAAGAAAAAGAAGCTGGTATGGTCCTGAGAGAAGGACTGAACAAGAAGAAAGAAAGAAAAAAGGCATAAGAACAGGAGAAAAATGAACATCTAAAGAAAGAACTTTAGAAAACTTACTTGGAGTTTTTCTCCAAAAGAAGTTGCAAAGGTCGCAAAGTCTCCCCAAGAAGCGGTCAACTCTGACAACCGATGAGTGGCGTCAAATTGATGCACCACATCTTCAGTAGAGAGAGGAGCGGAGGGAGAAGACGGCCGATGCGGAGAAGGTAAGAGCAGGGACACATCATGGGAAGTCCCGGCTACCTCCCTAGATGAATCCACCACCATGGCCATGGTCACCTCCGAGGCAACCAAGCCAGCAGCAGCATCATCACCAGGAAACCTTGTCTCCCCCACAACCACTTCGCCGACCATGCGCTTCGAGTCCTAAGGCTCGGTACTCGGTGGCACAGATGACTAGCAAGAAGTCGACGGAGGGTCGAGAGAAGACGAAGGCCTGAAAGTTGATAAAGAAACTCGCCAATAAGAATAAAAGAAAAGGAAAATAGAAGCAAAGAGATGAAACTAGAAGTCACTCACCCGGCTATCTTCTTCTTCGTAAAACACAAAGAAGACCTCGTAGGGGGAACGACGGTAGCAAAAACATCACCGCCACCCTACGACAGGAGCGGCACGGCTGGTACCGGAGCCCCAGAGGAACCCAGTACCGGAGCCCCGGAAGAACTTGGCGCCAGAGCCCCAGAGGAACTCGAGCCCAATGACCGCTTGCTACAAAAGAGCCAAGACGAAGTCAAAACAAGAAAAAGTGCTCAACAAAACAAAGACAAGTAAACAACTCACCGACGCGTAATGAGGGGCACATCATCGTCCTCATCTTCCTCAGTCTCCAGCAAGACAGCTACAGCGCCATCTGAAAATAGAGAGAAAAGAACTCGGTCAATGGCACAAATAAATAACAGAAAGACCAAACATATTAATATGCTCACCTAGGAGCACGCTACCTATAACTGGAGTACCTGGATGAGTACTCGGCTGGCGAGACTTCTTGGAAACAAGTAAACCAGATGAAGAGCCATCCACCCGCCCCCTCTTCGAGACACTGCGAGGACCTCAGGGGACTGGACGAGGAACATATTCTTCATATACATCAACAACTCTAGAAGAAACTCCAGGAAACGATGTGGTGATTTGGAACGTACTAATTACAGAAGCCCCAGCAAGATCCTCCCCAATATTCACCACGGCAGGGAGGACATCAAGGGGGAATGGGTCAACAAAGTTGCACCCCAATTCCTACAAAGAAGAGTAAAACAACTAGATGAGAAAGATTAAACAAAGGTGGAGACAACAAAGGAAAATTCAAAAAGTACTCGAATAAAGAAAAACAACTCACAGCAGGAGGAGGGTTCTTAGTGCAATACTCAACAACAGCGTGAGGAACGACGTTCACTCCTTTTAGCATCTTCCGAAGGCGCTCGAGCACCTCCTCGTCGGTCAACTAAAGGGTAGGGACCATACGAGAAGCATCCTCTGCCCCAGAGTACTCAAAACCAAAGTTTTCTCGCTCCTTAAGAGGTTGGACTCGACGGTGAAGAAAACTGGAAATAATACCAAGGGCAGTCAAACCTTGCTGTTTCAGAGTACTTATCCTCTCAACAAGCGGCTTGATCACCTGGTTCTAATCTTCCATCAGGAGTTTCTTTTCCCATCGATCGTTAACCATGGGACCAGAAGAAGAATGAACGGAAAGGGGAGGAATCATGTTGGTGGAGTAAAAGCACTCGGAACGCCAATCCCTCACACAGTCAACTAAGTCATAATCAAAGAATTTAATTTTGAGACCCTGACGGAACTGAATCCCACACCCACCAAGAACAGAAGTGTCATCACGGCGGGGTTGTGGTTTCAGACGAAAGAAGAAACGAAAGAGTGAAAGAGAAGGAGGAATTCCAAGAAAGGTTTCGCAAAGATGAACAAAGATAGAAAGATGAAGGACAACATTTAGGGTAAGATGGTTCAAAGTAACCCCAAAATAATTAAGGAATCGATGGAGGAAGGCAGAAGCGGGAAGGTAGAGTCCAGCACGGATAAAGGAGACAAAGAGGACGATCTCACCAGGACCTGGAGTAGGGACCCGATGCTCGCTTGGAGCTCTCCATTCAGCAATGTCCTTGCTCTGGATCAAGCCATTGCTGACAAGCTCGCGAAGCTGGTCTTCGGTTGTTGTCGGAGCCGGCCAAACCTTCTAGGCAGCCCTCATGGCCATGAACTCTTGGTTGTTGATCAAAGAAAGGGATGACTTCTCGTCCACGAAGGCTGCCTAGGACTTGTTCACGGCCTTCTTCCTACCCATGAACTAGCGGAAGCGAAAAGGCACTGGGGAAGACGAAGCTAGGACGGCGGCGCTCGGGTGACGGCGACAATGGCGGCGGCGGATTTCTGAAAGCTAGGGTTTCAAGGCAAGAGCTGGGCAGTAAAGCAAAGGAAGATAAAAGGTCTTTAAATAGATTTTACAGTGATAAAAACGGCCCACCAGGCCCATTAAAACACGGTATGGGAACGCAACGGTCCATTTACTAACACAGCTAAAATGACAGACGACACAAATCCACACAATGGTATAGTTTAACGGGCAGATTTCAGACTTATCCATCCAGCACCACGGCAGAGTTATCAGATTACTACAAGAACAACCCGTCAACCATGAAGAAATGAAGGGCCACCTCACAAGGAACAAAAGAACCTAGTAATTATAGAAAAAAATCGGGAGTCTCATGAACAACCAGGATTACAGCAGAAAAATGAATGACAACTCAGAAGACAAGATTCTTTCCATTACAAGTAGCTTCAAAAATAGAAGATTACACATCTTACAAGACCCAATGAACTTGGTACTACGACAATCAAGGTAGCAAAGAGGAACCCAGACACAGCTAGGCTCTGGAACGACTACGTGTCCCAAATTGCTACCTGGTAGAACAAACCGCACTCGGCTATACTGTTTTCTTCAAAGGACGGACGCAGTGCATCCAAGGTGGACGTCAGCAGCACGGTAGGACAACATAGACCAGGGGAAGTCGGCAGGCATCTGTCTACCCAAGCCCGATGTGATGCAGGATCAAGTGTTGATCTGCACCGGATAGTCGCAGGGCGGGCAAGGAAGATCAACCCAGAACTACTGGATGAAGTAACGCATCCCACATCACAAGACTTCCTCCAACTACCACCACGTACTTCCAAGTACAATGCTGCTGCAGGATTAGTCTACCTCTAATCCCTATCACAAGACTTCCTCCAGCTATGATAAGACACACAGGAAATACAAAATACGCCCGGGGGCTGCTCTACTTCACAAAATACCATATTCATGACCACGAAGGCTTCAACAAAATGTTCAATGGATGAAAACAAGCACTTCGGAAGGGTATTTATAGATCGAAGGAGCGGCGCACATGGACTAGGAGTACCAATGAAACAAGCCTAACAAAGGACATAGTGAAAAGACAGGACACAATAATGGAAGACTCAGGCGAGAAGGAACAGTACTCGAAGACGAGCATATTCGGAAGAATATGCCAACACTGTACAACCCATGAACAAACAACATTTACTCTCAACCACCACCACACAACTGCACCTGACAAACGGTAGACTACCAGAGAATACGCCAAGACAACGCATCCGAGTTCCTTTTCAAAGAACCCGGATAAATGCTCACAGGTTGCAATAGGGGAATATTTCAGTTCCTCGAATAAATCAGACTCAAGACCCTCCAACTCTTTGTTCCAAACACCAAGAGGCTCGGGGGCTACACTCAGTGAGTGCACTTTTTTTCAAAAAAAGCGCATGTCACTCGAAAGGCCTTTTCAAGCAGCAATTTTTAGACAACATAAGATTCAAGACCCTCCAGCTCCTTGTTCCAAATAGCAAGAGGCTCGGGGGCTACACTCAGTGAGTGCACTTTTTTCTTCAAAAAAGTGCACGTCACCAAAAAGACTTTTTGAAGACAAAACTACTTCAAGGACTCATGACAAAAAGAAGCCGAACTGAGCTATATCCGAGTTCTTTTTGACAAAAAACCCGGGTACACGCTTGGGTACATTTCAACGAAGGATCAGAGCGATTTCAAGACAAGACCCTCTAGCTCCTTGTACCAAATAACAAGAGGCTCGGGGGCTACACCCAAGGGGGAGTACTTTTTTCTTCAAAAAGGTACACACCACGAGAAGATCTTATAGAGCGCTACACAGTTTCGCTCAAGAAAGCACTCGGACGACTCTTGTTCCTGCTCGGCAAGACCTGAAAGAACAAGGCGAGGCTTCTAGAGCACAACCATGAAGTGCTCGGGGGCTTGTCGGTGCAAGACCCACAGGATACCCTACAAGGAAGAGAGAAGATCTAGTCTAACTAGGATTCTCCCCATGTAATCTTAGTAGTAGTATTATTCTGTAATCCTACTAGGAACTCTCATTGTAAACCAATTAGGATTCTGACCTCCTGACTATATAAAGGAGGGTAGGATCCTAGAGATCAGGACATCTACAATGCAACAACACTCAATCAATACAACGCAGAGGCTAACGCCGACTGGATGTAGGGCTATTACTCGATCAACGATCGAGGGCCTGAACCAAGATAAATCGACTGTCTCTTGCGTTTCACCGTCAAGTTCCGCATACGCTGAAGCCCAAACATACTGTCTCGGGTAACCCAGTGGCAGGCTATCGGTGGTAAAACATCGACAGTAACACCCAAATATTTCAACTGCAAATTAGTAATTAAATTGAGAATTTATTTGATTTTCTATGCATTGTAACCTAGGCCAAATAATAAATTTTGGTTAATTAAAATTAACTATAAGGTTTAAAAACATGTTTGTTGCATTCATGCTGAAGCAAACTATTTTTGGTTGAGTGTAGGGTTAGGTTGTTTAGGGTTGAATTCAAATTTCATTTGAATTTGATCAATTTTCAAAACTCTGAAAATAGGAAAGGATTTTTCTTAGAAAAACTTTCTTTTCTCCCTTTCCAGCCCAACTCCAGAACTGGCCTAGCTCACGCCTCCCCTCCTTCCCTCCTTTGGCCTACTCGGTGGCCCGCTCAGCGTCGTTGCTCTGCGCCCTTCCTCTACGCACGCCTGCTAGCTGACAGCACGGCACAGCTCGGTGCCGCGGCCCAGCTTCAGCCTTCACTGCGCCCAAGCCATGCCCGAATGCCGTTCTCTTCCCATCACTACACATGGGACCCACCCATCAGACGCGCCTCCCACCTTTCCTTCCCTGCCTCACCGGTGATGGCATGCTTGCCATTAGAGGCAGCCACACCCGCTGGGCCACCAGGCCCGGAATGGAAGGCGTCCAAATCTGCCCTCATCATGCTCCCTTCCATCTACCGTGCCCCGCTCACCTACAAAACACTGAGCCGAGCCCCTCCCTCTCCTTTTCCCGTTCACCGTTCGAGCTCTCACCGCCGCCCTGTAATCCACCGTTCCAGTGCCCAATCAACATCGCCGATGCCCCCGTGAGCTCCACCGAGACTCGCCGTAGCCGTAGGTGCCCTCACCTCTTGGTTTTGGTATTGAAATGCTTGGATTTCACTCACCCGCACCCTTTTTCTCTCTCCAGTT
This sequence comes from Miscanthus lutarioriparius, assembly GCA_904845875.1. NCBI lineage: Eukaryota > Viridiplantae > Streptophyta > Magnoliopsida > Poales > Poaceae > Miscanthus > Miscanthus lutarioriparius. The sequence goes on along the minus strand of CAJGYO010000007.1, from coordinate 56,596,152 downwards.
CACCGGACGCCACGACCACCTCCGTCGAACTCACGGAGAGCTGCTCCATCTTCTCGTGCCCCCATTTCTTTGGAATGACGCCCTGGAGCACCGTATTGGCGATCTCAAGTGACACCGGCCATGGCACCGCCATGGGGACTGTCGCCTTGATGTGCTCCCCATCCCTGTTTCGGTACCCTAGCGAGTTTGCGAGAGCTTGTACTTCATTTCCATGTGTTCGGTTTGATCTGGGGTGGTTCGGAACGCTATATCGGTGTTCGCCACTGAGCTTGACTCGCCGCTGGCCTTGGTAGGCTCGCTGGAGACACAGTGCAGTGGCAGGGGATCTCCCATTCATTCCTCGCCATTGGATCTACTCGGATGGTCACGATTAAGACATACCCCTTTGGGGTCATAACGGTTCACCGTGCACCCGTGGACATGGTCCACAGAGCCGTGTCAGCGCGCCCATGCACATGTGGTGCACCGCACCACTCACGCGCAGCCACGTGGCCACCCAATCAGCCGGTGACGCTGTCAACTACGACCTGCCGGGTTCTTTTGCATCTTAGCCCCTCGGTTTTCGGTGAATCAACCCGCGGTCCAGTACAGTTCAAAAGAGTTACTTTTCAGTCCTGTTTTTATTCATTTTAGTCCCTATAGTTTTAGGAAATAGTGCGTGCCATCCATAATACGTTTAAATTCATATTTTATTAGTTTAAATTCAAATTTAAGTTTAGTTTATTTACAGAAATGCCATTGGAACCTTATTTCATGCATAACTTTTGCGGTTTAAGTCTGATTTGAGTGATTCTTTCGCTCATATGTTTGTAGCAGTACATAGAATAGTTTTATAAGCTTTTTAGTCTATGTTTTTACTGTTTGGTGTACTGTTCTAATATAAGTCTATTTGTATGCATGTAATGATTGAATTGGATGCTTGATTGGTGAATTGGAACACGTTAGAGGGTGATCAATTCGAGGTGACTGAGGATCAGCAGGGTGACCAGCAGTACCAAGAGGATAACCTTGAGGAAGGTAAGTGTAGCAAAGGACCCTTGTACCTATGAACTTTATAATTCATATTCATGCATGTGTCTAAATTTGAATTACCTTTAAGGACTTTACCTAGATTACTACTTGTACCATATATCCTTGTTACCCATGGTTTGGGATGTATTTTGGATTGATGCTGCAGCGCTCAACATAAAATAATTGTTAAACATGACTAAAGGTATTATGCAATGTGATTAAATGGAGCTTTTTAGCAACAATTTGGGGGCTAGAGTACGGGGTTGAGTGCTCTAGTGCCTCTCCATAAGGACTTAATCCTGAAGCGGCCACCTAGGAGGTTTCGTACAACCCCGAGTGTCATATGGCTCTGACTTTAACCTGTTAACTAGATTGTACTAGCTCGTCTGTAGCTTTCTATCAAGGCAAGAGGGGGGCACTAGTTGGTATGTTTCTTTTCCTGCTAGGGTGTGTACCATGCTGTGACCACGCGTGCCACTCCTAGAGGAGGGCCACATACGGATAGATGGCTGAAACCTTAGTAGCTATGACTTGTTAGTGCGACTAGTGAAGGGTTACCAAGTGAAACCCTGCCACACTTCCTAGGTAGAGGTGTAGTGGGCTTTGCAAACCTCGGCATTGGAAATCGTGGCTTGGTGGGTAAAGTTGTATAATTTCTGCAGAAATATTTGACCTATTATAACAGCCGTGCTCACAGATACGAGCGATCTAGATGCTTCATGATTAGTGGTTACTATGGATGGTTGGGAACTTGATATAATCTTGATTATTCATTACTACCAATTGGGTTGGGATTATTCACTAAAGTAGTGATTCAGGATGCTAAAACTTGACCAACTAAAATTGCGAACCGCAGTCAAACCGTGTCTAGCCTTTGAGCCTCATAGATCCCTTTGATATACTTGCTAAGCATGGTGAGCTTACACTTGTTTTACATTCAATGAAAATCCTGGATGGGTAACAAAAAATGTGTATGAAGAGTTTCCAGAAGATGTCTAGGACTACTAGATTGATGTTCACCAGTTGAAGTCCTTGTGGTTGTTTGGGCTAGTATTCCACTTTGTGTAATAATGTTGCTAATGAGCAGGACTATGTGATAACATTATGTGAGATATGTGATGTAATAAAGTACTTTACTTTGATATTATTACAATTTGATGGTATATGTGTGTTTGGACATCCTGGGCGCACATATATGAGTACTTGATTTTGCTATGCAAAATTGGGTGCGACAAATTGGTATCAATGCTATAACTGACTGTAGGACGATCAAACTAGTTAGAAATGGATGTTTTTAGGATCACATTATCTTTATTTTGCTACCTTTAATTTACTATAATATTTTGCTTATATTCTGTCCTTTATCTGTTGCAAAAATATCTTATTCTAATACTCAACCTTTTCAATCTTATAGATGGCCCGCACCAAGCTGACACCCCGCAAGCGTACCATTGTGATGCCAACAAGGAGGACAAGGTTAACGCTTAGCAAGCGCGTTTCTACACATTTGGTGGAGGCTCTGAGGACCATGGAGGAGGAACCATCTGTGGAGGTGCCCATGGAGGAACCTCTGGAGGACCAGATGGAGGATGAACCCATGGATGAAGAGACTGAAGAGGGGCTCATGTTTGAGGAGCCCATATAGATAGAAGAATCTAGGGAGGAGCCCATGGAAGAAAATGGACAGGATGGTCAGGATGGAGCTGGTGACCCTGATGATGGTGATGATTCTGACAATTCTGATTCTGATGATGGTGGTGATGGAGATGGTGTGATGGTGGAGATGATAGTGGAGATGATGGTGGTAATGGTGACAGAGATGGAGGAGACGGTGGAAATGATGGTGATGATGACCATGATGCACTGCTGGCTCAGGGGTGGACCGCGGAGATCCACTATGATCTGCAGGGAGAGGCCTACTACCACCCCAAGCTTCCCTCACTCGTACGTCGCTACCACACCAGGTGCACTGTGCAGTACAGGATGGAGCATTGGACCCACCCCAACTACACCGGCTTCTGGTAGACAGAAGTGTACATCCACGAAGGGACTTGGGTGCGCTACATCCACCGTGCCATCATTGTATGGCTCACACGTGTAGCTGCCATCTGGGATGCTGCTCGATATGCGTTGGTGGTCAACCGTGACCGCCACTTCGACGACATTGCATGGGAGGTGGATTGTTATCTTCCCTGCCGTCGGAGCGGCCAGTCCACTTGCAACATCGCCGCATGACTTGGGGAGGCAAACCATAGGCTTAGGCCTACCTTGATGAGCTTGGCCCAGACCAACACCAACTTTGATCAAGCCCTGGATGAGCTAGATGTCATGGGAAAGGCATACCTGCAGCTTGCCCGTGAGAATGCTACATTGAAGCAACATCAAGGAGGTCCTGATGTGGAGGCGCTAGGGATTCTAGCTCAATCACCCCCAAGGAACAGATGAGACTTTGGAGACCCCAACACCAGCACCAACATCGACCCATAGGAGGATTTCCCCAAAACATGTAATAAACACGCATAGATGTGCGAGAGAGTGTTTAGTTTCTTTTCTTTTTAATGGTTGAACAATTGTTACTTGAATGGTTGGATGATTGTCATGATGAACAATGTTTGATTTGGATTTTTGGCATGATTGTGATGATTTGTGGGCATGTCCACAGTCATTTAGTTTAAGATTAAGGCTTAAGGATGATATGAATAAATAGTTGGGTTTCTTTTATCTTGCTGTCCATTCTGTATCATTCTGAACAGTCCAGCTTTATCAGTTCATATCTCATGTTCTAGATGTCTAATGGTCATGAAAATTTTATGGAGATAAGTAGACTTCTACATATTTCTTTTGGATCTAGAATCACCTCAATACCTATTATGAATTGTGAGATACAACTGTTGTAAATTGATGTTTCTGTGCTGTCAGAATTCTAGAGCAATACTGCTTTTAGTCTGTTTTTTCCTGATTAAACATCAGAATCTGAAAATGTGTTCTAAATGAAAGTTGTAGAGAATTTCATAAGATTTCCAGAAAGGTCAAATTGGCATTCATATGATAAACAGAGAGTGAGATATGCTTGTTTTACTGCACTGCTGTTTGTCCAACTCGCCGGAAAAGTTCAGAACAATTATCTTCTTGTATACCCTATATATATCTCTTGTCTTGATCTTGTGATACCTACTCTCATTAGGCCATTATCTCTTAAAGGTTATATATTTTGGACATGTGAGACTTATATGATGTATCTACAGATGGTGAACACTAGGAGGAACAACCAGGGAGGCGAGGACTTGCCGCAGCCACCCCTATCACCATGGTGCAACTGATGATGAAGAGCATGCAGAATATGGGGAATGGGAATGGGAATACACCCCATCAAGTCAGAGACAAAACGTGAGAGTTTCTGAAAGGACATCCACCTATCTTCAAGCATTCCACTAACCCACTCCAAACCGATGACTGGCTGCGTGCAATTAAGAGGCAACTTGAGATTGCATACTGTGATGACAAAGAGAAGGTTTTGTATGCTTCTGGACAGATGCAAGGAGTTGCACTTGATGGGTGGGACTCTTTTCACGTACTGAAGCGAATCCCATCACTTGACAAGAGTTTTGCAGTGCCTTCCGCTCTCATCATGTGCCCACTGGGTTGATGAAGCTGAAGAAGAAGGAATTCTTAGCTCTCAAATAGGGGAGCATGTCTGTTGCGGAGTATCATGACAAGTTCATACAATTGTCATGGTATGCACCTACTGAAGTGGAAGACGATGAGAAGAGGTAGGAGCTATTCATGGAAGGTCTGAATGATGGTCTCCAGTACCAACCGCTGTCCCATACCTTTGCCAGTTTCCAGCAGTTAGTGGACAAGGCCATGGTTATAGAGAACAAGCGCCGCCAAATGGAGGACAAGAAGAGAAAATTCTAGGGGCAATAGCAAGGGAGTAACTCTTGTGTCCGCACTGCTCCACAACAAGCTTACCCGCAGCAGCGCTATCAGGGTCAGTCCAGTCTGAACAACCATAACTAGCAACCACAGCATGTACAGCAGCAACAGCAGCAGTATAAGGCACCAATCCAGCACTAGCAGCAAACCAAGAATGTTCCTGTGAAGAATAATGTCCCCAATGCTCCACAGAAGAATGGCGCACCAAAGACACCAAATGCAGTCAATGATAACAGATGCTTCAATTCTGGAGAACCAGGACAATACTCCAACAGATGCCCCAAGAAGACGGCTAACATGTAGTAGAACTATGTTCAGGGAAAGGTCAACCATGTGACCGCAGAGACAGCTCAGGAGGCACCTGATGTGGTGATCGGTACATTTTCGGTCAACTCAAACTCAGCTATAGTACTTTTCAATTCTGGTGCTTCGCATTCCTTAATAGCATATACTTTCATAAAGAAGCATGGTATTCCCGTATGTGTTATGAAGAAACCCATGTTAGTAAACTCACCTGGAGGGGAAATGAAAGCAACTTGGATATGCTTAGCTGCTAGTCTCATCATAAGGGGGGTAGAATTTCAAGCCAACCTTATAGTTATAGACTCATCTAGAATTGATGTTATCTTGGGTATGGATTGGTTGAGGTCCTAGAAGGTAGTTATTAATTGTGGGAACAGTTCTTGTGAATCTAACCGCTCCATCCAGAGAGAAAGTTGAGTATGTGGCAACACAGTCAGCCACAGAAATATGTCGAGTTAATCAATTGGAGGGCACAATCATAGAGGATATACGGATAGTAAACGAGTATCTAGATGTCTTCTCTGAGGAGTTACTAGGTATGCCACCTAAACAAGATATTGAGTTTATAATTGAACTTTTACCTTGAACTGCACCCATAGCTAAGAGACCTTATAAAATGGGAGTTAATGAATTAGCAGAACTTAAGAAACAAATAAGGGAATTGCTAGATAAGGGTTATGTCCAACCTAGTTCTTCACCATGGGGTGCACCAGTATTGTTTGTAGAGAAGAAAGATGGTACACAAAGAATGTGCATAGATTACAGATCACTTAATGAGGTCACAATTAAGAACAAGTATCCACTGCCTAGAATCGATGACCTGTTTGACCAGTTGAAGGGAGCTTGTGTATTTTCCAAGATCGACCTCCGATCTAGATATCACTAGTTGAGAATAAGGCGTTCTAACATTACCAAAACCGCTTTTGTGACCCAATTTGGATTATATGAGTTCACAGTCATGTCTTTTTGTCTGACGAATGCACCTGCTTACTTCATGTATTTGATGAACAAAGTATTCATGGAGTACCTTAACAAGTTTGTCGTTGTGTTCATTGATGATATATTAGTCTACTCTAAGAATGAAGAAGAACACGAGGGACATTTGAAGTTAGTATTGCAAAAGTTTAGAGAAATCAGCTCTATGCTAAGCTTAGCAAATGTGAGTTCTGGTTAAAAGAAGTATCTTTCCTTGGTCACATAATCTCTAATGGAGGAGTAGCAGTAGATCCCAAGAAGGTTAGAGATGTGTTGAGTTGGAAGCCACCTTAGGATGTTAGTGAGATTTAGAGTTTCCTTGGTATGGCTGGGTACTATAGGAGATTCATCGAGGGATTCTATATGTTAGCAAAATCTATGACTGCTCTATTAGAGAAGAATGCTAAATTTGTATGGTCTAAGCAATGTCAGGATAATTTTGAGGAGTTGAAGAAGATACTGACTTCTGCCCCAGTGCTTATCTTACCCGATCTTACCAAAAGCTTCTCTATCTATTGTGATGCCTCACGGCAAGGTCTAGGCTATGTTCTTATGCAAGAGGGTAGAGTTGTTGCCTACGCATCCAAACAGCTGAGAAAACATGAGTTAAATTATCCGACTCATGATCTGGAGTTAGCAGTTGTGGTACATGCTCTCAAGATTTGGAGGCATTACCTGATTGGTCATAAGTGTGAGATTTATACAGATCATAAGAGTTTCAAGTATATATTCACTCAGTCAGATCTGAATTTGAGGCAGCGCAGATGGCTATAGTTAATCAAGGATTATGATTTGGAAATACACTATCACCCGGGAAAGGCTAACGTTGTAGCAGATGCTTTGAGTAGGAGGAGTTATGTGAACATGGACTATACAAACTCAATTACATAGAGAGTTGTGTGAAGAGTTCGAACATCTGAATTTGGGAATTGTGGCTAACACTATGAAGTTAGAGGTGGAACCTACTTTAGAACAAGAGATTCATAAGGGACAGTTGGATGATGAGAAGATTAAAGATATTGCTGAACGTATAGTGATTGGTAAAGCCCCAGAATTCCACATGGATGATCAAGGAACAATATGGTTTTGTAAAAGGATTTGTGTGCCAGAAGTGAAGTCTATTAGAGAGTCTATTTTGAGGGAAGCTCATGACTCAGCCTATTCTATACACCCGGGGAGTACTAAAATGTATCTTGATCTTAAAGAGAGATATTGGTGCTATGGACTAAAAAGAGATGTAGCTGAACATGTGTCCATATGTGATATGTGCCAGAGGGTTAAGGCAGAGCAACAGAGGCCAACAGGTTTACTACAACCTATGAAGATACCCGAGTGGAAAAAGGAAGAAGTTGGAATGGATTTCATAGTGGGATTACCCCATACACAGAGGGGATATGACTCTATCTAGGTAATCGTAGACCATCTGACAAAAGTAGCACATTTCATTCCTATCAAGACAATCGACTCTGGTGCGAAGTTGGCAAAGCTATACATGGAAAGGATTGTATGTTTACACGGAGAACCGAAGAAGATTGTTTCAGATAGGGGTACACAGTTCACATCTCATTTTTGGCAGAAGTTGCATGAATCCATGGACACGAAGTTGAACTTTAGCTCAGCTTATCATCCCCAAACAGATGGGCACATTGAGAGAACAAATCAGATTTTAGAGGATATGTTGAGAGCTTGTGCTCTACAGTACAAAACAAGTTGGGATAAGAGTTTGCCCTATGCTGAATTCTCTTATAATAATAGCTACCAGAAAAGTCTTAAGATGGCACCATTTGAAGCGTTGTATGGCAGAAAGTGCAGGACACCACTGTTTTGGAAACAAACAGGGGAAAGTCAAGTCTTTGGACCAGAGGTTTTGCAACAGGCAGAGAAACAGGTACAAACAATAAGGCAAAACTTGAAGGTTGCATAGTCTCGATAGAAAAGCTATGCTGACACAAGGAGAAGAGATTTGGTGTTTGAGATTGGTGATTTTGTATATCTCAAAGTTTCACCCATGAGAGGAGTTAAGAGGTTTCATACAAAGGGAAAGTTGTCACCCAGGTATGTGGGACCCTTCAAGATCATCAATAGGAGAGGAGAAGTTGCTTACTAGCTAGAATTACCGGAACAACTCTCTGGTGTTCATGATGTCTTCCATGTATCGCAACTTAAGAAATGTTTGAGAGTACCTGAGGAATAGTTACCTTTGGAACAACTGGATATCCAAGAGGATCTATCATACAAAGAATATCCAGTGAGAATCTTGGAAACAGCTGAGAGAATCACAAGGAGCAGGATCATAAGAATGTGTAAGGTTCAGTGGAATAGACACTCTATGGATGAGGCAACCTAGGAAAGAGAGGATGATCTAAAATCTGACTATCCCAATCTTTTCAAACCATTCGAATCTCGAGGACGAGATTCATCTTAAGGGGGGTAGGTTTGTAACACCTCAAAAATTTAACTGCAAATTAGTAATTAAATTGAGCATTTAATTGATTTTCTATGCATTGTAACCTAGGCCAAATAATAAATTTTGGTTAATTAAAATTAACTATAAGGTTTAAAAACATGTTTGTTGCATTCATGCCAAAGCATACTGTTTTTGGTTGAGTGTAGGGCTAGGTTGTTTAGGGTTGAATTCAAATTTCATTTGAATTTGATCAATTTTCAAAACTCTAAAAATAGGAAAGGATTTTTCTTGGAAAAACTTTCTTTTCTCCCTTTCCAGCCCAACTCTAGAACCGGCCCAGCTCGCGGCTCCCCTCCTTCCCACCTTCGGCCTGCTCGGTGGCCCGCTTAGCGCCGTCGCTCCGTGCCCTTCCTCCTCGTGCGTGCCTGTTGGTTGATCGCATGGCCTAGCTCGGTGCCACGACCCAGCTTTGACCTTCACTATGCCCAAGCCACGCCCGAGCACCACTCTCTTCCCCTCACTGCATGCGAGACCCACCCATTAGACATGGCTCCCTCCTTTCCTTCCCTACCTCGTCGGTGATGGCGTGCTTGCCATCGGAGGCAGCTGCACCCGCCGGGCCAGGAATGGAAGGCGTCCAAATCCACCCTCATCACACTCCCTTCCTTCTACCGTGCCCTGCTCGCCTACAAAACCTCGAGCCAAGCCCCTCCCTCTCTCCTTTTCCTGTTCACTATTCAAGCTCTCACTGCCGCCATGCAATCCGCTGTTCTAGTGCCCAATCAATGTCACCGACGCGCCTGTGAGCTCCGCCGAGACTCGCCGTAGCCGTAGGTGCCCTCACCTCTTGGTTTTGGTATTGAAATGCTTGGATTTCACTCACCCATGCACTTTGTCTCTCTCCAGTTTGCTGCCGCCGTCGACCCAGTCCCTCGGAGCTCTCCCGGACGCCGTGACCACCTCTGTAGGACTCGCGGTGAGCTGCTCCATCTTCCTGTGCCCCTATTTCTTTGAATGATGCCCTAGAGTGCCATATCGGTGAGCTCCAGTCGCACTGGCCATGGCGCCACCATGGGGACCGTGACCTCATCGTGCTTCCCATCCCTGTTTCAGTACCCTAGCGAGTTCGCGAGAGCTTGTACTTCATTTCCATGTGTTCGGTTTGATCTAGGGTGGTCCAAAACGCTGTATTGGTGTTCACCACCAAGCTTGACTCGCCTCTAGCCATGGTGGTCTCGCTGGAGACATAGTGCAGCGGTAGGGGATCTCCCGTTCATTCCTCGCCGTTGGATCTACTCGGATGGTCACGATTACGACATACCCCTTCGGGGTCATAATGGTTCACCGTGCACCCGTGGACACGGTCCACAGCGCTGCGTGAGCGCGCCCACACACACGTGGTGCACCGCACCACTCAAGTGCAGCCATGTGGCCACCCAGTCAGCCGGTGACGCGGTCAACTGCGACCCACCAGGTTCTTTTGCATTTTAGCCCCTCGGTTTTAAGTGAATCAACCCGTAGTCCAGTACAGTTCAAAAGAGTTACTTTTCAGTCTTATTTTTATTTGTTTTAGTCCCTGTAGTTTTAGGAAATAGTGAGCGCCATCCATAATATGTTTAAATTCAGATTTTATTAGTTTAAATTCAAATTTAAATTCAGTTTATTTACAGAAATGCCATTGGAACCTTATTTCATGCATAACTTTTGCGTTTTAAGTATGATTTGCGTGATTCTTTCGCTCACGTGTTCGTAGCAGTATGTAGAATGGTTTTATAAGCTTTTTAGTCTATGTTTTTACTGTTTGGTGTACTATTCTAATAGAAGTCTTTGTATGCATGTAATGATTGGATTGGATGCTTGATTGGTGAATTGGAACATGTTTAGAGGGTGATCAATTCGAGGTGACTGAGGATCAGCAGGGAGACCAGCAGTACAAAGAGGATAACCTTGAGGAAGGCAAGTGTAGCAAAGGTCCCTTGTACCTTTGAACTTTACAATTCATATTCATGCATGTGTTTAAATTTGAATTACCTTTAAGGACTTTACCTAGATTACTACTTGTACCACATATCCTTGTTACCCATGGTTTGGGATGCATTTTGGATAGATGCTGCAGCACTCAACATAAAATAATTGTTAAACATGACTAAAGGTATTATGCAATGTGATGTTTTTAGCAACAATTAGGGGGCTAGAATACGGGGTTGAGTGCTCTAGTGCCTCTCCATAAGGACTTAATCCTGAAGCAGCCACCCAAGAGGTTTCATACAATCCCGAGTGTCATATGGCTCTAACTTTAACCTGTTAACTAGATTGTACTAGCTCGTCTATAGCTTTCCGTAAGAGCGAGAGGGGGGCACTAGTTGGTATGTTTCTTTTTCTGCTAGGGTGTGTACCGTGCCGCGACCACGCGTGCCACTCCTAGAGGAGGGCCACATATGGCTAGACGGCTGAAACCTTAGCCGCTACGACTTGTTAGTGCGACTAGCGAAGGGTTACATAGTGAAACCCTGCCACACTTCCTATGTAGATGTGTTGTGGGATTTGCAAACCCTGGCATTAGGAATCATGGCTCGATGGGTAAAGTTGTACAATTTCTGCAGAAATAATTGACCTGTTATAACAGTCGTGCTCACGGATATGAGCGATTTGGATCCTTCATGATTAGTGGTTACTATTGATGGTTGCGATCTTGATATAATCTTGATTATTCATTACTACCAATTGGGTTGGGATTATTCACTAAAGTAGTGATTCAGGATGCTAAAACCTAACCAACTAAAATGCGAACCGCAGTCAAATTGTGTCTAGCCTTTGAGCCTCATAGATCCCTTTGATATACTTGCTAAGCATGGTGAGCTTACACTTGTTTTACATTCAATGAAAATCCTAAATCGGTAATAGATAACGTGTATGAAGAGTTTCCAGAAGATGTCCAGGACTACTAGATTGATGTTCACCAGTTGGAGTCCCTGTGGCTGTTTGGGCTAGTATTCCGCTTTGTGTAATAATGTTGCCAATGAGCAAGACTATGTGATAACATTATGATGAGATATGCGATGTAATAAAGTACTTTACTTTGATATTATTACAATTTGATGGTATATGTGTGTTTGGACATCCTGGGCGCACATATATGAGTACTTGATTTTGCTATGCAAAATTGGGTGCGACAGAGTGTCACATCCATGATCTACCACATGACCCAGAGTGTAGAAGGCATTCGTAGGCAAACAATATCTAAGCACCATGCTTACATAATGTTGACCACTTAACTCTCTCGAGAACTGAGCTAAGAGCTTTGCAAACATATGCATATATTCATCATTAATCATAACTATATCAAGCATATTACTAGAGAAAACTAGGAACATAATAAATAGCAACATAATATTGAAGTAGCACAAAATCATAAATAAAAAGATATAATGGCTATACCAGTCTCTAGATAGTAGATCCAGAATCTTGAGCGATAGCTCAAACTCTACTTGAACCTTGCTAGCTGGCCTATACTAGAAACTTGAAGAATTGGAGCTCTATTCTCTTCTCTCTGGAAACCCTAATTTATGGTCTACTCTAGACTTATGGCAGCATGCTCTGGAGGAGGGCAGGGGCTAGTTATATAGACCAGAGCGGCAATCCTAAGCCCTTGGATCAAACTAACTTAAAGGACGGCGTAGATGCATCCTAGGAGATGGTGGGGAACCGACATAAGGAGGAGGTAGATAGGTGGGTCCCCTAGGGGCCGAGCGGCCTCTAGGTCGGGTTGGCCAGCCCCACCTGGCAGTGGCTTGGCCCCTGCTTCGGTGTGGAGTCCTCTCGAGTCTTCTAGAACCTTCTAGTGTCTGTTTTGCCATGGATAAGCATGATTTTATTTGATTATTTGATCCTCCTTGATGGTTTTTTGAAATAACCTAGCTAAAAACATAGATTCACCAAAACTTGTGGAAATTGTTAGTTAAAACCCCTAAATCTATGTTGGTGATCCTATTTATGCATTTATTCATGTTATGTTGATGGTTTATGATGGATGGTAACTACAATCAACAAACTCCCCCAAGCTTAACATTTGCTCATCCCTGAGCAATGCCAAACTTAGCAATGGATCAGGAGTTTAGAATTTTTGCAACTCCTCAAAAGTACACATGCATTCAAACAAGAATTCTCCTTCAGATTAAAATTCATCGATCTGACTTTCAAACTTACCCATATTACCTTCAACAATGGGACTTTCTAGCTTTCACTTGGTTCTTGGACAATTGAAAGATAGAACGATCAAGTCAAGCACTATGTCTTAGGTTCTTTTGTCCAACCATTATTCTAGAGTTTTATAAGTTTTCAAAATGAAGACTTAGAGATTCCTTTATATGACACTCTCAAATCTCTCATATATGTGGTATTTGTGGATCCTAATCAAGGCAATGAATGATGTTATGCCTTTTCTTCTCCTATAACTAATGCTTATGTGGAGCTCATAGGAGTGGTAATTGCATGAAGAGAGCATACTTGCAATACATATTTTGTAATGTCAAACAACGGATCCAAAGAGAGTTAAGTCATACAATCAAATCAAGACGTGCATGTATATGGAATATGGTGGATATATATATTGGTTAGCCTGATTCTAATATGCTCCTTGAAAACACATCTCTCATTTTAAACTTGGAAACAATTGCAAGAAAACATGGGTTATCTTATTCATCTTCTTTTTTTCTAGGCGGGCATCTAAGTATCCATTGTTTTAATACTTCCGACACTTGTCCATTTTTTTCAATTCTTCTTTCTTCTTCTCTATTTTTTATGAATAACTTTTGCATAGCCCATGTCTCTTTTTTGCAACAAACTTTTGAGAGATATCAACAAGAACTCAGAGCATTTATTTGGTGGAAAACCTATGAAGCATATTTTTGGTGTTTTCTCCTAGTGTAGGAGTAAAACATTTTTGGGTGGATCTAGATGGAGTGCATGTTTTTGTGCCTACCCCCAGTGTAGGGATAGTGCATATGTAGGTGGTGTGTACGTGATCTTGATTTTAAGAGTATGATAAACCTCTCATAAGGCATCAACAAAGCTTGACGTAACTTAATGCAAAACAAGTAGCATATAAGTGGAAGTTTTCCTAGCCTAAATAAACATGTTTTTACTCTGGTAGGAATTCAAGCTTTGTCATATAGGATCTCATCATGTGATTTTTTTATGTTTTTCAAAAGAAATCTCTAGAATTTAGGTGTCACCTAGAACAAGATAAATAACAGCTCAGACCTTCTCATATCATATCCGTCAATTACCTAGACTTAGATCAAGCATATGCTACCCACGAGTTTCAAGTTAAGAGCAAATTCTTATGTCAAATCAATCTTATCCAAAACTCAAGAGAATGCAGGGCTAAGAACTAGGTTACTTGAAAGGAATTATAACAGCGCAACTATTCATCATTTCCATCATGTGAGATCATCTTCAAGTTCTATTTATTTATTGACTCTTAAAAACAAACTAAAGCACACCTTAAGCAAACTATTTACACACTCTTTTTATTTGGTTTCCATCATTTTTAGATCATACCATAGTAATATATACATAAAAGACAAAGGCAAATTTTTATTTTATTTTCTTGGGTTTGCATTTTTTTAACTAATACAAATTTCAAAATTAAATAAACTAAAGGAAATAATAAAATACTAGAAAGAAAACTTACCTTAGGTAAATGGGGGTTCCTCCCCCAAGCTGGGTGTTGCTATGGTCCCTCATCGAGGCGGGTTGTCAATGTGGAGATGGACAAACAAGTAGTTCCAGTTGTCCTGCTTCTTCTTGCCACTGGGAATGTTGGTGAAGAGTGTTCCGAATCTCCTGCTGGTTCTCCTTGACGGTAGTGAGCCTGGTGTCGAAATGAGCGTACTCCATTTGTTGCTCATGATAACCTGTGGGATGGTCGTGGTAGCCATGGGCAGAGAAGGACATGTGTCCTCCCTGGCGGCCACTGGAGACCTCCTCGTATTGATGTTGCTGGTAGTAGTCGTAATTGCCATCCTACGATTGCGCAATTGAGCATTGATGCCAAGAGCTCTCAGCGTGCTGAGGAGCGGGCTGCTTCAAACTAGCATGCTTGGGTTGGTGCATGTGGGAGGATACCGGCTGATCCCAGCCTGTATGCTGATGAAGGTGCATCTAGGAAGGTCCTAATTGATCAAATCCTGCATAGCTAGTGAAGGCAGGTCATTCTAGAATGGGGTCGTCTCCACAGTATCGAGGCTACGGGTTGCGAGTGATCCTTGCAGAGGCACTCCTGCGAGGTGCTTGCTCTATTTTCTGGAAATCAAAGACAAACGAATCTACCACATATAGACTGAGGTTCTGGGCTGGTAACGGAAACACATTTATGTAGTCCATATACATCATGACTATTTTCCCATCCTTCCTTTTTTTAACATGTGTGCATGATTAAAATAGCCATAATCAATAATCCATCGGGGACTGTCAATGTATGTAATAGAAGTGTTTGCTAGTAAACCCAAATTTCTAGCTATGCGGGTGACCAAAGAAGTGCACCCAACATCTCCCTTAAGTTTAAGAATTTCTACCCATTATGCCATCATGAATTTTACAGGTGAAAACTTCTTTCTTTTAACCATAGCATAGAGCAGTTTAAGTTCATCATTCCTTGCTGTGCGGAAATCATTTCTAGGAAAAAGAGAAAATCCTAGCCATTTGTGCATGAACCGCAAAGTAGGGTGGTGAATGTCGTTGGTGCAAGGGCGGTAGCAAACAATTTCATTCGATATCTCCCTCCAAAACTTATTCCTATCAAAGTCTTGTATAGCTGAGTCTACATCAATTGTGCACTGAGCAGGGAATCCTAGAAGCTCACTAAAGTTCTTCCAGGGAAAAGAAAATTCTTTCCCAAAGAACCTAAATGAGACTTCCGAGTCGATGGTTTGTAAAGTGTATAAAAATTCAATAGTCAAAACCTTACACCCTGACTCATCTATTTTCTATGCATCCTCCCATCCTATGGCCTTGAAAATGAGTTCAAATTCAGAGTCCATACCTATGGACTGAAGTAGGGCGGGATCAAAGGCAGGGGTGAGGATGAAATCCTGGTCCTTCAGCTTCTTGTAGATGTTCTTCTCCCTATCATCCTAGAGCTTGAGCTGCTTTTCTTGTAGAAGAACGTTCCTCTCCACGGGGGCTGATCGGGATGGTGCTCTAACAGTAGGAGACGGAGGATCAACCTCCATGTCGGTGCTTGCTTGGGACAAAGAACTTCTTGTTGAACGGAATGATATCGCCCGCTTGAGCTTGTCGGCGATCTTGCTCATTTTCTTGCAAAATAGACAAAAACAACACAACTCATGGAACAGGATTAGGAAAATAAAAATGTTATTAGTTAGCTGTCTAAAAGTCAGTCGTCTAGAGGTTAGTCATCCGATATTACCTAGTGAATATTCTAATCAAGATTTTGGCATGTATTCCACCCTAATTTTTTTTAATTTCCTCTCTTAATTTGGACAGCACTACCACTCTTAAACTATATTTTCCTTGCTTCAATTTTAGCAGCACCTCTCCAATTTTCTCTCGAGATTTTTGCACTACTTCCTAACCCAAACTTTCTCACACTTTCTTTCTCCAACACTGCCTCTACCAAAGGAAATTCAATTACAAATTTTGCTTCTGGAATTTCTAACTCAGGGGGTTGCCTTGTGTTGTGTTGGAGGCCGAGAGCAGCAAGGAAGGAGTGGGATTTATAGAGGGGAAAGCAGCAGGCCCACCGGCCCCACAGGGTGGCCAAATTGCCTCTTCTCTCTCAGATATTTTCTTTGCTTAGTGGTTAAGCATGTGAAGTGCTCCTTTTGGTGGATATGAATTCTGGATGGAGCAGAGAGAAGGAGAGTGGAAATGAGGTGATAATGGAGGTTTAGTGGAGATGGAGGTGATGGAAGTGATGGGTGGTGGTTGAGTGGGCCCCATGTGTCGCCCATATTTCTACCGTATACATGTATAAAAATGTAATGCAAAAATACTTTTGTGATACTATGAAATATAAGAAGATGAATGATGGTATTTATATTTTTAGCCTCCATAGTAAATATTTTTTACGGGGTTTTTACGCTCCGTAAAAATTATTTGCATGGGGCTTGAAGTTTTAGTATGCCATGATGAGAATTGTTTATTTCATTTTTCTAATGCAAGTTTTAAGAAGTAAATATGCCGAAGTAAAAAGATAATGTGAAAAGTAAATATGGATAACTACCGAGTTACCTCTCGACGAGGGTTCGGAATTTTAAGTCCACCGATCTAGACTTCTCCATTTGGGTTCATTCTTTAGGTGTATCCTTCGGTCCCAGAGATGGAGACCCTGATACTTGCTTCTCATGACATTCCAAATTGGACCATTTTTCTGATCTTGGCTTGAAAGCGAACCGCTCTTCCTTTCCTTTACTATGGAATTTGATCTCTCCGGCTCTGACATCAATGTGCGCATTTGTAGTGCTTAGGAAGGGTCTTCCAAGAATGAGTGGTGTCATCATGTCCTCCTGCATGTCAAGTACCACAAAATTTGTAACATCCCAGATGTTAAAAAGCAATTAAAAGTTTGATCATGAGCATCATGGAGCATAAGCATCAAGTGTCATGCCATAAATGCATTTCATGTTGCAATAATAGTGTTTCATATGTTGCATAAGTGATGTTTCATTTATAGCTTTGCTATGTTGCATATATAGTGTTTCATATGTTCATATGTTGCACATGTCATGTTTCACATGTTGCATAAAATCATGCCAATAAATGTGATTAAGAAACTTTGTGAATTTTATATATGAGAAATTGCCTAAACAATTAAAATTTTGTTAATATAAGATTTATTCTTTAAAATACGCTTTGTAATGTGGAATCAAAGGTTTGTTATATTTCCAAATCAAACATTTTAAATTGTGCTCCAAATATTGAATTCAATAACTAGTCTTCATACTTATCCATTTAGACTAAGTCCCGGAAAAAAAGTTATAAGTTCAAGTTTTGGTGAATTTATTAAATGAATTTTCATAAGTAAAATTTGGTCAACCTTTATTTCATTGCTTGATCCTATAGTTGAGCTAAGATAATGAGCAAGTAGTTGTCATGAATGATTTTTGGTTGCTCTTAATTAAATTACCACAAATTCTTAGTTAAAACAAATCTTCAAAACCTGAAACTGAAACTCACTGTACTCATCTTTGATCCTTCAAATCTTCAAAACCGAAAAGATTTTGGGGTTGGTCCTTTAAGCAAACTTGGAGATCTTTGATCAATGAGCAACTTTGCTTAAGGTGGATCACGACATTGCTTAGCAGAATCAGGAGGTCAAGAGAGGAGAGGGGGACGGTTTTCAGTCATGTGTAGTGCACCGGCATTACCTACCTACCTGCCTGTCTCCTTCACCTGCTTGCCACTGATCACCACTGCCCTCGTGCCATTCCTCCACACATGGACACACACCTGCTCATGGTGGCATCACAAAGCAGCTGCTGGCCTCGCCTGGACGCTTTGCCCGCCCTCGCCTCGCCGTTATGAACTGAGCCGGCCATCTTCTTGCTCCTTCCTCCCTCTGTTCCGCCGTTCCACCGGAGGAGCTCATCGAGCAATTCGCTACGATCGATGCACCTCCGCCCAATTGCTCATGCACGTAGCTCTGTTGCATCCTTGCGCACCTCCCCAACCTGCTCTAGCCGTCTCTTGATGCCAGAGTTGGACGTGCGACCAGTTGCCACCGCAGGAGATCGCCATGGCTGCCTAGGACGCCTCCACCTTGGCTAGGCTTCCTTGGAGCATCTTCCGCCCTATCTATTGTTGTTTCAGCTTCATTATGACCCGTTGTTGCTCATTGGTGCCTTGCTTTGACCGCTACCACTTAGGTAGCGATGAAATGCGATCATCTTCTTCAGTTTAGGCCGCCACGATCATCCTCACCATCGCTAGTTCTATCTGCCGCGTCTCCGCCTCAACCAAGAAGCTGATCATACTTGTGGTGAGCTCCTGGTCATGCTTGTGCCATCTAATTTGACTCTACCATGGCTTAGCCGCTGGAACGCTGTCGCATCGTTGCGCTCAGCCCCGCCGAGCTGCCATGGTCGTGGTCAAGCTCACCGCAGTAGTTAGCTCGATCATTTGGTACCCCTAAGTGACTCACGAGGTTAGCCTGAGTGCGTAGTCGCTTTTCCTGTCGCCGAAGACCACGTCGGCCACTGCCTCCGCCATGCCAAAGTACTGCCTCACCGCCATCACCGACGGTGAGCTCATCATGAAACCCTAGATGTTTGTTTTTCACCACTACTAGATGCGCCTAGCCGCCGTGGTCACGTAGGTGCTCGCCTCATCGTCGACAGCCTCATCGGCGGTGAGAACCCATCGATCAAAGGCCGGCAAGCCGCGGTCAAGGGTGGGGCAGGGTCGGTTTGACCCCGGGTCCGCTGTCAGTGAGAGGTAAAGGAGAGAAGAGTGAAAAAGGTTTTTGTGCAGAAAACGATTTATTCTTTTTCCAGAAAATTCTTTTATGTGTTGATTCTTGTATAATTCATAACTAAATTTTTTGTGCATGATAAAAATGTGAAATTTTGTGTGTAGCCTTGTTATGTTATGCTCTACCATGGAAAACTATGAAATGGTCATTTTCAGTAATTTTGTTATGCTTTAAATTACCTCTTTTAATTAATAAATTAAGCTTGCTTGATTTTTATAAATAAAATATTAATCCTTTAATCATGAAACTTTTTGTGTGTGCTTTACCTATTTATACCTGCCTTCATAAAAATCATGGTACTGTTTTGGTAAATATAAATTGCCCACTTAGTTTAGGTGTATTAAAATGCTCTACCAAAATGATTTCTATAAATACTTAAATGGCTTTGGTGTATTTTGGACATTGCTTGTGGACCTTGGGATACCAAACCCCTATTGTTCCTTGGCAACTTAATTCCTTTCTTATTATGCTTATAATCAACTTGTTTATATAGTTATTAAAATGGCTTTATTGAATAAATAGTTTAGTTTTACAAGTTCCTTATAATGATCATGAGTTAGGATGAATGTTAATCATTTCTTGCCAGTACATGTTAAGTTATGCCTTTCATGATAAACAACTAATTAACTTAATAGTTAATTAACTAAAAAGCTTTTATTATAGCAACCCTAGTTATTTGGTGAAGGAAAGTTGTACTCAACTTTCTTAAGTTTGATAAGTTTCATTCATGTACTTGTGTGTCTTTCATCATGCATCATGGCATCCATTCCATCATGTTAAGCAAAGCATCATTTATTACATGTAGTGCTTACGAGAGTGTGAAGCCTCATGTTGATCAAGTTTCAGAGAAGGTCCATCCACCAGTGGTGTAGATGCCAAGTCTGACTAATGGACCTTTCTCTAGAATCTAACCTTCTCTGCAACGTAGGCAAGCCCCAGTGCTTCACCATTCTCTAGTATTTACAAATCTTTATTACACTTTAAGTCTTGTGAAATGTGCATTAAGTAATTAGGAGTTGGTCGAATACCGTTGTTGCATGATTACCTTGATATACAGGTATCCTTAGTTATACCTTGCTAGTACGGATAGGTCGATACCTCTTATGCTTAGTAGTGCTTAGACTTTGGTAAAAGTCGAATGATGGTTTCATCATTCGTGAGAAATAGATTTACCATGTTCTTCTCAGCTCTGCTGATGGCTCATGAGATTGCCCTATGAATGTTAAATATCTAAATTGAGATAGGGGCGGGACATGGTTATGTCTCCGTATGAGATAAGGGTAATGTTTCGGTATGGAACATGAGATATGTCTCTGGTGGGTAGGCTGGCGGGGATAGCCTATTGTGCATCGTCCCGCCTATGTCGATTGAGGACCATACCGTTGTAGGCCTATTGTGTGGTCGAGACTTTGCTAGTACTGGCCACATACTCTGGTAAGCCTAATACCTTGGATATTCCATTATGAGAAAGGACAACTACACACTGGGAGTGGAGAGATGGTGAGAGTAGTGTGTGCACATCTGGTTAATCCGCCAGGAGCGGCACTAGGAGGTGGAGTACCATGCTCTCAGGTAGCACTGGACCCATTCTTGTTTTGGAGTATCCGAGTGAGGGTTGATATATGTAGGTCTTGGACCTGCATATGTCATGTGGTAAGGAAATCATAGCTGGGCCAATCGATTCAAATCACCGCTGCTTCTCAAAGATGAAGACTCGACCCTCTGCCTTGCATCATAGTTAATCAATGAAATAATGGTACTGATGGATTTGAGCTGGTATATAGATTAGTTGAAATGAGAAGAGATGTTTGATGAAGTGATTGATTTAAACTAGGTGGTAACTAGATACCGATGATAACTTAATCCGAAGCTAAAACATGGAAAGTAAGGATTCACTTGTAGTAAGCTTTTCAGCAAAAGTTACTTCTTGCTTCTACCTTACCTTTAAGCCTGCCTGTCCTTGGAGTCTTTTCTTTTAGTTGGGTAAGATTTTATGAGTACCCTCAAGTACTCAGGGTTTGTTGACCCCTGCTATAGGATCTGAATTGTGCTGCTGATCGAGATCGTGTCAGTGGGCTTGACATGATCTGGTCATCCCTCCTATCCTAGATGCTTCACCTAGGTTGCTCCTAAAGTTCTACTCACCCTTTGGAACATAACTTAAAATGTTACTTGAACATGCTTTGTGAACTAATGTTATAATTCTTCCGCACTCTGGTGTAAGTTATTTTTGTACCCAATGTTGTAATGTTGTGGCAACTCCATGTTGACCCTGTATGAGTTGTAAAATATGGATGATTTGGAGTTCCCTAAGGACACCCGATAGACTACCTAAGTTATCTAGCTCTCATGTGTAGTAGTCAGAGGTCTTAAGAACAATGATAGGTGCATGTGGGCCATATAATTAGGGTGGTTCTACCACAAAATCTATAGGAACAAAGAAATTTCGTATTTTTACCAGAATATTCTCAGCGATTCCTATAGGGTAGCAGACCGATTGGTTGGCTAGTTGCAAACACATCGATGTTGGTGTGAGTGTTCAATGGTTGAGCTTGTCAAAAACCTTCTTGGGCATGACACTAACACTTGCTCCAAGATCGCATAACGCATTCTCAAAGTTCTTGCTCCCGATTGAATAATCGATAGTGGGGCATCCTGGATCCTTCTTCTTGATAGGTGAAGTGTTTAGGATGGCCACACTACACTCCTCCATTAACTTGATTACCTCAATGGAGGACAGTGGTCTCTTATTGTTGAGGATATCTCAGAGATACTTTGATGAGGTAGGCACCTGTATGGCATCTAGCAACTGAATATTGATATATAGCTTTTGAATTACCTCTAGAAACTTACCAAACTGCTCGTCCATTTTAGCAATTCTATTTCTGCGTGGAAATGGTAGGAAGGTTGTGTCATGGAAATCTCGTTTAAACTCTTGCTCCTGTGGCCCATTTTCTTCATCGTCCTTCTTCTCCTCTTCTTGCACTACCACTGGTGTCTTACCTGTCCTTGTTGGATATGGCGGATCACAAGTAGACTTGCCACCTCTTGTGGTTATGGCATTGACCTTCTCAAGGTTTGTGGCAAAAGGAAGAGCAACGACCAACTGTGCTAATTGAGATTCTATCTTTTTATTATAGTTAAGTTGGTCTTGTATGGCAGAAGAAAAACTATCCATTTTAGTATTTATATTTTCTAGGACCTTATCATTAATCCTAGCTTCTTCTAAGATTAAGTCTCTTAAGGATGGTTTTTTAGGATTGGGAGAATTATAATAATTACCTGGGTACTTACCTTGGTAAGTTGACCGTTGTTGTTGTTGTTTCCATCCTTGTCTCTATTGTTGTGAACCTAAATTATTGCCAATGATGTTTACATCCTCTTGCAATTTAGGAAATTCAATCCCAAATATTCCACACATAAGTTTTGAGCATTGAATGCATCTTGAATGGCCTGACGATCTTTCTAGTAATTATCTCGCTGTTCGAGCCAATTCAACAGTGCATCCATCATGGTTGACAATGCACACACCTCTTCTGGTACTTCTTCAATCTTATTGTATGATTGAATATTGCACACACCTTTTCCATAAGAGTTTCAACTTTTCCAAGGGCGAGTGACATAAATGATCCTCTAGCAGTGGCATCAAGTTGTTCATGGGCTCTCTGAGTTAATCCATGGTAGAAACTTTGCATGAGCAACCAATCTTCCATTCCATCATGGGGGCAATGTGAAACATATTCTTGAAAACATTCCCATGCTTCTAGAATGGTCTCTCCTTTCTGCTGTTGGAAGTTTGAAATCTTTCCTCTTAAGGCATTGGTCTTGCCTATAGGGAAAAACTTTTCTATGAAGGCCTTTGAACACTTTACCCATGTATTGATGTGATCTTTGTTGGTGTAGAACCCTTGCTTCGTTCTTCTCACAAGTGAGAATGGAAAGAGGCAGAATAGTATGATGTCTTGACCAACGTTCTTGATGACGACCATGCTACTTATCTCTAGGAAATTCTAAAGATGAGCACTAGCATCTTCATGTGCCTTTCCGCTGAATGGGGTAGCTTGCACCATGTTGATGAGGTTTTTCCTGAGCTCAAACTCAAGATTATCAATTTTGAGTGTTGGTGCAGTGCAAATGTTCTCGGTGCTTGGAGCAGAGAATTCACGTAGAGTCTTGTCAGCCATAGCTTCAAAAACTGGTGTTGAGCTTCCTCTTGATTTGGTTAATTTTGATTGATGGAATTTGTTGAATCACAACCAATCCTGCAATACCCTGTGTAAGATATGAACAAAGACAAACAAGGGGCTAAAGCAAAGGTTATAATTTTATCAATAAGTATTTATTTAGTCAATTCTCTTAGACATGTGCCCCTCCCCGACATCGGCGCTAGAAATGCTTGTTGTCATTTATTAGCATCACTCTTAACTAAGTTGTCATCCCTAGCATGATGCTAGAAATGCATTGTTGGTAATTGTTGGTATTTATTAACTTGTCACTTGTTTTAATAGCCACCTATTATAAACCTATATCTCCTAACATTACTTTACTAGGTTGTCATCCCTAGTGATGATGCAAGAGATACTTGTTGGTACTACCTAGCATTACTATTAGAATAACTCTAAGTAGTTCTTTATTAATTTATGTGACTAAAAAGAATATATATGAATGAAAAGGGATCTGCAAGCGCATAGATAATATACTATTATAGCACTTCACCCGGGAGTATTCTAGGTATTGTTATTTATATTTTTACCATAGGGAAGGTCTAGTATGGACAGGTATTGATAACTTATACTATTGATGGAGAAGTAAACCATAACCAATATTCTACTCATAACAGGGGTAAGTTATAGGATAAGATATATATATGATAAGTATTGATCAATGATAATGATAAATCACTCAAACTACTCCTTTCTATGGCATTGGCATGGTCAGGTAGAATATGAGAGAAATAATTCCTAAGTCATTCTTAATTATAAGTCAAAGCATACATTGATTAGTGCAATTATACCTAATAGTCATTGCTAAGATCATCTTCATATCTACATATAAGGGATATTACTAAGGGAGATTAAGAACAGAGCTTGTCCCCCTTCGTAATTAGATCCCTCGTGTTACCTACATCGGGGAGTGGACTACAAAGGACTCAATGGGAGTGTCACATCCGCAATCTACCATATGACCCAGAATATATGTTGTATCCGCAGGTAAACAACCGGAATATAAGCACCATGCTTACACAATGTCGACCACCCACCCATGGATCCTTAGGGTGAGCACTATATGAACATATGCATGAATATAATGATAATCCCACTATACTAGGTATATAATCAAAGTAGACAATGAACATTATAACGAAGAACATGACTAAGATGAATACAAATATTGTCATAACAATTGTAGCAAGCATATAAAAGTAATGGAGATACAGAAGAGAGAAGGGGTACAAATATTATACCAAACCACGCTCTTGACATGATCGGAAATCCAAGCGAATCCTGCTTGTCTCCCTCTAGACCTAGCCTAACTAGATATGCCCTAGAATATGCTAGAGCTCTGAGGATGATTAGGGTTTTTGTCTTCTCAAATGACTTGATGCCTTCAGGGGACAGGGGCTGATATATATAGGCCAGAGTGTCCAACATGAGCCCTTGGATCAAACCGACTTAAGGAACGGCGTAGATAAAACCTAGGAGGCGATGGAGAAACGACATTGCAACACGGAGGCTGACGGGTGGGCCTAGGGGTCAGGCGGCCTACAGGTGGGGCCGGTCAGC
Source organism: Miscanthus lutarioriparius (assembly GCA_904845875.1). Classification (NCBI taxonomy): domain Eukaryota; kingdom Viridiplantae; phylum Streptophyta; class Magnoliopsida; order Poales; family Poaceae; genus Miscanthus; species Miscanthus lutarioriparius. The sequence continues at coordinate 56,571,242 of CAJGYO010000007.1, read as the reverse complement.
CCCACCTAGTAGCCTCTGCCTCTTGCATCGGCATGGTGTCCTCTGGTGTCCTATAGAACCTTCTAGTGTCTGTTTCGCGGTGGATAAGCGCAATTAAATCTTACATGTAGGTCCACCTTGACGGTTTTCTGGATAAACTCTATAGAAATCACAGATTCACCAAAACTTATGAAATTTGTTAATTTAAACCCCTAGACCTTTATTGGTGATCTCAATTGTGCCTTTATTCATGTTTTATTGGCCCTGTTTTGTACAGCTTATCTAGGAAGCGCTTCCCAGATAAGCTGCACAAATAGAATAAAAGCGGCGGTCAAAATAAGCTGGTCTGATTCAGCTTCTGCTTTTTAGTATAAATGAGAGTAGTGGGAATAAGCGTGGCCAGAATAAGCTGCTGAAAAGCGTGGCATTTGGCTGTCGATTTTAGCTTATTTTGGCTATAAGAAGCTTATAAGCTATACCAAACAGACCCATTGACGGTTTCTAATGGTTGTTAACTACCGTCAACAAACTCTTCCAAACTTAACCTTTGCTAGTCCCTTAGCAAAGCTAAACTCAGCAAAATGGATCATGAGTTGCTTTAATGCTCTCACTCCTCAAAAGTACACATGCGTTCAAATAAGAAATCTCCTTTGGATTAAAATAACCTGATCTGACTTTCAAACTTACCCATATTACCATCAACTATGGGGCTCCTTAGCCTTCACTTGGGTCTTGAGCAATTGAAAGATAGGACAATCAAGTCAAGTACTATGTCTCAAGTTCTTTGCTCAACCATTATTTCAGAGTTTTTATAGGTTTTCAAAATAAAACTCAGAGCTTCCATTGTATGACACTCTCAAAGTCTCAATATATGTGGTATTTGTGGATCCTCACCAAGGAAATAATAATGTTATGCCTTTCTCTTCCTACAACTAAGGCTTATGTGGAGCTCATAGGAGTGAAAAAATCATGAAAGAGCATACTTACAATACATATATTGTAAAGTCAAACCTCAGATCCAAAGAGAGTTAAGTCATACAATCAAATCAAGATGTGCATGTGTATGGATGTATATGGTGGCTAACCTAATTCTACTTTGCTCCTTGAAAACATACTCTCTTTTGAAACTTGGAAACAACTTTGTAAGAAAACAAGGGCTATCTTATTTATCTCTTCTCTTTTTTTCAGGTGGGCATTAGAGTACCCATTGTTTTATCTATCTCAAACACTTGTCCATTTTTTCAACACTTTTTTCTTTTTTTCTTCTTTTCATGAATAACTTTTGCATAGCCTCATGCTTCTTTTGACTGCAACAAAACTTTTGAGAGATAGCAACAAGAATTTGGAGCATTTATTTGGTGGATATCCTATAGGGTATATTTTTGGTGTTCACTCCCAATGTAAGAGTAAAACATTTTTAGGTGGATCTAGATGGAATGGCATGTTGTTGCGCATACCTCCAGTGTAGGAGTAGTGCATATGTAGGTGGTGTGTACGTGATCTTGATTTTAAGAGTATGACAAACCTCTCATAAGGGTCAACAAAGCTTGACTAAACTCAATGCAATGCAAGCATCATATATGTAGAAGTTTTCCTAATCTAAATATCATATATGGCTCTGGTAGGAATTCAAGCTTTGTCATACAAGGAACTCATTATGTAGAATTTTTATGTTTTTTTAAAAAAAGATAAATCTCCAGAATTCTAGTATCACTAGGAACAAGATAAACAACAACTCTGACCTTATCATATCATATCTGTCAATTACATAGACTTAGATCAAGCATATTCTACCCACAAGTTTCAAGTTTAGAGTAAATTCTTATATCAAATCAGTCGTATCCAAAACTCAGGAGAATTCAAGGCTAAAAACTAGGTGCTTGAAAGGAATTACAACAGAGCAACTATTTATCATTTCCATTTCAAGAGATTATCTTCAGAGTCCATTTTATTTGTTCAGCTCTTAAAAATAGAAAACTGGACGCATACTTTTTTATTTTATTTTCAAAATTTAAGATCACACGTTATTAATATATATAACTAGCTAAGATAAATTTTTATTTTGTTTTAGTTTGCTATACATCTTTTTATTTTATTATATCTAGTATAAAGCAAACTCAAAAATACTAAAACTAAAGGAAAGAAATGCTTAGCTAGATACACAGGGGATGCTCCTCCCCTAAGCTGGATGTTGTTGTCGTTGAATGTTGAAAGTTAAGTGATCCTTCTCAGAGCATGTTTGCCAGTGGTTGTCCTTCACCTATCCGGAAATTGATTCGGGAAGATGTACTTTGGGTGGAGTGAGATGAAGATGACCGGGTGAACTTGCTCTTGATCATATGTTCCATTCTACAAAATACCAACAAGAACACCAAAACTCATGGCATGGATTAGGATAAGGGGTTAGCAGTCCGCCATTTGAAGATTAGTTGTTCTTGAGTGTTTAGAAATATTTTTGAAGTTTTAGAATTCTAGCAGGATGTCTATCTAGTATTTTTAGATTTTCTATTTTATGATATGCAGAACAGAAAACATGTATGCATAGTATTTTTAATTTTTATACCACCACAGTGAATATTGCCATGGGTTTTTACACACCATAGGTTTATTCACATGGGGCTTTATGATGCAATGATGAAATATAGTCATGAAACTTTTTATCTTTCTTTTATTAACACAATCTAAATGCAGAGAAGTAAATATGCTAAATTGAAAAATAATTTATGCAATGCTAGAAAGTAAATATGGATAACTCCGTTGTTACCTCACGGTGAGGGTTCGGATTTTTAAGTCCTCCAAATAGGACTTGACTGGAGAGAAGTCCTTCATAACTTGGGTGCATCATCCGGTCTCAGCAATGGAGACCCAGATGGTTGCACATCTTGTGATGGTGACTCTCATGATGATGTCACCTTTTCTTTCCATACCTGCTTGGACTGTGGACTTATCTTAGGTGAAGTAGGTTCATCTTTCACAGGCGCTTCAGCTTCTTCATCTTCCCATTCATTCCATCGGGGTTGGTTCCTTTGATGTTGGGATGATCGATGTCTCCTCCTAGAGCGACTCTTCTTGCGCTGTTCATAAGTAGTATAACTATTAAAATAACAGCGTATCTTTTCTCTAGGGAATTGGAAGTGGACTTGTCCAGATCTGACGTAGATGATCGCGTTGGTGGTGTTGAGGAACAGTCTTCCAAGGATGATGGGTGTATCTTCTTCTTCTTCTCCCATGTCTAGGACCATGAAATCGGTAGGGGCATAGTGATCTTGTATTCTTACCATAACATCCCTAGCTATTCCCTTAGGGTATCGGATTGATTGGTCCGCCATCTACAACTGCATATATGTAGGGAACAAAGGTTCGTTACCGAATAAATATTCATACGTTACCTTGGACATTATATTGACACCCAATCCAATGTCATAGAAGGTCTTGTGGAAGATTCTTTGTCCAATGGTACACTCAATTGTCGGTATGGCAGGATCATCCTTCTTAGCAAGGAATGGTGAAGCGAGGAGGTGGTTGTACTTAGATCAGAGTGTGTTGATAATGTTGACCGTTTCTTCTTATGGCTGACTGGTCTTGTTCTTTCTCCTTCTTCAGTTGTTCTTTTTCTTGGTCACTATTGTCTCTTCAGGCAGGTATGCCTTTTGTGGATGACTAGGAGATTGTAAGATGCGGTTCTTGAATGAGAACTTCTCCTTTTTATCCTTGATCGTGAAACAGATCTTGGCACTATCGGCGTAGATGATGGACTTTGCGGTGCTCAAGAAAGGTCAGCCTAGGGCTCCACCTATTTCCAAAACCACAAAGTCTATGGGAACATATGATTACCCCACTTAGATGATGGCATCTTCAAGAACTCCCTTGTTGTAGCAGAGTGACTGATCTCCAAGCTATAAATGCATATTTGTGTAGAACAAAGTATCTCCATTAATTTTATCATTGATTACTTTAGGCATGATGTTGACACTTGCTCTGAAGTCACAGATAGCTTCTTGGAAGATGTGAGGTCCAATGACGATAGGGATGATAGGTCTCCCTGGATCACCTTTCTTGTCGGGTAGGGTGTAATCTATCCACCTTCCCTCTGATGGTTGCGTGTAGTAGAAAGCTACATTGTGAATATCGACAAGATTTGTGTTTCTAGATCTTTTGGCTGCCTTGGAATCTTACCTTTGTCGGACGGAGGAACAGTAGCCGCCAGCTGAGTTATTTATGATTCTATCATTTTATTAAAGCTGTGCTGGTTCTTAATGGCAGAAGCAAAGCTATCCATTCTGTTACTTATATTTTCTAGAATTTTATCATTGGTAGCTACCTTCTTAGATAATCCTTCCATAAGTCTAGATTGGCCAGCAATTAATTCTCTCAAGGGTGGTTAATTGAAGTTATTATAATTATTACCTTAAGGGTTACCTTGGTAGTTACCTTGATAGTTCGGCCTCTATTGTTGGTTCTATCCTTGATTCTATTGAGGATGATAGTAGTTGTTGTTGACAAAGTTCACATCCTCTTGGGTTTCAAGACAGTTGTTCCCTGAATGCCCAGTGTTGCAACGTACTTCACACGTCATGCGTGAATCATGGATGTGCATGACTTCTTGCTTTTCATTACCTCGGTCTTTGAGCTTCTTCATTAGTAGGTCCATCTTGGCAGATAGCATGTCTACCTCCTTGAGTTGATGCATACCTTCACCTCTCTTGTGGGTATGAACATGTTCTTCATTCCAGCCTTGGTTGGAGGCCATTTTCTCCACAAGAGTGGTCGCAGCTAGAAGTCTAAGTGACAAGAATGCACCTCCAGCAACAGCATCCATGGTCTCACGGGTACTATTGGTCAACCCATGGTAGAACGTCTGCATGAGTAGCCAATTCTCCATCCCATGATGAGGACATTCTGATATATAGTCTTGAAAGCGTTCCCATGCCTCAGGGATAGATTCATCATGCTGTTGCTCAAAACTTGAGATTCTCCCACGCAGAGCATTAGTCTTCCTTATGGGAAAGAATTTTGCTAGGAAGGCAGTGGAGCAGTTATCCCATGTAGTGTTTCTATCTTTGTTGGCGTGGAACCACTGCTTCGTCTTCCCCAAAAGTGAAAATGAGAAGAGGCAAAGTAGTATGGCATCCTTGGTGACTCCCTTGATGGTGAAAGTGCTACAGATCTCTAGGAAGTGTTGGAGATGAGCACTAGCATCTTCATGTGCCTTTCCACAAAATTGGCTCGCTTGCACCATGTTGATGAGAGCCGTCTTGAGCTAGAATCCATTGTCTCCCACATTGACTATGGGTCTAGTCCAGATGTTGGTAGTGGTTGGAGCAGAGAATTCATGGAGAGTCCTGTGAGCCATGGCTTTAAATTCTGGTGTTAAGCTTCGCATTATATGGTTGTCTTCCGACTCTAAAGCTAAAACTTTTTTGAGTTTAGCCTTAGTCCTCTTAAGTAGTGCTTCTAGATCATCAACGTTGTTTGTCAGAAGGTCAAAACCAGTCATACATTACCCTGCATAAGATAAGAAAGTAGACAAAATAAGGGTAATCCTGCTTGAGCAGGGGTATATGGTTTATCACGATCACATCAATAAGAATAAGTTTATCAATACTTCCTTTTCCTAGCTACCTTCCCCAGCAACGGTGCCAGAAATGCTTGTTAGTATTTATTAACTCATCACTTGTTTTAATAGCCACATATTATAAACCTATATCTCCTGACATTACTTTACAAGGTTGCCATCCCTAGTGATGATGCCAGAGATACTTGTTGGTACTACCTAGCATTACTATTAGAATAACTCTAAGTAGTTCTTTATTAATTTATGTGACTACAAAGAATATATATGAATGAAAAGGTATCTGCAAGCGCACAGATAATATACCATTGTAGCACTTCACCCAGGAGTATTCTAGGTATCATTATTTATATTTTTACCATAGGGAAGGTCTAGCATGGACAAGTATTGATAGCTTATACTATTGATGGAGAAGTAAACCATAACCAATATTCTACTCATAACAGGGGTAAGTCATATGATAAGATATATATATATATATGATAAGTATTGATCAATGATAATGATAAATCACTCAGAGTACTCCTTTCTATGGCAACAGCATGGTAAGGTAGAATATTAGAGGAATAATTCCTAAGTTCTTCTTAATTATAAGTCAAAGCATACATTAATTAGTGCAATTACACCTAATAGTCATTGCTAAGATCATCTTCATATCTACACATAAGGGATATTACTAAGGGAGATTAAGAATAGAGCTTGTCCCCTTCGTAACCAGATCCTACGTGCTACCTACATCGGGTAGTGGACTACAAAGGACTCAACAGGAGTGTCACGTCCGCGATCTACCACATGACCTGGAATATAGGGTGTATCCGCAGGTAAACAACGTATAAGCACCACACTTACATAGTGTCGACCACCCACCCATGGATCCTTAGGGTGAGAACTATACGAACATGATGCTTGAATATGATGATAATCCAACTATACTAGGTATATAATCAAAGTAGACGATGAACATTATAACGAAGAACATGAATAAGATGAATACTAATATTGTCATAACAATTGTTGCAAGCATATAAAAGTAAAAGTAATGGAGATACAAAAGAGAGAGGGGGTACAAAGATTATACTGAACCACGCTCTTAACATGATCGGGAATCCAAGTGAATCCTACTTGCCTCACTCTAGACCTAGCCTAACTAGCTATGCCCTAGAATATGCTGGAGCTCTGAGGATGATTAGGGTTTCTATCTTCTCAAATTACTTGATGCCTTCAGGGGGCAAGGGCTGATATATATAGGCTGGAGCGTCCAACGTGAGCCCTTGGATCAAACCGACTTAAGGAATGGCGTAGATGCAACCTAGGAGGCGGTGAAGAACTAACATTGCAACGCGGAGGTTGATAGGTGGGCCTAGGGGCTGGGTGGCCTGTAGGTGGGGCTGGCCCCACCTGGCAGCCTCTGCCTCTCTGCCTTGGTGTGGTGTCCTCTAGTGTCTTCTAGAACCATCTAGTGTCCATTTCGCGGTGGATAAGCGCAATTAAATCTGACATGTAGGTCCACCTTGATGGTTTTCTAGATAAACCCTGCAGAAATCAAAGATTCACCAAAACTTATGGAATTTGTTAGTTTAACACCCTAGACCTTTGTTGGTGATCTCAATTGTGCCCTTATACATGTTTTATTAACGGTTTATAATGGTTGTTATCTACCGTCAACAGTAATTATGAGAACACTTGTAAACTATATATATAAGGTATCCGTAAGCGCATAGATAATATATGATTGTAGCATTTCACCCAGGAGTATACCGAGTATCATTTTTTATATTTTATCCATAGGGAGGAGCTATGGGGTTGTGTTGGCATAGAGATATTGACAAATATGTATACTTATGATAAAACCATTCTCATGCTATGACAGGGGTAAGTCAAGTGATAAATAAATGATAAGTGTAAGGTAATAATGGTATTCTAGAGATAGAAATAGATACTCATAAAATGTAGTAAGGCTAAGCAGGAGATTTGTTAAGGGCAAAAGATTCCTAAGTCATTACTTATCTACTAAGTCTTTTGTGCACCCAAGTATATACACTCTCATCTATAGTATAACTAACTTTGGATCTAAGCATAAGGAACATTACTAAGGAAGATTAAGAACAGAGCTTGTCTTCCTTCGCAATCACGTTCTACATGCTCCACAAATAGGGAGTGGACTACAAAGGACTCAACAGGAGTGTCACATCCGTGAACTACCACATGACCTACAGTGCAGAAGGCATCCGTAGGCAAACAATATCTAAGCACCATGCTTACACAATCTTGACCACTTAACTCTCTCGAGAACTGAGCTAAGAGCTTTGCGAACATATGCATATATTCATCATTAATCATAACTATATCAAGCATATTACTAGAGAAAACTAGAAACATAATAAATAGCAACATAATATTGAAGTAGCACAAAGTCATAAATAAAGAGATACAATGGCTATACTAGTCTCCAGACGGTAGATCCGGAATTCTAAACCTTGCTAGCTAGCCTATACTAGAAACATGAAGAATTGGAGCTCAATTCTCTTCTCTCTAGAAACCCTAATTTCTAGTCTACTCTTTACTTATGGCAGCGTGCTCTAGAGGGGGGCAAGGGCTGGTTATATAGGCCAGAGCGTCAATCCTGAGCCCTTGGATCAAACTGAATTAAAGGACAGCGTAGATGCATCCTAGGAGGTTGTGGGGAACTGATGTATGAAGGAGGCTGACAGGTGGGTCCCCTAGGGCTGGGCAGCCTCTAGGTGGGGCCGACCGGCCCCACCTAGCAGTGGCTTGGCCCCCGCTTTGGTGTGGAGTCCTCTTGAGTCTTCTGGAACCTTCTAGTGTCTATTTCACCGCTGATAAGCGTGATTTTATTAGATGATTTGATCCTCCTTGATGGTTTTCTGAAATAACCCTCCTAAAAACATAGATTCACCAAAACTCATGAAAATTGTCAGTTAAAACCCCTAAATATATGTTCGTGATCCTATTTATGCAGTTATTCATGTTATGTTGATGGTTTATGATGGATGGTAACTACCATCAATAGCCATGTACCCGACCTATCTCATTATATAGGGATAAGGTTAGACCTAGGAGGGGGGCAATCATTAGAAGATAGATCATTCCATTCCACTCCATCCTTTGGCCTCCACTCAGCACCGAGAATAAGGCAACCCAAACAGGGGCATCGAGAGCTCCTCCACTCTGACAAAGGGAAGGCTCCACCGGCAGTGAGGCAACCGTAGGATTAGCACCGAGCTAACCCCCTACCAAATCTCTCTACAACCCTATTGTAACCTCCCAATTTTGGGTGCTTTTTAGTATAAGGATCATCATCTGCTGGACATAGGGCACCAATTGGCCCAAACCAGGATAAACCGTTGCGTTCTCTTTGTGATTCTTATGCTCTTGAGTCCACCCGAGCCACCGAAGACCCATACTCTGACACTAACTCAGACAACAATGCTTGCTATCATTCTGACCCCATGACAGGCATCCTTCTTCGTCTTCCTCATCTCCTTCTCCTGTCAACTTCTCTCTAATCCCTTCTTCTCCTCTCTTCTCTTTTCTATTCTTGTTTCTGTAAACTGAAGGTGAGTGAAGAGAGCTATTGGTGGGTTTGTGAGAGAGAGGGCTGACATGTGGGCTAGGGTGTGTGCTGTGTGGACAACAAGGCAAACTATAGGTTGACATGCTTTAGCCTCTCTTCTTCTTTCTTCAACTTGAGCTTCTCTTTATTGGGGCAACCATTTGCAAGATGTCTCACTTCATGGCATTTGAAGCACATGTAGTGAGATAGCTTCTCCTTTTCTTGCTTCTTTATCTTTCTTGCCCTTTCTCTTTCGCCCTTGGTCGTCTTCTTGATGAAGCCAACTCCACCCTTATCACCATAGCTTCTTTAATTCTTGAACATGTGCTCGAAGGTGACCTTTGAGTTGTAGCACCTCTCTAACTTGTTGCTCAATTTCTTCACTTCTCTTTTGAGCTCCTTATTTTCCTTCAGAATGTTCTCACAAGACATTGAAGTAGAACAAGCATCTATATGTTAAGAACATGGCATATCTAATAAATCATCACAAGAGGTTGATACATGCTTCTTCCCTACATCACAAGAGTTAGCCACATGTTGCAATTCATCACTTGACTCATGTGATGAGCTCTCATTATTTTTAAGTTTCTTTGAAAATGCTTTAATGAGAGAAGCATGTTGTTCTAATAATTCTTCATAAGACACAAGAAGCTTCTCATGAGTCAGTTTTAGCTCATCATGTGAAGATTTAACAACATCAAGTAAGTGCTTATGATCTTCACATGAATTCTTTAGAAATAAATTTTCATTTTCCAATTTCAATGTTTTAGCTTTCTCATTTTCTAAAGACATGGTCATGATAGCAACTTTATATACAAGCTCATCATATGAATCAACATGATCAACCACACTAGCAATTTATACCTTTGTGTCACCTTGTGACATGAAGCAATGTGGTGACGGAGAGCTTGTAGAAGCATCACTCTCATAGCCTGAGCATGAACCATCATCAACAAGTGTTCATGGGGTAGCATCATCATTTGCATCACTTGTAGCATCATCATCAACCTTGTCAAGTGAACTTGTGGTAAAATGATCATCATCATCATCACTTGACCATGAGGTGGAGCAATCTTCCACAATCACCGACTTGTGGTCATGATCAACACACTCATGTCCCTCCTCCTTGGGCTCATCATCATCGTCATCGGAGACCCTCCCATATATCAAATTGAGATACAACCAAATATCATGGGCGGTCTTCATGTACATGATCTCCCCAAATATCTTGTCACTCATAGATTGATAGAAAATGTTACTAGCTTGGCAATCGAGATGTAGGCATTTCTTTTGCGCTTGAGCTGCATTCTTCTCACCCAATGCATGAGAAAAGCTCACATATATGATCCACCACATTTGAGGGGAAATGAACTTGAAATTGCATGTCATCCAATTTTTCCACCGTGCAAAGTGTGTGCCATCAAAAGTGTATGGACACTCACCATCTAGCCCATAAGCCACCATCCTCTCGGGTCAGTGAAGACCACAAATGAGAGACCTAGCTCCTATACCACATGTAGGGTCAAGATGGCGGACTAGAGGGGGTGAATAGTCCTTTCTAAAATTAATCGCACCGGCTAACTAAAATAAATGCAAAATTAAAACTACTGGCCTAGCCAAGACTCCTCTATCTAAGTTCTTTAGCACCTTACAAAGATGCTAATTAAGCAACTAAGGTGTCGGGCTGGCTAAAGCTCACCTAACCAATTCTACGATCAAGATCACACAAACCTATGCAACTAGTACTTCAAGCATGGGGGAGCTCCTATACATCTAGTATGCAAAAGCACAAAGCCTAAGCTCACTAGCAATGCTCAATAACAAGGCAACTAATGCCAAATGAGAGAGTGCAAATTACTTAGCTACACAAACTAAGTAATGTAACTAACAAGGTTACTAAAACCAAATTAGTTATGCAAGGGAGCTACTTCTATGCTACACAAGCAAGAAGGTAGCTAGCAAGCTACACAAGCTAACTAATTACAAGAGCAACTACACAAGCACAATATATTGTGTATGGGGTTTGCAAACCAACACAAAGAGGATGACACGGTGATTTTTATCCTGAGGTTCACTTGGTTGCCACCAAGCTAATCCCCATTGTGTTGACTGCTCACTCTTGGTGGTTCAGTGGGTAATTGTCATCACTCGCCAAGCCCACACGTTGGGCACCGCAAGAAACTACCCACAAGTGAAGGTAGCTCAATGACACGCTCAACTAGAGTTGCTCTTTGTGGCTCCAGCGGGGCGAGCACAATACCCCTCATAATCACTTCTCCAGAGCACCGCACAATCTTCTTTGTGTGCTTCAATGGAGACCACCACCAAGCCGTCTAGGAGGTGACAACCTCCAAGAGTAACAAGCACCACCGGCTTGCAACTTGATCACCTGGTGCTACTCGATGCACTCTCACAATGCAATCGCACTAGAATTGCACTCACACTCAATCGAATGATCACTATCAAGCATATGTGAGTTAGAGGGCTTTCAAGCACAACTACACAAGCCACCAAGGCTTAAGGATGCTCAGCAACCAGCCCAAGGCCAAGCTCCACCTCTATTTATAGCCCCCAAGCCAAATAGAGCCGTTGGAGCAAAGTATTCCTTTTCACCAAGGGCACCGGACAGGGTGGTGCCTGTTACTAGACAGGGTGGTGCCCCTCCAACGGTCAAATTCCAATGGCTAATTTGAATTATCCATTGAGCCCCTGGCACCAGACATAGGGTGGTGGTGCACCACCCAAGAGGTGGCGGTGCCACCCAGGCCAACCCCCAAAAACTGCACTCTGTAGAAAAAAGCGGCGGTGCCACCACCGGACAGTCCGGTGACCATGGCGGTGCCCTCTTCAGCTCAAAACCAAAAACCACTAGATCAATCTTGTAGAGCATTTCATTACCTTTCTGAAAAGTCCTAGATAATCGAAATCAGAATTCGGAGCTAAGAGTTATGCCCAACATATGAAAGAGTGGCTGTGCTGATTTTGGCACGCTGCAGGGGGAGGCGGTGCACCTTGCCTAGGGTGGCGGTGCACCACCCTAGGGTGTGCGGTGCACATGGGAAAGGGCGGTGCCACCCCTAGGCTGGGCTTTGCATTGGCCACAAGTTTGGTTGCGTTTTCCGATCCTCGGACAACCCAAACTTGCTCTTTTCTTCTCCTTTTCTTCTCCAACTTCACCAAGTTGATCAAAATCAACTCCAACAACTTCTCCTTTGCAAATGTGCCAACACCACCAAGTGTTCAACATCATGTGCAAGTGTGTTAGCATTTTCACAATCTTTTTCCAAAGGATTAGTTACTCAATTCACCACGCCACTCGATCCTAGCAACGATGCAAAGTTAGATCACTCGAGTGGCACTAGATGACCGATATGCAAACAAATTTGCCCCTCTTGATAGTATGGCCATCTATCCTAAACCCGGTCATAAACTTCTCTACACACCTATGACCGATGAAATGAAATGCCCTACAGGTTATACCTTTGCCTTGCGCATTCCATCCCATCTCCACCATCGTTGATGCAACACATGCACCAACCATATAACAAATGATTTGATCCACTTCATATCATCACATAACCTTGTTGGTTCATCGATCTTGACCTCACTTGCTTTTCACGGTTGCCTTTGTCCATCATCTCCAAGTCTTGCTCAAGCTTCACTGCCGCGCGGTCCATCACTCCAAAGCCTCCAACTTGCCCTTCACGCTTGCAACTGGTCCATCAAGCCAAGTCTTGTCTTGATCTTCTCCACCTTAGTCACATGACTCCATGTCATGTCTCATATGCAATGAGCACCTTCATCATATGTGTGAGCCTTGCATAAAATCCAAGCCATCTTCACCGTCATGGCCTGAGTTGGTCACACAAGTGTACGTGTGGACTAATCACCTGTGTATCTCATAATTAAACTCATTAGTCCACCTAGGTTGTCACTTAATTACCAAAACCAAACTAGGCACCTTTCACCATTGGCTTTGGCCGTGATGCAGGAAGGGCATTGGCGAAGGGAGGAGTCTAGGCGACAACGATGCTTGATCGACCGAGCTTCGGCGAGGTGCCCGACACAACTTGTGGCAGCGAGGGCTTGGCTGGCCCCTCCATCCAGGCACTCGGCCCCTCAGATGGGGTTGACCTGATCAAGATTAGTTTTGACCTTTCCCCATGAGGGAAGGCCACCGCTGAGCCATCCGCCCAGTAGCTTAGCCCCCGAGCCAAGTCACACCCCCAACCTCCTTGGCCGGCACACCGCCCCAACAACAAAAACCAAGATAAGTCTCATTCTCTCAACCTTTCGCTTTCTGATCTTGTTACTGTTTCTTTCTTCTCGACCGACTTCGATAGATGCTCGGCTGCATCAAGGAATGGCTAACTTATCACCCATTGCTCTTGCTGAAGGAAGGTTGTGACCGAAGCTACCTTAACGAGCAAGGTCAGGATGGATGGAATGAGCCGGACAACGAGGGAACCAAACCAAGGATCAGCATGTGCTAATGGAATGGCCCCGACCGCAAAGTTACCAGCTATGTCATCTTTCCCTTCTCTCATTTCCATTTCATTTCATTGCAGCTGTCTCTCTCCCAATCCATCGATGGATCGAGTCTCCTAGCCGCATGATGGTGTGGGCCCCCCTAGATGGGGCATCAATGATGGTCTCAAGGTTGGCCCATTGGGTTTCAAGGCTGCCTGAAGCACCTAAACTGCGAGGGACATTCAGAGGTGGGCACAAGCGGCCTTAGCCAGGTGCTCAGAAGCGGCCGCCCGTCAAACGATGTCCGAGTACCGACATCAAGCTGCTCATGGTGACCCACCGAGGGAGGCAGCGAGCCCTCGAGCAGTGAACGATAGGCTCAGGAACTATATGAGTGGCTTGGTCAGGAAGTCGAGGATCTCCCCTCTGAGGGACATGACCAAGGCACGGAACAACCATAAACTTGGGGTTCTCATGGACTTACCCGCTAGTAGCATAGGCACATCAATCTTGACCACCGAGGCCATTGTCGTAACAGCCCATCCCAACAAGGGACCAAAGTCTTCGAGCATTACTCGAGAGCAAAGAGATTACAAAACAAAAGTAATTTCATTAATAATTGGGAATGACCCGATTACAATATACGGCGGCAAAAACCGCTAAAAGCAAAAGGCCATCGGCACAGTGAAGCCTCCACCGGAGCACCATCAGGCGACCTACCATGGAAGTAACCCAACCTACCCCTTCTCTCCCCACAACGGGATCACAGAGCATACTGAGGAGGAAGGTTAGGGTTCCCAAGCACTGAGCTCGGTGAACCGCTTGCTGGAGGGTCAGGGCGCACTAAAAAGAGGCAGACATCTCCCAGCTATTGCTGGGAGATTGGCCTCGACCTCGGCTGCCTAAGCCCTCTGAAGAGCGCGATGTCTGGCATAACCACGTGCCCGGGTGGGGTTTGGAGGGCTCGCGAGTGACAATGAGTATCTCGGGCACTCCCAAGCCTTGCAGGTGTCCAGAAACCTGTGGACACCTTGTCGCTCCCGCACTCCTTCCGTCCGTGCCTCCGCAGACGATGACAAGGAGGCAGCTCAAGAGGGCATCTCAGCCATCGCCTAACCCTGCTATGGCATGAGCACACCAGGCCCCCTGTGAAGGGCCCCAATCCTGTGACCACCTCAACTCCAAGTGACGGCTAGGGCCTCGCTGGGATCCATCCACTCTCATTAGAGTGACTACCAGGCAAAGGAGGGTAGGCTCACTCGGAGGGAGGTGTCGCACTTCATCATTGCCATGGCCATCGGGAGTTGGATCTGAGAGGAAGAAGAGAGGTTGCCAGAGATGGGATAAAGGTTCCACGCCCCTAGGGTCTCCCCTTTATAGCCCAATTCAACACGCTATGAGTGGCTCTAAGCCCACCGATCAGCCATCGATGGCTAAACAGACCCTAGGGGATGGCTAGGCGCCTCTTCAATCCACGCAACCCACCCTAGATGGTTGCAAGATGGCAACTGCAAAATAAAGGTAGAGGCAGGGAGGGCATTGACAACGAGTCAAGTCACCACTCCACTTTCAAGCCCACTCCACACACGCTTTCTCATGGGACTTGATGGGATCTGACTCCCATCGGGCCCACCAGCCATCATCGATGGCCTAGATCCACACACACCAAGTGCCACAACCTCTCCTCCACCAGATCTGCTCCACGTGGCCCGACGTCCCATCTCCAAGATGAAGTGGGATAGCACGGGAGCGCATGCCATAACTCCTCCAGCCAGCACGGCAACACAGGCGCCATCAATTGCCTGTGCGGGACGCCAGAGGGAGAGGCGCATCCAGAACCCGCCTCGCCCACTAGTAGGGAGGCCACACGATGGCTTTGGGGGCTACTCCAACACCCTAGATGGACAGCCTAGCCCCCTGATCGACAGGCGGCATGCCCCCAAAACTAACTCCTCGTAGTTGTGTCAGGAGCCACTGAGCGGTGGACCCAATGAGGGCCCTGTCCAAGCTCGGCGTGCTCCCTGCACCCTGACCTATGATTGCTATGGTCACCTTGAGAATATCGGGGCCTACTACCGAAGCCCCCAGAAGCGCATGGCGCGCTGGGTGATCAGGTGGCCCCAAGCCAGATCCCAGATGCTCTTGATCACCCGACCCATGGTAGGCCTAGATCAGAAAGGAGGGCGCCCCCTAGCCCAAGGTAGGCAACTCCCGAACGAGTTCACTAGGCCCTTGCTTGGGCCTCAGACTTAGACAACATAGGCCAAAAAGGGGGCAGCACCATCGCTCAGCACCGATAGCTGAGCACCCCCATCACACTTGGGAGAAGCCCCATTGTTGACGGTAGTTAACAACCATTATAAACCATCGATTAAACATGGATAAGGGCATAAATGTAATCACCAATGAAGGTTTAGGGGTTTAAACTAATAAATTCCATGAGTTTTGGTGAATCTATGTTTTCAGCAGGGTTTATCTAGAAAACCGCCAAGGAGGACCTAATCGTCGAATGAAATTACAAAATTCCGCCACAGTACCTATGTGGGAAGACTCTAGAAGGGTCTAGAAGGCAAATCACCAAAGCAAGGCTTGACCCACTGTCATGTGGGACCAGCTGCCCTGTAGGTGGGGTAGCCCAGCCCCTATGGGCCCCACCTATCAGCCTACTTCGTATGTCGGTTCCCCACCGCCTTTGAGGATGCATCTAAGTCATTGCTTAAGTCGATTTGATCCAAGGGCTCACATTGGACCCTCAGGGCTATATATACAAGCCCCTGCCCCCCTCCCTCAGGAGAGATCCTCAAAGATCCTAAAACCCTAATTTATATTCCCTCACAAGGATTAGAGCTAGCTATCAAAGAGAAGATTAGACCTCCATAGGATCTAGTCTTTAGAAATAGAGAGATGGAGAGTGAGGGAAGAGTTTGGAGGAGATGATGGCCTGTCAGTGCTCTCTCTATGGCTTGTACCTTGGTGGAAGTCAGCCTTGCAATTGAGATTTCTCTGGTAATCCACTTCTAATTTAAGTAAGTAACATGTTCATATTGTTCTTCTGGTTTGCGAGTCTCTTTTGGGTGCTTTAATCTATTGGCCTTAGGTTAAAGTATTATTCATAGTGCAAGCATGGTGCTTAGACTAGGGTAACTTGTGGATGTACCCTACATTCCAGATCGATGGTAGCTCGCGAGGGTGACTGTTATAGCCTCGTTGAATCCTCTGTAGTCCACCTCCCGTTAGTAGGACTAGCAGGATTCAGTTATTATAGGAAACATACTCTATCTGTGTTTCCCTTAGTAACATCCCTAGTCGAAGAATAGAAGACATAGCTTATCGACATTAGAACTAGAAGACCTTAGCGATCTCCTCTACACTCCCGACTTTCTTAAGTCTTGTTGCTACTCTAGGTTAAGTTAGACCGTAGTTAACCTCACACGTTTCCCTATGGATACGATACATGGAATACCTCCGGGTGAAAGCTACAGTGGTATCCGTGCGCTTGCGAATTTATCTATGTGCGTTAAAATATACCAACAAGCTTTCTGGCGCTGTTGCTAGGGAAATAGTTGCTAAATTTACTACAAACCTAGCTTAACCTTGTATCATACTCTTTTATCTTTTTATTCCTTCATTCTTTTCTTTTCTTTTCCATTATGCATTCCACTCCTATCTATGAATACACTAAACCCATGAGCGTGAGCTTTGGGCCACCTAAATTTGTAGAGCCTATCCTAACACCCGGTTATGAGCCATGCCCGTGTTTAATAAAACTAATTCAGGATCAATCCTTCTTGGGAGAAGGCGATGAAAACCCATACTTACACCTACAAGAGTTTGAGCAGACTTGTGCATGCTTGCGTATCGCTGGCATGTCTGACAAGACCTTAAGACGGAAGTTGTTTCCATTCTCTTTGATGGGAAGAGCTAAACATTGGTATAGTCAAACCGTAGGAAGTATGCAAGGAGATTAGGAAATGTTATGCTCTAAATTTTGTTTATGTTTCTTTCCCATCTCTAAAGTGGTTTGCCTTTGAAAAGAGGTTCTAAATTTTAGACAACTAGAAGAAGAATCTCTTGGTACATCGTGGGATCATTTTAATGAACTCATCTTCACTAGCCCAGACCTTGCCATTCAAGACTCTATACTCCTTCAACATTTTTACATGGGTCTTGGCAAGGATTCCAGGGAATCCCTTGATGCAACCTCTAGAGGAGCTTTTCTTCATTTGTTTGCTAGTGAAGCAAGGTCTATGCTTAATAGAATTAATGGAATCACTCCCTGCACTAACATTCATAATGAACTCCTCGAGAAAGAGAATGAATCACCTCCCGAACAAGAAGAAGTTTTGATAGCCAAATCACAACCACTCCAATCTCAGGATTTAGCTGTCAATCCCGAACTATCAATACCCCAAAATCCCCAAGGAGAAGAAGGAATTCCACCTTTAGAAATCCCTATTAAAATTAAGGATGACCTTCTTGGTGTTGATTTTGGGAGAACATTAAATTCTCATCTTCATAAGAGACCTTCGAGCGAATATAATTCAAATCCTCTCAAGAAGGGATCTCTTAAGAAGCGTCCTTATTCCCATATGAGACATTGGGAAGAATTCAAGGATGGCATGTCTAGTGATGCCATAGAAGGAGAGTCAAGCTATTTAGAAGCCAATCCTATCTTCTCCCCTTCTATGCCCACATTAGATGTCTCATCTGAACCCATCCTTGACCTCGATGATCCCTCTTATCCTCTTTATCCTCAGTCTCATGATGACCCTAGAAATCCACTAAGACAACCAAAGCATAGGAATCATGAAGGCCACAACGAAGACCAAGAAGAGCAACAACAATGGCTAGAGAATATTAAGAACTTATGTGCCGTTGTCATTGAATGGATGGATGAGGTTTTAGACAAGATCAACCCGAGAGTTACCAATCCAAGGGAAATCTTGGACAATAAAATGTCCAATGAATGTCATTGGCATGGAATGATGGAGACAATGTTTTCACCTATAGACATTCATAAAGAAACACCCTTGGAGATTGAAAAGGAAGATTTCATCAGTGAACATGGAAGTTATTTCATGAACACCTCATCAAATCCATGCTCACATGAGAAATCTCCTAAACCAATTGGTCTTTCCAACATTGCCACACACGAGATCCTCAACCCCCTTATACTTTTTGTTCATAAAGACTTTGAATGGGTGATTGTAGATGCATATGTTTATCATAAATATTGCAAATCTCGTAGGCATGAATCTTGAGATAGGTACCCAAAGGTTGATGATGGAGGGGAAACCACTTCACCAATTAGAAACACAATTCGAAGTGTCAGTGTTTTGGACCGGCGGGTCCTCAACCAACAAGTGAAAATGTACTGCGTGTCCCTAATCCCAGATGGTGATGCAAAGAGACACAAGATTTATACTGGTTTAGGCAATAGGTGCCCTATGTCCAGTCTGAGAGAGCGATCTTGTATTCCTTGCACCGAGGTGCTTGTAGTAGGGGTTTACAAGCTGAGCGAGAGAGGGAGCTAGTCCCAAGTCTCTGTGAGGAGTAGTGCGGGTTGCTTGAGATGTTGATCTCTTGCAGTGAAGGAGTGTGCGCGTTATAGGGTGTTGTTGTCCATCGCTTGTATGGGTGTGTGATGCCTAGGAGCGGCCCTGGTCACTCCCTTTTATAGTCGAAGGGAGGCACAGGGGCGGTACATATATTTACTACGTGGCATTTTTTTGGTAGGGGTGGCATGTCCGAGCCCTACAGCTTGTCACTGTGGTGGTATGGTTGGTGGAGCGGTCTTGTCCTCGGTGCACTGGAGCGACGCGCTAGTCACGCCCGATCCTGTGCGATGTGGGAGCTCCTATGGTGGCTTGACAGGCGCGCCTTCTTCTGTTGGAGACGTGCTGGTCACTGTAGGTTTGACTGGCGCGGAGAGCCGAGGCTGGGTTGATGTGATGGCGTGGGTACGCTGATTCCGAGGCTACAGGAGCTAGGCCCTGTGTACGACGTGGGAGCTCCTGTAGCCTGACGCAGGGCATGGTGCGTACTGCGGGCGACATGCCGGTTCCGGTGCGTCATCGACGTAGAGAGCCGAGGCTTAGTCTGTGGAGAGGCTGAACCATTGTGGGGGGCTCGGCGGGCGCAAGCCCCGAGGCTATAGGAACCCAAGAGCGGTTAGCCGAGGCTTGGAGAGAACAGTTGGCCTTGTACGTCGATTCTGAGGCTACAGGGACCCGGGCATGACTTTCCACGCCGTGCTGTCCTTGGAGCAGGGGTTAGGCAGCACAGCGTAGCATGGGCGTCAGCCGTGGGAACAGTGTCGAGCACAGCGGTCGGTAACCCCTGCCCCGTCCTGTCCCGGATGGCAGGGCATTGATGTGACTTCGTCTCGTCGGCCACTCTGCTATACCGTGCCATCGTGTGGCTGATGTTTGTGGGAGTGGTTGAATGCTTTAGTTGGATGCCGAGCCGGCCAAAGCGGTGGTGATGGGGTTGATGCCGAGCCGGCCTCGAGCGAGTCGGTAACTGGGTGCTCGTCCAAGGCCTCGTAGCATGGGGCCTCGGGTGAGTCAGAGAATTGGTACCTCATCCGAGGCCTCGTGGTATGGTTCTGGGCTGAGCCTGCTTCGGTCGTGCCTGGTTGTTGTTCGAGGTGGGCCAGGCGATCCAGCCGGGCCTCGGATGAAATGGGGGTTTGCCTGCGGTTGTACTTTGGCTTCGATATTTACAAGTCCTAAGCAATTTTTTCGGTCTTTGCTTAGGGTACCCCTTTTTATGGTACCCGATAGTGGCCCTCGAGCCTCGGGGAGAGCGTGAGCGCTCTCCCTGAGGTTTTGATGAGACTTGGCTTGCGGCAGCTCCTATCGGGATTTGTGTTTCGTACTCGAGGCTTCGGTGGGTGCGCAGCCCCCGAGGCCGTGGAGGAGTGGATTTATTCCTCCAGGGGCTTTTTCCCTGTTGAGTGAGGGGTTTTATCGTGTTTGCCAAGCCCCCGAGTGCGAGTTCAGGTCACTGGGCCTCGGCCTGGTCACAGGAAGAGCCCCCGAGCCTCTACCCAGAGCAAGAGGGCAGTCAGGAGTTTTCCTGTCTTTTTTGTGTGGCCCTCGTGCATCCTTTTCGTTTGGAAGGAGGGGTGGAGTATGCCGGGCTACCCTCGGTGGGCAAGCAGTGACACCTCCAGTGAGCTGTTATCGGGTAAGTCCAAGTGGAGGCCCGTGCCCCATTCGATAGGGGTCGGCTAGCGGTCCAGAGATGCACTCCAAAAGTACCTAAGGGCTTCTCTAGTGGGTCCTAGGGTCGTTCGATTGGCCCCGGGGGCTCGGTGCCTCCCTTCGGTGGGATCCCATTCAGAGACCTCCCTATTGGTCTCGGACATGACTTAGGGCATCCCAGGCAATTGCTTGCTTGGGCCTCGGCCATGTACGGGCTCGCCCATAGTCGTCCCTGACTCTGTTTGTCCTAGGGCGGCTGTCGAGACCCTCGAGGGCCCAGCCTTCGAACCCCTAGACCGTAATGGGCTCGGTGCCTAGTTCCTTAGTCTGAAAGGAATCGGGTGGGGAATATTCCCTTCCCATCGGCTGACGACGGCGGGTGCACCTTTTGAGGCGGTTCCTCGGGGAGACGGAACAGCACCTGCCGTCGTTGTGGGTGGATGTGACGCGATGTTTGTGGATGGGACATTACTGTGCGCGTGCGGTTAATAAGAAAAAGGTGGATGCGTGGGTGGTTTGGTCGGATCCACATTAACTGCGCCAGATCTGGGAAATTTTTTCCTGGTTTCGTCGCCCGCCCGTTTGCCCTCTCTCCTCCCTTATAAATATGTGACGCGTCGCGCCCCGCCCCTCTTTACCTTTTTCGCCCGCATTCGCCCTCTCTGCCTTCGAGCGGTTGCCAAGAACAGAGGTAGAGAGCGCTGTGGAGAAGAAGGGAGGAGGGGGAGGAAAGGAGAGAGAGAGAGAGAAAAAAAGCGAGAGCTCGCCTTGCCGCCATAGCCGCATTTTCCACTACACCCATGGCTGGTGGCGCTGTTGTCCTCCAGGTGGATCCTTGGGGTCCGTTCGACATGTCCACGGCGACGCTACAGTCGCTCGTCGACGACGGTCTCCTCTGCCCGGTCACCGACCCCAACAGGCCGGAGTGGATTGCTCCCGGGATCGAGCCGGAGCCGAGGCCATGCGATGGCTACATCATGAGCTTCGTGGCCTTCCACGAGCGCGGCCTTGGCTTGCTGGCGGACCGGTTCATGTGGGCGCTCCCGCAATACTACAGCGTGGATCTCCACAACTTCAACCCCGACTCCATCGCGTAGGCGGCCATATTCGTTGCCGTCTGCGAGGGGTACCTGGGCATTGCCCCCCACTAGGAGCTGTGGCTCCACTTCTTTTGGGCGGGGCTCACCACCAAGCCGGTGGGTACGATGGGCACGCGGAAGGCGTTGAGGGCCGGCGGCTGTACTCTCCAAGTGCGCCAAGACCGGTAGCCCTTCTACATCCTGGCCCAGCTCGCGTCGTCCAACCGCCGCTGGTACAACAGCTGGTTCTCCCTCCATAATGATGACGGTGGGCTTCCCCCCTATACCGGGCGGGTCATGGAGAGCTAGCCGGAGAGTTGGAGGTATGGCATCCCGTTGGTTGATCAGCCCAAGCTACAACTGCTCCTGAGGGCCCTAGAGAGGCTGCGCAACCACGGCCTTACGGTGGCCGTGGTCGTGGCGGCCTTCCCCCACTGGAGGGTGCTGCCACTGATGGCTCGGTGGCGGCGCCTGTTCGAGATGACACCAGGTGAACCGATCGATGGCATCCGGATGTCCGCCGTCGCCCTCCCCGACGAGGAGATTCTACGTCGGGTGAGAGAGATGGTGGAGGGGCGGCAGAGGAGCAGTGATTTGACCCCATTCCTGATGCGCCCGTCACGGGGGTATATCTCTCTAGTGAGTTGCGCGTTGCTGCAGCCCCCGAGGCCTTCTTGCTCCTTACATTTTCAGTCCATTTCCTTATTGCATTTGCCATTCCTGTAGGGAATGAGGGATGTGCGAGCCTCCCCGTCGCCCATTCCCGAGGACGTAGAGCGGCGAGCCGAGAATAGGGCACACGCCGAGGCGTACAAGGAGCGGAAGGATGCCGAGGAGGCAAGGCGTAAGAGGAAGATCCTCGAGCGCGACGAGCTAGAGAAATGTCATCGACAATAGTGGCACGATGGTCTCCCAGAGGAGCCGTCTCCGTCATCATCGTCGATGGACTTTTCGAGCGATGACGACGACAGCGAGGCGGGGTGGGGTCCCCTGGACCACCTCCCTAATGTTAGGGAGATGGCGCCTGGGGCGTCGGCGAGCGGCCCGGCGTCTCTGGGAGCAGGAGGAGGAGAGGGCACCTCGGGGTTGGCGATCGCCCGCCCCAGGGCCGAGGCCGACACGCCCGAGACACGAGTGTCAGGGAAGCGCTTCGTCAGCCCAATGGGCTCGATGGCGGACGTGGAGCGAGCGACGGCGGGGCGACTCAACCGCCTCTGCAGAGGGCCAAGGGAGCATCGGAGTCCGGCGAGGGCCGGCTGGTACTGGCAGATACGGAGGCCATGCCACTGCCGCCGCCACCGCCACTGCCGAGGATGAGGGACGCGGTGCGGAAGCTGTTGCTTCCCTGTTTGAGGTAAGTGTTTTACCAATGGAGTTTGCAATATCTCCCACTCGTTCTTTGGTCATATGCTGACCTCGTGAGTGGTTCGTTTTTAGCCAGAAGCGTCAGGCGGAAGCACCCGCCCTGGCGCCACTTAAGGTGCTCAAGGTGAGCACCAGCGCCACCGCTCGATGGGTGGTGGACGCGCAGGCCGCCTTGTAGCATGGCGCGGCGTCGGCCGGGGCCAACCTAGAAGAGCCGGTCGCCCAAGGAGAGGCCACCGAGGCGGCTGCGAAGCAGACGGGGGATGAGGCGCCTATGCCCCACGAGGCCGAGGACCTCGAGGCAGGTGAGGCCGAGGCGCCTACAATCGCTGAGGCCACCGAGGGCGAGGCCGAGGCCACCAGGACCTCCAAGGCCGAGGTGGCAGAGGCCAGGGTTTCTAGGACCACCGAGGCTGAGGTAGTGGAGGCCGGTGCTTCCAGGACCACCGAGGCTGAGGTGGCGGAGGCCAGCTCGGGCGCGGCGGAGCCATCGGCCCAGGATGCGGAGACGGAGGCGGGGCAAGCTCCGGTGCGGCCCCCGGTCCAAGACCCACCGCCGTCGTAGGAGAGCGCCCGGGAGGTGGAGGTTCAGACAATCTCCTCCTATGATACCTCCTAGGGGAAGGAGGTGGCGGACGCCGAGGCGGCTAGCAATGTAGAGCAGCCAGCGCCGACTCCAGGCAAGGGGAGCTCGGCCCTTGTCCGGGTCCGACCCGAGCCCCGCGGGTGGGATAGCCCGCGTGTCTTGTGGCAGAGCCGAGATGACCCTGAGGGGGAGCCTCTATTCGCCCTTGAGGACGTGGACGAGGGGGGCACTAGGGCTCCCTTGAGCAATTCCGCCTACTGGCCGAGCGGTCGCTACGGACAGCACTGTCCATCATGGCCGAGAACCTGCCCGGTGTTGCCCGGGTATGTGCTTTCCTTTCTTGTGCCACATTGTCCTTGCTCTGAGCCCTCTCGCAGTACTTTGACGTATGTTCTGCTTATCCAGGAGCTCGAGGCCTAATCCCTCGAGAAATCGATGTTCCTCCGGCGGGAGAGGGGCGTCTAGGACCAGCTCCGGCAGCAGAAGGAGCTGCTCGCCAACGCCAATGGGCTTCTGTTGGCACGGAGCGCAGAGGTGGAGGACCTCTGCCTTCGCTGTGCTGACCTGAAGGTCGAAGTAGCCATGGCTCGAGAGCAGGCCGCCCCTCTGGCAGCGCGGATCCAGGAGCTGGAGGAGGAGCTAACTCGGGTGGCCAACGAGCGAGACACCTCTAGGTCCCGGGCCGAGCAGGAGGCAGCTTCTGCCAAGGTCATCGCTGAACAGCTAGAGGCGGAGAAGGGCGCGCACCTGCTGACGAAGGCCACGCTGGCGGAGGCTATAAAGGTGGCCGAGACCTCTCGGGTCGAGTCCTTAGCCTAGAAGGAAAAGGCCGAGGGTGAGTCCTATTGAGCTGCGCCCCCTGTTTGATTTATTTCTATTGCGTTTAACCCCCAACCCGCTTGTCTTGGTGAAGGACTAGAGAAGGAGGCCTCCTAGGTAGCCGAGGCCTCTGTCGCAATGCAGGCGGTGCTCAAGGCCAAGCTCCGGGAGCACAATGTGCTGCAGAGCGCCACCCGCACCACCTACGAGGCCTTGGAGGTCGGGCGGGTCAAGTCAAGCAGCTCCCTTGGGAGCTGCTTGATCGCGTTGAGTGGCCGCATCCATGAGCGGCTCCGGGGGGGCACTGCACATGGGCGTTAAGCGCGCCCTGGCCGTCGTCTCCTCGCACAATGCCGGCATCGACCTCGAGGCCATCAGCCATGGTTATGTCATGGCCGAGGATGATGAGAAGGCCAAGGAGGAGGTGATGAAGCTGGTGGAGGCGGCTGAGGCCCCTGGCATGGCGCTGGCCTGGCTGTTCGAATAGGATGTGGTTCCTCCTACGCTGTCTGTCGACACTAGCGACCCCGTATTCTGACCTGGGCCAAAGGGGCCATGTAATAGATTAGGACTTACATCATTGTACCATAACGCTCGTGGCCATCGAGGCCTTTTCAGTACTTGTGTATATATGTTTTTTAATCGTTTTCTATTATATTTCTGAGCCATTGCCCTCTGTCTCGTTTTTAGACAAGTCCTTTACAAAAACTTCCTCGGAGCCTAAGCTGCCCTTCGGGTGAAAGGTGGTGAGGGAGTTGCCGTCTCCCAGAGGCATAGGCTGTCTTGCGGCTTGGCCGGCCTTTTGGCCTCGAGGCGAACTTTCAGTCCTTAGGTTTTTACAATCGATTTGTCAGAGTACGCGAGAGAGTTTGGCGTAGGAATTTTTTGAAAAAACGACTAAAAATGGTGTCTGGGACTTGGGGGGTCCCCCCTTCTAGCCCCCGAGGGAGGCTCGGTTCTGCAGAGGTAGAGTCGAGTCAGGTTCGAGGCCCACAATGGCGCCTCTACAGAGGCAGAGCCGAGTCTCCCTTATAGCGTTATCGTAACGCCGAACCCGTACCGATGGGCTCAGGGGGTTTCTCGAAAATTTAGAACAATTAAAGAATGCTTCTTTATTGTATTTTGAGGAAAATTGTACAATGCTTGGGAATTTAAGGGTAGAAGCGACATAGTTGTTCTATGTTCCAAGCGTTGGTGAGGATTTCGCCCTTCTCATTGGCTAGCTTGTAGGTCTCGGGCTTTAGTACTTGGGCGACGATGTACGGCCCCTCCCATGGCGGGGTCAGCTTGTGGCGGCCCTTATTGCTCTGCCTCAGCCTCAGCACCAGGTCGCCCACCTTCATGTCTTGGCTTCAAATACGTTGGGCTTGGTAGCGTCGTAGGGCCTGCTGGTATTTGGCCAAGTGTAGCAGCGCGACGTCTCAGGCTTCCTCTAGTTGGTCGAGGGCATCCTCTCGTGGCAGTGCGGTTGCTTTGCTCATTGTAGGCTTGTAGCCTCGGGGAACTGTACTCTAAGTCAGTGGGGAGGATGGCCTTGGCTCCATAGACCAGGAAGAACGGTGTGAACCCCGTGGCTCGGCTTGGAGTGTTCCTCAGGCTCCAGATGACCGACGGGAGTTTGTCAAGCCATTTCTTGCCGAATTTCTTCAACCGGTTGTGTATTCTTGGCTTGAGACCTTGTAGGATCATGCCATTGGCATGTTCTACTTGGCCATTTGTCCTAGGGTGTCCTACGGCCAATCAGGCCATATGGATGTGGTGGTCGTCGCAGAATGTCAGGAACTTGTGGCCGGTGAATTACGTCCCATTGTTGATGATGATGGTATTTGGAATCCCGAACTTGTGGATGATATCAGTGAAGAATAGCACCGCTTGCTCAGATTTGATTCGGGTGATCGGACGAGCCTCGATCCATTTGGAGAACTTGTCAATAGCTACCAATAAGTGGGTGTAGCCCCCGGGGGCTTTCTGCAGAGGCCCAACCATGTCCAGCCCCCACATGGCGAACGGCCATGTAATGGGGATGGTCTAGAGGCCTTGGGCCGGGAGGTGCGTCTGTCGTGCATAGTACTAGCATCCCTCGCAGGAGCGCACCAACTTGGTGGCATCAACCACCGCCGTTGGCCAGTAGAATCCCTGGCGGAAGGCATTTCCGATGAGCGTTCGAGGCACTGCATGGTGCCCACAGGCTCCCGCGTGCAAGTCCCAAAGTAGGGCTTGGTCTGCCTCGGTGGTGATGCACCGCTGGAGGACACCCGATGGGCTTTGCCTATACAACTCGTTGTTGCTGAGGACGTAAGCTTTGGCTCGTCGTGCAAGCCGTCGGGCCTCAGTCCTCTCTACAGGAAGCTCTCCTCGAATGAGGCAATCAAGGAACGGGACTCAGCAGTCCGTACCTTGGTCGGCCTCGGGAGGCTCCGCGTCGATTTCCATGGCCTCGGGCTTGGCCACAGGGGTTTCGGTGATAGAGGGGGCCTCGGGCCCTACAGTGGGCTCGATCGGTGGGCCCTCCTTTGCCGCTGAGGCGTAGCTGACGAAGGGCTTGTGGAGGTCTCTGGCGAAGATGTTCGGGGGGACCGAGGCCCATGCCGACACCACCTTTGCTAGTTCGTCCATGTCCTCATTGAATCTTCGCGCAATGTGGTTGAGCTCAAGGCCATCGAACTTGTCTTCTAGGCGACGTACCAGCTTGCAGTACGCCTCCATTTTGGGGTCATGGCAGCTTGACTCCTTCATCACTTGATCGACGACGAGCTGCGAATCGCTCCGTACATCGAGACGCCGTACTCCAAGTTTGATGGCGATCTGCAAGCCATTGACGAGGGCCTCGTACTCGGCCACGTTGTTGGAGGCGGTGAAGTGAAGCCGGATCATGTAGCGCATGTGCACTCCGAGGGGTGAGATGAAGAGCAGACCCGCGCCTGCCCCGGTCTTCATCAGAGACCCGTCGAAGTACATGGTCCAGCATTCCACCTGGATTTGAGCAGGGGGCAGCTGGGTGTCGGTCCACTCAGCTACAAAATCGGCCAAGACCTAGGATTTAATCGCTTTCCGAGGCAAAAAAGATAGGGTTTCCCCCATGAGTTCGACGGCCCACTTGGCCATTCTACCCGAGGCCTCCCGGTTCTGGATTATCTCTCCCAAGGGGAAAGACGACACCACGGTCACTGGGTGGGAATCGAAGTAGTGATGCAGCTTGCACCGAGCCAAGACTATGGTATAGATCAGCTTCTGGATGTGGGGGTAGCGTGTCTTAGTCTCAGAGAGTACCTCGCTGATGAAGTAAACAGGTCATTGGACGGGTAGAGCATGCCCCTCTTCCTGCCTCTCGACTACTACGGCCGCGCTGACCACTTGGGTCGTTGCGGCGACGTAGAGTAAGAGGGCTTCATCCTTGGTTGGCGGTACTAGGATGGGAGGGTTGGTGAGCAGTGCCTTGAGCTTGGTGAGGGCTTCTTCAGCCTCGGGGGTCCAAGAAAAGCGTTCGGATTTTCTCAAGAGACGGTACAGAGGCAAGCCTTTTTTGCCAAGGCGCGAGATGAAGCGGCTCAGGGCCGCAAGGCATCCCATAACCCTCTGCACTCCCTTGAGGTCTCGGATTGGCCCCATGTTGGTCACGGCTAAGACCTTCTCCAGGTTGGCCTCGATGCCGTGCTCCGAGACTATGAACCCCAAGAGCATGCCTCGGGGAACCCCGAAGACACACTTCTCGGGGTTGAGCTTGATGCCCTTCTCCTTGAGGCATTTGAAGGCTACTTCCAAGTCATCGATGAGGTCACTAGCCTTCCTGGACTTGACCATGATGTCGTCCACGTAGGCCTCGATGGTTCGCCCGATGTGCTCGCCAAAGACCTGGGTCATGCACCGCTGGTACGTGGCCCCTGCATTTCTGAGACTGAATGGCATAGTCACATAGCAGTACATGCCGAATGGGGTGATGAAAGAAGTCACGAGCTGGTCGGGCTCTTTCATCTTGATTTGATGGTAACCGGAATATGCATCAAGGAAAGATAGGGTCTCGCTTCCTCCAATGGAGTCAATGATTTGGTTGATTCGAGGTAATTGAAATGGAACTTTTGGACATGCTTTATTTAAACCGATGTAGTCTACACACATCCTCCACTTTCCATGTTTCTTCTTAACTAATACAGGATTAGCTAACCACTCTGGATGGGACACTTCCTTGATGAATCCGGCCGCCAAAAGCTTCTACACCTCCTCATCGATGGCCCTGCGCTCCTCCTCGTCGAATCAGCGCAGGCGTTGCTTCACCGGTTTGGAGCTAGTCCGGATGTCCAAGGTGTGTTCGGCGACCTCCCTCAGTATGCCCGGCATGTCCGAGGGACTCCACGTGAATATATCAACATTCGCGCGGAGAAAGTCGACGAGCACGACTTCCTATTTGCTGTTGAGGGTGGCGCTGACCCTCAGCGCTCGGTCGTCGGAGCAGGTGGGGTCGACCGGGACGAGCTTGACGGCCTCTATGGGCTCGAAAGCCCTGGCACGACGCTTGGAGTCGGGCGCTTCACTACTGAGTCGGTCGAGGTTGACAATGAGGGCCTCGGCCTCCATGAGAGCCTTGGCGTACTCGATGCATTCGACGTCGCAGTCATATGCATGCTTGTATGTGGACTCAACAGTGATGACGCCGTTGGGGCCCAGCATCTTGAGCTTGAGGTAGGTGTAGTTGGGGATCGCCATGAACTTGGCGTAGCACGGGCGCCCCAGGATAGCGTGATAGGTCCCCTTGAACCCAACCACCTCGAAGGTAAGGGCCTCCTTGCGGTAGTTGGAGGGGGTGCCGAAGCAGACGGGCAAGTCGATGCGCCCGAGGGGTCACGTGCGCTTCCCCGGCACGACGCCGTGGAAGGGTGCGGCACCGCTTCAGAGCCATGACTGGTCGAGCTCCAGGAGCTCTAGGGTGTTGGCGTAGAGGATGTTGAGGCCGCTGCCTCCGTCCATCAGCACCTTAGTGAGCTGGGTGTTGCCGATGATCAGGTCGACGATGAGTGGGTACTGCCCGGGGTTTGGGACATAATCGGGGTGGTCACCCTGATTGAAGTTGATCACCTCCCGAGACTAGTCGAGGTACTGGGGAGTGGCCACCTCAACCGAGAAGACCTCCTGGCGTTCCCTCTTCCGCTGACGTGCCATGAGGCATGCTGAAGGCCCGCCAAAGATCATGAAGGCATTGTGCACCTCAGGGAACCCGTCGTCCTTGTCGTTGTCTCCGTCGCCGGTGCCCTTCTTCTTGGCATCGTTGTTGGGGAGCCCGAGCTTGGCGTAGTAACGCCGGAGCATGGTGCACTCTTCGAGGGTGTGCTTCACCGGGCCCTACTGGTAAGGGCATGGCTTCTTAAGCATGTCGACGAAGAGCCCAGGGCCCCTGGTGGGGCCTCGGGGATTCTTGCGATCCGCGGCTGCGATGAGATCGGCCTCGAGGGCCTCTTGCTTCCCCTGGTGACCCTTTTTCTTCTTCATGGAGAGACGGGGGGCCGAGGCCCCAGGGGCCTCGTCCCTCCACTTCCCCTTGGCGTCGTTGTCGGGGAAGATGGCCCCGACAGCCTCTTCGCCCGAGGCGAAGTTGGTGGCGACGTCGAGGAGCACGGCCACCGAGGTCGGTACGTTCCGGCCTAATTCTCAGACCAGGTCTCGGCAGGAGGTGCTGGAGAGGAACGCCTGGACAATTTCCGAGTCGCTGACGCTGGGCAACTCGGTGCATTGCTTGGAGAGGCATCGGATGAAGTCTCGAAGAGACTCGTCCGGCCTCTGGCGACAACTCTTGAGGTCCTAGGAGTTCCTAGGGCGCACATATGTGCCCTGGAAATTCCCGACGAAGACCTTTACTAGGTTGCGCCAGATATTGATCTACAAGGGAGGAAGGTGTTCAAGCTAGGCTCACGCCGAGTCTGATAGGAATAGGGGGAGGTTGCTGATGATGAGCAGGTCATCGTCCGCGCCGCCTAGCTGACAAGCTATGCGGTAATCGGCCAGCCATAGCTCAGGGTTGGTCTCGCCGCTGTACTTTGAGAGGTTGGCCGGTTGTCGAAACTAGGCCGGGAAGTGGGCGCTGCGGATGGCCTTGCTGAAGACTCAAGGGCCAGGTGGCCCGAGAGAAGGACTGCGGTCCTCCCCACTGTCGTAGCGACCGCCTCAGTGCGGGTGGTAGCCTCGGGCAGGCCCATCGTTGTCGTGGTGCCGTCGCCCGCTGACCACATCGTGGTCGCCTTGCGCCTCGCGTCGGTCGCTGAGGCGGTTGTGCACCGAGGGGGCCTTGTTGGCTTTCGGTGCCTGAGCAGGATCGGGATGGACCGAGTCCTCTCTATCTTGTTGAGGCGACACCGTGGGCCATTCTGAGGCATCCCCGCGCCGTCGAGATGCGGAGCTTTTGGCCTGCTGTACCGCGGCGGTCTCGAGAAGGTCTCGGAGTTTGCCGTGGACCCGTCGCCCCTCCGAGGTAGATGGCTCGGGCATTGTTCAGAGTAGCAACGCCGCTGCCGTGATGTTCTAGCTAGCGCGATTGAAGATAGGGGGTTGCTCGCCCCCTTCGTCGTTGTTGATGCAGTGGTTGACATCGTGAGCCCTTTGCCGGGATGCTCCACCATCAATGCGACCCTGCTGCTCTCACTCGAGAGTGTCTCGGAGCTGCTACAGAAGGAGTCGGTCTTGTTTGACCTTGGCTTGAAGCTCATGGAGCTGCTCTAGGTCTAGGCGTCGAAGTTCCTCGGGGGCGGGGACATCGTCCCGCGCTGGTGGGGGCTCGGCGCGTGGCGGTGTGGCGTTGCCTGCCCCCACGTGGGACGGGGAGCGATTGCCTGCCCCTTTGTCCTCATCGCCCGCGTTCGGCATCCCGAGCTCGACGTTGAAGCACTCACGAGTCGGGTCATAAGCATCTTCGTTATAGGAGTCGGAGTAGCCGAAGCAGTAGTCGCTCGTGACCATGAAGTGGTGCATAGCTTCAGGGTCGCGAAGCCCGGAGAAGTCCGCTCCGGCCCACTCCTCGTCCTCCTCCGAGGAGTTAGCATGGGCGTGTGTCGGAGTTGTGGCAATGAGGTCGAGGGCAGAACGTTGATGGCACCCTAGGGGTTCTGTGTGAGCGGAAGCGTAGGCGTCGGCGGCATTGCTCAACCCGAAAGGGTACGGGGATGATGTCATCGCCGGGCTTCGCTTCACCGGAGTCGGCTCCTCGGGAGGTGGCGGGGCAGAGCTTGATGACAGGCGGAGCATGGAGCGTCGCCCTGAACTTGCATGGTGTTGGGGTGGTTCCGCTCGCGTCGTGCCTGGCTAGCACGAGGAGAGCGGTGGCCCGGGCGCCGCCTGCGCCTGGGCTGCTGGTGCGTGATATCATAATCGGTCGACGGGGCTCTGGGTGGGAGGAGTACCATGTCATACTCGTATCCTAGAGATGCGAACTCTAGGCTCCTAAACCAGATCACCGTGCCGAGATGCAGTGGTCGCACGGGGTCTGCCATCTAGAACTTGTTGGGATAACTAAGCTGACACGCAGTATGGCCCCTGCCTGGCGCGCCAACTGTCGGTGTTTTGGACCGGCGGGTCCTCAACCAATGAGTGAAAATGTACTACGTGTCCCTAATACTAGATGGTGATGCAAAGAGACACAAGGTTTATACTGGTTCAGGCAATAGGTGCCTTACGTCCAGTCTGAGAGAGCGATCTTGTATTCCTTGCACCGAGGTGCTTGTAGTAGGCGTTTACAAGCTGAGTGAGAGAGGGAGCCGGTCCCAGGTCTCTGTGAGTAGTGTGGGTCGCTTGAGATGTTGATCTCTTGCAGTGAAGGAGTGTGCATGTTATAGGGTGTTGTTGTCCGTCGCTTGTACGGGTGTGTGATGCCTAGGAGCGGCCCTGGTCACTCCCTTTTATAGTCGAAGGGAGGCATAGGGGAGGTACATGTATTTGCTACGTGGCCTTTTTTTGGTAGGGGCGGCATGTCCGAGCCCTACAGCTTGTCACTGTGGCGGTATGGTCGGTGGAGCGGTCTTGTCCTCGGTGCACTGGAGCAACGCGCCGGTCACGCCTGATCCTGTGTGACATGGGAGCTCCTGTGGTGGCCCGACAGGCGCGCCTTCTTCTATTGGAGATGTGCTGGTCACTGTAGGTTTGACCGGCATGGAGAGTCGAGGCTGGGTTGATGCGACGGCGCTAGTACGCTGATTCCGAGGCTACAGGAGCTAGGCCCTATGTACGACGTGGGAGCTCCTGCAGCCTGACGCAGGGCGTGGTGCATACTACGGGCGACGTGCCGGTCCCGGTGTGTCGTCGACGTATAGAGCTGAGGCTCAGTCGGTACAGAGGCTGAACCATTGTGGGGGGGGCTCAGCGGGCGCAAGCCCCGAGGCTACAGGAACCCTAGAGCGGTTAGCCGAGGCTCGGAGAGAGCAGTTGGCCTTGTACGTCGATTCCAAGGCTACAGGGACCTGGGCATGACTTTCCACGCCGCGCTGTCCTTGGAGCAGGGGTTAGGCATCACAGCATAGCATGAGCGTCAGCCGTGGGCATAGTGCCAAGGACAGCGGCTGGTAACCCCCGCCCCGTCCTGTCCCGGATGGCAGGGCGTTGATGTGACGTCCATCTCGTCGGCCACTCCGCTGTATCGTGCCATCGTGCGGCTGACATTGTGGGAGTGGTTGAACTCTTTAGTTGGATGTGACGTCCCATCAGAGAAGTCAGTCAAAGCGGAGGTGATGGGGTTGATGCCGAGCCAGCCTCGAGCGAGTCGGTAACTGGGTGCTCGTCTGAGGCCTCGTAGCGCGGGGCCTCGGGCGAGTCGGAGAATCGGTACCTCGTCCGAGGCCTCATGGTATGGTTCTGGGCCGAGACTGGATGTTGTTCGAGGTGGGCCGAGCGATCCAGCCGGGCCTCGGATGAAATGGGGGTTTGCCTGCAGTTGTACTTTGGCTTTGATATTTACAAGTCCTAAGCAATTTTTTTGGTCTTTGCTTAGGGTACCCCTTTTTATGGTACCCAACACGAATGTTTTCCAAGGAGAAGCTTCTGTCCTAAAACAAACACTTTCGGGAGATAACATGAGTTTTGACCCTTTTTTGCTATGATGCCCTTGTGAAATAAGCATTGAAACATAATTGTGAAAATATTCCTTCAGGTATTATTTTCACTAACCATTCCAGGTCTAAAGCAAAAAGGATGAACGATGATGACTCAAGGTATGTCCAACCAAACACCATACAACATTCAATCACATCCATCCAAACATGATTTTTGCCTTGAAAAATTCAAGTGTGGGGGATGAACTTCTCTAAAAAATCTTATGCCATGTTGCTAATCCACCTTGGTTGTTTCTACCTTTAAGCCATGCTCAATCTATTAGATAATAATCATGCTCATTCATCTCTATTTGAATAAATCTCTATAATGCTTTCATGTTACCTTTGTCTGCCATAGTAAGTTTTGGTTTGGAAGTACTCGACATACTTCCAAAGGTTTTTTTAAATTAAGCGAGGTGCTTAGGTTAAAATGCCTTCCTTAATCAAATTAGACATGGAGTCCAGTTTGGTTATTGAACTAAAAATTAGTTTAGCAGACACTGGATATTTTGATAGACTAACCCCTGCAGGAAATTCTCAATTTAATTTGGGTAAGTCATGAGATGAATTCAAATCAAAGATGAAGCAAGGCACATGATGAACCCCAATAACATTGCACAAAGAAGACACAGCTCATTCATCATGGATGAAAGAACCGCATAAAACAATGAGTGAGGCGGAAGGTCTAATAAGGTGATAAAAGATCGAAGAGAAGAAAGATGGCATGATAAAAGGATGAGAAAGGAATGGTGCAATCTAGGAGACAAGAAGCTCATGAACAGCTCAAGCTGCGAGATTAGCTGAACAAGGAAAACTTCAAAGGGAAGGACCATCATGAGTCATCTACCCTTCATCATATGGTGACATCATGCTCCAATGACAAAGGTAACATCCTAAGGTAAATGGTCGTTATTTAAAAAGTTTTTCCTTGATTCTGGTAGACACATAAATAAAAAACAAAATATGTTTGAGTTACAATTTACATTATCAAACCTGATTAGCTCAACATGTCTTGTTCTTTAAACTTGTTCCTAGCACCACTTTCTTGATCTCATAGTTTTAACCAAATGAGCTAAAACATTGCGCATCTTATCTTTGGAAGATGATAGTCATAATCATGTAAAGATTGATACATTATGAAGAGATAGACAATCCTTCCATGGGTTAAGCAATTCAACCCTTTTTGCCAAATGAACATAAATGCCACATTCATGCTCAATCTTCTGATCTTATCACCTATGATATAATTGAACACAACATATAACATCAACTTCATCTTGTTAATTGTGCCCAAGGCTAGAGAAGAATAAATAAAGTTTTGGTTATGTTGGTGTTTTCCCACCAACAGAGCCCATGCACTTGATCTCTACCTTGTTTGTATAAGCAGGACACACTTCAAGCAGAGTGTGGGAGAGTTATTGATTCTCCAATTTCTACAAGTGAAGGTTTTGAACCTGCTAAGCCAAAAATCAAAACTCAAAACCAAGACAGGTTCGACGGAAGAAGGTAACATCATCATCAGAGACACCATCACAAGATATGCAGCCATCTGGTTCTCCATCGCTGCGACCGGACAATGCACCCGAAAGGTAAAGGACTCTTCTCCAGTCGAGTCCTGTCCGAAGGACTTAAAAATCCGAACCCTGGCCGTGAGGTAACATCGGTAGTTATCCATATTTACTTTTTAGCATTGCAAAAATTATTTTCACTTTTAGCATATTTATTTTTTTGCATTAGCATTGCATTTAGAAAAGAAAAATAATAAAAAGTTTTTCATTACTGCATTACATCATTGCATCATTAAAGATTAAAGCCCCATGTGAATAAATCTATGGGGGTGTAAAATCCCATAGGAATATTTATTGTGGTGACATAAAAATATAAAAATACAGTACATACACATTTCTTTCTACAAATAAAAAAATCCAAAAATATTAAATAGACATCCTGCTAGAACTTTGTCAATTAAGAAATCGGTCTAAACCTCCAAGGACAACAAATCTCTGAATGGCTGACCGCTAACCCCTTGTCCTAATATGTGCCACGAGTTTTGCTGTTCTTGTTGGAGTATTTTGCAAGATGATCAAGAGTAACGCCATCCATCCAAAGTACATTCTTCCGAACCGCTGCAACACCCGCTACGCGAGGAACACAACTTCTGGACGGATAAGAAAGACCATGACAATATCCAGCTTAGGGGAGGAGCATCCTCTATGTATCTAGCTAAGTATTTCTTTCTCTTTTTGCTTCTACTATTTTTAAGTTTGCTTCATATTTGCAAAAGAAATAAAAAGATGCATAATAAACTAAAACAAAATAAAAATTTATCTTAGCTATATATATAATAATAAGGTGTGATTTTAAATTGTGGAAACAAAATAAAAAGTATGTGTCTAGTTTTCTGTTTTTAAGAGTTGAATAAAATAAAGAGGACTCAAAAAATCTCTTAAATGGAAATGCTGAATAGATACTCTGTTGTAATTCCTTTCAAGTACCTTGTTTTCAGCCTTGAATTCTCCCGAGTTTTGGATACGACTAATTTGATATAAAGATTTATTGTGAACTTGAAACTCCTGGGTAGCGAATGCTTGATCTAAGTCTAGGTAATTGACGGATATGATATGAGAAAGTCTGAGCTAATGTTTATCTTGTTCCTAGTGACACTAAAGTTCTAGAGATTTCCTTTTTGAAAAACACAAAAATATTACATGATGAGTTCCTGTATGACAAAGCTTGAAGTACCACCAAAGGCATACATGTTATTTAGGCTAGGAAAACTTCCATGTATATGCTGCTTGCTTTTACATTGAGTTTTGTCAAGCTTTGTTGACACTTATGAGAGATTTGTCATGCTCTTAAAATCAAGATCACCTACACACCACTTAAATATGCACTACTCCTACACTAGGGTTAGGCGCAAAAACATGTCTTCCATCTAGACCCACCCAAAAATATTTTACTCCTACACTAGGAGAAAACACCAAAAATATTCTTGATAGATTTATCCATCCAATAAGTGCTCCAAAGTTCTTGTTGCTATCTCTCAAAGTTTTGTTGCAGAAAGGAGACATGGGGCTATGCAAAAGTTATTCATAAAAAAAAGAGAAAATAAAAAAATGGCGATGAGAAAAAATGGATACAAAAGTGTCCGGGATATTTAAAACAATGGGTTCTCAGATGCCCGCCTGAAAAAAAAAGAGATGAATAAGATAGCCCCTATTCTCTTGCAAATGTTTCTAAGTTTCAAAAAGAGAGATATGTTTTCGAGGAGCATAGTAGAATTAGGTTAGCCACCATATATATATGCACATCTTGATTAGATTGTATGACTCAACTCTCTTTGGATCCATTGTTTGACTTTACAATATATGTATTGCAAGTATGCCCTAGCTTTCTCCCT
The DNA here is from genome assembly GCA_904845875.1 of Miscanthus lutarioriparius. Taxonomy (NCBI): domain Eukaryota; kingdom Viridiplantae; phylum Streptophyta; class Magnoliopsida; order Poales; family Poaceae; genus Miscanthus; species Miscanthus lutarioriparius. The sequence goes on along the minus strand of CAJGYO010000007.1, from coordinate 56,534,128 downwards.
ACCTATGAACTCCACATAAAGCCTTAGTGGTAGGAAGAGAAAAAGGCATAACATCTTTATTGCCTTGGTGAGGATCCACAAATACCACATATATTGAGAGACTTGAGAGTGTCTTACAATGGAATCTCTGAGTTTTATTTTGAAAACCTATAAAAACTCTAGAATAATGGTTGAACAAAGAACTTGAGACAAAGTGCTTTACTTGATTGTTCTGTCTTTCAATTGCTCAAGACCCAAGTGAAGGCTAAGAAGCCCCATGATTGAAGGTAATACGGGTAAGTTTGAAAGTCAGTTCAGTTTATTCTACCCCAGAGGAGAATTTTTTATTGAACACCTATGTACTTTTGAGGTGTGAAAGCATAGTAGCAACTCCTGATCCATTGCTGAGTTTAGTTTTGCTAAGGAACTAGCAAAGGTTAAGCTTGGGGGAATAGTTGACGCTAGTTAACGACCATTATAAACCGTCAATTAAACATGGATAAGGGCATAAATGTAATCACCAATGAAGGTGTAGGGGTTTAAACTAATAAATTCCATGAGTTTTGGTGAATCTGTGTTTTCAGCAGGGTTTATCTAGAAAACCACCAAGGAGGACCTAATCGTCGAATGAAATTATGGAATTCCACCGTGATACCTACGTGGGAAGACTCTAGAAGGGTCCAAAAGGCAAATCCCCGAAGCAGGGCTTGACCCACTGCCATGTGGGGCCAACCGGCCTCTAGGTGGGGTAGCCCGACCCCTGTGGATCTAGTCTTTAGAAATAGAGAGATGGAGAGTAAGAGAAGAGTTTGGATGAGATGCTGGCGTGTCGATGCTCTCTCTACGGCTTGTACCTTGGTGGAAGTCAACCTTGCGTCTGAGATTTCTCTAGTAACCCACTTCTGATTTAAGTAAGTAACATGTTTATATTGTTCTTCTGGTTTGCGAGTCTCTTTTGGGTGCTTTAATCTATTGGCCTTAGGTTAAAGTATTATTCGTAGTGTAAGCATGGTGCTTAGACTCGGGTAACTCATGGATGTACCCTACATTCCAGATAGGTGGTAGCTCACGAGGGTGACTGTTATAGCCTCGTTGAATCCTCTGCAATCCACCTCCCATTTGTAGGACTAGCAGGATTCAGTTATTATAGGAAACATACTATGTCTTTGTTTCCCTTAGTAATATCCCTAGTCGAATAATAGAAGACATAGCTTATCAATATTAGAACTAGAAGACCTTAGCGATCTCCTCTACACTCCTGACTTTCCTAAGTCTTGTTGCTACTCCGGGTTAAGTTGGACCGTAGTTAACCTCACATGTTTCCCTATGGATACTATACTTGGAATACCTCTGGTGAAAGCTACAGTGGTATCCGTGCACTTGCGGATTTATTTGTGTGCGTTAAAATATACCAACACCCATGAAGGGCACTGCACTCTCGTCAGCGGAGATCATCCCCACCATGGCTAGCTCGATCACCAGAACATCAAACTCAGCCCCTCGTCGCCATCATGAATTCGACTAAGTGAGGCCACAAAGGGCTTAGGGGCTCTTGACTAGATCCTAACATAGGGATATGTTAAGCCTTGGGATCAAGGGTTTCCGACCGAGACACCCCCTGACCGACCCCTCTAGCATCACCCAAGGGCTCACATGTACCCTCTAGCAAGGGAATTCGGCTGAGCCCGAGCTTGCCCGCCACATCTGCTCAGGAATTAGGGGCTCGCTCGAGCCTCAGGCTCCTGATCAATAGCAGCCTAGACCCAATCCTTGGCTCCCTCCCGGTTTTTGGCACCAGCCAAGGCCCAGGCTTGAGACGGGTGCCCCAAGCCACCAAGGCTCGGGGAGCTCCCCACTGCTACCCTGCAGGCATGGCTCTATCAACTGCTCCTTCGACAGGGTCACGCACGAGCCATGACGCAAGAAGACAAACTACTCTGCTGGCTTTGGGGGTTCAGGGGCTTCTGGTCTCGCACGTCAGCCCCTCAAGGCGGCCACCTTCGACACCAAGAAGCCTCCAAAAGGTGCACCTGGTGGAGCTCGGTCCAAGCCGACACATCCTGACACTAAGCGTGTTAGAACTGAGCAGCCGGACAACATTCAAAGCTTTTTCAGCTCCATGACATCTCCATGATCCACACGACACCGCTGCAATACCCTCCTAGACTCCGGCTCATGTAAGGCATAGGCTCAACTCCCCCAAACCGCCATGTACTCGACCTACCTCAATATATAAGGGGAGGTTGGATTCCAAGAGGGGGAGGACAATTCTAGACTGATCATTAGAGTCCTCACCATTTAGCTCATGCTCGGCACCGAGAGCAGAGCAACCCAGAGAAGTGCGTCGATAGCTCCTCCACTGCTCCCATCAATCTTCCTCCTCTCTAACAAGGGGGAAGGTGCCACCGGCAGTGAGGCTTTCCTAGGATCACCACCGAGCGATCCCCTACCAAATCCCTCTCTTACACTCTGTTGTAACCCCTAGATTTTGGGTGCTCTTGAGTATAAGGATCATCAGCTGCTAGATGTAGGGCCCAAATAGCCCGAACTAGGATAAACCGTCATGCCCCTCTATGATTCTTGTGTTCTTTTGTCCACCCGAGCCACCAGAGACATGCACTCTGATACCCGATGAACAACAATACTTGCCGAAGTTTTGACCCCGCGACACAAGGTTTTTTAGTAATAGAAACTTTTAAGTGCTAATTATGCTTTGGTGCTTAAGGTAATTGGATTGGCATGACCGAGTCATGACACCTAGCCAACTGTGCTAGGCTCAGTTCACTGAAATGTGGCATTCTGACCATATAACATTTTAATTTGTTCCAAGGAATTATGTCTAACCAAAATAAGTGATTTTTAGTTATACATGTATATCCTATATTCCAATGAGTACACTACTATAATTAGTGGATGGTATGCAGGGACGAGGAGACCATTTACTTGGTGTAGAAGCCCCATAGTGGATGACACCTTGGTGCCTAGGAGAGTCTAGCAACAAGTAGTGAACCTTATAAGCTTACTTCACATGTCTTGAATGGCGGTGGTCCTTGTGGCTTGCCCATCCCTTGATTGGTGTAAGGCTTGGTGACTAGCAGCATATCTATTGTGGAGCTTCAATGGATCTAGAGGTTGAGTTTTCACAATCAATACCACGAGATAAATCTTGTCTCGAGGAGTTCGCCCTCTCTTGACTTCCTCTCTAGCTTATGCATTTAAGATTTATCATTGTGCTTATTTTTTGTGGTCTTCACTTTCCAATGTTATAATAGGAGAGTTGATAGGATTGGCTATAAGTTGCAAAACTCTTTATATAGGTTGGGTTGGTTAGAGCATAGAAGAAAACCTTAAGTGCACATCATGCTAGTTAGTCTATGGATTTTCTAGTGCAGATCAAGTTGGAGCCGAGGTTAAGTTTTTTAGTGATCTAATTCACCCAGTACCTCTTGGGTACTCACATGTCCCCCTACACTGGTGATGGTTCAAACCTGAACTCCCTCACCGAGTGACTGCCACCACCTCCATAAACTGAAGTGGCACCACTATTATTGGAATCACTCCATCAACTCTAACAGCCTTCTATCACATCAAATGCAAATCTCTCCATTTCTGATGCCTCAAAACCCCCACCTTTCACAAGTTGTCTCCCACCACTACGTCCTCTTCGTTGCACAAGCGACCACCGCCAAGTGGCATCCTCCCAAGCACTCCCTCTACACCAACTCCTGGCACAAGTTAACCTGCAAATCCAAAATCCAAACCCCTTAACTAGGGGCAAATCTAGCTGAGAAGACCATCAGGGTTATCAAGGTCAACTCAATTGTATGATACACCGCAAATCCAAAATCCTAACCCCCAAATCTGAACTAGGGGCAAATCTAGCCGAGCACACCATCAGGGTTATCAAAGTCAACTCCATTGTATGATATAGATTTTATTGAGTCTTAACCTTGTTTTACTAGAGGATTTATAGATTTTGTTGTGGTTGGAGAACTTGACAAATAGGGCAAAATTTGCCTATGATCTTAGCACGAATTGATAGTTAAAAAATTAATTGAAGGATAAGAAAGATTTCGATCGTTATTGAATAGTACCGAAGCTGCATTTTTTAAACATTGAAAGTCCAAATTTTGAACAGCTTAGCAACAAGCTTATCCTAACTGACATTCAATCTTACTCTAGAGATATGGTAATATGTAGAAGACCATTATTTGAAGCACACACATAATCAGGAGTGCCTTTGTTTCAAAGAGATGGAGATAGATTATACTTAGAATTTTCTTCTTAATATAATGAAGCGCAACTCTCTTGCGTTTTCGAGAAAAAAAGATTATACATTTATGGAACATCTTCTTAGATATTAGCACGATAAAAGTCATAACGGGGTTCTTATGAGTGGTTTAAGAAAATATGTTATAATTACCACTACTGCAGAATACTCATCACCATGGTTTTTGTCCTCATTGGTGACATGTAATGGTGATAATCAAGATACTATCACCGTTGGCTCGAAATGGTAGTGAAAATTATTATCACTGTCATCTCGCTATACAAACAGGTGGTGATAATTGAGAAAAAAAATCAGCCCCAAGCCCATCGAGCCCACAATCTCAGCAACCGTCATCGTCCTCTTCTGCGTTGCCGGTGCTGCTACCCATCCTCTCCCCCACTGGATCTACGATGGCCAATCCTCCCCCACTAGATCTTTCACATGGTCGAGTTCCCTACACCGGACTGTCGATAACCCACCATGCCGCTCTGCTAAGGCCCGACTGCAGATAGCCCCATGAGGCCCTACCGATGCCACCACTAAGCCGAGGCCTAGTTGGGCCGCTCCACGAGGTCCCGCTGCTGCCTCTGCGTGGGGTAGGATTGGTAGGTTAAGATCCTCGAGGCCCTATCATTCCCCGCCATGTCGTGTTGCTGCTGCCACATGGGTTCAAGTGGGTGGGGTGCGACAGTTGAGTTGGGGTGGGTAGGACAATGGGGGTGGGGTATGACAATTGAGTTGGGGTGGGTGGGATGATGGCTAAGAGATGAAGAGGAGGTTGCTGGTGTGGGAAAAAGAAATGAGAAGGCCAAGACTTAGGGTTTAGGAGGTGTTTTTTATATCACTACTATAGAAAAGCACTAAAGAGGCAGCTAGGAAGCCTCTATAGAGGTGGCTGCCCCAACCACCTCTGATTTTCAAACTCTGAAATCAACGATTTGTAGAGGCAGTTCTCTAGCTGCCTCTACAAATCGGTTTTCTGGAGGCGGTTGGAAATAGGTGGCGTCTCTAGAAATTGATTTGTTGAGGTGGCTGCATTCGAACTGCCTTTACAATCATTGTCTAGAAGTCACAAATTTGGGTCAAAAATAGCAAAAAAATTTAATCCCGGGCCCAAAAAATAGGAATTTTTAAATCCTAGGAGACTCCACTAAGCAGCCACACGCGTGCCATCACAAATCACATAATTTTTCCTGTGAAAAACGCGCACTTCGCGACTACGGGCGATTGGACCCATGATCTCAGGCCTCGAGCGTTCCTCCCCTACCCACTCCATCCATAACATGCTTATGTGGGATATTTGTCCTCCTCATTTTATCTTCATCTAATTTTAAAATAAGTATTTAAGACTCTAAACCAACTAAAGTTTTTCAAGATCTACAACTTTGGTTTTAGTTGTTACTCCATCCGAGGTGTTTGAATTTTTTTTAAATTTCAAATGTGAGAAATTCAAACGTAATTTTACATGCATAGATGCTTTTAAATGAAAAAGTTATCGACTGCAAAGTTGCATAACTTTTCAAGATCTACAGTTTTTGTTTCATCGTTTTTCCATCCAAGTTTGTTTGAAAAATTCGAATTTTACTATACAACTTCTATTTTTTAGAGGCGACTCTATCGACTCCTAAAAATCGATTTCTATTGGCAGTTAGAAATAGAACCACCTCTAAAAGTAGTGGTATTTATACAGGCGGCTAGGAACAACCTCAGCTTCTACAAATGCATTTCTAGAAGGGGCTCAGTTTGGAGGCAACTGTAGAGGTGGGCTGTAAATTGACACACCTTAAAAAAAAAGCTCTCGCTGCTGAAATCAATTTTGTAGTACTGCATGCAGATGGTCGTTGCGCTGGCAGATGGGCCGGATGTGCTTCTACGAAGGTGTAGCTAGTTTAAATCTATTCATCGTCGGTTCATTACATGAACCGGTGAAAACGGTGCTGGCGGAAACCATTTCTATACTACAAGAACTAACTACCTTTTTAAGTGGTAGATACCTTCTGTTTATGAATTTGGAAATGATATTATTAAATTTATATTGAAATTAATTGTCTAAAAGCTTATTTTGCTATGTATATTACACCCATATATAACAAGAATTAATTATCAAAGTTGTTGTTTGAAAACAGTGCCGATGTCTAAATTAAAACGTCTCTATTTGAAGCCTGAGGGTCTAATTAATTAGTACACTAGTGTATGAATGTAGCCAATGCAGTCCCTTTACTGGATGAGGCTGGTAAAGCATGTAGATGCAGCTCATCCAAACGACAGATAGCTTGGCAAGAACGGAACTCGACTAGCGCTGACCACTGCACAAAACATGGAGACGCAGCAAATAGCAATGTAGTTAGCAGCTGCTCCCAGCACTTTTTTTGCATAGAATCTGTGCGTGGCTACATACATGATACATTCCGACCCTGTGCCCAACTGGTGCGCTGCAGCATGCAGGAGAGCTACGCATCCATCTCGATGCGATACGCTAGGAGGCTAGGAGCTAGCCCGTCCATGCGCATCGATCTCACTCAGTGCCGTGTGCCGACCACGGCCATGCATGGCCTCACCCTCGACTCACACGCATGCGTAAGGCAGAGAGCAGTAGTGGCGCTTGCTTTTGTTTTTCCTTTTGAAGCCTCAATGATCAGCGTGTATATGTTCCCATCATTTCATTGTTGGCTCCCTGTGCATCGTCCATGCATCTTTCTGTGCCGTCCACATCTTGGAGCAGGCGTGTTGGCGCCTTTAATTTGCTGCATCAAGCAAAGCAAGAGGCCCTAACTATACGAGGCATCCACAAAACGACACGTGTACGTTAGGTAAGTATGTGTCGCGTCTCATTTTCGAGTTCAGAAGATTTTTAGGTGTCACCCACGCTTTTTTTCTTCTGCCGTGAGTATGGGGCGTGAGGCCGGCACCACGGGATACTGTTAATTTAGCGAGTGTGAGTAACACTCGACAAATAGTACTATATACTCGGCAAACTCTTTACCGAGTGCCACACTCAGTAAAGTGGACTCGGCAAACAACGACTCGGTGAAGTTATTTTACCGAGTGTCTAATATCGGCACACTCGAAGGAGAGACTTACCGAGTGCTACAATGACACTCGGTAAACAATTATGACTTGACGGTCGTCAGCCTCCAAACTGTTAATTTAAGGCGACGTTTACCGAGTGTCACTAGCAGCACTCGGTAAATAAATTAGCATTTCATGATTAAAACAATTCCGCAAATAAATTTTTTGAATAATGTTTACCGAGTGTAGCTCCTAACACTAGTAAAATAATAACCATTTTCGTGATTAAAATAATTCCGCAAATAAACTTCAGGAATAATGTTTACCGAGTGTTTTCACTCGGTAAAAAGTAGTCAAATATTTCCGAGTGGGGAAGCGGCACTCGGTAAAAAATGGCACCCTCGGCAAAATTCACAGAATCAGAACTAATTTGGTTCTGTTGGCTGTTTTACCGAGTGCTACACTCGGTAAAACTAACAGAATCTCTGTTTTACCGAGTGCTACACTCGGTAAAATATGTCCACATAATTTTTTTTTGTTTGTTTCAGTGCATATCCGGTCACAATAAGCAACAAAATAACAGGAAATTATAATAACATGACAGATAGGCAATATATATCATATATATGTCCACAAATGTCGCATCCACTCACAATAACAAACATATGTCGACAAGCACCATGCAAAGTCCACAAACATCATCAACATATGTCCAAAGTCCACAAAGTTCAACCAAGTCCACAGTTCAACATACAAAACTATCAAACAAGGTCGGATGGCCTGTCACATGGTCGGAGGCCTGCGGAGAAACGGAGTCAAGTCCAGGTCTTGATCACCCTGCATATCGTTGTTCGATCCAGCTGTAGAAGGTCCCTAGAATGAGATTGCACATGTGAGTCAAAGCAAATTCTAAGGTCTAAGCTATGGTAGGTCAAACTAAGGTATAAGTCGAAGGTAGCTCTATATGACACAAAAGTGAAGAGTGCATCTAAGTGACTCACAAGAGTGCCGTCGCGCGGAGGTGGAGGCACCAACGGTATCATCGGCGGCGGCGGAGGCGGTGGAGGCTGGCCCATGCTCTGAGAAAAACAGGCCATGTACTCGTACCAGTCCTTGTGCGCCTGCTGGAAGGCCTCAAGCTGGGTCTGCACTCGCGCCCTCTCCTATGCCAACTCGGCCTGGTGTGACAGCTCGAGGGCCTGAAGCTGGCTCTGTGAGGCCTGCTGTGACTCCTGCAGGGCTTCAATCTGGGCCTACAATTATTTATCACATAGTTAGAATGCAAATAAAGAACGAGTAGAAAATGAATGGACAACGAATGCAACAGAACTAACCTGGAGTGCTACCACCTGGGGCTGTGAGCGTGGGCGTATGGCCGGACTCGAACTCGTGCTCCGGGCTCTAATCTGGGCGAGTGTCTGAGTGTTGGCCGTGTCTATGGTGCTGTTGCCCATATAGTACCACCCGTGTGGCTTACCTGGTCCCAACCTCATGATGATGTCACCCTCGAGGTCAGCGGTGCTCGGATCAAATTCTGACCCATGGATCTCTCTCGCCATCGCCGTGTACTCGCTGAGGCGCCTGTGCACGCTCGGGTTGCTGTATGCCTCGGGCAGGTCCTCCAGGTTGTAGACGAGGTCGGGGTCCTTTGCATTGCCCTTGTGTGCCAAGGCATATGCCTTGAACGAGGCGCACTCCTGGCCGGGGTGGAACCGCGTCTGTAGGAAGAAACACAACAATAAGATATTATGCATTCAGAAGTTATCATAGCAACAACGAAATGAAATCCGCGTACATATCTGGCTGCATATTCCTTGAGGGTAGTGGGGCCTTGTTTGTGCGAGGAACCCTGCATCATCACACGGCAACGTGAGCGTACGACGTGATATTGCTCGTACTCCTCACTCAACCACTTGTCCACAATGGCCTCCCAGCAGTTGTCCATCCCCGCACACCAAGCAGGAGGCACCTGCACGTACACGAGCACATGACAAATCATAAATCAATTTCAGTACAATTAATCGCAGACGATGTATCATCTCATGTTTACCGTCAAGTATTGCTCCTTAGTCAGGGGCAGGTGCACTGCCTGCGCTCTGGTGACTCTGTGTCCTCTGCGGCCATGGTAAATTCTTCTGCACTGGAGCTTTGTCTCATAGAAGAGGTCCTGCACTCGGTGAACACAGACTCTGTTCACCACGTCATCCGCGTCCTCCCTACGTACTCCCTCCGCCAAGGTGTAGTAATCCTACAAGCAAATACAATCAGTAATATACAATTAATGTGATGTTATTATCAGCATAGTGCGATGAACACGTACCAGCTCTTTCATCACCCGATCGGCCTTGCTTTGTTATAACACCCACCGCCACTCGATCGGTCGATCACGGGCGGCGTGCTAGTGGGACCACTTCATGGCGGGCTGCACAACACCATCGATCCTCACCATCCTGTGGTAGTTTGCCCCGCATGTAAGACCAGGATCCCGTTTACTCGGCAAGAGTGACTCCACAGGATCACCATTTCCCAATCCCTCCACAAAGTTATTGAGATTGAATATTAGTTTCGTTATAACTTAAAAAACCTGTGAAGTAGTGTTAACATGCAAAAATTACTTACTTAGTTCGGAGGGTCGAATCATTGGCCGCCTCTCAGATGGGTAAGTCCGGGAGGCGCGATGACCCTCGCAGCCCAAACCGTAGGCACCCCATTTTCTCTCTCTTGACAAGTCGGCATCCTCTCTCGCTCGGCCTCATCCTCCCTCCGTGCCTCCTCCACCGCCTCCGTTATCTCCTCCCTGGTCTCCTCCTCCTCCTCATCCTCCTCCGTGGCCGCTATGAACTCGTCATCGTCGTCCTGTGGAGGAGGTGTCGACTCTCGACGCCCTCGTCGTCGCCGTCCTCCTCCTCCACCCTGGGCTCCTCCTCCACCCTGGGCTCCACCTCCACCCTAGGCTCCACCTCCCACAGGCACGCCTCGTCGCCGTCCCTCCTCCTCCTCCCCGGGCACGCCTCCACCTCGGCCCTGCACGCGCCTCCTCCTCCACCCTGGCTGGACCCCTCGCCACCAGCCAGTAAGGTCATAACCGACCTAATCTTCCTGATTCCACCGCCCACCATCAATCACCTGCAACAAAAGGAATAAACTATCAGTACGCATATACAAAAGTAAATGTATCATACATGTATAAAAGAGATGCAAAATAAGTAAATGTATCATACATGTATAAAAGAGATGCAAAATAAGTAAATGTATCATACATGTATAAAAGAGATGCAAAATAAGTAAATGTATCATACATGTATAAAATTGCCATAAGTACTACAGATCTTACATGTACTAGAAATAATCATCAAGATCATCGATAGGTGGGCCAAAAATCTCATCATCGCTATTGTCGACGTAATTATGATCGTCTCTCAAAGTCTCATCACTAGCGACACTGCCTGAATGGTGTTGCTCAAGTAATAACAAGTCCTTCGCATTGTGAACCTCCTCTCCATCATTCCCGTCAACAATGACCGTATCATTGTCTACTTCCATTGCGAGATCTACATCTAAGACAATCTCAAAACTCCCTTATAATCCTTCTTCTTGAAAGAACTCTCCGTCATATGTGTTTGCATCGATGTTATAATCATCATCGTTTTGGGACGGAATTACTTTACCATCTTGGCGATACCTTGTACACAACATCATACGCCTTAAGACAGTCTTTGGTTTGGCACGGGTATGAGAGATAATAAACTTGCGTGGCCTATTGGGCCACAATGTACACGTCGTCTCCTAGCAAGACGGATGACTTTAGAACTTCGACTAACCCAAGCTCAGGGGTCTTTATCACTTCTTTGGGATCAAACCAATGGCATTTGAATATGACATGACGAAGAGGTACACAACCAGGAAACTTGAGTTTGTATATTTCTTCAATTATTCCATAGTAGTCCAACCCATCTGTGCCTGGCGTGAAAACACCGGTATTTGTGGTTCTTCGATTCAGCCGACTCTGCTCGTGCCGAGTTGTGTGAAAGCGGTATCCATTGACATCGTACACAGAGAATGACTTGACCCTAAATTCAAATCCATTGGCAACTTGCCTCAACTCGGCACTCATAGACACGTCAGTTTTGGCCTGCTAGTTCAAGTAGGATGATTCGTTATATATTTGTCGAGTTGAGAGTTAAGTACAAACAACCAATGAAATTGAACAGTACCTCCTCCTTGAACCAACAAATAAAAGTGGGATTTCGTTCTCCCACGCCATGTCTTAGAAGGGTTTCAACTTCCGCTTCGGTGGGTTCCCTCCGTGATGGACGATGGTAGAGGAGAACAAATTTGCTGTAACGGCCGTTAACAAGAGGGTGCATGCGAAATATTGACAAGAAAAGAAACAAGTTTGTGTAAAACTTACGCAATGTACGGGCCAACCTCTTCAAGGTTCCGCAACACATATAGCTGGATAGAGCGCCACTCTTCTAGGCTCAACATCTTCAAGGTAGGTTCACTTGCACTTCCGAGTTGTCCTCGGAAAAGGCTGAGGGTCGACTGATTGTCGGTAGCATTGTAACGAGGGGGTGGATTATGCACGTTAGGAAGGTTGTCGGCATAGTATCTTGTTGTGAAGTATGACACCTCCTCCACAATGGATGCCTCTGCACAGGAAGCTTTAATTTTGCATTTATTTTTGCATTTTGTTCTAAGAACCTTTAGCCATCGCTCAATTGGATAGCACGAACGGGCATGCATAGGCCCCCCCATTTTTGCCTCATATGGTAGGTGCAAGAGCAAATGTTGCATCGGATTGAAGAAGCGGGGAAAGATCTTCTCCAACTTGCGAGCAACACCGGGGCCATTCTTTCCATTTCTTCAATCTCGATGCGAGAGATATCTCCTTAGCACATAGCTTGCGGAAGAACATGCTCAACTCGCCATCACTGCGCCAGATGTGATCGTGGAAATAGCCACGAACCATCACTTTGGAAGAAGGCGTTCAATCCATATGTGGTAATCATGACTCTTGAGCCCTGTGATTCGCATGGTACTTAAGTTCACACCCTCCTCCAATTCACCGCATACCCGTCTGTGGAACATCAACGATTGGAACCATTGAAGAACTTCTTTCTTTTGGGCCCTCGTTAGGGACGAAGTCGGCCTTAGGCTTCTTCCATGACTTCCCGTAAGGGAGGCAACATGTTTAGCTTTGGTCTATCGTGACGGCGTTGCTTGATCCAATCTAGCCTTGACATTGTCCTTTGACTTTTCCCAGTCCATGATTGTGTGAAGGACCGCCTCGGTGAAATTCTTTTCAGTGTGCATTACATCAATGTTATGTGGAAGAAGGAGGTCCTTAAAGTAAGGAAGCTTCCACAAGCACGACTTGTGTGTCCAGGCATGCTCTTTTCCGTATCCCACGAAGCCCCCCTTTTCATTGTCGACCACAAGACCATCTAACATCTCAAGAACCTGGGCACCTGTCATCATTTCCGGTGCAGAGTCTTCCACTGTGACACCTTTTCGAAAGTTCTTCTTGTCTCTCCTGAATGGGTGGTCAAGAGGGAGGAATTGTCGATGTTTGTCAAACGAAGAAAACTTGCCCCCCTTCTCCAACCGAAAGAACTCCACAGCTGACTTGCATATCGGGCATGGCATCTTCGTGTGAACACACCAGCCACAAAATAACCCATAAGCCAGGAAGTCATGCATGGAATAATGGTACCAAATATGCATTCTGAAGTTTGTCTTTGTGAATCGGTCGTATGTCACTACCCCTTCGTCCCATGCACGGACCAAATCGTCTATCAAAGGCTCCATGTACACACTCATATTAGCCCCCGGGTGTCCTGGAAACATTACTATGCGGATGACTATGCAAAAGAACCATTATTCATCTTTTTCAGACAATGAAGAATGGAGATGACAACCCATTGATAGTTAATATTTCTTCTCTAGAAAATGCAATGACATTGTATGAAAAACAAAATTGACCAACCGCTGAAGAAGGTACAAGCATGGGATACCTCGTGCTACTCATTGCTAGATGTTGCAACTGTAAATGACTGAATATGAAGACTGGGATTCCATGGTTCATGTGTTCGAAGTAAACATTTGAAGTTTACAAATATAGTTCATAAACATTCGTCTCTATCCATCAGATTAAATAGAGCTATCTATCATCCACATTGCAGAATTATGAAAATTCAGTTTGTATCTACAAATGTTACATGTCCAGTTTGTATCTACAAATGCCTTTATCCTAAGGCCAGCACTTCAGTCAGTTCTTCCATACAATCAATCTTTAACCCTCAACACCATACTACCTACATATGTCTGGCTTGTACATACATCTAATTCAACAGGCAGTGAAAGATGGATGACAGGACAACATGAGGGAATCTATGAATCAAGATCTCATAGAAAAAAAAATCGTCTGACTTAAGATAAGGTCACACCTACTTGAGTAATACCTGAGCTTCTTTTCCAATTTTTGCTTAGATTTGAGCTCGTGCTTCTTAGAAGCCCCCTTCCTGCAGGCATTTCAACAAGAGGAATTTTTCAGAAATAAAGTGGCCATGTCCAGAGAACAAAAGTGAATATTTTTCGCACGGGTCTAATTCAAACATGGCTAAACAATGGCAGTATTGCAATCGAAGAACAGAGTAGTGCATGCTGATTGTTATTATTGGACTGTGACTGCAAGGTCATAGCATTGCTGACTCTTGATCACACTTTCTGTTAGTATGCTAGAATTGCAGTTCAAGGATCATTTGTAGTTCATTCCAAATGTTTTGTTGCCACAACTTCCACAGAGATGCTGAGGATTGCAAAAGTAGTTTCTTACAGGTCCTAAAACATAGTGTGACATCATTGTGTCTGAAAGGTTATCACTAACACTGATTGTTCATGATTTCTATACTCCTATAAGTAGTTTTAATCACATCACCATTGCCAGCTTTGAGAGTGTTACAAGCTCTACAAGATGGGTGTAAATATGTTGGCTGCGATGTGCAAAACTGCAGCCTTGTTGGTGTCCTTGCAGGCACAGCTAAGCACATTGGCATGCATGCCGCCGTGCATTGTTGTCTGAAGCAGGCAAGCTGGCTTCGCCAACTATGTAACTTGTTTACTTTATTTCAACTAAGATTCCGGTGCAAGTTATCTTGCTAAAATACATATCTTCCAGCTTTACTACCAAAGCAAAATTCCAGTCTGCAAATTAAATGCCACATCATGGATGGATTCGGTGGCACAGACTTAACGTTGTGAATTGTAACTAGCGGGCAACAAGTGGTCTCAGCCATGCATCAATTGAGACTGTCTGAAGTTTTGTAAAGATGAGACGTTGCCGGTGAAAGCCCCTAGAAGCACATACAATTGCTGTTTTAGCAATAAATGAAATGGATATAACAACAAAATTTAAGTATTCTATTATTGTCAGATTTCATTATCTAAACAAATTCAGCCCGATTCCATGTACATATCTAACCTCGGCAATCTGACGAAATCTGACTTAATTGCAATCTGACGAAATCTGACAGTAATCCTCAGACTGCAGAGAACATAGATTAGCAACAAACCTCGGCAATGGATGAGGTTGCAGCCCTTCCTTTCCCGGTGGCGGCGGCTGTGGGGGACCGCCCGGAGGCGGCCGCGGCGGTGGGGAGGCGCCAGCGACAGCGGGGAGGCGCTGGCGACGGCGTGGAGGGGAGGAGGCGGCCGCGGCGGTGGGGAGGCGCCGGCGACGGCGGGGAGGCGCCGGCGTCGGCGTGGAGCGCGCGGGCGCGGGCGCGGGGAGGCGGGCGCAAGTGCGGGGGACGGCGGGGAGGCGCCGGCGTGGGGGACGGCGGCGGTGCGGCGGGGATGCGCCGGCGTGGATGCGCGGACGTGTGTGTGTCTGTGCACGATTTGAGAGAGAAACGGCTAAGTGAATGCCTCTGTTTACCGAGTGCCTAGATATACGGCACTCGGTAAACTCAAGCACCGCAGCCCAATTACATGTGGGCCTGGTACATGTTTACCGAGTGCCCAGATCTACGGCACTCGGTAAACAGAAGCACCGCAGCCCAATAACATGTGGGCCTGGTACATGTTTACCGAGTGCCCAGATCTACGGCACTCGGTAAACAGAAGCATGGCAGCCCACTGTGGCAGACAGGTGGGCCGTGGCTAACCTTTACCGAGTGTTTGAGGTCACACTCGGTAAAAGTATCCATTATTTCATGCAAAACAAAAATAAAAAAATGCCAATTTAATCCTAAAATTCACCAAACTTTCACATGAACTATTTCATGTCATCTATTTACTATCTAAAAAATTCCAAGTTCAAATCATAATGTTGAATTTCACTCTTAATAGAAATCCTACTCGTCATTGTGAATGTTTAGCGTCTCTTTGGGAGATGTACCGGTTCGGCAGCGACGAATGTAAAAATACTTCGGAAACGTTATGAAAATTTTTCTATAACATAGATGTATGCTTCAATGTTAATTCTTCCAATCTCGTGATTTATCGAGTTCGATTTTAATTATTACAATTAAATTTACACGATATGTATCTAATTATCATAAAGAATGAAAATTTTATGAAATATAGTAAATAAATCGAAATAAACACCATATTTTGGAATGGAGTACTAAATATCATATGTGGATAGAGGAAAAAGAATGAAGGGAAAAACAAGAAATTTGGTTGAATTTTACCGAGTGTTGCGCCAATACACTCGGTAAAAGATAGTGTTTACCGAGTGTTGTGCACTTACACTCGGTAAAACTTTATTATTACCGAGTGCAAATACTTCTACACTCGGTAAACATGTCATGCCGTGACGCCGTTTGGCGCACGGTTGGTATACTAGGTGACGTGGCACCTCAATACCGAGTGTCTCTTTTTACCGAGTGCACCCCTTCGATAAACTTGTAGTTTTACCGAGTGTTTGAAGTTACCGAGTGTGCGGACTCGGTAAAGCGGTCTACTACCGGGTGTTTATTTTTTCCGAGTGTTGACACTCGGTAAGTAGTTTTTTCCGAGTGCTCCGACTTTTTACACTCGGTAATTGTCGGGGCACTCGGTAACTACACAGTCTCCGGTAGTGCGGTGTGCACAATTGACTATTTGAGCACGAATAATAAGATAATATAAGCAGCAGAGAAACCTCTATCTGGAATTTCCTGTAAATATAATTAGTCTTAAATTCTCCTCGTTTCGAGCTTGAACAGAATAGATGTTAGCAAAAAACGAAAATAAATCCCCAAGAATGTATACTAACAAAGAAAGATATGACATAAAGGGTTTGTTTGGCGCTGCACTTCAATCCACCTCATTCATACTCATATGGATTGAAACAGAAAATTAACTTGTTTTCCACCCCATTCTAACCCAATACTTGTGCATTGGAGGTAAACTAAAGTGTATAGCTAAACAAAAACCGAAAGTGGATAACAATTTGAGGTGAGAACTGAAATGAACCGAAAATGAATAAACACCTAAAAAGAGGAATTAGAAACATCTGATCACATCGTAGTAGACCCGGCCTAAAACCATTAAACCAACCCTATAAAATCAGAGGTGGGACATATCGTTTCCCCGTCACCTATCTGTCTCACTAGCTGGCATAATAGACAATATGGAACATATATGAACATTATATTGTGTTTGATGGATGAAGGGTATAAATGATAGATCTATGAAAAGGCTTTACTAAAAACATTGAGGTATTAGAAATCTTGACAGAGGTATATACATGCTGACATAGAGCTAAAGTTTCAACCAATAATCAGCTGTTTCATTTAATTAACACTCATCTCTTCAGTCAAATGCAGAAAAATAACCATTTTTTTTTCTAACAACGATGAATGGAAATATTATTCGGTTCAAAAATAAATTTATCGAAAATTGTTGGAAGCATATATGCATATAAACGGCAGGCAAGCAATGTGTTAGAAAGTAATGCCTAACTACCCATGTTATTATTTTTTTTTAGAATAACTACCCATGTTATTTGTTAACATATACACGTGCTTGTCTAACTAACACAACAATCTGCAAATATCTGACCGAACAGGCAAGACCTAACTACATCTTTCGATGAAAATAATAGTCGCATTAGTCCTAATCATCATACCTGCGGCAATCTGCGATATATATGCACATGATCGAAGTACCTTACTGCCGTACTTGATTAACAAACCTCTGAGCTCGAAACAGCATGGCCGGACCTCATCAACAACGATACGCCCCGCAGTCCGACCCAACTCCACAACTGACTGCCGAACCATGCATGCATGTGATTGATCTGCCTGCCTGCCTGCCGGTCATGCTTGGGTTGGGATCTTCTTTTCGGCACTGCGATCGACGCAATACGTGCAACATGGACTGTTTGGCGGAAAAGCCATGTACATATTCTCCCCGCTCTCAAGCTCCAGGCACATGCGCCGCTCCCCGTCCTCTACTTCTCCTCCCCTTCTCTCCATGTGTATATTGTACACCTGGATGGAGGGGGGTGTCCTGTGCGCGGCCATCCGGCCTAAGTTTGGGAGTGGCATTTGTGGGTGTTGGTGCCGTGGCGGCATGCAACTGTTCACGCGATCGAGGCGCCATCGATGGCTGCCGGCACCCCAAGGAAAGGAAGAGCACCCCTACCTACAGCTCGACAGTGAACAACCCTGCAAACACATGGGCATGGTATGCATGGAGTCTCGCACCGTATGATGCACAAGAAAAGAGCGAACGAACGAACGAGCGAGCTGTCGGTCCATCAGGCGGACGGACAACAGTGCGATCGATGCGTCGGCGGATGGATGATGATCCAAGGCGGCAGCGGCAGACAAAGCGACGTGTGGCAGGGCCCGAGTGGAACCGACGATTGAAGGAGATATATACACAGAGATCGGAGGAGTACCGTGCGTCATCATGCGGTCCAAGATTGGTCAGTCTTTAGCTCTAGGTATGCAAGCGTGCGTACTTGCCATATTGCCGGTAGGCCAGACAGCCTGACCAGCCACACCGTAGTTTCAAGAAGGCAACAACCGCATCATGTCGGCGTGGGTCATATAGTACCGTCGGAAGAATCTCAGATGCCGCATGATTGGAACTGGATACATTATTCTATTCTATAAGCAATGCGTGTCTGGACCTTCACATAAAAATATCAGGAAAGGGAAAATCCCTACCAAAAACTCAAGATTTTTACGTGGATGATGGAGAAGAATGCAATTCTAACCAAGGATAACATGCTTAAAAGAATCGGAACTGCGACTCTTGTTATTTCTGTGATCAAAATGAAACTATGCTACACCTCTTGTTAAATTGTAGTGTATATATAGAGTGATTTTGGGCTACACCTGCTATGACATCCCCAGATCTCCACAACAAGGCTGGAACTGGTGTAAAAAATGACTACCAAAGGGGAAGAAATTCCATGTCGCGGGCATTGGAGCCATTTGCTGGGCAATACAAAAAGCTTGAAACAAAACATGCTTGGAAGGAAAGGTGATTAACAACCTAATTGAAATTATCTGCCACGCCTGCTCTTATGCGGTTCTAGGCAGGTCTCTACGCTGAAGATGGCAAGGCAATGCAGAACGACGGAGTGAATGCTGTGCTCCAGGTTGCTGCAAAGCTTCTAGCCAAGCCAAAGCAGGCTGTTAAGGGCCTCAACCTGATTCGAGATGCTGATCGATCATGAAGAAGGTGATGATCAGGGACTTGCCAAATGGATAAAATGACAGTTCGTTTGTTTTGAAAGGCGCCACCTTGGGCGCGGCCTTCCTGGAGGCCAGTGGGGAGCCAGGGTTCGAACCCCAAACCAGCAGCTCCACTCTTGGAGACTTTGCCAGCTGCTCTATGCACTCTTCCCTTAAAATGACAGTTCGTTTCATGAGAGATACAGTTTTTTGTGACGTTGTTGGGTGTTGTCACCCATCTAATCTGGGGGTGACTTCCCCTTGATTTAGAGGAAGAATTGGGGGAATTTAGAGGGGAAATTGAGGGAAGGAGCGGCAGCCCTAGGGCTGGCTGCTTCTGGAGAAGGAGAGGGAGTGGCAGCAGCGAGGGCAGTGAGCACGCGTAGGCGGAGAGAGGCGGTGGCAGCTTGAGAGGCGAGGGAACAGAGATAAAGGGTTTTACCATAAATTATTCTTAATTAATTACAAAGGATACATCTCCCTTTATACTTATAGGGAGGATTCGACTCGACTTGACTTGACTTACAAGCAATCCTAACTTCTGGACTCTTCCTAATTCTAAATCTAGATGGGCTGCGCGGCGCGCCACAATGTGTGCTACAGTACCCATTCTGCAGTGCATGTTGGTACTGTTCACGCTGGGCCCAATTGGCCCGTCTTAGGCCCAACACCTCTGAGGCCCGTCACGGCTATTACGGGCTATGACACTACTCTCCCCTTTTCTGCACAGCGCGTCCTCGTGTTGTATCGCTGCCTAATTGTTGACGTCGTCCGGGTAAAAAGCTCCTCCAATGGTCATCGTCTCGATGTTGATGGTGAAGCGCCTTAGCCTTATCCCCGCATGGATGATGTATTTGAGGGGCATGGTCGATGATGAATTCGAAGTACTACTGGAGGTTGCTGATGCAGCTGAAGGTGACGACAGTGGTGATGGCCGTGCCCTGGTGGTGGCGCCTATTGCTGCTGAGGTGGTGTCGTGACGATGGGGTCGGGGAGCACGTCCTCGTGCTAGAATCTGCCATGTGCTTTATATAGAGGCCTCGTGGTGTCGCGGATGGGGTTGATGTTGTGGCGGCCATCTTTTATTTTTGTTGAGGTGTTGAAGCCTGCCTGATGTCACCCGTTGCATCATTGTGGTGGTGACCATGGTTATCGCCCGAGGTAGCCCTATAGCAATGATTGAGCTTGTGCTAGGTGTGTTACCCCCTTTGTGGTAGTACAGTTTGTGATGATAACCTCATAGTAGATGGTACTGCTGATGTCGTGGCCATTGAATATGTGGGCATGGCTGCACTTTAGTTATAGCTAGGCGATGAGGACATTGTTGATGGTCTTTCTGACGGTGGTGTTGACATCGAAGCAGTGTGAAGACGTGAAGGCTTTGTTACTCCTTCTAAAAATGATGATGTTGCAGCCCATATGCCTAGAAGTGTGTTGAGACGCCTTGTTTGTTGGAGTTGCTAAGGTCAAGGCGCCTTGGATAGCATTCTCTGGTGGTGCTACATTATAGTTGGCCTGATTAGTTTTAGGAACATTTTGAAGATGTACCTAGTCTTTTACTATTTCAGCGGCTGTGTTGATGATTTTTGCTAGTTGTAGACGTTGCTGCCGAGCCATTGAGATTGTTGTGGTCGTCACTTTTGGTGGTGTTGCACGACCATCCATTGTAATGATGGTAATTGGTGTACGATCCACGATCTGTGGCGCTTGTGGATGTAGAGGGATATCGAACAAACCGATGCGGATGACACCTGTTGCAGCTTCTTGTGTTGTGTCTTGTCGTGGCATCCATTGCTGACATAGATTTGGTGATGTAGTAGCGCGCTGAAGAGGTTGCAACTGTGTTTTCTTCTCTCGCCATTGAAGCTATAGGTGGAGAAATTTTTGAGGTGGGGTTTATATGTTGGCAAACCTGGGGATGTCCAGTTGTTGATTAGGATTGCTGACTACTGTAGGTCAGAGGTTATTGTTGTGGAAGCATCGGGAAGGCCGGGAATTGACCCCACTAGTTGAGGTGGAGGAGGATGAGTGACCTTTGATGCGCTAACTGCACTAACTGAAGGTGAAGCACTGTCTGGAGGAGAGGTAATCTTGTGTTCCTCCTGAACACTTTGAACTGTGGTGGTTCCCTTTTCCAAGTTGTTGGTGGAGGACGTGGTTGCTGATAGTTGCCTTGTTGTAGCCTTGTCGTTGTCATCTTCGGAATGGGCGCCTAAGGCATCTGTAGCTGATACTGCGGTTGTCGCACTGGTCAGCGATGTAGGTAGCATCTTATATGTAGCAATGTTGGCTGATGAACAAGGCGTGAGGCCAGATGTGGTAGTGTCAGCCTTGGTTGCTCCTAAACCTTTGGTAGTCCTCCGTGTAGTAGTTGTTGGTGGAGGTGATGCCAATTGTGTGGAAGTGGTACTCGTTGTTGATGTTGTTGTCGATGAAGGAGTAGTAGTCGGCCCAGGCGGTACCGACTTTATGGTGATGTCGCAAGCATGTGACGGAGGTGTAGACATGGCCAGCTGTGCTGTAGTAATCATCGTTGTTGTAGGTTTTGCAGGGGTTAGTGATGGTGCTGATGTAGATGTATTCGACATATAGTATGCCTTGGGCGACGTTGATGCGGTTGATGCTGGTGTCGATGTAGGCGCAAAGGAGATCGCATCCGAAGACACTTTAGATGCATCTGTAGCAAAAATGTTTGGAGTAATTTGCTTATCGGATTTAGTGGATGTCGTTGTTGGTGCTCCTCCTTTGAGTGGGATTGGTGCCTCTGGTGCTTTGCTCTTCGGCTGATTTGGATCTATTGTCGATGGAGAGCTTTGATGACAAGCATAAGTTCCATCTAGCACCTTTCGCCTATGATGAGGTATTGGTGTAGATGGCAATGGTGCTGGAACTACTGCCGGTTAATATGTTGTCAACCCTGGTGTTGGTTTGATGTTTCAATGCACAGCCGTTGTTGACGGAGTGGTAGATGTTCCCATCTCTAGATGCAACCAGAGAAAAAATTTGGTGGAAATTTGGGTGTAAAATCCATCGGTTGCTGGAGTTGTCGATGGGAGAACGTAGATCGGCGCCTTTGTCCATTGGTAGAAGCCGTTGCTGAAGTCTACCTTGGTAGTGGATAAAAATGGCTTCGAGATACCATTTGTCACCCGCCTAATCTAGGGGTGGCTTGCCTTGATTTAGAGGTAGAATTTGGGAATTAGAGGGGAAATTGAGGGGAGGAGCGGCAGCCCTAGGGCTGGCTGCGTCTACAGAAGGAGAGGGAGCGACAGCAACGAGGTGCTGCAACCGTCTGAGCGAGTGATGGGCGGCGTGGCCGCTGCGGTGATGGCTAGCGGCGGCGCGGTGCACTGCATGACCACGGTGTGGAGCAGCGGCAGCGAGGGCGCGGCAGCGTAGGGCAGGAGCGGCTGCTGCTGTTGGCGGCGATTGCTAGGGCAGTGAACGCGCATAGGCGGAGAGTGGTGGCTGTGGCTTGAGAGGCGAGGGAACAAAGATAAAGGTTTTTACCACAAACTATTCTTTATTAATTCCAAAGGATACATATCCCTTTATATTTATGGGGAGGTGTCGACTCGACTTGACTTAACTTACAAGCTATCTTAACTTCTAGACTCTTTCTAATTCTAAATCTACATGGACTGTGTAGCGTGCTACAGTACCCATGGATATTGTTCACGTTGGGCCCGATTGGCTTGTCTTGGGCCCAACACCTCCGAGGCCCGCTATTGTGGGTTGTGACACGTGTGTTCTCGCTTGCAACTGGTTGCATGTTGGCTGTCCAATGTAATGGCGGTAGTTTCTCTGGTCTTCGAAGTCATGGATAGCTTGGCTTAAAGCATCTCCAATAGTTCTCAAAATACCAATTGGTAAATCCATGAGTTTTCCAAGTGGCTAAAAAAAGATGGGAGCATATTTGTTGAACTGCTCCAACAGTTTTTTTTAAATCTTGCTCGTAAAATATATAGAAGACAATTTTGCATCATGGCTTTTAAATTATTTTCAAATCACTCTAACCATGTTTGTACTTTCTCTGTCTCTTGTATATTTGCATTGGGAATCCTGTCCTACTCCCATATCCTTCCTCCTCTAGATTGACCGCTGAAGCGCATGCCTATATTTGCGCTCGATTGGGTGGATTTTTCCAAGTGTGGAAAGATTGAGAGTTAAGGTAGGGAGTTGTTTGAGAGCAGTTTTATCAATCTTGCTAAAAAATCAAGATTGGGAGTGGGTTTTGGAAACGCCTGGAGATGCTCTTAGAGTCAAATTTCTGAACTCTCGAAACTGCTGTATTTTGGCTATTCTGTTAACGGAAATGGGGAGTGCCTGAATTAAAAGAAAGTAACGCGTGTCAGACCAAGAAGAACTATATTATTATTGTTCGTTCTTTTCCAATCGAATTAAACAGGGATCCTAAAGTCCAAAAGATGACTTCTAGAGTTGAGATAAAAATGAAATCCTAAATCAATTACTCCCTCGATTGAGAAAAAAAATCTAGCATAGTACCGAATCAAACCATTTTGATTTTGGCCAAATTTATATAAAAATATTAATTTTATGATACTAAACAAATGTAAATTCATTATGGAACACATTTACAAGCACACCTATTTTGTGTTATAAATATTGATATCTTTTTTATAACCTTAGTCAGAAATTAGATAGTAGAACTAAAAATAGAACTAGGAGTTAGTAGTCGTCTTTTTGGCAGTCGGATGCCTCAAATATTTCTCTCTGATTTTACATGACCTAGCATTTTGCTTTTACTAATTATAGAGGCTTCATATATTGATAGACTTTACATAAATTTTAAACATATATGGCCATTGATTTGGTAAATTCTAATCTTCCCTACTAGAGATAGCTCATTTGTGCTACCACATTAACTACAATTGGTTGCACATGAACAATTAGTGATCTTATCGTCATAACCAGTCTTTGGTTGCATTCATAGATAAATGATTGAATGGATGTTAATCGGTCGTCATGGTACCTACTCCCTCTATCCCAAAAATATTGCAATTATAGGGCCGGGCACAAAACCAAAGATAGGTGGTAAATTACAAAAATACCCCTATAAAGGTTGTACCCAACCCTTCTCCCAATACCACATCCGAAGCAACCAGGCCACCTGTAGGTCGCGTCAACTCTGACTTCCTCGCCGCACCCTCCATGCGCCTCCATTCCAAGTCCCAATCCTTCTCCCCGTCCCACACTCCAAGCCTGGATCCGGGCGGCGTCGACACCGACTTTCCTGCGCCTTGTTGGCGGTCCTTAATGACTAAATCCGACCGCCAATTAAGACTCAAAAAGAGGAGAATAAGCAAACTTATACACATATGCCTTTACTACTAACATATTTCCACACGTATTTGGAAGATCAATGTTTTGCAGGACTTATACAACAATACAGTGGAAAATAAACCAAAAGGCGCAAACAGATAAAGCGCAATGCAGATTCGTGCAAAGGAAGAAAGAGAAGGCCCACCTAGCTTTCAACTCTGGGCGCCAAACCATCGAGGAAGGGGCCCAGGCCAAGCCACCAGCCCACCTAGCAAAGGCGGTGGCCAGGTGAGCCAGCCAGGGTGCGGCCGCACCCCAGGTGCCGCGGCCTAGGCCCAGCTTCCTCAGGCCGTGCCATTAATGCTCCCCAAGGGCAGTTTGCATGGGATCTTCTCCAAATATTCTACGAAGCCTTCTTGAGCACTAGTATAAGAGGAGGGGAAGAGCCCCCTCTCTCACACACCACACTTGTAGCCAAACACCTCACTACCACCTCTTGTAATTTTCCTTTTAGTAGTCTTTTGGAGCTTGGCAAAGCTTGTAAGAGGCTTGGACATCTTGGCAACAATTAGTATGAGAAATACAAATAGTTCCAATATGTTCTTGTCCTCTACTTTTCAATTAAGTCATGCTTATGAACTAGAGTATAGTTTTCATGTTATAATCCTAACATATGAACTAGCATATAGTTTCTATGTTGTGAACTTAACATGTAGAATGCTAAACTTAACCATTCATACAACCTATATGATTAGAATTAGAACTAAGTTGAGGTGACAGTTCATCGTTCCTTTGGGTTTTCCCATGTCCTACGCTTGTCGATCCGTAGGGTCGGAGTCCCGGGCGGATATGGGTAGTTTCTTTATACACAGGCGTGGTGCTCGGGTATACGGGAACCTTCAGATGTGACGGTGCTCCATGGTTGAGGTGTAGGCGGCAGGTAATGACAACCATGTCCGTCCCTTGTAATTCCCCATGTTCGGGTATTCGTATAGGAGTTCATAAAGTCTCCCACGCTTGCTGGCAGACCAGTGCTCAGAGATCTCCCCATCCATTTTACACTTAGGTCTAGCTCTAACCATGTAATTTGTATGATCATCAACTATTCTTTGCATGGCTGTATTAGGATAAGTCTACTCCACTTAGGAATATTCTATTTATTCTTTCTTTCTCTTTTAACCTGGAGGTTGGCCCAAGTATGTGTCACACTATCTTAAAAACCATCATGGCTTACCCCTGTATTGAGTATTGGTCTAGTATGGAGTCACTTTATCTTGTCCATGTCCCTACTAGAACCTTTTCCTCTGTGCCTTCCTTTGGGAAAATATAAATAATGATATCCAGAATACTTCTGGGTGAAATGCTGCAACGATAGATCCATGCGCTTGTTGTAAGAACCCAAAAATCCACACATCAAAAATCACAACTACAAAATTTTTGTTTAAACCCTATGTGATGTTGAGTGACACATGTAGAAGCCAAACCCTAGTTCTGGATTAGATGTGACCCAACTAGGTTAAGATCATAAGCATAGCCTGGTTTTATGCCACATGTGAAATTAAATTCCTAAATAAATAAATCATGCATGCATCCTTAATTCCACTTGTGATTCGGATTCTTTTGCTTTATGTGATGTTTAGCTAACTTACTTAATATTTATGATCAACCCTAAGTAAAGAATTATTTGTTGGAAGAATAAAACACACCTATATAAAACTTCAACTATTTTTGAATAACAAAAAATAGCCAATAATCCCTAATATATGGGATGTATTTTGACCACCAATTGAAACACCTTGTGGGACCCACTACATAACTCAAAGCTCAAAGTTTAAACTCTAACTAAATTTGAATCGAAGCAAAAGAAATAAAAGAGAAAGGAAAAGGACGGAGGCAGCAGCTCAGCCCAGCCTGCCTCGACCGGCCCAGCTAGCCCAGCCAAGCCTCGCCTGCCCTTTCACGCGCGCAGCCGCTGACAAGCCAGACCCGCCCATCAGCCGTCATGCACCGCACGCCTCCGCATCGGGACAAGCTGACAAACGGGCCCCCTCTGTCAGCCACCCAGCTACAGCGTCGTCGTCTTCCCCACGCTTTCTCCCCACGCGACCGGGAGCCAACCACGGAGCAGACGTGGGTTCGGGGTCACGCACATCACATGACCCTGTTCCCCCTTGCTCCGCGCCCACGCTACCGCACGCGGGCTGTCCGATGTGCCGCACGCATCACCACCGCCCGATCACCGTCCACCATTGGAGCCCTTGGAGCTCGGCTATAAAAGCCAACGCCCGCGAGCCGTAACCCTTAGCCTGTTTGCCACCGCCGCTGGTGGCACAGCACCACACCGCGTCAAGCCGAGAGAGAGGGAGGAGGAAGAAGCAAGGAGAAGGAAGCCGCTGCGGAACCGGACCTCGCCGGAGCCAGGAGCGCCGCCTCGATCGGCTACAGCGACGTAGTTGCTCGGCACGGCACTGCATCGCCTCATCACGGCCTCGCCTCGCCACCGCACCGCCATCCTACCACCACGAGCCCTACGGTGAGCCACGTCGTTCGCCGCTCACCGCGCTAGCCGTACTCGCCATGAACGCCACCACGTTCCCGCACCTGGGGAACATAGAGGCGGAGCTTTCCCGCTCCTGGACACGCTACACACGCACCACATGTGCACCAGCCCAAGGCCTGGCCTCACTGACCCCTAGCTGCTCGGGAACACTGGCACGACCATACCTAGCCTCTCGGACGCCATGAACAGACCACGTCGGAGCACGAGCTCTTGCTCCGCCTTATCCAACCGGTAGCATAGAAGGACCACCATGACCCTCTTGTTGAGCCAAACGGAAACGCGAAGCAAAGGGAAGAAAGGGGGCGACGCCGAGCCCTCTGCTCGGGAATGCCAGCGCCGAGCGCTCTGCTCATGCCATGCATAAACATCACACGCACGCACGTGCTCACCATGGTCAGAGCACAACCATGGCGAGACCACCGCGTCTTCTACGTCACGGTAAAGGCGACGTTG
The DNA here is from genome assembly GCA_904845875.1 of Miscanthus lutarioriparius. Taxonomy (NCBI): domain Eukaryota; kingdom Viridiplantae; phylum Streptophyta; class Magnoliopsida; order Poales; family Poaceae; genus Miscanthus; species Miscanthus lutarioriparius. The sequence goes on along the minus strand of CAJGYO010000007.1, from coordinate 56,506,896 downwards.
ACACCCTGACTGGCTCCACCATAACGAGAGACACACCGCGCTCACCTTAGCCGAGGATGAAGCCCACTGGAGCCCTGTGTTGCTGCACCGACCACCTCGGCAACCTTTCCGACCACCTCAGCGATCTAACCGACCACATCGGCGAGCTCTCCGACCACTTCGGCGACCTCTCCGACCACCACACCAGCTGGTACACCACTCCAAGACCACGAGAACTAGTCACAGTCTAACACGTGTCAACCCTGAATTAATCAGCCTTAATTTAATCTTCGGAAATTATAACTAATTCATATGATCTCAGAAAAATACAAGACCAGGACCAAAATCCATCTAAAATTGAGCTCTACGCAATGAACCCATGTTTGAGTGCATTTGGCTCTTTTGAATTTTCACTGCTTCTTTGTGCTAGTCTATAGGCGTCGCTAACACGACTATAATGCAATCATTTGCAGACTCGGAGGAGAACCGGACGGACGAGGATCATGAGTACCATGAGGAGTATGGAGACGACTACACTGAAGGTGCCACATCCCTCCCAATCTCATAGCACCTATTATGCATGGCTAAAATAGAAATGCTAGTGCTTTACTTTGTTGTTATGATCACACTATGATAGGACTTGCATGGTAGTATACTTTCTTGATGACCTTTGCCTTGACGCAACCTTACCCCTGCTCACCCAGCTGATAGGCTAGTCACATGCTTGCTACTATATTTCATTGCTTATTACTTCTACTACGCTTGCACTACATGGTGCGTGGTGGAGAACTGGTGTTATCTGGACTATGGGGAGAGTGCTGCGTGTGTGACTTGGGTGCGTGGAGGGTGAGGGTTGTGTCGACCAAGTTGGAGTATACGACGAGCCTAGGGCAAGTCTTGCCGTGGGGTGCTACCTGGGCACCCCTGGAATGGATACCTGTGGTGGGTAAATGGTATATGAGGTGGCCCTGGGTGTGAACCTGTGATGGGAGGAGCCCAGGGTGGAGGTGCTGTGGTGGCACGGTAAATGGAAACCCTAATGGAGACATTCTAGATTGGTCATCCCTAAGGACTTACTAGTACTCAGATTCACCGGGAAGCCTTACGTACCACTCGCCCTATATGGTGCGGGACGGCCGGACTACTTGGTAGGATATTGCCACTACTGCTAGGTTGATAGCGGACAGTGTGAGGGAGGTACGGGGTGTGGAGGATTCCCCCCACACCCTTTCGAGACTTCATGGAGACCTTGTGGACCCGGTTCATGACTCATAGTTTCAGCCACCCCAGACCCGACTTGGGGTGAACCAGGGCTGAATGGTAGAGTGGCATTATCCTAGGCTAGCAAGCGGCCGGAATCAGCCCAGTTGACGATGGTCAGCGAGGAAGGTGGATCTTGTGGTTATGTAAAACCTCTGCAGAGTGTATGGTTGATCGATCGATACATATGCCGACTCGTCGGCAACGGACCTTTCCTGGGTTTCGCTTAAACTAGATAGTGAGATGAGTCCTTCTTTTCTCCCCCTGGGAGTGAGCGTTCAGACGTAGCCAGGGGCTACGGGCCTTGAGACAGTGTCGAGAGGGAGTTGGCCTGTCGACTGAGCGATGGTATGGGAGTGGTATGGTGATGGTGTGGAGATGGTGGTGTATCGATCCCAGGATCGAAACCTGGCTCTGGAATGGGAATGGGGTGGAATGGGTGTGTGAATGGTGTTAAAACTTGACCAACTATTAATAAATACTTGATATAGGAAACCCCAGCCTTATAGGTTCCTTTTGAATATATCCAACTTGCATCCAATTTCCACAAAGCAATGCTCATAGGGTTGGGAGTGGCCAGTATAAATCGTACTGATAAATTTTGGCACACATGTTCTGCTGAGGAGTATAGCTTCGAGGAGATTGACGGTTGAGGGGTTCATTCCTACGCTCGAGTTTGGCGATCTTATCTTCAAGCTGTTCTGAATGAATGCTACTTTTGATTCCGCCAATGTGGCTGTGTAATAAACTAATGTAATTCCACACTATTTGTACTCTGATATTATCGTTGTATGGATGTGATATTCAACTAGAATTTGGGTAATATGATCTACAACAGTCTTATTACACTTCGACACTGTGGATTTCCCTCGCGGAAATCGGGGTCGCTTCAGTTGGTATCAGAGACATACTTGACCATAGGACGAAACCCTTAGAAATGGACGATAGAATAGGACGTGAATAGCCCTTCTTTTGGTTATATACCGACCCTGCATTTACTTCTATGTAAGGCTTATCTATTATTGACCTACTAACACCTAATTCCTTAAAACATGCAGATGGCAACGAACGTCGACTGGCCACCTCTAGGACTGCTACCTCTGGACCACGCCAAGCTTACCTTCGACCTACGTGAGCTCGGGGGTTTTGCACAGACCCTCTGCCGAGTTCTCGTCACGTTAGGTGTCCCCGACGAGCTTGTCAAGGTCACCTGCACCGGGAAGCTAGCTCAGGAAGGAGGAATTGAAGAACCGGTGGTCACCTCAGTCGAGTTCCCAGCTAGCACTACCTTACCTTCTGTCTCAGCTTTCACCGAGTTGACTATAGAGGACACAGTCGAGGAGGGACTGCAGGCTATCTCACACAAGGCACTTCGCAGAGTGATGAGGGACCACTATGAGCACCTGAAGACAATAGAGTTCCATCTACTTCCCTAGGCCCTCGACCTCAGCCTTACCCCTAGTGAGCAGAGTTTCACAGCCGGTAGAGTTATCTTTGCAGAGGAGGACAGATGCCTTCGTGTCTCAGCTATCCACCTACTAGAGCAGGATAGGTACGTGACCCAGCTTGAGCAGAAGAGACGTCAGGACCGGGCCCTTCTGTGGGAGTACCAGGAGCGAGACTCGCAGGGAGCACAGGAGCGAGCTAGTCTGCTTGAGACAGTTGCCAAGCTACAGGACGAGCTCAACCATCGTGAAGAAGTCCACAGAGCCGAGGTCGCTGACTTATAGGACAAAGCAGCTGACCTAGGCAACAGGAACTGCTACCTCGACAGCAAGGTCTTGGAGTTGCAGAGAGAGTTGGATGACAAGAAGGCCGAGTCCAACCGCAGAGGATATAGAGAGAGATCCAAGGGGATTGATATGCTAAAAATCCAATCCCGGAACAAGACCATGACCCAGGAGCTAGAGGAGTTCAGGAAGAAAGTCGTTCGCAACCAGGGTCACTTGATCGAGGCACTCAGGCAGAACGAGTACCTACAGGACAAGTGTGAGAGGACTTGGCAGGCTTGGCAGAAGTCTGACAAGAAGCACCTCAGGGAGATGAAGGGTATGAGGGATCAGCTACCCAAGGAGATTCGCAGCAAGACGAAATCGAGGATAGAGGAGTTTGAGTTAGCCCCGACTCGCCTCAACCTAGACGCCTACCCTACCCTACCTGGAGCCAAGCCTACTGAGGAGCTCACCGAGGCCTTGAAGTGCGTGTCCTAACTTCACAAGTCTGACGAGGAGATCGAGATCGAGAACAGTCGTATCCCAGCTGCGGTGTACGAGTTAGAGTAGATGGCCCTGGGTGGTCATGAGTCATGTCAGTGGCTTCCATAAGTTGTACCCCATGATGTACCCCTTATGAGATGTATTATGAGACACTATGCGTAGTATGATTCTCGCACGTCTTCAAGTGTAGCTACTGGAGATGATGCTATGTAATAAAACCCATGTAATGAATGTTATTGGATCTTATTGCATCTTATGGATCTTATTGCTTCTTTGTAATGAGTGTTGGATAGTATAAATGTTTTTCTTTAAATCGTCAAAATCATGTAATCATATTGAATTATAAGCACTTATGGCACAAGCACTAAAATTCCTATGATCCGTGTTGCAGATGCCGAACCGCCGATCTGCTCGCCTAATGAACCGTGGACGTGCGCCCATCCCCGAACCAGCCGAACCCAACGGGGGCCGTGGTGGCAACAACCATGGCCGTGGCCGTGGATGTGGAGGGATACCCTTCAACCTAGAGAATACCCCACCGCCTGCCGAGGAGAACATTCCGCCACCACCACCACCGAACCTGGCAGAAATGATGGCGCAGCAGACCCAGCTTCTTGTAGCCCTTGTTGATGGAGCAAACCATCGCCAGGGAGGTCAGCAGAATGACTTCCAAAGGAAGTTGGAGGGATTCCTGAAGCTAAGGCCACCTACCTATGATGGCACCGACCCTGACCCGCTTGTAGCCGATGACTGTCTCAAGGAGATGGAGAAGAAGCTTGACCTCACTACTTTCACCGACGATGAGTGTGTTGGAGCTGCCGCACACCAGCTCACAGGTGCAGCACGCGCCTGGTGGGATAGTTTCAATGATTCCCATGAGGACCCTGCCAACATCTCGTGGGATGAGTTTGCCGAAGCATTCACTGAGTATCACATTCCCAAGGGTATCATGGAGGCCAAAGCCGAGGAGTTCCGCAATATCAAGATGGGGAAGGACAAGGTGACTGAGTACACTACTCATTTCACCAACCTTCTGCGCTATGCCCCTTCCTATGTTGTGAACTCTGAGAAGGAGAAGCTGTACTATTACCGCAAGGGACTTAACCCGCACATCAAGCTGAAGTTTGGCGGTATTGAGACTAACACATTGCGTGCTCTGGTGGATCGCTGCATCCAGATTGAGAAGGACCGTGCTGAAGCTGGAGAAGAGTACAGGGAGAGGAAGCGTAAGCCTAAGGAGTCTTTATGTGGTCGTGAACGCAAGAGGTTCCACAGAGATGCACCACCCCGGGAATGCTCACGCCACAACAGGGATGACAACCCCGGATCGAGTAGGGGAAGTGGTGGCTACACCGCCAAATACTCCCGCCCTACTCAGGATCGTTACACCCGGGACCATTATGCTCAGGACCGCAACACTTAGGACCGTTTCAACCGTTCCCGCTCTGTGAATGAATGCCCAGCACAGAACCGCTCTGCACCAGGCACTAGAAACTGGAAGGCACCGGCACCAACCCCTACAGGCGGTGCGCCTTTCACCTGCTTCGCTTGTGGCCAATCGGGTCACAAGGCCACTGAGTGCCCTCAGAACTCAACTGCTCAGAAGTCTCAGTTCAAGGGATCTGCTACCCGTGGACATCTCAACCATCTGGACGCCGAGGAAGCACAGGCTGCTCCTGACATTGTGTACGGTATGTTTTTAGTTAATGGCAATACTGCATCAGTTCTATTTGACTCTGGAGCAACTTGTTCATACATATCATCCAAGTTTGCACGAGAGCATGACCTGCCTGTAAACCCACGTGAAAAGCCTATCATCACCAGCTCACCTTTAGGAGACCTAAAATGCACCCACATCTGTAAGGTAGTGAGTCTTACCATTGAGGGTCTTACCTTTAAAGCCGACCTAACCCTGTTACATTCCACTAACTTAGATGTCATCTTAGGCATGGATTGGTTAACCATTCACCGAGGTATCATATCATGTTCACCTAGATATGTCTGAGTGACCCACCCATCAGGCCAAGTCATTAGATGCGAACCCCAGTCCGGAAAGTCCACCTCTATCCTATGTGCTCTTAAAGCAAGTTCAGAATCACACAAAGAGGAGAAGATAGTTCATGATATGCCTGTGGTCAGAGACTATCCCGATGTATTCCCTGAGGAATTACCAGGTATGCCACCAGACCGTGATGTAGAGTTCATCATTGATCTTTTGCCGGGAACAGGACCCATTGCCAAGAGACCCTATCGCATGTCAGTTGATGAACTTGTCGAGCTCAAGAAACAGCTTGATGAGCTCATCTCGAAGGGATATATCAGACCCAGTGCTTCACCCTAGGGATCCCCTATTCTGTTTGTTAAGAAGAAGGATGGCTCAATGAGAATGTGCATTGATTACCGGAACTTGAACGCAGTCCCCATCAAGAACAAGTACCCCCTGCCAAGGATTGATGACTTGCTTGATCAGCTTAGAGGTGCCAAGTATTTCTCTAAGATTGATCTCAGATCTGGCTATCATCAGATGAAGATTCGAGAGAGTGACATCCCGAAGACAGCTTTCATGACTAGGTATGGGCAGTTTGAATTCACTGTGGTATCCTTTGGACTCACGAATGCTCCCGCATACTTCATGAACATGATGAATAAGGTTTTCATGAATGAACTAGATAAGTTCGTGGTAGTGTTCATTGATGACATCCTTATCTATTCACACACCGCTGAAGAACACGAACATCATCTGAGAACGGTGCTTGAGAAACTAGCCCAACATCAGCTTTACGCAAAGTTCAACAAATGTGAATTTTTGCTACAGGAAGTTGCCTTCTTAGGCTCTGTTTGGTTGAGCTGTGGCTATGGAAAAAAGCTGTTGTGGGCTGTGAGCTGTGGAAAAGCTGCTGTGGGCTGTGAGCTGTAGAAAAGCTGAAAGCTGTTTGGTTAAACAAGTATAAAATATACCTTTTATCTTTATCTCTCTTGAAACAACTATGGAAGAACTTTTTATTCCACCAATTTCGAAAGGCAGAAAGCCAAAAGCCAAAAGCAGGGTCAACCCAGCTTTCAAAAATGAACTACGGAAAAGCAGCTGCTTCTGAAAAAGCACCCTCCAAAAACAGCCCCTTTGGTTGGGCTTTTGGCTTTTGGGGCCAAAAGCCAAAGCCAAAAGCCCAACCAAACAAGGCCTTAGGCCATGTACTATCAGCTGAAGGTGTCGCAGTTGACCTAGCTAAGATTAAAGCTGTGAAAGAATGGGATCAACCCCGTAATGTGATAGAAGTTAGAAGTTTCTTGGGATTGGCTGGATATTATCGCCGATTCATTGAGAACTTTTCCAAAATAGCCCGTCCAATGACCAACCTTTTGAAGAAGACTAAGGAGTTTGAATGGACACCCGAGTGCGAACAAAGCTTCTAGGAATTGAAGCAGAAGCTTACCACAACTCATGTGCTAGCATTGCCTGATATCAGCAAAGATTTCGTGGTCTATTGTGATGCATCCCGTCAAGGACTTGGTTGTGTACTGATGCAAGATGGGAGAGTGATAGCTTATGCTTCTCGACAGTTGAAAGAACACGAGAACCGTTACCCTACTCATGATCTTGAGTTAGCAGCAGTTGTGCATGCTTTGAAGATCTGGAGGCACTACTTGATAGGCAACAAGTGTGATATCTACACCGATCACAAGAGCTTGAAGTACTTTTTCACTCAAGAAGATCTGAATATGAGGCAACGCCGATGGCTAGAGTTGATCAAGGACTATGACCTGGAAATTCATAATCATCCGGGAAAAGCTAATGTAGTCGCAGATGCCCTTAGCCGTAAGAGTTACTGTCACACTTTGATCACTGAATCCGTACCACCTAAGCTCAAGGAAGAGATTGATGATTTCCAACTTGAGATACTACCGCATGGCTTATTGAATGAGCTCCGCATACAGTATGATCTCACAGATCGCATCCGTCAAGCTCAGAAAAATTGTGAAGAGATCAAATATCTCCGTGGTCTGATGAAACTAGGCTACAAGACGAACCACCACGAAGATGAACAAGGAACCATCTGGTTCAAGGACAGAATGGGTGTTCCTTCTGATCCAGCACTACGAGAGGAAATTCTATCTGAAGCGCATGATTCTAAGTACTGTATTCACCCTGGAGGTTCAAAGATGTATCAAGACTTGAAGAAACACTTTTGGTGGAAAGGCATGAAGACGGACATTGCAGGACATGTGGCACGATGTGATAACTGTAATAGAGACAAGGCTAAACATCAAAGGCCTACAGGATTGCTAAAGCCTCTTGACGTTCCCGAGTGGAAATGGGAGAGCATATCTATGGATTTCATAGTTGGATTGCCCCATTCACAGAAAGGCAATGATTCCATCTGGGTGATTGTTGATCGTTTGACCAAGATTGCTCACTTTGTACCGATGAAGACCAAGACCAATGTAGAAAAAATAGTAGATCTATATATTGAGCATATTCTCAGACTGCATGGAGCCCCCTCCAGTATTGTATCTGATCGTGGTCCTCAGTTTGTGTCCCGATTCTGGGAAGCTCTGCACAAGTCAATTGGAACCAAACTTGATTTTAGTACCGCTTACCACCCACAGACAGATGGATAGACAGAGCGAGTAAATCAGATCTTAGAAGACATGCTTCGCGCTAGTGTATTGAATTATGGCTCTGATTGGGAGAAATGCTTACCTTATGCAGAGTTCTCTTACAACAACAGCTACCAAGCCAGTATCAAGATGTCATCGTTTGAAGCTCTGTATGGCAGACCTTGTAAGACACCTTTGATGTGGTCTCAACTGAGTGAAAGATCGTTCTTTGATTCCGCTAAGATTCAAGATGCAGAAGAAGGAGTTGCTCAAGTAAAGGAGAGTTTGAGAATTGCTCAAAGTCGATACAAGAGCTATGCTGATAAAAGGAGAAGAGAACTTGAGTTCAATGTGGGGGGACTTCGTCTATCTCAAGGTATCCCCGCTACGTGGGACTGTCAGATTCCATGTGAAAGGCAAGCTAGCCCCTAGATTTGTTGGCCCATACAAGATTTGCAAGAGGATTGGAAAGCTCGCCTACAAACTTGAGCTACCTAAGGAATTGGCAGGTGTACATCCCGTATTCCATGTCTCACAGCTACGCAAGTGTTTGAGAGTGCCCGATGAAGTAGTTCCAACTGAGACACTTGACATACAAGATACACTTGAGTATAAAGAACATCCTATCAGAATTCTGGGCAGAGATACCAAATAGACCCGAAGCAAGGCTATCCCTATGTGCAAGATCCAATGGAGTAATCACACTGAGAGAGAAGCAACATGGGAGAAAGAGTCTGACCTCTGGCTACGATATCCTTACCTCTTCGAAGAGTACGTTATGCTTTAATCTCGGGGACAAGATTCTGTTAAGGGGGTAGGACTGTAACAACCCAAAAATCCACACACCAAAAATCACAACTACAAAATTTTTGTTTAAACCCTATGTGATGTTGAGTGACACATGTAGAAGCCAAACCCTAGTTCTGTATTAGATGTGACCCAACTAGGTTAAGATCATAAGCATAGCCTAGTTTTATAACACATGTGAAATTAAATTCCTAAATAAATAAATCATGCATGCATCCTTAATTCCACTTGTGATTCGGATTCTTTTGCTTTATGTGATGTTTAACTAACTTACTTAATATTTATGATCAACCCTAAGTAAAGAATTATTTGTTGGAAGAATAAAACACCCCTATATAAAACTTCAACTATTTTTGAATAACAAAAATAGCCAATAATCCCTAATATATGGGATGTATTTTGACCACCAAATGAAACACCTTGTGGGACCCACTACATAACTCAAAGCTCAAAGTTTAAACTCTAACTAAATTTGAATCGAAGCAAAAGAAATAAAAGAGAAAGGAAAAGGACGGAGGCAGCAGCTCAGCCCAGCCTGCCTCGACCGGCCCAGCTAGCCCAGCCAAGCCTCGCCTGCCCTTTCACGCGCGCAGCCGCTGACAAGCCAGACCCGCCCGTCAGCCGTCACGCACCGCATGCCACCGCATCGGGACAAGCTGACAAACGGGCCCCCTCTTTCAGCCACCCAGCTACAGCGTCATCGTCTTCCCCACGCTTTCTCCCCACACGACCGGGAGCCGACCACGGAGCAGACGCGGGCCCAGGGTCACGCACATCGCATGACCCTGTTCCCCCTTGCGCCGCGCCCACGCTACCGCACACGGGCCGTCCGATGTGCCGCACGCATCACCACCGCCCGATCACCGTCCACCATTGGAGCCCTTGGAGCTCGGCTATAAAAGCCAACGCTCGTGAGCCCTAACCCTCAGCCCGTTCGCCGTCACCGCTGGTGGCACAGCACCACACCGCGTCAAGCCGAGAGAGAGGGAGGAGGAAGAAGCAAGGAGGAGAAGGAAGCCGCTGCAGAACCGAACCTCGCCGGAGCTAGGAGCACCGCCCCGATTGGCTACAGCGACGTAGCTGCTGGGCACGGCACTGCATCGCCTCGCCACCGCACTGCCATCCTACCACCACGAGCCCTATGGTGAGCCACGTCGTTCGCCGCTCACCACGCTAGCCGTACTCGCCATGAACGCCACCGCGTTCCCGCACCTGGGGAACGCAGAGGCGGAGCTTTCCCGCTCCTAGACACGCTGCACACGCACCGCACGTGCACCAGCCCAAGGCCTAGCCTCACTGACCCCTAGCTGCTCGGGAACACCGGCATGACCATACCTAGCCTCTCGGACGCCATGAATGGACCACGTTGGAGCACGAGCTCTTGCTCCGGCTTAGCCAACCAGTAGCATAGAAGCACCACCATGACCCTCTTGTTGAGCCAAACGGAAACACGAAGCAAAGGGAAGAAAGGGGGCGACGCCGAGCCCTCTGCTCGAGAACGCCAGCACCAAGCGCTCTGCTCATGCCATGCATACATATCGCACGCACGCACGCGCTCACCATGGTCAGAGCACAACCATGGCGAGACCACCGCGTCTTCTACGTCGTGGTAAAGGCGACGTTGACACCCTGACTGGCTCCGCCATGACGAGAGACACACCGTGCTCACCTCAGCCGAGGATGAAGCCCACTGGAGCCCTGCATTGCTGCACCGACCAGCTCGGCAACCTTTCCGACCACCTCGGCGACCTTTCCGACCACGTCGGCGAGCTCTCTGACCACCTCAGCGATCTCACCGACCACATCGGTGAGCTCTCTGACCACTTCGGCGACCTCTCTGACCACCACACCTGCTGGTACACCACTCCAAGACCACGAGAACTAGTCACAGTCTGACACGTGTCAACCCTGAATTAATCAGCCTTAATTTAATCTTCGGAAATATATAACTAATTCATACGATCTCAGAAAAATACAAGACCAGGACCAAAATCCATCTAAAATTGAGCTCTACGCAATGAACCCATGTTTGAGTGCATTTGGCTCTTTCGAATTTTCACTGCTTCTTTGTGCTAGTCAATAGGCGTCGCTAACACGACTATAATGCAATCGTTTGCAGACTCGGAGGAGAACCGGATGGACAAGGATCGTGAGTACCGTGAGGAGTACGAAGACGACTACACTGAAGGTGCCACATCCCTCCCAATCTTATAGCACCTATTACGCATGGCTAAAATAGAAATGCTAGTGCTTTACTTTGTTGTTATGATCACACTATGATAGGACTTGCATGGTAGTATACTTTCTTGATGACCTTTGCCTTGACGCAACCTTACCCCTGCTCACCCTGCTAATAGGCTAGTCACACGCTTGCTACTATATTTCATTGCTTATTACTTCTACTATGCTTGCACTACATGGTGCGTGGTGGAGAACTGGTGTTATTTGGACTATCGGGAGAGTGCTGCGTGTGTGACTTGGGTGCGTGGAGGGTGAGGGTTGTGTCGACCAAGTTGGAGTATACGACGAGCCTAGGGCAAGTCTTGCCGTGGGGTGCTACCTGGGCACCCCTGGAATGGATACCTGTGGTGGGTAAATGGTATATGAGGTGGCCCTGGGTGTGAACCTATGATGGGAGGAGCCCAGGGTGGAGGTGCTATGGTGGCACGGTAAATGGAAACCCTGATGGAGACATTCTAGCTTGGTCATCCCTAAGGACTTACTAGTACTCAGATTCACCGGGAAGGCTTACGTACCACTCAACCTATATGTTGCGGGACGGCCGGACTACTTGGTAGGATATTACCACTACTGCTAGGTTGATAGCGGACAGTGTGAGGGAGGTACGGGGTGCGGAGGATTCCCCCCACACCCTTCTGAGACTTCATGGAGACCTTGTGGACCCGGTTCATGACTCACAGTTTCAGCCACCCCAGACCCGACTTGGGGTGAACCAGGGCTGAATGGTAGAGTGGCATTATCCTAGGCTAGCAAGCGGCCGGAATCAGCCCAGTTGACGACGGTCAGCGAGGAAGGCGGATCTTGTGGTTATGTAAAACCTCTGCAGAGTGTATGGTTGATCGATCGATACATATGCCAACTCATCGGTAATGGACCTTTCCTGGGTTTCGCTTAAACTAGATAGTGAGATGAGTCCTTCTTTTCTCCCCCTGGGACTGAGTGTTCGGACGTAGCTAGGGGCTACGGGCCTTGAGACAGTGCCGAGAGGGAGTTGGCCTATCGACTAAGCGATGGTATGGGAGTGGTATGGTGATGGTGTGGAGATGGTGGTGTATCGATCCTAGGATCAAAACCTGGCTCTGGAATAGGAATGGGGTGGAATGGGTGTGTGAATGGTGTTAAAACTTGACCAACTATTAATAAATACTTGATATAGGAAACCCCAGCCTTATAGGTTCCTTTTGATTATATCCAACTTGCATCCAATTTCCACAAAGCAATGCTCATAGGGTTGGGAGTGGCCAGTACAAATCGTACTGATAAATTTTGGCACACAGGTTCTGCTGAGGAGTATAGCTCCGAGGATATTGACGATTGAGGGGTTCGTTCCTACGCTCAAGTTTGGCGATATTATCTTCAAGCTGTTCTGAGTGAATGCTACTTTTGATTCCGCCAATGCGGCGATGTAATAAACTTATGTAATTCCGCACTATTTGTACTCTGATATTATCGTTGTATGGATGTGATATTCGACTGGAATTTGGGTAATATGATCTACAATGGTCTTATTACACTTCGACACTGTGGATTTCCCTCGTGGAAATCAGGGTCGCTTCACTTGTGGATATTTTCTGTAATCATTAAGAACTATCATCAAGGTATTTCTGGTGTCGTTGCTAATTCTAGTAGCGACACTAAGAAATGCCAACAAGCATTTCTGGCGTCGTTGAAGGGGAAGGCATAAGTGAAAAGATTCTAGTAGGACATGTCCACGATAATATGATTGTGTAGTAGCCATTACTAATGCAGGCTAATCTTTCATGTTTTCTCCTATTGTGGATGAAAATAGGATAGTGTATGACTGGTTTCGTTCTGCCAAAAAACTACACCAAAAATCTAAAGGCACACCAAAGGAAGAGTCGGTCTCGTATCGCTTCTTCTGCTACTCCTTCGTCAAACGAACCTATCACCCCAGCACCATCCGCTACTACCACCATGGCCAACTCACTCTGTGACTACTGCATCCCCGCTGTCGCCAATGTGCCCGTTGGGCCTGCTGTCAACACGTGCGCGGGAAACTTTGAGCTTAGGACTGGCCTCATCACGATGGTGCAGGCAAACCAACTCTATGGTTTGCCTAGCGAGGACACAAACGTGCACCTTCAGCACTTCCTTGAGCTGTGCGACACAATCGTCATCAAAGACGTCGCACTTGAAAACATCAGGCTCCGTCTATTTCCCTTCTCCCTTATAGGGAAGGCAAACCAGTGGTTCTACAAGGTAAAGGAAGCTGTCAACACATGGACCAAGTGCTCCACGGCATTCCTCATGAAGTTCTTCCCCATGGGCAAAACCAATGCCCTAAGGGGGAGAATTTCGAACTTCTAGCAGATTTCAATGGAAACTATCCCCGAGGCATGGCAGAGGTTGCAGGACTACATCCAGGCATGCCTGCACCACGGGATAGTAAACTAGCTCGTGCACCAAAACTTCTACGATGGGTTAACACCCATGTCAAGGGGGCACATTGATGCAGCTGTTGGAGGAGCTTTCCTATTCCTCAGCATCGATGGAGCTACGGCTCTTATCGAGAAGATGGTGTCCAATCAAAGTTGGGGGGAGGAAAGGTAAAATAAATAACAAAAAGGCATGCATACCGTGAAGGAGATAGGTATGCTTGCCACAAAAATAGATTTGTTAATGAAAAGACTTGACGAGTGTGCCACCGAAAAGGAGGCAATGTACGACACCTTCAAGGCCATAGACTCACATATGACATGTGAAGTCTGTGGAGAGAGTGGACACTCGAGGAACGACTGCCCCGAGACCCATGAGGACGCCGCCTACATCAACAATAGGTTCCGTCCACAACAAGGTAATAAACAATCAGTCGCGCTTCCAAGGAGGTAATAACAACTACAATTCAAATTTCAATTCAAACTATAATTCGAACCAACCCTCCTTGAAGGACCTAGTTTTAGGTCAAGCTAAAATAAACGAAAATCTCACTAAAAAGCTTATGTACAATGATAAAATGCTTGAAAATATTAATTCAAAAATTGAAAGTTTATCCTCCTCTGATAAGAATCAGTTAAGTTTTAATAAAATGATAAACTCAAATTATGCAAATAGCTGCTGCCATACCCGTCAACCATTCGGGGAAAATCTAGGGGCAACCCAGGAATTCCCCCGAAACCATTCATGCAGCTACAGATTAACGATGAGGAGAAGTCTTACCCGACGGACTATAAACATCGAGTCCTTGCCGAAGGTAAATCACTAGTTATCTTTAAAAACTCTAAAATTCAGAATAAATTCAAATTTTAAATTTGTGCTTCAAAATAAATTCTTCAAAAAAATAATATAAATATCATTTTCTGATAGCTTAGATTTTTCTATTATCATTTCACATTTTTTAAATATTTATGAAAATTCAAAATGTAATAAAATTTTGTGGAAAATAAATTTTGGGCAAACCCGAGAGTGGAAAATTACCACACCCCAACGGCTACTCTCCAGAGAGCCGATGGGAGCTTCCTGCCAAAGGGGAGGCCGGATGGGCCCACCGTAGGTGCGGGCGCACCAAGGGTGCGGCCGCACCCTACAGGTGGCCGTTGGCGCCGCTCCTCCAACGGCTAGTGCCCTCCCCTTTCAGGTGGTTTGGCGCGCGGCTATAAAAGGGAGAGCCCGGGGTGTGAGTTCCCACTCACTCCACTCTGCGTTTTTCACTCTCTCACTCTCCTTTGCTCTCACACATTCTTGCAAAAGTTTCTACAAAAGCTTTAGTACAAGGAAACTCTACAGAAAATTCTCAAGCCCAATTCCACTAAGCAAAGCTTACGAGTCGCTCGATTTATTTTGATAACATAACCGCATTTTCGAGCTTGTTGTTGTGTTGTTTTTTTCTCGTTATGGGCAAGTTCGGTAGGAAGCTTTTCGACACGCTCAAGAAGGCCATGGGAGCAAGCTTAAGTTGCTCCCGTGGAAGCTCAAGCGCACACTTCTTTGTCGACCAGTCCGAGAACTCGACGCATTAAGATGGGGAAGCTATGCTAGCGGAAGAGCAGGAGCAAGAGCGACCGATGGAGGTGGAGGACGACGCACCCTACCTCGACTTGGAAGGAGACTGGGAGACACAAGCATACACCCTCATCAAGGATTGCGAGTTTGTCCATATGCCGGTGTATGACCCAGACCTCCTCGAAAAGATCGGTATGGATGTCGAATTCTCCACTATTTGGAAACCATTGGATGGGAGGATGTTGCTCCCGTATCGGAGGAAGGTTCTCGCCTCCTAACTATGCAATTTTTATGCTCCTTGCAAGAAGTTGAGAATGGGATTATTTTTCAATTATTTGAACAAGTTCTCACTTGGAAAGATCTCAGTTCTCACTTAAGCTTCTAAAGAAAATGCTCAATTGACTTAGATCATTCTCTCAAAGGTTTTAATCATCATTAATTTTGGAGAGAAATTTCTGGTCAAAATTTAGTTGGCAAATTTCAACCTCGTAATATGAACATTCAACATCCTACTTTCAGGCTCATGCATCGTTGGATTGCCATGACTTTGTTTCCTAGATAAGACATAAGATTTGTTCACAACATTGAATTGCAATTGCTCTATGCCATGATAAAAAAATACTAAAATTGTTCCTGTAAAAGATATGTTTAAACATTGGTTAGATTTATTCAAGGCTTCTATATATATCGCATGCACGTCTCTTGTTATACGTATTGCCACTAGTATTGGTGCGTTGGATGATCAAGATGTAGTTTACATTACTACTCCACGCATTATCATTAATGAGCATTACTTGTTGCAAGGACATCATTTGAAACATAATGAAACAGGAAACCTTGTATTTTTCTTCCCTGGATATACGAGATCCCGTTACATAACCCGGTACTTCGTTTCTATAAGTGCTAGGAGCTAACCTTTTCTCTCGAATTATGAGATGAAGCAAGCAAGAGCTATGTGTCTGGCAGGTTGACAAGGAGTAGGGCTAGGAATGAAGCAGGCAGTTCACAGCAACCACAACCGTCACCCTCCCCAGTTGTGCCATAGGAATACCATGCGAAGTGGTTCCCAGCTGGGCAAGTACTAGGGTTCATACCCGGGTCCCATCTAGGCTGGAATACACCCCACAACCACATGAGGCTAGAGGATCAAGATGGTAGGAGGCAGACAACACGGAGTGGGCAAGCCAATGGCGCCCAGCCCGCTCCTTTGACTCCGAGGGACTACCACCACCAGTTCAACCACGATAGTTTGTTTTAGACCGTCATGAGCTGGATGGCATCAATACCCGACTCGGAGGACTGGAGATCCGCACAGGTGAGATACAAAATACGCTTAACACTCACATGCAGGATACGGCCCAATGGCAGCAGCAGGTGGGACAATAGATGGCGCAAATAAACGCCTTGCTACAACAACAGCACCAACAACAGATGGCATATTGACGGTCGTAGGGATACGATCCTAGACCAAAGGCCTTGAGCTAGCTTGGGGGAGGACCCCCGCGGAGGTACCTAGTATCTTTATTTTCGTATTTACTATTTTGCATTTATTTATTATATAGCAATAAAAAATTAAAAAAAATCAAAATTATAAAATACCAAAAATAAAATAAAATATGATGAAAACAAAAAATATTTATTCCACTCCACATATATGTATTAAGAATGTTTAGTTTCTCCTTTGTTGAAATAACGAATAATTGCTCTGTCTTATAATTTATCTGTGCCTAGGCTAAGGATGAAAATGGAACGGAAATATCCCGAACCGAACCGTATCGTTTTCTATATTTAATCCGATCGAATTCGCATTTTCTTGTCCGACTTTACTGTTTTCGCTTTCGCATTTGAGATGTTTCGTATTTCAAATATAAAAGTAGAAAACGGTTTACACATTTTTCGACTGTTTTCTACTTTTCTACTTTTAATTTGAAATATTCCGAATTCAAAATTCGGTTTAAACCAAATTTGGCCAACTGCACAGGTCATACAGCCCAATTACAGGCTGCTCACCATGCAGCTGCGTTCTTTCTACTGGTGGCTAGCTGCCCTCTCTTATAGACGGCGCCTAGCCTCATCTATCTTATTATGTATTTGGTCGTGTACTTGTTTAATGCTATGTATTTGAACTAGATCATACACTTGTTAGTTGTGAATCTTGTTATGTATTTGGTCGTGCACTTGTTTAATGCTATGCACTGTGGGTCGGTATTTCGTATTGAATTTTCGCATACCGACCATGTTCGACATAATTCCGCTCGAATTGGTTCGTTTCCGAAATTCTAGATATTCCGTAAGTTCATGTTTATTTTCGTGTCCGGCTTGTCCGCTTTCGCTTTCGCTTTCATATTTCAAATGTAAAAGTAGAAAACGGTTGATGAGTTTTTCGACCGAGTTCGACCGTTTTCATCCTTAGCCTAGGCTGTAACTTAGTATTCTCCAAGATTTAAGTTTATTGGCTAAAAATGTCTCATCCTAAAAATTTGAAACTTGTGAGTTGTAAACTCATGACCTTTTCTAAGCTATTGTGAGTTATGATATGGTATAAATAGAATATGCTATGATTTTGTTCTAAGAGAAACTTGACATCCAGAGTTTTTTAATTTAAAAATGATAAAATGAAAAGTTCCTCAATGATTACAAATTTCTACCAAGGCCATATGACACTATGCAAAATACAAACCTTAGTCATATGCTGCTTATTTTCACATTGAGCTTTGTCAAATTGTTGTGACCATTGTTGAGATTCTCATCATGCACCTATGATCAAGATTCACGTGCACCCACAAATAAAATGCTGACTCTTACATTGAGAGTAACGCAAAAACATGATTTTCCATCCACTAAAAATAAATACTCCATTCACATATCATGAGTTTCTCTCTCCAAAGTTTTCATGTGCCAAAAGAAAGTATGGGGCTATGCTAAAAAAAGAGAAAAATATCCATGCTAAAAAGCATGAGAGAAAGAAATGCATGCCAATGAGCTTGAGAAAAAGGAAATTAAGAGAAAATAAAGATAGCCCATTTTTTCAAAACCAATACAAAAGAGAGTCATGTTAAAAGGAGTACAAAAACTATTTAGAATTAGAAATATTTAAAAATTCACACATTGGCACTTCTTGATCAAAGTGTATGACTTGCATCTCCTTCGATCCAGTTTTTGACTTAGCAAAATCATGTGATGCAAGTATGCCACATTTTCATACCTACCCAAAACTCCACAAAAAGCCTTTTGAGGTAGGATGAAAAGAAGGCAAAAATTTCAAACGCCTTGGCGAGGACTATACACTTTGAGCGATTGAGTGAATCATTTGAGGAACTTAATTTTATTTTGCAAAACTCACAAAACCTCCGGATAGAAAGTTGATCAAGGAATGAATAATTGGTAATTCTGTTACAACCATTCTATCTTGCAACCGTCCAAGAACTTGGAAAGGCAACAAGCCCCACAGGGATTAAGTTAAAAAGGGTGGATAAAATGCCAACTTATTTGAACCAAGGAAGAAACTTTATTATAGGTATGGCACTTTTGAATTGTAATCGGCATAGTAGTAACTCGTGATCAACAACCAATGACTTAATTGTTTGCACAGGACGAGCAAAGGTTAAGCTTGGGCAATCTTGTTGGCGGTCCTTAACGACCATATCCGACCGCCAATTAATACCAAAAAAGAGGAGAAATAAGCAAACTTATACACATATGCCTTTACTACTAACATATTTTCACACATATTTGGAAAATCAATGTTTTGCAGGACTTATACAACAATACAGTGGAAAATAAACCAAAAGGTGCAAACAGACAAAGCGCAATGCAGATTCATACAAAGGAAGAAAGAAACGGCCCACCTACCTTTCAACTCTGGGCACCAAACCATCGAGGAAGGCGCCCAGACCCAACCACCAGCCCACCTGGTGAAGGCAGTGGCCAGGCGAGCCAGCCAGGGTGCGGCTACACCCTGGGTGCGCCCGCACCCTAGGTGCTACGGCCTAGGCCTAGCTTCCTCAGGCGGTGCCATTAATGCTCCCCAAGGGTGGTTTGCATGGGATCTCCTCTGAATATTCTTCGAAACCTCCTTGAGCACTAGTATAAGAGGAGGGGAAGAGCCCCCTCTCTCACACACCACACTTGTAGCCAAACACCTCACTGCCACCTCTTGTAATTTTCCTTTTAGTAGTCTTTTGGAGCTTGGCAAAGCTTGTAAGAGGCTTGGACATCGTGGCAACACTTGGTATGAGAAATACAAATAGTTTTAATATGTTCTTGTCCTCTACTTATCAATTTAGTCATGCTTATGAACTATAGTATAGTTTTCATGTCATAATCTTGAGATATGAACTACCAAATAGTTTCGATGTTATGAACTTAAACTTAACCATTCATAAAACCTATATGATTAGCATTAGAACTAAGCTGAGGTGGCGGTTCATCGTTTCTTCGGGTTTTCCCATGTCCTATGCTGTCGATCCGTAGGGTCGGAGTCCCAGGCACATATGGGTAGTTTCTTTATACATAGGCATGGTGCTCGGGTACACAGGAACCTTCGGATGTGACTGTGCTCCACGGTTGAGAGATAGGCGGCAGGTGGTGGTAGCCCTATCCGTCCCTTGTAATTCCCCATGTTCGGGTATTCGTATAGGAGTTCGTAAAGTCTCTCGCGCTTGCTGGCAGACCAGTGCTCAGAGATCTCTCCATCCATCTTACACTTAGGTCTGGCTCTAACCATGTAATTTGTATGACTATCAAGTATTCTTTGCATGGCTATATTAGGATAAGCCTGCTTCACTTAGGAACATTCTTTTATTTTTTTTATTTCTCTTTTATCCTTGAGGTTGGCCCAAGTATGTGTCACACTATCTTAAAAACCATCATGGCTTACCCCTGTATTGAGTATTAGTCTAGTATGGAGTCACTTTACCTTGTCCATGTCCCTGCTAGAACCTTTTACACTATGCCTTCTTTTGGAAAAATATAAATAACGATACCCTAAATACTTCCGGATGAAATGCTACAACGATAGATCTGTGCGCTTGTAGATATTTTCTGTAATCGTTAAGAACTATCGTCAATTGCTCTATCTAGATTAAAGGTTTCTCGGTCCTCATCTTTTGATCTATCGTCTGTTACCCGTTTTTATGCTAAAATCTACCTTTTGACGTTAGATCATGTTTCAATTGACCGTTTTATCTTGATCTAGATCGATCATAGCAAGTGTTTGGAGTCTTGTTCCCATTAAGGAATAGGTCCACTAGGCATCGATCTCTGGTTTGTTGTCTTCGTTATCAACCTGTTGGTAGCGCACTAGATCAGGCTTCGGTGGATAATGGATCTACTCGTTAAAGGGGATATAGCGTCATCCACCCGTTATGTCTCTATCAGCTATTTTAGTCGATAGCTTGAGCTTTCATGTGTATGGCACACGCCCACGATTCTATCACGGAACAAGTAGGTTTATAGATCACCATGGTTGCAGTTTGTCGTTCTACTATCAATGTTGCATCAGCAGATTGACCTGTTGATAGTGTCGTAAATTGGGATTGGTCAGTTTGTGGATTTACTAATGCTTTGATGGTTGAGTGTTCTTGCGCTATATGACAAATTTTACCTAGATCAACCCCCTTTGGCTGGTTGTTTATGCTTTCACGCTCGTAACACGTGTTTATGATCTTGTCTAAATATGGATAGATTTATATGCTTTAAAAGTTTAATTTGTTACCAATATCATGGTTATCTCCAATACGTTCGGCCCCCTCTGCTGTGGTGATAGATTAGATTTGGTGAGCCTATAGATTTGTTTATATTAAGACAAGTGATTGGCCACGAGTTATGCTTTCTGTTTACTTTGGAATCGGATATTTTGCCGATAGCCCGTGTATTGCTATTTTATTGGCTTTTATCTATTGTGCTTGTTCTTGTCTTGATCTCTAAGCTAGTACAAAGTATAAGTCAATGCAAATGCTTTTCATTCATATCAATCGTTTACCATGTTCTTGCATGTTTTATGATCATTGGCATTAGATCTAAATCATTTAATACTTGATAATTGCTAATAGCATCTGTTTTCAATATCTTATATCATGAACATGCTAGATATCGACTATTTAGCCGATAGCCTTATTGAATCGGCTATCTAGCCGCACATTTGGAACTGTCTGGAACAACACCGACACGTTCCACCTTAAATTATTGATTACCTTTCTCTTCTTGTCAATTGCAGGGTCAAATTGACTAGCACGCCTCAGGTTCAAATCTATCGGTCCTATGTCCTAAGTCTGGAGAAAACTCGGGATCTGCTCCATGTGGTTTCTCTCAGTTTGCTTTTTTTGCGTGTCTGGCGGCCAGTCGATTTTGCTGACAACACGCTCTTAGCACGCCCGGTGGGACCACAATCGTCAACATGGATAACCAAGCGGTCCTCAAGGTCAACCTTGAAGGCACTTATTGATCAAGCGACGGAGGAGTTTTGTCAGAAGTGTCTGCTGTCTTACAGCAGGATGCGCGATTCGAACATTCAGAAGACTGTTGCCAACTATCCTCCTGCATGGACGAAGCGAGGAAGCTGAAGCCCCGGCTACTGCCCATCTAGTCCACACGACCATTAGTGAAGCTCTCACAAATCATAACCAAATACTAGCCAATTCAATTAGCAACATCATGATACAAGTCTTCTTCGGAGCACCAGTTGATCATGTTGGACCAGCATATTCCAATGGTTTTAACCCTTCGGCTATGGGGAGCAATGTGCCTAGTTCCAGTCAACAGCCGAATGACGGGCAGTTTTAGCAGCCACCTTTTGCAGCAGCTTCAAGGACAAATTCAAGATCTACAAGTCCAGCTAACGGCAGGGGGGCAAGGTCAAGCCCCGCCAGCAGCAGGGGGCAAGGTCAAGGGCAAGCAACAGGGGGCAACCACCAGCTCAGCCATCACCAAATGCCCCTGTCACGCAAACAACTCAGCTTCCTACTGGATAGACCCAAGCATATTCAGTCCAGCAGCCAACCTCACCAATCACTCAGTAGGTTGTGCAACGACCAGCTCAAGGGAGATTCAGTACTTCCTATCAGATGCCTTAGTCGGCCTATAGAAATGCTCCATCAGTGCATTGAATCACTAGAGATACCGACCCAGCTTATTACAATAGTTGGTTACAGGGATCCACTACTCACAACACTCAAATCGACTATCCAGAAGGGTATCACCAAATGTCCGATATCAGTACATATGAGTTTGCACCACACCCTGGGTATCAAAATCCTTACAACTACAATACTCAGCAAGTCCAAACCTAGGTGCAGCAATCTCAAGTTCAAGGACAATAGTCTCAGGCTTAAGGTCAGCAAGCACAAGGCTCTCAAGCTCAGGGTCAAGGGCAGCCGAGACAACAGGTTGCTAGTATGGATCCTGATGAACTAGTCAGTAGAATAGCCACTTTGATGCAAAGCTAGTTTGGTTTGAAGCCCAAGAACCAGGTTGGCACTTACCACCGTCCATACCTAGCGTGGTATGATATTGTGCAACTTCCTCCATGTTATAGAGTCCCCAATTTCTCTATGTTCACTAGAGTAGAAGAGATGACCACCTTGGAGCATATCAGCCGGTATCTCGTTCAACATGGAGAAGCATCTGTTGAGGAGGCACATAGAGTTTGGTTCTTCCCTCTGTCTCTATCTAGACTGGCCTTCAGTTGGTTTTCGTCCCTCGAACCAAACTCAATCACTAGATGGGCCGATCTAGAACAGAAGTTTCATGCATATTTCTACAGTGGGATAGGGGAGAAGAAAATTTCATATTTGACAAGCACGAGGCAGAAGAACAATGAGTCAGGCTCTGAGTTCATCTAAAGATTTAGAGAAGTAAGGGGCCACTGTTACTCATTGAATCTGTCTCATGGCCAATTGGCTGATTTGGCCCTTCAAGGGATGTGACTAGCAATAAGAGAGAAATTTGAAGGCCAGGAGTTTGAGAATCTATCTCACTTTGTCTAGAGAGTATCCACCTTTGAGAGTCAGCATCGAACCCTACGAAGAGAGAAGTATCTAAAGGGTGGTGCTGCCATAGTCGATCCCTACGATGCAGATTCTGATGAGGATGAAGATGAAGATGAAGAAGTCGCAGCTGCTGAGTGGACATGGGGCAAGGCTCCCGTATCTTGTCCTTGGATAAAGGAGATGGAGAGTGCCTACGACTTTGACATCAAGAAGGCTGATAGGATCTTTGATCTGTTGCTTGAGAAGAAGCAGTTGAAGTTACCTCCAAACCATGTGATCCCTTCGGTTGGAGAACTCAAAGGAAAGAGGTACTGCAAATTCCATAATGCTACTTCTCACAGTACCAATGAATGCAGAGTCTTTAGACAACACATCCAGAGAACTATTGAGTAGGAAAAGATTAAGTTTGAATCAACCAAGAAGCCAACGATGGGTATTGATGGACATCCCTTTCCAGGGGTGAATATGGTGAAATTCCAACTGGCTAAAGGGAAGACTAAGGTGCTGACATCGGCTAAGGCCAAAGAAGATGGGTTAGTCGACCCTAAAGTCCAGATATCGGCTAATTAATACAAGCAGCAACATAATTAGCAAAAGGGCCGATATGAACAAGGCGAAACATATAGAGCTGGTGCTTTGCGCCCTTGTGAGAGTTCCCAGATCTTGTTGAACAAATGGCAATGCCAGAAGGAGGACTACCAGCGCTGGCTTGAAGAAGAAGAATATGAACATCGGTGCGAGGAAGAAAGGTATGAAAGAGAGCAAGCTAAATTGCCTACAAGACGTAACTGTCTAGAGTGCAGTAATCAATATGCAGAATTCAGGCAATCACAAGCCAACCGCCGGTCCATCCGTGAGCGTTTAAGTTATCAATCTGACAACATGGATTGGCGCATAAAAAAAGGAGTTCATGATCGGCTAGGCAAACGTATGCATGATCAAAATTGGGCCGATCGTGATGAAGAAAAAGAGCATGTTTGGCAAGAATGCCAGTGGTGCCTAGGAGGTCTGACAAGGAGCCAGAAAATAAGAGTTCAACGCTTGAGGAACAGAGAGTTAGAACCGCAGAAATCTATTAGACCCAGGACATGGCACGTCAAACAAATAGCCGACAAGGGTAAGCCATCGACTGATATCAGTACGGTGTTTATTCTGCCTATAGAGTTCAAGGCTCCTTCGAGGTTTGTAGAAGAATCTGATGAAGAAGATCTAGAACAAGCAGTGGCTCAATTATACCTCCAGTCGCAGCAGGCCACGTTTGATAAGTCATCCCAACATTGGCACTTAAAAGCTTTGTACATGAAAGAATTTGTCGATGGGAAGCCGATGACTAAGATGATAGTCGATGGAGGTGTTGCAGTCAATCTAATGCCATACACTACCTTCCGTAGACTTGGGAAGGGCCCAGAAGATCTGCTTGAAACTGATATGATGTTGAAAGACTTCGGGGGCAATGCGTCCAAGACCGGGGGCTGTCAACATCGAATTAACAATTGGAAGTATGACCCTATCTACTACTTTCCTCGTCATTAATGGTAAAGGAACGTCTTCTCTTGAATCATGACTGGATCCACGCTAATTGTTGCATTCCATCAACGATGCACCAATATCTTATTCAGTGGCAAACAGATAACGTTGAAGTGGTTCCAGCTGACACATCCGTGAGCGTGGCAACAGCCGATCCAGCGTATTGGGAATTTGAAGACTGCGAATGCTTCTCTGGCAAGGTCTGGGAAGGAGGCGTTATCAAGATCAATGATGAGCGTCAATAGCCGATCCAAGCAATCGGCTCTGAGAGTTTATTTTGATAACTCCTCTAGTTGTTCGTTATGGAACGGCTAAACATTGCTCTTATGGGTTAATTCATCAGAATATAGCCATTGTGTTTCAGAAAAGTCAGAGTTGGATTTTAATGCATAACTTTTTGAAGAAGTTTGACAGCCGGTGATCTCAAGAGTTTCATAGATGATTTAATATCAACATTGGCTATTATGGAAGTAGTTTTTCATTGTAGAATTTTGATCCTGGTAATCAAAGTTAGCGCTTGAGTATGGTCAAATTCATGTCACCAAGATTGATAACCGGTATTAATAGAGTATCGCCTTCAGAACAAAAATGAAAATCCTAATTCAGCCTAAGGAGACAAAAGCGGGTGCGTCATGCATCGCCTATAGTGCAAAAATAAAAAGGAAAAAAGAGTCGCATAAGATCGGCTCAAGGATGTGCCATCACCATCACAAGACAATCTATAAGAAGTATTCACACGAATTCTAAAGCCAGCAAGGATGAATGATTGCTAAATGTCTTGATGCCCGATAAGGGGTTTCATCGACCAAATATCTATGACGGAGATGTCACAAGCAGAAGATATAGAAGAGTTGGGGATTACAAGTTCAGTGCCGCACGAACTACATTCAAAGCGTCCAGACAGACGGCATCGGCTTCTGCAATTAGCCAGTTGTCTTCATCGGCCGATCCAGAAATGCCTGTCTTTTTTATTCCGGATCGTCATGAGCTCGCTGTACTTGGCAGTCATCTCCTTTTTCTTCTCCTCCGCCATCTTAGGAAGTTAGGTTGAGTTGGCTTCCTCAAGTTGAATTAAAGAGTTAATCTCTTCCAGCTTGGTCAACAACTGCTCCCATTCAATCTTCAAAGAATTAATTCTCTCTTGGGATTTAGAGAGCGCTCTTCGAGCCATCGATCAGTTCCTTCAGTCGGAGCATCCCCTGCTTAGTTGACTCTTCTCGAAAAACCAAGGTGCTTTGAACTTCACGGTCAGGTAACCTTTGCTTGGCTTGAATCACTTTGGGAGCTTGACCCTCAATAAAGGCAACAGGAGACAGAACAGTGAGGTCTTGATTCAGTTCTCCTATAATGGCCAGAAAGATGTCCAGAAGCAGCCTTGAATTACAAACCAGATCGGCTATATCTCTTTACAAGTAGGGGAGCATCGATTGTAGCCGATCTCTGGTTGCAGCCGACAAAACATGTTCTTCTTGGTGAGCGTCGGAAATAGAGCAGCTTATTTCCCCCTCTTCTATATAATCATTGATGTCAAAGGGGAAGACGCTCAGAGAAGATGGGCCTTGCACTTGCAAACAGACAGTCAGGTTCGGAAGCAACGATACCTGATTCCTAGGATCACTACAAAATTATTGATACCTCTTTTACTGGATATGGGGGAGCGGCTGACGATGTGCCCATGTCTTCGTTAGGTGCCCCAATCGGCTTCTTAGATCCTACCCAACCAAGGTTTAGCTCAAATACAAATCGGGAGTTTGGACGGAAGGATGCAACATGTTGATATTTACCATCAATGGGTTTAGGATGTGGAACGTCTTTGGGTTCCCCATCACCAGCCGACTGACCAGATTCTTAATCCATGGTAGTGCCGAGGGTCGGCCCTGACTCAAGGTTCGCATCTGAATAGAGGAGAGAGCTTAGAGCCAAAGAACTACAAATGGGGATTAGAAAACAAACTCGGAAGCTTACCATTGACCTCTTGATAACCATTGCAGGCTCCTTCACTAGGACAATTGACAGCATTCATCTCAGCGCTCCGGACATCACCCTCCTCTTGATTCCAATCGGCTAAAAGACAAGTTATCAACAAGATTGATGAGATAGACTAAAGGCAGTAGGGAATTATTTTATCTGGGTAGTCGACATCCCTGAGGAGTTTTGTTCATGATCTAGGCCTCCGAATAGAATCTACGGAGGAGGTTACACATGATTATCTGAACCCAGCACGATCAAAAGTTGGTTCCCAAGAGATACCTCTGTCTCTCCTTTCGACGAGGTGTTCGGGATCTGCTCGTGAGCTTCGTCACCAGTGTCCAATTGAGGGTTGGCCTGAGAAGAGGCCCGATCAGTTCTAAAAAGCTGAAAGATCATTAGTAATAAGAAAGCTTACCCCGGTGATGATATTAACAAAAGATAACAAACGCTGATCATCGGCTATCGTCTCAGCAGTTGCCGACGGGGCACCCATCCCATCATCCCAGAAGCCTAAATTGGTAGAGTCATGAATTAACATTGGAAAGATGATTGGGACAGGTGGATTCGGTGATCTATGCTACAAATAGGCTCAAGCACATACTTGGGGCCGATGAAGGTCCTAGATTTCAGCGTGCATGCTTCCGTGCCGTGACTTTGGTGGAGTGACCCTTTGGAGCCCCGCGCTTTCGCGCCTTGGTAGGCTACGCAATCACAGAGCCACCTTGTGTCTTCAAGACAGCCTTCAGAGTGGGTGCTCAACATCCCATTCTTGGATGGGGGCACCATGCAGCGTACTCGATCAGCCGATCACTCCTGCTAATCGTGGGGGGAGTGGAATCCAAGTCCTGCAATCAACGTAACAGTAAGCGTTGCATTGGCCATATGAAAGAAGGGTTAGGAGAAAGTATTTACCTCATTTTCAGATTGGAAGCTAGGATCCGATGATTGGCAAAAAGGTGTGACTGAATTGCAAAACAAGTGTTGAGACCATTCTTGCCACCAGGCATTAAACAAATTCGAGGAAAAAGGACCACATTTCCGTCCCTCTGCATCGATGAGAGGCAGAGCCTCGTCAAACTGCCGAATTCTCTAAAATTCCCATGGTTGGTTAACGGCTTCCTTCGGTCTCAACTTATCTGCAAAGAACAGCCCAAGGGGCAACTGCCCGAAGCCAAGCAGACGGGCGGCAATGGAAAGATTGTAGAATTCGTAAGAGGTTGGCGGCTTTTCTAGGCCATGCCTAAATTCCACGGGCAACAACCTAGGCTTGACTATACATTGAAAGATTGCGGTTGACGACGCGTTTGAGCAAACCACTTCAAACCTAAAAGAAATCGGAAGCTTAAATTCAGCAATCTCCGAGTATACAAACCAAGTCAGGATTTCAATAGACAGTCCTTTCTAAAATCCTTTGAAGAATTGACCGGTGCTCCAACTAATTGAAATAGCTGATGCGGCCTCACCAAAAGACTAACACTAGCGAAATTTGTCTTCTTCATCCAAATTCTTTTCTTGAGCTTCTAAATAAGTCAAAGAAGGAAAGCTCAGAGTTCTGAGGTCGTTGACTGCAACCTTCTGCATATGCAAGTTCATCCACAATTACAATAGCCACCATGGTCCACTAATCGTGCCAATTGGCTCATTCATAATCAATTTTGAGGACACCTGATGCATTAGTGATATAAGGATCCAAGTAAGCATTTGCCTAGAGGGATATCAGCACCACGAGACAATCATTCTGCCAAATACCAGTAATTGGCGGTTGGGCTGCATGAAGACCCATAGAAGAGATACTTCTCTAGCCACATATTCAAGAAGGCTACATGTTCTTTGGGGTCAGCATGCTTGTTCTGAGTCTGCTTGTGCATAACAATGTAGCCTCCCCACCCCCCCGGACCTGACACTCTGGACTTTGTGTCCTAGCTTCCCGATGAGGTCAGAAGGTCAAAGAGACCCTGTGATCCTGAGGCCGGTTAACATAAAGATGTCGGTCAAAGTATCTGTCATTGGCCCGTGACCGAATATGAAGGCATTATAGGCGTTAGACCAAAAATAGGAAATTGACCTCAGCATGGGTTCGTTCTTCCTTATATTTGACAAGGAAAGAGCTATGCACTGATCCAAATCATGAGTGGCCCATCTGGTCTGGTGAGCCTTGGCGACTCTAAGATACCAATCCCTCCATCCGTCGAGTGGGAGCGGCCAAGCCCTGAAAGTTTTGTTCCACACTGAGGGGCTCATGGTGGATTGCCTAAATGGAAGCCTATCTACTTCTAAATTAATGAGCTCGGTTGGATCAGGGTCACCCATCAGACCCAAATGATACGCATTTTCAACATCGGTTGGGATCAAGATTTCGCTTTAGAGATCCTAAAAACAGGCGGAAAGGATCTATGAGCTAGAGATTAAGTGGAGGCTGAGGAACAATCAGTAAAAAGGATCTCCAAGTCATACCTACGGAACAAAGTCGACAGTCGCCATCAAGCTCGAAGAAGTAGATTCGAATCTCCGAGCGAGCCTTGATGTGCTATCGGGTGGAGCCGTCACGCCCAAGGTCTCGTGAACATTGAAGGGGTGCTTTGCCAAGATTGGAGCCCCGGATTCACTAGGGTTTGGCGCTCATAAGAAATTGCGGCCGCCGGCAAATAAAGCAAAAAGGGGAGTAAAGAAGACAGGGCGATTTTGAGAATATAGTGAAAATTCTTGCCCAAAGACAGAAGCCGCAGCAGAGGTTTTAGAGTGAGTACGTCACACGTGCAATGGTCATAAGAGATAATTTTGGAATAAAATCATTTTATCCCAGAATTGGGGGGCATGTGTTGACACCAAAATTTGATTCGAGATGAGAAAGCCCTAAGGGCAGAAATTACCATGGAAAGCCGAAGTATTCAACCAAATCGGATAACCGAATTGACGACTGGGTTAACCAAGTAAGATGATGTCATCATCTCAAAAGAGTAAGCCCAATTGGCAGGGACGACAAGACACAAAGCAAGAAGACACATCGGATTCCATAGAAAAAGAAGATTAGAGTCCAAATTATCTTAAATTAGGAAGTTTTGTTTCTCTTTCCAAATTTTATGATCGGTCTTGTTCAACCAGAACTCGTAGTCAAGTCTCGGGTATAAATATTGAACCCCGGCTATTGTAATGAATCAATCAAAACAGTACCTTTATTTTTACCGGCCTCGTGCCATCCTTAAGAGTAGGAGTAGAGTACATCTCGATGAGTTCTTTGGGCAAGCAGGGTTGCATCAGCTGATTGACCTACGGCTTATTTATGAGTATCCGTCACCCCATATATTATTACTTGTAAGGCTACATCAGCTGATTGATATCTTGCAAGTCGTAGTATAAGGTTTCGATCTATATCATTGTTTGTTAGGCTGCATCAGCTGATTGATCTCTTGCAAGCCGTGGTAGCTGATTGATCTCTTGCAAGTCATAGTATAAAGTTTCGATCTATATCATTGTTCGTTAGGCTGCATCAGCTGATTGATCTCTTGCGAGCCGTGGTATAGGTTAGTTATTGATTGATATCATTGTTTATGAGGCTGCATCAGCTGATTGATCTCTTGTAGGCATCGATATTGATTAGTTATCAATATTGTGCTAGATGGTTTACCGTTCAGCATAATATCACCAATTGCTCAATCTAGATTAAAGGTTTCTCGGTCCTCGTCTTTTGATCTATCGTCTGTTACCCGTTTTTACGCTAAAATCTACCTTTTGACGTTAGATCCTGTTTCAATTGACTATTTTATCTTGATCTAGATCGATCATAGCGAGTGTTTGGAGTCTTGTTCCCATTAAGGAATAGGTCCACTAGTCATCGATCTTTGGTTTGCTGTCTTCCTTATCAACCTGTTGGTAGCGCACTAGATCGGGCTTCGGTGGATAATGGATCTAATCGTTAAAGGGGATATGGCGTCATCCACCCGTTATGTCTCTATCAGCTATTTTAGCCGATAGCTTGAGCTTTCATGTGTATGGCACGTGCCCATGATTCTGTCACGACACAAGTAGGTTTATAGATCACTAGGCTTGAAGTTTGTCGTTCTACTTCAATGTTGCATCAGCTGATTGACCAGTTGATAGTGCCGCAAATTGGGTTTGATCGGTTTGTGGATTTACTAATGCTTTGATGGTTGAGTGTTCGTGCGCTATATGAAAAAATTTACCTAGATCAGCCCCCTTAGGCCAGTTGTTTATGCTTTCACGCTCGTAACACGTGTTTATGATCTTGTCTAAATATGGATAGATTTATATGCTTTAAAAGTTTAATTTGTTACCAGTATCATGGCTATCTCCGATACGTTCGGCCCCCTCTACTGTGGTGATAGATTAGATTTGGTGAGCCCATAGATTTGTTTATATTAAGACAAGTGATTGGCCAGAGTTATGCTTTCTGTTTATTTTGGAATCGGATATTTTGCCGATAGCCCATGCATTGCTATTTTATTGGCTTTTATCCATTGTGCTTGTTCTTGTCTTGATCTCTAAGCTAGTACAATGTATAAGTCAATGCAGATGCTTTTCATTCATATCAATCGTCTACCATGTTCTTGCATGTTTTATGATCATTGGCATTAGATCTACATCATTTAATACTTGATAATTGCCAATAGCATCTGTTTTCAATATCTTATACCATGAACATGCTGGATATCGACTATTTAGTCGATAGCCTTATTGAATCGGTTATCTAGCCGCACATTTGAAACTGTCTGGAACAACACCGACACGTTCCACCTTAAATTACTGATTACCTTTCTCTTCTTGTCAATTGTAGAGTCAAATTGACTGGCATGCCTCAGGTTCCAATCAATCGGTTCCAATCAATCGGATAACCGAATTGACGACTGGGTTAACCAAGTAAGATGATGTCATCATCTCAAAGGAGTAGACCCAATTGGCAAGGACGACAAGACACAAAGCAAGAAGACACATCAAATTCCATAGAAAAGGAAGATTGGAGTCCAAATTATCTTAAATTAGAAAGTTTTGTTTCCTTTTCCAAATTTTATGATCGGTCTTGTTCGACTAGAACTCGTAGTCAAGCCTCAGGTATAAATATTGAACCCCGGCTATTTTAATAAACATCATCACATCAATCAAAACAGTACCTTTACTTTTTACCGGCCTCGTGCCATCCTTAGAAGTAGGAATAGAGTAGATCTCAGCGAGTTCTTCGAGCAAGTAGGGCTACAACAGCTGATTGACCTCCGGCTTGTTTATGAGTATCCATCACCCCTTATATTATTAATTATAAGGCTGCATTAGCTGATTGATCTCTTGCAAGTCATGGTATAAGGTTTTGATCTATATCATTATTCGTAAAGCTGAATCAGCTGATTGATCTCTTGCGAGCCATGGTATAGGTTAGTTATCGATTGATATCGTTGTTTATGAGGCTGCATCAGCTGATTGATCTCTTATAGGCATCAATATTGATTAGTTATCGATATTGTGCTAGATAGTTTACCGTTCAGCATAATATCACCAATTGCTCGATCTAGATTAAAGGTTTCTCGGCCCTCATCTTTTGATCTATCGTCTGTTACCTGTTTTTACGCTAAAATCTACCTTTTGACGTTAGATCCTGTTTCAATTGACCGTTTTATCTTGATCTTGATCGATCATAGCGAGTGCTTGGAGTCTTGTTCCCATTAAGGAATAGGTCCACTAGTCATCGATCTCTGGTTTGCTGTCTTCGTTATCAACCTATTGGTAGCGCACTAGATCGGGCTTGTACTCGTTAAAGGGGATATGGCGTCATCCACCCGTTATGTCTCTATCAGCTATTTTAGCCGATAGCTTGAGCTTTCATGTGTATGGCACGCGCCCACGATTCTATCACGGCACAAGTAGGTTTATAGATCGCTAGGCTTGCAGGTTGACATTCTACTATCAATGTTGCATCAGCTGATTGACCTGTTGATAGTGCCGTAAATTGAGTTTGGTCGATTTGTGGATTAACTTATGCTTTGATGGTTGAGTGTTCGTGCGCTATAAGACAAATTTTACCTAGATGGGTCCCCTTCAGCCTGGTGAGTGTAGGTCGAGGCTTGTTAGGTAGCTGGACCTTGTAAGCATCCGACACCTCAGTTAGCAGCCCAATAACATATGCAACCACGATCGTGTAAGACAGAATTACTATAAAACAAAGGAACAGACGCTAAGCATCAAAGTGGCCTACCAACAAAATCCGTGGTGTCACCAGCACGCGATCTGAGGGCATCGATCGGCGTCAATCTGTACGCATATGATGGAAAGCCAGGCACATCTTCTCTAGCAGCAGACACCTGTGTGCGAAACGTGAATTCAATCATGGATTGCGAAGCAACTGGCCTGAAGCCGCGCTTCGCATTGGAGACCCTGAAACGGCTAATCACGTAGATGCCGTTCTCTTCTAAAAGTGGGCTCTTGGTCTCAACCTCAGCAGCCGGGATCTCACCGTACATGCTGTTCCCCTGCAGAAAAAAACAAACCAAGGATCACACAAACACAAACACCTGTTCTTGTCGGAGGATAACACTGCAGCGGGCAAGCAGAAGAACAATAAACTAACAGAACACGCATCTAGAGCTCTACACCGAGAACAACCCTACCTTCTCATCAATCAGCACAAGATCAACATGCTGTATGGGCCCATCGTCGGTTCCACCGCGATACTCCCACTTGCAGGACACCCAAACACAGATGACGGCACGCATGCTGCCAACCTTTAGGCTAGGAAGCAGATCAAACACCATCAAAGTCACCCACCTAGCGCTGCAGCCACGAGAAAGGAGCATAGAAAAACAAATAACGGAGCTGTACACATAAATGAGGTAAATCACGCGACAAACCGGTACAACGTTAAAAGAAAATGGAGCACCCACCAACTAAAAAAGACGGCACACCGCCTTATCTCACGCCTACCCGATACCCGTGCTCACCGTATGGGAACAGTGGAGGATACCGAATAGCCATGTAAGCAGAGTGCAAGGAAGGCATATGATGCAAATCACCTGACCTGGTCCGCACCACCATACGACGCTGAAAAGTGTCTAAACATAATTTACTGACAACCAGCATGGCAAGCTAGTTAACAGTATGTAAGTTATACTGGATCGCATCTTCCTCTATAGCCCCATCATTTTTTATGATAAATTGCTGATCACCATCCTCCGCTAATCTGTTCGTCGAGAGTCAAAATTTATGAGGCAATGGATCATGGCTAACCACAATAGCGTGATCGAAAGGCTCCTCAGGCTCATCATCTGGAGTTAAAACAAATAGCCTATCCCTCACCTCATCAGTGGTGTCATGTACATACAGACGCAGGAATTTTGGTGGGCTACCAACACATACTGTGGCCCTGTTCGGCTTACCCCATATTCGGCTTGTTCGGCTTCTTTTTTCAGCCAGAACAGTGTTTTTTCTCTCACAACAACTCAGCCGGAACAGTGTTTTTCAGCCAGTTTCAGCCAAGTTTCAGACCAGCGAACGGGGCCACAGCCATGAACCTGGCTAGAAATCTTAAAGACGGTAGGGCCACAGCCATCGTTTAGAGACCTATACAGATTTACTCGCAGAGATTTAAAAGCAAGTAAGCAGCTGTATTGTCCTATATTTCCCAGAAAACATCTACACCTCGCACCACCGTAAAACCTACACGATGCTGCTTCTCTCAACCTGTCTTAGTACGCACACAGACCGCATGCACACCACGAAAGTAAGAAAAACCTAAAAAGCACAGAGCGTACAAGACGCCTCGCCACCACTCGCACAAGCAAGAGAACCAGAAGACGTTCCCACACCCACGAGGAAAGGCGTAAATAAACAGCACAAGATTCAGACACACGGAGCGCACAAAGAATTTCTTTTATTCAATCGGTCAAAACAAACACAGTAATCTCAACACAAAGGCAGCAACGCACCATCAAACAAGCCGACTCAACACCGACACCTCTTTTAGGAAACACTCGGACTCAACCACCAAATCAGGCTGAGAAGCTAAACTGCCCCAGGTGGCATCAGAAACTAACCTAAGCAACCCAGCAGCCCTGGCAGCAACAAACACTGCTGCCTGAGCGATGCTCCTATACAACACCACACCTTGAAAATTGTAGTCTACAACGACAAACCCATACACAGTCTATAGGAAAGAAATGGCCTGAAGAGCAGCCTCCTCGTAACCAACACTGCCAACAGCACCGGCAGGCGCCCAGAAAAAAAC
Source organism: Miscanthus lutarioriparius (assembly GCA_904845875.1). Lineage (NCBI taxonomy): Eukaryota > Viridiplantae > Streptophyta > Magnoliopsida > Poales > Poaceae > Miscanthus > Miscanthus lutarioriparius. Next base: position 56,472,124 of record CAJGYO010000007.1, on the reverse strand, counting down.
AGTTTGCGTGCAGCGCAGGCTCTGCGCAGAAGGTACCTCAATTTCAATCCCACAAACTGGAGTCTCATCTCCAGCCACCTCTGAAATGAGGGACACATAAGGTAAGGAACACCTGTCTGCCACAGCTTACAGTAGGGACAGGTAGGATGCAGCAACTATAAACATCTCCCTCCCTCTTCCTCCTTTAGTTGACAAGGCAAAAAAGAAAATACCTTACTCAATTTGAAAGGAAGAAAAAACCCAAAAAGGGTACTGACCACACCAAGAAAAGAAACCCAAACAAAACCCGTGAACACGTTAGTAACAGTAAGCAGATACATATAGCGCAGATATTAACGAACAGAACAACCGAAAACTATAAATCGCTACACAGTCTGGAATCGGAGGAAACCATACCTAAGCAAGCACGACAGGAGCACAACAAGCTTCCCCAGATCACAGCCCACCTGGAAAAGTGCAACCACAAGAAACACAGATGCTATTAGAAACAGCAACACCATCTTAATATTTACCAGACAGCATGCAATCCAGACAGCAACGATGCCTAGCCTATCCTGGGTCCAACGCACATGCCAAACAGACCCTCACGACAATAGAAAGCAAATGAACATGGAAGTACACCTATGTAACGGCACAAAAAATGGCAGCTAAGCCAGCAAGAAGACAGAACACAGGTGCCTAGATGTCCTCAGACCCCAACATCACGGAGCAAAAAAAAAAGAACAAACCCAATACACCACCCACACCGTAATTAACGACAGAGATGAAATGTCAGGACATACTGTTCGTGTTTTCAGCTTCAGGCCTTCCCGAACACATGGGAAAAAAACAATAGGGCTTCACGGGCATTCTCTCGAACACCTCCATGCCACGCCGCACCAGCCGGGGTGCACGTCCCAACGGCAGGCCCACAGCTGACCGGTGCCCACCCAGACGCCGGAGCAGAGCGGCCAGGCCGTCGTCTCTCCTTGGCCCTACCTTAAACCCTAGCCAAACCCCGCCGTCCACCGGTGCATTGTCTCGAACCCGCAACCAAGCAACAACGAAGCTTCACAGATAATCGGTCGAACACCTCCCCGTCACGCCGCACGAGTTGGGCTGCACATCCCTACAGCAGACCCACGTCTGACCGGCGCCCACGCAGACGCCGCAGCAGAGCGGCCCGCCCGCGCCTCTCACTCGCCGTACCGTAAGCCCCAGCCAAACCCCGCCGTGCCGTAAGCCCCAGCCAAACCCCGCCGTCCACCAGTGCATCGGGTCGGACCAGCGAACGTTTCATCGAGCACCTAGCAAGCGCATCACCACACACCAGATCCACGGCCACCGCCGTCCCCTCCCTCCCCTCCGTCTATCCCAATCCGACAGAAGATCCGGAGAACACAGAGACGACGCCCCACACCTCCAATGGCAGAATTGCGCGACTTCCTCCGGCCGCTGTGCGACCCAACCCCCAACGCGACCCCAGAGAGACCGACGGCAGCCAGACCGCGGAACCAGCAGGCACAAATCGCGGAAAGCAGAGCGAAAGGAAGCAGAGAGGAGAGACGACGGATACGCAACTCGACGCCGACCGAACGAAAGGGGAGGAGGAATTCCTGCTGCACCCCCAAAACTAAGGGCTCGTTCGTTTCAACGGCAACTGTGGCTTGTAATCATTCCTAGCCGGTTTGCTGGCACAATTTGTATAAGTTTTGATCACCTGATCGATTCTAGGAGGGATACTGAGTAACCGATCAAGGCCTAAGAGGGAACAGTCACCTGCCCCTCCCACGGTCTCTCTGTACAGTGGGCCCACCACGTGCGACAGCCAATGGTAGATCAACAACGGCCCTGCGCCGCAGCACCGGGTCGGGACTGGACGTGGCCCCCGGGCCCGCATCGGCCGCAGCGGCCAATCCACGGTCGACAACGCCCCGCCGGAACAGTCGCGCTGCACCGCAACGACCGGACCCACCACACACCCGTCCGCCGCCATGTGGGCCACAGGCCCCTGCAGGCCCGCCCGTGCCAGGACGCCAAGCGCGGCAGCCCAACGATATGCTGGAACAGGAGCGTCGCTCGCCCGCCACCGCCCCGCGCCGCCCGCCCATCTCTGCCATGTGGGCCACAGAAAGAGCCGGACCCGCCCTACAGCCTCTGCGGGAGACCAAAACGCAGGCACCATGGCGCGCACGGCAAAGCCACGCCCCGTACGGCCGCCGCGCGTACGGTGGCGCGGCCAGCCACCGGATCCAGGATCCGGCGGCCTACAGTAATGTCGGTGACGCGTCTAACGCGAGGCCGCGTCCAGGCCCGCACGTTTAAAGACGTTAAATAGAGGCGCGCGAGTAACGACGTACGTACACGGCCATATTACTGGTGGCAGTTGGCAAACCTGAACGTCCTCGAAGGGTGAAATACAATTGGGACAGATGAGAGAGAAACCACGTAATGACGTCCGCAATGGCTGAGTACGTCGTCAGCTGACGCGGATATGGCGGACGCGTGCATCATTTGCCTCGATCGCCTCGCGCGGGAGACTTTTTTTAGAACAATGAAAATTTTATATTACTTCATTTCTATACAGAGATAAAAAGTCTGGGACATCATGCAACCACGTACATTTAGAATTTGAGACAAGAGCAAACTTAGTTGTATAATGCGCAGCCATGTTTGCTTCCCTCCTTACATGAGCAAAAGCAAAATAAGTGCATTGACACTAAGTTCCTGGATTTGCTTTAGCAATGAAATAACAGCACACCTATTAGTAGCTCTAGAATTCCATAGAGCCACTAATTCTTGACAATCCGTTTTAAACATCACCTTTGTTAGTTCAAGATTCTTTATCAGTAACGCAACATCACGATACGCATAAGCTTCAGTAGTAAGAGCATCAGGTATCGACTCATGTTGTCTACATTTGGCTGCTATAAATTGACCTTGTTCATTACGTACAACCACTCCTGAGGCACCTTGGTAAGTTTCAATTTTAAAAGATGCATCAAAATTCACCTTAATTACGCCTTCACAAGGAGGGCACTAGCAAATTTTCTTCATTTGCATCTTCAAAGTGTATGCCGATGGCGGGCTAGAATGGATAAGATCAGTTGCCATTTCCCACGCCCACCTGCAAGCTTGATATATAGAAATTGATGTTTCTCTGTGCTTTCTTCTATTTCTTGCTGTCCATAATGCCCACGTGGCACATAAGATAGAGCCACTTTTCTCCTGTGAACAGAATGCATTATCAAGAATGTCCTGACTCCAAGTCGCTGGGTGCAGTAGTGGTAATTTAATGACATACATATTTTTGAAAGACTTCCACAAAGCTCTAGCCAAAGTGCATTGAGTTAAAGCATGGTAAATTGTATCCTCTTCAACAGTCTGGGCAAGAACTTTGGACATCTAAATGTCTCTTGGCCAGATTTGCATGTACTGGAATATAATTATTGATAACACGCCACCAAAAAACTTTAACCTTTGGAGGAAATTTTAGTTTCCAAAGGTTTCGCCAAATTAGGTTGTTTTCACTTACCGAACTACAAGCAGTGTTATTTTTAAGGACAACCATTCTTAAATTAGAAATCAATAAATGATAAGCCGACCTTACAATATACATACCGTGCTTTTCTGCACTCCAAACCCATGTATCTTTGTCAAGTCTTCCAAGAGGAATTCTACTCACTATATTTTCATCATGAATAAGGAAGTTATCCCAAAGAGCTTGTGTGTTCCACGACATTCCATCGGGAGATAAGAGCTCATGAACCTTTTCAGCTTGTGCTCCCGGCTTTCTATAAATAGGCTTAAAGCCTGGATTATTGGGGATCCATTGATCCTTCCATATATTTATTGTATTTCCATCTCCAACTCTTTTGATGAGGCCTTTTTCGAAAACTTCTCTTCCCTTTAAAATTGCGCGCCTGCCACGTGTGAGAACTTCCTCTTTTCTTTCTTGCTGTCATGAAAGAGCCATTATGAAAATATTTTCCACCTAGTGTTCTTGTACAAAGGGATTCTGGCCTAGTTAGTAATCTCCAGCCTTGTTTGCCTAACATACCCAAATTGAAGAGGTGAAGGTCTTTGAAGCCCATTCCACCTCCTTGTTTAGTGCAAGCTATGTCAGTCCAATTCCTCCAATGTATTCTATTTTTTTCCTCATCTCCATCCCACCAGAACCGAGCTATAGCTGAAGTAATTTTCTTGCACGTAGTCTTTGATAATTTAAAACAACTCATCAAATATGTAGGTATTGATTGTGCTCGCGCGGGAGATGTGTGCGTGTGCCGACGTGCGCCGATGTTGGATAAGGTTTACTTTACAGCCAGCGACTCTCCAATGTCCGCAAATGCATTGACTCTGAGATCGTCCTAGTGTCCTGCTTCTTCCCTATGCACAAATTGTAACAACCCGGGTTTTTGGAGAAGCCAAAAATACGAACTTTTTAAAAATTTTCCTGCAATGAGTGAAACATGTAATTGCTAGGTCAAACACGAGTCCAACTCGCTAACAAGACGTTGCATACATGTAGATGGTTTGTAGGTGATTGCCGGAGTTTCCAAGTTGTCCTGTGTTTGAGTTTTGATTATTGTTGGAGAGCACAACCCATAGCAACCTCCTTGTGATCCTCGTGGGATTATTTCGAGTCTTCCGTGAATCTCTCTATAATTCCGAACCCCACTAGAACCGAGACTTGCCATTTATATTTGTACCGACCATTAGACCGGAGTCCCTAGACCTGTAGTAGACCCTAGTGGACCCCACCTGAGTGAACACGTGATAGGCGACACATATATACCAACCTAGTGCACTCGAAAGTAAATATAATGGAGCAAGAAATAGAAAAGAGATTGGAAGAGGGGAGGTAAACAGGGAAGCCATTTCGGCCCAAGGCGCCAGCAGGCCCAGCTCGCCACTCCTCCCTTCTGGCCCGCTCGCGCGCGCACGGCCTGCTTGGCCAAGCACTCCCTTCCCCCTTCTTTCTGTTGGCCCAGCCCCAAGTTGCCCACACCGAGCCCCCAACTCGGCCCAGCCTGGCCTCCTGCCTTCGGCCCACGCGGGCAGCAGCGGCGGCCCAACAACGCCGAGACGGCCCAGCTGGGAGCCGCTCTTTTCGGTCACCGCCAGCTGGGACCCCGTTGTCATCGTCCTCCTCACGCCTTCACCCCCTTTTCGCGTCCAAGTCAGGACAGAGGGGGTGGAATCTCCATCGCCATCCGTTCTCTTCACGTCGGTTGACAGTGAACGCGTGGATGCGACGCCACATTGCCTATCCGCACTGCTACCGCCCCAGCTGGAGCCATCTGCGCCATGACGCCATCGCTGTGGCCCGCGCCCTTGCAACCACCTCTGGCACCCTCGTACGAAGCTTGGGCAGGTTGTTGCGCCAAAACAGAGGCGCCAAGGCAACCCACGACCGCGCCATGACCTTAACCCTAGCATAAGCGCACTGATCGCCTCCACATGGCCCTAAGCCCCCTTCCCGCCGTTCACCTCACCATGATCACCACCTCCCTATAAGTAGGCACCACTATGGTGCCCTAGCCGTATCCCATCACCTCGCCGCCGCCCTAGTGGCCACCACTTCCTGTCGCGACCAAGAGAAGGAGGGAAGGAGGGAGAAGGGGGGGTAGAGAAGAGAGGGTTCTACTGGAGCCGCCGAAGAGGAGCCACGGGAACGGAAGGCCACGACCCGATCGGCTACAGCAGAGTAGCTGCTTGGCACGGCACGACCTCACCTCGACACTGCCTCGACTCGCCCTACATCGATATCCCTTTGCCATCGCCACCTATGGTGAGCCCTAGCACCCTCCTGGCTCTCTACCGAAGTGTTCGCGGGCATCACTTTGCCGTCTCCGTACCGGGAATGAGCAAGAGGAGGCCCTGACCCCTGTACCCTGCCTACACACACGCACGCACACCTATCGCCCCAACCACGGACCGCACTGCGCACCGAGGGCCTAGGAATGCTGGAGGCACGACGCGTTGCGGAGCATGCCCGCCATGGCTAGAGCTCACCATGGCGAGGTTCCGTTCTTGCCGCGCCTGGCCGGTAGAAGCGAGAGAAGGGGGGCTATCTATTCGCCTTGGCAAGGGACGCGCCGCGCACAGCAAGATGGAGGAAGAGAGCCACGTGAGGGAGCTGCTCGCGTTTACCTTGATGGTGGAGCCACGCTCCAGAGCGCTGTCATGCCGAGTGCGATCCCAATCGCACGACCACCTCGCTCGACAAGGGCGGGCCGAGAAGTTTTCGGTTGAGCCTAAGAACGCTGCCGAGGAGCCGTCGTGGCTAGAAAACGGCCGCTCACCGCCGGCGGGCGCGCCACCGCGTGGGGAAGCAAGGGGAGGGCCAGGACAGTAGTTCAGTGCACCATGTACACCATGAACCAAGAGGAAGAAGGAGAAGGTGAAAACGGTCCACCCCGGACCTGCTCTGTGGTCCATAGACCCACACCGCGTGGTCCACCATGGACCAGCACCGCGTGGACCGACCCGCTAAGGGCCCAGACCGAGCCACGTGGATGGCCTCCCCGCGTGACACGTGTCCGGGCCAGCCCGGCCCAAATCTAGCCCCATCCAGGCCCACCAAAGCCCAGTCGAGACCCAACCTGGTTGACCGTTGACCGGTCAACGTTGACTGTTGACCTGGCCCCACATGTCGGCGACACAGAGACTCTGGACCCACACGTCAGTAAGTGACGTCATGCTGATGTCATGACGACGTCACGTGGGTCCCACCTATCAGTAACAAACGCAGCCGAGGTGATGTCATGATGACGTCACGGTGACGTCAGTAGCTCTGGCCCCACACGTCAGTGACTATGACTTGTTGACCGTTGACTATCTGTTGACTTGACGTTGACTTTGACCGGACCCACATGTCAGTGACCCAAGAACCGCTGGACCCACTTGTCAGAAGGTGACGTCGTGCTGACGTCATGTGGGTCCCACCTGTCAGTGACCAACCGAAAATGATGACGTCATGCTTACGTCAGCGGGACCCACCTGTCAGCCACGGTTTAGCCCTGATGACGCCATGCTGACGTCAGCATGCCACGTGGACCAGTCACTGTGTGACACGTGTCAGCCCTGAAATAATCAGCTTTTATTATTTTTAGAAATGAATTTAATCTTCGGAAAATCATAGAAAATTCATACGACCTTAGAAAAATATGAAACCAGTTCTCACATTTTTCTAAAATCGAGCCCTACGATGTGGACCAACCCTTAAGTACTTCTGACCCCTCGAAATTGAAGAGCCCACTCTTTGCTTACGCTCACACCGTTCGCGCAAGAGACGTACGATGCCCTAGAATGCCACCATATGGTTCCAAGCACCCCTCGACCATGATCCATGACTAAGCCACTGACTCGATGCTCTTAGCCATGCCCAGCCAAGCCGTAGCCAGCCTCTGGCCAACCTTAGCCACTTGTAGCCAGCCGCAGCCAGCCACAGCTAGCCACAACAGGCCGTAGTTGGCCTCAGCTGGCCAGATGAAGCCACAACCCTCCGGGACAATTTACAGCAGCCCTTGGCCCTCCACATCTTTGCCACGAAGTCGAATCCTAGTCGAACGCCATTTCCGACACCGACGAAAGCTCCTTCTTGCTCATTCCTATACTCGTTCGTACACTTTCAATACGTGATCTTGATCTATGTATACCTGTCTACATCGTGCCCTTGTGCAGGTCTACCCATTCCCCTCGCTATGGAATTATGCTACTCCATTCATGTGGTCACGTCTTAGCTCTTATGTTGGGTTGCTAGGGATTCTTGTTCTTATGTTATGTTTGTTTGCCCAAGGACTGTGCCTTCAATCCGGTTGAGGGATCATACCTCGTTCGACCATTTCGGTAGTGGGTTCGCTCCACCGTGGCCGTGATGGCGAGCGTAACTTGCACCCTCGCTTTTAGTTGTCTCCGACATACTACAATTATTAGTAATCCGATTCGGCCCTAGGACTTGGCCATTGTGGACAGAACATTGGTGCGGATATCACCCGCACACAATGAGCCCTTTGTGGCCTAACTTAGTGGACGAGTCAGGATATGATGATTGTAGAAGACGGATGCCAACTCGTGTAGGATAAGCTCATGGCCGCGAGTCCCCTCGCCATGACCATCGGGCTCTACCTCTTTTCACCTGTGTTTATCCTAGCCACCTTATATGATTGCACCACCTTGACCATAGCATTCCTTTGGATCCAAGCAGCGACAACCGCACTGCTGCGAACCGAGGGAATAGCAATGTGCCAGTAGTTACACGGCCGTGATGCCCCATGAGTTGGTTTGGATCGTGGGACTGTATCTCTTCTCTCCAACCTTCGTCCGTTCCATGACAAGTTGGTCGAAAGAGTACAGATTCCATTCTTCTCTCTCTCTCTGGTTCTCAATCCTCGTCAATCCAGTGAGATGTGGATTGAGCCCCTTGCTTGTTTGGTGTTTAATGCGCTCTTGATTCCATTCCTTGATTCTCGTCGGCTTCTAGGGTGAGTGGATCAAAGGAAGGCGAATCTCGTGTTTTTCTCTTTTTGGTTCTTTCGTGCTCAAACCCCCCGTATGCTTGTACCTTGTATGACCATCGCATTTCCTTGATTCCTGCGGTGACAACCGCACCGCTATGAATTAGAGAGATGTCTTGGTGCTAGTGCACCTAAGTCGGGTACCCTACGAGTGGTCTGCGCACTTGGTGTTTGTCGCTTCCTCCCAATGCCCCGTCTTTCATCGTGGCGCGAGTGTTGGAAGAAGTAGACCTTGTTCCTTGTTGTTCTTGCTCTTGTTGCACCGCTAGCCCGCTCTGTTCGATTCCGTCTTGCCCATGACAATTGGATCAAAGACCGGACTATTCCCTTTAGGTTAGCGAAGCTATGGTCTATGTCGTACCTCGGACCCATGCGTGTTGACCCGATCAACCATCTAAAAACCATCTTCCCTGAAGATGTGTCTGGGAACATAACATGGACATGCCTAGCTAACCCCGCTGCTTTCACCGTGTTGAACGACTGTCTCCTTGGCTCCCGACGTTGATGTGTCATGTGGATCGAGAGGACCCGTTGCTGTCCAACCTCTTTGCGCTACCGCTTCCTACCATAGCAGGTGAGCCAAAGTACATTGGAGCCAAGTCACAATAGTGTTATTCGTTCTTGTTTGCTTCTCATTGTGACTTACGGGATAAGGCTATAAGAGCTGAACCCCGTCGTTCTTCCTCCGTTGGGCCTGTCTTCCGATTCTCGTCATCTCCATGACGCCCGAAAGGAAAGACAGCGAGTCGTGATGTTTGCTATGAATGAGCTCTGGCTTAAACCGTTTATCATAAAACCGTACTGGCTTGGCCATGGCATAAGCTTGTGCATAAAGCAAACCACCACTCTTGTGTTTCTTGGCCCAAAGAAATCGGACAACCGCCGAGAGGGCTAAGCTGTGAATCTTTTAGTGTGCCGTTGGTGTTATTGGATCTTCCTACGTCTTGTCGTCTTTTCGAGTGTTGAGTGTTCTCTAGCTTTGCGTGTCGCTTCGCGGAGTAGCTAGCGATCGGATTAAGAGAACGGGAACGACGACAAGGACTGTGGACTAGAAGTCGACTCAAGAGGAGACGACCCCGCTGATTGAACACCAACAGATGGAGAATTGTACCACTACTACCTCTACATCGCAGGTGTCATGGCAGCACCCTCTTTTAGAGAATCCTATTAGACATTGCATAATATCTAGAACTGCTAGCGCTTTATAATTATTCCTTTGAAAGTACTTTGATGCATGCTACTACCTGAGCCATTATTACCCTGATGCAACCCACTCTACCACTTCACCCTGCTTTGTGCATTCGCTCACTTATATATGCTTACTTGCCTGCTTGCTTGCATATTACACCACTATACTTACTATTAACTCCACTTCGCATTATATCGAGGATGTGATGCTGGTGGTGAACCCCCTGGGAATGGTTTGGCTATGGGTGCCGAACTTGGTGGTGTGTGAGCGTGCTGAGTGTGTCTTGGGTGCGTGGAGAGTGAGAGTTGTGTCGACCGAGCTGGAATAACGATGAGCCAGGGGCGAGTCTTGCCGTGTGGTGCTACCTGGGCACTTGGATATGGAATACCTGTAGCGGGTAAATGGTATTTGGAGGTGGCCCTAGGTGTGAACCTGTGACGGGAGGAGCCCAGGGTGGAGGTGCTATGGTGGCACGGTAAATGGAAACCCTGATGAAGACATTCTGGCTTGGTCACCCCTAAGGACTTACTAGTACTCAGATTCACCGGGAATCCTTTACATCCCACTCGTCCTATATGGTGCGGGACGGTCGGACTACTTGGTAGAGCGATGCCACTACTGCTAGGCGAACGTGTGCAAAGAGGTACGGGGCGCGCGGTTTTCCCCCACACCCTTTCGAGACTTCAGGAGGCCTTGTGGACCTGGCTCTTGACACCCGGAGGGCCCCCGGCTCTGTCTACGACTCACAGTATCAGCCATCCTAGACTAGACTTGGGATGTTCCAGGGCTGAGAGGTAGGGTGGCATCGTTCTAGGCTAGCAAGCGACCGGAATTCTACCTAGGAGAGCAAGACTCTAAGGATGGCTAATCTTGTGGGTATGTAAAACCTCTGCAGAGTGTTTGGTTGATCGATCGATACATATGCCGACTTGTCGGCTATGGACCTTTTCTGGGTTTCGCTTAAACTAGATAGCGAGATGAGTCCTTCTATTCTTCCTCCAGGGTTGGGGTATTTTTCGGTCGTGAGCCTTGGGGGCTGCGGGCCGTTGAGACAAGTGCCGAGAGGGAGTTGGCCTGTCGACCTGAGTGTGTGAGATGAGATAAGGTGTGGTGGTGTGGAGAAGGTTTGGGATGGATGGTTGGTGGATGGATATGGATGGTGTGGTGGTGAATGTGTTAAAAATTAGATATTATTATTATGATACAATTGTTATTTACTTCTCATGCGCTAAGAATGCAAACCACAGCCAAATATCAAGATCGCCAGATCCCTTGTTTATCTTTTTCCACTAAAGCTCATCGGTGCTGACCATGGCCTGCACACATCTGGCGGTGTGCAGATTTCCTGCTTCTCAGAGAAGCTGACTTTAGAAGGATTAGGAGGTCTCGTGCCTACGCTCAAGTTTGGTTCGGAGATGGAATCTACGCTGCACTACGCCAACTCTGATGATGCCCGTGAAGGAGGAGCCTTCACTCGATAGTATTCCGCTAGATTAACTCTGTAATAGGTGTGTTTCCCCAGTGATGTAATATCTTGTATTCTTATAATCTTATGATGTATGACTGTGACATTGACTGAAATATGATAATATGATGGAATCAGTTCTTGATTTCATCATATTATAATTTATTCTGTGGAATTTTCCTTCGCGGAAAATTGAGGACGTTTCACAAATGGTCACCGTTGATGGTGTAAGTCGTCGACCCGTCGTGCCGCTAGTCTATCCGGAAGGAATCGGAACGGGCCTCTTTATTGTAGCAACCGTACCTAGCTATAGTAAATATACTAGGTACATACGCACTAGTAATGCACATATATGAATTATAATGACGGACACCAGCAGCAGTCTAGTCTTGCCGTTGGCGGCCTCGCGAGTCCCGTGCCACTCCTTCCTATAGCGCAGAGTCCCGTGACACGCACAGCAAGTCTACGAATCCTGTGCACACATCACTAGTACACCATCGTCCTGTGTTTGCGATTGCCAACACCCAACAGGTTACGTGCACGTCTCTCCAGTCCATGCCGGTGGCTGGATGAGTCTGATGGATCGCCAAGGGAGAAGATTGCCGACCCAGTATGCATATGCACTGCATGGAGCATGGTAATATCGCATATGGTTCTTGAACATACTATATGTATATATACGCATGTAGAAGATCAACCAATATGATTCTCCACGGCACTCTTGTCTCTTGTGATAGCGTCCTGGCAATTCTGCTGGGTTGTGTCATGGTGTGGTATGTCGGCTCTGGAACCTCTCCCTTCATTTTACCGGTTTCGTCATGCGAGATGTTGATAAGATCATGTACCACTGCAAAAGACCAAGCGAGTCTTTAGTTAATCAAAATGATGTTGTTGACAACCAAAATGCAAGGGGGCAAATTGGCCGCGTAGAAAAAGCCATGGTGGCTTCCAACGCCACCCTCTCCGAGAAAACCTACTCAGTCCCCCTCCTCTCTCCTAGCCAGAGATCTCGCCGATGGAGAGAGAAGCGGAGACACAATCCCTTTTTCTTTCATAGTTTTAGATTAGGTTCGTGGATTCTTATTGATCTAAGGTTTGGTTCTGATGTCATGGATGAGGTCGTGGCAACGATGGTATCTTGGAATAAGGTATCTCCGGTCTCTCCCTACCTCAACGACGTTCAATCTGGCATCGATGAAGAACCAATGAGAGTTTGGCCTGTCAGATCTAATCGATGAAGAACCGGTGAGAGTTTGGCCTGTCAGATCTAATGATCTTCTTCAGATGTTGGCGGTTGTTGTGCTTATCAGAGAGAGCAATTGGTTGGCTTTCGATGAGGCGATCTCGACCTCTTCTTTTGGTTTGTTCTACCACAAGGTTCGGAATCTTCGACACTCTGTTTTGATGGTGAAGGATTGTACATCTGTGTTTCTTGGAGGATTCCTCCAGCCGATATTCTTTTAGTTGATATTAGATCTCGTTGTTTGTAGCGAGTGTTCTTTTCGGTCTTCAAAGCCATGTATGGCGAGGATGTTTGCAGGTGGACCTTTTCTCTGCTGCCTTTGTAGTGCGATCTTCAAGCTCCGACGTGCAGTGGACGTCCGAAAGAATAAGATGACCGATTTGGTCTTTGATATACTCTTATATTTTAGAGGTCGTTTTGTGTCTTTTTGTCCATCTTTTCTACTAGCATTTGTTTTCCTTGAGATATATCAGATGTGAAACACTCTTTTGAGTGTTTTTATAAGAAAAAATATGCTAACAAGGGTAATGGGCTCTACTAAAAATTTTGCCAAAGAAAAAGAGGATTTGGGTCCAGCACTGTCTAAACAGGTCTAGCCGGTTTTCCAAACCGACTAAGCTGGTTACCCTGTAACCTGGCTAAACTGCTGACAAGGCCAATTTATTTGCCATTTCAAGACCGGTTGGACTCCAACTCGGTCTTCGAATGTGTTTTTCATGAAAAACTTGTGAGACGCGTCCTGGAGTTGTTTCCTATTAGGATAAAATCACCCCTCATCTATATAAACGAGAGGATCACGGCCGATTGAGAAATCTTTGTTAATACAAAATAAAAAAAATAGGTAGGAAACTTCCCTGCCAACCCCTTCAAAACAAATGAACCCTAAATTATTGTAATCTCGAATTTGTGTGGGAGGAAATGCAATGTTTAGGTCTATATGGCTAATTACTATTTGTAGGTTATTTTGAGGGCTACTCACTGGATGGCTCACGGAAATGATCATGTAAAATGTTGGAGATTACAGTAATGAAAATTTTCACCAAACATGGGTGGTTGTCTTCTAATATATAGGCTTAGTGTTTCGTTTGCTGACCGGTCTCCTTTTCTTTGTTTTGCTTTTTGTGAGCTCTTTACTTCTGGTAAAAGGTTGAACTGTAATAATGGATTGATTGAGTGCAAAATTCTTGCTCTTCTTGAAATAAATCTTCTTTTTCTAAAAAAAAGTTACCTACCGAATACACCTGCAAAATTAGCATACCATAATTGGATAGAGAGCACGGGATATTTATATACGTATTATGTTAGCAAATAGAGGAAACGCATAGAGATAAATATAATACAACCAAACTCCTAATGTCTACATGGCTCATGAGATTTGGTATGTGAGGACGGGTTAACGCACTGGTCTGCCGAGTGTTGGTAGCTAAGAAGAAAATTTTGCTTCTCCAGAGATGTAAATAAGACTCAACCCGGACACGGTGCAGACGCTGTGACGCTTGACCTAATTTACAAGAGCAAAGAAGAAAAAACCCTAAAAAGAAAAAGAGAAGAAAAGAGATTAAAAAAAGGTGATTGGGCCCGGCTGGCCGCCTGGCCGGCTAGGTGGCTCCATTATAATTCCATGAGATGGGTCCTCGTAGTTAGACCCACCGAGAGAAAGAGTGTGTGTACACAAAAAAAAAGATGAGAAAATTGCTATTATAGACGTAAAATAATGAGGTTTATTATTATAGGACTTTAATCGTCGACTTCGCTAAAACAACATTTAAAACGTTGATACTTTGTTTTACATGACATTTGATCCTTTTAATCATTTTTCTCATTTCAAATACATATATTTTACCGTGGGGACCGTATTGCCCTTGTGCGTGGGCTGCCTGGCTGCTGCCGCCGCCGCCTGGCCTGGGCAGGCTGGCTGGCTGCTGCCCAGCGCGCGAGAGCGCGACGAGCACCCGCGGCGGCCTGCGCGCTAGCGGGGTGGCGCCGAGCGCACCATGCCGGAGAGCGCGACGATCACCCGCGGCGGTACGCGCTCGTTGCCGCTCTTCCTCCTCGCCGTGGCCACAAGCTCGTCTCGCTTGACTCCGACGACGATGCTTTCGATGGTGACTCCGACGAGGAGGAGGTGGCGGTGCAGCTCGCCGCACAGCGCCGGCAAGCTCTGGCTGAGAGCCTGAGCGCGGCTGAGCCGAAGCCGCCGCGTGCTCCGTGCCCTGCCCTGCTGTTAGCTTGATGACAGCATCATGACATCGTGCCTATGTCATATACTTCCTTTTTCCTCTTGAAATATAAAACCAAAAATACATAAATATCATATTTATGTATTTTTTGTTTTATATAAAACCAAAAATGACATCGTGCCCTGCCCTGCTGTTAGCTTGATGACGGCAACGAGCATGTACCGCCGCGGGTGCTCATCGCGCTCTCCGGCATGGCGCGCTTGGCGCCACCCCGCTAGCGCGTAGGCCGCCGCGGGTGCTCGTCGCGCTCTCGCGCGCTGGGTAGCAGCCAGCCAGCCTGCCCAGGCCAGGCGGCGGCGGCAGGGGCAGCCCACGCACAAGGGTAATACGGTCCTCTCATGATAAAATATATGTATTTGAAATGAAAAAAGTGATTAAAAAGACCAAATGTAATGTAAAACAAAGTGTCAACGTTTCAAATGTCGTTTTCACGAAGTCGACGATTCAAGTCCTATAATAACAAAACACATTGTTTCGCATCCTATAATAATAATTTTCTCAAAAAAAGGACGCGCTTGAGAGGTAGAGAACAGATTACAGATAGCAGGATAGGGAGAGGCAATCAGATAGAGATAGAGGTGGTGGCGAGGGTGGGCCCTACTGTCCGCGGCCGCGGGTTCGGCAACGCAATGGCCAGACCAGGGGAGGGCAGCCATCTCCTCTATTTAAGCAGCCCCCCTCCACTCGCTCATCACTCACCAAGAACCCAGAGAGCAGCAGCAGCAGCTCATTCAATTCGTTTCCTAATTGAGTTGCGTCGTCACACCCATATCTCTTATCTTGTTCGTCGTAGAGAAGAGGTAGCCACTTTCTCTACAGTTGTTGAGCTAGAGCAGGCTATCAGCTTCCCGAAGCCAGCGGCGACCATGATTTCCCCGGACACCATCCGCACCGCCATCGGCGTCATCGGTGAGTAGTCACCGCGGGACTGCTCCGTACCTGCATGAACGCATATATGCACAGAGCATCAGCTGCAACACGCAGCTAGCACACAGAAGGCCTCGAGCCTGGTTGCTGATGTCTTTGGTAGATGGCACTAGCTGGTCATGTGGGTTGTCGGTCTCTTTTCATGCTCCATCCTTCCTGCCTGCCTGCACCGCCCTCGCCCTCCTTTAGTTTCCATCCACCTCTTTTTTCCATTGTTTTTATGTTGCCAAGCTTTACACATGTCTAGAATTCCATATGTCCTCGTCAAATCACAAGCTCTTATCAGATCCCTGTCAATGCAAGCCTTAGCTTATTCCCCCGGCTTCCTGGAGCTCTAAGCATTTTGTTTCTCATGCTTGATCATAATTTTTCCCTATAATATGATTCAATTGCAGATTTCTTGTGACTAAGGTTATATATTCACCTCTGGGTCTCTGTGTTTTGTCTACTATGTTGCAGGCAATGGGACTGCACTCGTGCTCTTTCTCTCCCCAGTGTAAGAATCAATTCATCCATTTGTCTCTCAGTGCAATAAGAAACAAAACTAAATTAAAAAGTCTGCAAGAATCATAGTACTACTATATACATGCATTCTGAAATATGCTAAAAAATAGTTATAGTATTCCAAAACATAAAACTTGTCAATAAACACATGCGAGTACACAGATACTCTCATCTATATTATATACATACAATTCATTCTAGGTATGCATGGCACGTGTTTTATACATGCGAAACACACTAATACCTATACGTGTGACGTACAGGCCAACGTTCATCCGCATCTGGAAGAAAGGGTCGGTGGAGCAGTACTCGCCGATTCCGTATGTGGCCACCCTCCTGAATTGCATGATGTGGGTGCTGTATGGACTGCCGGCAGTGCACCCGCACAGCATGCTGGTGATCACCATCAACGGCACTGGCATGGCTATCCAGCTCACCTACGTCACGCTCTTCCTCCTCTTCTCTGCTGGGGCGGTGCGCCGCAAGGTCGTCCTCCTGCTAGCCGCCGAGGTGGCCTTCGTCGGTGCCGTCGCCGCGCTGGTGCTCAGCCTAGCGCACACGCACGAGCGCAGGTCCATGGTGGTCGGCATCCTCTGCGTCCTCTTCGGCACCGGCATGTACGCCGCCCCGCTCTCTGTCATGGTAAGCATACGACTCACGGCCAGTAGTACTAGTAGTTGTACTGCCGGCGGCTCTGTCGGCATCAAAGCATTTTAAAGTAACTACTACTGCTGCCATACTTTGTTGGAGAATATGGAAAGGAGGGCTGATTATATCGTAGTAGTAGCTTTTATTTGATCAACTTTGTTGGTGAATATATATATATATAAAATAAATAGATGTGCACAAACGATTGCTTGATCATCATAGCGTTTATTCCTTCAGCATACCAGTGAGGTATTTTTTTTAAAAAAAATCGTTTTTTCATGCTAATTAATGTTCTTTCTTCTGTATGTGTGTTTATTTTTTCTTCTTGTGCCATCAGAAAATGGTGATCCAGACAAAGAGCGTGGAGTACATGCCCCTGTTCCTGTCGCTGGCTTCCCTCGTCAATGGCATCTGCTGGACTGCTTACGCACTCATCCGCTTCGACCTCTACATCACCGTAAGCTACTGTATTCAACGTGCATGTTTTATACTGTATATATACTCAACAACGTACTGATATACTAGTAGAAGAGATGGACTAATATAAGACTACGCTTATACAAATACTAATAGTACCAACCAATACTCAGCAATCATGCAACTTGAATTAACAATTGCAGCGTAATAAACTAGTAAACAATAGGATCAGGTTGTGAGGCAACATCTTACTTAGGGGTGTTTGTTTCTTTAGTCGCTCCTAAAATTCATGTCACATCAAATATTTAGATATTAATAAGGAGCATTAAATGTAGATTAATTATAAAACCAATTATATAGATGGAGGCTAATTTGTGAGACGATTTTTAAGCCTAATTAATCTGTTTTTAGCACATGTTTACTGTAGCACCACGTTGTCAAATCATGGTCTAATTAGGCTTAAAAGATTCGTCTCGCAAATTAGTCGCAAGTTATGCAATTAATTTCGTAATTAATCTATATTTAATACTTCATACATGTATCAAACACATTGAGTGTAATAAGAATTTTAGGAGCGACGGTAGTAACCAAACAGGCCCTTTGCTCGATGCTGTGGCTGACTCCCGCCGCATCGTTCGTAAGATCAGCTGACGTTCCAACTTTGACCTCATCTGACCAATCACTCGTACGGCGGGTCATCTTAAATCATCATACCTACTGTAATTGACGCGGCAACGGCATGGGCACGACACGATCGACCAGCCGTGGACGGCGGTCCGCGTGCATGCGTGCACGCACCAGGGTCTGCCACCTAGTCCTTGCGTGGCCTTGTTGGTTGTTCCACGTCCCATGACCATAAGCCAGAGCGATCGAGTTGTCCTTGCAGTCCTGTTGCTTGTCCCGATCATCAGAATTCAGAGTAACCCAACGCTACTCTGACTAGTGCCATCTAGTAGCCGAACGAACGAACTAAATCTTTATTACTGGATTGGATCTTTAATGAATTTGTGTATCGTTGTGCATGCAGATCCCCAACGGGCTGGGCGTGCTGTTCGCGGTGGCGCAGCTGGTGCTGTACGCCATCTACTACAAGTCCACCCAGGAGATCATCGAAGCACGCAAGCGCAAGGCCGACCAGGTCGCCATGTCGGAGGTGGTCGTCGACGGCGGCGGCAAGACAAACAACCACGCCGGCGCCAGCCGCTACTGACGACGACGATGATCAAGTGATGACACCAATGCTTAAGGAAGCGCGCGGCAAATCAATTAAGTCGCCGCTGGGTTTTACGTATTTTGTGATTCTATATATCTACGTGTCCTTCCCGATGCAAAATTACGGCAAAGGTCTGTCGTTATATGTTCTTGCCAAATAACTCGCGCAGCTGGGCAAAAGTTAGAGGTGGAGGGTTTTAGCTAATCCACCTTCCAAGGCGGCAACGTTTTTTTCCCCCTCTTTTGGCTAGGATTTTGCTATAATTGAGCAATTAGCGCTACTTATTATTATTGGTGTTGGTGTCTCAAATAGTAAAATTGTTTCTTAAAACTCTTTCCATTGCATTGCACAAATTAAACCATGTTGACGGATCACGGTTTCTCTGGGTATATTATATGAACTCACAATCAATGGTGGATGGATCGAGATATCATTCGTGAGCTTCTCTTTGTTCTTTTATATGTGCCGACTCCCTACAGTTAAGCCACAAATGGATCGTATCCTGCGTTGATCGGAATTGTGCTTGCGTACCTGGAACTACAGGGTCTGCTGCTTGATTCATTCGCCAAGTCAGGATATGATGCTACCAATGTGGTTTTTGCATTATTAGTAGATATAAACAAGTTTTATGACTGCCACATTACAATGCAACCAACAATATATTAAACTGCAGTGATGATAAATAGATAAATACCACTTTTGGTTCCCGTTGGCACATCTCTGCTTTACTAGTGAAGTTTATTCTGTTCAGCTCCACGAGCAGCTTTGTTGCACGTATAGCTGGATCAGAACTGTTTTGGTAAATCTTTTTTATGAAACCACTAAGGCAAATATTGAAAAGATGAATGAAAAAATATAGACATGCTAGTAATAAAGGTAGAAAAGAAGTAAAACTTCTACCGGGGTGATTTGGTTTGGCTGAACATGAGAAAAGATAGATTTCCAGTGTCGCGTTTGTCTAAATTGATGCCAAGAGTTGCTGGTTCTTTTAAAATAATTGAGAAAATAAATAACAATGCATATAAACTTGAGTTGATACCCGAGTTCAGGGTAGTCCCACCTTTAATATTTCAGATTTGACGTCGTACTCGGGAGAAGAAGATGAGCTTGAGTCGAGGACGACTCCAATTTAATAGGGGCATGATGATGAAGACACCACTGAAGATGCACCCACTGATCCTACAACCACTATGCAAGGTACAATAACTAAAGTTCGAACGCGACAATTAAATCTACAGGTGAGCTCGTTCTTAAGCGATCTTTTTATAATTTTGAGAATAAATTACTACCTAACAATGTTATCATGCTTAGGAACATTGGAGAGGATCATGAAGTACTAGGATATGTGTGGAGGTGGAGAAGACCAGTTAGGACATCCAAGTCAAGCAAGAGGCCAGTCCAACTCAAGTTCGAACTGGCCTCCAAGACAAGCCCATAGTAAAACGGACGACTAGTCACATACGGACTCCATTTTCAACGATCTACGTATGCGTGGAAAGATAATTTCATAAATTAAGCAATGACTTTGCAGGTACCGATCTTTTGATCTAAAGTGGGATCGGTGTGTCACACTCCAACCAAAACGAGAGATATCTTCACCTAATGGAAGATTGAGAACCCCATCCCATCAAGGGAAGCGCCACTTTGGGGAGGAGCGGACAAGACAGGATGGAGAGAGATGTGGGTGCATTGAGAGAACGAGAGAGGAGTTAGCTACGCTGCTAAGAGAATGATAGAGAAAGAGTTAGGGACTCGCATAAATCCTAGACTGAATCTGGTTGGGATTTAGCCCAATTTAGTGAAGTAGGCCTCTTAGAAGGTTCAACTTCGAAAGTGGATCATTTTTCAGAGGCGTACCTCTTAAGTGGTGGCCAGCTTTTGTTAATTGACTTATAAAGGCGGCGTTGAGTTTACTCTCTCCGTAAATGTGATGAACACATCTGAAATCATCATGTATGTTGGGAGACCAAAACTTTTATGTGTGCATATATAAATAAAAGGAGTTATCTCTAAAAATCATTTGTATAGTAATGTGATACTGTATTATTGATACCGACACGTATTATATGGTAATTCTAGGGAATAGTAATTCGAGTTAGTAGAGCACAATCACATTCATGCTTCATGACTGACGTCCGTCCGTGCCGTTTGCATATTTTGGACTGGATATTTGGCACAAATCATCCAGGACGTTGGGCGAGAACATCTATGAGAGAAGTAAATAAAAAAAACAAAATATTAAAAAACTATATTGACATTATTCATTTACAGAGTCCATTCTTCTTATTTGAATTCAATCTACATACAGCTTATGCCTTTTCTAGTATATTGGAGAGCTGATATGTGGACAAGGATCTCTGTGCATGAGTGCATGGTCCTACCCCCTACCGTATCATTTTCTATAATACTCTCCCTCCATTCAAAATTATAAGTCGTTTTGTCTTTTTTATACATAGTTTTTGCTATGCATCTACGAAGTATATGAGCATCTCCAAGAGTTCGCAAGAATTTTTTTCCAAAATCATAGAATTTTCCAACTCACCAAAAAGTATTGGGAGAAATAAATAAAATCATCTCCATCAGTTTATAATAATTCACTTCTAAATTATAAAAAATAATTTAACGTCAGAAATCCTATACTATTTCTAAATTATCTTGGCCACTTTTATATGTTCTTTCTATCTTGTACATTTGGAATTTATGAAGACAATATAAGTATAGGATACTCTAATGTGTGATGACGACATGCACACGTATGGTTCGGCCATCATGTCGACCTGTCTTTCTTGAGTATGCATCCGGAATGATTTAGCTTTAAGACCTGCTCGTTCTAAGGGTTCCAATATTGTTGTGGAGAGGCCATCATCCTCTAGTAGTTGTTATTGCCATTAGCATTAGCACTAATGATTGTGCCAAAAGTGCCATCTCTTTCACCCTTTGGCCTAACAAACCAGGTTATGGCAAGCAAGCTCTTTTGCATCGGATCCTACTCAGCAGGAGACGCTTGCACATTCAATTTGATTATTAGGTCAACGTAAGAATTTTTAAATTCCATGGCCACAAATTTGTTTTTCTAAAGTTATATGTATTATTAGGCTTAACTTTATTATTGTCATTTTCATAATAACCTTTTTTATACGAATTCTTGTTTGTGACTTCACTAATACAGAAATAGTTCATCCAGTTCAGCATTGTCAGTTGAAATGGAAGCGGCAGTGAAGCAACACTGCCAGTTACACATCCCCACCAATACTGCCGGTTTGATTTCCAGCATTGCATGGTTACGATCCGGCAGGGTACGATTGTATTTTCTGGTCTAAAGTTTCGTTTTCTAAACTTAGGACAAAACTTTAGACCACTTTAGCTCAATTTTATGATCTAAAGTTTTTATGAAATTGCCAAAACTTTAGACAATATTTGAGACCTTGTTTAGAGCTTCAAGAGCTGAAGTGGACCAAAATTTAGTAGCTAAACTTTAGACCATGAGATGCAAACAGGGCTATACACTAATACATAAATGATTTTGTGAGACAGAGCCCAAACAAATATTTTCAGAGGCGAACAAGTTCTTTAAGAAGACACCAAATAAATGACCATCTCTATAAATCCATTAACGGAGACGGACACCTCTAAAAATTGGAGCAATTTTAAGAGGCGGGCCTCTTGCATCACTAAATAAGCCCGAGGCATAATTGCTGGTCTCACAAATAAAAACCGCCCTTAGGGTTTTACGTTCTCATTCCTCACTCTCTTTCTTTCTCTCTGGACTTCACCAACGTGGATGCACCGCGCACTCGGAGAGGCGAAGGCGGCCTAGGTGGTGGCCCATCATCTCTCCCCTCCACTCCCCCCCTGCATCTGGCGCTTCTCCAGTGCTCGCCACGGCTCCCCTCGAGCTCCACCGTGACCATGATGGCGACGTCTATGGCATCACCGCGGCGGCAGTCGATCCAGTCCAACGAGCTCTCCTTTGCCTCTGCCTCCTTGCTCATCTGGCCTGACGATGATGAGTTTTTCTAGGAATATAAGGAGGGGGGCTCGTGGCGGCAATAGGTGTGGTATCACGGCAGTGGCGGCCTTGCATGTGGCCAAGATCCAAGCCGGGGCGGGGCTCGAGGATCCAGTGATGGTGCGTGCGGATCCAACTCAGCGGTGGGCCTCGCCGCGGTGGCGGTGAAAGGGCTCGTGCTGCGATGGCAGCCTTGCTTGTGACCGAGATCCAGGGCAGGGGCTCATAGATCCAGATGGTGCGCGCGGATCCAGCGATGAGCGCGTGGCAGCGATGCATGCAGATCTGACTAGGAGCGGCAACGATGAGCAAATCTAGTGAGTGGTGGTGGCAGCGCGTCGATGGGCTCAGCGGGCCTCGGGACGGGCTCAGCGTGCTCCATCGACGGGCTTGCTGTTCTTTTAAAAAAAAATTAACGGAGACGGGCACATGTCCGCCTCTGTAAGTGCTGATTTACAACGACATTGAAGTGGAGACTGACGGCCTGTCCGCCTCTGTTAATCGTTTGACCGTCCTCACAGCTCATGTTTATCCACGACAAGCATCATCCAACAAGTGGGGAATGTTGTTATCTCTTTTATAGGTGTAAGATTCTTCACCGTTGTCTTTTCTTTAAACAATAAATAAGCTGTCAGCTAGAGGGATCTGTTATGTTTTATTGTTAACACGTGTTGCGATTGCTCATCAAATTAATGTTGCATTGTTATCCGTTGTAATCCATTTAAATCCGACAGATGCTGATGGAAAATCGATTGCTGTGTGGCATTCTTCCAGAAAAAGGGACACTAGCTGTGTTTTACTTTTACATTTCTGGTAATGGGCACACTAAAATCCAGGTAATCAAACAAGACAACAATTTGCTTGACCTAAGGGAAAAATTCAATTTCAAACTACTTTTTGGCCTAGACTGCAATACAATCGATCGCAGTCTGGACCATAATTCCTTGTTCGAATGGTATTGTCTTTTTCCTGCTCTTTGAGAGTTGACATCAGTCAGGGTGGTCCTGACATTCCAAGATTGCTTGACTTCTCACCAACCATGGATATACTTATTATACATAATAAGTCTTGTTTCTAGTATTATTTAAATACTACATTTCTTCCTCAGAGTAGACTTGTTGTACACTTACCTGAGCCTGATGACGGCACCCTATAATTCAAATCCTTTTAGGGACATTGCTCGTGGATTTCGGGCGATCCATTTCGTGCTTACGTGCTCAATGTTGTTTTTGACCGTCCTGTGATTTTCATCCACAAGCAAGCAGAAGTCGGCATCCACGCACGAATGACGCACCTTTGAATCCCACAAGATTTCAGGAAAAGGAAGCATCTCAGAAAGACAGATACACACCCCCATACGATTTCAGGGACCAGGTGTGTGCCATGCATGTCAAGCTCATGATCAACGATACAAAATCTCATCCAAAGACCCAATCCAATCCATCCAAGTTGCCCATGCCAATGATTCACAAATAGTAGCATACCTACAATGCCAATAAGCTACTGCAATTTGTGAATAGCTTTGTCACGTTTAGTTTGGTCAGAACCCGGCGCATGGGCCTGCAGAGAGGAAGAGGTGCTGCACAGCTTTCGTTTTCCAAGTCGCCCGTGACGCCTCCTTCCTTTATTCAGCCAGAGATGTCTCAACGACTACCCTTGTTCAGCGTCTTCGGTTCCGTTGCCTGGGTTTGGGTGTTTGACATCATGGCAGCCTGCACTCAGAATAGTAAAGCTTTTCGGAGTGCACGTTGAGATTCTGCCGTGGTGTGGGATTGGTGCCGTTTCAGCCAATAAATAGGTTAATTGGTGTGGTGATCTGAATGGCCATGGATATGGACGTCTTTTATTAGGCATTTAGGCACGCCGATGTCTTGGACTGTTGTTAATAAAAAAGTAAAAAATATGTAAGGGGGTGAAAGGGAATGTTTATATGTCATGGACGGCACAATATATACATGCAGTTTCAGCCTTCTTCTTTTTTGTTTTGTTAAATGGACACCTTGGGTCGTCGTTACATTGACTTTGAACTGTATATTTGATTAGATTTGGTGGTGCCGCCACATCCGAGAGGTCCGATGACATACCTAACATTTTGTTTTTAATATTCTGTGAGATCAAATGACCGTGAAACGACTTTAAGATGAATTACCACATTTCATGACACCCTTTACTTATTCTAATAGAATGTGGGGGTGAGAAGATTAAGGCACAAGAATTATTATCCACATGTGCAGGTAAGGATCATGTGTGCCCATATGCATGATTAATTATGGTTTTGGTAGTTTTGATGACAACACAATCATTAGAACTAACATGTGTTTTAAGATGTGTTCATAGGTTTTCTAAAATTCTAGTGATGCAAGACATAAAACAAAAAGAAAGATCACTACGCTAGATTTGCACATCACTGCCGGCATCATCACTGCCGGATTGTGAGAACCGACAGTGATGTACCTTCACTGCCGTTTATGAGCTTGAAAATGAAAAAAATGATTGGGGTTGGGCTAAAACTGACAATGAAGGACCACATCACTGTCGATTTGTGACTTGAACCGACAGTGTTTTTGCGGACACTCATCACTGCCGATTTAAGCCAAGAGTCGACAATGATTTGGCTCTATCACTGTCGGTTCTAGCCAAAAACCGACGGTGATAAGCCTACAACATAAAAAGGCTGCAGCCGTCCTCTCCTTCCTCCTCTCTTCCATCCCGAGAATAGAGGCGGGCGTTTTGACCCTTCCCTCCATTGTTGCGGTTGCTCTTCACCATGAAGCTAGTGCTTGGATTTTGAAGAATGGCTTGATCTTTTTTCTTTAAGGTTAGTAACAAACATCCACTCCTTTGATTTTGTTGCTTAATTAGCTTCGTTTTGATGGCTACATTGCTTGATTCTCATTCTAGTTCTTTCTCCATTCTAGAGAGCATTTTTCCAATTGAACATTTGTGCAAGGCTCAAATTATGGTGAATCCATCATCCAAAAGGTTGGTGTCTATGAACACATTTAAATTCCTAGCTAATTATTCTATGGTGGTCAAGATCATCATTGTTAGTAGGTGATGCTATAATTAGTTCTTAGAAGTAGAGTATAATAGTTGTTCTTCAATATTGTGCAATAATTGTTTTTTACTACGAGTTTTAATTTATAGCGTCGGGGCTACCAATTTCAATTTTCCAATAATTAGTGTACAATAATGTTTTCTAAAAATGGTACTTTTGAGCTACAATTGTTCATGAAGCTTGATTTCTTATTAATTCTTTGTAATTACTGTCTCAGTATTTTTTTGTGCGAAGATGGATCGAGAGTGGATGCATCTGTCCCGAACGGACAAGTAGTACTTGCATGGCGTCAGCCAGTTTGTCACCGATGCCAAAGCCCATGCTGGAAATGGGAACCATGTCTTCTGCCCATGCAAAGATTGCAAGAATCAAAGAAACTTTCATCAAATTAAGTTTATACGATCACACTTGATTACCAGGGGGTTCATGCCATACTATACGATATGGACTATGCATGGCGAGGTTGGTGTGAATGTTCTGCAGGAAAACGATGATGATGTGGACATGCCTGACGTAGCCATCCACGACGCTGACGAGGAACCCGGTGTCAACACGGAACCTATGGCCACAATTAATAATATGTTTAGGAATACGCTAGCTGACGACACCGAGAATAACGATGGCATTTCTCAGCTGCTACGTAATGCAGAGATCGGATGTCTTAGTGAAAGACAGCTGAGAAAGCTAGAGAAAATGAGACAAGATGGCAAAACACCATTGTATAGGAATTGTCCAATGAGCAAACTGAAAGCTGACATCATGCTGTTAGAGTTCAAATCGACAAACGGATTGAGCGATAAAGACTTTGATCAGTTGTTAGGTATAATAAGGAAAATGCTCTTAGAAAAAAAACGAGTTGCCAGAAAAGACATACTTGGCCAAGCAAATGATCTGCCCCATCGGCCTCGAGGTTGAAAAAATCCACGCGTGTTCCAATGATTGCATATTGTACCGTGGAGAAAAATACAAAGACTTGGACAAGTGCCCCAAGTGTAAAGCTCCACGGTACAAGGAAGGGCCATTAGATGAGGATACCAAGACCAGAGGAGGTCCCGTAAAGGTTGTTTGATATTTCCCTATAGCTTCCCGGATGCATAGGTTCTTTGCATATGCAAAGTCAGCCAAGCTGTTGCGCTGGCATGGCGAAGAGTGTAAGAAAGATACAATGATGAGGCACCCCACCGATGGACATGACTGGAGGACTGTCAATACTATGTTCTATAAGAACATCGGTGGAGAGGTAAGGCACCTTTGGTTTGCTTTGAGCACAGATGGGATGAATCCTTTCGACCAGGTTAGAAGCAATCATAGCATCTGGCTAGTGACGCTCTGTATATACAACCTTCCACCTTGGGTCTGTATGAAGCGGTCGTACATCCAGATGTCACTACTGATCTAAGGGCCAAGACAACCTGGGAATAACATCGATGTGTTTCTGGAACCAGTGATCGATGAACTAGTGGAGATGTTTGAAAAGGGTGTGCCGAATGTTTAGGACGAGTACAAAAAGGAACATGTTATGATCAAGGGAGTACTTATCGCTACATGTTTTCCATTATCCTGAAGAAGAGAAGTTCGATGTCGAGTGGGAGTCCTTGTTTCAGCTATACCAAAAACGCTATCTCGATGTTCAAATGTTGACGCTGTGGACTATGTAAGTACCCTACACGCACGATATTACAATTAACTACTCTCTCGAGATAAATTGTTAACTTTTGAGCATTTCCCATGATTTTATTTAGGTGTATAGCAAAATTTTGCATTCTAAAAAGCAAATGGGATTACATAGGCTTCTTGGACCCTTTGCGAGTCAATGAGAGGACATGTCTAGACCTCTATGGATGTGACATGGATGACCTGAAACAGAGATTGATTGTTGTTTTCGACGAATTCACGATGAAGAAGAAAATCCACATACTTCTAGCCTACAACTGTGAGTATGTGTTCTCGACTTTTAATTTTATGCTTCTTTTTTTGTTAAGATTATTCGATAATTAGGATTCTGTGATTGTAGCAACTATTTTGTCTTCATTTGTGTCAATCTTGCCAAAAATCTAATCGAGGTGTGGGACTCGAAGAAAAAACCATTTCATCATCTGGATGCACTGGCGGCAGTGCTGAATTAGTAAGCGATCCTAATAACATATTATTTTCTAATCACACATACCATTTTCTAATGTTTCTCCCTTTAATGTTGCTCAGTGTTGAAGAAGACATATCGGAGGGACGCCGGTCCCATTCAAGGTTGTCGAAATGGAGGGGAAGTACCTGTCACAGCCGGCGGGAAACAATGAATGCGGGTTTGATGTAATGTGGGCAATCCTTCGCTACATCGGTGGGAAATCAGAAGAAGCCGATAAGTTGGTTTGTATAATCCCCATTTCATTTATATCTGTTAATAATTCAACAAAATGATTTAATGTTCCTCTTTGGATATCATCTTTTTTGAACGACAGCGCAAGAAATATAACCACCAAAGGCTGTTAGACATGGAGATCGTCGCATTGCAATCGGAGCTCGCAAAATTCATCTTAGCCGAGGTATTGGAAAAAGATGGAGTATTTTTCATTGCACAATACGTGAGGTACAAGGACCAGTATGGCCCAGAGCGGCTCGCTAGATTATTGTAAGAAGTCCGAGAAGCATTGTACAATCTGTGAAGTCCGAGAACATTTTTTTTTTTATTTTGGGGGATCGAGATCTGGATAAGAACATTTGAATTGTAATCGTAATATTTGTAATGTTTAATATTGATGGACCTATTGTCTACGTAGCGTATATAAAGCGAAACCCGATTCCACGAAAAATATAAATTAAAATTAATTATAAAACAATAAAATACGAATGGGCCATCGCTGCCGGTTAGCAACGAACCGACCGTGTTGTCTTGCAAAACACTACTGGTTATCAACAAACCGACAGTATTGTCTTGCTAAAACACTGCCGACTTGAGCCATGAACCGACAGTGTTGTCTTGCTCAACACTGCCGGCTTGAGCCATCAACCGACAGTGTTGTCTAGCTCAACACTGCGGGCTTGAGCCATGAACCGACAGTGATAGGCTTGCTCAACACTGTTGGCTTGAGCCAAGAACCAACACTCTTAAAGCAACCATCACTATCGGTTGAGACTACAAACCGGTAGTGTTGTTCAACTAGACACTGTCGGGTGGAGTCAGAAACCGACACTGTTTCCTGTAGATCAGTGTCGGTTTTTAAGAACCGACAGTGATGTCAACCCCTCATCACTGCCGGTATACCACTGTCGGTTCAAAATCCGGTAGTGAAGGGGTTTTTTAAACCGACAGTGATGTCTAGATCTGGGATAATGGATATCAAAATCGAGACAAAGAGCTGGTTGAATTTGACATGTCTTATGACTTCATAGTTGGACAACTTTGTATGATATCAAATTGTAGAGATTTTACAAGCTTTCCACATAATATATGTTTATAAAAACGGACTTTAGAGCTTGGAGACATGGTAGAAGATAGTTTGCTAAAACAGTACCAGTGTGGTTCAGTGCTTACTGTTTTTAACTAGTGGATCATCGGATCATGTCCAGTAAACAGTGCACAGAATTTACATAGTACCTAGTATGGTGTTAGTGTTCATGATTCAGCGGATCATTTGGTGATGTCCAGTGATGGTGCATGGAGCTCACATAGTACCACGCTATAATCCATTGCTATTGTTCTATGCTACAGAACATCATTTGGTGCTAAAAAAAATGTGACCGTTAAGCAACGACTAGAGGGCTTGATTGGAGATATTTATACCCCTCAAACCAGCTTTTTAAGGGTGTTAGAGATCATATATGCTAGAGGGATTTGCTACACTTAAGATACAATCATCCTCATATTAGAGCTTAGTGATCATATTAAAGG
The DNA here is from genome assembly GCA_904845875.1 of Miscanthus lutarioriparius. Taxonomy (NCBI): domain Eukaryota; kingdom Viridiplantae; phylum Streptophyta; class Magnoliopsida; order Poales; family Poaceae; genus Miscanthus; species Miscanthus lutarioriparius. Next base: position 56,442,824 of record CAJGYO010000007.1, on the reverse strand, counting down.
CACAATAAGATAAATTAGAGAGCGATCAGTGCTCTTTAGGGCTCTAGAGGTGTTAAGAAACAAATATCTCAAAGGGGGCAGTGTTTGTCAAAGCAAGGTAAGGAATGGGTCCCAATTCTGGCAAGGGCTGATGAGTGTGAAGGACTGGTATGTAAAAGGGACGAGGTGGTCACTGGGTAATGGCACTAAAATCAAATTTTGTCACGATGTCTGGATAGATAATTGCCCTTTCAAAATCAGGTTTCATCGACTTTTTAGGATCAGTAGACAGCAGGAGTGGTCAGTGGCAGACATGCACGGAATAGAGTGGCATCTAGATTTTAGAAGGAATCTAGGTTCAGAAGAGGTGTTAGAGTTAGAGAGTTTGATGGATATTTTAGAACTGGTTCAGATTCAGGATACAGAGGATATAGTAACTTGGGCACTGGAGCCTTCTGGAAAATTTTCTAGCAGATCATTATATAGGCTGATGACAAATCCAGGAGAGGTAGACACAAGGATGAAAGAGATGTGGGAGGTGAAAATTCCTCTGAAGATTAAGATTTTCCTGTGGATGCTTTGGCATGACAGGGTCCAGATAGGAGAGGAGCTTGTTCGCTTGTTGGTTTCAGCCAGGGCTTATCAGCGAGCCAATAGTATTTTTCTCTCACAACAAACCAGCACCAGCCGGGCTTATCAGCCCAGAAACCAACCAGCGAACATGCCGTAAGAGGAGAAAAGGAAAAGGGGAGAACTGCAAGTATTGTGGGGAGTTAGAGACTAGGAACCACTTATTCTTCAATTGCCATATAACTCAAATGATCTGGGCTTGGGTTAGAGTAAGCGTGAGATGGGTTAAAAGACCCACCTCGATAACTAACTTCCAGGATGTGATGAGTGCTGATGAGGTGTCCTCTTCTAGAAGTGTAGCGTATACTTTGATCGCTAGCATAGATTGGAGTGTTTGGAAGACTAGGAATGATTGGGTTTTCAATGGAAACCTGATCAAATCCCCGAAGCAAATCGCTCACATGATTCTGGGTTTCCTGACACAGTGGAGGAAGATGCTCAAGAAGGACCAACTACTGATGGACGACGTCATTCTGAAGCTCCAGGAGGGGCTCAGGGCATGGTGATCCAGGGGTGTTGAAGAGAAGGACGGACGCTGGAGGAGATCTTTTACATGTTTCCTTTTATGTTTCCTAGCTTTCGTTTTCGCTTTGCTTGTCTAGGAGCTCTAGTTGCTCTTTGATGTCTGAGAGGAGGAGAGGTTTGGTGAGATGTCAGAAGTGTTATTTTGCTGATCCTTATTGTAAGCTGGTGTGTCCCAGCAAAACTGTTTGCTTTCAATATAAGCAGGGCCAAGGTCTATGGTCTGAAAAAAATCAATGCTGTTTAGAGAGATATTTGAGTTGATCTCTTGTAAGCTTGTGCAGCGGTACCTTGGGGCTATTGTGGCTCATCGGCAACGACATTGATCCCATGAGCTTGGTGTGGAGCAGAAGTGACTTGGTGTTCAGGGAATGAGAACACCCCTTCCTTAGTGAAGATGCTTCATAGCAAACAACACTTTTGTGACCAAGAGAGTCGGGCAACAAGTGGCGAGCCTTAATGTCTTATGACACTTGCCTTGGTTGGCAGTGGTTTTTGTGGCTTGCCTAACACCATGATCGGGTTAAAGCTTGATGACCAAGAGCAGATTCTTCGGGGACCTCCAACGTGGGCTAGGGGTTGTGTTTTGACAATTGATACCATCGGATAAATACTGGTCTCCAAGAGTTCGCCCTCTCATGACTTGCTCTTTACCTTATGCATTTTAGCTTCCACATTTTGCTTTGCTTAAGTGAACCAAACCAAAAGAGGAAGGACCATCAATTATGATGATCGCTGCATTATGTGTAACAGAGGGGGCGAGGATGGTGGTCATCTTTTTCTAAAGTGTAAGTGTGTTAAAGCGTTGTGGAGAAGTGCAGGAATGGACCATGTACGCCAGCTGATGGCTGAGTGCTGTACTGCGATGGAGGTGGTAGAGAAGGTGTTGACAATAGATGACGAGCTACAGTTGAAAACAGCTATTCTACTGAATAATTGGTGGCATGAAAGAAACAAAGTCAGAGAAGGAGAAAAGAGAAGATCGGCTGATGAAATTGCAGGCGTGTGGGAGGCAAGCAGCAGAAATCAACAATTTGCAGCGGGTTATTGCTGAAGATACAGGAGCATGGAGTAGAAGAAGGAGATGGGAGACACCTCCACATGGTATGCTAAAACTGAATGTGGATGGAGCGTTCAGGGACTCTGATAAGAATGGTGGCTGGGGCTATGTCATTCGCGATGAAAGTGGCGAAGTGATTCAATCGAAGGGTGCCGTTTGCAATCAATCCGATACAAATGGAGCTTATTGCAAGCATTGAAGGAGTGAAGGCAGCGATATCCCTCGGCGCCAACAATATCATCCTGGAGACCGATGCACAGCAGGTGGTGTGGGCGATACGGGGTGATGATTTGAAACTTGCAGTGGTGGGTGGCTTAGTCCATGAGCTCAAAGATTTGGTGGTAGAAAATTTTGCATCTTTCATTGTCAAATATGTTCCACGTGATTGTAATAGGGTAGCACATGAGCTTGCTTCTATAGGGAGTATGAGTCATGATTTAGGGCCCTCAGTGTTGGCCGGTGTGCCAAATTGTATCATGGTTTTGGTGTAAGGCGATTTAGCCAACATGGTTGAGTAATGGAATGAAAATTCCAATAAAAAAAATTTGTTGCATTAAAAAGTTTACGTACTCATCGGAATCCAAATGTTGACGTCTACTTGTAATCAAAGTAATAAAATCTAGCTATATGCTAGTCCAACGAAATAACTATATAAACACGACTTTGGCAACTCAGTGCACGTTTCTTTGAGAATAAAGTGGCAACGGATAAACGCACTTGATGATAGCAAAAAAATGTATTTGTTACTTCCAAGTTACATTAATCATATCTATAGAGTCTAGGGAGGATACATTCATGTGGCAAGATTATTTGTTTTAACTCCACTGACGTTTCACAAAGCATCGTATTCTCCACTGTCTGTATTTATTTTATATAGGTATGTAGGGAATTCCACCATGCATTAGTATAGAATCCACAAACTTGAATATACAATACATATATGAACGTAGAAAATCCTCACGCACTGAGTCACAACTCACAAATCAATCATAAAGTAAACTAGTTTTGCTATTTTATTGTGTTGGATCGGTAAGACTAGCTTAAAGTCCGGTAATTACTATTTGACCCACAGTAACCTTACATGGCTTTTGTGGCTCGCATTGTTATTACTTATGACAAAGTTTTCCTTATAGTCGCCAAATTTCTAGCATTCTAACAGGGTAAATTAAATATACTTGCAAACAAATTAAAGGAATACTCTCTCTATATATGCATTAATATATAGTTCCGTGTCACCGCGCAGATGAGAGCATATAGTATGTAATGTCACAAAGGGTCCTTCCATTGCACTGGTTACAGAATATCTCAGTTCGGAGTTATTAGGACCTATATATTGACAGTAACAAACGATTAACGCCTCCCAGTTAGTTAATAAACCAATGTAGTTCCTGTAAGTAAAGGGCGGGAGGTCTAGCTTGCTACACGTAGCACGGCTCGAACAGGAGCAAACACGTCACGGCCGGGGACGGACCTTAATGCACATGTACATATATATGCAGATGCTCTCCGATCACCTTTGCTTAGAATATGTGCGGCGTTGTCACACCGATGCCGTGCTGGAATTGAGGAAGGAGAGATCGAGATACGATCGCCGATCTAGACCGATATGCTAGCTGAACCGTCATCCGTGGGCATCAATACCTTGTGCAGATGCGCAGCATGCATTGCGTTTTCCTTCTTGAATCGTCTTTTGCCACTTCAATGATCCGCGCGCAGCGGGTATCACCATCATTTCAATCCACGCGAGATGCATGTATCCGTGTCGATCGAGTAACTCCCTCGCTACGCGTTGTCCATCTTTCCAATGCATCCACATCTTGCATTGGTCCTGCAAGCATGAGGTGGTGGCTGTCCAACAAAGGGAGAGGCGGTTCTTAAGCTAGTCTAAATGGAGAGTTTCATAGCGTGGTCTCCAAGATTATCATGTCACGTTGGACTGAAACGAAACATGGATAAAACACTCATTCTTAATGGAGAGTTTGATTCTATAGTTTTTTTTCATGACTCATAGAGAGTTGGTAATCGTGCTAAGAGAGTTTCATCATCGTGAAACTCACTCATTCTTCTTAAAACATTGCCACATCATCAACGCTTATGTGGCAGTTTATTAAATACAAATAAGACTCCAATGAAACTCCCAATCAGGCTCGACGTACTAATTGCATTGCGTAGTAGCATCCCGGGGATGTCATACACGTGGAAGGATAGGAGATCAAATCCAAATTTCCAGTTGAAATGAAGTGTTAGGGATCCTAGCTAACGTGCGATCGATATATACAAGAAAATATTAATATTTGTAGTACATAATTAGTATCATTAGATAGATCGTTGAATTATTTTCATAAGAATATTATTTAGATTTAAAAATATTACTAATATTTTTTATAAACCTAATCAAACTTAAAAAAGTTAGGCCGGCACGAAAACCATAGCGACACTTATTTTAGGAACGGAGGGAGTAGCTCTCAACTGGTGCATTATAGAAAACCTGGTCCATTATAGAACAGTAGCTACATGACATGACTAGCACTATGGAATATTAATATTAATTTTTATTATTTACCTTTGAAAACAAAATTTTCAAAAAACATGGAAGATGAAAGAAATGCAAACTAGCTGGGCTACTCGACTTGAGAGCTCACAGACCAGGCATTCGAAAAAAAAAAGAGTAGCTCAGAGCGTAGGTTGGCCAGGCTCGTCACTGGATTTGGGCCAAACCAGCAATGTTGGGCCCAAACAAATAAAGCCAGCAGCAAGTCAGATTGCACTGCTGCTGTCTGCACTTTGCAAGTTGCAACGCGATGAATCAGATTTGTTCGACCTCGCTAGCAGAGCAAAGCACACTCATGCCCCGGTATACTGGAGCCTGGAGGGATGGGGGACTGCCCAAAGTCCAAAGGCGCACGTAGCCTTGTTGTCTTGTTCAGGCAACGTTGGAAGGAGAAAATATCTATATCTACAACTAATAATAATCTGATAAAATTTTAACCTATTTTTTTTACATCTATTTTGTTGTTTCTCTCTCTAACTACCGACAATGGAGAACTTTTCTGTCGAACATATATAGAGTAAAGTGCACTGGTGGTGCTCGAACTTGTTTGGTTGTGTCATCCCTGTCCTTAAAGTTGCAAATCGACCGTTCAAGTCCTTAAACTTATTTATATGTGTCATTCAGGTCTCTAAACTCTCAAATCGCTCGTTTAGATACTCAAACTTGTTCGGCTGTATCATCTAAGCCCCTAAACATGCAAATCACCCGTTTAGGCCCTCAAACTTGATCAATTGTGTCATCTCGGTCCCTAATACTGTAAACATGTAAATTCAATATATATATTTATAGAATTGTCCAAAAATTATAAATCTAGTTTTATTAGACTTCTAGTAATATGTACTTTAAATTATAATAAAAGAAATTCACTATATACTTTTTATTTTTAACTCTATAGTTCAATAACTAAATAGACACGTATATTTTTAGAATCTATAAAAATATGCGTGCATATTTAGTTATATAACTACATAGTTAGAAATAGAAACTACATAGTGATTTCTTTTATTCTAATTTAAAGTACATGTTACCAAGAGTCTAATAAAATTAAATTTATAATTTTTGGACAGTTCTATAAATATATATTAAATTTATAAGTTTACAGTATTTACTGCATTTAGGAACCGGGATAACATAGCTGAACAAGGTTGAGAACCTAAACATGTTGATTTGAGAGTTTAAGGACCTAAATAACACAGCCGAATAAGTTTGAGTACCTAAACGAGTGATTTGGGAGTTTAGGGACTAGAATGACGTCAGATGAATAAGTTTGATGACCTAAATAGTCGATGCACGAGTTTAGGGACCAGGATGACATAGCCGAACAAGTTCGAGGACCGCTAGTGGACTTTACTCATATATAAATAACTCATAGGCCTCGTTCGTTTGGCTGATAAGCCATGCTGAAAGTAGTGTTGGCTGATTTGTTGTGAGAGAAAAATATTGTTTCAGCTGGAAAAACAAGCTGAAAAGTACGGATTATAAGACAAGCGAGCAGGATCGTAGTTAGAAATGCTCTTGTCTAGTGCGATACGGAGCCCAATTTCAAAACATATGGGATCATGTATGTGATCTGGACTCATAATCCGTCCTATGTGTTAGAATCTGACCCATCATTATAAAACTATTTTATACAGGAAACGTTAAGGTTTGATTGTGTACGGTTCCGAGCGTCGAGGAGTCTCAATAGAACGTGGCAAGTTGAAGTATGTGTTCTGCAGACCGTGGGGGGTCTATGGGGCAAGTGTCCACCGTGCCACAAATCTACCTACGAGACAAGGATATTACATTACCGACCCAATCTCACAGGATAGCGTTTGGAAGAGGCTAGCAAAAGCATTTGGAAGCCTATTCGGAACAAAAAATACGGTGCCGGAGAAAATTAAGGGAGTTGCTATATATTTCAGTCGCCTGAAATATATGAATCATCTTAGGCGACCTTCAGAGCCTTTGGATCTGCATCCAAAGGTCAGATCTGTTCTTTGTTGTTTTTCTATAGCAGGCAACAAAATGGGTCCGCAAATGAACCCGTAAACCCAACCAAAGCAGCTACCGGGCCCGCCAAACCTTAACGGGTGCAAGATCCGATACCCGCTATATCAAATAACTACTCATTCGAGCCACAAAGTAGCTATTTGGCCCAATAAAACAGTACACAGAAATTACAGCTCTACCACTACACCTTCCAGCAAGAAAGAAACACCCCCGATCAATCTGGATCTAGAAGGGGAATTAAAGTAGAGAGAAGAGTGAAAATTAGAGAATAAATGCATAGGTAAAACACAAGAAGATGAACAAGGGCAAATGATATGATCTGCCTAGGAAAAATGTACTAACCAACAAGATTATTCTATTTCTTGCATTCATCTCCTTTTTCTCATTGCATCAGTTCACTGAAACACCTGAACCGTAACCATCTTGCTTCTGTCTTTTTTGTTGCTATTGCTATAGCTCTATAGTTATCCAAAGTAAAGTACACTTGTCAAACCGATTTAGATTTTCAGTTATCTGTCCCAATAATTACAAAACAAGTATATGAAAATTGCAAGTTTCAAATAGTGCAACTGTAACGTATTGTTACTTATATAAATACATATATATATATATACAAATTAATTACTAGTATTATAAGCCCATCAAGGAGTGAGGAACAAAGTAGTATGTCAAAGTCACATTTGCATTTTCACAGAGCCTAAAAAATTTAGTAAGACATTCACCTGCATTTAAGAGTAGGATGGTACATCATGAGTTATGTAAACTGCATTTAAGTGGTAACACAAATCATAACAGTGACCATAGAGCAAATCTAGTGGGATCCATGCCTACATGGTGGTTGATGACTACAAGAACAATGTGTTATGAACCTAGGCAACTTGTATATGATTTAGGGGCAATTTGTATAGAATTCAGAGGCAACTTGTAAAGGATTTAGGGGCAACTTGTATAGAATTCAGAGACAACTTGTATAGGATTTAGGGGGAACTTGTATAGAATTCAGAGACAACTAGTATATGATTTAGAGGTAACTTGTATAGGATTTTGGGGAAACTTGTAAAGAACTCAGAGGCAACTTGATCATAAATTGATCAGCTTGTGGAATTCCTTGCACATGATAGAATTGCCATAGAGGCAGACACCCTTCTTTTTTGCTTGTTTGTTTTGGTTGTAAGTTTAGATGACCACCACAAATGTCACTGCCCACTGGCTGACTGCAATGCAAAAGATCTTCTTACACCTAAAAATAACAGTTTGTTGCATGTTTATGCAGGTTCACAACGAAGGACTGCATCAAATAGGAGATGAAGACTTCTTAAGGGAAATGGGTATTGGATGTGATGACACTGGACTAGAACTTACACAATTATCAGAGATAACAGCTAACATACATTGTGAACAGGTTTGAAAAATTGATTTATCTTATTATATGTAGAGTGCTTTGGCAGTGTTGCTTTCACTAATTGGTTTATCTTAATATATACAGAGTGCTTTAGCAAGAGATTTAGAAGCCAATATTCAAAGTTACTACAATTTTGATTCAAACATTGTAAACCCCAATTATACTAATGAGGTAAATAAAAATTGCAGTTATTACATATTAAGAAAACTACAATTGCAATGCTACAAACTTGTAATTTAGACTATTCCTAATTGCAACTACTGATATTTGAGTTTCTTTTTGTTTGTTTGTAATGAACAGGATAGTTCATCAAAGACTCATGGACTACAACTCGTTATGATGGACAGGATAGTCTTCTTCATATATGCAGGGTGCGTCCGAAAGAGAAGTGGAATTCAATCCTGAGAGCTACTACATGTTTCATACAAACATTGAAAATGCCAACAATACTCATGAGGTAAAAAGGAATTCAACTTATAACACATATTGTCAGTGTGACATATATAAGTTTGTCAAATCCTATGCAAAAAATATAATAATAATAATAATGCAGCAGGCACTACAAGTTTGACTTACTTTGTCTTGCTTCAATGTGTTATTCCACTACTTTGTCTTCCTCTCTATCTCCTTGGCATTTGACTGACCTCATGTTATAACAGCAGAGCTCAATACCACCAGTGAACTACAGCAGCTATGGACAAGAACAAGAAATGCAGAGACAAGAAGTGAGATTCCTAAAACTCTCATTTCACAATTTTTTAAAAAAAATGGGTACTAACAAAAGAACTAAGATTTTATTGTAATGGTGAACCCCAAAATTTGCAGGTGATCATGTCACCAGGAGGAACAAGTTATGTACTATCACAGGGCGGATCAAGCTATACAAGCCTTATGAACCAAGTCATAGCTCATGCTAAATCTTCAAATCAGAATTATGAAGAATTTTTGTCATCTGAAATGACAGGAAGTTTCATGGACATACTCAATGAGCCATTTCCACTAGAGGTATTTACTTGTTCTCTACATATACAACTAAATTACTTTGTTTGCTACAATACAAGATGAAATATCTAACAGTACACCTTTTTCCTTACCGGTGAAAATAGAACCGGATGTTCATCACTACCAGCAGAATCTATGAGCCGCCACAAGATGATGCAGACGGCCTGCGAAATGAAGAATCAGAAGCAGTACCAGAGTTTGCAAATGAAGAAAACATGGTACATGAGGAAAGACAAGATGAACAAGGCAGTGAAGGGGAGCAAGATACAGAGGGCAACATGACAAAACAACATCTAGTAGCAAGTGAAGAACAAGATGAAGAAGAGCTCAGGGCAATTCAGATTGAAAGCCAAAGTATTATGGCAGCTGAGCATTTGTCTCAGGAACATGCTAGCAGGCATGTTCCTCAGCTAGGCATGAAATTCAAAACAACAGAAGATGTGTACAGTTTCTACAATGACTACACATTTATAGTCGGGTTTTCATTGGTCAAATGGCATACATACAAGTGCCAAGACAAGAAAGATCACAACTATGGCCAGGTAACAAGGGTCACATACAAGTGTAACTTGTCTGGCAAGAGAAAGGAGGATGATAGCACTGATGTTTTAGGAGTACGAATCACAAGAAACAACAAAAGGAAGATTTCTGTTTCAGGAGTCCAAAGCGCAAGAAAGAACAAAAAGAAGATTTTTGGTACACCACCAACACCTAATCCTGTGCCAAACAAAAGGAAAACAAGTACGCTTGTACCAACCGAGTGCCCCGCTGAACTTGTTGTCACACTACAGAATGGAGAATGGACAATAACCAGGTTGAATCTTGAGCATAATCATGCATTTGCAAGCAAGGATCAGAAGAATAAACTGTTTTCATAGATTAGGATGACTAAAATGGAGAAGGAACTTATTGCAACATTCAACAAAGTGAACCTACCAGATAGGAAGATTATGGTAGTCCTATCTTATATAAGAGGGGATGTCACTCCATACAACAAGAAACATATCAGTAATGAGAAGACAAAGATAAATAAGGCAACATCGGATAATGACATGCAGCAAGTGTATGACTGGTTCTCTAAGAAACAGGCTGAGGACCCAATGTTCTTCTACAAGTTTTCCATAGATGAAAACAACAAAGTGAAAAACATTTTTTGGTCCAATGGTACAAGCAGAAGGTACTATGAGGAATTTGGATATTGCATCAGTTTTGATACAACCTACAACACAAACAAGTACTCCCTCAAGTTTGCACCAATTGTTGGTATTACAGGTCATGGGGACAATTGCCTGTTTGGCTGCGCTTTCATAATGGATGAAACTACAGAAACTTTTGAGTGGTTGTTTCAGACAATGCTGACTTGTATGGGAGGAAAGCACCCTAAAACTATAATCACTGACCAGGACCTAGCAATGAAGGCTGCTATCAGAAATGTTCTACCAGACACTATTCATCGGAACTGCTTCTTCCACATTGTGAAGAAAGCTCAGGAGAAAGGTGGCAGGATATTTTCATTGGAAAGGAACAAGAAGCTGCATGACGATCTCTTTGACATTCTTAGGAACTCATTGACTAAAACAGAGTTTGAGTACTTGTACAAGAAGTTGCCACAAACATATGATGTCGGTGGCTTTAGATACCTTGATGACATGTGGTTTAATATGGAAAATTTTGTTCCATGTTACTTCAAGAAGCATTTCTTCCCTTTCATCAACTCTCAAATGAGAAGTGAAGGCACAAATGCATTATTCAAACTAGATGTCACACCAAGGTATAGTATTATGAGATTTATGAATGAGTTCCAAAGAATTTCAGATACAACAGTAAAAGAATCAAGTAACAGGACTTTGAAACCGAGATCAATGCCTTGGTTGAGTACGTGCATATGAGTTCGAAAAGGCAAAGCTGCAAGGCTGTATAAATGTAAGATATTCTTCAAGTTTCAAAAGGAGCTCATATTGGCAACAAAGTATGAGGCTCAAGAACTCTAGAAAGATAAAGTTTATGCAATGTTAAAATCAGTACCATAGGTAGTTTGAGTTCGTGAACAAGGAGATACATTGTGACACATGACTTGACACAGTAAAAAAACTACTGATGTCTCGCATGTTGCAAATTTGAAAAAGATGGTATAATATGCTGCCATATCATCAAGGTGCTCACAAACCTAAATATATCTCAGCTAGATGACAAGTTATTTCATTGAAAGATGGAGGGCTAAAGAGAGGAAAGCAGAATTGACAACAAATTTAGAATATTGTATTCGAAATAGAGATTGAGAAGAGCAGGCCATTGAGGCACAACATATTGTCAAACAAGTTGAGCAATATTGCTTCAGATGGATCAAGAACAATGGAAACATTCAACTATGTTTTAGAAGAAGCCGAAGAAATTAATGCAAAGAAAACTCAATGAACCTAGATGAAGTCGGACTACAACAATCACAATCTGTTCAACAAAGTGGTACTAATGTTTTGCAAGATGCTAATGATGCCAAATATCAGACTACCTCAAACATGAATCACTCAAGAAAGTGATACAATGTTTTGCAAGACCCTAATAATGCTCGTAAAAGAGGAAGGCCCAAGAAAGTGATCAGAATTGCAAATAGGAATAGTTGAGGACATCAAAAGCAAAGCAAAAAAAGCAACTTTACGGTAAAAGCTATTATCACACTGTCGTGAAGGAGGGCATAACATCAAGACATGCCAAAAAAGCATCTTCCTCCCGTGCCTAAAAAAACAAAGAAAAGAAAATCAGATAAACAGAGAAACATATGCAAAAAGTAAATGTTAGCACTACAACAATAGATGTCACTTCTTCATATGTATATTCATCTAATGTTGTTGATATTATCATGTAGACATGATGAGATGTTGACAACACACAATAGTAATAGTAGCAAGCAAAGTAAGCAAGCAAACCAAAGAAGGGAAAGTCAAGAATTGAGAAAACCAAAAACAAGAGATGGAATGCTAATAGCTGCAATTACATTGTTGGCCAAATAATTTATGTAATTTATTAGTAATAGAGCAATTGTAAATTTAGTACTATTATATATTTAGACCTACAATGAAATGTATCTATCTAATAAGGAGAGGCTTTGGAAGAGACTCATTGGGCGCAACTTGATAAAACATGGATTGCACGTGCTCATAACTAAAATCTACAAATGCCTAAAGGCGATCAATGCGGTCCAAAGAAGGTGAGATGTCTAAATTTTTTTTCAAAAGGATAATGAAATTATTGGGTGCCCTACACTTGTAATTTACATTACATCAAACCGCAATTACATAATAGCCGAATATTTAAGTTGTTTGGTTTACATATGCAGTGGCCTACAACTACTGCTACTGCTAAGAGAACTTGGTGCAGACATACATACCTGCCATATGCTTCATCCATGGTTTCAATTGGATTGTCATTTTTCTTTTTTGTTGCAAGATGCAAAAAAATAACTTTTGAGTCATCCTTGTTATGAAAATTACCATCACGCTTCACAACTAAAATTATCAACACATAAATATTTCAATCACTCACACAAAGAGTTCACAAATCCTAGCAATATCAAGAAAGGCGACCCTCTGCTTGAGCAATGGCATGTTCTGCTCTAACTTGCTCAGGTGGCCTCCCACTCCTAATATCGGTAGAATTGGAGCTATGTGGCCTTCCCATCTTCCTGTACAGACAAACCCAACAAACAAGACAATGTAGTCAAATCACAATACATAGGAAAAAGTTGACAGAAATATTAGGAAGCATGACAGCATGGTTACAATATAATATACTGCAAGGTACCACGGACACAAGTAGAACTACATGATAAATGCAGTTCATAAGACTAAAAGCAAAGGGAAAATCAGATCCAACTGTAACAACAAAGGCAAATGGATAAACTTACTTCCTCATGGACTATCAATCTTCTGCATTCGGTCTACTAGTTCTCTTGCAGACTTGGAAAAATTCTTAAACCCCTAAAGAAAACAACCAAATTAAATAAAATACAAAAACAACCCAATCAAGAAAAGCATGGTTGCATACATAATCAATATGCAAGAAATGGTTGCACAGAATATACAGAACAGGAAAGACAACTAAATGATGAAATCATTCTAGATCAAGAAAAACACATAACAATTGTTGATGAGGCCATCGAACCTCTTGTGAACTATGCAGTAACAAATACTCTGGTATATTTAGACCAAGCATAGAATTTGTTGAAAAACATAGATGGAACAGCCCCCACATCTTGGCCTACCTCCACAAACCTTCATCTAACACAAACATAGATCACATAGGATAGAGCACAAAGGACAATTTCATTCTATGGAAGGACAAGGATAAAAACTTGGTGTGGGCTGACACAAAACACAACAAACATAAGACAAGGTGTGTTAGCACAAATCACAAAGGACAATTTCTTTCTATGGAAGGACAAGGATAAAAACTTGGTGAGGGTTAGCACAATCACAAATAACAAAGAAATCACAAACACAACAAACATAAGACAAGGTGTGTTAGCATAAATCACAAAGGACAATTTCTTTCTATGGAAGGACAAGGATAAAAACTTGGTGAGGGTAAGCACAATCACAAATAACAAAGAAATCACAAGAAACATATAACAAGGCGACTCATATTGTCATCATATGATCAATTCAACAACTATCAATGAGTTAAAAAGCAAGTGCTACACAGACTAAATTTAAAAAATGCAAAACTCACCTGTTGCCATGGTACTGAGGACAAAGGATCTCAATAAGATGCTGGTTGGACTTTAACTGACCGCGTACCCTCATGGTGCTTCTAGTATCCATGCACAAAAGTCATACTTCAACATCTTGGTCTGTAAGAACAAAATCAAACTCATAATAATATAACACAAGACTCAATTGAACTATCTATAAACAAGAAGACAAGAGGAACATGCACAACCCTCAAACTTCTCCTTGTCTTCCCTATAAAAGGTTAGTAGTACACAATAAAAAACACTTATAGAGAAAACCATAAAGCTAGAATAATGGGTACAAAAGAGTTAACATCAGCAATCCAACAGAATATTATCATCTTGTTTACTTTAGCCTCTTCAATGTATATTAAAATTTACAACCACTTTAGCATCAAATGCTCTCACCAAACTAGCTACTTCTTTACAAAGTGGCATGCACTCATAGTAAGAACCTACACCCTATATTGACCTAAACGTAAGATCTAGAGACAAGCCTCAAATCATGCTCCCTGATTCAAATTGCCAGAGACCTAAGAAAGAAAAAAATAGAAACAAACAATCAGATTCAAAAACGTGAAGTTATAATAAACAAAGTGACGTTGGAACTAATATTACCTCCTTCACTTTGCATGTACCATCATATGCACTATTGTATTCATTGAAAACCATGTCATTAACAAGTTTGATGCGAAGTTGACTAATATCATCTTCGGTGTACTTCTCCAACATATTCAGATGGACTTCAAAATGCTCTAGATTCTTTATAGCATACACACCACTATCATTGATTATGCTGAAAAAAGAAAAACAAAAAGGGAAAAACAGGAAACAATGGGACTATAAGCACAAACAAAATCCACATGATCTATATAAATCAAAGGACTACATTTCAATCACATACTTATCAGATTGCTGGGGTATAGTTCCAAAGAAGACATGGAATGCATGTAAGCCATAGTCGATATTAACAACTTGTTTCCAAACAGTGGCCAAGTTGTCTAGCTACAAATCAAGCAAAAAGAAAATGACTACACCATGCAAAATAATATTTGTTTCGATGAAGGATATAGTAAACTACTGTAGCACTAAAAATAATGGGAAAAACTGCCACTGCAATACTGAAAATAGACAAATGGTGCATATACAAATACAAACTGATACTTACAAATTCATCTTTCACAGCTTTGTGGAAAGCTGAGTCTACTCCAAAGCACATTGTGCATGAATCCAAGATTATACACCATCTCAGGCTAAAATATAGTACAACAACATACCACCGATCATGGAAGAGTATTGGAAAATAGAGCTGACAAAATAACAAACATTGTGATTATTAGTAACATCACATAGTAGGACTAGAACACAACATTTATGCTAGTACTCTTTTTCAAACAATAGAGAAGATATGTTACGCACATAGTCGCTGGATGTTAAAGGCCTAGCACGATGAGCACCCTTAAAGCATCTCACAACAGTCTCAAATAGCTCCTTCTCCTTCTCATCATCACGACCATGATTTCCAATAAGATAATCCTACAATAACAAATTGACCGATATTATTTCCATATAGTGCAAACATATAGTTTACAAAGAATACATCAACGACTACTAACCCCAACTTTAGAGAAGAAGTAATGCTTTCTAGAATCCCTGGGGTGTTTTCTAAGGAAGCAGCTTGCAAAATGCGTTCACTACAAAATGGTTGACCTTTCCGCTAGGCCAGAAGAGAAGATGAAAGTGCACTCAACAAGACAACAACAAACCCATAATCCATCACTTTTAGACTACAAACACAAAAACAAAACAATTCACAGTGAATTGGTACAAGTATTAACATACGGTGCTGCAGAAGGCTAAGAATGGGAAAATTGTGTAAATTTCAAACTTACTTCAAGTGTTCGCTGCTTTCTCCCATCTTCAAAACAGCTTCATACACATCAGATTCAAGTTTGGACACACTAATCTTGGATTGAGGGATGATAAAAGGGCTGATCTTGTACATGCTGGGCTTCACAAGCCGTCTAGGACGATGAATAGCAACCTTTGAACTTGAAGACTGCCAAACAGCTTCACTGGATGACTCAGAGTTCAATACAAATCCATTGCTGCCAACAGACTTTGCAGACAAGCAAGGCCCACCAACCACAGACTTTTCACGATGGGATGGAAGACGTGATTGAATAGGTGTCTGCAAAACATACAACAAGGAACACATAAAATTGTTCAAAAAATGGAAAAACTAATAGTGTTAGAGCAAGGATCTAATAATTTCAATATATCCTAAAACTGCATCACAAAAAATCACACAAACACAATATGATATACTTACAAAGAAAAAAGAAGGGGGCATTTATTCCAAATATATATACAACACTAGTACTGGTTCGCAAGAGTATGAACATTACTACAACTACTTATACAAGCTATTACATGATCCAAAAGCAGCCCCAACTGCTACCATGTAGCATTGTACTAACTACTTCCCCTTCTACTACCATGTCTCCAAAAAAGATAAAGCAAAAGGAAGCAGGCACCATCACATTATCTCCCACCACAAACTTTCCGAATGATAAGATTAGGTACGCCTATTTACAATTTTTATAGGATCTCCATAAGGACTGACTACAGCAAGAGGAACAGGTTGACTTGGATCTTCTTGGATCTCAGAATATTCAGTAAAAGGTAAAGACTCCATACGGATAACGTCCTAAAACAACAATAAATATAGAAATAAGACCAGAGAGATCAAAAGTTACATCATAATACAAAATCGATATAATGCAATAGGGAGGATTACATTTTCAACATTCCCATTTATCTTAGTCCCAGCATTTCCAGTGCCAATGGTCTCCTCATTGCTCACATTACCACCTCTAGGAGACGTCGGCTTATCAACAAAAACCCATTCTTTAGATGCAGACCTAGATTTCAAGTTCAAGTTGCTTTTGGTTTCAACCTATGAAAAAATGAAACTAAATCAAGTGGGAAAACATTCCATGTACATAAAAAACTACTTGGCATCTACAGAAAAACAACATACATTTCCAGGGACACCTCCATGGGACATATTAGCACCAACTTTCTAACCTGAAGTATAAACTCTACTCAACTGCAGCAACAAAGAATAAATAAAATTTCATATACATAATATATAATGACTTAGCATGGGAAGAATAAACAAGATGGAAGAGGACATGTACCATAGACAACGCTCTATCAAGAGGACAAGATGTATCACAAGTTGTACCAACAGGGCGCCTCAAGTTAGGATCTGCAACATAATTTCCTAAGTCATCTAGTTCTTCAAACATTCTGAATGAAGGTACACTAGGGCTACGAAAGAATGGAGTCTTTGTCTTCAGACAAGGTTCCTTGACAGGTGCTTTTCCAGCAAAAAAAATATAAGACAATAAAGAAGGCTAAAACTTAAATGAAATAAAAAAAGTCATATTGCACAATTCAAATACTACAATTGCAGAATTACAAAGGTGCAATTTACTGATAAAGAGAATGCAACATAAAAAATAGGGACTAACCATTAAGATCTTGAGCAGAAACTGCATTTTCATCCAAGTCAGCTCTAGAACGAGCTTGAGCATTCTCCACTCCACAAGGACCAAGACCACTCAGAGAACCAATAGCATTCCTTAGACTCGGTGCTTCTCCTATTTGTCCTACATAGAGACCATGCTCAAACATGAGCCCAATTCATATATCTTAGATTTCGTAAAGCATTTTTTTCATCAGCGGGACAAACTTGGGGCCCTCTCAACTGTACCAACCAA
Source organism: Miscanthus lutarioriparius (assembly GCA_904845875.1). NCBI lineage: Eukaryota > Viridiplantae > Streptophyta > Magnoliopsida > Poales > Poaceae > Miscanthus > Miscanthus lutarioriparius. Next base: position 56,425,172 of record CAJGYO010000007.1, on the reverse strand, counting down.
GGGGATAGCAGCGGCCGCATTAGTTGTCTTGCCTTCATGAACAGTAGGAACCAAGGGGGAAGCAGTATATGCACTAGTTGCTTCGCCTTCCTAAACAATAGAGAACAGAATGAAACAAGTCTATTCAGTAGGGTATTTCATTTACTACATCAATACCTAGTAGTGTATATTACTAACAGCAAAAATATGATGGAACCTATGCCTATCTGATCATGGAATAGCAGAACAGCTACAAAAGCATATAAAAACAAGAACCAAATAATGCAAAACTCACTTTTAGATGGAGCTTTTGACGTTTAGTAGCAACATTAGTAGTTAACACTTGGTCTTCCTCAATAACTACAGGATTATCCTTATTACATCCATTTCCAGTTTGATCCGGCACAGTTGCCTAAAAAGACAAAAGTGACCCAACAATTTAGAAAATACACAACTGAAGAGAAATAAAATGAGAAATAGGAATATTCACCTCAGCATTATGATCTTTTATGTGACTCAGAGGGGACTTGCCAAGACGTTGAGAGAGTCGAGTCCTAGACGCTACACTATTGGCGCTCGAATATTGTGATGCACATCTTTTCCTCTTCCTTTTACTTATAGCTAAACCTGAAAATAATCATAAGATTATGAACACACATACAAACAAATCAACTAAATGCAGAAATAAATGTTACACAACATTCCATGTACCTTCAGCTGATGAGTCTTTGGAAGGAATAATTTCGTTGACTGAGAAGCACGACAATTCTCACCACCAGATCCATCGTATAATCCATCAGATTCAATTTTATCAGTCACAGAGCATTCTTCTTCATTTGTTTTAGTAGGAGCAGCAACTGTAGGATGCACATCTTCAATAATGGTATTATTTGCAGCAGTAGCAGCACCATCCACTTCTTTCACAGCTGTTTTACTTGTATCACCAGCCATTCCCACATCAAAGACATCATCTTGCACAACAAAATGTTCTAGAGAAGGCAGTGGGGCTTCATATTCAGCACGGACAGCATCATCATTACCATTATGATGTGTTGAAGAAGGAAGAGGAGCTTCATATTCAACAGGGATACCATCAACAACTCCATCATCACCATCATCATGTCTTGGAGGGGGCACTCTAGCAGTAGAACCCTTAGCCTCATCAGAAGCATCACCACCATGATTAATTACATGAGTCCTATGCATGTACATAAACATCTTAGCAACAAGTGTGCCCGGGCTCCTAAAGCCTAGTCTTGTATGGTGGTTTTCAAAAATCTTGCACATGTTATCCATGTCCTGTAATGCCAAGTTAATAGTAACATATGAATCATGTAAATTTCATTATACAAGACACATACATTTGTCCCGATGAAATCACAACGTCTATCCAAAGTTCTCCTAAAAAAAGCACAAGCCTCTTCCGGTAGATACTCTTCAGCATAGCATGTGTCATCGATGGATTTCACCTACATAAAATCAACTCAACCAGTGATCTCAAAAAACCCTTACAGCTAATACAACTCTAGATGTGCATTAGAAGTCAACAAAAACCCAATAACAGAATGTTAACAAGGCATGGGCAGCCACACAAACTTCATAGAGAACTAGGGGCTATTAGATTACCATCCAACGCCCCAGGATTCATCATGCATGTATGATTTTTAGAATAAAATTTAGAGGAAGATATTTTCTATTTCAACACAGCTTTCTTTCAGTAGGGTGTTCAGACCATTTATTTGGCTAAGAGAAGTAAAGGAGAGCTTTTATTTGGATAGGACAAGTAGATGTAGAAAGTTTTGAGATATCACACAGCAGATAAATTACTTTTAAAACTTAATAAATACTGCACAGGACAAAATGAAACACTGCCTGCAACTACTACAAAGATATAAAAAAGGAAAAAGTTACAGAAAGATTTGTTCTTCTATGACTACAGAACATTATCAATCCATCAAGATAATTGGCTAAAACATGCTTCTTCAATGTATTACCAAATTTCACTAAATAGATAGCCACTGGTTCTAAAAACTAAACAGGCAGCCTCTGAAATTAATCACAGTCAGACCAACAACATCGTTACAGAAATCACAATCTTGAGCTATGAACTTAATACAAGAATGACACTTGCACAGATTTAACATGCATATTGCACATGCTTATAACTAAAATTGCAATGGTCGTAACTTGTAATTTATATTATTGGTGATTGCAATAAATGCCTTTGATCAAGTAAGCAACCTAAGATCAACACTCAAGATTTTTGGTAGATTTTTTCATACTAGACAATACAACACCAATGTATATTGGGCAAGCAAAACCACAATAAATAGATGAAAAGTTGTGTTAGCAGAATCAGAAGAGAATTTTTTCTAAGAAAGCACAAGGTCAACATTTTGCTGACAGTAAGAATCAGAAGAGCCTTAGGGCACTAAGACTAAGAAACATTTATACAACTCCAGAAAGATCTAAACTCATGCAGCAAGGATACATGATACATCAATAAAGCTCATGGATACACAACATCACAACTACAAATATGAATTTTCAGGTTCACTACTCACCGGTCGCTTTCCATAAATGTCACCAGACACATGATCATATGAAGCAAAGGTCTTGATCATCAAGCCCTTCCAACAATGGATTCTTGGCAGATCTAGGGGCAGCTGATTACGTACTCCAAAGTTGATATAATCAAGATAATAACCCTACATATGATTTTAAAGGCATCACTAAAACATGCTGCATAACAAAAAAACGGACAACTGAATAAAGGAAAAAAATACAAATATAGGCACACTTACAACTAGAAAGTATCTACAACCACCAATTGTACTCCGATGCTTCTTTCTGTAGTTTGTAATGGAAGAAAACATCCAATCATAGATGAACTTTGACCAATTCCATTCTTTCACCTTAGATACATCAATCAATGCACCTAGATACTACGGGCTCGGATAAGTACTAGAATTAGCACAAAGAAATGTAGACAAGGCTACAACCATGAAGTATCGAAGCACGTCATCATCAGATAACGTGCCTCCTACCAACTTGTCCCCAAATGTCTTGATCGTGGGCAAAGAGGGCTCTTTGATTGCTAAAAGTAAGTTGCTCTTCGTAGACTCAGTATAATTCTCCTTAATATCTTCACCATCATTTGGAAGCCCTAAAAAGAGATGGACTAACAATGGATCCAATGGAATCACTTTCCCTTCAACTACTATGTCACTACAACTCACATCTACTTGATCTGCTATCCATTGCACAAAGCCTCTGGGTGCTGAGCAACCATCGTACTCTAATAAAATTCCAAAGCCATGATGCCTGATAATTTTCTTTTTGCGCTCATCCAACTTTGCTATTATCTTTTCTCCAAAGTACTTGCTATTAAACCTACTTTCTGGTCTCTCTGATGTACCTACAGCGCCACTCAATTTCCCTTTACCTCTACCTCTAACTGTTCTGATACTCTGTAAAACAATGCAACAAAAAAGAAAATCTGGTTAGGATACTAGAATCCCTAAACATGGTGACAAATTTAGCAAAAAACTTGATTAGTTGGCTATGTTTTTTGAACAAAACCTATTCCCTAAAATATCATGCTCATCATGCATCCGCTCAATCGTAATGCTACTGAATTTACCTTTCTAGTCTGGACACCTGAACCCCTTGCTTTCCCTTTCTTCTCAACAAACTTAGCAAACTGAGAATACATAATAGAAACAAAAATATCAGGTACAGTTCAAATGCAAATAGCACTATACAAGAACAAAAGTGCATGATGAGATCAAGCATTCAAGAATAGAAAAGAAAAATAGGCAAGGACCAATGCCACCAGTATCACTCAATCATCTACAGTATAATAATCATGCAGTATATACAGGAACAATAAACTAGCATGGACCCTAAACTACTACTACTACAGGAGTAATACAAAACTAAAACAGCCACAACACGATATATCAGATATTAACAGACAAAGGTTTCAGAACATACTCCACAAACGGCTTTTTGAACATGCTTCAAAGTTTTCAGCATTTCACTAGTATCAATATTATCATCTTTAGGATTTGGATCCTAAAAAAGGCAACAAGATATATCAAATATCAAATTATTATAATACACAAGTGCACACATAAAAACAAAGTCAAAATGAACTTAGTACCTTGCCATCATTGAAAGGATCAGAGGTTTCCTCTTCTGAGTTGTTAGGAAGATCATCCTCACTCTCACCATTTGTAGACTCACCATCAGAAAGAAACTCATCATCATCCATGGCTACATAACAAAAAAATGGTTAATAATCTCATTGCTAGCTACAGTAAAAAACCAATCGAATTGAAATGTAGCAAAGCTCTCTATAGATGAGGGGTCAGGGCCTAGCATGTCAAGTGCATAAAAAGCTAAAATTACTAGTACAAGGACTTCTATATAAAGAAGGAAATTACTAGAATAGGAGCATGATTTTGACCAGAACACCTAGATGCTTGACATGCTGCTTGTGGACAATATTGCTCACTCTATAGAATTTTCATATATTGTGAAAAGGAAATTCAGTCCTGAAATGCGGAATGCATAGCACTCTCATGGTTTCTTATTAATATGCAGATAGTACAATAGTATAGTACAACACATAATTTAGTTATCAAAATTACATAACAAAGGCACACAAATCAGTTTTAGGACCACTGACATTCTACATGATTAGATCTAACAAAGAAACAAATCAATGTCAACCAAACAAACTGGTGGTCAAAATCCCTGATTGATCTATCAACTCCTAAAATAAAGTCGTTGAGCCGATTAGTATAATCTGATTTCAATCTGACAGGAAAAGGGGCAAATGGGTGATAGAGTTGCAACAACCCTGTCCAATGCCCATACTCCACAAAGAATGAAACAAATTGTGTCTTAATAAGACACAGCCATGTAATCCTTCCACGATCAGGTGCCACATGTGTATCACCTATGTCAAGAGGGTGCACAACGACTGACTGAAATACCAGGAGCCCATAAAACTCCAAAACATGCAGTAAGTTGTGGGAGCTTAAACAAATTTCTAAAATAAACCATGCATGTGAGCTCAAACTTATAAAAAAATCCCAATATATGCAGTACTTGCCAAAGTCAGGAGACGGTAAAAACTGGATGAGCTCCATGCAATTACTAAAAAATGTTATTGTAACAAATCAATATTGCTCCATCCAATTGTGCAACCTCAAACACCATGTGGTCCATTGCAATTTTATCAGCTATGTTATCTTAGAAGAGGCCTACTGCATGCAAGAACCAATCACATGAAGAACACAGACACATGCAGACACAAACACAAATCAATTCAGTCCTTACCACCACAACATGCCAACCCTGATATAGTAGTTCAGAAAAAGGTTCAGACATATAGTAGTTCAGACATACAAAAGGTTCAGAAAAATCCAGGCGATGTTTCGATTGCAAGCAGACATATAGTAGTTCAGAAAATAAAGTTCCTGATATGTTCAGTCCTCTTTAATCATGTGTATAACGTATCTGATGGAACCAAATAAACAAAAACTGCTAAATGGTAGTCCTATTTAAGCATGTGTATCAGCGAGCACATCTGCACATGCATGGAGGATCAAAATCATATCATAGCATTAGCAATAGCATATATAGCATACATGACGCAGTTGGTGGCTGGCCGAGAGCAGAGCAGCTACCTGTAGCCTGCAGCTTCATCATTCAACTCACAAATACATGTAAGCAGCACATCCACTAAAATGGAAATTGAATACAATGCAGGTACAGGCTACATCCTATGCATCCACAGATCCACAGTAAGAGCTTTCCTGAATAATCTCTATTTTCAAATGGCTAGGTGAGGGGAAAGGAAGCAGACTGCAACCTCCATTAACTGTCCAAGGTCAGTAAAGTAATGACTAATGACAGACAATCCTAGCACCTAAAACACAAATCACAAACACAGGGAGGACGAAGGAGGAGATCCTGCCCCCCACCACATGCAGGACCACAATCTTGCACCGACATTCTACATGAATAGATCAAACACTCCAAACTGAACTACAGAGCAATGGATAGATCTAGACACACTCCAAACTCTCGTCTCCCCATCGACACCACCATCACAGACGGACAACAATCGTCGTATTTTGATGCCGCGGCAATGAAGAATAAACATCACAACAAGGCAAATCGACACAGACAACACCCGATCTAATGAACTAAGCCCTCGAAATACGTTCTACTAAACAAAGCCAACTCAAATACTAGATCCAGGCACCACAAAACCCCAAACAAAAATACCTCAACTCAAGGGAGAGGGAGCCGCGAACGAAGCTACCTGCCGACCTCTGGCAGCGCCGCCGCGACGAAGCCTCCAAACCGGCGACGGAGAAGATCCGCAGCAGGATGGGGAGGACCAAGGACAGAGGAAGAAGAATCGCCCCCTCCGCCCGGACAAGCACCGAGTCCCTTTCTGTCTGGGCGCGCGGATCGAGAATACAAACAGTGTTGGGTTCGGTGTTTTGTCCATAACCGGTAGCGGGCGCACTCAACATTCCTGAACCCACGCTCAACAATACTAGACCCGATAAAAGAAGATGCGGACCTGACAAGCACCACACCTGGCGCATGGATCACAAAGCGCATCCAACGGACCACACATCGCCTAAAGAGAGCAGCCAGATATCAGATATCGGCGACAGAGACATAGTAAAAGTGGAAAATTAAAGATCCCGCGCGCGCATTCGGATTGGAAAAGGAGAATGAGGTGACAAACGAAAATATAGGAGAGAGTCTAATATCAAGGAGTGAAAAAATTTCCACAAAATTTTGGTCGTCCATCACATTCTCTTCCTATATGTGTATCCTTCCACTTTTCAGAGTATACTAGTCCTAGCCGGTTTAACTATACTAGAGATGATATTTAGAGTTATAATTGGTTTAATTATCCCGTGTATGACTCGAACGTCCACGTCCTGCTGACAACCAAAATATGATAAAAAAGACCGAAGATGGATTGGAAGAACATGTGGAAGCAAAAGGGATCAAATTTGGATATAATCTATACCTAATAATTAATATAATTAATTACTGATTAATCTATCTATATCTATATACTAATTCTAATATATATACCAATACTAATACAAATACTTGATGTAAGTTTCATAACCGACAATACATATTTTTCAGCGAAAGAAAAAAGTCTATCAATGTTGTATTTTGTATTTTAATTCGATACAAGTTTAATTAGACAATGTCATATTATTACATATTTTAACTTATATATTATACATGTCATGGTTATCCAAAAATAAATTAGAGGTCTTAAATTTATACAAAGGGAAAACATAAATAGACATGTAGGACTCCCTATCATCGTTTTCCATGAATGTATTTGATATTCTTTTTCTGTTACAATGAACGGACATATTTGCTAGTTAAACTAAAAAATATAATTAATTAGTTGGTTGTGGGTTCTCCCGTGCCTCCAGCCTGACTAGCTGGACTGGACTGCTGTGCGGATAATATCCACCGTGGGTAGGTTGGATATATCCGAATTTTTTACCAGATTATCCGATATATCTGCCGCATGCTGGCGATATTACATTTGTATTCGATATCCGCATAAAGTATTTATCTTTATATCCATAATCGAAAAGAATTCGGATATCCGAGTAACTATCCAAATAATAAGGGTTCACATTTATTTGGTCGAACGGACGGTCGGATTTTGTACCATTTTCATCCCTAGCTTTGAGTGTTTTTTATAACTTCAGTAGGGGAATGGAGCACATTGACAGCTCTAGCAAGGGTCCTGAGTTGGACAAGGACAAGACGGAGCAGCCTAAGTTCAACCCCCAAGAGGTAGGGGGAGACCAAAGAAGAAACAAAAATGAGATTTCTCTTCTGAAATGTCAGAGGTCTTGGTAAAGGCAGTAAAAGAAAGCAGGTCAAGGAGTTTATTGAATGCAAGTCAAGTTATGCAAACTCAGGTGTTACCCCCCACCCCCAAGTAGGGGAGACCAAGAAGAAACAAAATGAGATTTCTCTCCTGAAATGTCGAGGTCTCCAAGGAAGGAGTTTGAGAAGAACACAAGCTGCAGCTGGTAGGTCTACAAGAGACTATCAAAGAAGATTTTTTAGACAGGGAGTTGTTAGAGTTGGCTAGAACAAGAGAATTTACTTGGAAATGGAATCCTCCTAAATGGAGATCTGGAGGAGTTTTGATGGGGGTCTGTAGTGATTTGATCGAGTTGGAAGAATGTTCTCATCATGATTTCTGTATCTCTATGGGTTTGGGAGATAGGAGATCTAATTTTAGATAGAAAGTGGTTACCGTGTATCTTTTCCTCTACCTTGTTGGGAGGGATTTCAATATTATTAGAGAGGAAGATGACAAGAACTGTGATAATTACAACCATAATCTGATGGACATCTTCAATGAGTTTATAGGGTCTTATCAGCTTAGAGAGTTAAAGAGGTCTGGCCTGAGATATACTTGGACCAACAAACAAAATATTCCCATTTTGGTTAATTTAGATAGAGTTATGTTTTCTTCAGGATGGGAGGAAAGATTTCCTTTGTCTGTGTCATGGGGTTTGACTAAGATAGGTTCAGACCATGTTCCTATTGTAGTAGACAATGGAGAAAGTTTACAAGCTAGACCTAGAAATTTCTTCTTTGAACAACAGTGGACGCAGACACCTGACTTCTATCAGCTAGTTTTGAGGAAATGGCAAGAAGCAGAAGATAGGTGTCCTGAAAAGTGCTACTCTCTTGATTGCTGGCATTGGTGCTTAGCTCCCTTGAGATCTTATCTCAAAGGGTGGAACATTGCTTTGATGGGGGAACAAAAGAAAGTGAAGTTTGGACTTAGGGGTGAGTTAGAAAGGATTGACAAGCTGACAGAGACTAGACATCTTTCCCCTGTAGAGTGGGAACAAGATACAGCATAGAGTGTCAAATGGAAAAGATCTATCTCATGGAGTAGACTTACTGGAAACAAAGGGCTAGCAAACATTGGCTTGTAGCTGGGGACTCTAATTCTAGATTTTTTTCATCAGTATGCCAATAGAAGGAGGAAAAGCACTATCATCTCACTGCATACTGATCAAGGACTTATCACAGATCAGAAAGAAATTATGGACCATATAGTCCAGTTCTATAAACAGCTTTTTGGTCAGAGTGGAACCAGGAAAGTGAGATTAGCCCCTTCCTTTTGGGAAGAAGGAAGGAGAGTAAGGGAAGAGGATAAGGAAAATCTCATTAAGCCTTTCTCCAACGAGGAGAGAAAATAGGCTATTTTTGAGATGAGGAAAGATGCAACACCTGGTCCAAATGGGTTTGGTCCCTTTTTCTTCAATACTTCTAGGAGAATATCAAAGAAAGATACTTCAAGATGTTTGAGGACTTCTATAAAGGGGAGCTAGACATTAGAAGACTAAATTATGAGGTTATTACTCTAGTGCCTAAAGCTAAAGATGCTACCATTATTAAACAATATAGACCCATCTGCTTGCTTAATGTTGACTACAAGGGTTTTGCCAAAGTTCTAACAGCCAGGCTTACTCCAGTGGCTAAGGAGGTCATTGGACCCAATCATACAGGATTTATTCAGGGGAGGAATATACTTGAAGGTGTAGTTATTCTGCATGAAGTAATACATGAGCTGAGTAGAAAGAAGAAAAGGGAATGATCTTAAAGATTGACTTTGAAAAAGCTTACGATAGAGTTAGATGGGACTTTTTGGAAGAGGTTCTCTAAGGCAAGGACTTCCCACAGCAATGGATTCAGTGGGTTATGCAGACTGTCAAGGGAGGACATGTTTGTGTAAATGTGAATGGCACTAGAGGTCCATACTTAAGAACATTGAGAGGGTTGAGGCAGGGAGATCCTCTATCCCCCTCTTGTTTAAGTTGGTGGCTGACTCTCTCAGTGCTCTATTGGATAAAGCTGTTAATAAGCAGCTTAATAAAGGGGTAGTCTCTGATCTGATTCCACTAGGGATTTCCCATATACAATATGCAGATGACACAATCATCATGACTAATGGTTCAGGCCAGTCTATCAGAAACCTTAAAATCTTTTTATAACTTTTTGAATGGCTCTCAGGTTTGAAGATCGACTTTCACAAAAGTGAAGTGATATTGTTTGGTTATGATGAGCTGACAAAGAAAGGAAAGCAAAAATGCTTAATTGCAGATTAGGTGAGATGCCTCTGAAATACCTGGGTATCCCTATTTCTGACAAGGTGTTACAAATTGGGGCTTTCCCAAGGCATATGTAATGAGATGATAAGAAGATTGGACCCATAGAAGGGTAAGTTCATGACCTTTGGGGGCAAGCTCATTTTAACAAGCTCATGCTTAAGTAGTCTACCTATGTATGTGGGTTCTACTTTCTACCGAAGGGGGTGCACTCCAAAAAGGATACAATTAGGTCCATGTTTTTTTTTTGCAGAGGAACTAATGAGGTTTTCAAATATCATATGGCAAAGTGGGTAGCTATTTGCCAACCCAAGATTTATGGAGATATAGGCATCATCAATACTGAAATCATGAACCAATGCCTTCTAACCAAATGGATTTGGAAGATTTAGAAGGTGTCTGAGGAACTGTGGTCTAGATTTTAGAAACCAAGTACATGCAGAACGGTAGTTTTTGGTTCAAACCAGAAAGGTTCTTCCTAGTTCTAGAAGGGACTACGTAAGGTGAAGCACCTATTTCAGTGGGGAGCTGAATACAGAGTGTTTAAGGGGGATTGTCGGTGTTTTGTAAACCGGACTAGTAAATTTGTGTGATTGCCGTGCTGCTCTGGGAAGATGATGGTAGCATCCAAAAGACATGAGGATTTATACTGGTTCAGGCCGGAGCCCTACGTCCAGTCTCAAAGATGATCGATTATGTGTTCCTCGCTTGAATGCTCTGAAGTTCTTATAATGGGGGGTGCAAGAATGGTGGAAGAGGTAGGAGATATAGAGCTAGGAGACGGGCTGCCCGAAGGGAAGCTTTAGGAGCCCTTCTACGGTGTAAGAATGAGAGAATGAGAGTTGGATCGAATGGCTTCGGATGTCAAGATGGGCGCCCTGGCCGCCTTTATATAGAGTTTGGGGCTAGGATGTATACAAAGAAGAAGGTTCTCCCGACCGAAGGGTCATGAGCCTAAGGGAGGTCCTAACTAACTTGGCTTGCAAGCTATGCCGTCTTATGGAGCATGTCTGGGCGTGGTTGTCATCATGGTCTTGTGGTCACGTCATGGCATGGTGTGACGTGGTGCTACTGTGTCGGCCGTGATGGCACTGTAGGCACAGTGGTGGTTCACTAGCCGTCCAGTGCGACATGATCCTCACCGTGGTCTTCGTCATCGTCTCCTAGTTTTTGGGGGCATTGTACATGAGTTGGTAGCCACCCCCGGTCATCGATCGCCTCGTTGGTTTGAGGAGCTGAGGGCCACGATCCCGATCATTGGGGTCGTGGCTCCCGCTGGGTTGGATGGCCACTAAGTCAAGGCCTTTGTCGTGGATCCCATCCCATGGTGGGTAGAATTGTACATGCATCCTATCAGACAATATTTGGATAGTGGATCGCCATACCGGTTGTCGCCACCGTGCGGTGTTGTCTTGTCTACGCAGCATGGCGCAGGGATGGCGTCTAACCAGACCGAGGTGACCACTGTACCCTCGGTCCTTGTGGAGTCAGAGTAGCGTGCTTACTTTTGCCAGAGCGGGCATGTTTGGCTGGGCTTGACCTCTCCTCGTTCCTCCCAGGGGTCGTGATGGTGAGGAGGTCGTGAGTCTTCTGTTCATTATGTGGCTGAGACAGAAGGAAGGGGTCATGGTTGACCCTGGTCTTGGCGTCTAGCCTGGTTCAATTGGCTCAGCTAGGCCTTGGTCGTTTGGGCCTTTGCTAGCTGATATATTATGGGTTGCATGGCCCGCCAATTAATCGGTGCCGTGAGACACCCTGGGGTTACAACCTCGATAGTAGCCCCCTAGCGTTTTTGCAATCGCGAAGTGATCGTTAAAGCGCTGAGTTGCGTGCGTATCGAATCTAGGTTCATAGTCATGGCTTATTCGAGCTTCGTCGCTTGACCCCTTACAGGCTGGTGTGTTCAATGCGATAGGTGGCCATTGTGCTTGGCCTCGTCAAGACACCTTGACGATGTGGTATGTGACCGCTGAGCCCTACCGTGTTAGTGTGTTGTTTGTTGGGGTTCATGACCCAAGCGAGACTGAGTGGTCTCGTCGATGTTTTACCGGCCTTGCCTTTGGGTAGGTCTCGATTTCCCTGACCTCATGTGGGCATCTGACACTGGTTGTGGCCTCCCATGTTTCACCACGTGGCGCGGGGGCTTTGGTCTGCTTAGTCCATCCCTGGCCTATAAATGGAGGCCTTCTACCATTTGAGACACCCATGGTTATAGCCATGAGCTGTTTCTGAGTGGTTAGACGTTAAGAGAATGAGGGAAGGAGAGTATTCTGGGAGGAGAAGTGTGAGGAGGATTGTGACATTCTCATGATGCATCCTGCTGAGGGTCGTCTATGGTGGCCGGAAGCCATTGCTACTCTTTCCAGTAGTTGGTGCTAGAAGGAGTCTTGCAAGCAGGGCAGGATGGGATGAAATGGCTATTGTAACTATAGCTTTGCGACACCCTCGCCTCCTGGGGCCCTTCGGCTAGGATGTGTGAGGTGGTTCTTGCTGTGGACAGTTCCACCATGCCGTCCCTATCCTTGTGAGATGATGGCACTGCCGTTTCTCTCTTGTGTCCCATGCTCCAGGAGCTGTGGTGCTGGGAGGAGGTTTGTGAGGTGCTCCTCTCCGTTGCGTTCTCGCAATGGTAGAGGGGAGCGTCCCGCAAGCCCCCTTCTAGCATCATAGCTTCCGGAGCTTGGGTCGCTACTACTGCGTTGGATTGAGGGAAGATTTGATTGTAGAATGCCGTGATGCTCGGCTGGGTTTGTATTTTAAGTTGTATTTCCCGAGTTTATGGCCCGGGATTGTCTTGTGTTTTCATGGGATTCAAGTTATGCGCTCGGGCGGTGTCGGGGTTTCTAAGTCGTCTTCCCTGACTAGGAGTTGATGCCTCGGCCCGGCACCGTCTAGATTGTGACTATCGGTAGATGTGTTGCTATCCATTCGAGGGTCGAGAATCCAGGGCTCAGAGACAAAGCAGTTGAGGCTAGGCCTCGACCTAGTAGTAGGGCCGTTGGCGCCCACCTCCTTCTTTCCCCAATGCCCTGCTTGACCCAAGGGGTCATGTTGCCTTGTTACAGGCAATTTTGGTTTCGCCCCACGCGGGGAGAGGCATGTCCACCGTAACCACACAGTCGGAGAGGTGCGCCTCGTCGGGGTCGATGGGTAATTTGAGCGGGACCCGATATCCTCAACAATCGACGTGGAGTTTAGTTGTGCCTCATCGAGAGACATCCCATAAATCATTGTCCATTAAGCCCATTGGTCCCCAACCACCTCCGCAGCGGTTAGAGGGCAAGATGCCTCCCCTAGAGGGGGTCAACCTAGGAGACTTCGAAGTGGATGACTCAAACACAGAGAGAGATAGTCGTGTGGCTCCGCACCATCGATTAGAGCTGCAGGGGCCCATCTCCTCCCTTTCCTATAACACCCTAAATTTGCAAAACTTTGAAATAGGAGAAAATGATTAATTATGCATTTTTGTGGGCATTTGAATTTAGGAAAATAATAATTTTATTAAATTAAAATCAAATATAGGTCAATGACCATGAGTGTGCATTCATGCTGTTGCATAAAATTTTGTATTGTTTGGTTTGAAGTCGGATTTCAAATTGTGTTGAAATTGCATTTTGAATTGCTTTGGAAAAATTGAAAGGAAATAAATTTCTCTTCTTTCTCCTTTTCCTTGCTTTTGGCCTGTAGGCCTGCTTCTGCTTGTGGCCCGCTCCTCCCGCTGGCCCATCCCTTTGGCGTGCTTCCAGCACTGGCCATCTCCCACGCCCGCTCCATCGCGCGGCCTAGCCGAGCGCCTGGCCCAGGTCGCGCTGCGCCCCATGCCTCCATTCCCGTAGCGGCCCAGCAAGGCAGCTAGCCCAGCTCCGCACACCGTGTCACGTCTCCGTCCCACTAACATACTGGGCCCACCCATTAGGGCTCTTTTTCGTCATGTCGTAACCAAGCCGGAGACCACCGCGCCAACGCCTGTGTCCGCCTCCGCCACGAGCCCCGCGTCGTGCCTCTCAAGAAATCCCCGCCCCATAAATACCACCCGTGCCCGCCGCCTCCAACCCCATAGCAAGTGTCGCCCCTGCCAAGCCAAGTCAACCAACCCTAGCACCGCCGCAAGCTTGGAGTGCCACCGCTATTTCGCCGAGTGACGCGCAGCCGTCGCCGCTTGTCGTCTGTTCTTCTCGGTTCTAGTGAGTTCCCCACTCTCCTCTATCTCTCGGACTTTTCTGTTCTAAGAACCGAGCACCGTAGCCTCTTAACCAACGTCGCCAGTGAGCTCTTCCATGGCGCCGCTGCCGTTATCTTGCCGCCAGCCCTGTTCCGGCCATGCTCCCTCTCTCTCTTCCGCCCGAACGAATCTCAGCCATTCAAATCTAATCCGGCGGCCCAGGATGAAGGATACCCGTTCATTTTGGAATTTTGCAAAAGAGCCCTTATAAATACTTGAGACTTAACCCGCAGTCCAAAACGTCTTTCTCGATTCCGTTTCCTTCTTTTGAAAGCGTACTTTGTTTCGGTTAGATTGAAAATACGTTTTCAGCTATTTACAGTTTTGCCACTAGATTTGTTTAGGTCATAACTTTTTCGTTTTAACTCCGATTTGATCCGTTCAAGTTGCGTTAGGTTCATAATTAAGTAATCTACATGTTCATACTACCATTTGACATGTTTTCAACTTTTAAAATTCGAGGTTAGATTTAATCTATTATTTTACTAAAGGAAAACTTATTTAATTCATAACTTCTTCGTTTTAGCTCTGATTTTTGTGATCTACGCGCCTGCGTGTTCGTAGTGAGACGTAGATTCATTCTCCAAACTTTTCATCTTGATTTTATGCTATTGGTGTACTGTTCTAATCTATAGCTTTTGTTTGCTATGCATGATTGCTCCTGGATGTTTGTATGTTGCTGTGATTAACGAGTATAGACGGTGACCAATTCATGGGAGATCAAGGGTACTACTTTGACATGCAGGACCAGCAGGAGTACTTTGCTCAAGGCAAGTATAGCATGAGATCATCCTTGTTTCCTATTCACTTTAATTCTTTAAATTCATGTTGCATGTGTCACCTTGATAGGGATTCCCTAGAATTTAACTTTTACCTTGTCACCTACGGGTTATGCATTGGGTAGCTTTGCTAGTGCTCAATTAAACCATGATCTTGTAACTTGACTAATGCTATATGCAATAAATATTAAAATATGACTTTTTAGCAACTTAAAAATAGGGGGCTAGAGTATTTAGCTACTTTCTAAATGCTTCAAATTCCTCTCCCTAAGGACTTATTTGTAAGTGATCATCCAGGACTTACAGTATAGTTGTGAGGGCTATATGGCTCCGGCTTTAGCTCAATATGAGGACTTTTTCTAGCTTGTTAGTGGTTACATTTATTGGCGTAAGAATGGCTTGACGAATTGGGTATAGGACAACCTCTACTCTTATGTGTATAGCCATGAGGGAATTGTGCCATTTGACAGGGGGGTTCCTATATCTGTTTGCCGAGTGAATCTAATGGCCCTAACTTGTTAGACGAAACTTTGAAAGGCTTCATAGTGACCCCTGCCTGCTCACCTTGGAAGTGTTTTGGGAGTAATTAACCCGGGCATATGAGTATCATGACTCACAGTGAAAGTGTACAACCTCTGCAGAGTGTAAAACTAGTATATCAGCTGTGCTCATGGTCACAAGCGGCCTTGGAACATTTACGGAATAGATGAACACTAAGAATTATCTATTTATGCTATTCATTATTCATGTTTACATTGATCATGTGTTTTGCATTGGGAATTGAAACAATTTGTTGCTACTCTTAAGCTAAAATTGTGACAACTAAAAGCTGAATGCTGTTAAACCTGTGTCAAGCCTTTTGAGCCTCATGAACCCCATGTTACACTTGTTGAGTACGACATGTACTTACGCTTGTTTATTTTCATTATTTGGATAAAAATCCCGGATGGGTAACAGATGGCTATGGGTATGATGATTTTCCTGAGGACTTCTAGACTTGTGGTGAACCAGTTGACGTCCCTATGAAATGGAGCTTCCACGAGAGATCTTTTCATTATACTTCCGCTACATTTATGTGAAAACTCTATCTTATTCGTGATGTAATAAACACTTGTGATGATACTATTCATAATTTGTCGGTTTATGTGTATGACTGATCTCTGGGCGCACATAAGATTTTGCATCCCATTTTATCCTTAAAATCGGGTGTGACATATTGGTATTAGAGCTGTGTTGACTGTAGGACGCAAGCCTAGTTAGCAATGGTCGTTTTAGCTTCTTTTGCTTCACTCATTTCATGCTTTCTATCTCACCCTTGTTATTTGCTAAAGTTTTATGCTTCTTTTGCCTTACTCTATTATGAAAATTATTGCTTCTAACCTAACTAACTAAATCTAATTCTATAGATGCCTCGTGCTAGTAAGACTGCCCGCATCAGCACTGGAGATTACTACCCGCCTCATGGTTTGTCCACGGAGCCTGAGGAGGTGGAACCCTAGGAACAAGAATTTGATTCATCAACACCTGTACATACGCCTGAGCTAGTTTAGGAGGAACCCGAAGAAGTCGAGGCCGTCCAACTGTCCGATGATGATGATGAGGAAGACGTCGTTGAAGAGGATGAGCTCATCCCACCCCTAGGATGGACAACAAAGGTTTGGTATAAGCTAGAATATGAATCCTCCGTTTCACACCACCGACTCATGAGCATTCTTCAAACCTACTACGATGACTAGGATGTAGCTGTGGAGTACGTCTGCAATGAACATACGCACCCTCTAGGAGACACCTATTGGAAGACCAGGGTGTGCATCTCCATCAAGGATGAACAGAAAGGCGCATATTAGCTGGATTCAAACTATGCGCATCATGCTCACTGTGCTACCATGGAGGATAGCATAGAAGATGCAGCCGCTGAAGCTTGCATAGGTCTCCATGGTCGTCGATTTGAGGATATGAAGAATGACCAATATTGATTCCTCCCTCACCAACACCCGAAATTGGGATGGGCAATGATGGACCCGTAGGGCATGGATCCAACAACCCAAGTAATGGTACACTTTGGCTATGAGTCCATAGCAAAGATTTGCCGACTGAAGGATCAGTTGAAGGCACAACAGAAAATCATTAAGAGGCACCGACAGGTGATAGATGAACAAAGAGTGTGCCTCAACTTGCCAAAGATGTATGAGGAGCTTCCCCATAAACCTCGCCCATAGATGTTGGAGTCCCTTTTATGTAATAAAACGATAGTAGAACAAGTCAAGTTGAGTCTAGCCGAGTCTATTAGTGCGGTGTGAACATTGATGTGCCTAGTTGATTTGTTATTGTGTTTATGTGTGAGTTGGATTTTTGTAATGAGTGCTGGAACTTGGTGGGCATGTCCACAAGTTTTATAGTTAAGAATATTAAAGATTGGGTCAATAAATAAATAGTTGGGTTTGGTATATCTTGTTCTCTCGGAATCTGATTTTCGGAGCAGTCTACCTTTATCTTCATGCCAATTAAAATCTACTAGACCAAAAAAATATGAAATTTTTATGGGAATAACTAGACTTAAGTATATTTTCAATGCCTCTTGAATCACCCCTATATCTGATGCGGTTTGTGAGATATGGCTGTTTGATATTAAAGTTTCTGCACAGTCTGGAATCTGGAACAGTTCAGTTGTATCCTATTTTTAGTAATCTAAAGACAGAATCTAGGAATATGGTTTGAATAAAAGTTGTAGATAATTTGTTAATCTTTCCAACCATATAAAGTATGCCTCTTTTTGATATCTTGAACTCGAGATATGACTGTTTTACCGAGCTACTGATGTTGGAACTCGTCTAGAAAATTTTCAAAATATATTCTAACATGGAAATTTCTAAATTTTGAATATTTGTGTTGGATGTCAGATGTCCGGAAGAGAAAGAGAACAAGGTCATGGAGGTGTTCCCCCATATCCACCACCACCACCGCCACCAACAATTGAGCAACTTTTGGTAGTGCAGACACAGCTCATGCAAGCGTTGGTGCAGAATCAGCAGAACCAACAGGTTGGTGGAGCACCACGTGACAAGCATGGTGAATTCTTGAAGGGCCATCCCCCGGTGTTCTCTCATGCCACTGATCCACTGGAAGCAGATGATTGGCTTCGTGCAGTGGAGAAGCAACTCAACATAGCGCAGTGTGATGATCAGCAAAAGGTGTTGTACGCTTTAGGATAGCTCCAAGGATAAGCACAAGACTGGTGGGAGTCATTTAAGTATGGACATCCTGCCAATGCTCCTCCTATCACCTGGGAGGAGTTTAGAGAGAATTTTAGATCCTATCACATACTAGAAGGACTGATAGAGCTCAAGCAGGAGGAATTCAGAGCTCTGAAGCAGGGATCTATGTCTGTGGTGGAGTATCATGACAAGTTTGCTCAGCTGTCACGTTATGCTCTGAATGAAGTGGATGATGATGCTGACAAGCAGCGCTGCTTTCTCAAGGGTCTGTATGATGGTCTGCAGCTTCAGCTTATGTCCAATACATACCCCAATTTTTAGACGCTGGTGAATCACGCTATTGCTATTGACAATAAGCGCAAGGAGATGGAGGCTAAGAAGAGGAGGCTTCAAGGACAGGCCTCTAGAAGTAATACTCATCTGTCCACCAACCCTCAGCAAGGCTTCCAGCAGAGGTTCCAGGGACCACCCAATCAGTGGAATTGTGGTCAGTACCCTCAGCACAACCCGAACCAATAGCAGAATGGTAATCAATGTCCCCAACAGCAGGGTGGTCAGCAGACACCACGACAGAGAACACCCAACAACACTCCCATGAAGACCAGTGCACCTAGTACTCCCAACGTATGTTATCATTGTGGAGAAGTTGCACATTATGCTAACCATTGCCCCAGGAAGCAGAATCAGCAAACACCCTAGGGTCAGCATAGTAATTAGAAGGGAACGCCACAGAAGCCAGCACCCAACATAGGAAAGGTGAACCATGTGTCTACCAAGATGGCGCTTGTGGAACCAGAAGTCATGCTCGATACGTTCGATGTCAACTCAACCCTTGTCACTGTTCTTTTTGATTCTAGAGCTTCGCATACATTCATATCACAAGCATTTGTTAGAAACCATAGCATACCATTATGTGCCATGCAAAATCCTCTATTAGTAAACTCACTGGGAGGTAATATGCAAGCTTCATATCGTTGTCTTCCAACTAGTCTATTCTTAAGGGGGGTAGAGTTCAAAGTAAGCCCCATTGTTTTGAGAACATCTGGCATTGATATGATTCTGGGTATGGATTGGATGATGCAACAACAAGCAGTGATTCAGTGTAGGGAGAAGGTAGTTGTTGTGACCTCACCGAATGGGGAAAGAATCAGTGTTGATGTTGTAATACAAGCACAGCCGACAACCATAGTGAACCAGCTTGATGATAGCGTCAACAAGGAGGACCTAGTGGTAGATGAGTTTCCAGATGTGTTCCCCAATGATTTGCCAAGTATGCCACCTGACCATGACATTGAGTTTATTATTGAATTATTACCTAGAACTGCACCTATAGCTAAGCATCCATATAGAATGGGGGTTAATGAACTAGTGGAACTTAAGAAACAAATAAAGGAGTTATAGGAGAAGGGTTTCATTCATCCTAGTTCATCACCTTAGGGAGCACCGGTTATATTTGTTGACAAGAAGGATGGTACTAAGAGGATTTGTATTGATTATCGGTCACTCAATGAGGTTACTATCAAGAACAAATATCCATTGCCTAGAATTAATGATTTGTTTGATCAGTTGAGAGGTGTTTGTGTTTTCTCTAAGATTGATCTTCGTTCTAGTTATCATTAGTTGAAAATTCATGCAACTGACATACCCAAGATACCTTTTACTATGAGGTATGGTTTGTACGAGTACACCATTATGTCATTTGGTTTGACCAATGCACCTTCATACTTTATGTACTTAATGAATAAGGTGTTCATGGAGTTTTTGGATAAGTTCGTGGTGGTATTCATCGATGATATATTGGTATTCTCCAAAACAGAAGAAGAGCACGCTGAACATCTAAGGTTGGTCTTGCAGAAGCTCAGGGAACACAGGTTGTATGCTAAGCGAAGCAAGTGTGAGTTTTGGTTGAAGGAACTTTCTTTCCTAGGCCATGTTGTCTCTAATGGTGGAATCACAGTAGATCCAAGCAAGGTGAAAAATGTATTGAATTGGAAACCACCAACCGATGTGGGAGAGATTTGAAGTTTCTTGGGATTAGCTGGATACTATAGAAGGTTCATAGAAGGTTTCTCTAAACTTGCCAAGCTTATGACAGCTTTGTTGGAGAAAAATGCCAAGTTTGTGTGGTCCGAGAAGTGCCAGGCTAACTTTGAAGAGTTGAAGAAGAGGTTGACTACTGCTCCAATGTTGGTTTTACTAGATTTGAACAAGAGCTTTTCAATCTATTGTGATGCATCTCGTCAAGGTTTCGGATGTGTTCTTATGCAAGAAGGCAGAGTAGTGGCTTATGCATCCCGACAGTTGAGAAAGCATGAGCTAAACTATCCTACCCATGAATTGGAGTTAGCAGCAGTGGTTCATGCTCTAAAGATATGGAGGCACTATCTTATTGGACATAAGAGTGATATCTATACTGATCACAAGAGTTTGAAGTATATTTTCACTCAGATAGATCAAAATATTAGACATCGTCGATGGTTAGAGTTAATCAAAGATTATGATCTAGAGGTACACTATCATCCTAGAAAGGCGAATGCTGTTGCTGATGCTCTTAGCAGGAAGAGTTATGCCAATGAGGTGCAAGTGGCTCCTATGTCAAGTGGGTTGTGTGCTGAATTTGAGCGACTAAATTTGGGCTTTGTCACTAATGCAGTGGAGTTGGTGTGGGAGCCTAAACTAGAGCAAGAAATACGTAAGGGACAGTTACAGGATGCGAAGTTGAAAGAGATAGCGGAAAACATAGTGATTGGTAAGGCACTAGGATTTCGTATGGATGATAATGGAACTCTTTGGTTTGGGAAAAGACAATGTGTTCCTGAGGATAAGGCTATACGAGAGGCAATTCTTCATGAGGCACATGAGTCTACTTACTCTATTCATCTTGGAAGCACTAAGATGTATTTGGATCTGAAGGAGAAGTATTGGTGGTATGGACTTAAAAGAGATGTTGCAGAATATGTTGCTTTATGTGATACATGTCAGAGAGTCAAAGCTAAACATCAAAGACCTGCAGGATTGCTACAACCAATGAAGATACCTGAGTGGAAGTGGGAAGAAGTTGGTATGGATTTCATTGTTGGGTTACCACGTACTTAGAGGGGCTATGATTCAATATGGGTGATAGTGGATCGATTAACTAAAGTTGCTCATTTCTTACCGGTCAAGACTACCTATACTGGACCTCAATTAGCTGCATTATATATGGAGAGGATAGTGTGTCTACATGGAGTTTCCAAGAAAATTGTGTCTGATCGAGGTACTCAATTTACATCTCATTTTTGGCAGCAAGTACATAGTTCGTTGGAAACAAAGTTGAATTTTAGTACATCATATCATCCTCAGACAGATGGGCAAACTGAGAGAATTAATTAGATATTAGAGGATATGTTGAGAGCTTGTGCATTGCGGTATGGTACAAGTTGGTACAAGAGTTTACCTTATGCAGAGTTTGCGTATAACAACAGTTATCAGAAGAGTCTCAATATGGCACCTTTTGAAGCATTGTATGGACGAAAGTGTAGAACCCCGTTGTTTTGGAATCAAATGGGAGAAACTCAAGTGTTTGGACCAGATATTTTAAGAGACATAGAAGAGCAAGTAAGGATGATCAGAGATAACTTGAGAGTGGCTCAGTCTCGACAGAAGAGTTATGCCAACACTAGAAGAAGAGAATTGGTTTTTGAAGTAGGGGATTATGTTTACTTGAAGGTGTCACCTATGAGAAGTGTGAGTAGGTTTAACATGAAAGGAAAGTTAGCACCAAGGTATATTGGACCTTTCAAGATTTTAGAGAGACGTGGTGAAGTAGCTTATCAGTTGGAATTGCCTGAGAGTTTGTCAGGTGTACATGATATGTTCCATGTGTCTCAACGAAAGAAGTGTTTGCGTGTAACCAAGGAGTAGATACCATTAGAAGAGCTTATAGTTAAGGAAGATGTCACATATGAGGAGTTTCTGGTAAGGATTTTGGAGACGACAGAAAGAGTTACAAGGAGCTGAGTTATAAAGATGTGTAAGGCTCAGTGGAATTGGTATACAAAAGATGAGGCTATTTGGGAAAGAGAAGAGGATTTGAGGAAAACATACCCACAGTTATTTGAGTAAGCATCGTCGGAATCTTGAGGACGAGATTCATTTTAAGGGGGTAGAATTGTAACACCCTAAAATTTGCATAACTTTGAAATAGGAGAAAATGATTAATTATGCATTTTTGTGGGCATTTGAATTTAGGAAAATAATAATTTTATTAAATTAGTATCAAATATAAGTCAACGACCATGAGTGTGCATTCATGATGTTGCATAAAATTTTGTATTTTTGGTTTGAAGTCGGATTTCAAATTGTGTTGAAATTGCATTTTGAATTGCTTTGGAAAAAATGAAAGGAAATAAATTTCTCTTCTTTCTCCTTTTCCTTACTTTCGGCCCGTAGGGCTGCTTCTGCCCATGGCCCGCTCCTTTCGCTGACCCATCCCTTCGGCCTACTTCAACGCTGGCCATCTCCCATGCCACCCGATCGCCCGGCCCAGGTCGTGTTGTGCCCCGCGCCTCCCTTCCGGCAGCGGCCCAGAAAGACAGCTGGCCTAGCTCCGCACGCCGCGCCGCATCTCTGTCCCACTAACGCACCGGGCCCACCCGTTAGGGCTCTTGTTCCTCATGCCGTAACCAAGCCAGAGACCACCGCGCCAACGCCAGTGTCCGCCTCCGCCACGAGCCCCGCGTTGTGCCTCTCAAGAAATCCCTGCGCCATAAATACCACCTGTGCCCGCCGCCTCCAACCCCATAGCAGGTTCCGCCCCAGCTCAAGTCGAGCCAGCCAACCCTAGCACCACCGCAAGGTTGGAGTGCCGCCGCTATTTCGCCGCGACACGCGCAGCTGTCGTCGCTTCCTGTCCGTTCTTCTCGGTTCCGATGAGTTCCCCACTCTCCTCTATCTCCTGGACTTTTCTATTCTAAGAACCGAGCATCGTAGCCTCTTAACCAACGTCGCCGGTGAGCTCTTCCATGGCACCGCTGCCATTATCTTGCCGCCGGCCCTATTCTATCCATGCTCCCTCTCTCTCTTCCGCCCGAACGAATCTCAGCCATTCAAATCTAATCCGGCGGCCCAGGATGAAGGATACCCATTCATTTTGGAATTTTGCAAAAGAGCCCTTATAAATACTTGAGACTTGAGACTTAACCCGTAGTCCAAAACGTCTTTCCCGATTCCGTTTTCTTCTTTTGAAAGCGTACTTTGTTTCGGTTAGATTGAAAATACGTTTTCAGCTATTTACAGTTTTGCCACTAGATTTGTTTAGGTCATAACTTTTCCGTTTTAAATCTGATTTGATCCTTTCAAGTTGCGTTAGGTTCATAATTAAGTAATCTACATGTTCATACTACTGTTGGACCTGTTTTCAACTTTTAAAATTTGAGGTTAGATTTAATCTATTATTTTACTAAAGGAAAACTTGTTTAATTCATAACTTCTTCGTTTTAGCTCCGATTTTTGTGATCTTCGCGTTCTGCGTGTTCGTAGTGAGACGTAGATTCATTTTCCAAACTTTTCATCTTGATTTTATGCTATTGGTGTACTGTTCTAATCTATAGTTTTTGTTTGCTATGCATGATTGCTCCTGGATGCTTGTATGTTGTTGTGATTAACGAGTATAGACGGTGAGCAATTCATGGGAGATCAAGGGTACTACTTTGACGTGTAGGACCAGCAGGAGTACTTTGCTCAAGGCAAGTATAGCATGGGATCATCCTTGTTTACTATTCACTTTAATTCATTAAATTCTTGTTGCATGTGTCACCTTGATAGGGATTCCCTAGAATTAAACTTTTACCTTGTCACCTACGGGTTATGCATTGGGTAGCTTTACTAGTGCTCAATTAAACCATGATCTTGTAACTTGACTAATGGTATATGCAATAAACATTAAAATATGACTTTTTAGCAACTTGGAAATAGGGGGCTAGAGTATTTAGCTACTTTCTAAATGCTTCAGATTCCTCTCCCTAAGGACTTATCTGTAAGTGATCATCCAGGACTTACAATACAGTTGTGAGGGCTAAATGGCTCCGGCTTTAGCTCAATATGAGGACATTTTCTAGCTTGTTAGTGGTTACCTTTATTGGCATAAGAAAGGCTTGACGAATTGGGTATAGGACAGGCTCTACTCTTATGTGTATAGCCATGAGGGAATTGTGCCATTTGACAGGGGGGTTCCTATATCTGTTTGCCGAGTAAATCTAATGGCCCTAACTTGTTAGATGAACCTTTGAAAGGCTTCATAGTGACCCCTGTCTGCTCGCCTTGGAAGTGTTTTGGGAGTAATTAACCCGGACATATGGGTATCACGACTCACAGTGAAAGTGTACAACCTCTGCAGAATGTAAAACTAGTATATCAGCCATGCTCATGGTCACAACCCGCCTTAGAACATTTACGGAATAGATGAACACTAAGAATTATCTGTTTATGCTATTCATTATTCATGTTTACATTGATCATGTGTTTTGCATTGGGAATTGAAACAATTTGTTGCTACTCTTAAGCTAAAATTGTGACAACTAAAAGTTGAATGTTGTTAAACCTGTGTCAAGCCTTTTGAGCCTCATGAACCCTAGGTTACACTTGTTGAGTACGACATGTACTTACGCTTGTTTATTTTCATTATTTGTATAAAAATCCTGGATGGGTAACAGATGGCTATGGGTATGATGATTTTTCTGAGGACTTCTAGACTTGTGGTCAACCAGTCAACGTCCCTGTGAAATGGAGCTTTCATGAGAGATCTTTTCATTATACTTCCACTACATTTATGTGAAAAATCTGTCTTATTCATGATGTGATAAACACTTGTGATGATACTATTCATAATTTGTCGGCTTATGTGTGCGACTGATCTCTAGGCGCACATAAGATTTTGCATCCCATTTTATCCTTAAAATTGGGTGTGACAATCCCTATCCCTTGGTGGCCACGATCCCTTCTAAGGATCAGCCCAGGTGAGTGGGTTTCCTAAGCACGACGCGGGGTCATGGTCACGACCGCGGCCATGGAGGCCCGAAAGCCCCCAAGCCCTTGTGCGAGGCGGTCATGACTTATAGGCGTTCACATGGCATGTGATCACGTATGCACCCTGCGGTCATGATGACCGAGGGCCATTCTGCGCGCGAATCCTAGGAGCGGTCGACCTCCCTGGATTCTCTACGTCTTAATGGCGTTCCTACGTGTTATGGCACGTTGGCTCGTTTTTCGAGGGCTTGTGGGGCCGGTATTAGGGCAGAATCCATGTGGGTGCGGTTCATTTCCCTGATCACCGTCACATAGATAGTTCCCTCTACCCAAGCCGGCACCTTACCTTGTTCTCACCTCTTGTCGCCGTTCCTACAATCTAAAGGAAAGACAGAAGGAAAGGGGTCGAGTTCATGAGGGTTACCTCCAGATCATGTGTGTCGCCATTGCCGCCATCTGCTCCACCGCCTCTACCCCTTCTTTCACCTACATTGTGAGATGGGAGAGTGGGTACCTTCATTGGTGATGGAGGCGAAGCTGCAGCGCCTCATGGCGAAGGGTCTCCTTCCACCAAAGGAGGTCGCTGAATGGAGAGCTCCTGTAGGCGAGGTGGTGCCCCTCCAGCAGCTTGGGGAGGAGGTGTCGTTTATCGACTTCCATAAGCGCGGGTTTAGGATCCCAGCGTTTGACTTCCTCCATGGTTTCCTTCATGAGTATGGAGTCCAGCTACAGCACCTTCCTCCCAATGCGGTGTCATAGCTGGCAGGCTTCGTCGTCATGTGCGAGGCCTTCCTAGGGATAGCTCCCAACAAAGACCTATTCTAGAGGGTTTTCGAGGTGAAAACCCATAAGGTGTAAGGTTCTGACGGTGGCGCGCTCGCTCCCATGGGTGGGATGAACCTTTAGATGTGCTAGGGGTTCTCTCATAGTTATCCATGCTTGTTGTTGAAGTCTTCAAACTCAGGTTGGCATGGACACTGGTTCTACATTTGGGATGACGTCGTCGCCCCCCTCCCTCCCATCTTTGGCGTCGCACCGGTGAGGTTGACCTCGTTGAATTGGGGGTGCGACAGAACGCGGCTGTCGAAGGTGACAGGGATCCTAGAGATCCTCGAGGGCCAGGTGTCGGCTAGCTTGGATGGTGTCGCGGTTTTGTGGACCATGGTGGAACGATGGGTTCAACCATTGAAGCAACGAGCGACCCTGATGTGTGACTATTCTAGGGCCAAAGATCTGACCCATGAGACCATGGAGATGCTCGAGGTCTCTAAGGTCGCAAAGCGGGTTAGAGGGTTGGTTTCTTCCAAAACCATCGTTATGACTGAATGCGCGGTGGAGGCATTCTCGGTGAACTTTCAGCCTAATCTGGTAAGCCACCTCGATTCATTTTCCTTTCTTCATTGAAGGTTGTTGGCTGATTTGTTTTGTTTTTTCAGCCTATGCCCTCGTTTAGCTCCCGCTTCTATCTCCCTTGTCCTAGAGGTGCCAAGCGCATCGCTCAAGAAAAGGTAGCTGCTAAGGAGAGGAAGCGCCTCAGGCGGGAAAAGGTGTTGAAGCACATGGAGCGTCAGAAGCGTAGAGCTTTGTTGTCAGACGATGATGATGATGATGATTAGGAGGGATCTGAGTAAGAAGATGAGGACCTAGTAGCCCTTCAGAGCACTCTTGATGTCTCGCGCGGGTCCGACCACGGTGCCGAACTGAGCGGTGCTGATCGCCCGGCGGGTGTCATGACAAAGGAGAGTTCTGCTCAGAAGTGAGCGGCTTCATCACCTCTGAGGGGGCTGAGCCTAAAGCGTCCTTGCACCACCATCAATGGCGGCTAGGATGCCTCACATGTGGCTCCTGTCGCCTCCTCCCGGATGGGTCCTGAGGCTCCCGTCAAGGGGAAGGTGCCGAGGATGCAGCGGAGACGGGCACCACGACGAAGGTGGGGTGGACGACGAGGTTTGGCGCCCTTCCTTGGAGATGCCTGGGGGAGAAGATCAAGACCTTCTCTAGGACCTTCTTGCCAATGTGGTGGTTGAAGATCCTGCGTCCTTGGCACTTCGCGTGGGTGACTCACTGGCTTTTGGTCCGACGGCGTCGGCGTCAGCGCCCCCTTCTATGGCTCTTTTTGCCGAGTCGCTCGTAGAGGGGTGGATTGTCCTGCCCCTTGTGGAATGCTCCACTAGGTATGCCGTTCTTTAGTTTCTCCCTGCTTGTTGATGATGTTTGGTGGTCTGATCTTCGTCGATCTTTGTGGTGCAGAGAGCCTCTCCTAGGGTCTTCAGTTATGAGGCCTTCGGGGAGCGGTGCGTGCCCTCCCGTGTGGTTGGAGTTGCTGGGCAATGATGCTGCCCCATGGATGATGGTCGGGCTCCATTCCATTGTAGCCCTGCGTTCACCCCTCGAGAAGGAGCTTAACCTGGGTGAGGACTCCTTCGCGTGGCTCTCCCCATGTGCTCTAGCTAGGCGCTGTTTATGGTGGATGACATGGCCGAGCGAGTCATGAGGGAGGTTGCCTCCCAGGGCCATGAGGGAGTCAGGATGACCTTGGCCAAGATGGGCGACGCGATCGCTATGGTCGTTCGGCTGGGCGCAGAGGCCTAGCGTCAGATGATCGATGATGTGGCGGTCCAGGCGTAGGTGGACTTTTTGGCATTCTGACTCCACCGTGTCTGTTTTGTTTATTGTCATGATCATTTGATCATTCCTCGTTCCTATAAGGGTTGATGAAGATTTCAGAGGAGAAGTCTCGGTTCCTTCATCTGGCATATCAGGTGCGCGCAGGGGGTGCCGCTGACCGTGGCCATCTGGATGCAGCGAAGGCCGAGGTGCGGTGCCTGTGTGAGGAGTTGGAAGCTTCCCAGAGGTCGAGGGAAGAACTAACCTGCCGAGAGGCACAGGCTCAGTCCTAGATCGAGGCTCTAACATCCCAGATGATCGGCCTCAAGGATTTGATGACCTCCCAAGAAACAGAGCTTATCTCGGCTGGCGCTGCTCGGGACATGGCCGAGCAGGGGTGTCAGCGCCTCGAAGCTGAGTGCCAGAAACTGCGCTTCGCCTGTAGCGGTGAGTCTTCATCGGCTCTGCATTATGTCTCTGTTTTGCTGTCGCGTTTGGTTATGAACCAGTTGTTTCTTTACAGGGTTGCGCATAAGGGCGCTCTCAGATCAGGAGGAGAAGGTGGCCGTGAGCCAAAAAGTGCTAGAGATGGACACCCGGCTAGTAGAGCCGACCTCCTCTGGACAGGCTCTTTGCGACATCGTTCTTGGCACTGGCCAGGGGAATGCCCAGCTGATGCCTCGCCTTGACAAGGCCCGCCTCCACGTGGATTCCTTGATTTTGAGGGAGTTCATCATGGTGCCCTCACCACCCTGACATCGGTCGGCTCACACTATTGTGGTGTTGATTTTGATGTCGTTGGATGAGGATGCACGTTGGGGCTGTCTGAGGACGATGTCCTCGCCATTGGCAGTGCCGCTGCTCGAGGTGCGGAGTCCCTCATGGGCAAGATATCAGCTACTAGTGTTCGCCACCAGCTCCAGTCTTCTGGCTTGTGAGTTTCGATGTGGATGTCTGGTATTGTACGGATGGCCTGGCCATGATGGACATGCTTATGTGTTTATGTATGTGTGGCATGTGATTGGCGCATTCGTTTGTGATTTTGCTGCCTTTTTGCTTTTCTTCTCATTTGAATTGGAATATGCTTTGTCCCCCCTAGCCTATGCTTGTGGGCGTGCATTTTAGCCTAGGGGCTAGCTCACGGGGATAAAAAGTACACAACCCATTAGAGCGGCGAGTCATCGAGGGTAGGTCACAGATTCGGCATGATGTGAGAACAAAGCGATCGAGTGGCGAAAGATTTCTTTCCCTTTGCTCCTTTCACCTTGGTCAAGCGAGTTCCCGTTTCCTTTCAGTCCTGTGCGAGCGGGAGATCGAGGAGTGGGTTACTGGTTTGTCACGATGAGAGGCACGATTGGAAGGAGTTTGAAATGGATCGGTCGCTGGGACGATGACAAACAGTGTTGCGCCATAGGTCACGCATGTGTACCTATGTATGTAGCCCCAGAGAGTGAGTCATGTCTGGCTGCGAGCGTGAGTCGAATTGAGTCACTCAGGAGTTAAGCGCTACTAGGATGCAGTGTATGGGCATCATGCGATCTGGTTTGCTCTACGTGTTGGCCCTAAGTTTCTATAGCTATTAGCATGCTCATATGTGTATGTGGACGTGCTTAGGTAGGGAGGCTAAGGACAAAGCGTATGTGACTGACCGATCTACCAGAAGCTGCGGTGAGACAGGTTGCCGCTGCTCGGGGTGCGTCGAGCCCCCGAGCGTCAGCTTGTGACGTAGTCGTTGCGGCCCCCGGGCCATGAGCTGATGAGGGTGCTTCTTTAGTGCTAGGAACGACCATGGCCGGCATGGATTGACCCCTCGGCTGATTGGGGGTCGACCCTTGCTGGCTCGACATCCTCGGTGAGCCTACGAGCCCCCGAGGGTGACTTCTTCGAGTTTGGCCCACTGTGGCTTCTGGCTGGGGGGCTCGTGTGCTCTGATGCTTTAGCCTTCATGGTGCGACAGTGTCACCGTCGTCGCGTCCCGCCTCTAGGCACAGTTGTCGCTCTTGACGAATCAGTTGGCGTGACCTGTCGCTCTAGGAGTGGGTTCTGAGTGCAACGTGCTTTGGACCACTCAGCGCAGCACGCGGTGTGCTTAGGGAGCCCACTTCCTCGAATGCACACACCTCCGAATGATAGCTGATAGTCACTGAGATGTGCCAAGCGGCTGGTCCATCATGCTAGGACCTGGTCCTAGTTTGGGCTTAGCCTTGCGAGGCATGGCTCGGGTAGCCACTTGATCGATAACGACGACGCCGTGTGGCGGCGGATGATTTCGTCATTCGTGCATGCCCTAACGCGCTATGCTCCGCTAGTTGCGGACGTGGTGCTCAGGGCATGGCTCTACTGCCAGACTTAGGCCTCCCACATGGTTGGCCTAGATGGGGCAGGAGCTGGTGATGGGTGCGGATCCATTAGTGTGGATAACCTCATGGTGTCCCTAGAGGATGTGGCCGGTTGAGGCCATTCCCTAGATGAGTTCGTCACGAGCCATGGTCCTCTAGCTTCTAGGGTGGAAGATTTGTCCATGGCTGGTGGCGAAAGAGGGTATTGGGGCCCCTACCCCTACATAGGTGAACTCTGGGATGCTGCCACTGATGGTAGTTCTGAGAGCGTGTCCGCCGTAGACCGCAGGACTAAAAGATCCTAATGGCTAGAGGTGGGTGAATAGCATATTAAAAATTTCTACAACAACACTTACCAAACCGGTTAGACAATTATGAGGCGAAGCAAGTGTTGCGCTAGCCTACTAAAATTGCAAGTCACCTACCACAATTCTAGTTTATATAGTTTCTATCCACACAATAGCTATGTCACTACACTAAGTTAGTGTGCTCTCAAAGGCTAACTAAAGAGCCACACTAACCAAACTAACAAGCTCTCACAACTAGCTACACTAAAGAGCTTGCAACTAGTTTACGGTAATGTAGAGAGAGTGAGCAAGATGGTTATACTGTTGAGCCAAGAAGTGAACCAATCAATCACAAGAATGAATACCAATGAAGACCAATCACCTCGGAATCAAATGATGACACAATGATTTTTACCGAGGTTCACTTGCTTGCAGGCAAGCTAGTCCTCATTGTGGCGATTCACTCACTTGGAGGTTCACGTGCTGATTGGCATCACCCGCCAAACCCTCAATAGGGTGGCGCACAACCAACACAAGATGATGATCACAAAAGCCACGAGCAATTTACTAGAGTACCTTTTGGCTCTCCATCGGGGAAAGGTCAAGAACCCCTCACAATCACCATGATCGGAGCCGGAGACAATCACCAACCTTCGCTCGATGATCCTTGCTACTCCAAGCCATCTTGGTGGCGGCAACCACCAAGAGTAACAAGCGAATCCCGCAGTGAAACATGAACACCATGTGCCTCTAGATGCAAACACTCAAGCAATGCACTTGGATTCACTCCCAATCTCACAAAGATGATGAATCTATGATGGAGATGAGTGGGAGCACTTTGGCTAAGCTCACAAGGTTGCTATGTCAATGCAAATAGCCAAGCAAGTGAGCTAGAGCCAGCCAAATGGTATTTATAGACACCCCAAACAATAGAGCCATTGGCTCAATTATTGGGCTGACTGCGTGTCGACCGGACGCGCAGGTCATGTGCATCGGACACGTCCGGTCAATGCCCGACTACCACATGTCTCATTTAAACTAAGTAGCCATTGCTGCCATGAGTACCACACTCAGCTATGACCAGACACGTCCGGTGTGGATGACTGGACGCAAGCTAGGCAGCGTATGGTCAAGTCTAGAGAGCTCCCAGAGCCGCTCTGGGCCGACCGGACGCATTCGGTCACTCTAGATCGGACGTAGGAGACTTAGTGTCTAGTCGAGTCCAGAGAGCTCCCAGAGCCTCTCTGGGCCACCGGACACGTCCGGTCACACCAGACCGGACGCTCCTAGAGTCCGATCAATTATAGCATTGAAACCTGAGAGTTGTTGGTTCACACCGGACGCGTCCGGTGTGGCGACCGGACGCGTCCGGGCACTTCTCTACAAACCTAAGCCAAGCAAACTCACATTGATCGGATGCAAAATAGTAACTTCTCAGCATCCGGTCGCTCTGTGAGCTAGAGTCCGGTCGTTAATACCGGACACGTCCGGTCGCCATACCGGACGCGTCCGGTCACTCTATGACCAGCGCGACTAACTCCTTTTGAACTCTATCTTCTTTACCCTTGCTCAAATGTGCCAACCACCAAGTGTATCACCTTGTGCACATGTGTTAGCATATTTTCACAAACATTTTCAAGGGTGTTAGCACTCCACTAGATCCTAAATGCATATGCAATGAGTTAGAGCATCTAGTGGCACTTTGATAACCGTATTTCAATACGAGTTTCACCTCTCTTAATAGTATGGCTATTGAGCCTAAATGTGATCACACTTGCTAAGTGTCTTGATCACCAAAACAAAATGGCTCCTACCACTTATACCTTTGCCTTGAGCCTTTTGTTTTTCTTTTACTTCTTTTCAAGTCCAAGCACTTGATCATCACCATGGCAACACCATCATCATGTCATGATCTTCATTTGCTTTACCACTTGGAGTAGTGACACCTATCTCATAATCACTTTGATAAACTAGGTTAGCACTTAGGGTTTCATCAATTCACCAAAACCAAACTAGAGCTTTCAATCTCCCCCTTTTTGGTAATTGATGACAACCCTTACACAAAGAGATGAATTGAAATTTAATTGAATCCATGTTGCTTGCCCAAGCATATTTACCATGTGTAAAAGGATATGGACTAGTTTCATGAACCCCGTATGGCAGCAATTGCTCCCCCAACATATGTGCTAAGAGTTTGGATTGTAACTTGCACATATACTTAGATAGGAAATATAGGAGACAATGTCTACCAAATGATGCTAAGGTATAAATGATGGACCTTTGAAGCGTGATACCAATCGGAGTGCACCAATATACCATTCTTAGCACCATTAGTAACTAGACATACACAAAAACTAAAATACCCATGAGATCAACATTAGAAGTAAGGGTCTAGTTTTCATAATGTGAGCATGAGTCTAGTTACTTAAACCTTTGCATGCTAGTTTTTCATTTCATCATCCAAACCTACAACTAGCATTCACCACACACAAGCATGAACATTGAAATTTAAAACTTGTGCCATGCAAGCAAATATATGAAATGCACATTCAAATGCACCATACAAGTTCATGAGCTTCCTCCTCCTACTTGTGTGCTCAAAATTTTAATCGATCCCCTTCCTTTGTCATATCTCTCCCCCTATGTCAAATTCTCCCCCTATCACTTATATCTTTATTTCTTTCCCCCTTTCTTGTCTTTTCACTATCTTAGTACACTATTTCTCCCCTTAACACTAATATCTTTGTTTTTCTCCCCCTTTGTCATCAATGAGCACAAAGGTTCAAAATGTAGATAGGTTGAGATTATCAATGTCAATCAATGGGGTAAGGATTATTTTTTCAAATTTGGATCAATCTAGATCATTTGCCAAAGATATTTAACTCAGTTTGATCTAAGGACAAGCTTCTTCACACCTCCAAATAAGGGTTATCTTGTACCATATTGAGTTAAACACTTAGAGCTCATTTTCTAGATCAAACACTAGGTTTACAAGCCCACAAATATGTCATATGCTACCACTAGACCAAATCAAGCATAGAAGCAATAGTGGTACCATACAACCATCAAAATAATTTGATTTTCATGAATGAGCCTATTTAATGTGAGAGATGACTAGATGCACTAAACATGTCCTTAGCAAGTATGTATGCCATGCCAATCAACTTTTACCTTGGATTGCTCGAAGAAGAGGCATGTCATATGAGTGGGGGGGATGCATCAACACATATTTGAGAAATCCAATATGTTCAACTCATTCCTTAGCTTGCAAAACCTTTTTTCATCCAATGGCTTGGTGAATATATCGGCAAGTTGATCTTCGGTGCCCACACTCTCAATGCAAATATCCCCTTTTTGTTGATGATCTCTTATAAAATGGTGGCGGACATCAATGTGCTTTGTTCTTGCATGTTGAACCAGATTATTGGTCTACTTGATTGCACTCTCATTGTCACATAGCAATGGCACTTTCTTGAACTTGATTCCAAAGTCACTCAAAGTGGCCTTCATCCAAAGTATTTGTGCACAACAACAACTACCGATGGATATGTATTTAGCTTTAGCAGTTGATAATGCAACACTATTTTGCTTCTTTGATGACCATGAAACAAGTGATCTTCCCAACAATTGACATGTGCCCGAGCTACTCTTCCTTTCAACCTTGCATCCCGCATAATCCAAGTCGGAGTAACCAACTAGCTCAAAATTTACTCCTTTGGGATACCACAAACCAACATTTTGTGTATGCTTCAAGTACCTCAATATTCTCTTTGTAGCCTTCAAATGACTTTCTCTAGGTGAGGCATGAAATCTTGCACACATTCATGCACTAAACATGACATCCGGCCTTGATGCGGTCACATAGAGTAGGCTTCCAATCATAGACCGATACAATTTTTGATCCACCATATTGCCACTTGCATCACTATCAAAGTTGCCATTTGTTCCCATTGGTGTACTAATGGTTTTGCTATCACTCATGCCAAACTTCTTGATCATGTCCTTGATATACTTGCATTGACTCACAAATGTACCATTCTTCAATTGCTTGATTTGAAGACCAAGGAAGTAACTTAACTCTTCAATCATGGACATCTCAAACTCATTAGCCATCATCTTTCCAAACTCATCACAAAAGTCTTGATTGGTTGATCCAAATATGATGTCATCAACATAGATTTGCAATACAAACAAATTTTTCCAATTTTCTTGATGAAAAGAGTAGTGTCAACCTTGCCCATCATGAACCCTTTAGAGAGTAGGAAGTCCCTCAATCTCTCATATCATGCTCTAGGTGCTTGCTTCAAGCCATACAATGCTTTCTTCAACTTGTACACATGGTCGGGCCTTCTTGTCATCTTCAAAACCGGGAGGTTGCTCAACATATACTTCTTCATTGATGTAACCATTGAGAAATGCACACTTAACATCCATTTGATAGAGTTTGATGTTGTGGGCACAAACATAAGCTAGCAAGATCCTAATTGCTTCTAATCTAGCAACCGAGACATATGTTTCTCCAAAGTCAAGACCTTCAACTTGTGTATAGCCTTGTGCTACTAATCTTGCTTTGTTCCTTACCACTATCCCATCTTGGTCTTGCTTATTTCTAAAGACCCATTTGGTTCCAATCACATTGTGTCCCTTTGGTCTCTCTACTAATTCCCATACTTGATTTCTTGTGAAGTTATTCAATTCTTCATGCATAACATTCACCCAATCAACATCCTTCAATGCTTAATCTATCTTCTTTGGTTCAATGGATAACACAAATGAGAAGTGCTCACAAAATGAAGCCAATCTTGATCTAGTTTGCACATCTCTTGAAATATCACCAATGATAGTGTCCAATGAATGATCCCTTGCAATATTGGTTGGTTGAAGGATTGAAACTTGATTGCTTGCACTTGCTTGATCATTGGGTTGAGATGATGCACTAGCCACTTGATCTTGTTCATTATTATGAGAGACACTTGTACTAGCTTGATTTGTATCAACTTGCACATTTGAGTTAGAAAGCACTTGCACTTGATCATCTTCTTCATCATTCACTTGCCTAGGTCTCAATTCACCAACATTTATGTTCTTCATAGCATTTGAAAGTTGAATGCCTCTAACATCTTCTAAGTTCTCATTCTCTTCTTGTGAACCCTTGGTTTCATCAAATTCAACATCATGAACTTCCTCAAGAGTACCACTATCAAAATTCTAAACTCTATATGCTTTGCTAGTGGTTGAGTATCCAAGTAGGAATCCTTCATCACATTTCTTGTCAAACTTGCCCAATCTAGTGCCTTTCTTCAAGATATAACATTTGCAACCAAAGACCCGAAAATATACAATGTTGGGCTTTCTACCATTCAAGAGCTCATATGGTGTCTTCTCTTTCAATGGGTGACAATAGAGATGGTTGCTACAATACCAAGCCATGTTGATAGCTTTGGTCCAAAAAGATTGACTCACATTGTACTCACTAAGCATAGACCTTGCCATATCATTGAGTGTTCTATTCTTCCTCTCAACAAGTCCATTTGATTGTGGAGTGTACTTGGCCAAGAATTGATATCTAATTCCAAATTCATCACACAACTCATCAATTCTAGTGTTCTTGAACTCACTACCATTG
Source organism: Miscanthus lutarioriparius (assembly GCA_904845875.1). Lineage (NCBI taxonomy): Eukaryota > Viridiplantae > Streptophyta > Magnoliopsida > Poales > Poaceae > Miscanthus > Miscanthus lutarioriparius. The sequence continues at coordinate 56,388,902 of CAJGYO010000007.1, read as the reverse complement.
TCACTTCTAACTCTCTTGATGGTTGTTTCAAACTCATTGTGAATGCCCTTGACAAATGATTTGAATGTTGCAAACACATCACTTTTGTCCACTAGAAAAAATACCCATGTGTATCTAGTTTAATCATCCACTATCACAAAGCCATATTTGTTACCACCAATGCAAGTGTATTGAGTTGGCCCAAACAAATCCATGTGTAATAACTCAAATGCTTTACTAGTGCTCATCATGCTTTTCTTGGGATGGGTGTTTCTAACTTATTTTCCAGCTTGATAAGAGCTGCAAAGCTTATCCTTTTCAAACACAACATCTTTCAAGCCTCTAACCAAGTCATGCTTAACCAATCTATTCAATTGTTTCATTCCAACATGACCAAGCCTTCTATGCCATAACCAACCCATGCTAGACTTAGTGAACAAACATGTAGATAATTTAGCTTCACTAGCATTGAAATCAACCAAGTATAGATTCTCATATATAAAGCCTTTGAAGATCAAATTAGAGCCATCTACACTTATGATCTCTACATCATCTACCCTAAATATGTATTTGAATCCAAGATCACACAATTGAGCCACGGATAGCAAATTGAAATTCAAGCTCTCTACTAGCAACACATTAGAAATGCTCATGTTATTGGATATTGCAATCTTACCAAGCCCCTTTACCTTGCCTTTGCCATTGTCACCAAATGTGATACTATCATAACCAACATTGTCATTGGTGTTGATTGAGTTGAACATTCTTGCATCACCGGTCATGTGTTGAGTGCACCCACTATCAAGAACTCAATGCCATCCTCCAGCTTTGTAATTGACCTACAAAAGAAGATCAATTCTTTTTAGGTACCCAAACTTGCTTGGGTCCTTGAAGGTTATTGACCAAGCTCTTTGGCACCCAAATGGCTTTGTTCTTTGAGCCAATCCAAGGTTTACCAATGAACCTAGCCTTTACACCATTTGCAGCCTTGGTAAGCATATAGAAAGAATCAAGCTTAATGGAGGATACATCAACATTCTTGCTCTTGTTTTTACATTCATGCTCTTTATGACCAACTTGCTTGCAACTAGTGCAAAATCAATCATTGTTCTTCATAAAACTAGTCTTGTGAGGAGCAAAGGCTACCTTGCCTTTGTTGGGGATATAGCCCAATCCTCTTTGTAAGAGAGAAGCTTTTTGGCTACCCAAGCACATAAGCAAGTGGTCCTCACCACCATAGGCCTTAGCCAAGGTGTGAGTGACCTTATTGACCTCCTTCTTGAGGGTCTCATTCTCAACCATTAGTGAGGCATCACAAGTGAAACCATCACTACTAGATGAGGTGGAAGTAGAAGTGCTACAAGAAGGGTTAGTGGGAGCAATAATGATAGGCATAGATAATGATTCATCAATTAGGTCACAAGTTAAGCCTACATTACAAGTCTCAACATGCTTCTTCTTATTTTGTTCATTAAGCAAAGAAGAGTGAGCTTTTTCAAGCTTCTTGTGAGCTTTGCCAAGCTTTTCATGGGCTTCCTCTAGCCTCTCATGAGTTGCTTTGAGCTCATCAAGGGCTTGCTTAAGGGCTTTTACTTCCTTATTCAAGCTCTTGCATTCCCTTCTCTTAATGTCAAAGCATTATTTAGCATCTTCTAGCATGACAAATAATTTATCTTTAGTGGGTTCATCATCATCACTATCACTATCATTTTCATTATCATGTTCCTCATCACTTCCATCATCATAAGTTTGTATCTTAGTGGCCTTAGCCATGAAGCATGATGGAGTGTTGAAGAGAGAAGGCTTCTCATTGATAGCAATGCTTGCAGGTGCCTTCTTCTTGGTGGTCTTGTCATTGTCACTATCATCATCATCAATTGAGGAAGCATCACTATTCCAAGTGACCACATATGAACCATCCTTCTTCTTCTTGAAGGTCATCTTGTCCTTCTTCTCTTTCTTTTCCTTCTTGTCCTTCTTCTTGTTCTTCTTGTTGTCATCACTATTGTCGCTATTGTATGGGCATTGAGCAACACGATGATCCTTGCTACCACACTTGAAGCACCTCATTGTTTCATCCTTATTCTTTGATGATGACTTCTTCCTTCTTGCACGATAACCCTTCTTCACCATGAATTTGCCAAATCTCTTCACAAAGAGAGCCATCTTCTCATCATCAAACTCATCAAAGCTTGAGTCTTCATCTTCACTTGATGATTCTTGCTTTGCCTTGCCCTTGGATGATGTGGCCTTGAATGCCACACTCTTCTTCTTCTCATCCTTCTTCTCCTTTTCTTTCTTCTCATCATCATCTCTATAAGCATCATCGGTCATGATATCTCCCAAGATTTGGTTTGGTGTCATTGTGTCCAAACCGGTCCTCACTAGCAAGGTGACCAACATGCCAAATCTTACGGGTAAGCATCTCAAGAACTTATGAAAGAAGTCCTTGTCCTCCACCTTCTCACCAAGTGCTTTGAGATCATTGATAAGCACTTCCATCCGATGGAACATGTCCGGCACACTCTCATCTTCCTTCATCTTGAAGCTAACAAATTTCTCCTTGAGAATGTATGCCTTTGCACCATTTATTGCCTTTGTGCCCTCGAATGATTCTTCCAACTTCTTCCAAGCCTCATGAGCCATCTCAATATTCTTGATTTGCTCAAATATTCTCTCATCAATTGCATCATGAATAGCACTTAGAGCAATGTCATTGTTTTGAAGAAGCACTTCTTCGGCCACGGTGAGATTTTTCGGATCATCAATCTCAATTTTGGTTTCTACCACCTTCCACACCCTTCTATTGATTGACTTGATATGTGTGGTCATCTTTGATTTCCAATATGGATAATTTATGCCATCAAATTGGGGTGGCTTCTTGGTGTTGTTGATTTGAGCCATTTTTACACCGAAGGTTGTTAAGCCTCAAATCACGGTGACCTCGGCTCTGATACCACTTGAAAGGTTCTAATGGCTAGAGGGGGTGAATAGTATTAAAATTTTCTACAACAACACTTAGCAAACCGGTTAGATAATTATGAGGCGAAGCAAGTGTTACGCTAGCCTACTAAAATTGCAAGCCACCTACCACAATTCTAGTTTATATAGTTTCTATCCACACAATAGCTATGTTACTACACTAAGTTAGTGTGCTCTCAAAGGCTAACTAAAGAGCCACACTAACCAAACTAACAAGCTCTCACAACTAGCTACACTAAAGAGCTTGACAACTAGTTTACGGTAATGTAGAGAGAGTGAGCAAGATGGTTATACCATCGAGTCGAGGAGTGAACCAATCAATCAAAAGAATGAATATCAATGAAGACCAATCACCTCGGAATCAAATGATGACACAATGATTTTTACCGAGGTTCACTTGCTTGCTGGCAAGCTAGTCCTCGTTGTGGCGATTCACTCACTTGGAGGTTCACGCGCTGATTGGCATCACCCGCCAAACCCTCAATAGGGTGGCGCACAACCAACACAAGATGAGGATCACACAAGCCACGAGCAATTTACTAGAGAACCTTTTGGCTCTCTATCGGGGAAAGGTCAAAAACCCCTCACAATCACCACGATTGGAGCCAGAGACAATCACCAACCTCCACTCGATGATCCTCGCTGCTCCAAGCTATCTAGGTGGCAGCAACCACCAAGAGTAACAAGCGAATCCCATAGCGAAACACAAACACCAAGTGCCTCTAGATGCAAACAATCAAGCAATGCACTTGAATTCACTCCCAATCTCACAAAGATGATGAATCTATGATGGAGATGAGTGGAAGGGCTTTGGCTAAGCTCACAAGGTTTCTATGTCAATGCAAATAGCCAAGCAAGTGAGTTAGAGCCAGCCAAACGGTATTTATAGACACCCCCAAACAATAGAGCCGTTGTCTCAATTATTGGGCTAACTACGCGCCGACTGGATGCGCAGGTCGTGTGCATCGAACGCGTCTGGTCGCCTACGTCCAGTCGATGCCCGGCCGCCACATGTCTCAGTTAAACTAAGTAGTCGTTGCTGCCATGAGTACCACACTCAGCTGCGACCGGACGCGTCTAGTGTGGACGACCAGACGTAGGATGGGCAGTGTCCGGTCGAGTCCAGAGAGCTCCTAGACCTGCTCTGGGCCGACCGGACGCGTCCGGTCACTCCAGACCGGACACAGGAGACTCAGTGTCCGATTAAGTCTAGAGAGCTCCTAGAGCTGCTCTGGGCTGACCGAACGCGTCCGGTCACACCAGACCGGATGCTCCCAGAGTCCGATCAATTATAGCGCTGAAACCTGAGAGTTGCTGGCTCACACCGGACGCGTCCGGTGTGGCGACCGGATGCATTCGGTCCCTTCTCTGCAAACCTAAGCCGAGCAAACTCGCATTGACCGGACATAGAACAGTAACTTCTCAGCGTCCGGTCGCTCTCTGAGCCAGAGTCCGGTCGTTAATACCGGATGCATCCGGTCGCCATACCGGACGCGTCCGGTCACTCTGTGACCTGCGCGACTAACTCCTTTTCAACTCTATCTTCTTTACCCTTGCTCAAATGTGCCAACCACTAAGTGTATCACCTTGTACACATGTGTTAGCATATTTTCACAAACATTTTCAAGGGTGTTAGCACTCTACTAGATCCTAAATGCATATGCAATGAGTTAGAGCATCTAGTGGCACTTTGATAACCGTATTTCAATACGAGTTTCACCCCTCTTAATAGTACGGCTATCGAACATAAATGTGATCACACTCGCTAAGTGTCTTCATTACCAAAACAAAATGGCTCCTTCCACTTATACCTTTGCCTTGAGCCTTTTGTTTTTCTTTTACTTCTTTTCAAGTCCAAGCACTTGATCATCACCATGGCAACACCATCATCATGTCATGATCTTCATTTGCTTTACCACTTGGAGTAGTGCCACCTATCTTATAATCACTTTGATAAACTAGGCTAGCACTTAGGGTTTCATCAATTCACCAAAACCAAACTAGAGCTTTCAAGGACCCAGATCTCTAAAGCGGAGGTCTGGAGCGCGGCTGAAGGCGGATGTGGGCGCTGGCCCTCTAGCATCGATGAACTCATAGTTTTCATGGCAGATCTGGCCACCGTGGGCCATTCCACCAGTGAGTCCTCCAACGGTGCAAGGAGCCATCGCTTCCTGCTCAACAATCGATAGTGTGCGACTGCCCCCTACCTGGTGCGCCAACTGTCATTGTTTTATAAACCGAGATAGTAATTTTGTGTGATCCGCGATGCTTTAGGAAGACGATGGTAGTATCCAAAACACATGAGGATTTATATTAGTTCAGGCCGAAGCCCTACGTCTAGTCTCAAAGATGATCAAGTGCACGTTCCTCACTTGAATGCTCTGAAGTTCTTACAATGGGGGGTGCAAGAATGGTGGAGGAGGTAGGAGATCTAGAGCTAGGACACGGGCTGCCCGAAGGAAAGCTTTAGGAGCCCTTCTACGGTGTAAGAATGAGAGAATGAGATTTGATCGAATGGCTTTGGATGTCCAAGATGGGTGCCCTGGCCGCCCTTATATAGAGTTCAGGGCCAGGGCATATACAAAGAAGAAGATTCTCCTGACCGAAGGGTCGTGAGCCTGAGGGAGGTCCTAACTAACTTGGCTTGCAAGCTACGCCGTCTTGTGGAGCACGTCTGGGCGTGGTTGTCGTCATGGTCTTGTGGCCACATCGCGGCATGATGTGACATGGTGCTACTGTGCCGGCCGTGGCGGCACTATAGGCACGGTGGTGGTTCGCCAGCCGTCCTGTGCAACGTGATCCTCGCCATGGTCTTCGTCATCGCCTCCTCGTTTCCGGGGGCGTCATACAAGAGTTGGTAGCTGTCGTTGATCACCTTGTTGGTTTGAGGAGCTGAGGGCCACGATCCCGATGGTTGGGGTCATGGCTCCCGCAGGGTTGGATGGCCTCTAAGTCAAGGTCTTTGTCGTGGATCCCATCCCATGATGGGTAGAATCATACATGCGTCATGTCGGACCATATTTGGACGGTGGATCGTAGTACCGGTTGTCACCACTGTGCGGTGTTGTCTTGTCTGCGCAGCGTGGCGTAGGGATGGCGTCTAACCGGACTGAGGTGACCACTGTTCCCTCGGTCCTTGTGGAGTCAGAGTAGCATGCTTACTTTTGCCATAGCGGGCGCGTTTGGCTGAGCTTGACCTCTCCTTGTTCCTCCCAGGGGTCATGACGGTGAGGAGGTCGTGAGTATTCTGTTCGTTATGCGGCTGAGACAGAAGGAAGGGGGCGTGGCTGACCCTGGCTTTGGCGTCTGGCCTGGTTCGCTTGGCTCAGCTGGGCCTCGGTCGTTCAGGCCTTTGCTAGCTGATATATTGTGGGCCGCGTGGCCCGCCAATTAATCTGTGCCGTTAGACACCCCAGGGTTACAACCCCCGACAGGGATAAAGTTAGATTTTGGCATGACTCTTGGGTAGGAGGGTTGCCTTTGAGGATTCAATTTAACAACTTGTTCTACGTATGCTCTGATCCAAACATTTTGGAAGCATGGGATGACACAGGGTGGGTGATCTCCTTTAGAAGATCCCTACATGGGAACTTAGTGGATGAGTGGGAGTCTCTTCTACTTTTACTGAATAATATCAAACCTGATCCTAACACGGAGGATGAGGTGAGTTGGGTGATTGATAAATGTAAGGCCTTTACAACTAAATCTCTTTACTATGCTTTGACCCATGGGGCGTCCAGGATAAAATTTGTAACCTACTTTGACAAAGCAAAGTACCCCTGAAAGTCACAGTTTTTCTGTGGCAAACTTTCCATTGCAAGTTACAGACTGCTGCTGCATTAAAAAGGAGAGGATGGAATGGTAGCATTCTCTGCTGCTTGTGCAAAAAACCAGACAGTCAATCACATATTTTCTGAATGTGTTTTTGCACAATTCTTATGGTGCTGCCTTAGAGACGCATGTGGTTGGACACATTTCCCAGTTTCGGTCCATGATTTAATTCACAATTGGTTGCCAAGGAGGCTTGGGGTCCCTCAAAGGGTAGCTTTTTTTCATCTTTGCAGGATTAGCATGGGCAATCCGGAACAATAGGAACAAGATGGCAATTGAAAATATCTTTCCTTCTAACCCTTCCGTGGTGATGTATGCGGCTATGAAATCTTTGCAGATGTGGGGAGAGCTGTTGAAGGAAGATGATAAAAGCAAGCTCATGAAGGCTGTCAACTGCTTGGAGGGGTGGATCAAGCAGAAGGATAGTGTTGCAGACATGTGTTCTGATGTAGTCTTTTTGAGACTGTCTTTCTGTTCTTTTTAGCTTTTTGAGCTCAGTGTGTGAGCCGTTTTGCTGTCTAGTTCTTATGTTTAGCGTTGCGTCTCTGTCAGGAACGTGGTTGTGTTGCGTATGGTCGCTGGTATCCCCATCTGTATGAACTCGTTATGGCTTTCTTAAAAGCAGAGTAATCTCCTTTCAAAAAAAGACCAGCATCAAACGCGGAAGACATTGATGAAGAGCAGAGTCGGATTTGGAGAAGATGACGACGACCGTGGGAGGCACCGCAAAAATTGGAAACCCGGCGTCGGTGCTTTGATTGGCGACCGGCCAGACTCTGCGCCGGTCAACGAGCTCTGGTGCCGAGGAGACGATGACGAGGTATAGTCGCGCAAAACGGTTTCATGGCGGCTGGGCGAAGATTCTACTAGAGACGGCTTTTCCTGGCTGCAACTATTTTGGCGAGGTCGTGGGGAGGCCAACATCAAAGAACAAGGTAGCAGCATGGAGCACAGGACAATGAGGCGGCGGGAGCAGCAGGTCATGATCGACTTGCTCAAGATTTTCAAGGCTTTGTAAAATAGGATACATGAAGCGGAGCTTGCTATTTATGGACACCACGGCGTGATGGATGTGGGGTCAAACAAATCGAGTATTACGTTACGTGAGGAAAACAAAAATCTTACTTCTTTGATTTATATATACCAGTAAATATGCTCATGTGTTGCAATGGAAGAATTTACGGAAAATGAACATAGGAACGCGCTATAGATCTTGATAACACAGATAATACAGATCAATGGCCAATTCAACCAGCTGAGTCTGCGATTAAACAAAGGTGGATGGTATTTTTCAATTCTTTTACTCTCAAGATCATCTCTAAGAATACTTTATTTTTCTCTCCTAAAATCATAGTGTTTTCCGACCCTAAAAAAATATTAGGAAAAATAAATAAGGCTATCTCCAAGAGTTTTTAATAAATCACCCAAAACATGAAAATGTGGGCCTCACACGTTATTTTTTTGCTGCGGCATTTTTTTTCGCGCAAGATCGGTCTCCGCGCCTGAACTCGCACGTCCGTCGCCGCCGCCTCTCCCAGGCCGCCGCTGCCGGCGCCCCGGTCGCTGGCTCGCTGCTGCCTCTAGCAGGCCGGCACCCCTGATCGCTGCTGCCTCAGCTCTCCCAGGCTGCCGTCAGGCCCTCCCGGCCGGCCACGAGGAAGCAGCATCCGGCCCCAGCCACAGCAGTCCGCCCACCATCGCCCATCCGCCATGCAGCAGCCCGACATGAGCAAACAGGCAAGCAGCAGCTGGCCACTAGGCAAGCAACAAGCGTGTAGCATCTTCACCACGCAGCGAACGACGGCGCCGGCGAAGAGGAGACCGCGCGGGAAAATGACGCCACAAAGAGGAGAGAGTGCCGGGGAGGGCGATACGTGCGACGGGCCGTCTGCATATCTTTACACGCATCGGGCCATTTTTTTAAGTGCTAAAAGATCAAGATGTTAGTTTAGGAGTTGTTGGAGATGGATTTTTTTTATTCTTTCTAAAAATAAGGATTGGTAAGGATTATTAGGTACTCGGAGAGTTGAGCATCTTAAGGTGAACGGTATTTTTCAAATCATTGGCTCTTTATAGCGTAGATATGTTGACTGAAAATAAATATGTTTACCTCCTACAAGCATGAGAAATGTAATGATGGTTGCTTACCTTTAATCAATTATCAATCGGCGCCTTTTATAATGGTTGGGATTGCTTTCTATGCGTCTCCCAACGCCTCCGCAAAATAGCCATTTTTTATGATTTTAGACGTTCAGGGACAATATAGTCATTGCGCACAGTCCTGTTATGGCCCCTGCTACTGTTCCACATTCGGCACAAAGCATCTGAAGCTGAAGCCACAAGTGAAGAGCCTAGGGCGCGTAGGTCCAGCAGGCCAAGAGCCCAGAACCCGCGCATCATTGGGCATGAGTGGAAGCCGGCATGATTAGCCAGTGAGCTATAGATATATATGTAATAGGGAAGAGGAGAGAATCATCCATGACTATTATTGTAACAAACTCTTTGCTTCTCCTGCAAGAACTCCTCTAACCTTATCCTGCTGCTTTGCTTCCCCTCCTCCAACTCCGATCTGTTGCTACCTTGCCTTAATTATATACCAAGTATCGTGGTTCGTAATAAATTGGTATTCGGAGCATCGATTCCTTGGCCGATTTGTTCTTCCTTCACCTTGATCTGGGACTGTAATCCCCGACGGCTGGTCGATCGCCGCACGCTGCTTCGGCGTGAGTGTGTGAACCCGTAGGTCCGTGCTGAGGTCTGTCTGATCGGTGAAGGGAACGTCGCCGTAGCGATTTCCGCAAGATCGAGCACGACCACTTCACCCGGTTTCGCAAGCAGCGCGGCGCCATGGATCCCAACACCAAGTTGATTCTCGACGAGCTCAAGTTGGTGTAGACCAACCTCACCAACCACATCATCGCGGTCGAGTCTTCGATCGGCTCCCGCGTCGAGTCCCTGGAGGGTGCCGCCAAGGTGTTCGACACCTGAAAGCCCCAGATGGAGGCGACCGTGAAGGAATTGCGCTCCAAAATAGGCGCGATTCGGAAAACGGAGGCGACGGTGGAGACGTTGCGGGAGGAGATGACCGCACTCCGCAAGTCGGTGAGCCGCTCCGTCCTCGACGCTGCTCCAGCCATGCCTACAGGGGTCCTGCCGTCCCGTGCGGTGACCGCGGCGAAGGTTCCTGTTGGGGTCACTCTGTTCAGCCCGATAGGGCACCACGAGGAATCAAGTCACCGGGGATTTGAGTTTCCTGCTCAATCCCCGATGAAGGGTAAGTTCATCCCACCCAATCCCAATCCCCAACCCAAGCTGTTGCGTTCCTATTCCAGTTCCACACTCATGGCGGGTGTTCCTGGGGGGTCTGGGGGTGATGACGGGTTTCGGGATTTTGGGGATGGATCTCGTGAGCATATTCCTAAGATGAATTTTCCCCCATTTGATGGCGAGAATCCCAAATTATGGCTAGGTCATTGTCTAAATTATTTTGATATGTACACTGTCCCTCGTCATCGTTGGGTTAAGATTTCCACCATGCACATGACTGTTGCTGCCGCGCGTTGGCTGCAGTCAGTTGAGGAGCAAGTTCGGGCAGGGAGCTGGGATCAGTTTTGCCACATGATCATGGAGTGTTTTGGCAAGGACCAACAGGCTCTTCTCATTCGCCAACTTTTTCACATCCACCAAACTCATTCTGTTTAGGATTACATAGACAAATATACTGGGTTGGTAGAGCAATTGGTTGCATATGGCAAAAACACTGATCCGTTGTATTACACAATGCACTTTGTGGATGGTTTACGCACTGATATCTGCAGCACAGTACATTTACAGCGACCCACTACTTTGGATATTGCCTGTGTGCTCGCTCTGTTGCAGGAGGAACTGGTGGATCCGTCTCGGTGGCGTGACGTTCGTCGGCTAGAGCCGTTCACGTTCACCAAGGCGCCGGTGCGGGGGGCGCTACCTCTGCCGCCGCCCCCACCGCGGCCAGAGCGTTAGGACAAGCCGACACCAGCAGCTCCGGCCCCTGAAGCTCGCCGTGCTCGCGGCATTGAGTCCAAGTTGTGGACTATCGCCGTGCTCGTGGCCTTTGTGTTCACTGTGGAGAAAAATGGTCACGAGATCATAAATGTACAGAAACTATCCAGCTGCACGTTTTACAAGAGTTCTGGGACATGTGCCATTCCGAAGAATGTGCTGATGAAGAGTCCAATCATGAAGAAAGTTCTCAGTTGCTGCTGGCAATTTCAATGGCAGCCTCTGCTGGTACTGTTTCTGCTCATTCCATTCAGTTTCTGGGAGCAGTTCAGGGTCACCCAGCTCGTATTTTGGTGGACTCGGGCAGTACTCATACATTTGTCAGTTCTGATCTGGCTCGGCAACTATCTGGTATGTCCAGCTTCAATCCCTCTCTGCATGTTACAGTTGCTGATGGAATGCAGTTGCTTTGTTCATCTCATTTTCTGAACTTACAGTAGTCTGTGCAAGACTGTGAGTTCGTTTCTGACGTCAAGGTTCTGCCCCAGACATCTTTTGAGTTAATAGTGGGAATGGATTGGTTAACGGCACATAGCCCAATGCAGGTGGATTGGCGCCACAAATGGCTCCTCATCACTCTTGGCAGCGAGCAGAAATTACTGCAAGGCTCTCTGTCTGTTTTGCCGCCGGGTTCAGTGGTTCATATCAAGGCTGTGTTGTCGGATGATACTGTAGATCATCAGGAGCCCTTGCCGCCCGAGGTTGCCGGTTTGCTCTTGGAATTTCAGTCGGTGTTTGCGCCTCCTACTGGATATCCTCCTGAGCGCGATTGTGACCATGCTATTCCTCTGTTTCCGGGTGCCACCCCTTTCTCGGTGTGGCCCTATCGTTACCCGCCGGCCATCAAGGACGAAATTGAGCGTCAGATCACAGATATGCTGCAGTCCGGTATTATTCGCCCAAGCTCCAGCCCATTTTCTTCTTCCGTTCTCCTTGTTAAGAAGAAGGATGGCACTTTTCGGTTTTGTGTCGACTTCCACCAACTCAACGCGATCACAGCAAAGATCAAGTATCCTGTGCCTGTAATTGAGGAGCTATTGGATGAATTGACACATGCTTCCTGGTTTTCTTGCTTGGACCTTACTGCGGGGTACCATCAAATTCGTCTGAAGCCAGGAGAAGAGTTCAAAACGGTGTTTTAGACGCATACCAGTCAGTTTGAGTTTCTGGTAATGGCGTTCGGGCTCACAGGAGCACCTGGCACCTTCCTCAAGGCAATGAATACAACCTTAGCTCCACTCCTTCGGAAATGTGTGCTCGTTTTCTTCGATGATATTCTTATCTACAGCCGCACCTATGAAGAACATCTCGAGCATATCAAACTGGTGCTGCAACTCCTTCAGAAGGACCAATGGTAGGTCAAAATGTCCAAGTGTGTGTTTGCTCAACGCCAACTTCGTTACTTGGGCCACATTATCTCGAAAAATGGTGTCGCAACGGATCCTGACAAAGTACAGGCAGTGTTGCATTGGCCTGCTCCAACCACAGTCAAGGAACTTCGCAGCTTTTTGGGGCTAGCCGGTTACTATTGGCGTTTTGTCAAACATTTTGGTATCATTTCTCGACCTCTGACTGAATTGCTTCGTAAGGGAGCTGTGTTTGTGTGGACCGATGTGCAGGAACAAGCATTTACAACTCTGAAGCATGCTCTAACGTCTGCCCCTGTCTTGGCTCTGCCTGATTTCAGCAAGCCGTTTGTAGTCGAAACTGACGCCAGTGGTCATGGGATTGGTGCGGTCCTGATGCAGAATGGCCATCCCTCAGCGTTCTTGAGCAAGGCTTTGGGACCCAGGTCCAGGGGCTTATCCACATACGAAAAAGAATATATGGCAATACTCATGGCCTTGGAGAAATGGCGCAGCTACCTTCAGCATGCTCAATTTCAGATCATTACAGATCATCGCAGTCTTGTTCAGCTTACCGAGCAGCGTTTCCATACGCCGTGGTAGCAGAAGGTGTTCACCAAGCTGATGGGACTGCAGTATCAGATTATTTACCGTAAGGGAGTTGATAATGGAGCTGCAGACGCTTTGTCTCGCTGTCCAACTACTCAGCTGGCTGCTATGTCAGTGTCACCCCCAATGGCTGGAGGAAGTGATCTCTTCTTATTCTGGTGATGATCATGCTAAAGATTTAATCGCTAAGCTTTCTCTAGCATCTGATGCTGTACCCCACTACACATTGCGAGATGGACTCCTGCGCTATAAATCCAGAATTTGGATTGGTCAAAATCTTCAGCTACAGCGCAAGTTAATTGCTGCTGTCCATGACAGCGTGTTGGGCGGTCACTCAGGGGTTTCTGTCACTTATGGCAGGCTGAAACAATTGTTTGCATGGCATGGTATGAAGTCCGCTGTCCAGCGATATGTCTCAGAGTGCTCTATATGTCAGCAAGCCAAGCTGGATCGATCCAAGCTGCCCGGTCTTCTCCAACCTCTACCAGTACCGGATCGTGCCTGGACTGTGATTTCAATGGACTTCATCGAAGGTCTTCCAACTTCGGGTGGCTCCAATTGCATCTTGGCTGTGGTAGATCTCTTTTCCAAGTACTCTCACTTCCTGCCTCTCAAGCATCCGTTTACTGATGCGGTTGTGGCACAAGCCTTCTTTTCCAATGTTTATAAGCTGCACGGGCTGCCAACAGCCATTGTCTCGGATCGCGACAAGATCTTTACTAGCAAATTCTGGAGGGAGCTCTTCAAATTGGTAGGGGTCGAACTCCGGATGAGTACAGCTGATCATCCGCAATCTGATGGGCAGTCTGAACGTGTTAATCAATGCTTGGAAACATTTTTGCGCTGTTTTGTTCACACGTGCCCAAAGCAGTGGCGTCAGTGGTTGGATCAAGCAGAATTCTGGTACTAACACTACTTGGCATTCTGCTTTGGGTCGGTCTCCGTTTGAAGTGCTTTATGGATATACCTCTCGGCAGTTTGGTATTGCCCTTGCTCCTGATCTCCCAGTGACTGATCTTTCAACATGGCTGACTGATCGTGCTCCGATGACTGATGTCATCCGCCAACATCTCAATCGGGTGAAGCAAAGAATGAAGCGGCAAGCTGATAACCAGCACTCTGAACGTCAGTTTCAGGTGGGAGATATGGTGTAAAGATTCAGCCCTATGTTCAGTCGTCATTGGCACAGCGGAGCAATCAGAAACTGTCATTTAAGTTCTTTGGGCCATATCGGGTGGTTGATCGTGTGGGATCAGTGGCCTATTGGCTTGAGCTCCCGGCTTCATCTTCTGTTCATACGGTATTTCACGTTTGTCAACTCAAAAAGTCGGTGGGTGCTCGCCATTCTTTCACAGCTGCTCCTCCTTCGGATGCTATGCTTTGGAGTATTCCTGAGCACATTCTTCAGAACCGCTCCGTCACCAAGGGTACGCGTTCTATTGCTCAAGGGTTAATCAAATGGTCTAACCTGCCTGTTTCTCTTTCTACTTGGGAGGACCTGGACTTTCTTCGCCAGCAGTTTCCCTGCGCCATCGTCTGGAGCCGTCCTGGCGTGCAAGGGGGAGGAAGTGTTATGGCCCCTGCTACTGTTCCGCATCTGGCATAAGCATCTGAAGCTGAAGCCACAAGTGAAGAGCCTAGGCCGCGTAGATCCAGCAGGCCAAGAGCCTAGAACCCGCGCGTCATTGGGCCTCAGTGGAAGCCGGTGGCATGATTAGCCAGTGAGCTATCTGTTATCTGTTACTACTTAAAATATACGCACAGGTTTCGTGCACCGAAGAATCGTGTGCGCGCCTCGGGCCCAACCACGTCCGCGCAGCGCCGGCGAAGGTTCCAGTCGTGCGCGCGCAGCCGTCGACCGGAGTCATCAGAGCTGATACGTAACCCGAACAAAATCTCCGGGAATAAAGGCGGAGCTGGAGGAGGGCACCGCCGTGGTGGTAAAGCGCCTGCGGGATGTGGCGGCGGCACGGCGCGGCGCGGCGAGTTCGCGGCGGCGGCGGCGGCCGCAGAGCACCGCAGCCTCGTGCCCCTGCGCAGGTACTACTGCTCCAAGGACGACAAGCTGCTCGTCCTCGACTACCTCCCCGGCGGCAGCTTCTCCGCCCGCCTCCGTGGAGGCCGAAAAAACCAGCTTCACTCCGCTGTCCGCTACCTGTCGCTCCCGTGGAACTGTTAGGCGGCCATGGTGCACTTTGCCACAGTGGCGCGAGGTGGCGCCTCCGGACCGGCGCAGGCGACGAGGGCGTCGGGAGGGGTAGAGGCGGCGTGGGGTGGCGACTCCGGACCGGCGAAGGCGACGAGGGCGTCGGGAGGGGCAGCGCTGGTCCACGTGCACGCGGCGGCGTCCCTGGCTGCCCAGGTCCGACGCCGAACGTCGCAGAAAGAGCCGCTGCGCATGCTGCTGCGGCTGCTGCTTATTGATAGGCTTGCTCAGGTTGGAAGACGCAAAGTCGCCGCGAGCGGCAACCTTCGGCGATCTTCCGCTGCCGCTGCCGGCGGTCGTGTCACCGCCGTGAGGAGCCGGCCGGGCAGCCGCTTTGCCGGCGGATATCGTCGAGTTAGAAGTAGAAGCCACGCCCCCATCCGCCCTGAGGCACCAGTTGCAGGTGCCGTACGACTCCACATTCGGGTTCGGGTACCGATCCGTGCAATACCTGATAGACGATAACGTATATACGTGAACAGCAGAATATGTATTATGTGTCCTTCTGCCTGCAACAGATACAAATACAGTGAGAGTAGCTTACAGTACGAGGAGACTAGGAACAGGACTCTTGCATGTCTGCTGCTGCTTCGAAAAAAATCACACAAGAATTTAAACAAGGGAAAACCAATTTTATTAGGTTTTATAAACTAGATGTATATACGATACAGTCATATAGGTGAAAACAATCATAAAACAGGCTTTACATTTTTATGTAATTAGATTTGTACATTTTATAACAATTACTCCCTCTAAGTCGGTAAAAGAAGTTGTTTTGAACAAGGTTTGGGACAAACGTTAGAAATATAAATCATGAATAACTTTTAAGTTGTTGAGTTTGAAAATATAAAAACCACGTGAATAGATTTGTCTTGAAAAATACTTTGATAAATATATACACGTAATACTTTTCAATAAATACGTTTATAAAAAGAAAAAAATCAAAATTATGCTTCGGAGACCATTGCAAGAACTCCTCTGCCTCGCCCTACGCCGCCCTGCTCTCTCCCTCGCTCTAGCCGCCGCCGCTGCCATCTCACGGCGTCTCGCCGGCGGCCCTGCACTCTCCCTCGCTCATTGCGGTGGCCGTCCTACTCTTGCCCTCGCTCATCGAGGTGGCCGCTGTGCCCTCGACCCCAAGTCGACGGCGGCCCCAAGGCAGCGGCGCGGCACCCAGGCAGCGGCGGATCCGGCTGCTCTCCTCGTCTCCACCTCAATGCGGCGCCAGGGACTCAAAGGCGGCGAGCGCCAGAAACTGTGGAAGGTGATGTTAGCGTATAATTACAGTACTCGAGTGATTGCTGGTTGTGGTTATTTGGATATTCGACTGAAGGAATTGCTAAATTCTGTGGAACCAAGTTGTCAGTGAGAAAATTTTGTTGAGCAATGTCATGCTGTTGATTCAGAAGGCCTGCAGCTTCTGATGACAACCTGCATAGTTTCGGACAACACCTCGTGAGTTAAGGAGTTGCAGTTAACCAAATCATTTTTTTTTTCCAGGAGAATCGGAGTAGACCTCTCATGCTTTTCCAACCTTTAATTGGGTAATATGCATACCTTTATATGCTTTCTTAAAGTCAGAGATTTTCTCTTTAGAAAAAAAAATGGGTAATACGATCTATTTAGTATCTGAGGCATATGAGTTCAGATAACCTTTTTTGAGATTAGTTTCAATTAAATTACTGATCTTTGGTTTGAGGTGTTTGATCCACCTAAGCACACAATTTCTTTCATTGGTGTATATTTACAGATCTATCAAATTTAGTTAATTCTGCATCATTCCGAGTAAGAGATTAGCCAACATAGTAAGTCGCACTTTAGTATTCATGTTCATATAGCTTACAGAACATCCACTATGTACTTGCTGAAATGATAGAAGAAGTTAGTGATCCCCAGCAAAAGGGACCATATCTTCTGAACCATGAACTATTTCATCTTCATGCTCAGAGAGAGAAGAAACGACAGGAAAATTTCAGAATTCTTGCCTCTCCATTCATAAACCAGCTGTTGAACAACTCCTCGCTATCTTCTCTGAGACCTTGCGACACGTTCTTGAACCCCAGCATCTCCATGCTTGGCGCTGCTGCCACTCCCATTGAGTTCTCCATCACTGCCTTGAGGAAGATCTCCTCGCTGGTGTTCCTGAACAAATCAGACAGGCCCCTCCCTTCCATCTCCATGAACCCTTCTCAGCTCAACCTCCCCTCTCCTGGTGCAACAATTGACCAGATTGATAACAGGAGTCACGAAAAGCTGTCTTTAGTAGTATTGCAGTAGTAGGGTCACTAAGGGCATATCACTTGAAATTCAATCAACAGAAGCAACGAAACAAATGAGATAATATAAAATAGAATCCCACCTAAAACACCAATTAATCTTATAAAAAATGGTGCTTGGCAGAAGAGCTCAAGCACAGAAGACATGTACTAGTTGAGTGTGGCACTAGCGGAGACTAAACAAAGTGATGGTAGGTATCTTCCCCTTCATTGGAGGCAAAGATTCCGTTCTCCTCATTTTGTCTCATCAGTGGAAAAATTAGCCTTACTCCAACACATCCTGCTCCTGCTTTCTTTACATCTTTTTTTCTTACTCTATGTCATTTGTTGGTAACATGACTTTACGAGGCACTCATGATTTTTTTTCTTTGTAACATGACATTAGTTTGCAAGGCATATAAATTTAGCATTGCATCTAGTGGCTTGTGGCTTGTGGCTTGTGGCTTCAGCTAAAGTGCTGAAGGAGAACAACACTAGAACATGCTGAGTATTAGATTAGTTTAGCAAGATGTGGTTATTTCCTATTAGATTAGTTTAATTCTAACCTGATTGATGCAATTTATCTATAATTTTGGTATTACCTAAGTGCTAGACATTAATCTACTCTATCAACGTAGGCATGTCTTGTGTAAAATGTGATGGATCTCAGAAGTCAGAATTGAACTGGAGCAGCAATTCCTTAAAGCTTTTGCAAGATCTTTTGCTTCAAAAAAATGATAGGCTCTCTAAATGTCTCATGATCTCACCATGTTTTTTGTGTACCTAATTTTCGGTTTATGCCCCTTTTTCTGATATAGTTTGAATTTCATCTTAAAGAAAGGCAGTGAAACTTTACAAACCTGGTTTACCAACAATATCCTGGAATCATAACAAAATTTACTTTGTATTTAACCAGTGTATTTAGAATGTTGGTTAGTTCGCTTGGCTGCTTGTACAGAATATACATGAGCAGAACACTTACAATTGTGATACTCCCTGCAGTCATTATTACTTTACATTTCTTACAGCAAAATACAGCATTGTCAGTTCTGTTCTAAGGAGAAAGCTGCTGAAAGGATATGGTGGTGACGTTCAGGTTTATCTGCTAGTCTTGCGCTGTACAGCACTGTCAGTTTTGTTCTTCACTGCATAATCAGTAATTTAGTAATGTATAAGTATTCGCACTGCCAACAGTCAACAGACACTTCTGTGTTCTCAGGACACCAACCTGTTGATGGATAGTGCAGTTATGTAACTAATCTCTATTAAAGAATCTTAGTGTTGCATTTCCTGGTATTTCTTCACCGGTCAAAAAAGGGTTCCTACATTTTCTATTTAATGTTCACTGTACTGCCATCTGACCATGCTTGAATTCCTATACTAATTCACATTTTGTAGCTTTATTTTTATGCATTTTCCTTCAGTTACCTTCCCAAAAGAAGCTTTTGTGTCATGTTTTGCTTTTCTTAGGTGATAAAAGAATTCTGGGTTTACTATTATTCATATCCTTTGGTCTTTCACTTGCTTTGGCGTCAACTGGCATTGTGCCAACATTTACGGAGGATGTCGCTCAATCTATACATGTAAGCATTTCTTATGCTACTGTTATACTACAGTGCCTCTAGCCAGGTTTATCACAATATTTGTTTATGCATACCTGTGAAATTTCGATAACAAATTTCTCCCTTTGTACCCAAACCAACATAAGGTGTAACACGCTCGATAGCACATCCCGAACCCCGGGCCTTTGGGCCAGCCGCGGCCCTAGGAGGGCGCGCACGCCCAGGAGCAGCAGCGGCGCGTACAGCCAAGGACGGCAGCAACAGCGGCAGCGCCCCTGCCTTCCTCTAGAAGGAAGTAGGAAAATAGGAATAAAGAATAAATTAGGAGATTAGAGTTTGGATTGTTTAGGAAAGAAAAATTCAATCTATAAGGATATCTCTCTTAGTTGCTTGGAATACAAGTCCTATAGGGACTATAAATATAGGGAGGATATAATCAATCTAATCAAGCAAGAATAGAGCTATTGCTCCTTCCTCTATCCCTCTCTCTCTCTCTCTCTATTGCCGCCGCCTCCTCTCTCCCTCTCCCTGCACCGCCGCCCCCTCTCTAGCCCCCTAAACCCTAGCCGCCGCCAGCCCCCTTCCCCATCACGCCTGTAACACCTAATATCCGGAGACCAGACGATCCATGGCCTCCTCCAACGTCGACATGAAGCAGTTGTTCGACGACTTCGCCAACGACCTTTGCAAAAACTTTGACGACGTGTACCACCGACTCGTTAACCTCGATCAACCGCCTACACAACATTGAATTGGCACAAATCCATGGCGACACCGCCATAACAGCCGTCCAAGCTAGATTGGATCGGGAAGCCGCCATAGACGGCCTAGAAGTAGAGACCAAGAGGGTCATGATCGCCGCCTGCAAATCATACCTCAAGCGCAAGATGGACGAACCTCAGTCCTCTAGTGCTCCGGAGATCCTCATGGCGGTATCGGACAACCTGCTATCATCCCCACCACCACCACATCCACCGTTGTCACCGCTTTTCCCACCGCTTGACGGACCTCCGATCCTCCAAGCATCTGTACAACAAGCCCCGGACGACGACCGTCTGGAGCCCACGGCAATGACGCCGCCGACCGCGACTCCACCAGCAGCTCAGCAACAACTGCCGAGTCGACTCCTAACCAGCACGGCAAATGAGCAGCAGACCCAGACGCCACCACCAGCACAGCACCAGCCGGCCATCCGGCTACCGGCGCAACAGGTCCAGGCGTCCAGGACGCCACTGCCTCTGACCCCGCCGACAAGGCAGCCACTACCTGTCCAGGCTAAGCTCACGGTACTCATGAACGATGGCTCGACCGACCCGAGGACATGGCTTTCACAGATGGAACAACTCTCCAAGTTGTACCGCTTGCCGAAGACACAACAAATCTGGTATGTTGCTTCCCATTTGACAGGGACAACGCATAAATGGTTCATGCGCACAACTAAGGACGCACTGATGACCGAGTGGGCACTCTTCTCTCGGAGCCTCATCCGCGACTTCGGCCCACCTATCAGCCATGACACCATCGGCGACCTCGTACCACCCCGGCATCTCGGCATCGTGAATGACTACATCAACAACTTCATCGCCTATGTGCTACATGTCGACATCACCAGCGAGCTTCACCAAGTCCACCTCTTCATCATAGGCCTTCAAGACTCACTCCACAAGGTGGTCGAACGTCACCACCACCGCGCAAGATGGAGACGGCCATCAACCTCGCGCGCACGCTAGAACATCTCCCTCCTACCGCAACCAATGTGGAGCGGGACATCCGATATCGGTTCCGGCACCGACCTTGTACCAGGAGGAGAAGCCGACATCCCGGACGATGGGATGGACCGGGAATGGGCGCGTCTTCCCCCTACAACACCTCTTGCACCTCAGGACACCCCCGTCAGCAGCTCTTCCACCAACAATCTGATACGACGGATCAGCCAATGACATCTATAGCGACATCAACCCCGACATCCTCGCACTACGTCTTGCCGCCACATACGAGCGCAAGCTATAGATCCTCTCTGCCACTATCGAAGTTCAGGAGGTGGCACCAACCTGGTCGCTCGAACACGGCATCATCCACTATAACAACCGCTGCTACATCCCGATAACGTCACCTCTGCTGTAGGACCTGCTTGAATCACTACGGGCTACATCGCCGCATCTCCTAGCAATCGGCCTCCACACAACAACATCTACATTGACAACGCAAGCCTTTCCTTCAAGCATCCTATTACTCGAAGAATGGCCACAACACATACTACCATCGGCAACGATCGTCTTCTTCGACAACAATGGACAACAATTCCTCTCCATTGGGGACACCTACATCAGCAGGCAACACGCCGAAGGCCACCCGCTTGTCTCCCCGGCCAACTATGACATGGGCGACCTCCTCTTCGGCACGCTGCAACACTTCATCACGACACCTCCAACAATAGTTCCAACAGCACTATGCAGGCGTATCATGGGACAGGTTGACGCAGGACAACTACACTCGTTTCCATGACCCCCACGGATCATGCAGACGCTACACTTCCCCGAAACACTTCTAGGCGCCGCCATCTATTCATCACACTGCACACATGAACCAATGGAAGACTTAGGAACCAATAGCTACTGCATATCCGGCTACTTCGGCTCCTGCCACTACTACTTCCAATTCTCCGACTATCACATCAGCACAAATGAACTCAACGACACTCTGGGACACCTCACTGTTCAAATTGCAGACATACCCAGGGGCAGCAAACTACCATCCAAAGGCGTCAAATATTGGACAATGAATCAGTGCCAGGACACGCTAATCGGAGAGGGGGGGGGGAGTGGTGTAACATGCTTGATAGCACATCCCCAACCCTGGGCCTTTGGGCCAGCCACGGCCCTAGGAGGGTGTGCACGCCCAGGAGCAGCAACGGCGTGTACGGCCAAGGACGGCAGCAACAGCGGCAGCGCCCCTGCCTTCCTCTAGAAGAAATTAGGAAAATAGTAATAAAGAATAAATTAGGATATTAGAGTTTGGATTGTTTAGGAAAGGAGAATCCAATCTATAAGGATATCTCTCTTAGTTGCTTGGAATACAAGTCTTATAGGGACTATAAACATAGGGAGGATGTAATCAACCTAATCAAGCAACTATAAATATAGGGAGGATGTAATCAATCTAATCAAGTAATAATAGAGCTATTGCTCCTTCCTCTATCCCTCTCTCTCTCTCTCTCTCTCTGTTGCCATGGCCTCCTCTCTCCCTCTCCCTGCGTCGCTGCCCCTCTCCACCCCCCTAAACCCTAGCCGTCACCTCCATAGCCACCGCCAGCCCCCCTTCCCATCACGCCTGTTACACAAGTACTCATCGGTTACGCTTTGATATTTCTGGACAATGCTACTTGCACCATATCTTCACCGCATCTCAAAATTAGTTCTCAATGGCATGGATGCCATCTCGTTTTTTTATTTGTGTAAGGCACATGATAAATCCTTTTGAGGGATGAGTTGAAAGTAACCATATGTGGCCTCATGATTCTTTTTGTTGAGGATAGTTCACTACAACGTGATGGTTTGTTGCATATTTGAGTTCCTAAAATGCTTGTTCTTACTACCTTTGTCCTGAAAAGAATGCAACTATGGGTTGCGTACCACGAAAAGTGGTTCATGTTTGACCAAGTTTCTAGTGAATAATATTCACATTTATGGTTTTAAATTAATTTATTAGGAAAATATATTTCATAAATAATCTAATGGTATTTATTTGGTATCATAAATATGGATACTTTTTTTATTTATAATTGGTCAAACTTAAGGTACTAAAATATGATATTATGCTAGTATTGCATTCTTTTTGGGACGGATGTAGTATATCTTACGGAATCCTACTTGCATGGATTTATCACAATATCCCACAACTAGATACATTTCTCACACAGTTTCATATAGCTATGTGGGAGACGTACCATTTGTGAACAATGTGTTGTACTGCTTTGTTAACATCATTTTAAATGTTTATGGGATGATCATACACTAAAATCATGCCGCCATGCAAGTTTGTAGAATTTCCTAACCAAATTTAGATACTACAACATTTATTCTATGGTAATTCCATAGAACAATTGCAATAATAACATAATTTGGTCAACTACAAAGTTGTATAACTCATCACGATCTATTTTTTTTTACCATTTCTCCATTGAAGTTCACTTTTACAGTTCAAAAAAAATAAATTTTACAATTTGAACAGTTCACTCTCTTCTCGTTAAAAAAATTAATTTTATGGCAATTAAGCAGAACATCCTTTATAGCTCAATGGTTAATCTTTGGTACCCAACTAGAGGTCAGGGTTCGATTCCTATATGTGGGGTATAGATTTTTTTTCCATTTTTGTCTAGCCGTTGTACTCGACTAGCCATTGATACACATTGATAAAAATGTATTGTGCACGCCCTGTCAAGAACTTGATGATGGGGTTGGTGGTTAGGCTGCTGCTGAGTGCTACCCTATGCTTTTGGTGAAGGTTCGAACCCTGCGTTGCACATTTTCCCCCTATTTTTCTTTTTTTTTTCTAGTGCTATGATTGGTTTGCAAATATTTTGCTGAAAAATAATAACATTTGCTAACTGAGTTTTCTTTTTTTTTCTAGTGCTATGATTGGTTTGCAAATATTTTGCTGAAAAATAATAACATTTGCTAACTGAGTTCTAAATTCTAAATTTTTTGAACTCCAACATTTGCTTTTGGTCATTTCTTGTGATTGGAAGTTGACACACAATTTAGGTTCTATTTGGCACAACTTCACCATTTGAACCCTTGTCTACTTTATAGGTCACCAAGATGCCCTACGTTGAATCACTTGATGAGGTGGGACTAATGCTCTGCGTGGATCAAGTCGCCGCTGCTCTTCATGATGAGTCCTCCAACGGAGTCTGCCCTTTCCCTCCATCCCTCAGTCCACACCACAACCTCTCTGCTAGTCTGCTTGCTTGTTGTGCTGCCCCTCTGCTACTCGTTGATTCTCCACCCTGAGATATGGAGTTCTGGACAGTGCAGAAATCAACTCTCACAAGTCATGTAACACCCAACTTGGTCATGTCATCATCATGCATCATCTATAGTAGCTCACTCTGCTTGCATTTACTAAAAATAATATTTATTTACTAGTAATGTAATGCATTTGTGTTGGTTTGTGATTGAACTCAAAATTTCTTTTAAGGTACTTTGTGGCCTTATATTTTTGAATTTCATTAAATACTTGGATTTATGCCCTAATAAACTTTGTAGTGTAAAGTGTGTACTTTACACTAGTGTCAAGGGTAGAGTATGAATCCAAGTCCAACCCACTAAAAATTGAGCTCCAAAAATGAAATCAGGGTTGAATTGTAACACGTCATTTTAGATTGTCATGGAAATCAGCATTTGATTCATTTTTAGGGCATTTATTAAAATGAATTTCTCAAATAAATTTGCTTCAACCATTGTATCATTGATTGGTACAATCTTTGTGCTAACCAATGGTGGTATTGGTTCATAGGTTTGATAGTTAAATAAGCACCAATTAATTCACCAAATTGCTAGGCTAATCACCTTTCCAAAACCCTAAATGAAAATCCCAGTTCAGTTTCCATCTTCCCATATTTGGGATTCAAAATCTCTCAAATCTTTGAGTTTTGGGTGATGATCCTTTAAGCAAAGGTGGAGATCTCGTGTTGAGGTACAACTTTGTTTTTTTGGTGATCATCACGTTGTTTAGCAAAATCGGGAGATCGAGAGGGGAGAAGGGGACGGTTTTAGTCATGAACAGTGCACCGGCGGCACCTGCTTCACCTGCTTGCCGCTGAACGCCCGCCGCCCTCGCGTCGTTCCTTCACATGTAGACACGCACTGCTAGCGGTGGTCACGCGAAGCAGCTGCTGGCCTCGTCTGGTTGCTTCGCTCACATTCGCCTCGCCGTTAAGAGCCGAGCCGGCCATCGTCTTCTTCCTTCATTCCCTCTGTTCCGCTGCCAGGCCGAGAGAGAGCTCGCCGAGTAATTCACCGCAACAATCGCACCGCCGCTCAATTGCTCGCGTATGTAGCTCCGCTGCATCCTTGTGCACCCTCCAGAATAGCTCAAGCAGCCTCTTGACACGGAGATGGCCGCGCAACCCGTTCCCACCGCGACGGCTCACCATCGCCGCCGAGGTTCACCCTCACCGTGTCCAGCACGTTCTGGGGCACCTCTCTACTTTCCATCTTTTGTTTCGGGTTGCCCTTGACACTGTGTTGCTCACCGTCCTTGTCATTTGGATTGCACAGCAGCCGACACGTCGCAATGCCGCCTCACCGCCAGTTCACGCCGCCGTCATCGCCATCACCGTCGACCAGCTAGCTCCTCCTCAACTCTGACTCATTTAGCTAGTGTTTGAGGTCGTGTTGAGCAGCCTGGACCTCATCGTCCCTTCCTTTTAGACTCTACAGTGTCGTAGCGACCGGACCGCCACCGCGCCGCCGTGCAAACCATCACTGTTGACGGTCGTTAACACCAATTATAAACCGTCAACATATCCTGCATATGTACTTAATTCCATCACCAAACATAGGTATAGGGGTTTAAACTAATAAATTCCACGAGTTTTGGTAAACATTTGTATGCAGGAGGATTTATCTAGAAAACAGCTCTTGGGACCACTGTCATACACTCTAAACAAGCAAACCGACGATAACAAGTGATTCAACCCGCAAAAACTGTGAAAGACAACTCTAGAAGGTTCCAGAAGACACCACGCCAAAGTTTGGGCAAACGGACACGAGAGTGGGCCGACAGGCCTAGCCCATAGGTTGGGCTGGCCTGTCACAAAGCCCGCTCGCCCTCCGCCGCCTCATACTGCTTCCTATGATCTACACCGTTGATTTTAAGGCAGTTTTAGGTCGGTTCATCCAGCGATGATCGAGGGATTTAACGCGGATCGATGACGTGGTGATTCCTTGCCCCTACTCCACCTCAATTCCTTGCCCCCTACTCCACCTCAGGCCTATATATAGCAGCCCCTACCCCCCTCCCTGGAGGCCATCCTGAAACCCTAATTCATATCCTCCTCATCAGGATCAGAGCCAACTCTCAAGATGTAGAAGTAGAATAGCTCTATTTGAGAGGGAGAGTTGAGCCATGCTCAGGTTCTAGAGAAATCTTTGGAGGTCGGGTATATTTTTGTATCTTACCTTTGCATGACATATGCTTTAATATAGTTATCTTCTCTATTCACTTTTATGCCTTTCATGTGTATGGTAAGTACAGTTATCATATCTTAGCATGTGATCTTCGCTCGCATCGAGTGCTCTAGTTATTATATGTGATTGGAGTAGTAATTAATAGTGTAGACGCGATGTCTAGACTATGAGTTACCTGAGATTGTAGCTAACCCCGCTGATAGTTGTGGTAGCCCAGGTGGTGACAGCCCACGCGATGTCTAGACTATGAGTTACCTGAGATTGTAGCTAACCCCGCTGATAGTTGTGGTAGCCCAGGTGGTGACAGCCCTGATGGTCGACATAGTCCACCGTGTTCGGGTTGGTGTTTGTAGGACCATAGTCAGAGCTTCCTAGTCCTTTTTCTCATCCCTTTCTGTGGCTAATGTTCCGATGTCCCAAAGTGCTATTGTGTGTGATCGCTATATTTACCCATGAGTTAGTTCTACCCTATAGAATTAAAGTAATAGAGAAGTATTTAGGAACCTTGAACTTAATCGTTGTCCTCTCAACTTAGCTAGACAGCTCATTTATGGAATTCTCTTATGTGTGTTATTATTCATAACTGTTATCATAAACAACACTTACCCCTAGTTTAGTTTAGTTAGTATACTAGTTAGTAGATACATGATAGTGAACTATCAACATCTTTAACCATTGTTTCCCTGTGGATAAATACGATACTCTGGAATATTCTTGGGTGAAAGCTACAACGGTATCCATACGCTTGCGGATTTATCTGTGTGCATTTAAAAATACCAACAAGCTTTCTGGCGCCGTTGCCAGGAAAATAATTGGCGTAAAAATTTTGATACGAGCTTGATATCTGCTAATCTAGTTATAACTAGCTTTTGTGGGATTACCCCTGTTCTATTGAATTGTGGAAAAGATAGGACAACAGACGCCGTTGCGACCTTTCACCGAGTTTCAATAAAGAAAGAAGAAACATTGAAGAACCCAGGGTGCCTGAACATTCAAGATCCATTAACATTGAACCTTGCTATCTCACAGGTTTGTATAAACATATATATATTATTCTAACCATGTGTAGATTGGAGAAAAAGGTCGATGTCACAAGAATTCAAATCACATCTCAAATGACGAATACAGACACTGCACTACTCACAAATTCCATCATGTGAGTCATGGTAAGTATGATCGAGAAAGGTGAGATAGTCTTGCTCATGGACTTTAAACTTAATGAGTAGTTATCTCTAAATTTTTGCATTCCACTGCACGTTTACTTTGAATAATCCATGCATCCACTCCATTTAGTTTAAATTTTCTCATATCAAATCCACAACATATTTAGTTCCTTCCATACATTCATGCCACTTGCATCTTTTATTAAAAAAATCTCTCGCCATGATCATACTCTTTCATCTCTATTTGAATAAATCTCTATAATGCTTTATGTAACACCCTAGGTGTTTGGCTTCCACATTTGCACTACATTTCATGAACATGAGCATCATGCATCCATTCGTGAACTTATATCACATGAAACATGATGTCGAAACATTACAACATGTTGTATATTTCATGTGTATTGTTTCTTTTATGAAATGTAAAGTGTGCAACACTTAAGTGCAACATGTGCCACTCACTTAGTGAAACAAGGTTAGTTAGTACTATGCAACACACTCATGAAACATATGAAACATGGCCTTGAAACAAAAGTAACACTTCACTTGTTCTTCCATGTTTCAATGCCTGTGATGCTTGGTTCTTGTGTGACCAATGTATGGTGTGGCTAATTATTCTCCTAAGAACCTTAGTTATACTTAGAATGTCATTTGAAACATTGTTCATGTTGATCATTTTGCCTAATTAGGTTTCCAAGTCATGGTTGACCAATTTGGACCCCTAGAGCTCCTGTGTTTGACTGTTTAAAAAGTGTAGCTTAGGATGTTTGCATGTCGGAGCAACCTAAAACAAAGTTGGAGCAAATTTTATAAGGAACAAAAGTTATTTTATGACAATCTCATGAAAATGTGCAGAACATGCTCAAAAATGGCCCACAAGTCAGTTTTGAGGGCTATTTGGAAACTCAGAAAATTTCTAAGTCAAAAACCAGTTTTCAGTTTCATTGGCTCGACTTTGGGGATGATTTTACTCATGATTCTTTGGGAATTAGGTCTTGGTCTTTTAATAGGAATTGTAGACTATACGAAGGGCTACAATTTTCATTTAGAATGTTTTCGCTAATGACCAACAGATTAGGAGAATGAGGGCCATCAAGTAACGCTGTCAGGCCTGTCGGGTTCACTGAAACGATGCTACAGTAGCCCGACCAGCAGCAGGACTTCACCTTCACCGGCCAGGCCATGTCGGGCCTGAGCTCGGCAATTGAAGCCCCAGCACGCCACCGAGAGCCCCTAGTGCCACATTTCGTTTCTTCGCCTTCTCCTTCGCTTCCCACCGCAACCGAAGCGCAGCGACGCCCGCCATTGCTGTCGAGCGAGCTTCACCGTCGCCGAGCTCGCGCACCACCGCAAAAACGCGAACTCCGTCTTCACCACAGCTCCGCCGTGTCCTCCTCTACCTTCTCCACCTCCTAACTACGTAGTTCGTGCTTTGGTAAGGTCACAGCGACCATTCCAGCCGTCACCGCCATGGGCATGACCTCGCCGGAGCTGAGGCCACCGTGGCCGGGGTAGCTAGGAATCTTCCCGTCCCCTTTTCTTTGCCGTGTTAGCACCGTGGCGACCTTAGGTAGCTCACACCGTGCTCGGTTGAGCCGGCCATGGGTTGTCGTCGCCGGTAGCTCGCACCGAAGCTCTGCCGTGCCGCCATCACCGGCGACGAGCCACCTCCGCTAGGTCGTAGGTCGCGCCACTAGCACCAATCGATTCACCGCATTACGTAGATCACGTAGGTGTCCTCGGTGTCGCCGGAGGAGTCGCCGTCGGCGAGTTCCACCGTCGCCGCGCCGTCGAAGCCGCCTCCCCTGTTTTTGTCTCGCTGACCGGTGGGGTCGGCTGACACCCGGGTCCCACACGGCAGTGGCTGTAGTTCATAGGGATAGTTCAAAAATTCTAGTTTTTGTGCTGTTTTGTAAATTTCGTAACTCCAAATTGGTAGATCCAAATTGGGTGGTTCCAATTTTTTTAGACTCACAGTTAGGTCTAGTATTTAAGAAAAATATGTCTTGAGCACATTATGTAGAAATTTTGGATGAATTAAATAGGAACTTGAAAAGTGTTTTTGAATGCATGCAAACTTGTTTAAATCATATCTTGAGTTTCTGTGATCCAAAAATTATGAAATTTTGTGGGTAAGCTAGTCTTGTATAGTAGAAGCTCTGGTTAAAATTTGAGAGTCATTGCATGTGTTGTTTTTGAGTTATAGATTTTCCTTTTATCATTGGTAGATACTTGGGTGAATTTTCGTAAATTATCTATGAATCCAATGATCATGAAATTTGTTGGAGAATGTCCTAGTACCTTAAGGATGCTAGGAAAAATATGAAATCTGTTGTTTGACACTTTTCACTAAGGTTTCCTAATTATGCCATTTTAAGCCATTCTGCCTTACCATTTTTGTGTAGGTTGTTATACTTACTCAAATGGTGTGAAATTTTTATGGTAGTCTACTTAGGGCATGTAGTGTCTACTGTAATTTTTTTAGAATTAATGGTGTAGTTTTCATATATGTTTACTATTTCCACTAATTAATTAAATAAATTAAGAAAGGTATTAAAAGAAATGTTTTGGGGATGAACACCTTACTTTCTGGTGTTCTTGTGATATGTGTGATATGTCAGTAAAGTTGGTTTTGTCCAATTAAGTGTTTATATCATAAGTTAATAATTATTTGTTTGCATTATGTCCCTCTGGACAGATCTGGGGACTTTGGAAAGTTCCCTATGATATTTTAGTTTTCTGTGAATGGGATGAATACAAGAGTTGTAGATAATTTATGTATCTAGCTCCTGTCAAAATTTGAGGGTAGTTGGCCCAGTAGTTTAGAAACTACAGCTATTTAAAGTTAGGTTCTAGTTTTGCTTACTCTCTGCCTTGTGAGGACAGAGTTCTATTGATTTATGAATTCGAACTGGTAAAGGTTTGAATCATGATTTGAGGTCTGAAAATGAATTGTTGACAATTTCATAAGCTTTCCAGATTATCTTGTTGCAAGTCAGTTGGATTTATAAATCTCTAGTTATGGCTAGTTTACGGTACTGCTACATAGTCTTTATTTTACTGAAATGCAAATGCTTGAGTGTATGTTGTTGCAATGTTCTCGTTTATTGTTTAGGGGTTAGCCTAACTTGAGAATATGCTTAGGTGCAGGTGCTAGGTCATTAACTGAAGATGAGCAATTATACATTAGGTTGTATAAACTTGGTAAGTAAAGTGATTTGAATAGGGCTTAAGTTGGAATATGCAAACTACCGCGAACATGTGCATTCCCCGAGCATCCCTGACATTCGTTCATGTGCATCCATGATATTTATCTTGCACATTCATGCAATATGTGTGCCGGAGGGAGTGACGGTGCTGGAGTTCAAGGGAGCCAACTAGGAGGAGGAACCCAAGGTGCAGGAATTGGAGGAATTGCCCGAGTGCTACGACCACCGGCCTTCCTCGTTCTCGAAAAGGCAAGCCCGGAGCATATTAAGCCTCCCATGTTTTTACAAATACTTTGAGTACCTTTTATTGTTGATGATGCATTAAGTATAGGAATTGGTTGGAACCAATTACTGCATTATATATCCTTCCTTGTCCAGATATCGTGACTTGGAATCCTATTTAAGTTCAGAACGGGTTAAATGCTTAGCCATGCTTATACGGTAGAAGTCGGTGATTTCTGTCACTGCGAGCTTTAGGATGAAGTGGATCATGGTTGGCTATATTTGATATCGTGGAAAAGAACCATGTGAATAATGAATTAAGATTGGCGGGGTCTTGTGTAGGTTTGAACATAGTGACTCCGTCGAGTCATTTAAGGACCGATCTGTTGTCAGACGTCCTCATGTCATGTTGAACGCATGACCTAACACTTAGCTAGCCGGATAAGTCGTTTCGACCATGAAGCCTAGTAGCTCGACTCGGTAGGGGATTGGCGATGGCGGCATTCTGGAGGTAGTAAGGATGTGCAAGAGAGCCATTGGCATAAGTCCAAGGCGGGTTAGAGTCCCGAACAACCTTGGCGAGTGGTTCTCGAGAATGTCGATCGATCGGACTCACGACTCTGAATCGTACCAAAGGTGACTTATTTGCGACTCCGACGGGAGAAGCAGGGTTTGTGTTTAGGAATACCCTCCAACTGGATAGGAATCGATTGAATCGCCGTCTCTCCCGGATAGTGAGAACTTGACGAAGCAAATGCAACGTAGATTCAATTAATTTAACGATATGGTTAAATGGATGATGACGATAAGGTTGCCACGATGAATACCGATATGGTTATTAATGTTTGCACCCTAATAAAATAATTGCTTAGTACAGGTGCTAATATAGTTGAGTTAATGGCTAAAAAGTCTTTGCTAGTTCAAAGCTAAGAGTTGCTCATTATTACTTATGCTTTTACGCAAAAAGAAAGTGTTAGCGGATCCACTACATTAAGCTATGCATAATCCTTGGTGTCAATTATTTTGGTTTTCGTCGGGTAAGTCTATAGTACATTCCCGCACTCGGGGTTTATTCCCTCTTGTTGCAGATGACCTTCTATATTAGGGGATTTGTAAGTATTGTCTCCACCGGTGGGTGATGAAGACTAGATCATGGGCATGATCTCTGTTCTCTTATCTGAATGCTTTTTTAGTTGTGATCAATGAACCAATATGTGTATTTGAACTCGAGTGTGTGAGTTAAACTATTTGCTTCGCATGTTTTACAAGACTTGTTTTGTAATAACGATGACTCTGTGATGATGTAATCTATTTGCGAACGTCTGTGAAATGTTGTAACGTACGATATGTTATGTTGAATTACTGTGATCTTGGTTGTATGCAAGTTGGTTTGAAATCCTTCGAGATTTCAGTTGACTACCGGGTTTATATGGGCTCAAGTTCGAGAATTTGATCGTTCCGGCGATTGTTTTTGTACTTGTACTCTTATAAATTGGTCGGTTCTATGACACTTTAATATTACCTTTTGTTTACTATAGTATGTTTAGGTTTGGAAGTATCTTTATACATCTTTTAAAGTAAGCATGGTGCTTAGTTTAAATCAAGAGGTGTGTGACCTTATTTTTGAAGGCTTTTTAAATTAAGCGTGGTGCTTAGGTTAAAATGCCTTCCTTAATCAAATTAGACATGGAGTTTAGTTTGGTTATTGAATTAAAACTTGCTGTAGAAGATATTGGTTATTTTATTAGAATAACCCCTATAGAAAATTCTCAAACTAAAATTGGGGAAGTCCTGAGATAAATTCACTCCAGAGATGAAGCAACGCATATAAATTCCAAAAACTTTGCACAAAGAAGACCCAACTCATTCTTCATGGAAAGAAGAACTGCGAGTATTAAGGTTTATTCACTTATCTTTGTTGCAAGTTATCTTAAGCCTTGAACCAATCTAGAATGCAGCCAACACATAAAGTTTGTTAATAAAAAAAATCTATGCTAAAGCAATACTAAAACTATCCTTTCATTAGCATAGAGGAAAACTACAAAAGTTATGGACAACAACCCGTAATGCAAATTTGTTTTATTCCCTTGGGTATTTGTCCACTAACGTTTTGTAAAAAAAATGAGTATAAGCTATGCCTGTTCATGGTATGAACCTGCAAATCTAGAAATCACCACTATAGCTGTAGAAGTGGACGAACATATCGACAGGCTATGAGCAACATCAAAGACAACTCGCATTGAGCTTTTCCAAGACTCAAGCTAGGATGCTGATGAGAAGCAGGATGAAACCCACCTTGTATTAGCCAAAATATGCCTTCTTTCATTATCTTCAAAGGGACCAGCTTGCGCGTTGGCAACAAGGACCAAGACAACGAGATGCCACTACATCATGGTGTGCATCATTGTGTCAACAAGCATCGGTAATCAATGAGGTCTGTTGATGGTGTCTCATAAGGCCGCAAATGACCATGGACGTGAGACGACACCCCTTAGTCATTGGAGATGAAGCTTTCATGCAAGTACCAATGAGGTTCCTTCTTTGACCATCAAGACGGCTGGCGTATCGCTAACAAAAAAAAGAAGAACTCTCCGCCACGCTGTTAGACAATCAAGGAGGAACTTGACTTTGCATCGCTAATGAACCCCAACTCGTCAACCAAGAATCAACAAAAATCAAGAAGGGTTGATAGAAGAAGAGCATGCAACTATCTGCATCCTCATCTCTAGGATCAGATGGTGCAAAGAAAAGCTAAAAGCAAGGGAGAGGTCCTGCTCAATGGACCTAAAACCATGAGTTCTCGTCGACAGTGTCGAGTGACGTAAAGGTCCAAGTGAGGGGGAGGAAGGCTGACTTTTCTACAGTAGATACAACCTTGCTCTTCTTTCTCCTAGGCTCCCGTCGCTCTGACATGCTAGTTTGCAATCCCTCTGCTCAATATTGCTTTGTTTCTACAAGTTTGAATATGTTTATAAATTTCATATATGAAAATCAAACTTAAGATATAAATTAAAATCAATCCTTGCGAGAAAAAGTTTTTGCAATAATTGAGGCACATTATTTAAAACATGGGATAAAGACTCTATGCTAATTAAAATGTTGAAACCAATTCTGCTGTAGCATAGAAGATGACCTTTAGCTCTATGATAACACTATCCTTGTTTCAAATTATTTGTACATCCCTTCGGGTATATGTTGTCCACTAATGTTTTGTAGGAATGAAACAATGAATAGAGCAGAAGGTCCAAACAAAATGCCAAGATCCACAAAAGAAAGGATAGAAGGATGACATGATAAAAGGATGAGAAAGAAGGAGTGCGATATAGGAGACAAGATGCTCATGAATAGCTCAAGCAAGGAAAGCTTCAAGCATGAAGAAAGGATCACCACAGTCATCTACCTTCGTCACATGGTGTCATCACGCTCCAATGATGAAGGTAACATCTTAAGGTAAGTGATCATTATTTAGAAAGCTTTCCTTTGATCTTGGTATTCATATAAATGAAGAAACAAACATGTTTGAGTTACAACTTTGCTTGACCCAACCTAATTAACTCAACATGTCTTGTTCCTTAAGCTTGTTCATAGCACAACTTTTTGATCTCATAGTCTTAATCAAATGAGCTAAAATAGTGCATATCTTATCTTTGGAAGATGATAGTCATAATCATGTAAGGTTTGATACATTATAGATAGTCCTTCCATAGGTTAATAAACTCCACTTTTATTGACAAATGTATTCAAATGCCCCATTCATCCTCATCCTTCTTATCTTATTATCCATGTTATAAGAATGAATACACATAATATCAACTTTATCATGATTCAATGAGCCTAAGGCTAGAGAAGAATAAATAAAATTTGAGTTTTGTTGGTGTTTTCCCACCAATAGAGCCCATGCACTTGATCTCTACATTGTATTTATGAGCAGAACACACTTTGAGCGAAGTGTGGGGGAGTTGATCCACCAAATTTTACAAGTGAAAGTTCTGAACTAACATTAATGATGCACACAAGGTGTTGCTAGTTTCCACTACTAATGCCTGAACAAAGAGGGAGAACAAGTCAAGAAAGATGAACCTGTCAAACCAAAATCAAATTTAAAACCAAGATGAATTTGACAGAAGAAGGTGGCACCACCATTGGAAGCACCACTAATGGAGGTGCCACCACAAGAATCCTCAGCTTCAAGAGCAAACTGAGGTTCAATGCACTTCCACAGCTACCAAGGGCAAGATCATGAAGCAACCTCAAGTGGGCATCAGGGAGGACACATGTCTTTCTCTGGACGAGGGTATTATGACTCTCAGGAGGCCTTCCATAGCTTCGACAACGGACTCACAGCCATTGAAGAAACAAATGCTGCCATACAAAGTATGTTACACAATCACACATAATGGCAGGTAAGCATGGGACAAGAGATGGCCAGCCTCCAGCAACAACAGCACAACAAAATCAAAATTGGAGGCTCTATTCCAGCACCTCCACATTCGGCCACCTCATTGAGCAACCATGTCAACAACTAGCTTAGGGGAGGAGCACCCCCGTGTATTCAGCTAAGTATCTCTTTTCCCTTATTATTTTTACTATTCTTAGTTCACTTTATATATCTAAAAGAAAGATGAATAACTAAAACAAAATAAAAAGTTATCTTTATAGAAATATATATAGTTATAATGCATGAACTAAAAATGAAAATAAAATAAAAAGAGTGTGTCTAGTTTGCTTTAATTTCTTTTAAGAGCTAAATAAATAAAAAGGCACTCTGAAGATAATCTCTAAAAATGGAAATAATGAATAGGTTCTCTGTTGTAATTCCCTTCAAGTATCTAGTTTTCAGCCTTGAATTCTCCCAAGTTTTGGATAAGGTTGTTTTGATATAAGGATTTACTCTGAACTTAAAACTTATGGGTAGCATATGCTTGATCTAAGTCTAGGTAACTGACGGATATGATATGAGAAGGTCTGAGCTGCTGGTTATCTTGTTCCAAGTGACACCAAAGTTCTAGAGATTTATCTTTTAAAAACACAAAAATGCTACATGATGAGTTCATGTATGACAAAGCTTGAATTCCCACCAGAGCCACACATGTTATTTAGACTAGGAAAACTTCCACATATATGTTGCTTACTTTTGCACTGAGTTTTGTTAAGCTTTGTTGACCCTTATGAGAGATTTGTCATGCTCTTAAAATCAAGATCACATACACACCACCCATATATGCACTACACCTACACTAGGAGTAGGTGCAGAAACATGTCTTCCATCTAGATCCACCTAAAAATGTTTTACTCCTACACTGGGAGTGAACACAAAAACATGCTTGATAGGTTTTTCATCCACCAAATAAATGCTCCAAGTTCTTATTGCTATCTCTCAAAAGTTTTGTTGTAGAAAAGAGACATGGGGCTATGCAGAAGTTATTCATAAAAAGGAAAAAAAAGAAGTAGAAAAAAATGGACACAAAAGTGTATGAGATATTTAAAACAATGGGTACTCAGATGCCCGTCTAAAAAAAGAAAGAGAGATGAATAAGATAGCCCCTGTTCTCTAGCAAATGTTTCCAAGTTTTAAAAGAGAGAAATGTTTTCAAGGAGCAAAGTAGAATTATAGGTTAGCCACCATATATATCCACCACATATATCCACACACATGCACATCTTGATTTGATTGTATGACTCAACTCTCTTTGGATCCATTGTTTGACTTTATAATATATGCATTGCAAGTATGCTCTAGCTTTCTCCCTACCTATAAACTCCACATAAGCTTTAGTGATAGAAAGAGAAAATGCATAACATCTTTATTGCCTTGGTGAGGATCCACAAATACCACATATACTGAGAGACTTGAGAGTGTCATACAAAAGAATCTCTGAGTTTTATTTTGAAAATTTATGAAAACTCTAGAACAATGGTAGAATAAAGAACTTGAGACATAGTGCTTGACTCGATCATTTTGTCTTTTAATTGCTCAAGACCAAAGTGAAGGCTAAGAAGCCCCATGGTTGAAGGTAAGATGGGTAAGCTTGCAAATCAGATTAGTTTATTCTAATTCGGAGGAGAATTTTTTATTAAACACTTGTGTACTTTTGAGGCATGAAAATGTTGTCGCAACTCTTGATCTATTACTGAGTTTGGCTTTGCTCAGGGACTAGCAAAGGTTAAGTGTGGGGGAGCTTGTTGACGGTCGTTAACACGAATTATAAACCATCAAAATATCCTGCATATGTACTTAATTCCATCACCAAACATATGTATAGGGGTTTAAACTAATGAATTCCATGAGTTTTGGTAAATATTTGTATGCAGGAGGATTTATCCAGAAAATAGCTCTCGGGACCACTGTCATACACTCCAAACAAGCAAACCGACGACAACAAGTGATTCAACCCGCAAAAACAACAAAATACAACTCAAGAAGGTTCCAGAAGACACCACGCCGAAGCTTGGGCCAAACGGCCATGAAAGTGGGATAGACGGCCCAGCCCATAGGCCGGTCAGCCTGTCACGGAGCCCGCTCGCCCTCCACCGCCTCGTACTGCTTTCTACGATCTACACCGTTGATTTTAAGGCGGTTTTAGGTCGGTTCATCCAATGGTGATCGAGGGAGTTGATGCGGATCGACGACGTGGCGATTCCTTGCCCTCTACTCCACCTCGATTCCTTACCCCCTACTCCACCTTAGGCCTATATATAGCAACCCCTACCTCCCTCCCTGGGGGCCATCATGAAATCCTAATTCATATCCTCCTCATCAGGATCAGAGCCAGCTCTCAAGATGTAGAAGTAGAATAGGTCTAGTTGAGAGTTAGGGAGAGTTGAGCCATACTCAGGTTCTGGAGAAATCTTCAGAGGTCGGGTATATTTTTGTATCTTACCTTTGTAAGACTTATGCTTTAATATAGTTATCTTCTCTATTTACTTTTATGCCTTTCATGTGTATGGTTAGTATAGTTATCATATCTTAGCATGGGATCTTCGCTCGCATCGAGTGCTCTAGTTATTATATGTGATTAGAGTAGTAATTAATAGTGTAGACGCGGTGTCTAGACTATGAGTTACATGAGATTGCACCCAACCCCGCGGATAGTTGTGGTAGCCCAGGTGGTGGCAGCCCTAACGACCGACATAGTCCTCCACGTTCGGGTTGGTGTTTGTAGGACCATAGTCAGAGCTTCCTAGTCCTTTGCTCATCCCTTTCTATGGCTAGTGGTCCGATGTCCCAAAGTGCTATTGTGTGTGATCACTATATTTACCCATGAGTTAGTTCTACCCTATAAAACCAAAGTAATAGAGAAGTATTTAGGAACCTTGAACTTAACCGTTGTCCTCTCAACTTAGCTAGTAGCTCATTTATGGAATTCTCTTATATGTGTTATTATTCATAACTTTTATCATAAACAACACTTACCCCCACTTTAGTTTAGTTAATATACTAGTTAGTAGATACATGATAGCGAACTATCAACTTCTTTAACCATTGTTTCTCCTGTGGATAAAAACGATATTGTAGAATACTCCCGGGTGAAAGCTACAATGGTATCTGTGCACTTGTGGATTTATCTGTGTGCATTTAAAAATACCAACAGTCATCGAGCCACCATAGTCGTGGTCAAGCTCACCGCAGTAGTTAGTTCAATCGTTTGGTACCCCTGAGCGACAAGCAAGGTTAGCCCGAGTGTGTAGAAGCTCTTTTCATCACCGATGACCACGCTAGCAAACGCCTCCCACGTGTCGAAGTACTACCGCACAGCCAACGCTGATGACGAGCTCCTTGCAAAACCCTAGATGCTTGATTACCACCACCGTTGGATGCCCTGCTCGCCGTGGTCACGTAGGTGCCAGCCTCGTCGCTGGCGACCTCACCGGCGGCGAGAACCTGCCGGTCAAAATCCGGCGAGCCGTGGTCAAGGACGGACGGGGTCGGTTTGACCCCGGCGCCCGCTGTCAGTGAGGTGGGGGGGAGTAAGAGGGAGTTGAGTGAGAAAAGTTTTATTCCGTTTTATCTTTTTCAGAAAACAATAAAATATGTAGTTTCTTGCTAAATTCGTAATTAAATAATCTGAGCTGATAAAAATGTGAATTTTTTGTGTAGCCTTGTTATCATATACTCTAGCTAGGAAAAATATAAAATGATCATTTTTAGTACTTTTACTATACTTAAAAATTACCTCTTTTAATTAATAAATGGACTTTCTATGATTTTTATAGGCTAAAATAATAATCCTTTAATCAAGAAACATTTTGTGTAAATGTTATGTGGAATAATCTAGATCCACAAAAAGTTTGATACTATTTTGATAATTTTTAATTAGCCACTTAATTCCATGCTTATTTTATTAATTAATAAATACTAAAATAGGAGGATAAATCATAAAATGGCTAAAGTGAGATTTTGGATTGATTGAAGACCTTGGAACACAAAACCCCTGTTGTTCCTTGGCAACTCTATTTTATTATTGATTTCATAATTTAAACTTGATAAATAATAAATATTCATATTGTTTGGTGAGTAATTAATCAAACTTAATCGTGAAGGAAAGTAATACTCAAGTAACTAATCTTAATTAGTCCTTTTAATCCATGTTTACACCTCTCATATATGTTAGTGTATCATCATTTCGAAGCATGCATCTTTAATTACATATAGTGAACGAAAGTGCCGACCCGTTAGTTGAGCAAGCTCCTGAGGCGGGTTTTCACTCAGAGGAGGTGGGGGTTAATATCTGTGGAACATCCGAGGAGTGTGACAACCTCAACACCACAGGCAAGCCCCGGAGCATACAACCATTTCCTTGTGTTTTAAACGTTATTCAAATAAGTGAGATAGGTTTTGGTGAATATCAATTGCTGCATGCCTGCCTTGTCTTTTTTATACCATTCCTTGTTACCCTTGTTAGTATGATAAGTTAGTCATGCTTAGCCTTGCTTAGTTGATAAGAGTCGAGTGGTGATTTCATCATTCGCAATTGTTCTTTACTTAGGAATTGTCCTGAGAGTTTAATAATGAAAATGCTTTAACTTGAGACCGAACGGAACATGGGTTATGTCTCTGGTGGGTGAGTCAACAGGGTTGCCTATCGTACTTGTTCCGTCTATGTCGATTGAGGACCATACTGTTGTCGGCCACCGTGTGGTCGGGACTTTGTAGTACTGGCCACATACTCCGGTAAGCCTAATATCCCGGCTATTTCATTATGTGAAAAGGAAACTGAGAACTAGGCGTGGAAGATGGTGAGAGTAGCGTGTACACATCCTATGGATCCACCAGGAGTGGCACAGGGAGGTGGAGTACTATGCTCTCGGGTAGCATAGACCGGTTCACGTCTTGGAGGATCCGAGTGAGGGTTGATATATGTAGGGTCGGGACCAGACCTAGACCTGCATATGTCGTGTGGCAAGAAAACCCCAGCTGGACCTAATCGATTCGAATCGCCGTGCTTCTTGGAGATGGAGACCCGATCCTCGTAGTTTAATAACTGAAACATTAGTATTATGCCCATGAGATAGTTTGGTTACTAAAGTGAATGAATTAGAATAGGTGCAAATTGGATATTTATAACTATTAACTTGAGCTAAAACCTTGAAAGTAAGGATCAATCTTTAGTAAGCTTTTCTGCAAAAGTTAATCTTGATTCTTGCTTTAGACTTAGCTTGATTCCCCTTAAGCCTGCATATCCTTGGAGTCTTTCCTTTTCATCGGTTAAGTCTTGTTGAGTACCTTTGTACTCAGGGTTTGTTAAACCCTTGTTGTAGGTGAGCCTCATGAGCAGCTAGGCTTTTGCCCCTGCTGCATGATGGTTTAGAAGGAAGAGTCCTAGCAGTAGACATTGTCATGCACCCTTGGGCAGGGTGACTCTCTTGTGCGTGATGTAATATAAGTGGTACCTGTTTTGCTACCCCACTACCTTGATGGCTAAAACTTATGGTTTGTAATAACTAAATAAATGGTTTGTAAAACTTATGGTTTGTAAGACTTCCGCTACTTACTCCGATGTAATATAATTGTATATTTGTACAACTGTTGTATTACTGCAATGTTTATGTAATGTATCCTGCTCGGAAATGAAATCGTGGATGATTCGGGGTTCCTCGAGGACACCCGACAGACTACCGGAGTTGTCTGACTCCTATGTGCAGTAGTCAGAAGTCTGAAAGACAATGACAAGCACATGTGGGCCATATAACTTGGGAGGTTCTGCCACAAGTCATCAATTAACCACTAATATAGTCTTGATCCTTGCTTTATTGTGTATACCGGGGAGTGGTTGATTAACTACTTATCAAGTGGTGGCTGTTAGTTCATCTAGACAAGATGTGAGAATGGTTGGTTGACTTGTTTTCGCATAGCAACTATAAGTTAACTCGAACAAGACATGAGAGCAGTGGCTAGTAAAAATAAAAAGGTTTTCAAATTATTCATCACGCAGTTGCTTTGTGCACCCGGTGTCGCAGAACCGACCAATTTATAAGAGTACAAGTACAATGGCAGCCCGCAAGCGGTCGCACTGTCATACTTGAACCCATATAAACCCGGTAGTCCGTCGAGTACCACGACGGGTCTCGATAAACGATTTACAACAACCAAGATCGTACATGATTCAACATACATGCCACATATTACATAAAGTTCGCAGATACATTTCTCCATCAGAGTACGAATAAAAGTTATTACAAACCGAGTTTGATAGATAAAAGCGGAAGCAAATTAAGTTTGAAAGTAACGTTTCCAACATAGTTTAGTACAGTGCCAAGATATAATCACGGTCCACAAAAGCATGTAGAAGGATTAATAAGAAGCCTGCCCAAGGCTTACTCCTCATCCACAACGGGATAGAAGCAACTCTTGCAATAACCATGAAATACAGTGCCATCTGCAACATGGGAAATAAAACCCTGAGTACGAGAAGGTACTCAGCTAGACTTACCCGCCATAAACCAGAAATAAAATGACTCCAAGGATTATGCAAGGCTGTATAAGTGGAGATAGCTTGACAACATTTTGCATAAAAGCAATTGACTTATTATACAATTAGGATTTCTTTTATCAATTATTTATAACTATCCATCTCTAGATTAGCAACTATCCTATGCCAAACATGTGGTATATCCATTTAAAAGCATACAATAGTAACCATAGCAGGTATTGTAATTCCATATTCATTCGAACCATGATGTTGCATAACACAGTTACTATGATGTTGGGACTAGCCAAGTTTCTCACTATCCGGGAGAGACGGCGATTTGAATCGATTTCAACCAGCTGGGAATTTATTCCTAACACAAACCCAGGTCTACCAGCCAAGATAGCCTTAGGTCACCTTTGGTACAACTCAGGTACACATTTCGCGGGTCCGTACTGCACCGCACAATCTGGGACACCAGATGCCAGGACGTTCAGGCCTAGCCTGCCCTTGGGCTCAGTCTGATCGCCCCCCGCAAGGAGCGCACAACAAAACGGGTCCTGGCCTGAGTTGAATTACTCGGCTTCGCGGTCAGAATGAGTTATCCGGCCAGCTAAGTGATAGGCATGCGTTCAATCTTGTCAGAAGCGCCAACAACGGTACAGTCCTTAATCGACACAGACAGGGATAGATTCACACCCAAGACCTCCATGTCTTGTTGCTTCTCTACCGACATCCCGCCCGATCTCCATTTACATTAACCATGGTTCTTTTCCACGATAGCAATTATAACCAACCGTGCTCCGGTATCCACCTATATCTCGTAGGTGACAGGAAATCACTCGACATCTACCGGTCTAAGCATGGCTAAGCATATGTTCGATCCTGGACCTATAGCGGTTAAAGGTGTAATAGCTGGACAAGGAATGTATATGCATCAAGTGGTTCCATTCAACTCTTATAACCTAATGCATCAATCATAAGTACTTAAGTAATCATTTGTAAAATACTGGGACACTTAGAATGCTCCGGGGCTTGCCTCGCAGAAAGGAAGTAGGGCAGTGATCAGGACACTCCGGAAGCTCTTCAGGATTCTACTCCATGCCTTCGGGAGCTGCGGCTTGCGGATCCTCCTGCTGGTCCCCTTCCTCTGCTTCTTCGAATTCCAGCAACGTTATTTCTTCCTCCGATCCTAGATGCATGAATATGG
This sequence comes from Miscanthus lutarioriparius, assembly GCA_904845875.1. Lineage (NCBI taxonomy): Eukaryota > Viridiplantae > Streptophyta > Magnoliopsida > Poales > Poaceae > Miscanthus > Miscanthus lutarioriparius. The sequence continues at coordinate 56,346,187 of CAJGYO010000007.1, read as the reverse complement.
CATAAGTATTACAAATGCATATATGTTATCAAGTGCATCATGTTTATTGAGTAGGTGCATATCTCTTCTCGATTATTTAATTACTACTACCACAATGCATCTACTATATCACAAAACAACAGCTACTTGTTTTACTCATAACAGGAGTTCTACTAATCCAAATGCAGTGATCCTAGACTTTCTGGAAAGCTTATCGAATTATCTACAACTTTGTTATTAACCATTTTTACAACAAACCTCATCTCTATCATGCAACTTAGCAAACTCCAGAATCTATCCAGAAACTATTTCAATTCATATTATAAAGTAACAATACTTCTACTTCATATAAGTATTCAAATCTTTACGACCAAAAGTCTACCAGCAGTTTAAGCATACCAAATACATCTAAGAAAACATAATGGTGAAGCCCAAACTATTTATTTAAATACCTTTATTATTTTATTTGAACCCCTAGGTTAAATAATAAACCTATACCAAATGTGCATCATAAATTCTCAGAAAATTACAGTGGCTTACTAGTGCTACCAATAGACTACTGTAAAAATTTCATGCCATTTTGCCAAGTAGAACATCCTATACAAAAATGACAAGGCAGCAAGGATTGAAATAGCATAAATAGAAAACCTTAGTGAAAAGTGTCAACCAACAGATTTCCTATTTTTCTTAGCATCCTTATGGTACTAGGATAACCTCCAACAAATTTCATGAATATTGGATTCCTAAATAATTTATAAAAATTTACACAAGGATCTCCTAATTATAAAAGAAAAATCTATAACTACAAATCTACACATGCACTCATCTTCAAATTTTTACCAGAGGTCATATATGCTAAGACTAGCTTACCACAGAAATTTCATAATTTTTGGAGCAAAGAAACTCTAGATATAAAATAAACAAATTTGAATGCATTCAAAAGCACATTTCAAATCTCTATTTAAATCTTCAAACATTTCTACTGCAAAAGTTAAGAACATATTTTTCCTAAATACTACACTTCCTAAGGAACACTAACAAATTTATTTCACAATTTTTGAAGCTACCAAACTGAAGATACAAAAATTACAAAACAACACCAGATCTGTATTTAAATGAACTAGCTTTAAAACAGGGAGTCGCTGACACGCGGGACCCACTGGTCAGTTGACCCCACCGGTCAGCGAAACAAAAACAGAGCCGGCGGCGCTACTCTACGGGCGCGGCTAGAACTCGACGGCGGCGAGTTCGCCGGCGGTGACATCTTCACCAGACGTTCTACTCGACGAGGCGCATCGTTTGCACTACTTGCCCGACCCTAACATCGACTCTAGTGACGACGGCGGCGGCCATGGTGGATCGGTGACGCTGGACGATGGCGCTACGCCGGTGATGACCTCGGTGGCTCGACCTAAAGCTCGGACGAGCACCAGTGTCCTACGACGAACCTATCGCGCAAGGTTTCACGGTCTACGGTGGAGGGAGGTGCCCCAGCCACAGTGACGGGCGCGGCGGGATGCTCCGGCGAGCTAGCGCACAGTGCCATTGCTTACCAGGTGTGGTCAGCTAGCGTGGGTGGAGGCAGTGGGTCGCTGTGGAGCAAGTGGTGCTGCTGCGGTGACGATTGGGCAGCTCATCGCGAGCCTGCGCACGGCTATGGCGACGACGGTGCTGCGGGAGGTCGGCGGCTCTGCTGTGGCGAAGGAGGCCGAGAAAAACAAAATGAGGGCACTGGGCGTTGCGGGCGACCGTTGGAGTGTTGAAGCCGCGCTCAGGCGCATCGTGGCCTGCGCGGTTAGGGCAACGGCGACGCGCGACCATTGTGACCTCCACGCGGCGCTCGGTTCCTGCCGGTGTTGGCCACTGAACATTTTGATTCAGTCGATTCAGACAAGGAATGCCGAGCCTGATGACGTGTTTTGACGTTCATCTAACTGCTAATCCATAGCTCTATTGCGTAAACCATCTAAATAGAACTTGTAGACCGATGTACCATCTACAACTTTTGTTCAAGAATCTAGTTCTAATTCGCAACTGAGGCAGAGTAAAATCATGCTTAAGGTCAGCTTGTCAGGCTGTCAGTGATCCAGGACTTAGAAAAATTCGTTAAGTGTTGAAAGCTTGATTTTGCTGGTTTTTGTGGGACCCATTCAAGCATGTTAGAAGCTAAATCAGTCCATGACCTAAAAATAAAAGTTGTTCCTTATGTCAAACACTACAACTTTGCTTTAGTGATGTCCTCCATGCAAGGTCTCTAACACCTAGTTCAAATTTGGTCAAACATGTCACTTTTAAATGATGATACACATCAAAGCATGGCTTAATGACCTAATTACCCCTAACCATGAATATCAAAGTTGTTCATAATGATACTCTAGACATGTTCAAGCAATTTGCAAGGTCATTCAATCATTTCATGTAGTAGTCACTCATAGAGCTAGCTAGTGTAATCACATGGAGCTTAAATGTTGGTTCATGAAATGTAACCATGAATAAGGTCCTATTTGCTACCCTAGTGTGGCTACATGTTTGTGTGACTCACATCCACCAAGTACATGTGTGCACTCATGATCATATGCATAGATACATGGAGACATGAAATAACGAGAAAAGTTGCATATGTTTAAGAAACATGCGATAACAAGCAAACGTTACAGATGTTTCAATCTAATGTTTCAATGGTAAATGCTTGTTTATGAATGCTTGATGATCATGCTCATGTTATGCAAGTCATGTTATGCAAGGCTAATACCCGAGATGTTACAGCCCCTCCCCCTTATAAAAATCTCGTCCCGAGATTTGCAAGACCTACCATTCTTGGAAAAGGCGGGATAAACTTCTTGTAGATAATCTTCTCTTTCCCATGTTGCATCTTGTTCACTATGATTGTTCCACACCACCTTATAGAACTTAATAATCTTACTCCGTGTTACTCTCTCCATCTCCTCTAATACTCGAATTGGCTTTTCTTCATAGGTCAAATCCGATTGAAGATGCACGTTGGTGGGTGCAATAGCTTCTTCCGGTACTCGAAGACATTTCTTCAACTGAGAAACATGGAACACATCAAATATTGCACTCATTTCTAGTGGAAGTTGTAACTTGTACGCAACATTTCCTTTTCGTTCCAAAATTTTGTATGGCCCTACATATCTTGGTGAAAGCTTCTTTTTCATCCCAAATCTCTTCACACCTTTCATGGGTGATACTCTTAAGTATACATAGTCACCCACCTCAAACGTCAGTGGTCTTCTTCTTCTGTCGGCATAACTCTTCTGTCTTGATTGAGCTGCCTTCATGTGTTGTTGGATGATACTTACTTGTTCTTCGGCTTCATTGACAAAGTCAATACCAAAGTATCTCCTTTCACCTGGCTCAATCCAATTCAATGGAGTTCGACATTTTCTACCATATAAGGCTTCAAATGGAGCCATCTTGATACTCGCTTGATAACTGTTGTTATAGGAGAATTCAACTAAAGGTAACCATTTCTCCCATGAACCCTTTGAAGATATAACACAAGCTCTAAGTAAATCTTCTAGGATTTGGTTCACTCGCTCTGTCTGTCCTGAAGTTTGCGGATGATAAGCTGAACTTCTGATTAGCTTGGTTCCCAAAGCCTGGTGTAAGTGCTCCTAGAAACGAGCTATGAACTGTGGTCCTTGATCTGAGATTATAGTCCTGGGTACTCCATGCAGTCTCATGATCTGGGAAACATATATCTCAGTGTATTTCCCAACTATATACCGTGTGTTCACGGGTATAAAGTGTGCCGACTTGGTGAGCCGATCAACAATAACCCATATTGAATCGTGACCTTGTGGTGTCATTGGAAGGCCTGTGATAAAGTCCATGCTGATTTCCTCCCATTTCCATCCTGAAATCGGCAATGGCTGAAGTAATCCAGCAGTTTTCATATGGACAACTTTTACTCTACTGCAGTTATCACACCTAGCAACATAGGCTGCGATTTCTTCCTTCATCTTAGTCCACCAAAAATGGGTTTTCAAATCTTGATACATCTTACTACTACCCGGATGGATAGACAATTTAGACGATTGAGCTTACTCTAAAATTTGATTCCTTAGCTCACGGTCTTTTGGTACCACAAGTCGGTCCTCAAACCATAATACACCTCTTTCGTCCAATCTAAAATGCTTGGTCTCTTGCTCTTGCATTTTTCTCTTGATGTGACTTATTCTACATCATGTCTTTGCAAATCTATGATTTTGCTCTCAAGTGAACAACTCGATCGTGATATTGTGTAGTACAATGAGGATGTAACAAGTTGAATCCATCTTCCAATAATGCTTCTATAGTGTTGCAATGAGACTTCCGACTCAAAGTGCATACGCTACTACATTAGCTTTACCCGAATGGTAGTGCACTTCTAAATTATAGTCCTTAATTAGCTCTAACCATCTTCGTTGTCTCATGTTCGATTCATTCGGGTAAAGATATACTTGAGACTTTTTGTGGTCAGATATAGATATGACATACATTGCCCAACAAGTAATGTCTCCATATCTTTAATGCATGAACAACGGTACGCAAGTTCCAAATCATGTGTAGGGTAGTTGACTTCATGTTTCCTCAATTGTCGAGAAGCATATGCAATTACCCTTCCTTCTTGCATAAGCACACATCCCAAACCTATTCTCGATGCATCACAAAATACATCGAAAGGCTTTTCAATGTCTGGGTTGTGCTAGCACAAAGTGTAGTCAACAAAGTTCGAGGGTGTGAAAAGTCGCTTCACATTCGGTGTCCATTTGTACTTCTCATCTTTTCAAGTAGTCGGTCATGGGCTTAGCTATCTTTGAGAAATCTGGAATGAAGCACGATAATATCCCGCTAACCCTAGAAAACTCGAACTTCATGAACCGAAGTTGGGGCTTTCCAATCCATGACCTCTTGTACTTTTGATGGGTCTCAGAGATTCCATCTCTTGATAAGATGTGACATAAAAAAGGTACTTTGCTCAACCAAAATTCACATTTGCTAAACTTGGCATATAGCTTATGCTCCCTCAATCTGGATAGGACAATCCTCAGATGCTCTTCATGATCTGACTCATTTTCTGAATAAATCAATATATCATCGATAAACACGACCACGAACTTGTCGAGTTCGGGCATGAATACCGAGTTCATCAGGTACATGAAGTAGGCTGGAGCATTTGTTAGTCCGAAAAACATAACCAAATACTCGTATAAACCATACCTAGTAGAGAAAGCAGTTTTAGGTATATCCTCTGGCCAGATCTTTATTTGATGGTAGCCTGACCTCAAGTCAATTTTGGAGAATACCTTTGCCTTCGCTAGCTGATCGAACAAGATGTCGATGCGAGGCAATGGATATTTGTTCTTGATGGTCACAGCATTGAGTGGTCTGTAATCTACATACATTCTCGTGACTTATCCTTCTTTTTTTTCACAAACAAATTTGGACATCCCCATGGAGATGAGCTAGGTTGAATAAGACCTTTGTCCAATAGATCTTGCAATTGAACCTTAAGTTCTGCTAACTCATTGGGTGGCATTCTATAGGGCCTTCTTGATATGGGTGCTGTACCTGGCACTAACTCAATCTTGAATTCCACCTCCCTATTAGGTGGTAAGCCTGGTAATTCCTCTGGAAATACATCCGGAAACTCACAAACTATGGGGATATCACTAAGTGTGGTGGCTTGGATAGCACAAGCTAAATGTTGGAGTTCAAAATTGCGGGAGAGTGGTACTAGAAAAGCATTCCCTCCCGTGGGTTCTCTCAACATAATAGTACGGGTGCTGGTGTCAATAAGAGCACCATGATACTTCATCCAATTCATACCTAAGATTACACTAATGGATAACCCGGGCAATATTATCAAATCCGTTGTATACTCCCTCCCTTGTATAGAGATGAGCACATTTTGACTATCTTTTGGTAGTGACAAGTACCCTATTTGAACTTATGTTATAACCCCTTTGCTTACTTCAATTATTTCTTGATCATGTCTAGATGCAAATGCTTGACTCATAAATGAATGAGAAGCTCCCGAATCAAATAAAACAACAATGGGATGCTTGTTGACGAGAAACACACCAGTAGTGACAACTTCTCCCATGGGCACTTCCTCAACCGCATGTATAATGCATGTATCCTGGGACGTGCCCTTGTGTTCTTTGTCTCTCGATTGTTCGATTTGGGTTGCCATTCTTCTTGGGGTGGGGGCATTCCTTGGACCAATGACCTAGTTGGTTGCAGTTGAAACATGGTTGATTACGAATCCGGTGGACCTATCTGATCGCCATTTCCTTTTGGTAAGGCAATAGTGAACGCATATACGAGCGGTTTTGTGGCCTATTATTACGAGCTTTAGGTGGTGGAGGTCTAAACTTGGGTGCAGGTGGACGGAATTGTGGCCTAGCTGTGATAGGCGCTTTTGACTGGAAAGATCCGGAGGCACCGGCCTCAAATGCCCTCTTGCGACCCTTGGCAACTGCATGCATGTTATTGTGGTTTTCCTGGGTCAAGGCATCACTAATAAACTCATTGTACGTGGCACACCTAGAATTTGCCATAGTCTTCATCAGTTTAGTACCCAGACCTCGCTTGAAGCTCTCTATCTTTTTCTCCTCGGTATCCACAAAACCTAGAGCATATCTGGACAAGTTGTTGAATGCGTGCATATATTCTGTGAGTGACTTTGTTCCTTGAGTGAGCCTCATAAATTCGGCCGCTTTCATGCGCATCAGGCCTGAGGGAATATGATGTCCCCTAAAAGCCAGCTTGAACTGTTGCCAGGTAACTCGCGCATTAGCAGGCAAGGATGACAGGAAATGTGTCCAGCAGATCCCTGCTGGTCCTTGCAATTGATGAGAAGCATACTCGACTTTCAAATGCTCGGTGACTCTTAACAAGCGAAACTTACGCTCAATGGTGTTGAGCCACTCGTCGACTGTAGTGGTTCCTCACCACCTTGAAGATAGGAGGCTTTGTATCCAAAAATTCCTTGAATGTATGTTGTCTTGATTTGGCTCGGCCCCTGGTTCTTTGTGGGTGGCCACGGCGGTGTTTTTGCTGATGAGGCGCAGAGCTTCTTCCATTGTCCTTTGGCTCCCCAAGAGGCGAAAGCAAAGAACTCCCGAAAGCGCGGTGGCGGTGGTGGTGGTAAGTCATCACCATTGCCATCGTGATCGCTACTGACTCCAAACACGGGTGCGTGGTCATCTGCTGAAGTTGCAACAATAAGCGATTATTGGTTGATGTCAAGAGATTGCAGATGAATCATAATCATGCCAAACTGAAATTACTGGAGAAAATTCTCAAATTCACAATAAAAACAGAGGCATAACAATTCATTCTCGCAACATGGCATCCCCAATTTGACCACTTATCGTGCTCATAACGCATGCAAATTTAAATCATGATCACCAACAAGGAACGGAATTGCATTGATGTTCAACCAAAAGTGCGATAGTCGTGCGATTCACAATATTACATGATAGTCGGATTACCCATACTAAATTCGAACTACAGGTCCATTACATGAATAAAGGTGATACACTAGCCCTTCCACTAAGTGTTAAGCGATCTAATCTTCATCATGATCACTATCGAGGTCAGATGTAGGATCATCTCCTTCCTCAAGCTCCACATCTTCTTCAGGCTCCACTTCTTCTTCTTCCTCGTCCTCCTCTAGATCCATCTCCGCGGCTCCAGGCGGAACGTAAGAGTGGAGCTGGTTATTCAGCTGATGAACCTCCTCATGTAGGTTGTCGTTGTATTCTTCCGCATTGGCTAGTTGCTGCTCTAGCTCAAACTGTTGAGCTCTCAGAACATCTTCCCTGGACCAGGCTTCATTCCTCTGATGAGTTAACTGAGCCATCTCTACATTGAGCCTCTCAATCTCGGCGTCGTGCTCCCTCTGAAGGTGACGTCGGTCATCGTGGGCATGACCAAGAGCACCAGACACACGTCTTAGGCTACCTTCTACTCCATCTAACACCCTCATCACTGCGAACATGGCGCTCATGGCAGGGTTATCGTTGTTCTGCCCTTCTGCTGCACCAATATCCAAAGGTCTTCCTCTTGCCTGCTGCCATGAATCAGTGGAGGGGTTGCCCCTCGGAAAGACTACAACCAAAGTGGCTGCCAGCTCCTGAGGAAAACGATCCATGATATCCCTCGGTATCCCAAAGGCTGCCCTGCCAGCTGCTTCTTCAGCAGTCCTGCTAGTTGACTCATAACACCAACCTGTCCACTTAGAATCGTCACCTCAGGGACGAACAACGGCCTCCATAGTAACCAAGAGACCTTCCCCCAATTGCTCATTCGCCCAGAAGTAGCGGGGCTCCATTCCATCAGGATAGCCGACATAGCTGAGCACCCTCCACAAGAGTGTAGGCATCCCAAACTCTCCAAGAAACGTGTGACGTTGACGGGTACGTGGAGCAAGCTGACGGCTGGGAGCTCTGCCTTCGGTGGACTTGCGAGCGGTCTGCTTTGTGCGTGCCATCTACACCATTAACATGTACCACTTGGTGAGACAAGACCATGACTGATAAGAGTTACATAACCGAGTAAGAATTTTATAAGGGGAGGAACAATTTAATTACGTGAATGGTAATTATCATGATGCATGCTCGTTCCGTACGTCCTCATAAACTTAGGAAAAACATTTGTTTCTAACGGTAGACACGGTGGCATACATTCGTTCCCTCATATATAGCGTAACTAGTCGAGCTACACGTTTCGTTGTTAGTGTACCTACATAAGAATTTTCATTTTAGCCCTAAACCCATATGAAATATGTAGAATGTAATTTGTAAATACTTCCATATATGTATACCCATACATATACTTCCGTATCAATCTACCCGACAATAATTTAAACCCACAATTAAATACGCACCATATACACATGCAAGCATGCATACATAGACGTACCAAAGCTAACTCTCCCTGACTGCACGCTCACATCTTGCGGTCATACACTCATCATCTTACCTTGTCGTAGAGGCATTTGATCCATACATTACCATTCAAGTGAATGGCATCCATACAATAGCACGCCGTATGGACGACGAAGTGAAAACCCCCATGTTAGTACTTAAATAGCCACCTAATAGTCCTTAATTTGGGCATAAAGAAAGTGATCATTGGCACACTTAAGATTTCAAATACCTATTATCTAGCTATCACTTGCTAGAGAAGGGTTTTTGGAAACAAAAACTTTTGTTTTTAAATACACATGTGACGATTAACGTTAAATCTTGCCCTAATACCAGCTGTCGCAGAACCGACCAATTTATAAGAGTACAAGTACAATGGCAGCCCACAAGCGGTCGCACTGTCATACTTGAACCCATATAAACCCGGTAGTCCGTCGAGTACCACGACGGGTCTCGATAAACGATTTACAACAACCAAGATCGTACATGATTCAACATACATGCCACATATTACATAAAGTTCGCAGATACATTTCTCCATTAGAGTATGAATAAAAGTTATTACAAATCGAGTTTGATAGATAAAAGCGGAAGCAAATTAAGTTTGAAAGTAACGTTTCCAACATAGTTTAGTACAGTGCCAAGATATAATCACGGTCCACAAAAGCATGTAGAAGGATTAATAAGAAGCCTGCCCAAGGCTTACTCCTCATCCACAGCGGGATAGAAGCAACTCTTGCAATAACCATAAAATACAGTGCTATCTGCAACATGGGAAATAAAACCCTGAGTACGAGAAGGTACTCAGCTAGACTTACCCGTCATAAACCAGAAATAAAATGACTCCAAGGATTATGCAAGGCTGTATAAATGGAGATAGCTTGACAACATTTTGCATAAAAGCAATTGACTTATTATACAATTAGGATTTCTTTTATCAATTATTTATAACTATCCATCTCTAGATTAGCAACTATCCTATGCCAAACATGTGGTATATCCATTTAAAAGCATACAATAGTAACCATAGCAGGTATTGTAATTCCATATTCATTCGAACCATCATGTTCCATAACACAGTTACTACGATGTTGGGACTAGCCAAGTTTCTCACTATCCGGAGAGGCGGCGATTGAATCGATTTCAACCAGTGGGAATTTATTCCTAACACAAACCCAGTCTACCGACCCACGATAGCCTTAGGTCACCTTTGGTACAACTCGGTACACATTTGTGGGTCCATATCTGCGCCGCACAACTGGGACACCGGATGCGAACGTTTCAGCCTAGCACGCCCTTGGCTTAGTCTAATCGCCCCCGCAAGGAGCGCACAACAAAACGGGTCCCGGCCTGAGTTGAATTACTCGGCTTCGCGGTCGGAACGAGTTATCCGGCCAACTAAGTGATAGGCATGCGTTCAATCTTGTCAAAAGCGCCAACAACAGATACGGTCCTTAATCGACATGAGACGAGGATAGATTCACACCCAAGACCTCCATGTCTTGTTGCTTCTCTATCGACATCCCTTGGTCTCCATTTACATTAACCATGGTTCTTTTCCACGATAGCAATTATAACCAACCGTGCTCGGTATCCACCTATATCTCTCGGTGACAGAAATCACCCGACTTCTACCGGTCTAAGCATGGCTAAGCATATGTTCGATCCTCGGACCTATACCGGTTAAAGGTGTAATAAATTTGGACAAGGAATGTATATGCATCAAGTGGTTCCATTCAACTCTTATAACCTAATGCATCAATCATAAGTACTTAAGTAATCATTTGTAAAATCTTTGGGAGACTTAGAATGCTAGGGGCTTGCCTCACGAGAAAGGAAGTAGAGGCGGTGATCGGGACACTCCGGAAGCTCTTCAGATTCGCATTCCACGCCGGAGGCTGCGGCTTGCGGATCCTCCTGCTTTGGTCCCCTTCCTCAACTTCTTGAATTCCAAGCAACGTTATTTCTTCCTCCGATCCTAGATGCATGAATATGGCATAAGTATTACGAATGCATATATGTTATCAAGTGTATCATGTTTATTGAGTAGGTGCATATCTCTTCTCGATTATTTAATTACTACTTCCACAATGCATCTACTATATCACAAAACAGCAGCTACTTATTTTACTCATAACAGGAGTTCTACTAATCCAAATGCAGTGATCCTAGATTTCTGGAAAGCTTATCGAATTATCTACAACTTTGTTATTAACCATTTTTACAGCAAACCTCATCTCTATCATGCAACTTAGCAAACTCCAGAATCTGTCCGGAAACTATTTCAATTCGTCTTATAAAGTAACAATACTTCTACTTCATATAAGTATTCAAATCTTTATGACCAAAAGTCTACCAGCAGTTTAAGCATACCAAATACATCTAAGAAAACATAATGGTGAAGCCCAAACTATTTATTTAAATGCCTTTATTATTTTATTTGAACCCCTAGGTTAAATAATAAACCTATACCAAATGTGCATCATAAATTCTCAGAAAATTACAGTGGCTTACTAGTGCTACCAATAGACTACTGTAAAAATTTGATGCCATTTTGCCAAGCAGAACATCCTATACAAAAATGACAAGGCAGCAAGGCTTGAAATAGCATAAATAGAAAACCTTAGTGAAAAGTGTCAAGCAATAGATTTCCTATTTTTCTTAGCATCCTTATGGTACTAGGATAACCTCTAACAAATTTCGTGAATATTGGATTCCTAAATAATTTATAAAAATTTACACAAGGATCTCCTAATTATAAAAGAAAAATCTATAACTACAAATCTACACATGCACTCATCTTCAAATTTTTACCACAGCTCAGATATGCTAAGACTAGCTTACCACAGAAATTTCATAATTTTTGGAGCACAGGAACTCTAGATATAAAATAAACAAATTTGAATGCATTCAAAAGCACATTTCAAATCTCTATTTAAATCTCCAAACATTTCTACTACAAAAGTTAAGAACATATTTTTCCTAAATACTACACTTCCTAAGGAACACTAACAAATTTATTTCACAATTTTTGAAGCTACCAAACTGAAGATACAAAAATTACAAAACAACACCAGATCTGTATTTAAATGAACTAGCTTTAAAGCAGGAGTCGCCGACACGGGACCACTGGTCAGATTGACCCCACCGGTCGTGAAACAAAGCAGTAGCAGTGGGCGCTACTCTATGGGCGCGGCTAGAACTCGACAGTGGCGAGTTCGCCGACGGTGACATCTTCACCAGACGTTCTACTCGACGAGGCGCATCGTTTGCACTACTTGCCCGACCCTAACATCGACTCTAGTGACGACGGCGGCGGCCATGGCGGATCGGTGACGCCGATTGACGACGGCGCTTACGCCGGTGATGACCTCGGTGGCTCGACCTAAAGCTCGGACGAGCACCATTGTGTCCACTGGCGAACCTATCGCGCGCAAGGTTTCACGGTCTCACGGTGGTGGGAGGTGCCCCAAAGAACGGTGACGGGCGGCGGGGATGCTCGGCGAGCTAAGCGCGCAGCGCCATTGCTTACTTACAAGTGCGGTCAGCTAGCGCGGGTGGAGGCGGTGGGTGTTGGGGAGCTAGTGGTCTGCTGCTGCGGTGACCATTAGGCGGCTTGTCGCGAAACTGCGCAGACGGCTATGGCGATGGCGGTCTTTGCTTTCGGTGTTGCTGGAAGCTCGGCGGCTCTCTTGTGGCGAAGAAGGAGGCCGGGAAAAAACGAAATGAGGTATTTGGGCCAGGGCGAACGTTGGAGTGTTGAAAGCGCCAGCGCGCGCGTCGTGGCTGGCGGGTCGTGGAGAACGGCGACGCTGCCAGCCGCGACCACCGCGACCTCCGCTGGCGCTTTCGGTTCCGCGGTGTTGGCCATCGAACATTTTGATTGATCGATTCGGACAAGGAATGCCGAGAACTGACGGCGTGTTTTGACGTTCATCTAACTGCTAATCCATAGCTCTATTGCGTAAACCTTCTAAATGGAACTTGTAGACCGATGTACCATCTACAACTTTCGTTCAAGAATCTAGTTCTAATTCGCAACCGAGACGGAGTAAAATCATGCTTAAGGTCAGCTTGTCAAATGTATCGGTGATCCGGGACTTAGAAAAATTCGTTAAGTGTTGAAAGCTTGATTTTGCTGGTTTTGTGGGACCCATTCAAGCATGTTAGAAGCTAAATCAGTCCATGACCTAAAAATAAAAGTTGTTTCTTATGTCAAACACTACAACTTTGCTTTAGTGATCTCCTCCATGCAAGGTCTCTAACACCTAGTTCAAATTTGGTCAAACATGTCACTTTTAAATGATGATACACATCAAAGCATGGCTTAATGACCTAATTACCCCTAACCATGAATATCAAAGTTGTTCATAATGATACTCTAGACATGTTCAAGCAATTTGCAAGGTCATTCAGTCATTTCATGTAGTAGTCACTCATAGAGCTAGCTAGTGTAATCACATGGAGCTTAAATGTTGGTTCATGAAATGTAACCATGAATAAGGTCCTATTTGCTACCCTAGTGTGGCTACATGTTTGTGTGACTCACATCCACCAAGTACATGTGTACACTCATGATCATATGCATAGATACATGGAGACATGAAATAACGAGAAAAGTTGCATATGTTTAAGAAACATGCGATAACAAGCAAACGTTGCAGATGTTTCAATCTAATGTTTCAATGGTAAATGCTTGTTTATGAATGCTTGATGATCATGCTCATGTTATGCAAGTCAAGTTATGCAAGGCTAACACCCGAGGTGTTACACCCGGATGCGAAAAAGCGCACTAATTACAGTTAACACCATAAGTTTTAAAAAATGACCATAGTCAAATAGAAGTTTGAACCGCGGTTAACACCATAAGTTTTAAAAAACGGTGTTAACTTCTACCTTTTTTTTCTATTTGACTTATTTAAGCCGCGACAGACTCCGTATCATCATTATCACTTAAAAAATTAGCTAAAAATGAAGTACTCCTCCATACACATTTCCAAAGTTAAATTAATCAGTGCAAAACATTAGTGCTTAGTGGTGACTTCTAAGTGCTTTAACACAGCCGGATGGAGTCGACGACCTCAATGGAGACGAGTGTGCTGGTGATGGTGCCGGTGCCGGTGAACAGCCCGCTCTCCGTGGCCAGCCCGATCAGCTTGCCGGTCACCACTCCCAGGAGCAGGCCAGCAGCTGCATGCAGGCATTCACCCAAAGTTTTTCAGATTAGTTTGCAGCATCAAACATGCAGAGATACTTGCTTCATTACAAAGCAGAAGTGACGCTGATACAATAAAGTGAGAAACTATATGCATGGTACTGAAGAGCATGCAACTTGACACACAAAAGGAACCAGCTAAAGTAACAACTACAAGGGTTACTACTAAGAACTGACAATCTTAAAAGTTGCATAACGTGAGATGGAAGCTAAGAGCACTGTTCGCTTCTCTTATAATCCATACTTTTCAGCTTGTTTTTTCAGTCGGAACAGTGTCAGTGTTTCGGCTTGTTTTTTCAGCGAAGCGAACGGGGCCTAAAAAATAGTGTTGCTTTCTCTAATGGAGATAACTGCATTGGGTAGTTTCAAACTTTGAGAACTTACAAAATGCTCACGTGCCATTCACTGTGTGGGGAATTGGGAATGCTTCAGAATAATGTCTCAATCACACTAGGCAAACTACTTTCCTCAGATTACTGTCACTTGGGTTCTTAAACTCTAGCTGGAGAATACTATGTATGTCTTCAGATTATGTCACTAAACAGTTGGACTTACTAACAGACATGCAGCCTGTTCGGTTGGCTGGTTCGTATCGTTGCTGGTTCGTTTATGTGAGAGAGAAGTACTGCTGACTGGTTCAAGTGAACAGTGTCCATGTGAGGGGGCTGGCCAGCCTAGCCAGCCAGCCCCAGCCGATCACGCTGATGAGCAGAAACCAACAGATCCACACTGAAAGGGCATTAATGCACAACTAAAGCAACAAATGCAATCAGGCTGAATGTACATTAAAATGGTTGACGCAGATGGCTGGAATAAGCAGTACAACATCAACCCACCAAAAACATATAACCATAAATGAATACAGTATATGTACAGCTTAACTGATAAAATGAATTAGCAGTTCACAGATAGCCGAAGCCTGAAGTATGTACAGTACTCCAGCTTAAAACCAAAAATATCACATTAATGCTAGCTAGACAATGAATCAGAATTGCTACTTGCTAGAGCATCATATCTGCTCATGATAGAAAATATCACATTTTTGCAGCAACTTGTCGACAGCATTTGACACACCCTACACAGAGGCCATATGACAAAATCCAATCGCATGAGGTGCCACTCGATCGGCTAGCAACGCCGAGTATCATGATCACGAATTTCTTTATCTATCTACTCTGGTTGATCAAAATTTTACCAACTTTCAGATGCAAAACTTCAATAGAATTCAATTTGCGAGCATGGACAGCAGGGGAGGGGTGGATTTGGAGATGAATGTGCAGACCTATGCACGCACCAAGCCACCAGAGCGGCGCCGCCGTCAAACTCGCCTCTGCCGCCTGCCTTCATCACTTCCTCCTTCACGCAAGGCTGCAATCCCATGGCACCCAGCACCCGTGGAGCGAGATCTCTGAGGAGACTCCGTGATGTCGGGCCGCCACCGCCGCCCTGCCCTCGACCTGGCCCTACCTGGAGGATGGCGGCGGGTGGACGGTGCCTGGAGGATGGCAACGGACAGCAGCGGTTGGACTGCGGCGCACGGATGCAGCGACGGGCGGATGGCGGCGCGCGGTTGGGGCGACAGGTGGACGGCGGCGGGTGGAACCCTTGAAGAAGATTTTTTTTTTAAATTAAGAAGAATATTTTCATCTAACTATAGTACTTAAATCATACACCCTAACTATACTACTCAAAACATTATTTTTACAATTATGGATTTACCGTTTTACCCTTGATTGAATAAAACAACTATGAAAAAAGAATTACCACTCCATTATTTGGAGTCCTAACCCCCTCAATTTGCGAGGCTTTGGGAGGCCTTGTGGTGCATATGGGCCCACCGACCATAGACACATCTAACACCTCCGTCGCCTCCCTTATTGACGCCTCTCAATGCCTCTACCTTCCTAGCCGTCGGATCGCTCGTCGTGAGCCGTCGAAATTCCCCACAACCATTGTAAAAAAATTTCAATCAATATACCAATGGCAGGCATATGATACACCAGCTGATAAAGATTGCTATAGCGTCTTGTTCTTGTTCAGTCCGGAAAAATAGAATCGAATTCATTGGCTCTCGGCCCAATTAGTGTGGTAGCCGAATAGATAGATGACTACTCATGTAAAATATTAATAATGTTAATACTAATTATAGGCTTTAAAATCAGTTTAAGATATCCGCTTCTCTTTTGAGGAGAATAGGGCATACTTCATTAGTTTGCATTGTCCATTAGATTCGTTTATGCATAGCCAAATGAACATGTATTATCAGTTTTTTACTTATTTTGCAAAATTCCTTCTGCTAAATGCTGATGCCAAAATTAAGAGAGAAGCATCATATTATGTAATTTATCTGGAGTACAGCAGGGTTACTTCTATAAAACTAAATTAATATGTCTATGATTAAGGAGGCAAATATCTGGGAATATGTAAACATAAAGTTCAACAAAAACACATGACACCACATAATTTTGTTAATAATTGTTATAATTTGATTTTTTTCGAAATAGAGAATATTTACTATACCTTCCTTCTCAACCATGTGCTTTGCTAGTTCTTCCTCCTGCTGGAGCCACTTGTGCCTCTTCTCAGCGCTTTTCTTTTCCTTGTGAGTGTTTGGAGGGGGAATCTCAGACTATCAGAGCCTTGTCTGACTCATTGTGCAGGCCCAAGCAAAATGCAATCCTGGAGTTGTGCCTCATTTGTCGAGTAGACATCACAAGTCTTCTTAGATACCGTCCAACTGTTAGCAACTTGATGACATGATCAATGGTGGCATCAATCGCCCCATTCCTGATGGCCTTGTTACTTATTAGCATGCTTTCAGAATCAGCAACAGGATTCTCGGAGTCTAACATCAACCTTTTGGCAAATATCAGCAAGGGAAATCTTTGAGAGTCGCCAGTGTGGAGAATTTTTGCTATCTCTCCTAACAGGAACCTTAGAAATTACAATTATAGCCCATTTGTGGCACTGAATATGAAATCCTTGAGCCAAAGTGGGTGCATTCTGGGCAGCTTACAAGACGCTTCCTTTAGCATCACTATACTCCAACTGAATTGTCCTAATTTTGCCGAAGTAGAAAGATACCAGCAGCACTTGTCTACACCAATATCTGCACATAA
This sequence comes from Miscanthus lutarioriparius, assembly GCA_904845875.1. Taxonomy (NCBI): domain Eukaryota; kingdom Viridiplantae; phylum Streptophyta; class Magnoliopsida; order Poales; family Poaceae; genus Miscanthus; species Miscanthus lutarioriparius. The sequence continues at coordinate 56,328,935 of CAJGYO010000007.1, read as the reverse complement.
TCAAATAAAAATTTCAACTCACCAACTAGTTTCAGCGAGGGTGTTTCTGATTTCATGGATATATGATTAATTGGAGTACAGCCTAGAAGCCAACACATCAACAAAGTGGAGAGAAACCGAAGACATACTTCATCGTATTTCTTATGACCAATATGGAAAATCAACACAAACAAGAATGTAACAGTTAAATCTCAAACTGCGGGAGACCAAGCTTGATTGAAATCTCAAACTGTTCCTAAATTTGCCAATTTGCCGAATCTGTTTAGAGCCATGCTTTCGCAGTGGTTTGACAGCCATTCCAATCTCAGTAGCCTATATAAGTGATTCGAGAGATATGAACAAAGGCACAAATAAGAGTTCATCAAGCACATGCAGCGGCAGTTTCACTTTCTTCATCACGGCTCACCCTGATGGTGTCCGCCATGAATTCCAGCTGCCCCAGCCTCCCTAGAACCTCTAGCAACTCGGCCTCTGACTGCAGAAGAGTCGAACACACAGCAAAATGGATCAGAAGCGGTTAATGCCAACATCAACAAATCAGAAACAGAATCAACAAACAGGGAAGCAATGGAGGAACCTTCTCTTGGGCATCGGAGAGAGCCGCCTTGACACGGAACGCCTCGGCGACCATGTTGTTATCGCTCTTGTTTCGCGGCGAAGCGCCGCCGTCGTTGTTGACAACCTCGGCGTGGTCAGAGCTGCAGAGGCTGGGCACTGCAGGAGCCCTCGGGGAGGAGGAGCGGCGGTTGGCCCGGGGTGGGGTGCCCTGGCGCCTCCGGTGCAGGAAGCACGATAAGCGCGGGGTCGAGTCGCTCGGCGATGGAGTCGCGGCGCGCGCACAAATCTGCCTCTTCTTATACACGGTCGCGCTAAGTGGGACTAAGCTCGTTCATCAACAGAAGCTAATGTCATCCACAAAAGCCACCGCCATGGTCGTTGTCGCCTGCTTTGCTCCGGTCACCGAAGAGCTGCTGCAGCACAGCCTGCAAGCTCCGCTCGCCATGGCCGCCCCCACCTGTTCTGCTCACTGCAAAGGACGCAACCGCCCAGCAGCCCGCCTGCTCCACCCGCCGAGAATGTCCAGCCACTCGCGACGGAGCTCTCCAGGCCGGCCCGCGGCTGATCTCTCCTGCGCCGCGCAAGCAGCGACCGCCCGCTGCGGGGGTCGCTCGCGGAGGAGACCGCCCGGGACGCTGATGAAGTGGGACGAATCTCACAGACGTGGCGCTGAAAGGGGAGCTTGCAGATGATCAACTCTCTGCTCTTCTCTTCTGGAACTTGCGAATCTCCCGAAGCGCGACGGGGCCCGGCGGAAGCTATGGTTCTTCACGCTGCTAGTGGTCGGGGTTGACTTGCGCGCCGCCTTGGTCGCGCGCTGCTTGCGTGACATATTTTAGGATTATTAGAAACGCTGCTAGTGGTCTAATAGCTGGGTTGACTTCATGTATCATTTTTTATTTTTTTATTTACATTTAGTTGAACAGGTTTGGATCGAGAGAAAAAAGGACAACAAGATTAGCAAAAAGACCTCAGAATAGAAAAATAAATTGGAGAAGAAATAGCATATATAGATAATGGAGGACTCGGTACGGTAACCGTGTACGTGACAGACAACTCTCTCTTGCTCCTAAGAGAAATTTGAACATTCACTAAGATAAATGCCCGTGCGCTGCAACGGATACACATTGTGGGGGACGATTGCATGAAGCCGGGTGGACATCGTGCGTCGGTTGAATGTTTTTTCTATAGATAAATCTGATTTCAAGTACACAAGCAGTTCCTAAGCACCGGAACCTCATCAAACTGAATCTGCTACTGCATAGTGGCTTCAGAAACAGTTAAGCACGGGTTGGTGCTTCAGAAAATGAACTCCTAAGCAGGGTTGAAAGTTGATGGCCAATGCAATATGAAACTCAAAGCGATTGAGTATTCTAAAAATCTTTACTACTTTTGAAAGTTGAAACAAGGAGGGTTATAGCATGTCAATATCAGAGTCCTAAGCAGGGTTGTAGCATACCAATACTCTCCTAAGCATTATTTTGTTTACTAAGAGAACTGATCTAGATTAAGAAAACAAGCAACTAACTCTGACAGCACAAAGGCACATGGTAACCTGCTCCTCTGACCCTATACATAATAACTAAAAAATATACTGGCTCAGGGATTAAAGAAAATTAAGGTCTTGAACAGGTTGTAATATCACAGTTTGGCAACTTAGCAAATAAATCGGGCAATATAAAAAACCTTGCGATAATCAAGGTGCAGTGTAGATGACTTTCTAAAGGTGGGCAGCAGCGAACTGGTTACTGGATCTGTAGGTAAAGAAAACAAATTTGAAACCTTCCGGTGAAATCTGAAGGCAATGGATAGTTGGATACTAATGAAGGCAATGGATCTGTAGGTAAAGAAAGCAAATTTTATAATTGTTTGCCCCAGTCAAGCATTAGTAGAGCACGTGGTCCTAAATATATAATGATTTGAGATCCTTTTCCTCCTTTATATTTCGTTTTGTTTGTGTCTCTGCATAGCAATTGTCGGACAGTGAGCAGTGAATGGAGGCATTGATTGAACAGATAGATTGTGTTAAAGAAAAAGAAGCACAACAAAATAAAAAATTTATATGGCAAAGGTGCTGCTGCATCATTTTTCTGACCTATGGATTGTTCTCTAGAAAATGAGGAATATGGATTGAAACTTCAGCTAGCATTAATATTGTTGAAAGTCTAAACTGAATATTTAGATGACATCACAATATAAAATAAAATTCCATGTATTTATAACTGATCCATAAGTCACCATGCATATTTAGTCGAGAGGAAAAGAACTACTGCAAAGAGCATGCCACATATTATGTTGTAAGGACCGGTATGCACACTGCACATAGAACATATGGAACATTTTTATGAGAAATAACATCACTTGAACAAAAGGCCCATATCATTTCACCATTACCTAAAGATCTCACTTTCACCTTGAACTACTATGAACAACGATTCAATGAAATATGGATAAACCTATTGAACTGATCAAACTATTATGGTGGTTTATTCGACAAGAAAACACACTGGTCAAAATTTCCATGGCATAAATGCAAGGCAATTATAATCAAGTTTGACATTTTTTTTACCCAGAGTCTTTACTGATTTTTTTCAAAGGTCAAAATACATGTCACCAGCAATTGCTACTAATACTATGAGCATACTAATTAGGATGGAACATTTCTTTATATGGCTTTGCTTACTGTAGAACAAGGACTCATGCAACACTAATTGAAATAGTTCTCCTAAAAACAGAAAAGAAAAATATACCAGATAAGACTACGATCTATTGTCATATATACAGTTTGAAGTTTGAAGAGGAGAAGTGGATTCAGAAAAGAGTTTGTATGTGTCATGACCGAAAAAGAACCTGGATCATTTATTGGTCTTGTATATACTCTGGTAGCCATTAGCCCAATACACTTAGTATTTGTTTCTTTAGTAAAGACTTTCTGTCAAGATTTTCTGTTCACAAAATAGGTTATATTTCTTACTTTCATGAAAGATTTTCTGTTCACAAAAGAGGTTATATTTCATGAAAGAAGTGTTCCAATGATGTAAGCAGCTGAACAGCCTGAGCAGATGAATAACTGCGTATACAGAAGAGTCCATATTGATTCTTACGATTCACTAAATGCACGTTGTAATTGCTCACAACCTATATTGATGCAGTGTTTGCGTGCATCGTTTCATTGCCTAAAATTTATGCACCTCTGAATGTCAACTACCTTAAAACTCTGAACCTCTTAATGTTGTACTATCTAAAGTGAGGTCTTGAACAGGGAAGCTACCTGGGCAACTGCGTGACCTGACGAGAACTTGCTAACAGGAAGAGATGGAGGGGAGAACCAGAGAGGAGCTACTCACCAAGCGCTGGGGCCGCGGCGGTCCGGGACGTCGGTCTCCGGGGATGGGGCGGTCGAGCTGGAAGCCTGGGAGCGGGGGCGGCGGTGCTGGGGTTGTGCCCAGGCTGGGGCAAGGGAGCCGCCGTCGATCCACCGGCTGGGACCTCGCCTCTCCCTCAGCAGCGGGTTGCGACGGCCTCTCGTCGGTGGCCATGAAGAGGAGGGCGTGCGCGAGATCCTCGTCGTCTCTCCCTCGGCGGCGGCAGGCGCAGTCCTTCTCCTTCTCGGCTTAGTGGCGGCGGCGAGAGCGTGGGCAACGGCGAGGGTGGCATACGTTGGGATTGCGACTTGCGAGTGGAGAATGACCGTTCCTTTTTATCGGTGACTGATCACGGAGGGGAGCCGGGAGACACGGGACCGAGAGATCGCAGATTTTGGCGAGGGAGAGATCGCGCTGATTGGGGAGGGAAGCCGGGAGGTGCGGGACGAGGAGATCGCGGTGGTTGCTGGGGAGACACCGAGCGGGGGTGATCCGATCGCACGCTGGGAGAGGTTAGCGAGCGAGCGATTGATCATCTGCCGGTGAACGATTGGGTTATAAATTTTTTAGTTGTAGAGAAGAGTCGTGAAAAAAAAACAGAGAAAGAAAAGGTAGAAAAACAAAAATAAAAGGCCAAAAATAATAAGATAATTGTCTAATTTCTACTTTTTTTTTCTTTTCTATCCGGATTAGGATTTCTATTCAACTTACTTAGGTTCCAGAATATATTTGGAAAAGGATTTCTAGCTATGCATGGCGTTGTGTGGCCGAGAAAAATTAGCGCACGTGTGAGAGCGCTTGGCCGGCAATATTACGAGCAATAATCAATCGTATTTGGATTAGGATTTCAACTATCTATATTACCTTAAGAACTCGTGTTGAATTAGGATTTTGATTCGTACCTATCCAGGTTACCTCAAGAAGGCTTACGTATGTTATTATATATAAAACAAGAGAGTCGTAGAAAGACGAACAGAAATATTTTTCATATTCACGGAATTAGTTAGAGAAGGCCATAAAAAAATGGGTAAAAAAACGATGAAAAATTTGTCTCTTTATATATTTTTTTCCCGATCCGAGCCAGTGTTTTTGTTCCACTGGATATCAATTTTTCTTTTCCTACGATTGAATTCCTATTTTTCCTTTCCTTCTATTGAATTCCTATTTATTTCAGGATCCGAGCCGGTGTCTTTGTACCCTTGCGATTCCCATTCGCTAAGTGGATGGTGAAGCGTCAGCAAAGCAATGAACGACGGCCACCACGGCGGCGTAGGCTTCTCGGAATTGAACAATGCGGCGACGGTGTCACTGCACGCTGGACCGATTACGGCGGTGCGGGGAGACGAGCCCGACGCCATGAACGACAGCCACCATGGCGGCGTAGGGAGACGCTCGACGCTATGAACGTCGGCCACGACGCCGGGTTCTCGGAAGAACGTGGCAGCGGCGGCGTTGCGCGCTGGACCGAGGTAGCGGCGGTGCTATGCGCTGGAACAAAGCAGCGGTGGCTTAGGGTGGGCATTCAGTCATGACCAAAAATTCGGGTTGGTTCTTTTGGTCTTTTTATATTTCGATCTCTGGAAATTGCGAACCAAAGTTTTGCCTGAGAAAGTAGGAAAAGACAGTTCGGTCTTCGGTCTTTTAATTCGGGTTCTAGCGAGGTGAGGCGTCTACCAGCCCCTTGAAGACTCCCTCTTGGGAGAAGAAAGATGGAGTTCCACAAAAATTGTCTTTCGAACGAAAGGATAAATTGTCAGAGGGAAATCTTGATTTGGAGGTGGAGGCAGGAGGGACAGGGAAGGAATCTGGCGTTCCTGGAAGGATAAAAAATATTTTAGATGAGGAGGAGGAGGAGACATTGGTTTCTAAGGACGCGGGAGGAAATGTGAGGGAGGTGAAGCAAACTGCAGATAACCAGCGGGAAAATCTAGTAACTGCAGAGGATTTAGGAGTGGAAATGGATGTTGATCCAGAGGAAAAGGAAAATTTGGAAGCAGCAGGCTTGGAGAATTATGCAGCAGGGCCAAAAGCACGAACCGAAGGGCTCCAACCTGGTGTTGTACTATCCCAACTGTTCGTGATGTGCCCAAGTGGCAATCATATTATTGGTATTTCTTATGGTAGAATATTCCGTAAGCGCACAGAACTACCGCTGTAGGATTTCACCTGAGTATTCGAGGGTGTCATATTTATCATCAGAGAAGCAATAGTTAAAGAATATGATAGCTAACCATCATGCATCTGCCAACTAATATACCAACTAGGCTAGAGTGGGGGTAAAATATATGTATGATAAAGGTAGTGACACACACAGAAGAAATCTAGCATGAAGATGAGTAGTCTAGCTAGTAGGGAGGACAACGAGTGAGCATAGGGTTTTCTATGATTCAAACTCTACTTCTATGACTATACCTTAGTCATGTAATTGCAACAAGAGATTGAGTTGACACAAAAAGTATACTAGGCAACAGCCGAGGCAATAGGAGATGTAACTCCTACTAGAAGCGACTACACAGTTGACGCAAGCCTTACCTTTTAAGAACTTGTCTCGAACACGTGGTGGAATACAAAGACTAGATAGGCCCTGCCACAACCTATTAGCTACCTGTTGGCTGTTCTTAACTCATATTTATATCGCCAATACTTGTGTAAAATTCATCGAAAGCAATCGACAAAACTAGGAATAGGACTTTCAACTAATCATTTCCACAAGTTTTGGTAAAATATTTGTTTGCAGGTGACCAACATGAAAATACATCAAAATGGGCCCAAAGTACAACATCCACATAATTTAGCCCAAGCAAAAAAGGAGAAAGAAAGAGCAAAGGACATGTACCTGACACAACTGGACTGAAAGCACCATGGGTATGCGCTCCAAGTTCAGTCAAGAGCCCACCGTGCGAAGGCGGTGGCGATTGGAGCCAGTCAAGGGGCAGCCGAACCCAGGGTGCGCCCGCCCCCACCTGGCGCCGCTCGTCAACTTCTTCGTGAGGCGGTGTTCGGGAGCCATGCAGAGGCAGTGCATGCTGGTATTCCGGGGATATTCCTCCTTGAATCAACGTAGTTTGGCTATAAAAGCAAAGGGGAGGCTCCCTCACAAAGCATCCATTCCATACACAAGAAGAGAAGTAGAAGGGCTCCACTATCTTAGCTTTAGCTAGAATAATATAGGGAGTGAGAGAGGGAAGAGTTGGAGAAGTGTCGGGGTTGTCGGCAACCTCCTCTAGTGTGCTCGCTACACTTAGCGGAAGGAGTGCCGGAGCCAGCTTCTCCTCGACTTGTACCTCTACGATCGTCTTACTACATGAAGTAAGAAGTTCGTGTTCTACTTTGGCATAAATATCTTAAGAAAGTTATCTATGATCATTATTTACTTGCGGGTTCGTCGTTCATCCTTGTGGCGAATGCTCTAGTAGAAGGGCCCTGATAAAGATGGATAACCCTTACTAGCGCACTAGAATAGTAGTTGATAACGTAGATGTGGTGTCTAGGTTAGAGACTACCTTCATTTGCCTTGTTCCCCACGGTTGAGGGGTAGGCGACAGGTGGTGATAGCCCTGTCCGTCCCTCGTAATCCCCCACGTCCGGGTTCGACGTAGAGCTATAGGCAAGAGGTACTTGGCAGACCAAGTATAAGCCGGTGCCCGAAGAAAGTCCATAGTGTCAAGGTTAACTTCGCTTGAGATATCTATCCTTAGAAAAACCTCACTATCCAAGTTACCCTTCTTATTTTCGTTAGGTGAACTAGCTAAGAGACCTACACATCCGTTCCTTTGGGAAAATACGATATCCTAAATACTTTCGGGTGAAGTGCTACAACGGTGTATCCATGCGCTTGCGGATTCCCTCTGCTTATGCTAAGAAACACCAACAAGCATTTCTGACGCCGTTGCCGGGGAATTGTTGTCGTAGTTATCTCTGAACCTAGTTCGCCTGTGTATCCTTTTTATTTTATCTTTCTTTTCTTTTTATTCTTTTTCTCCAATGGAGCACACAACTATCCAAAACCTTTCTGCTCCCAAGAGCAAGTTCGTAGAACCACCACAATCTTTGAAACCAGTCACAGCTTCCAATTACGAACTCCGTCCAGGCTTTATAGCCATGGTTCAGGAACAAGCCTTCTCAGGATTAGATTATGAAAACCCATACACACACTTATGGGAGTTTGAGCAACTCTGTGCATGCCTGACCATTGCAGGCATGTCACAAGAAACACTTCGGTGGAAGTTGTTTCCCTTCTCACTTAGTGAGGGGGCAAAACAATAGTACGCCCACAACGTAGGGAAGGTAAGCAGAGATTGGGAAGAACTAAGGAACAAATTTTGTCTTACATTCTTCCCTATATCTCGAATCGCTGCCCTACGACAAGAGATACTCAACTTCCAGCAACACGAGAAGGAAACCATAGCTGTAGCCTGGGATAGATTTTCAATTTTAATACGTTCTGGCCCTGACTTGTCTATACCCAACCACGTGTTGTTATAACATTTTTGGTTAGGTCTTAGCAAGGAGTCTGCCCTACACCTTGACATAACTATCGGAGGATCATTCATGCACAAAACCACATAGGAAGGAGAAGCCCTCCTAGACCGCATTCTAGAAAATACTCCTCCCTTAGAACCCCTCCATGTAGAACCTGTGTTTGGACATGAGGAAGCCTCTTCGGCTGAGGCTGAACCCACAACCTACATCCAGGAATTCTCGCCCGAACCAGAAGATCCGGAGGAAGGTTTCCAACCTTCAGACCTTCCACCTTTCGAGGATGATCTTTTTGAAGACTTCGGAAATACCTCAAATTACTCTTGTCAAAAGAAGCCACCAGTCCCTGTCACTCCTTTGGACCCTCTGGACAAAGAATTCCTTAAAGAATCCATTAAGGAGTTGACTGCCATTATGAGCAGAGAATGGGTAGAAGAAGCGGAGTTTTCTTCTGAAGCAATTTAGATTCACACCCCTTCTCTAGTCATTCAATGCAACATTCATGATGACATGGTGGGTGTGCGTTATATTCCAATTGTTAGAGCAAACATAATGTCTACATCTTTCGCATCTGCCTATTTTTGCAACGAACCCCTTGCTCCAACAAACAAAACACTCAGGATTGCTCCATGTTCTAATTTGAAAGGACTTGGGCTCCTACGTAATGTTACAATATATCATGATAAAGTCAAAATGGTTCTTGATTTCCAGATCTTTGACGTCCAAGATTTCGACATCATGATAGGGCACCCCCTAGAAAAACTTTTTACTGAACCACCTAAAACAAGGGAGCTGGACATAAAGCTAGGGAAAGACACTTTTTCCATTCCTATCACCCAAGCCAAAAACTCGGTGGCACACACTCTTCCCTACCTTGACCTGCCTAAGGAAGTCATGTTGGTTTCACCCTTTGAATCCCCCGAGTCGTCCTTAGAAAAAGATGCCAAACTCTTCATAGAAGAAGAGGACGACTTAGGCGAAACCATTGACCTTCCTCTAGAGGAAGCACCGACACGACCTCCAGTTCAACTTTAACCCCTACCCGCTGGCTTACGTTATGCTTTCTTGAATGGTGACAAAGAAACTCCTATAATCATAAGCGACAAGCTTACTGATGAGGAGACATCCAAACTCATCGCTATCTTAGAAAAACATAGGCCAGTTTTTAGATATTCACTTCAGGACCTTAAGGGGATATGTCCAATGCTTTGCACCTATCGTGTTCCAATTGATCCTACGAGCACACCATCACGAGAACCCCAGCGTAGGCTCAATAATGCGATGTGGGAAGTCATAAAGAAGGAAGTCCTAAAACTTCTTCACGCCAGGATTATCTATCCTGTACCACATAGCGACTAGGTCAGTCCCGTCCAAGTGGTGCCCAAGAAAGGGGGCATGACGGTTGTTGAAAATAATAGAATGAATTGATTTCACAACGAACCATCACGGGGTGGAGAATGTGTATAGACTACCAAAAACTTAACGCGGCTACAAAGAAAGATCACTTTCCACTGCCCTTCATTGATGAGATGCTAGAGCGGTTGGCGAAGCACTCTTTCTTTTGTTTCCTTGATGGGTATTTGGGGTATCATCAAATTCCTATCCACCCCGATGATCAAAGCAAGACAACTTTCACATGTCCGTATGTAATATATGCATATAGATGAATGTCATTCGGGTTATGCAATGCACCCGCTTCTTTCCAAAGGTGCATATGTCAATTTTCTCAGATATGATAGAAGAGATTATGGAGGTTTTCATTGATGATTTTTCAGTTTATGGAAAAACCTTTGACCACTGTTTAGAGAACTTAGACAAAGTCTTGTAACGATGTTAGGAAAAAGACTTAGTGCTCGATTGGGAAAAATGCCATTTCATGGTCCGAGAGGGCATCGTTATTGGACACCTTGTGTCTGAGAGGGGATTGAGGTAGATAAGGCTAAGATCGAAGTTATAGAACAACTACCACCCCTTGTGAACATAAAAGGAATCCACATCTTTTTAGGACATGCAGGTTTTTATAGATGCTTCATTAAAGATTTCTCACAAATGTCTAGACCCTTAACAAACCTGTTAGCTAAGGATGCACCTTTTGAATTCACTGATGAGTGCTTAGATGCTTTCCATACACTTAAGAAGGCACTCATCTCAGCACGGATCATCCAACCACCGATTGGTCATTGCCTTTTGAAATAATGTGTGATGCTAGTGATTATGCAGTTGGTGCGGTCCTTGGCCAAACCAAAGATAAGAAACATCACGCAATCGCTTACGCTAGCAAAACACTGACAAGGGCCAGCTTAACTATGCCACTACTGAAAAAGAGCTCCTTATAGTTGTTTTTGCTATTGATAAATTCAGATCTTACTTAGTGGGAGCAAAAGTAATTGTTTACACTGATCATGCTGCACTCAAATACTTGCGCACTAAGAAAGATGCAAAACCATGCCTAATAAGACGGATTCTCTTACTCCAAGAATTTGACGTATAAATAAAAGATAAAAAGGGAGTAGAGAACACTATCGCAGATCATCTATCGCGTATGCAAGTCACTAACATGTAGGAACTACCAATAAATGACTTCCTACGCGATGACATGCTGCTGAAGGTGATGGATTCAAACCCGTGGTACGCGGACATTGTGAACTTCATGGTTTCAGGATACGTACCACCAGGAAAAAATAAGAAAAAGCTGTAAGCCAAGAGCCCAAGAGCAGGCGTCACCTTTGGCATGACCCGTACCTCTACAGGATATGTTCCGATGGCCTATTAAGGATATTGTTCACATTTCTTAGTGCAATCACCAAGTGTGGAGGTTTTAAGTCCATCCTTAGCAACGGTGCTAGAAATGCCTGTTGGTATTTCTTAGCACCATCACTAAGATTGAGTCAACCTTAGCGACGCCACCAAGAAACACCAACTACGATAGTTCTTAACGATTACAGAAAATATCCGCAAGCACACGGATCTATCATTGTAGCATTTCACTCAGAAGTATTTAGGGTATCGTTATTTATATTTTCCCAAAGGAGGGCAAGGTATCAAGAGTCTAGCATGAGCATGAACAATATTACATACTTACATAGTGGACCATAGTTCATGACAGGGGTAAAACGGTAATTTAAGGATAGTGGACACACATCTGAGCCAACCTCAAGGATAAAAGGAAATAAATAATAAATGAATCTTCCTACGTGGAGCCGGCATGTTCTAATATAGCCATGCAAAGAATAGTTAATGGTCATGCAAGTTATATGACTAGAGTTAGAACTAAGTTTAAGATGAACGGTGAGATCTCTGAGCACTTGTCTGCTAGAAAGTTAGGGAGACTTTAAGACTCCTACACAGTACCTGAACATGGGGGATTACAAAGAACTGACAGGGCTATCACCACCAGCCGCCTACCCCTCATCCATGGGGCACTATCATATCCGAAGGTTTCTGTGTACCCAAGCACCATGCCTGTGTACAAAGAAACTACCCATATCCCCCCGGGACTCGACCCTATGGATCGACAAGCATAGGACATGGGCAAACCCAAAGGAATGATGAACTGCCACCTCAACCTAGCTCTACTTCTATTCATACAAGTCATATGAATGGTTAAGCATAAAGTTGAATATGTTGAGATCATAACACACAAACTATATGCTAGTTTATATATCATGATTATAACAAGACAACTATACTCTAGTTCATATGCACTATTATATTGAAGAATGAGAGCATGACTTTGAAAGAAATCTTCATAGTATTCATACCAAGATGTATCTCTTCTTCCAAGGAGCCATGCCCTCCTTGATAGCTTTGCTAGCTCCAAACTACTACTAAAAGCTAAAGAGTACAAGTAGAGAGAGGTGAGGTGAGTAGCTCCAAATGGTGTGTGTCTTTGAGAATGAGCTCCTCCTCTTCTTATATAGTGAAGCATGGTTGGTTTGGCGTAGGAAAATTAGGAAACCGGCCAAAACCGCCTTAGCATGGCGGCATGCATCCATCGTAGGAAGATGGGCCTGGGCCACACCGCCTGGGGTGCGGCCACACCCTGGCTAGCTCACCTGGCCATCACCTTTGCCAGGTGGGCTGGTGGCTGGGCCTGGGCCCCTCCCACGGTGGTGCTTGGCCCAAGTTTGGCGTGTAGGTGGGCTCTTCCATTTATTCTCTTCGCGCATTTCTGCTTTACGCTTTCTGTTTTGCGCCTTTTGCTTGGTTTTCCACTTGTATTCAAATATTTGTCCTGCAAAACATTTTTCTCCAATACAAGTGAAACTAGGTCAATAGTAAAGGCATATATGTCAAAAGATTGTTTATTTCTCCCATTTTGGACTTTATTTGGCGGTCGGATTCGATCGATAGTGACCGCCAACAAATCCCCCAAGCTTAACCTTTGCTCATCCCGAGCAAATAGCTAAGTACTTGGTTGTTGATCAGGAGTTGCTACCATGCTGATACAATTCACAAGTGTCGTGCCTATAACCAAGTATTCTTTCGTAATTTAAATAAGTTGGCATTTTTATCCACCCTTTTCCTTGATCTCTGTGGGGCGTATAACTTTTCCAAGTTCTTCGGCGGTTGCAAGATAGAACGGTTATAACAGAATCACCAATCATTCATTCTTTGATCAACCATCTATCTGGAGGTTTTGTGAGTTTTGTGAAATAAATGTAAGTTCCTCAAATGATTCTCTTGATCGCTCAATGTGTATGATACCTCACCAAGGCATTTGGTATTTTGCCTTCTTTTTCATATCCTACCACTAATGGATTTTGAGTGGAGTTTTGGGTAGGTATGAAAGTGGGGTATACTTGCATCACATATTTTGCTAAGTAAAAAACTAGACCTCAAGGAGATGCAAGTCATACACTTTGATCAAGACGTGCAAGTGTGTGGAATTTTTCATAAAGTCCTAATTCTAAATATTTTTGGTACTCCTTTGAATCATGAATCTCCCTCTTTTTGGATGAATGTCTTTTATTTAAAAGTATGGGCTATTTTTATTTCTTTCTTCTCTTTTTCTTTTCTTTTATTCATGCTCTTCGGCATGCATTTTTTTTTTCTCATGCCTTTTGGCATGGATAATTTTCTGTAACACCCTAAAAAATCTTTTTTGGAAATAGTAAATACTTTGGTTTGTTTTTATTTAATTTATCATGAATTATCTAGGCCAAATAATAATTTTCATGAATATTAAAACCAAATATAAGACTTAGAAACATTTTTGTTGCATTCATGCTGGTGCATATTTTTGTGTTTGAATGCAGGGCTAGAGTTGTGTGGCTTTGAATTCAAGCTTTGTTTGAATTTGAGGCAAGTTTGTAAAATCAGAAAATAGAAAAGAGTTTTCCTTTATCTCTTTTTTCCTCCCTCCTTTTCTGGCCCATAGCCGAAGTTGGCCCAGCCTCCCTTCTCCCTCCCTTTTACCTCTCTCACGCGTGGCTAGCCCACCCCAAGGCCTAGGCCATGGTCTGCTCGGCCGCCTCCATGCCAGCACCCCACCGCCCCGCCTGCCAGCGCGCCACAGCCGTTGATGGCCTGACCCCGCTCGCCAGCACGCCCGCGCTCGCTGCCACCTTGGCCCTACCTAGCAGCAACCCGGTGGCCCTTCCCCTACCTCTAGCCGAGTGGGCACCGCCGCCTGTTTCACCTCGCCGGTAACTACCACCGTGAGTGGCCTTAATGGTCACTCAGCCCGCCTCCACCGGCCCTAGTGGCGCACCCGCGATGCCCACCGCCTCTCCCCGGCCTATAAAGCCAAGGCCCGGCCCCCTGAGCTCTCCATTTCTTGCTTCGCCACCACCACCTCTCGGTTACCATCCCCGGTAGCTTGCCACCATCATCGCTGCACCGCCAACCTTCGAAAGGTGAAGCCACGTCCGTCCAAAGCTTTTCCGTGCCCTCTCTCTCTGTTATGCGCGAGCAAAAGCTCACTAGAGTTCATCCTCTCTCTCTAGATCTTGCCACCATTGCCCTCATCGTGGTGAGCCCCTACGCCGGTGCCGTGCCCCTACTATGTTCGCCTTTGCCCCCGCTTGCCCCAGGTGCAACCGGCGTCATGATTTCAAGGCCGGGAGCGCCATAACGGCTGCTCGTCGGCAAGCTCCAGGGCGCCCCCATGGCACGTCGCCGTGGAGACCCGCTGCCCCGGTGGCCAACTCCTCCCCATCCGCCGTACGCCGTCAATCTAATCATGAACGACTGCGATTAGAAGATACCCCTTTGGGGTATCACCGGTCCATGGTGAACCGGTGGACCAAGCCCACGGCGCGGTCCACAGCCACGTCGTGGCCTTGCCCAATAAGTGCCCGCCGCGTGGCGCTACTTCAGCGCCACCGTCAGTAGCCGCTGCCATGTCCCGCCGCTTTGCTAAAGAGCCCCTAGAGTTTTTAGAAATCAAGCCACCGTCCTTTTCAGTTCAAAAACCCTTTGTTTTAGGCCCTGTTTTTAGCAGTTTAGACCCTATTTTCTCTAGTTTTTAAACACGCAGTCCAGAGCCTCTGTTTTTGTATAGAATCCCCTCTGTTGTAGGTTTAATTATGTAATAGGCCTCGGTTTTAGTGTATAGGCCGTTAGAAAAATATATTTAATTGCAGAAATATCCCTAAAAATGGTTCTGTTCATAACTTTCTCATTTTAGGTCCGATTAGAGTGATCTTCGCATTCATGTGTTCATAGAAATGAGTAGAATAGTTTTATAAGTGTTTCTCTATATGTTTCTATAGCATGATGTAATGTTCTAATAGAAATATATCTTTATTGCATGTGATGATTGTCTGGATATCTTGTTTGGTAATGGTTATGCGTATAGAGGGCGAGGTGTTTGAGGAACAGGAGTTTGAGGAGCAGTACCAGGATCAAGCTTGTGAGGAAGGCAAGTATAGCCTATGGTTTCCATGTTACCCAGCAATCTTTATTCACTTTATACATATGCATGTGTCTAAAATTGATATACCCTAAGGACATGTCTAGAAATACTTGATCTATATTCCATGTTACCTATGGGAGGTTTTGCATAATAGAAGGATAAGTTTTGCTATGCTCAACAAAGGCTTAATTATAATCTTGACTCATGGATATATGTAACAATGGATAAAAGATGCTTTTTAGTAACTTAAAGAGGGCTGGAGTATGGGCCTTTTTAGCTCTCCGTGGGACTCAAACTTTTTTATACCCAGAGGTCTGCTCTCGGGGATCAGGACTCTTACTGTATAACTAGCGTTAGTGGTTACCCGAAAGGCGCAAGAGGGGGGGCCTTGGTTGAGGTGGCTTCTTGCCCATCAAGATGTGTCTTCGGTTGCTTGTCGGAGGTGTGCTAGTCTTGAAGGGGATCACTACTTTGAAATGGCTCTAACTTGTTAGGGTAATTAGTGAAAGGCTTTGTAGTACCTACTCACCTTGGAAGTGCTAGTATGGGCTGGGCAATTGGGAATACTCCTCGGGGTGATGTGATCACATCTGCAGAGTTTGATCAAACTGATATATTCAGCCGTGCTCATGAACATGAGCAGCCTAGATCCTTTTGGTATAGCCAGATATGTGGTTGGATGCAAGATATCTTTAATATTGATGTTTATAATTACTCTTCACATGGGAAACGGTTTTCTCACTAAGTTAGTAACTTAGGCGTTAAATAAAACATGATCAACTAAAATGTTGACTGCTTTAACCCATGTCAAGCCTTTGAGCCTTGCATCCCCATAATTATACTTGTTGAGCATGGTGAGCTGACGTTTGTCGTTGTCACCAATAAAAATCTCGGATGGGTACTAGATGGTGAAGGCTATGAGGAGTTTCCCGAGGACATCCAGGACTACTGAGGAGGGCGTACCACCAGTCGGTGTCCCCATGGGATGGAGTTTTTAGAGATTTTTCTACGTATTCGCTGTAATAATGCCGTTGGCAATGATGTGAAAGACATGTTCATGAGATGTAATAAAGTTATAATCGTTGTTCGTGCTATGATATCACTTCAATTTGTATGTATATGTGGTTTGGGACTTCCTAGGCCCACATATATTCACTCTCTAGTTTTTTTATAAAACTAGGTGTTACAAATTAGTATCAAAGCTAAAATGACTGTAGGACGCTCACCATAGATAGACTGGACACCCTTTTAAGGATTAATTCCAAAATTTTGTTGCTTTTGGTACTTTACAAAATTTTCTGGTACTCTACCTTTATTCTTTACGAAAAATTCTTGGATCTGACTCATATTTAAAAATTTTGTAGATGGCTCGCACCAAGCTCACTACACGTAAGAGCACCGATGGCCGTGCTCCCACTCTTGCAGAGTACCTCCAGCACCAGCTCTAGCAGGAGGAGGACCCCAAGCAGCTCGAGAAGCAGGTTGGGGCTAGAGACCCCGGCGATGACTCCGGAGACTCTAGCGATGAGTCTTCATACAGCTCTGATAGCAACTCCGATAGCTCCCACGCCAATGGGGCTAGGGCAAGGACCAGCCCAGGAGGCGGAGACACGGGTGGTGATGAGCCACCTGAGTACCACGTTGGAGACAATGAGGAGGGCGAGCAGCCACATCCCGGGTGGACCTGGGATACCCTCACCACTGACCACGCCGATGACTTCTACCACCCTAGGCTTTTTTTGGCTCATCCAGATGTTGTACGGTCCCATTCTAGCTGTGGTGGAGTACCACAGCAGGAAGTTCTCTCACCCAGTGCACACCACGTACTGGATGACGATGGTTTTGTGAAGACTTGGAGCGCTGAGGATGGCGCGTGGAAGGTTCACACCTGCCACAGTGCCATGAGCCCTACCTACACCAAGGAGTTTGGTGTTGAGCATGCCATGAGGCAGGCTTACTACATCCACCATGAGATGGTGTTCCCGACCCTTCAGGACGACGACGACCGCTACTTTCCATGTCATCGTACCGAGGAGTCTGGCTGTAGGGTTGCCAGCTTGAGGGGGGAGAGAGTGCCAGACTGGCTGAGACTGTGACACTGGTGGTTTCCCTCAATAGTGCCTTGGATCAGTCTATGCTTGACTAGAGGGATCTGTGGATTGAGGTTGAGAGTCTTTGGGCCAAGGTTGATGAGTTCGAGCGCTAGCAGCAGCAGGGGGGTCAGCTATAGGACCCACCTCCACCTGTCCTTGCCGTCGACCATGCCATCATCACCTCACGCAAGAGGCATCACCCTGGCTGAACTTGCTCTCGCACCACCGTTGACCCATAGGAGTTCCCATTCCTATGTCTTGAGGAGCGAGTAATAATGCGAGTCTTGAGTCTTTAGTCAGTCGAGTCAGTATCGAGTCTGTGTGAACAAGAGTCTTAATAATGTGCCTACATGCTTGTCATGATACTTATTGTATGATTTGGATCTTTGCATGATTGAGTTGAGTTGTGGGGCTTGTCCACATCCAACTAGCACTCTTAATGTAAGGCATAGGGTTATGAATAAATAGTTGGGGTTTTATATCTTGTTTCTCAGTTCTGTCTTTTTCTGAGCAACCTGTATTTCTTTGTTTATATCTCTAAATCTGGATACTCAAATGTCAATTATATGGATGAAAATAGACTTCAGTACCTGTCATATGCAACTAGAACCACATTAATATCTATAACAGTTTGGGAGATATGGGTCGTTTCAATTTGATGCAACTGTGTTGTCAGGTTCCTAAAACAGTTCTATTTGTGATCAGTTTTTGTCCCTTTTGACTGCCAAATCTGGGAAAGTGTTCTACATAAAAGTTGCAGAGAATTTCGCTAGCTTTTTAGAAAGGTAAGGTTTGCAATCAGATGATAACCAGAAGGGATATGACTAAATATGGGTAATTGTGGACCGATTAACCAAGGTCACTCACTTCCTACCCGTCAAAACCACATACTCTGAGGCAAAGCTAGCTGAACTGTATATGGAAAGGATTGTGTGCATGCATGGAGTCCCGAAGAAGATTATATCTGACAGAGGAACTCAGTTTACATCTTAGTTTTGGTGGAAAGTTCATGAATCATTGGGTATAAAATTGAATTTCAGTTCTGCATATCATCCTCAAACAGATGGGCAGACAAAAAGAACAAATCAAAAACTTGAAGATATGCTAAGGGCATGCGCACTATGGCATGGAACCAGCTGGGATAAGAGTTTGTCATATGTAGAGTTTTCCTACAACAATAGCCATCAGAAGAGTTTGAAGATGTCACCATTTGAAGCGTTGTATGGCAGGAAATGCATGACCCCATTGTTTTGGAACCAAACAGGGGAAAGTCAAGTGTTCAGTCCTAAAGTTTTAAGGGATGCCGAAGAACAAGTTCAAACCATCCGTCAGAATCTAAAAGTAGCTCAATCAAGATAGAAAAGCTATGCAGATACCAAAAGAAGAGATTTGAAGTTTAAAGTTGGTGATTTTGTATATCTCAAAGTGTCATCCATGAGGGGAGTTAAGATGTTCAATGTAAAGGGGAAGTTGTCACCAAGGTATGTGGGACCCTTCAAAATCTTAGATAGAAGAGGAGAGGTATCTTATCAGTTGGAATTACCAGAGAATGTGTCAGGAGTGCACAATGTGTTTTATGTGTCACAGCTCAAAAAGTGTTTACGTGTGCCTGAAGAACAATTGCCTTTGGAAGAACTTGATATCAAAGAAGATCTCACATACACTAAGTATCATATCAAGATCTTGGAAGTAGCGGAAAGAATCACTCGAAGTAAAATCATCAGAATGTGTAAAGTCCAATGGAGCAGGCATTCCAAAGATGAGGCAATTTGGGAAAGAGGAAGATCTAAAATCAGAGCATCCTCATCGTTTTCAATCTTCGAATCTCGAGGACGAGATTCATCTTAAGGAGGGTAGGTTTGTAACGCCCTAAAAATCATTTTTGGAAATAGTAAATAATTTGGTTTGTTTTTATTTAATTTATCATGAATTATCTAGGCCAAATAATAATTTTCATGAATATTAAAACCAAATATAAGACTTAGAAATATTTTTGTTGCATTCATGCTGGTGCATATTTTTTTTGTTTGAATGCAGGGCCAGAGTTGCGTGGCTCTGAATTCAAACTTTGTTTGAATTTGAGGCAAGTTTACTAAATCAGAAAATCACCAAGGCCACAACCTCCCTTATCCCTCCCTTTTACCTCTCTCACGTCTCTTTTTCCCTCCCTCCTTTTCTAGCCCATAGCCAAAGCCGGCCCAGCCTCCCTTATCCCTCCCTTTTACCTCTCTCACGCGTGGCCAGCCTACCCCGAGGCCTCAGGCCACGGCCTGCTCGGCCGCCTCCCCGCCAACACCCCATCACCCCGTAGTTGGGTTGCTTGGCCCAGCAGTCGTGCCTGCCTGCGCGCCACAGCCGCTGACGGCCTGGCCCCACTCACCAGCGAGGCCGTGCCAGCTACCGCCTTTGGCCCTACCTAGCAGCGACCTGGTGGCCCTTCCCCTACCTCTAGCCGAGTGGGGGCCCGCCACCCGTTCCACCTCACCGGTAACTGCCGCCGCGAGTGGCCTTAATAGCCACTCAGCCCGCCTCCACCGGCCCTAGTGGCGCACCCGCGAGGCCCACTGTTGGCATTTCTTAGCATCACTTGTTACTAGGTTGTCATCCCTAGCATAATGCCAGAAATAAGTGGTTGGTAATTATTATTGACACTTATAAACTTTAGAGAAAAATATATATATATATATATTAAAGTATCCGCAAGTGCACAGATAATATACCATTGTATCATTTCACCCGGGAGTATACTGGGTATCGTTATTTATATTTCTACCATAGGGAGGAGCTTATGGAGTGGTGTTGGCATAGAGATATTGACAAATGTGTATACTTATGATAATAATCACTCTCATGCTATTGCAGGGGTAAGTCAAAGGGTAAATAAATAATAAGTGTAAGGTAATAGTGGTATTCCAGAGATAGAATTAGAGACTCATAAAATGTAGTACAGCTAAGTAGGAGATTCATTAAGAGCAAAATATTCCTAAGTCATTACTTATCTACTAAGTCTTTTATACACCATAATATATACACTCTCATCTATAGTATAACTAACTCTGGATCTATGCATAAGGAACATTACTAAGGAAGATCAAGAACAGAGCTTGTCTACCTTTGCAATCATGTTCTACATACTCTACAAATGGGGAGTGGACTACAAAGGACTCAACGGGAGTGTCACATCCGTGATCTACCGCATGACCCAGAGTGCAGAGGGCATCCGTAGGCAAACAATATCTATCTAAGCACCATGCTTACATAGTGTCGACCACTTAACTCACGTGCATATTGAGCTAAGCGCTTTGTGAACATGTGCATAAACTCATCATTAATCATAACTATATCAAGCATACAACTAGAGCAAACTAAGAACATAATAAATAGCACCATAATAATATTAAAGTAGCACAAAGTCATAAATATAGAGATACAATGGCTATACCAGTCTCCAGATGGTAGATCCAGAATCCCAAGCAATAGCCCACACTCTTCTTGAACCTTGCTAGCTAATCTATACTAGAAACTTGAAGAACTAGAGCTCTATTCTCTAATCTCTGGAAACCCTAGTTTTTGGTCTAGCCCTGGCTTATGATCTGATGACTTGATTCTTTCAGGAGGGAGGGGGCTAGATTATATTGCCCTGAGGATACAACATGAGCCCTTGGATCAAACCGACTTAAGCAATAGCTTAGATGCATCCTAGGAGGCGTTAGGAAACCGACATAGGAATGAGGCTAATAGGTGGGCCCCTCATGGGCTGAGTGGCCTACAGGTGGGGTCTGGCGGCCCCACTTGGCAGCCTCTCGGCCTCCGCTTCGGTGATGTGGCTTGTGGAGTCCCCTAGAACCTTCTTGAGTTGGTTTCACGTCGGAATTCTGATTTTTCCTTTGAGGTTTAAGTCCTTGTCAGTTTTCTGATTAAACCCTGTTGAAAACACAGATTCACCAAAACTCATTGAAATTGTCAGTTTAAACCCATAAACCTTCATTGGTGATTATATTTATG
Source organism: Miscanthus lutarioriparius (assembly GCA_904845875.1). Lineage (NCBI taxonomy): Eukaryota > Viridiplantae > Streptophyta > Magnoliopsida > Poales > Poaceae > Miscanthus > Miscanthus lutarioriparius. The sequence goes on along the minus strand of CAJGYO010000007.1, from coordinate 56,307,576 downwards.
CCCTTATACATGTTTAATTGATGGTTTAAATTGGTTGTTAACTACTGTTAACAACTTCCCTAAGCTTACCTTTTACTAGTTCCTTAGCAAAACTAAACTTAGTAACTAAATCTAGAGTTTAAGGATTTTGAAAACATTGAAGCAACTTCTCAAAAGTACACATGCGTTCAAACAAGAATTCTCCTCTGAATTAGAATAAACTGATCTGACTTTCAAACTTACCCATATTACCTTCAACCATAGGGCTTCTCAGCCTTCACTTGGGTCTTAAGCAATTAAAAGACAGATCGATCAAGTTAAGCACTATGTCTCAAGTAATTTGCTCAACCATTACTCTAGAGTTTTTATAGATTTTCAAAATAAAACTCAGAGATTCTACTGTATGACACTCTCAAGTCTCAAAATTTGTGGTATTTATGGATCATCACCATGGCAATAATGATGTTATTCCTTTCTTCTTACAACTAATGCTTATATGGAGCTCATAGGAAGGGTGATAACATAAAAGAGCATACTTGCAATACATATATTGTAAAGTCAAACCTCAAATCCAAAGAGAGTTAAGTCATACAATCAAATCAAGATGTGCATGTGTATGGTGGATATATATGGTAGTTAACCTAATTCTACCATGCTCCTTGAAAACATATCTCTCTTTTGAAACTTGGAAATATTTGCAAGAAAACATAGGCTATCTTATTCATCTCTCTTTTTTTGAAACGGGCATCTAAGTACCTATTGTTTTGATAATTCGGACACTTATCCATTTTTTTCTCAACTTTTTTTATGAATAACTTTTGCATAGCCACATGCTTCTCTCTGCATAACAATTGTTTGAGAGATAGTAACAAGAACTTGGAGCATTTATTTGGTGGATATCTATATGAAGAATATTTTTGGTGTTTACTCCTAGTGTAGGAGTAAAACATTTTTAGGTGGATCTAAATGGAATGGCATGTTATTGCGCCTTCCGCCAATGTAGGAGTAGGGCATATGTGGGTGGTGTGTACGTGATCTTAATTTTAAGAGCATGACAAACCTCTCATAAGGCATCAACAAAGCTTGACCAAACTCAATGCAAAACCAGCAGCATATATGAGTGAAAGTATTTCTAATCTAAATATCATATATGGTTCTGGTAGGAATTCAAGCTTTGTCATACAAGGAACTCATCATGTAGGATTTTTATATTTTTGAAAAGATAAATATCCAAAACTTTAGTATCACTAGGAACAAGATAAACGATAGCTTAGACTTTCTCATATCATATCCATCAATTACCTAGACTTAGCTCAAGCATATGGGACCCACGAGTTTCAAGTTTAGAGCAAATTCTCTTGTCAAATCAATCTCATCCAAAACTCAGGAGAATTCAAGACTGAAAACTAGGTACTTGAAAGGAATTACAACAGAGAAACTATTTATCATTTCCATCAGGTGAGATCATCTTCAAGTTTTATTTATTAATTGACTCTTAAAAACAAACTAAAGCACACCTTAAGCAAACTATATACACTTTTTTTATTTGGTTTCCATCATTTTTAGATCATACCATAGTAACATATAAATAAAAGACAAAGGCAAATTTTTATTTTATTTTCTTAGTTTACCATTTTTTTAACTGATACAAATTCAAAAATTAAATAAACTAATGAAAATAATAAAATACTACAAAGAAAACTTATCTTAGGTAAATGGGGGCTCCTCCCTCAAGCTGGGTGTTGGTATGGTCCTTCAGCGAGGTAGGTGGTTAATGTGGAGATGGCCAAACGAGTAGTTCCAGTTGTCATTCTCCTATTGCTGTTGTTGCTGGATGGCGATGAGGCGTTGTCCGTCTTCGTCTTGCCACTGGGAATGTTGGTAAAGAGTGTTCTAGATCTCCTGCTGGTTCTCCTCAATGGTGGTGAGCCTGGTGTCGAAACAAGCATACTCCATTTGCTGCTCATAATAACCTATGGGATGGTCGTGGTAGCCACGGACAGAGAAGGACATACGTCCTGCCTGGTGGCCATTGGAGACCTCCTCATAAGACTGCTGCTGGTAGTAGTCAAAATTGCCATCCTGCCATTGCCCACTTGGGCCCTGTTGCCACCCAGCATGCTCGGGTTGGTGCATATGGGAAGATCCCGGCTGGTTCCAACCTGCATGCTGAGGAAGGTGAACCTGGGAAGGTCCTGCTTGATCAAATCCTATGTAGCCAGTGAAGGTAGGGCCTTCTAGAATGGGGTCGTATCCATGGTACCGAGGCTGCAGGTTGCGAGTGATCCTTGCAGAGGCACTCCTACGAGGTGCTTGCTCTATTTTATGCAAATCAAAGACAAACGAATCTACCACATACAGACTGATGTTCCGGTCTAGTAACGGAAATTCATTTATGTAGTCCATATACATCATGACTATTTTCCCATCCTTTCCCTTTTTTAACATGTGTGCATGATTAAAATAGCCATAATCAATAATCCATCAGGGACTATCAATGTATGTAATAGAAGCGTTTGCTAGTAAACCCAAATTTCTAGCTATGCGGGTGACCAAAGAAGTGCACCCAACATCTCCCTTAAGTCTAGGAAATTCTGCCCATTGTGTCATCATGAATTTTACAGGTGAAACCTTCTTTCTTTTAACCATAGCATAGAGCAATTTAAGTCCATCATTCCTTACTATGCGGAAATCATTTCTAGGAAAAAAAGAAAATCCTAGCCATTTATGCATGAATCGCAGAGTAGGGTGGTCAATGTCATAGGTGCGAGGGCAGTAGCAAACAATTTCTTTTGATATCTCCATCCAAAACTTCATCCTATCAAAATCTTGTATAGCTGAGTCTACAACAATTGTGCACTGAGCAGGGAATCCTAGAAGCTCACTAAAGTTCTTCCAAGGAAAATAAAATTCTTTCCCCAAGAACCTAAATGAGACTTCGTAGTCGGTGGTTTGAAAAGTGCATAAAAATCAATAGTCAAAACCTTGCACCCTGACTCATCTATTTCCCATGCATCCTCCCATCCCACGACCTTGAAAATAAGTTCAAATTTAGAGTCCATACCTATGGACTGAAGTAGCGCTGGATCGAAGGCAGGGGTGAGGACGAAATCCCGGTCTTTTAGTTTCTTGTAGATGTTCGTCTCCCTATCATCCCAGAGCTTGAGCTGCTTTCCTTGTAGAAGAACATTCCTCTCCACGGGGGCTGATCGGGATGGTGCTCCAATAGCAGGAGACAGAGGATCAACCTCCATGTCGGTGCTTGCTCGGGACAAAGAACTTCTTGTTGAACGAAACGATATCGCCCACTTGAGTTTATCGACGATCTTGCTCATTTTCTTCAAAATAGACAAAAACAACACAACTCGTGGAACGGGATTAAAAAAATATTAGTGGTTAGCCATTTCAAAAGTCAGTCGTCCAGAGGTTAGTCGTCAGAGATTGCCTAGTGAATATTCTAGTCAAGATTCTAGCATGTCTTCCACCCAAATTATTTTTAATTTCCTCTCTTGATTTGGACAGCACTACCACTCTTAAATTCTATTTTTCTTGCTTAAATTTCAGCAGCACCTCTTCCTCTCTTTCTCAAGATTTTAACACTATTTTTACACTCAAACTTCCTCTCACTCTTTCTTTTTCTAACACTACTTTTACCAAAGGAAATTCAACTACGAATTTTTCTTCTGGATTTTTGAACTCAAGAGCTGGGATTGTGTTGTGTGATGGCCGAGAGAGCAAGTTTGGGGCTGGGATTTATAGTGGGGGAAGTAGGAGGCCGGCCGGCCTAGTGGTGGGGCCAGCTGCCCCACACAATGGCGAAGTGGCTTCCTCTTTTTCCTAGTGGTTCTTTGCTTCATCCTTAAGCAAGTGATCAGCTCCGTCGGTGCTCCTTTCGATGGTGAAATGACAGAATGGAGGTGAGTGGGAATAGAGGTGATGGAAGTGATGGGTGGTGGTTGAGTGGGTCCCATGTGTCTCCTGTATTTGTACTGTATATATACATATAAAAATATTTTATGATACTATGAAATATAGCAAGATGAATGATGGTATTTTTAAATTTTTACGCTTCCACAATAATTTTTTTTCATGGGTTTTTAAGCCGTAAAAATTATTTACATGGGGCTTAAATTTTTATAATGCCATGATGAGAATTTTTATTTTATGATGCATATATTGAAAAGAAAATATGCTAAGATAAAATGATTAATGCAATATGAAAAAGTAAATATGGATAACTACCAAGTTACCTCCCAGCGAGGATTCGGGATTTTGAGTCCTCCGAACCGGACTTCTCCGTTCGGGTGTATTCTTCGGGTGCATCTGTCGGTCCCGAAGATGGAGACATTAATGGCTGCACTTGCTTTTCACGCCACTCCAAATTAGAGCATTGTTCAAGTCCTGGCTTGAAGGTGAATCGCTCTTCCTTTCCATTAATATGGAATTTGATTTCTCCAGGTCCAACATCAATGTGAGCATTTGTAGTGCTCAGGAAGGGTCTCCCAAGAATGAGGGGTGTCTTCATGTCTTCCTGCATATCAAGTACTACAAAATCTATGGGAACGAAAAAGTTTTGTATTTTTACCAGAATATTTTTGGCGATTCCCACAGGGTAGCGGACCGATTGGTCGTCTAGTTACAAACACATTGATGTTGGCAGGAGTGTTGAATAGTTGAGCTTGTCGAAGATCTTTTTGGGCATGACACTGACACTTGCTCCAAGATCGCATAACGCATTCTCGAAGTTCTGGCTCCCAAATGAGCAATCGATAGTGGGACACCCTGGATCCTTCTTCTTGATAGGTGAAGTATTTAGGATGGCCTCACTACACTCCTCTGTTAACTTAATTACCTTAGTGGAAGGCAGTGGTCTTTTGTTGTTGAGGATGTCTCTGAGATACTTCACATAGGTAGATACCTGTATGGCATCTAGCAACGGAATACCGATATATAGCTTTTGAATTACCTCTACGAACTTACCAAACTGCTCATCCATTTTGGTTTTCTGATTTCTGTGTGGAAACAGTAGGAGAGTCATGTCATGAAAATCTTATTGTAATTCTCGCTCTTGTGGCCCAAATTCTTCAACTTCATCGGTTGTTTTCTCCTCTTCCTGCACTGCCACTGGTGTCTTGCCTGTCCTTGTCGAATATGGTGGATCATGAGTAGACTTGCCACCTATTATAGTTATGGCATTTACCTTCTCAAGGTTAGTGGCAAAAGGCAGAGCAGCAGCCAATTGGGCTAATTGGGATTCTATATTTTTATTATAGCTAAGTTGGTCTTTTATAGCAGAAGAAAAAAGTATCCATTTTAGTATTTATGCTTTCTAGGACCTTATCATTAAAAGCAAGCTTCTTAGAAATATTCTCATTAATCCTAGCTTGTTCTAAGATCAAGTCTCTCAAGGATGGTTGCTTAGGAGTATTATAGCTATTACCTAGGTACTTACCTTGGTAAGTCAACCGTTGTTGTTGATTCGACCCTTGTCTCTATTGTTGTGGAGCAGAGTTGTTAATGATGATGTTTGCATCCTCTTGATATTTAGTGAATTCAACCCCAAATATTCTCCACATACATTCTGAGCATTGAATGCATCTTGAATAGCCAAATGATCTTTCTTGTAATTGGCTCGCTGTTCAAGCCAATTCAACAGTACGTCCATCTTGGTTGACAGTGCACACACCTCTTCTGGTATTTCTTCACTCTTATTGCATAATTGAATGTTGCATGATGACCAGCCTTGATTAGAGGCTATCTTTACCATAAGAGTTTTAGCTTTTCCAAGGGTGAGTGACATAAATGATCCTCCAGCAGTGGCATCGAGTTGTTCATGAGCTTTTTGAGTTAATCCATGGTAGAAACTTTGCATGAACAGCCAATCTTTCATCACATGATGAGAACAATTTGAAATGTATTCTTGAAAATGTTCCCATGCTTCTAGAATGGTTTCTCCTTTCTACTGTTGGAAGTTTGAAATCTTTCCTCTTAAGGCATTGGTCTTTCCTACAGGGAAAAACTTTTCTAGAAAGGCCTTTGAACATATTGCCCAAGTGTTGATGTGATCTTTGTTGATGTAGAACCACTGCTTCGCTCTTCCCACTAGAGAGAATGGAAACAGCCGAAGTAGTATTATGTCTTGAGCAACGTCCTTGATGACGACTATGCTGCTAATCTCTAGAAAATTCTGAAGGTGAGCACTAGCATCTACATGTGCCTTTCTGCTGAATGGAGTAGCTTGCACCATGTTGATGAGGCTTGGCTTGAGCTCAAACTCGAGATTATTGGTTTTGAGTGTTGGTCCAGTGCAGATGTTCTTAGTGCTTGGAGCAGAGAATTCACGCAATCTTCTCAGCCATGACTTCAGGTACTGGTGTTGAGCTTCCTCTTGATTCGGTTGATTCTGATTGGAAATTGTTGGTGAATCACAACTAAGTCTGCAATACCCTATATAAGATATGAACAAAGACGAACAAGGGCAAGCCTACTAAAGCAGAGGTTATGATTTTTATCAACAAGTATTTATTTGGTCAATTCTCTTTAGCCATGTGCCCCTCCCCGGCAACAACGCTAGAAATGCTTGTTGGCATTTCTTAACATCACTTGTTACTAGGTTGTCATCCCTAGCATAATGCCAGAAATGCATGGTTGGTAATTATTAATGACACTTGTAAACTTTAGAGGAAATATATATATTAAAGTATCTGCAAGCGCACATATAATATACCATTATAGCATTTCACCTAGAAGTATACCAGGTATCGTTATTTATATTTTTACCACAGGGAGGAGCTTATGTAGTGGTGTTGGCATAGAGATATTGACAAATGTGTATACTTATGATAATAATCACTCTCATGCTATTGCAGGGGTAAGTCAAAGGGTAAATAAATAATAAGTGTAAGGCAATAGTGGTATTCCAAAGATAGAATTAGGGACTCATAAAATGTAGTACAACTAAGTAGGAGATTCTTTTAGAGCAAAAGATTCCAAAGTGATTACTTATCTACTAAGTCTTTTGTACACCCTAATATATACACTCTCATCTATAGTATAACTAACTCTGGATCTATGCATAAGGAACATTACTAAGGAAGATCAAGAACAGAGCTTATCTACCTTCGCAATCACGTTCTACATGCTCTACAAATGGGGAGTGGACTACAAAGGACTCAACGGGAGTGTCACATCCACGATCTACCACATGACCAAGAGTGCAGAGGGCATCCATTGTTAAACAATATCTAAGCACCATGCTTACATAGTGTCGACCACTTAACTCATGCGCATAATGAGCTAAGCGCTTTGCGAACATGTACATAAACTCATGATTAATCATAACTATATCAAGCATACAACTAGAGCAAACTAAAAACATAATAAATAGGACCATAATAATATTAAAGTAGCACAAAGTCATAAATATAGAGATACAATGGCTATACCAGTCTCCAGATGGCAGATCTGGAATCCTAAGCAATAGCCCACTCTTCTTGAACCTTCCTAGCTAATACCCTAGTTTTTTGTCTAGCCCTGACTTATGATCTGATGACTTGGTTCTTCCTGGAGGGAGGGGGGTTGGATTATATTGCCCTAAGGATACATCATGAACCCTTGGATCAAACCGACTTAAGGAACGACTTAGATGCATCCTAGGAGGCAGTGGGAAACCGACATAGCAACGAGGCTGACCGGTAGGCCCCTGATGGGCCGAGCGGCCTATAGGTGGGGCTGGGCAGCCCCGCTTGGTAGCCTCTCGGCCTCTGCTTCAGTGACGTGGCTTCTTGGTCCCATGGAAGCTTCTAAAGTTGGTTTCGCGTCAGAATTCTAATTTTTCCTTTGACATTTAGTTCCCCTTGTCAGTTTCTGATTAAACCCTGCTGAATACTCAGATTCTCCAAAACTCATGGAAATTGTCAGTTTAAACCCCAATACCTTCATTGATGATTATATTTATGCCCTTATACATGTTTAATTGTCGGTTTAAATTGGTCCCCCAAGCTTACCTTTTGCTAGTCCCTTAGCAAAACAAAACTTAGTAACTAAATCTGGAGTTTAAGGATTTTGAAAACATTGAAGCAACTCCTCAAAAGTACACATGGGTTCAAACAAGAATTCTCCTCCGGATTAGATTAAACCGATCTGACATTCAAACTTACCCATATTACCTTCAACCATGGGGCTTCTCAGCCTTTAGTTGGGTCTTGAGCAATTGAACGACAGAGCGATCAAGTCAAGCACAATGTCTCAAGTTCTTTGCTCAACCATTACTCCAGAGTTTTTATAGATTTTCAAAATAAAACTCAGAGATTCCACTGTATGACACTCTCAAGTATCTCAAAATATGTGGTATTTATGGATCCTCACCAAGGCAATAATGATGTTATGCCTTTCTTCCTACAACTAAAGCTTATATGGAGCTCATAGGAAGGGTGATAACATGAAAGAGCATAGTTGCAATACATATATTGTAAAGTCAAACCTTAGATTCAAAGAGAGTTAAGTCATACAATCAAATCAAGATGTGCATGTGTATGGTGGATATATATGGTAGTTAACCTAATTCTACCATGCTCCTTGAAAACATATCTCTCTTTTGAAACTTGGAAATATTTGCAAGAAAACATGAGCTATCTTATTCATCTCTCTTTTTTTTAGGCGGGCATCTAAGTACCCATTGTTTTAATAATTCAGACACTTGTCCATTTTTTCAACTCTTTTTTTATGAATAACTTTTGCATAGCCACATGCTTCTCTCTGCATAACAACAATTGTTGGAGAGATAGTAACAAGAATTTGGAGCATTTATTTGGTGGATATCTATAAAGAATATTTTTGGTGTTTACTCTCAGTGTAGGAGTAGAATATTTTGAGGTGGATCTAAATGGAATGGCCCGGCCCCTGAGCTCTCCCTTTCTCGCTTCGCCACCACTACCTCTCGGATTGCCATCCCCAGTAGCTTGCTAATCATTCATTCTTTGATCAAATGATTCTCGGTTGCCCATCTATCTAGAGGTTGCCCTATGAGTTTTGTGAAATAAATGTAAGTTCCTCAAATGATTCTCTCGATCGCTCAATGTGTATGATATCTCACCAAGGCATTTGGTATTTTGCCTTCTTTTTCATATCCTACCACTAATGGCTTTTGAGTGGAGTTTTGGGTAGGTATGAAAGTGGGGCATACTTGCATCACATATTTTGCTAAGTCAAAAATAGGACCTGTCGGTACAGAAAGTGACCAACTAGTGAATATTTGTAGTTTTGTTGTATGTTGTGATTGGAGGTGGCCTAGCACTCAATGACATAGGATATATACTAGTTCAGGCAATGTGCCCTACATCTAGTGTGGGTCGGTCGGTGACTTTATTCCTGAGCCCAGGTGCTCAAAGTCTGTAGTGGGGTTACAAACGAGAAGGAGAAAGGAGGGGTGTTCAAGAGGCCTGGTCGGGTCCGACCAGAAGGGCCAAGGGCGACCGGAACTCCGCTATGAGCTAGAGGTCTAAGCGTGTGCTTGAGGGGTTGTGAGCTATCGATCTAGTGAGTCTAAACTTGAAGAAGTCAACCTCTTCCGTTGGAGGGAGCGCATCCCCTTTTATAGATGAAGGGGATGGCTTTACAGGTGAGAGGGAGAGAGTACGAATGTTACTAAGTCTTGTTGCCCATGCCGATGAGGACAGTGATGATGGTAGGCGCCTACAATACTGTTGACGTCACTGTAGAATGTCAGGTGCACATGGGAGGTTGCGTTGGCTTCTTCAGGAAGGGTGGATGTCGGTACCTACAAAATACTATTGGTATGTGAGGAGCCCTACCCCGTGTACCAGGTATGGTGAATCCTGGCGCCCACTATCGATGCCCAGAGGCATGTGGGGGGATTTTTGCCGTATGAGAGCCCAATGGCGCCAACAATACTGTAGACACAAATGTCAGTGCCTATAATATTGTTTGTGTCAGGGCGGTTGAGGAGCACTGTTCCCACAGGCGTATAGGGTATGGTCCCGATATCATGGTTTGACTTTATGCACTGCCTTCTCCGTTTGCCCCTGGTCCCTTCCGAGCGGGCGTCCCCGGTCGGATGGCCCCAGTCGTCCCTGGCCGTGCCAGTCGAAGAAGAGTGGTAAGCAGGCTTCCTACGGGGTCCCCAGTCGGAGACGCAGGGTCGGAGTGGAAAGCATCGTTTTGGGCCAGGCCTTTCCGATTAGAGAGACCACCCGGAGGCGGCTGGTGCCCGAAGCAAGTGCTCCGGTCGGAGAGGTGGGCCGAAGAAGTTGACGAGCGGGCGCTTGTTCTTTTGGGTAGACCTTTCGGTCGACGACCGGACTGTCCTTCCGGCCCGTTGTGTTTTAGACTCTTGGGTTGGCCCATGAATTACGTGCTGTTTTCCTAGGCCGAGCTCTGGCATGGAAGCTGGTCCCCAAGAGACCCCGGGTTTATGAACCCGACAGGAGCCCCCAAGCCCCCGGGCGATTTGAGCAGAATCGTTTGGGGATTTTTTTTTTCTTCTGCTTGGCTGCGCGCTGAAGCCTCGCTGGGTGTAGTCCCCGAAAGCCCCGATGGTTCGGGCGAGAACCGGCTAGGGGGTTTTCTATGTTGTCGTGAGAGAGTTTTTTTTTTGTGTCGGTGGGTGGAGTGGCTTGCATGGCCCCCTGTAGCCCGGGTGGTTCGGGTAGAACCGTCTGGGGGTGTTGTTTCAGCGGGCGTGTGTGCATGTTTTTAGTTTTGAGACGGTTTTTGTTAACCATGGCGTCGTTGCGCAGCCGAGGTGGTGAGGTGCGGGGATTGGATAAAAAAGGAGAACTCACTGATCTTAGGTGTCGATGCGCGCCGTGGGATCGGGTGAGTCGGAGTCGTGAATGGACCCTAGCGTCGGTGCGCGCCGTGGGTGGAGATAGCTCGGTCTAGTTGTGTCAGAGCTCACTGATCTTTGGCGTCAATGCGCGTCGTGGGATCAGGCGAGGTGGAGTTGTGAACGGACCCAGGCTCGTGGATCCTATGTGAAGCCGTTACGCGAGTTTAGGAGTCACGGTTCTAGGATTTATTGGAGCGCAGTCGGAAGTGAAGCCATTACGCGACTTTAGGAGTCGCGGTCCCGAGTTTATTGGAGCGCAGTCGGAAGTGAAGCCGTTACGCGAGTTTAGGAGTCGCGGTCCTAGGATTTATTGGAGCACAGTCGAAAGTGAAGCTGTTTGAAGCCGAAGCGTAGTTAGTTTGGTTAAAGATCGGACGAGGCGATGCTCATGGATCCTGGCGTCGGTGCGCGCCACGGGACCGAGCGAGTCGGAGTCATGGATCTGGTGAGTTCGAGGTCGCCATCCTTGGCATTTGTCTTGAGCCCTCGAGCCCTATCGGGCCTTCGTGGGGGTCGATGTGAGTTATGCGTGTTACCCCATCCGGTTCCTCACAACCGGAGGGGCTGAGTTTCGTCGCTTGTCCCGATCGCTCGGGCTTGAAGACTAGCTTGGTGAGTTCACTAACGGGTGTGATCGAGCGGAATCCGGGTCCGTCGTTCGTGACGGGGTCGGCATAGCCCTCTTGTGACATTCCACTACTCCTTTACCTGCAACCCGACAGATGCCTAGGTCATTCCGGAGACCGACCCAGGTGGCCTAACGGCCTCCCCTTCGATGGAGATTCTGTGGGCCTAGCGAGAGGTTCAGGATCGAATGAGAAGGTTGAGATGACCCGATCTGCCGGACCGGGCTAGGGCCGCATGGTGCTCATCTACGGTTTTCTCCCCTGGCTTTGTTGGCTGCTCATGTCGAATGAGGGAACCGCCGCTTCATGACGCAACACGGAGCGTTCTGATGCATTTCACTGCACGTGCGATGCTTAGTTCCTGAGCCCCCAGGCGGTTCATGCCCTAACCGTCCAAGGGGTTCAGGTGTATGGAATGAAATGCGCACATGGATGTATGAAATGATTTATAATGAAATAGAGGGGGTTTTGATAGTGTTTACCTTGACGACTGGAATGACGGGGTTTTGGAGAGCTTTAGTCGGAAACGTCCGACCAGGACCCGTGCTCGTCGTTCGTGACAGAGTCGGCATGGCCTACATGGGGTGTCCCTTCGCTTCCTACCTGCATCTCGGGGTGGATACTGAGCGATTCGATTGACTCAGGGGGGCAGTTGGTCTCCTGGTGGAGATTTTGTTTTTGGCTTTCCCAGGTCTGTCCTAGGGAAGCGGGAAGCCGCTCGCATGTGGTGGCGCTTCGGTTCTTGTGCCCGTCGTGTGGTAGTGGTTGGTCGTGCGGTAGTGGTGGGCCACGGCCAGTCCACGTCCTGTCTGATCAGGAGTTGTTTCATCGAGCAGGGCGCGTCTCATCGGTTCAGGGCACGTCTCATCTGCATTAAATGGAAAAGAGAGAGAAATTCTCGCTCCGCCGTTCTGCCTTCCCCAATCGGCGCATCCCTCCTTAACCGTTGTTCCCTTTCTTTAAGTAGGAGCAGGGAGAGGGTTTTTGTTCTGTTCTTTTGCCTGTTCTTCATCTGCTGCCGCCTTCTCTCTTCCTTTTTGCCGTGAGCGTTCCTGAGAGCCGTGGAGGTTTCTAGGAAAGAAGGGGGAGAGAGCGAGGGAGAAGAGAGGAACTCACTGATCCTTTTGTGATCCGGAGCGAAGATGTCGGACTGGAGGTCGTCCAATGTGAGGAAGTCGGTGCTAGAGGCTTTCGTCGTGAAGGGGTTTCTGCCACCGTAGGAGGTGGCGCATTGGGGGGACCCTGGAGGAGAGGAGTTCCCGCAACCTTGTCCTAACGGGGTGGTCTCTTTCCTTACCTTCCATGAGCGCGGATTAGGATACCCCGCGCACTAGTTCCTATGTGGGCTCCTCAACGAGTGGGGTCTAGAGCTGTAGTATCTCAATCCAATGGGGGTGCTGCGCATCGCAGGTTTTGTCGTAGTCTGTGAGGCTTTCCTCGGGATGGAGCCACACGTGGATCTTTTTTGGCTTTTCTTCTCCGGGAGAGCTATGACGGACTGGAGTTCGGCCAAGATCGCACCGGTGGGGGTTTCGCCCTACAGAGGAAGCCGAGCGTGGGAGGCTCGTATCCCACATACTCCCCATGTGACTCCAACCGGGGATGGCATGGGGAGTGGTTCTACATTAGGAATCCGGTGGAGGCGCCGTTTTCGGCGTTCACCGGTGGGAGGCCGGTGAAGCAAAAAAGTTGGTCGTGGGGCTGCGCCCGCACGGAGAGGCACAAGGCAGAGGCCATCAAGGGGGAGCTCAAGAAGCTTGTAAGGTGCCGCCTCGATGGGGTGCGGGTGTTCCACACCCTTTACCGCCGCCGGGTTGCGCCGTTGGGGGAGAGGACCCACCTAATGTGGATGTACGGCGGTCGGTCGGACCCGGACCGCGTCGCCGGAGGAGCTACCGGACGACGAAGTCTAGAGTCATGTCGGCCGAGTGCTGCAGCTAAGGCCTGGAGAGATGGTCGTGGGAAAACTCATACCGTTCAATGCCTCGATCGTGCCCACATAGGTATGTTCCCTTATTTTATTCGTGCTTTTTCTCTGCTTTTTTCCCACTTCTTTGATTTTGGTTCATTCATTCCGTAGGGGCTCGGGAGGTACAAGTCCCGGCCGCACCTCCCCAAGGGATCGGAGGGCCGAGGCCCGGCAGGCCACCCAAAAGGAGGCGGCAGACACCCGGAAGAAGAAAAGAACCAAGGAGGTTCAGCGGAAGGAATAGAAGAAGACGGAGGTCACCTGGCGCGTGAGGGCCGGGGAACATAGGAGCGACATCGAGTCGGAACTCACATCGGATGATCCTATGGATGTGGATGACATGGTCTTCTCCAACAAGGAGGAGAGTTAGGAGGTCGTTGTGACCTCGGCGGAGCGTCGCGGCCATGTGACGACGTCCGCTGGTGACGAACGGGAGGCCGCGCAGGAGTGCGGTGGTTCCCGCGTTGAGGAAGCGCGCGGCGAGGCGGACGTTGTTGGCAAGAGAGCGGCGAAGCGGACGTGGTCACCATGCCCCTCGGCGGTGTTGCCGGTCCCGTCGTCGCCTGTGGCGGACGTGGCTAAGCGAGCCGGGCGGTCTGAGGAGCAGACCGGCGCTCGTGCGACGACAGGACCGGTGGCAACGCCGGACCTGCAACCGGAGGAGGCCCTGCCAGCCGTGGATGCGGTCGAGCAGTTTGGGCAGTCTGAGGGGCAGACTTGCGCTCGGTCGACGCACGACTTGCAGTCGGAGGACGCCCCGCCCGCTGCTCTGGTCGGGGAGTCCCAAACCGGAGGTCGTAGCGACCCACAAGCCAGGCAGGAGCCGGTCGGGACGACTCCGACCCCATATGAAGTGAGGGGGCGCGCGTCGCAGCCTGGGAGCGGTCCTCGTCCCGTGGGCCCATCGTCGTTGGAGCCTGCCTTCAGAGTCGTGCCGCTCGCCTCCCGGTATGTTTCCTTTTGTTGCTCTTTGATCTTTTGTTGGTCGAGTCTTTTTGGATTTGTGGCTTACCTATGGTTTTTGTCAGTGGCCGAGGGATTCCAGGGTTGAGCATCGCCCCGACCCCCATGCAGGAGGTTTAGAGGCCCACTCTACAGCGTGTTGTGGCGAGCGAAGGGGGCAGCAGGGTGGCGGCAGTGAAGCCATCCCTTCTGGGGTTGGTGCCCCCCGGGGCGGCTGCTGACAACGTGACAGCGGCGACGACATTGTTGGCGGCGATCCTGGTGCCGATGGCGGGGGTTGCATTGGAGGTAACTCTCACGGCCTCTCCTCCACCGGTCGCGATGGAACAGACGAGGTGGGGTGTGCTCCCTGCCTCGCCGGGTGGAGGGATGCACGACCTATCCTTACCGTCGGAGCCAAAGGCGCCTTAGGGAAGTGTGGCCAGGATGGAGTTGGGATGCCCGGCGACATTCCACGTGAATGAGGTGGTGGAGATTTCATCTGACGATGAGGCGGATACCGTGGCGGAGCCGCCGGTGTCGCCGCGGGAGCTGGTAGTGTCGCCGCGGGAGCTGGCGGTGGTCCAGTCGGAGGCTGGTCCCTCCGGTGGTTTGTCGGAGGGTAACCTAGAGTGGCCCTGCCCTAAGGACCCATCGAAGGCATGGTTCATCCTCTTGGATTCCTGGGAGCGTCAGCTCTGGGACATTTTTGGGGGCCAAGGGCATGCCGTGGTGTCCGAACTCAGCAAGCTGTCCGCGAAGCTTGAGAACGCCTAGAAGCAAGCTCAGTTTGCTCGGCAGCTGGTTGAGGTCAACCTGCAGCTCGCTACGGAGGTGAGTTTCTAGTACTTCTCCTTGCCCTTTGAATCTTTCATCGATTGTTTTAGCGTGCTTGTTTTTCATAGGAAATAAGGCAGGCGTCGTCCCGCAAGTCTTACTTCCTTCGGACGGAGAATGCCTGGATGGCCAAGCTTGAGCACGAGGTGGAGTCCGCTTGCCGTGAGTCCGGGTCCAGGCGGCCGAGGCGGCCATGGCGCGGGTGGAGGGGCAGCGTGCGGTGGAACGGGCGACTGCTGCAGAGCAAGGGCTCGAGGCGGCGAAGGTCCGCTAGGAGGAGACTGAGGCGGGGTTGTGGGTGTCCCTAGCGAACACCAAGGCGGCGCTTCAAGAGGCCTTGGTGGCCTTGGAGCCAGAGCGGGCCACCCTAGAGAGGGCAGAGAAGGCCCTGGAGGCGGAGTAGAGGGCCCGGTCAGAGGCGGATTAGGAGGTGCTCGTGCTCCGGGGCCAGGTGATGGGGATGGAGGACGCGAATGCCCGGCTGCACGAGCAGGTGGCTCGGCAGGCAGAGGATCTCTCCACCCTTGAGGCCTCTTGCATCAGTGCGTACCCTTTTTGTTTTCTCGTGGTGTTGATTTTTCCCTCAGCATGTTTCTGAACTTGTCGCCCTTCTTACAGAGCTGGGAGAAAAGGTGAAGGCGCTGGAGCGAGACCTAGAGATGACCAAGGCGAACTTTAGCCCGAAATGCCGAGGAGCTGGCCAAGTCCCATGAAGAGCGACGTGCTCTCGAAGGGGATCTTGACTAGATCCGCAACGTTGCCTGGCTCGTCGTCTCGGAAGTCTTTGGGTCGGCGCCAAGTACCAGCGTGCCCGTGGTCCGGCTGGCGAGAGGTCTGGATGTGGTCAAGGACCTCATCAGGAGTGGGCTGTTTTATGGAGTGTCAGGGGTGCTGACCTCGGTGGTGTCGTACCACCTAAATCTAGACTTCGCTACTATCTATAGCGGGTATGCTGAAGGCCTGAGCATGGAGGACATCCAATCAATCGGGGAGAACTTGCTACCGCACATGCGGTCGGTGTTAGAGCAATTCTCTACCGAGTGGGTGATGGACGTTGCCATCAAGACATGGCCCGAAGCATGCGTGGGGAGGATGCTTCCGAGCCTACGGATAGCCCAGAGCCTGGTTTGGGGGGGAATGTCGCCTCGGCCTCGACCGAGCTGAACATCGTGCCGCTAGGGAGTGAGCAGCCTGCGCCTTCGTCGGTCGCGCCTCCAGCAGATGCCGCCGGGCTAGTGTAAGAGCTTGCAGAATATAAGTAGTTTAGTAAATGTAAAGAGTTTAAGTTCATGGGGGAGCCCCCGTGTAAAACGTTCATGTGTGTGTTTTAATGACTGCAATCGGTTTTTGTTTTTGTGATGGAGTTGCTCCATTCGGGAAGCTTGTTCCCTTTCGTTCCTTAGTTTTCCCTTAGCATAATTTTGTTTTTTATTCCTTTTTTTTGTACCTGTCTGTTTGTCCCATAGGCCGCAACCTTGTGAGCCCGGGGCGTGGCCCGCGAGGCTCGGCTGCTCGTAACCGTAGGAAAAGGCGGGGTGCGATCAGTAGGAATGTTTTAATTAAAGCTATGTAAGGCAAATTAAAGGAACGATCTGCCCTTTCATTTGGGTAGGAAGGAGTTTCTCCATATGAAAGTAAAAGATGAAAATAGAGGGGGAATAGTGCCCCCTAGTGGAGCCCCCGAGCGCCCCGAGCCAAAAAGTGTTTGGGTCATGGTGCTTTTATAGGAGCATTCGCTAAGTAAACAATAGTAAAACTAAAACTTAGGGAAAGGAAAAAACAACATAGCTGTTCCAAGGGTTTGGAGAGAACGTCATCATCATTGTCTTTTAGCCGGTAGGCGTCTTGTCAGATCAATTCAGCCTTTAGTCATCTGGATCCTCACCCGCTATGCCCCCTTCTTCTGTTGCTGCTTCTTTGCCTTTTTTCTTTCCTTGGCCTACCAGTCTACCTCAGCAGGCGCTTGAGGAGCTAGCAGTCCTTGTAGAGATGGTTGACGGGATAGTTGTGTTTGGTGCATGGGCTCTCCATGAGCTCATGGAAGTGTCCCGATCGGTCCTGCTGGGGCTGCGTGCCCAGGTGATCGGCCGCGGTGACCGACGCGGAGTTGGTCGATCGGTGGTGATCCTTTTGTTCTTTTTTCCCCTCTACGTGGAGGGGCCCTCGTCTTGATCCTGGTGCTTGGCCTTACCTTTGTCGTGGCCACCGTTGAAGCGCGGTGAGAACGGCGCTTGTTGGGGAGTTGGGCAAAGGTCGGTGGTCCTGGGCCGTTAGTACTGGGACTCTGGTCACCATGCATGTGCCTCGGTTTGGTCCGAGCCACGCGCGTAGATAGGCGGTTGGTGCAGAGCGGTTGTCAGGTCAAGATGAGGTGCCGTTGCGGCCTCATGTGCCGCGCTCAGCGGTTGTTGTGGTGACAGGGTGTAGTGCCCCATCTGCTGCGTCCCTATTCCCCAAACGGGGAGCGGGGTCGCGAGTCGGCATCGCGATACGGAGCACTCTGCTTGCTGAACGGCGGTGGTCTCCACCAGTGCCCGGAGGTTCCGTTGGATCGCCCGTTCATGAGGGTCGTTCGGCTCGGACAGGCCGCGTAGGAGCATTGCCGCGGCGGCAATGTTCTGACTGGCCTGAGCAAACTGCGGGGGATCGGTCCCCCCAACCAGGGTGTTGCGCTGGACCTAACGGGCACGACCTCGAGCGCCATTCGTCGGTTTATGCGCACAGGACGCACTGCGGTCCATTGAGCGCGTTGGTGCGGTCGGTGGCTAATGCGGCCACCGTCGTCGCAGATCCTCCCCGTGCTCACGTGTGAGCTCAAGGGCCTCCGCATGAGGGGCCCGGAGGGCATGAGTCCGTGAGGACTCCGTTGCCCCTGGCGGCTGTTCCGGAGCGTCTATCATAGCGCACTCGCGGGACGGACGGTGGCTGGGCACCACGTCGCCGATGCTGGAGCCGTCACTCACGACGTCATCATCCATGATGTCGAGGAAACAGGTGGGATGGTAGCTCGCCATCCCTATGAACTCAGACGTGAGAGGAGGTGGCGCCATAATCTTTCGGAGCCCCCGGGCGTACGCATCCACGGGAGACACGAGGCCGTAGGTGAACCGGTCGTACGGTGGCCACGATGGGGACAACGGTAGCCCTCTAGGGTATTTGGCGGAAGATAGAATGTAATAAGTAAAGAACGGCATGTATATTACTCACAGCGGGGTTTGAGCAGAGAGTTTGCTCGGAACGAAGCGCAGATGCCGTGCCGTCGAAGTCGCGTGTCCCGGAGTCGATGGAGGATGTCTCTCCGATGGGTGTTGGGTCACCAGTCTCCTTGCGGAGGTGGAGTACGCCGAGCCCGTCGGCAATGAAGTGCAGGCTTCTAAAGAGGAAGGCCTAGGATGGCTCGAACATGGGTGGAACCCGCATCCCCGCAGGCGAGAGTGCGGGATACTCCAGCGAGCCGAAGCGAATCGTATTGCCCAAGCCCGCCACGGCGGGGGTGGCGGAAAAATAGGTCATCCGATGACCAAAAAAGTGTTGAACGTACAGCGTCTTCCCCACGGACGGCACCAACTGTCGGTACAGAAAGTGACCAACTTGTGAATATTTGTAGTTTTGCTGTATGTTGTGATCGGAGGTGGCCTAGCACTCAATGACACAAGATATATACTGGTTTAGGCAACGTGCCCTACGTCCAGTGTGGGTCGGTCGGTGACTTTATTCCTGAGCCTAGGTGCTCGAAGTCTGTAGTGGGGTTACAAACGAGAAGGAGAAAGGAGGGGTGTTCAAGAGGCCCGGTTGGGTCCGACTGGAAGGGCCGAGGGCGACCGGAACTCTGCTATGAGCTAGAGGTCTAAGCGTGTGCTTGAGGGGTTGTGAGCTATCGATCTAGTGAGTCTGAACTTGAAGAAGTCGACCTCTTCCATTGGAGGGAGCGCATCCCCTTTTATAGATGAAGGGGATGGCTTTACAGGTGAGAGGGAGAGAGGACGGATGTTACTAAGTCTTGTTGCCCATGCCGATGAGGACAATGATGATGGTAGGCGCCCACAATACTATTGACGTCACTGTAGAATGTCAGGTGCACATGGGAGGTTGCGTTGGCTTCTTCAGGAAGGGTGGATGTCAATACCTACAAAATACTATTGGTATGTGAGGAGCCCTACCCCGTGTACCAGGTATGGTGAATCCTGGCGCCCACTATCGATGCCTAGAGGCATTTGGGGGGCTTTTTGCCGTATGGGAGCCCAATGGCACCTACAATACTGTAGACACAAATGTCGGTGCCTATAATACTGTTTGTGTTAGAGCGGTTGAGGAGCACTGTTCCCGCAGGCGTACAGGGTATGGTCCTGGTATCGTGGTTTGACTTTGTGCACTGCCTTCTCCGTTTGCCCCTGGTCCCTTCCGAGCGAGCGTCCCCGGTCAGATGGCCCCAGTCGGCCCTAGCCGCGCTAGTCGGAGAAGAGTGGTAAGCAGGCTTCCTACAGGGTCCCCGGTTGGAGATGCGGGGTCGGAGTAGAAAGCATTGTTTTGGGCCAGGCCTTTCTAATCGGAGAGACCGCCCAGAGGCGGCTGGTGCCCGAAGCGAGTGCTCCGGTCGGAGAGGTGGGCCGAAGAAGTTGATGAGCGGGTACTTGTTCTTTTGGGTAGACCTTCTGGTCGACGACCGGACTGTCCTTCCAGCCCGTTGTGTTTTAGACTCTTCGGTCGGCCCATCAATTACGTGCTGTTTTCCTGGGCCGTGCCCTGGCATGGAAGCCAGTCCCCGAGGGACCTCGGGTTTATGAACCCGACAGGATCTCAAGGAGATGCAAGTCATACACTTTGATCAAGACTTGCAAGTGTGTGGAATTTTTCATAAAGTCCTAATTCTAAATATTTTTGGTACTCCTTTAAATCATGAATCTCTCTTTTTGGATGAATGTCTTTTATCTGAAAGTATGGGCTATTTTTATTTCTTTCTTCTCTTTTTCTTTTCTTTTCTTCATGCTCTTTGGCATGCATTTTTTCTCTCTCATGCCTTTTGGCATGGATATTTTTCTGTAACACCCAAAAAATAATTTTTGGAAATAGTAAATAATTTGGTTTGTTTTTATTTAATTTATCATGAATTATCTAGGCCAAATTATAGTTTTCACGAATATTAAAACCAAATATAAGACTTAGAAATATTTTTGTTGCATTCATGCTGGTGCATATTTTTTTGTTTGAATGCAGGGCTAGAGTTGCGTGGCTTTGAATTCAAACTTTGTTTGAATTTGAGGCAAGTTTGCAAAATCAGAAAATAGAAAAGAGTTATCCTTTTTCTCTTTTTCGGTCCCTCCTTTTCTAGCCATAGCCGAAGCCGGCCCAGCATCCCTTCTCCCTCCCTTTTACCTCTCTCGTGCTTGGCTAGCCCACCCCGAGTCCTAGGACACAGCTGCTCGGCCGCCTCACCACCAGCACCCCACCGCCTCGCTGTTGGGACGCTCGGCCCAGCAGCCGTGCCAGCAGCATCACCCACCTGTGCGCCACATCCGCTGATGGCTAGGCCCCGCTTGCCAATGCGGCCGCACCCGCTGCTGCCTTGGCCCTACCTGGCAGAGACCCATCGGCCCTTCCCCTACCTCCAGCTGAGTGGGCGCCGCCGCCCGTTTCACCTCGCTGGTAACTGCCGCCGTGAGTGGCCTTAATAGCTACTCAGCCCGCCTCCACCTGGCCCTAGTGGCGCACCCGCGATGCCCACTGTTGGCATTTCTTAGCATCACTTGTTACTAGGTTGTCATCCCTAGCATAATGCTAGAAATGCATGGTTGGTAATTATTAATGACACTTGTAAACTTCAGAGAAAAATATATATATTAACGTATCCGCAAGCGCACAAATAATATACCATTGTAGCATTTCATCCGGGAGTATACCAGGTATCGTTATTTATATTTCTACCATAGGGAGGAGCTTATGGAGTGGTGTTGGCATAGAGATATTGACAAATGTGTATACTTTTGATAATAATCACTCATGCTATTGCAGGGGTAAGTCAAAGGGTAAATAAATAATAAGTGTAAGGTAATAGTGGTATTCCAGAGATAGAATTAGAGACTCATAAAATGTAGTACAGCTAAGCAGGAGATTCGTTAAGAGCTAAAAGATTCCTAAGTCATTACTTATCAACTAAGTCTTTTGTACACCATAATATATACACTCTCATCTATAATATGACTAACTCTGGATCTATGCATAAGGAACATTACTAAGGAAGATCAAGAACATAGCTTGTCTACCTTCGCAATCACGTTCTACGTGCTCTACAAATAGGGAGTGGACTACAAAGGACTCAACAGGAGTGTCACATCCACGATCTACCACATGACCTAGAGTGCAGAGGGCATCCGTAGCCAAACAATATCTAAGCACCATGCTTACATATTGTCGATGACTTTACTCACGCGCATAATGAGCTAAGCGCTATGTGAACATGTGCATAAACTCATGATTAATCATAACTATATCAAGCATACAACTAGAGCAAACTAAAAACATAATAAATAGCACCATAATAATATTAAAGTAGCACAAAGTCATAAATATAGAGATACAATGGCTATAGTCTCCAGACAGTAGATCCACAATCCTGAGCAATAGCCCACACTCTTCTTGAACCTTGCTAGCTAATCTATACTAGAAACTTGAAGAACTAGAGCTCTAATCTCTAATCTCTGGAAACCCTAGTTTTCTGTCTAGCCCTGACTTATGATCATATGACTTAATTCTTCCTAGATGGAGGGGGGCTGGATTAGATTGCCCTAAGGATATAACGTGAGCCCTTGGATCAAACCGACTTAAGCAACGGCTTAGATGCATCCTAGGAGGCGATGGGAAACCGACATAGCAACGAGGCTGACAGGTAGGCCCCTGATGGGCCGAGCGGCCTACAGGTGGGGCCGGGTGGCCCCACTTGGTAGCCCCTCGGCCTCCGCTTCGGTGACATGGCTTCTGGGGTCCCCTGGAACTTTCTGGAGTTGGTTTCGCATCGAAATTCTGATTTTTCCTTTAACGTTTAAGTTCCTCTTGTCGGTTTTCTGATTAAACCTTGCTGAAAACACAGATTCACCAAAACTCATGGAAATTATCAGTTTAAACCCCTATACCTTCATTGGTGATTATATTTATGCCCTTATACATGTTTAATTGACAATTTAAATTGGTTGTTAACTACCATCAACAACCCCCCCAAGCTTACCTTTTGCTTGTCCCTTAGCAAAACTAAACTTAGTAACTAAATTTGGAGTTTAAGGATTTTGAAAACATTGAAGCAACTCCTCAAAAGTAGACATGCATTCAAACAAGAATTTTCTCTGGATTAGAATAAACCGATCTGACTTTCAAACTTACCCATAGGAAGGGTGATAACTTGAAAGTGCATACTTGCAATACATATATTGTAAAGTCAAACCTCGGATACAAAGAGAGTTAAGTCATACAATCAGAAAATAGAAAAGAGTTTTCCTTTTTCTTTTTCCCTACCTCCTTTTCTGGACCATAGCCGAAGCCGGCCTAGCCTTACTTCTCGCTCCCTTTTACCTCTTTCGCGTGTGGCTAGCCCACCCCGAGGCCCAAGCCATGTCCTGCTCGACCACCTCCCCACCAGCACCCCGTCGCCCCACAGTTGGGCCACTTGGCTCAAGAGCAAGCCAAGAAGACCAGCCCGCCCAGGTGTGCCACATGACATTTCTTGGCCCCTAGCCCAGCCACCAAAGACGCCCGCTCATGCCGTGCATTGGCTTGCCTTGGCCCTACCTGGCAGCAACCCAATGGCTCTTCCCCTACCCCCAGCCGAGTGGGCACCGTCGCCCGTTTCACCTTGATGGTAACTGCCGTCGTGAGTGGCCCTAATGGCCACTCAACCCACCTCCACCGGCCCTAGTGGCGCTCCCACGATGCCCACCATCTCTCCTCGGCCAATAAAGCCAAGGCCTAGCCCCCCTGAGCTCTCCCTTTCTCACTTCGCCACCACCACCTCTTGGTTGCCATCCCCGGTAGCTTGCCACCATCGTCGCTGCGCCACCGACCTTCGGAAGGTGAAGCCACGTCCGTCCAAAGCTTTTCCATGCCCTCTCTCTCTGTTATGCACGAGCAAAAGCTCACTAGAGTTCACCCTCTCTCTCCAGATCTCCCTGCCATCGCCATCGTCATGGTGAGACCCTGCACCAGCGCCGTGCCCCCTACTATGTTCGCCTTCACCCCCGCTTGCCCCTAGTGCAACCGGTGTCGTGAGCCGAGGCCAGGAGCGTTGTACCGGCTGCTTGCCGGCAAGCACCGAGCCACCACCATGGCACACCACCATGGAGACCCACTGCCCCAATGGCCAACTCCTCCCCAACTGCCCTACGCCGTTGATCTAATCGCGAACGACTGCGATTAGAAGATACCCCTTCGGGGTATCACCGGTCCATGGTGAACCGGTGGACCAAGCCCACGACATGGTCCACGGCCACGTCCGCGGCCTCGCCCAATAAGCACCCGCCGCATGGCGCTACGTCAGCGCCACCACAACAGCCACCACCATGTCCGCTGCTTTTTCCAAAGAGCCCCTAGAGTTTTTAGAAATCAAGCCACCGTCCTTTTCAGTTCAAAAAACCCCTTTGTTTTAGGCCCTGCTTTTAGCAGTTTAGACACCATTTTCTCTAGTTTTTAAATGCGCAGTCTAGAGCCTCTGTTTTGTATAGAAACCCCTTTGTTGTAGGTTTAATTACGTTTTAGGCCTCGGCTTTAGTGAATAGGCCGTTAGAAAAATATATTTAATTGCAGAAATATCCCTGAAAATGGTTTTGTTCATAACTTTCTCATTTTAGGTCCGATTAGAGTGATCTTCGCATTCATGTGTTCATAGAAATGAGTAGAATAGTTTTATAAGTGTTTCTCTATATGTTTCTATGGCATGATGTAATGTTCTAATAGGAATATATCTTTCTTGCATGTGATGATTGTCTGGATATCTTGTTTGGTAATGGTTATGCGTATAGAGGGCGAGGTGTTCGAGGAACAAGAGTTTGAGAAGTAGTACCAGGATCAAGCTTGTGAGCAAGGCAAGTATAGCCTATGGTTTCCATGTTACCCAGCAATCTTTAATCACTTTATACATATGCATGTGTCTAAATATGATATACCCTAAGGACATGCCTAGAAATACTTGATCTATATTCCATGTTACCTATGGGAGGTTTTGCATAATAGAAGGATAAGTTTTGCTATGCTCAACAAAGGCTTAATTATAATCTTGACTCATGGATATATGTAACAATGGATAAAAGATGCTTTTTAGTAACTTAAAGAGGGCTGGAGTACGGGTCTTTTTATACTCCAGTTGCTCTCCGTAAGTACTCATACTTAAAGCAGCCACCCAGGAGGTCCGTACAACCTTGGGGATCACATGGCTCTGATCTTAGTTGTATAACTAGTTTTCTCTAGCTGTACAACCCAGAGGGGGGCCTAGGTTGCATAATGGCTTCTTGCCTGTCAAGATGTGTGCTGGGTTGCGGTCAGGGTGTGCCAGTCTTGAAGGGGGCCTCCATTCACCTAGCTGCTAAAACCTCGTGGCTACTAACTTCTTAGGGTAATTAGTGAAAGGCTTCGTAGTGAGACCCTACCTACTCACCTTGGAAGTGCTAGGGGGTCAACAGGCCCTAGGCAATTGGGAATCACGGCTCAGGGTGAAAGTATACACAGTCGGCAGAGTTTGATCAAACTGATATATCAGCCGTGCTCACGAACACGAGCAGCCTGGATCCTTTTTTGTCACACCCCAAAATTTCTAATTTTGGGTTGTGCATAGAAAACACTAATTAAAATAAATGTTTTTATATTGGGATAAAATTTATCAATCTTAGTTTGAACTAGCGTAAATTTAGTTACAGGAAAAATATGAATTTTCAAGCTTTTCCAAATCAATTTGACGAGCTATTGCTTGATGTGATGCTTGGTTGTTGATTTATTTCATGTTGTGAGAAAAGATTTTTAAAATGCGTTTAGTAAGTCGATCTTCTTTCTCCAACAATTCTTAGTCTTTCTCACGGATCAAATTCCTTGTTTTCTGACTTAATATTTGCTTGAGAAGTATCCTAACATCTTTTCCATGAAGTCCAAATCACTCCTTCCTGCTCACTATTCATCAACCATCTCCATGGATACCTCGGGAATTTCTTTGGCTTTTTGCGGAACTTGTTCTCACTTGTTTGTGAGCATAATCTAATTTTTAAATGCTCTAAAATATCTTTTCATGAGCTCCAAATACTTTATTTGGGTTCGTCTTGTTCTAAAATATCTCTGAGAATTTTCCATGAATTTTTGGAGCCTTCGGAGTATTTTTCGTGGCTTAAAATTCAATTCTGGACTTTTCTCAAATTATTTTATCCATGAAATTAATTAATTCCGAAAATAATAAAATATCTCAGATTTCCTCATGCCCAAAGGCCCATGTCTTTATTTACTAATGGGCTTTAATAATTAATTAGGCCTATTAGTAAAGGTGGAGGGTGCAACATCAATTAGTACCATATTGCTAGTCGATGTAGATGTGTGGAGTTCTCCGCCCTATATATATATGTATCAACCCCTTGGGCTAAGCACACTAAAACTACCGTATGAGGAGCCTCTAGTTTGGGAAATCCTCCGTGTAGTAAATTAATATTTCAACTCTCCTTGTCATGCCATCATCGGCCAACTCCGGCGAGCTTTTCCGGCCATCTTCGTCCTCGTCTCCGGATCCAGGAAAAAGATGAGGTGAGTTGCAAGTTCATCTATCGATGCCACCACCAGAATTGTTGCGTGCGCCTTCCCTAACGATGCAACATTCAAGGCTGTCATCTACGTTCGTCTTCTATGCAAAACCGGCCCGGTGTCCGACTCGTTCCGAGATCATCAACGCCCCGGCCGTCCCGATCCGAGTTCATCGTTGCCATGCTTTGGTAAGAAACATCTGCACGATGGTGCTCTTGTCGATCTACTGTATCTGTTAGTTAATCCGGTTAGTTTTCTATCTGTGATGTGCACCCGTCCATGCAGTTGCCCATTGCCTATCACCGTTCAGCTGCTTTATGTCATCCTTCCTTGTTATTGAAGCTGTGCAAGTTCCCTTGCCACCGGAGCAGAAGCCGTCCTAAGAATTCAAGTTGTTGTCTTTTACGATCGTGCAAGTTGCATGCATGTTCTCCAAGGATTTACGTGCAGGTCTTTCTCTCTCTCTCTGAGTGTTTATTCACTTATCACTCCATCTTCCATGTTGCTTTCACATAAATCTCTGCAGCCATGTCCTCCCGGCCGTTTAATTATCCGTCTCTGAATTTAGTTTAGTCTATTCTTTTCGCTCCAGTATGTGACTGTAATTCACATGTTAGCAATCACGTTTATCATATCACATACTCTGAAGTTTGTAATTTAAATATTAATTTGGTTAATATGCATACAACTACCTTTCTAATTTAAAAGCAACGTAGGTTTATAACTCATCAGTGATGTATATACAAATATTAATCTGCTTCTAAAGTATAAATTTCCTTATTTTAAACACGTATATTAAATTCATATATAAATGCTCTCACATGTTTATTTCTTTTGCAAAGCAAAGTCGAAATGATTTTAATAATATGTGACATATTTTATAAATAAAACATGACTAGGTTCAACTTGGCTTTTGAATTAAAATATGCTTTGTTAAAACTAAATTAATATTCTTCACATGGTTTTGCTTAATTAAAATAAATCAAGCACATAAGCTTTTTCTTTTCTTTTATACAATAATATAAATAATCTTAGGTATCTGTTTCTTTTTAGCGTTAGTTTCGTAATTTTGTGCTCTACGTAGTAGTAGTAAAGTTTATCATGTCAGTTAATTATGAATTTATTAACCTAATACTAATTACATTAATAATTAGTTAATGGTTTCCCAATTAAAAACAATCAGTTTAATTTCGTTCTTGTTCTTTTACGACCGCGCTGATCATGAGGTACACATTAGTAGGAAAATTTATCATGTTTCACATCTTTGAATTTTATAAGTAAATATTAATTTGATTTGTGCTTATGCAATTGAGTTTTCTAATTAAAAGTAACATAGGCATACATTTCGGTCTTTTATAAATTATTGTAAATCTAATTAATGTGCAACTAGTTTTCTAAATTAATTAAAAGCAATATAGGTTTTCCACGTCGGCCTTAATAAATGAATATTAAACTGGTTATATCAATTTAAATATATGTTTTGATTATAATTTGTTTAGCTGAACCCACGTCATATTCAGTTATAGTGTAGATGCTCTTACATGTTCTTTTAATTTGAAAAGTTAAAGTTTATTTTGATTAAATAATACATGCACATCCGCTCCTTAATACATTATTAATTATTCCATTGATAAATCCTAAACTGATGTAATGCTTACATCATTTTGGTTTTCCTTTTAAAAATAATAAATGCAAGGGCTTATACGTGCTATATATGTTTTGAATATATACTCTCACTTGTTATTATATCTTTGTAAGTCAAAATTTAATTTGCATAAATGATATCAAGATATTTATAATTAAGATATGATTAATTTATCTTAGTTTTCTAAATCTAATAACTCAAGTATAAAATGACTTAACTCAATTTTAGATATTTCCCTGAGATATCTTATACATGTTTTATGATCATTAAAATAGATAAAGCATATAGTTTTCTTTCCAACGTAAATCCTTTGATAGATGTTTCTGTTTTACCGTAGCTCCGATTAGTGTGCCTTTCGCGTGTGTGTGATCGTAGCAATGCGTAGATTAGATTTCGAATCTTTTCATTGATTGGTGTATTGTTCTAATCTAGTATGTTTGCTATGCATGCATGTTCGGATGCTTGTGTGGTGCTTTTCGGTCTTGTCCAGTCGGTGAGTTTTGCGTTGGTGATCTATAAGAAGTTGGAGAAGAAGAAGAAGAAGAAAACGTTGAAGATTAAAGCTTACCGAAGGATCGGTGTTTAAGGCAAGTATAGCTAGGGTTTTCTTTCTGTGACCATGATCTTGGGCTTGTTTAATGAAATGGGATATAAACATAAATGATGAATGTTATCCTTTGGCAAAAGCTGGGATTTACAGTACAACTGTGAGGGCTATATGGCTCTGGCTCTAGTTGCTTGAGAACCCCTTTTCTAGCTGGTTAGAGGTCTGCGAGTTGGGTATAGGACAGCCTCTGTCCTGTTGAGCCTAGCTTTGGAAGCGGCCTTTTACTTTATTTTTGGAAGGGGGGTTCCTATATCTGATGACCCTGCGGCCCTGGCCGGTTAGACGAGCTCTTGGGTGGCTTTATATGGTTCTCTATGTTTTGGGCCTAGCTAACCCGGGCATACGAGAATCATGACTCACAGTGAAAGTGTACACCTCTGCGCAGAGTTAACAAACTGGTATACTAGCCGTGCCCACGGATACGGGCGGCCCGGAAAACTGAGGGAATTGTTGTATGTTCATTTAAATTGTTTATGTGCAATTCATTATTCAATTATACTTGATCATGTGGTTATGGAATACACTACCTTGTTGCTAGATTTGCTGAGTTCGACATGGACTCACTCTTGCAATTTCTCCCACACCTCAGACCGGATAACAGTTTGTCAGAGACTTGAGAAATTAGGCTTGTGATCAACCAGTCAGTTGGATCCGGTGGAGTAAAGTCTGCACCCAGAGATCAGAGTTGTCTATCCGTTGATTGCTTTCTAAGGTTATCTCTTTTGCTAAATTCGCTATATATTAAGCATTATGAATTGATACTGCCCCTTCATTTGTAGCTATATGTGAGATTTGATTTACAGGGCTCACATATGGTGTGCATTCGGCTTTGTCCTTGAAATCGGGTGTTACATTTTTGTATAGCCAGATATGTGGTTGGATGCGAGATATCTTTAATATTGATGTTTATAATTACTCTTCACATGGGAAACGGTTTTCTCACTAAGTTAGTAACTTAGGCATTAAATAAAACATGATCAACTAAAATGCTGACCGCTTTAACCCGTGTCAAGCCTTTGAGCCTTGCATCCCCATAGTTATACTTGCTGAGCATGGTGAGCTGACGCTTGTCATTGTCACCAATAAAAATCCCAGATGGGTACTAGATGGTGAAGGCTATGAGTTTCCTGAGGACGTCCTGGACTACTGAGGAGGGCGTACCACTAGTCGGTATCCTGGTGGGATGGAGTTTTTATAGCTTTTTCTATGTATCCGCTGTAATAATGCCATTGGCATTGGTAATGATGTGAAAGACATGTTCATGAGATGTAATAAAGCTATAATCGTTGTTCGTGCTATGATATCACTTCAATTTGTATGTATATGTGGTTTGGGACTTCCTAGGCCCATATATATTCACTCCACAGTTTTTTTTATAAAACTGGGTGTTACATTTTCTTTTCCCTTTTTTTAGCATAGCCCATACTTTTCATTTTTTGGCATATGAAACTTTTTAGAGTAAGAGAGACTCATGATAAATGAATGGAGTATTATTTTGGTAGACGGAAAAAAACATGTTTTTATGGAACTCTTAGTGTAATAGTCAGCAGTTTATTTGTGGGAGCACATGTGTCTTGATCATGGGTGCATGACGAGAATATCAACAAGGGTCAAAACAATTTGACAAAGCTCAATGCTCAAACAAGTAACATATGACTAAGGATTGATTTTGAATATTGTCATATGGCATTGGTAGGTACTCATAATCATTGAGGAACTTTAGATTTTAGCATTTTTGAAAGTAAAATCTTCGGATGTCAAGTTTCTCTTAGAACAAAGTCATAGTAAATTCTATTTGTACCATATCATAACTCGCAACAACTTAGAAATGGAGCATGCATTTGCAAGCCCACAAGTTTTCAAGTTTTGGGATGAGATATTTGTTAGCCAACAAACTTAAATCTTGGGGAACACTAAGTTATAGCCTAGGCACAGATGAATTATAGACAGAGCAACTATTCATCATTTCAACTTAGAAGAAACTAAACATTCTTAAAACACATATGTAAGTGGAATTTATTTTTTGGTATTTTTATCATATTTTATTTTTTTTGGTATTTTTGAAATTTTAGATTTTATTTATATATGATATGGAAAATAACTGCGAAATTTTAAAAAGGTACAAGGGTACCTCTGTAGGGGTCCTCCCCCAAGCTAGCTCTAGGCCTATGGTCTGGGATTGTATTCCATGGACCTCCAGTAGGCAGCCTGTGCTTCCTGTTGTTGTCTCAGCATCGCGTTGATGTCCGTGAACTATTGCTGCTGCTATAGGTGCCACTGTCTCGTATCCTACACATGAGTGTTAAGTGTATTTTGAATTTCACCTATGTGGATTTCCAATCCTCCGAGACGAGTGTTGTTTCCGTCCCACTCCCGTCGATCCGAAGTAGACTATCATGGATGGACAGGTGGTAGTAACCCCTCGAAGTCAGACAAGTGATGAGCCCATGCCGCGTCATCGGCCTCATGCCATCCCGATCCACCGGCCTCGTGTGGTTACGGGTGTGACCCCAACCAGGCTGATACCCGAGGGTGAACCTAGGTGTCTACATGGCCGGGAACCATTCCGTATGGAATGCCTGAGGCACAAGTGGTGTCGATGTCGGTGTTGGTGGTTGTTGAGAGCTGCCAGCTTTGTCCCTAGCCCTGCTCCTTGTTCCCCTGTGAGAAACAGAACTCCTACGGGCTTCCTCTTGTTCGACAAGAGTGAAGGTGAGTGACGAAGATTTATACAATGAGTGTCCCGGGTTAGGGAGCGGAATCTCATTTGTATACCCCGGAAAGAAAAATACAACATTCCCTGCATCATCATACTTCAAATGATGCCCTTGCATCAAGTAGTGCTCATCAACATCGATGCGTGGAGTAGAGATGTATATCATATCTTGTCCATCCAATAAATCAATATTAGTGGCATTACGAGTCACAAGGGACATGCAAGAGATAGATGTAGAAGCCTTGAATGTTTCTAACCATTGTTTAAATATTTCTTTCACAGTAGCAATTTTAGTCTTTTTGAGCATGGCATAGAGAATTTGCAATTCGGCATGATAAACGAATCTTATGTCTTGCCTAGCAAACAAAGTCATGGCAATCCAACGATACATGAACCACAAGTAGGATGATGAATATTCATATTACGAGGTTGAAACTTGCCAACTATGTTTTGACTAGAAATCATTCTCCAAAATTCATGGCGATTAAAACCTTTGAGAGCATGATCTAAGTCAATTGAGCATTTTGTACTAAAACCTAAGTGAGAGCTGAGATTTTTCCATGTAAGATACTATTCTTTCTCAAAAAGACAGAAAGTAATCCCGCCCTCAACTTCTTGCAAAGAGCATAAGAATTGAATTATTAAGAGGCGAGAACCAAGCTCATCGACGGGAGAAACGTTCTCCCATCCAATAGCTTTCCAGATGGTGGCAAATTCGGTGTCCATACCTATCTTTTGGAGGAGTTCAGGGTCATATGCCGGTGTGGACGAACTCATGATTCTTGATGAGGTTGTACGCTTGCATCTCTCGGTCTCCCTCCAAATCAAGGTGTGGATCATCATCGCCTTCCTCCATCGGTTGCTCTTGCTCTTGCTCTTCTTCTTCCATTGGCACCGTTTACTTCGTCTTCATGCATCGGGCTCTCTTCGGCTCGGTGTAGCGTGTGCTTGAGCTTCCACGGGAGTGACTTGAGCTCGCTCCCACGACCTTCTTGAAAGCATCGGTGAGTGTACTCCCAAACTTGCCCATGGCGAAAGAGACAACAACACAAACTTGCAAACAGGGTTACGTTAGTGAAAACAAATCGGACAACCCACGAGCTTGGCTTGGAGGTGATGAGCTTAGGAATTTTTTTGCAGAGTTTCCTTGTTCTTGAGCTTTGTGGAAAAAATATTTTTGCAAGTGGTGGAGCAAGTGAGAATGAGAGAGTGAAAATGGAGAGTGGAGAGTGGAGAGTGAGTGACAGCTCACACCCGAGCTCTCGGGATTTATAGCGCCGAGCACCGACCGAGAGGGGGTGGGAGCAATGGCTCCTAGCCATTGGAGCAGCAGCAGCCACAGTGGCGCCGGACAGGGTGCGCCCGCAACCATGGTGCGCCCGCACCAAAGGTGGGCCCACTCGGCCCCCCTTTGGCCGATAGCTCCCAACGGTCGTTTTCAAAATGGAGCCGTTGCTGCTTCCCTCGGTTTTAAAACTTTGCTCCCAAAATTGATTTTCCACAAAACTTTTATTATATTTTGAATTTTCATAAATATTTTTAAAAATGAGAAATGATAACAGAAAAAATCTATACTATCAGAAAATGATTTTTATTTTATTTTTCTGAAAAGTTTATTTTGAAGCAAATTTTAAATTTTGAATTTTAAAATTTGAAATTTGAATTTTTGAATTTTTAAAAGATAACTACCGATTTACCTTCAGTGAGGGCTCAACATTTATAGTCCGTTAGCAAGACTTCTCCTCCTTTATTGCTCTGCAGTTACATGAACAAACTCGGGCAAATTCTCAGGTTGCCCCGGGATTTTCCCCAAATGGTTGACAGGTATAGCGGCAGTAATTTGAGCAATTTGTGTTTCGATCATTTTATTAAAACTTAATTGGTTTTTCATCGAGGAGGATAAATTTTCAAGTTTTGAATCAATATTTTCAATCATTTTATCATTATATGAAAGCTCTTTAGTGATATTTTCATTTATTTTAACTTGACCTAGAACTAGGTCTCTCAAGGTAGGTTGATTCGAATTGAAATTTGAATTGAAGTTTGAATTACCTCCTTGCAGGCGGGACACATTGTTCCATCCGTTATTGTTACCTTGTCAGAACCCGTTGTTGATATATGCGGCGTCTTCACGGGTTTCAGGGCACTTGTTCCCCGAATGTCCGATTTCACCACAGACTTCGCAAGTCATTTGCGAGTCCATGGCCTGAATGGTGGCCTTCATAGCTTCTTTCTCGTGGGACCTTTCGTTCAGTCTTGATAGTAACGAATCTATTTTTATGGCAAGAATATCCGTCTCCTTCATGGTATGCATGCCTTTTTTGTTGTTTTTGTTCCTCCCCCCAGCTTTGATTGGCCACCATCTTCTCGATAAGAGTTGTGGCATGGTTGATGGTGAGGGAGAGAAATGCTCCTCTAGCAGCGGCATCTACGTGCCACATTGACATGGGCATAAGCCCTTCATAGAAGTTCTAGAGCACGAGCCAGTTTTCCATACCGTGGTGCGGGCATGCCTGGTTGTAATCCTAAAGCCTTTCCCATGCCTCGAGGATGGATTCCAGTGAAGCCTGCTGGAAGTTTGAAATTTTCCCCCATAGGGCATTGGTTTTGCCCATGGGGAAAAATTTCACGAGAAACACCATGGAACATTTGTCCCACGTGTTGACAGCTTCCTTCTCTTTATAGAACCAATGCTTTGCCTTCCATGCGAGGGAGAAGGGAAACAGATGGAGCCTGATGCTAGCTTGTGTGACATCTTTGATGACGATGGTGTCGCACAGCTCCAGGAAGTGTTGTAGGTGTGCATTCATGTCCTTGCTTGGCAAACCACAGAATTGGTTTTCCTATACCATCGTAATGAGGCCAGTGCGTAGCTCAAAGTTTTAGGTACCCGTGTTGACAGCGGGCCCAACGGGCACGTTGGCAACAAAGGGGGTGGAGTAGTCATAGAGTGACTTGGCCATAGCAGTAGTAGCATATGGTACAAGGGTGACTGGTTCAACTGCCGGTAGAGTAGCAGAAGAAGAAGTGGTATGAGACCGGCTCTTCCTTAGGAGTGCATCTAGATTATCGGTGTAATTCTTCGGCAGATCAAAACCACTCATACACTATCCTGTTTTCATCCACAGAAGGAAGAAAACAAGCAGAATTAGACTACATAAACTATGGCTACCATTACATGCATGTGCTCATGATCATGTCCTACTAGATTTTTTTCACCTATGCCCTCCCCGGCAACGGCGCCAGAAATGCATGTTGGCATTTGTTGGCATTTCTTAACACAATCACCAAGTGTGGAGGTTTTAAGTCCAACCTCGGCTACTATGCTAGAAATGCCTATTGGAATTTCTTAGCATCATCACTAAGATTAAGTCAACCTTAGCGACGCCGCCAAGAAACACCAACTATGATAGTTCTTAACGATTACAGAAAATATCTGCAAGCGCAAGGATCTATCGTTGTAGCATTTCACCTAGAAGTATTTAGGGTATCGTTATTTCTATTTTCCCAAAGGAGGGCAAGGTATCAAGAGTCTAGCATGAGCATTAACAAGATTACATACTTGCATAGTGGACCATAGTTCATGACATGGGTAAAAATGGTAATTTAAGGATAGTGGACACACATCTGAGCCAACCTCAAGGATAAAAGGAAATAAAGAATAAAAGAATTTTCCTATGTGGACCAGGCATGTTCTAATATAGCCGTGCAAAGAACAGTTAATGATCATGCAGGTTATATGACTAGGGTTAGAACTAAGTTTAAGATGAACGGGGAGATCTCCGAGCACTGGTCTGCCAAAAAGTTAGGGAGACTTTAAGACTCCTACACAGTACCCAAACGTGGGGGATTACAAAGAACGGATAGGACTATCACCATCAGCCGCCTACCCCTCATCCATGGGGCACCATCATATCTGAAGGTTTTCGTGTACCCGAGCACCACGCCCATGTACAAGGAAACTACCCATATCCCCCTAGGACTCTGACCCTACGTATCGACAAGCATAGGACATGGGCAAACCCAAAGGAACGACAAACCGCCACCTCAACCTAGCTCTACTTCTACTCATACAAGTCATATGAATGGTTAAGCATAAAGTTGAATATGTTGAGATCATAACACACAAACTATATGCTAGTTTATATATCATGATTATAACAAGAGAACTATAGTCTAGTTCATATGCATTATTATATTGAAGATATGAGAGCATGAGTTTGGAAGAAATCTTCATAGTATTCATACCAAGATGTATCTCTTCTTCCAAGGAGCCAAGCCCTCCTTGATAGCTTTGCTAGCTCCAAACTACTACTAAAAGATAAAGAGTACAAATAGAGAGAGGTGAGGTGAGTAGCTCCAAATGGTGTGTGTCTTTGAGAATGAGCTCCTCTTCTTATATAGTGAAGCATGGTCGGTTTGGCGTAGGAAAATTAGGAAACCGGCCAAAACCACCTTAGCATGACGGCATGCAACCGCTGTAGGAAGATGGGTCTAGGCCACATCGCCTAGGGTGCAGGCACATCCAGGGTGCGGCCACACCTTGGCTGGCTCACCTAGCCACCGCCTTTGCTAGGTGGGCTGGTGGCTGGGCCTAGCCTCTCTCACGGTGGTGCTGGCCCAAGTTTGGCATGTAGGTGGGCTTTTCCATTTCTTCTTGCTTGGTTTTCCACTTGTATTCAAATATTTATTCTACAAAACATTTTTCTCCAATACAAGTGGAACTAGGTCAATAGTAAAGGCATATGTGTCAAAAGATTGTTTATTTCTCCTGTTTTGGACTTTATTTGGTGATTGGATTCGATCGATAGTGACCGCCAATAGATATGTGTACTCACGGTGGAGGGTGTGTAGATTATCGAAAAGTGCCATGCAGCCCCATGCGGAGGCCATTATGGAGCATTCCGCACACAAGCCAAAAATTGGCAGTGTGGATTCTTCTGGCCGATGATGTACGAAGAGACCAAAGAATTCATTCGAAGGTGTCAAAAATGCCAACTGCAAGGTGGCATCTCCTCTCGCAGTGCAATGCCCCTCCACTACAATCTTCAAATAGAAATATTTGATGTGTGTGGCATTGACTTCATGGGGACATTCCAAAAGTCCCAAGACTATGAGTACATCCTCGTTGCCGTTGACTACATGTCAAAGTGGGTGGAAGCATTGCCATGCAGGGCTGCCAATGCCAAGCACGCAAGAAAGATGTTCCATGAAGTGATCTTCCCTCGCTTTGGAACACCAAGGATGGTGGTAAGCGATGGGGGTCTCACTTCATCGATAAGACCTTTAGAGCCTTCCTAAGGGAGCTTGGGGACAAGCACAATGTGGTCACCCCGTATCATCCATAGACCAACGGCCAGGCAAAAACTTTAAACTAACAAATTAAAAATATCCTTCAGAAGACGGTCAATGAAATGGGGAAGGGATGGAAGAACAAGCTTCCTGATGCACTCTGGGCATACAGGACAGCTTATAAAACCACCATTGGCATGTCGTCGTTTGTTGACAGTCATTAACATCAATTATAAACCATTAATATATCCTGCATATATACTTAATTTCATCACCAAACATAGGTCTAGGGGTTTAAACTAATAAATTCCATGAGTTTTGGTGAATCCATGTTTTCACAGGGTTTAATCAGAAAACCATCAAGGTGGACCTATTTGTCAAAGTAAATCACATTTATCCGGGTGACGAAACCGACTTAGGAAGACTCTAGAAGACTCCAGATGGCAAACCATGTAAGAAGAGCACAAGAGCATGACATGTGGGGCCAGCCGGCCTCATCTGTAGGCCGACCAGCCTAGGGGGCCCACTAGTCAGCCCCTGCTTCATATGTCGGTTCTCCACCGCCTTGAAGATCACATCTACGCCGTTGTTTTAAGTTAGTTTCATCCGAGGGTCCAGAATTGATGTCTTCCCCTATATATAGCAGCCCCTACCCCCCCCTCTGAAGCCATCCTAAAACCCTAATTCATATCCTCCTCATCAAGATCAGAGCCAGCTATCAAGAAAAGATTAGTCCTCCTTAGGATTTAGTCTTGTAATTAGAAATAGTGAGATAGAGAGTGAGAGAATAGTTTGGAGGAAGTGTCGGCCTGTCGGCGCTCTCTCTATGACTTGTACCTTGGCGGATCCAAGTTCTACTTGAGCTTGCTTCTGTGATTTCTCTGGTAATCAACTTTAGATTCAAGTAAATATTTTGTTTATATTGTTCATCAAGTTCACGACTCTCTTTTGAGTGCTTTAATCTATAGACGCTCTAGGTTAAAGTCTTAATTGTAAGTGTAAGTGTGGTGCTTAGACTTGGGTTAATTGTGGATGCACCCTGTATTCCGGACTGGTGGTAGATCACGAGTGTAGCTTTAGACCGCAAGTGTGACACCCTCGTTGAGTCCTCTATAGTCCACCTCATGTTTGTAGGCCAAGTAGGACCTGGTTGCGACGGAAAGAATCATCTATTGGTGTCTTTCCTTAGTAATGTCCCTAGTTGAACAGTAGAAGACATAGCTTACTGAAGTCAGAACTAGAGAACCTTAGTAATCCTCTCTACGCTCCTATTTATTCTTAGCCTTGTTGCTACCCCTAGTTAAGTTAGACTGTAGTTAATCTCACATGTTTCCCTATGGATATGATACTTAGAATACTTCTAGGTGAAAGCTACAACAGTATCCGTGCGCTTGTGGATTTATCTGTGTGCGTTAATAAATACCAACAAGCTTTCTAGCGTCGCTGCCGGGGAAATGGTTGTTGAATTAACTACGAACCTAGCTTAACTTTTTATCTTTTGTTTTAATTTTTCTTTTAGCTTGGATAACACACTTATATATCAATATGCTAAACCCACGAGCACAAGCCTAGAGCCACCAAAATCTTCAGAGCCTATATTAACACCTGGTTATGAGCTATGCCCGTGTTTAATAAAATTGATTCGGGAAGAATCCTTCTCGGGAGAAGGCTATGGAAACTCATAGTCACACCTACGAGAGTTTGAACAAACCTGTGCATGCTTGCATATCACGGGCATGTCTGATGAAACTTTAAGATGGAAGTTATTTTTGTTC
Organism: Miscanthus lutarioriparius; assembly: GCA_904845875.1. Taxonomy (NCBI): domain Eukaryota; kingdom Viridiplantae; phylum Streptophyta; class Magnoliopsida; order Poales; family Poaceae; genus Miscanthus; species Miscanthus lutarioriparius. The sequence continues at coordinate 56,269,584 of CAJGYO010000007.1, read as the reverse complement.
TCTTTCATGGGAAGAGTTAAACGATGGTAAAGACAGACCGTAGGAAGTATGCAAGGAGATTGGGAAATGCTATGCTCTAAATTTTGTTTAGCTTTCTTTCTCATCTCTAGAGTGGTTAGCCTTCGAAAAGAGGTTCTATCTTTAAAACAAAAAGAACAAGAATCTCTTGGCACGTCATGGGCTCTTTTTAATGACCTCATCACCACTGGCCCTGACCTTGCCATTCAAGACCCTATACTTCTTCAACATTTTTATAAGGGTTTTAACAAGGATTCCATGAATTTCCTTGATATGGCCTCTAGATGAGCTTTACTTCATTTGTCTGCTAGTAAGGCAAGGACTATCCTTAACAAAATTATTAGACGCATTCCCTACACTAGCATTCATGATGAACTTCCCGAGGAAGAGAAGGAATCATCTCCCGATCAAGAAGAGAAAGTTTTGATAGCCAAATCACAACCATTCCAATCCTAAGATTTAGCTATCAATCCCAAAACATCAATACCCCAAAATCCTCCAAGGGAAGAAGAAATTCTACCTTTGGAAATCCCTGTTGAAATTAAGGATGATCTTTTTGATGCGGATGTTGGGTAAAGCTTAAACTTCCAGCTACAAAAGAGACCTTCGAGTGAATATAATTTAAATCCTCTCAAGAAGGGATCTCTTAGAAAGCATCCTAAATCAAATTCCTTTGGGGAACATCCAGAAAAACTCAAGGATGGAATGACAAGTGATGCCATAGAAGGAGAGCCAAGCCATTTAAAAGCCATTCCTATCTTCTCCCCTTCTATGCCCTCAACCGATATAAGTTTTGAACCCATCTTTGAACCCATCCTTAACCCCGATGATTGCCTTTATGCTCCTTTTCCTGAGTCTCATGATGATCCTAGAAATCCCAAGCATAGGAATCATGAAGGATCCATGGATGACCAAGAAGAGCAACGACAATGATTAGAGTATTCAAGCGTCGTTGCAAGTGAAGAATGCATGGAGAAGGCCTAAACCTTAAGAGTAGAACCTAAAACTAATTTAGATCCAAACGGTGAGCTTAAGTCAATCTCCTTCATAAATATGACTCATCTAAGTTTGGAGGAGGCCTTAGACAAGATCAACCCAAGAGTCACCAATCCAAGGGAAATCTTGGACAATGAATGTCATAGGCATGGAATGATGGAGACAATGTTTTCGCTTGGACATTCATGAAGAATCAACCCTAGTGCTTGAAAAGGAAGATTACATCAATGAGCATAGAAGCTACATCATGATCATCTCATCAAATCCATGTTCGCATGAGAAATCTCCTGAATTATTGATCTCTCTACTACCACACATGAGATTTTCAACTCCCTCATACTTCCTATTCATAAAAATTTTGAAAGGGTGATTGTAGACGTGTTTGTTTATCATAAATATTACAGATCCCGTTGTGTGTTGGCATGAATCTTAAGATAGGTACACAAAGGTTGGTGTTGGAGGGAAAACCACTTCACCAACTTGAAGCGCAATTCGAAGGTTTCCCAAGGACAAGCTTTTGTCCTAAAACAAGCACTTTCGGGAGATAACATGAGTTTTCACCTTTTGCTATAATGCCCTTGTGAAATAAACATAGGAATATAATTGTGAGAACATTCCTTCGAGTATTTTTGTCACTAACCATTGTAGGTTTGAAGCAAAAAGAACGAAGGATGACAGCGCAAGGTATGTCCAACCAATCATCATGCAACATTGAATCACATCCATCCAAACTTGGTTTTGCTGCAAAATTCAAGATGGGGGATAGACTTTTCCCTAAAAACATCTATTGCCATGTTGCTAAATTATCTTGGTTGTCTCTACCTTTAAGACATGCTCAATTTGCTAAACAACAATCATGCTTTTTCATCTCCATTTGAGTAAATCTCTATAATGCCATCATGCTACCTTTCTTTGCTATAGTATATGCTTAGGTTTTGAAGTATTTTCATACACCTTTTAATTTAGGCATGGTGCCTAGTTTAAACTATTTTCCTGAATTAAATTAGACACGGTGCCTAGTTTGATTCTTGAACCAAAAGGTGTGTTGATTTTACTTCCAAAGGTTTTTAAATTAAGCATGGTGCTTAGGTTAAAATATCTTCCTAAATCAAAGTAGATGTGGTGTCTAGGTTAATTTTTGAGCCGATAGTATGCTTTAGTAGATACTGGATATTTTGTTGGACTAACCCCTATAGGAAACTCTCAATTCAATTTGGGTAAGTCACGAGATGAATTTAAATTGGAGATGAAGCAAGGCACATGACGAACTCCAATAACATTGCGCAAAAAGACAGCTCATGAAGAACTGAATATAAGCTACGCATGTCCATGGTTTGGCACAAATCTGCAAACCCAACCACCACTGTAGCTATGGAACAAAGAGGAAAAAGACGAGTGCCACAAAACAAGATCTATAATAAAAGCACTCACTCATAGGAAGTGGACGAACAAATCAACAGGTCCAACAAAATGTCAAAGATCAAAAAGCAAAAAGATGGCATGACAAAAGAATGAGAAAGAAAGGGTGCAATCTAGGAGGCAAGATGCTCATGAATAGCTCAAGCTGCGAGGCTAACCGAACAAGAAAAACTTCAAGCAAAAGGAAAGAACCATCACGAGTCATCTACCCTTCGTCATATAGTGTCATCATGCTCCAATGACAAAGGTAACATCCTAAGGTAAATGGTCATTATTTAAAGAATTTTCCTTGATTCTGGTAGGCACATAAATAAGAAACAAACATGTTCGAGTTACAACTTACTAGATCCAACCTAATTAACTCAACATGTTTAGTTCGTTAAGCTTGTTCCTCACCACTTTCTTGATCTCATAGTTTTAACCAAATGAGATAAAAAGTCACACACCTTATCTCTGGAAGATGATAGTCATAATCATGTAAAGATTGATAAATTATGTAGAGATAGACAATCCTTCTATGGGTAAAGCAATTCAACCCTTTTGGGCAAATATACTTAAATGCTATAGTCATGCTCAATCTTCTAATCTTCCCACCCATGGTATAAATGAACAAAGCACATAACATCAAATTCATCTTGTTCAATGTGCCTAAGATTAGAGAAAAATAAATAAAATTTTGGTTCTATTGATGTTTTCCCACCAACAGAGCCATGCACTTGATCTCTACCTTGTCTTTATGAGCAGGACACACTTCAAGCAAAGTGTGGAGGAGATAGTCGATTCCCTAATTTCTATAAGTGAAGGTTCTGAACCTATCAAACCAAAATCAAAACTTAAAACCAAGACGGGTTTGATGGAAGAAGGTGACATCACCATTAGAGACGTCATCACAAGAATCATCATCTTCAGAGCAAACCGAGGTACTTGATCAATGAACTTCACAAGGATAAGTCCGGTTCGAAGGACTTACAACACCGAACCCTCACCAAAAGAGCTAGCTTGGGGAAGCACTCCCATGTATCTAGGTAAGTATTCTTTCCCATTTTGTTTTAGTTTTAGTTTCTTTTAAATAGTTAAAAATGATGAATGAAAACAAAATAAATAGTTATAGTTAGTAGTAATGTGATTTAAAAATGATGAAAACAAAATAAAAAGGGGTGTGTCTAGTTTGCTTTAATTCATTTTTAAGAGCTGAATAAAATAAAGAGGACTCTAAATAATCTCTTAAATAAAAAAGATGAATAGTTGCTCTGTTGCAATTCCTTTCAACTACCTAATTTTTAGTTTTGAATTCTCCCGAGTTTTGGATAAACCTGTTTTGATATAAGGATTTACTCTGAACTTGAAACTCGTGGGTAGCATATGCCTGATCTAAGTCTAGATAATTGACAGATATGATATGAGAAGGTCTGAGTTGCTGTTTATCTTATTCCAAGTGACACTAAAGTTCTGAAGATTTATCTTTTAAAAAACATAAAAAATGCTATGATGAGTTTCTGTGTCACGGCCCCAACTAGAGCCTAGACGGGACAGCCGCCGCACGGTTATAAAAATTAATTCATAACCCTGCAAGACGTATAAGAAACATAGATAAGAAGTGGATAAAAACCATTCTTCTTTATTTATTCATATCTTTGGTACATTTTACATGATTAAAATACAAGTATTCAAACTACTAGCTACTACTAATAGCTACACCTAGTCGTTCCCTTCCCGCCTAGCTTAGTCCATTTTCATCGGTTGCAAAAGCATAAATACAAGCAAGGGTGAGTACGATGAATCATACTCAGCAAACAGATACATGATATTAACAAAATCAGCAAAATATACAGAAGCGAGAAATATTTAACACATCATCCATACAACATTTTGAAAACAAACAATAGTTTAAACTGGTGCCACACATGACCACAAGCTTCCCAACCCGAGTCACAGGGGTGAAATTTCACACTTTATACTCTATGGAGGGGTACACAGACATCAACAGACTCTACCAGAACACCATGGGTATATACATGTTCTAGAAGAGCATAGCTCTTTGGCCCTCTGAGAATCGCATCTCTTGACTTACTAGTGCATGGTCGCTCCTACGGATTCATCACCAAACACCATGTTCGGAGCAAGAGCCATCCCAATTAGAGAACTCGGACAGTTCCATTTCTGTTCCATGATCGATACAATATGATTGCCATCGCAACGCTAACTTTATAAAGAATTTTGGCAGCATAATGGTGTAAAATCGAAGTTCAGAAAACATTTAAGCATTACAACGGCTTAAATAAACACAACATCACGGAATATAAATGGCACGGGAAATATAAATAGCATCACGAATATAAATAATACATGAAATAGAAATAGCACGCATAAGGTAAAGGCAACCCCACAACAGGAATGTAAAACGCACACGAAATATAAGATCAACACAACAGCTGAAATACGAAATGTAAAGCAACACCGTGGCTGGAAAGATAAAACATACACAAAAAGTAAATAGCTTTAAAATAAATGTTAGCGGAGTGTTAGCATGTTAGTTGTTTCATTGTTAATCAGCGCAGAAAAATAAATAGAGGTTAATAACATATAGGCTGCTTGCCTTGTTAGTCAGTGCAGATAAATAAATAAACTTTTACAGCTCTTTGGCAGTATTTTGGCAACGTCTTTGCTGCCAGACAAAATCTCTAGTAGCAGTATGAGCCACTTATATGGGAACACCTTCATTGTTATCAGCTACTTCATACTCTACCACTACTGCCAACCTTAACTTTACTAGCTATTCCTACAGAGCTTCCCGGTGCCGAGGGGCTCGTGGACGAGCGCGGCCCTTTTACTACGACGACAAGCTCGTCGAGCTGATGGCGTGCTTGTGTGTGTGTCGAGCTCCAATGCCTCGAAGTCCTATTTATAGGGCGAGCAGGCTGAAGTAGTCTCTGCTGCCAGGAACGGATGCAGCTGTGTCCTGAAGCTTCTTGTTTAGTCCAGTGAATGGATAAGACCGGTTCATTTACTATCATTAAGCCGGCGAGCTTTGGCCGCCAACCGGGGTGCCCACGTTGGCTGAAATTCTTCTGGCCGTCCGATTCTCCGATAGGCGACCCGTGTTGGCTCCGCCACTCACTACAGTACGCGCCCGCCCGCTACGAAACCCTCGGCGGATCTCCCCGACCCCGACGCCCTCCTCTTCTCTGCTCTCTCTCTCTCTCTCTCTCTCTCCTCTCTCGCTCCCGACTCGCGACGCAGCTCAGGCGACGGTGCAGGACGGCCTCGGCGGTGGCCCGCCCTCCGCGCGGCGGCGGCCTCCCTCCTCCTCCTCCTCCTCCTCCTCCTCCTCCTCCACCACCACCACCACCACGCCACTTCCTCCTCACGACGCAACGTGGTGGGTCGCGCGGCCTAGGGTTTCTCCCCTCCGTCGCCGGTCGTTCCCACGGCTGTGCAGACAGCCAGCGGGCGCCCTGACGCGCCGGAGGCCTCTGGCGGCGGAGGAACCTCCGTGGTGGCCGTGCATGACGACAGGGAGGTCACATCAGCAACCTCGGCGGTGGATTTGGACCGGCCGCTCGCGGAGCCCCTCCCGCCGGCCGATCTGAGGCTAGAGCACGGCGTCCACCTCGCGCAGCCAACGGAGGCGGTGGATCTGCGGCGAGCAGCCAGATCCAGCGCGAGCCCTCCCCGTCTCCACAAGATCCGCCTGCTGGGTGGCCGGATCTGTCGCCTGGTTGGCCGGATCCGTCACCTTCTGGGCCCCTCCGTCCGCCTCGGTCGTCGACAGCGACGCGCACGGGAGCGCTAGGGTTACCGCTTACACGCCATCTTCGGTACCCAACGCCGCTGCTCTCCCTCTTCGTCCTCTTTTGCTTATCTGTATCTTTTGCTAATTGCCACATTGTGTGTCCTTTTCCTTGTGGTGACCTAATTTTCTGATTCTAATATGGCAAACGCTAGGATGCTACTCAAGTACTGATAGTAGCTGATTTGAACAACTTGCTTATAACATTAGGGCGTTATAGTAGCTGATTTCAACAGCTTACTTAGCATGAGAGTAACAACTTACTTAGCATGAGAGTAACTGAACCACCGTCGTTGCTAGGCATGTTAACAAATTCACAGCTTTCTCCAGAGTTGCTACAATAGTTTTCAGTTTATTTTCCACTTTTGTATTTTTTTCTCGAACACCTAGGAGAGCTGCTTATTATTTCATTAAAAGACAACGTACCAGAGAGTTTGAACACCACACCCACCGCTCCTCCCTATGCCTAACAGTTCAGCCAATTAAGACCAGACAGTTCTTGTCGAGTTGTCGTGAACCGACGCTACTATCTAATGGTTACATTGATCTGTTATTTTCTTAGTTACAGTTATGTGACCCTTACAACTTATCTTGTATGTGTAGTTCTGGAAATCATACATCAAAAGGCCTATGGTGTTAGTCGGGCCCAGCTTTGGTGCTGCTGTTGCCATTGATTCTTCCGTCAACTACCCGGAAGCGGTACATACTCAAAATAGTTTTGTTGTTTATATTTCTTTAGTACAGCAGACTACAGAGTAATACAACAGATTAAACTGAGGTATCCGTAGTGGTTCCTTTTATGTGAATTTTTACTACTATGCCGCAAGCCTTCATACAAGACAGATCTTACAAGTTTCAGAGTTTTATATTCCAATTACCTAATTTCAGCTTGGTTTCACAGGTCTCGAAATTGATCTTCATTGGTGCAGGTGTATACTATGAGGGCCCGAAAGATGTGACTCAAATCCTTAAATTTGTTTCATATGCCGGGGTGACTCATTCTGACTTCCATGCTAAGCTTATTTAGTTTTCCATTTCATTTTACATGTTTTATTTTTTATGTCGTTAGCTCTGTATTTTCCATTCGGTGCTTAGCTTATTGTTTACAGCTGTGCTTTTTTTTATAATGATGGCTGTGCTTCTTAGGTGGAATGTCTCTAATTGGATCAAAGAAATCTTGTGGTGTGTGTCTATATTGGTTGGACGACTGGACTACTGGAGTAAACTGATCATTTTCTTTGCTTCCCTAGGTGTTCATATTGAAGAGTCTTCCACTGCGATTTTTAGCAACAAGTTTGGCATTTAAAAAAACTCCAAATAAATTCTTTGATTGCCTGCAAGTAAGCCTCTATGGATCACTTTGAACTTTAAAAGGAACACGAAAAGAAGAGCTCTAGTAGTTTTCTCTGCCTTTTGAAATTAAGGACAAATCCATTTTCTCTTCCAGTAAAGTTGCTTTCCAATAAATGCATCTGTACATGCAGAAGTTAGACAGACTGTGTAGTATAACGGCTTGCTTTGAGAGGTGTCAAAGTGATTGCCTTGTTAATGGCGTTATGTGTTTGGATTTTGTTGGTGCTGGTAGTTGTTTTATTTGCTTAGCTTCTATTGTTGTAAGGAAGATAAAATTGGTCACAATTAATGCTCATCATGTCGCTTGCCATTTTGGCGCAATGCCGTGATATATTTTGTGAATATCATAACTTTGGCTTGCAATTTTCTCGCTAAGTCAATTACCATCAGGTTATCAAGCTGTGGAGCTTCAATTTTTTTATCTATTATCAGCTCACAAGGTGGCTAACACTAATATATATATGCTGAAATCATTAAAGTTCCTATGATATGCATATGTGTGAGTAAAATTTCTAAGAGAATTAATATCGCTGCAGAAAATTTATGAAGTGCTGTGGTTTTCCCAACAGGATTAGGCACCGCCACATTTAACATTTCTCTACAAGACCTATGTGGACCTTGCCGGCGCGTGCGATGGCGCGCGTGACGAACTAGTAAATAATTATTTTCACCCAGAACTAGAGAACGGTGGATCGCTCTGGTTTTGAGCAGCAGCTACCATGGCCGTCCTCATCCAATCGGAGGGTCTCGTTTAACCCAAGCACAGCTGGACCTTTGACTTATCCTTTCCCTTGCTATTTCTTTTCTTTTATTCTTCATGGTAAATACATGCTACTGGACCTACTACGACCAGCTGGATGACCTCTACCGCTGCCGCTGCCAGGTGACGCCCACCAATATTCTTACCAAGCAATCTAATACATGTGTACATCGTCACTAATCACTAACATACGTACCCTATAACAGCTAGGGCCCACAAGGCAGTGAACGCAACTGCTGCTTGATCTTATGTACACCTTTCTTGCGGTCTAATTTCTGCTAATGAGCTAATAATTATCCACTTGACCTCTATGACAACTGGGACCGACTAATATTCTAATCGATAAAAGCTAGCTTTGGTTCTCATGTACATGCACCAGAGCACACACGTTTACTCATGCAATTCTATGCCAGATAAGCTCCACTGAGAATTTAACCATCATCTACTAGAGCTCACAGGAAACTAAATATTAAACAACTGTGCCTATGATAAATAGGTTCTATAATTTCTTTTAATCACACGTTTACTCGTTGCTTGCATGCTTAGTCACGCAGTTTTACTCGTACTGAAGCAAACCAATTCAGCTAACGCAAGACAGGTGACGATCAGCTCACTCCATATTGTATTACGGACAGTGGCGGATACAGAACGTGATTGAAGGAGGTTGGTCCCTTCTTCTTCCTCCCTCTTTCAATTTTTCTTCTTTTCTCTATCTCTTCTTCTCTCTCACCCTCCCTATATTTTCATTGATGCACCAGCTGTAGAGGGGGCCCCTAGATCCGCCCCTGATTACGGAGCATTATCTAATCTTGAGCGAGAATTCAAACATGTAGGGATGCTCCAATGCATGCACACACATACACATTCACACGCCATGCAAGGCACTCACGCATGCAGGTTAGTACACGTCTACATAAATTAAGTTACATATGCAAATCTATTCAGGGTAAATACACAATGGCGCATAAGGCCCACTGTGGGAGAAACACATTCACACGCCATGCAAGCAGTAAACGAAATGCAGGTTAAACAAGTATAAAATATACCTTTTATCTTTTCTCTCTTGAAACAACTATGGAAGAAGTTTTTTATTCCACCAATTTAAGCCAAAAGCCAAAAGCGAGGTCAAATCAACTTTCAAAATGAACTACGGACGGAAAAATTTGCTTGCTCAAAAAGCACCCTCCAAAAGCAGCCCCTCTGGTTGGGCTTTTGACTTTTGGGGCCAAAAGCCCAACCAAACAGGGCCTAAAATGAAACAATCAAATTTAACTAGGAATTATTTATCCAACCTAGCCATTAATTTACTTAATTAATAACCCGTAAAATACGGGGTATTACATCCTCTCCCCTTTAAGAAATTTCGTCCCCGAAATTTACTCGTTAGTCATGATGAGTTGCTGCTCACGTGATTTCTATGAATCTTTCATATTCTTCTTTGCTCGTTTCTTTAACTATGCCCCTCCCTCCTTTCACCTCTTGAATTAGACAAATTCGTCTTGACCTGGAACGTGCCTTCGTCCCATAATTTCCTCGGCGCCACACTTACGTACGTGGCAAGACTAGATCTGGTAAGAGCAGTTGCTGCAGAGCGGCACTAGTAATTGTTGTTGGATTGTAACTGTGGTTGGTTTGCCTTAGGCCTTGCAAAACTGTGGCGCAACAACAATTTTTTTTTTGTTGGGTTAGGACGCTTAATAAAAACATGAGCACTATTGCTACATCCGAAGTATCCTTTTGGCTGCTCCCATTTGGAACGCCCATTGGTGTCCTTGACAAATGACACGCTTAATATCAGTCGACAAATCAAACAATATGATCATATATATGAGCTAATTATCAATGCTACCCATGCATGTCTCCGATGTCCATTATATTATCATCTTATAAACCCACAGTATACATAGTGTGCCCAATATCACGTCTAAACACCTCTTCGCAAAAAGAGCGTCTAAATAGGACAATACTGCAGCATGCCAGTGCCTATAACTAGACAGGGCACATTTGTCTGGGTGAGCGCAAAAGCTCATAAATTGCAGTTGCAAAACTAAGTTCAGCTTTGTTCTTTCTTTTTCTGGCCCTAGTCTGATTAGCCTAGCTATCAACCACCGCGAGCGCCGATTGATAATCTAAACCTAAACCTTGAGAAAAATATTTCCAACCCGCCAACACCACACTACCCTGGTGTCCATATATGCTTTCATTCATCAACATATGCAGGAACAGTAACTGTTGTTAAACCTTACATGCAGACAATAAAATGATTAATTCATCCTAGTAACGAGTCCTTGTATAAAGTATACTTTAATATTCCGGTTCAAGATGTGGGATTAATCAGTCGACAAATCAAACAATATGATCATATATATGAGCTAATTATCAATGCTACCCATGCATGTCTCCGATGTCCATTATATTATCATATTATAAACCCACAGTATACATAGTGTGCCCAATATCATGTGTCATGCCATGTGCTCATACAGAGCCCACACGCGCCATGCATCACCTTTAGAAACCACCAGCTCATGTGCCATGTCGTGTGCTCGTCTCTAGAGTCAACACGCACCATGCGCTACATGCTGGAGTCTTTCGGAACACCGAGAGGGTTCGTCTCGTAAAGAAACTAAGAGAATGGTGCGGTAATCACTAAAGGATTTAACAAAAACAAAAGCTAGTCTCGTCACTACTACATTCTACCTAATATTCCCACATCAATATTTTATTTCATAAACCCAAGGTATTCAATCGTGCGTTCATTGCAACACATGTGTCATGTCGTGTGCTCTACGAGCACCATGCACCAAATGTTTGCTCGGTTAACCCGCACGTTTCGTCATACCGAGAGGGTTTCGGCTCCAATACCACTCAACTGTCACGCCCCCAGCTAGGGCCCAACTAGGGCCTAGACGGGACAGCCGCCGCATGGTTATAAAAATTAATTTATAATCCAGCAAGGCGTATAAGAAACATAGACGAGAAGTAGATCAAAAATCATTTTTCTTTATTTATTTATATCTTTGGTACATTTTACATGATTAAAATACAAGTATTATTACACCTGATTTGAAGGATAAAATAGGATGCAAAATCTTATGTGCGCCCAGAGATCAATCACACATAAGCTGACAAATTATATATAATATCATCACAAGTGTTTATTACATCACTTATAATAAGACAGAGTCTTCACTTAAATGTAACGGAAGTATAAAGAAAAATCTCTCGCGGAAGCTCCAATTCACAGGGACGTCAACCAGTGGACCACAAGTCTAGTAATCCTCAGAAAAAACGTCATTACCATAGCCATATGTTACCTATCCGAGATTTTTATCAAATAATGAAAATAAACAAGCGTAATTACGTGTTGTACTCAACAAGTGTAGCATAGGGTTCATGAGGCTCAAAAAGATATGACTCGGATTTAATAGCATTTAGCTTTTAGTTGTCAAAATTTTAGCATGTGAGTAGCAACAAGTTGTCAAAATTTCCCATAATAAACTCATGATCAGGTAATATGAATAATGAATAGCAAAAATATATAATCATTAGTGCTCATCTATTCCGTAAATGTTTCAAGGCCACTCGTGACCTTAAGCACGGCTGATATACTAGTTTTATACTCTGCAGAGGCTGTACACTTTCACTGTGAGTCATGATACCCATATGCCCGGGTTAATTACTCCCAAAACAATTCCAAGGTGAGCAGACAGGGTTCACTATGAAGCCTTTCAAAGGTTCGTCTAACAAATTAGGGCCATTACATTCACTCGGCAAACAGATATAGGAACCCCCAATCGAATGGTATAATTCCATCACGGCTATACACATAAGAGTAAAGGCTGTTCTATACCCGATTCGTCAAGCCATTCTTACGCTAATAAAGATAACCACTAACAAGCTAGAAAAGATCCTCATACTGAGCTAAAGTCAGAGCCATGTAGCCCTCACAGTTGTACTGTAAGTTCTGGATGATCACTTATAGATAAGTCCTTAGGGAGAGAAATCGGAAACATTTAGAAAGTAGCTAAACACTCCAGCCCCCTGTTTCCAAGTTGCTAAAGAGTCATGTTTTAACGTTTATTGCATATACCAATAGTCAAGTTACAAGATCATGGTTTAGTTGAGCACTAGCAAAGCTACACAATGCATATCCCATAGGAGACAAGGTATAAGTTCAATTCTAGGAAATCCTTATCAAGGTGACACATGCAATCATGAATTAAATGCATTAAGGTGAATTGGAAACAAGGATGATGTCATGCTATACTTGCCTTGATCAAAGTGTTCCTGGTGATTCTGCTCATCAAAGTAGTACTCTTGATCACTCACGAATTGCTCACCATCTATACTCGATATTCACAGCAATATACAAGCATTCAGAAGCAATCATACATAGCAAACAAAGGCTATAGATTAGAACAGTACACAGACATCATAAAATCAAGATGAAAAGTTTGTAAACTGATTCTACGTCTCACTATGAACACACAGACACGAAGATCACCAAAATCGGAGCTAAAACGGAGAAGTTATGAATTAAACAAGATTTCCTTTAATAAAATAATAGATTAAATCTAACCTTGAATTTTAAAAGTTGAAAACATGTCTAACAGTAGGATGAACATATAGATTACGCAATTACAAACCTAACGCAACTTGAACGGATCAAATCGGAGTTAAAACGAAGATTTTATGGCTAAAACAAGATTAGTGGCAAAACTGTAAATAGATGGAACTTGATTTTATAATTTAAATTAATAAAATCAGATTTTAAACCAAAACAGGGACTGCGGGCATGAAAATGAAAAAATACAGGGGTTCTTTAGAATAAATGCAGGGACAGTGGGTTCTATTCTAGAAAACTTCAGGGGCTCTTTTGCAAAACAGTCGGGCTAATCGATATGATCTATTTGGGAGCGTTGGATTGAATTGAGATGGCTCAGATTAGATGGGAGGGAGAGAGGGAGCGCGGTCGCCGAGGAAGGAAACCGACGGCGGCGGCGGCTATGAACGGCGACGAGAAGCTCGCTGGCGTTTGTCGATTTTGACGTTCTTGGCATCATCGGACACGGTAAAAACACGGGGAGAGAGAGAAGATGACGATGAACTAACCAAGACCAAGAACGGAGGCGGGAGCGGACCAATGATGTTGCATGGCACGAGATGGCGGATAGCGAGCTCAGGGGTAAAGAAACCACGGACGACGGCGACTGCGGCGGCAGGTCGAGCTCCATTTCCAATGAGATCCAAACAAGAGCTGCTGCTGTGAGCTTGGGACGAGATAGCCGGGCTCAGGGCTGCTATTTGTAAGGCTCTCGGCATGGGCAGCAAGCCAATCGGGTAGAAAACGGGGTGGTGGCGGACTCCCGGGCGGAACAGAGTCTGGCCTGCACTCAAGTTGGAGGAGGGGAACGCATCTGACGAGCGGGCCCATGGTGTCAGCGAGAGGAGAGAGGGGACGTTGCGCGGCTGTGCTGGGCCAACTTGCTTGCTGGCCACGGGGAAAGAAGTGAGGCCAAGTGGGCTGGGCCAATAGGCCAAAAGGGGAGAGGGAGAGAGAGGTGAGGAAGCTGGGCCGCAAGGGCCAAAAGCCAGGGAGAGGGGTGAGTTTTCCTTTTCGTTTACTTTTCTAAATTTCCAAAGCAATTTTTAAATCCAAATTCAAATCAATTTGAAGTTTGATTTCAAACCACACAATGCAAAAATAATATGCAGCAGCATGAATGCATAAACATGTGGGTAAACCCTACAATTGATTTTAAGTTAACAAAAATTATTATTCCACTAGGTTTAAATGTTCACACCAATGCATAAATAAATCATTTTCTCCTATTTTAAAATCATGCAAATTTTAGGGTGTTACAATTCTACCCCCTTAAAATGAATCTTGTTCTCGAGATTCCGACGATGCATACTAAAAAAGCTATGGGTATATTTTCCTCAAATCCTCTTCTCTTTCCCAATTAGCCTCATCTTCTGTATATCGATTCCATTGAACCTTACACATCTTTATAACTCGGCTCATTGTAACCCTTTCTGCCATCTCCAAAATATTAACCGGAAAATTCCTCATATGTAAGATCTTCCTTAACTGTAAGTTCCTCTAACGGTATCTGCTCCTTAGGTACACATAGACACTTCTTTAATTGAGACACATGAAACACATCATGTACACCTGACAAACTCTCAGGCAATTCCAACTGATAAGCTACTTCTCCACGTCTCTCTAAAATCTTGAAAGGCCCAATATACCTTGGTGCTAACTTTCCTTTCATGTTAAATCTTCTCACATGTCTCATTGGTGACATTTTTAGGTAAACATAATCCCCTATTTTAAAAACCAATTCTCTTCATCGAGTGTCAGCATAACTCTTCTATCAAGACCGTGCTATTCTAAAGTTATCCCTAATCATCCTTACTTGCTCTTCTTCATCTCTTAAAACATCCGGTCCGAACACTTGAGTTTCTCCCATTTGATTCCAAAACAATGGGGTTCTACACTTTCATCCATACAAAGCCTCGAAAGGTGCCATCTTGAGACTCTTCTGATAACTGGTGTTATATGAAAACTCTGCATAAGGCAAGCTCTTGTCCCAACTTGTACCATACTGCAATGCACAAGCTCTCAACATGTCCTCTAATATCTGATTAATCCTCTCAGTTTGCCCATCAGTCTAAGGGTGATACGCTGTACTGAAATTCAACTTTGTTCCCAATGAGGTATGTACTGTTTGCCAAAAGTGTGACGTGAATTGAGTACCTCTGTCAGACACGATCTTCTTTGGAACACGATGTAGACATACTATTCTTTCCATATATAATGCAGCCAATTGGGGTCCAGTATAGGTAGTCTTGACCGGTAAGAAGTGAGCAACTTTAGGTAACCGATCCACTATTACCCAAATTGAATTATAACCTCTCTGAGTGCATGGTAACCCCACAATAAAATCCATACCAACTTCCTCCCACTTTTACTCACGTATCTTCATTGGTTGTTGCAATCCCTTATGTCTTTGATGTTCTGCTTTGACTCTTTGATAGGTATCACATATAGCAACATACTCATCAACATCTCTCTTCAGTCCGTACCACCAATACTTCTCTTTCAGATCTAGGTACATCTTGGTACTCTCGGGGTGAATAGAGTAAGCCGACTCATGTGCCTCACGAAGAATTGCATCTCGTATAGCCTTAATCTCAGGTACACATAGTCTTTTCCCAAACCACAGAGTTCCATCATCATCCATACGGAAACCTGGTGCCTTACCAATCACTATGTTCTCCGCGATTTCCTTTCACTTCGCATCTTGTAACTGGCCCTTACATATTTCTTGCTCCAGTGTGGGTTCTATCACCAACTCCACTACATTAGTGACAAAGCCCAAGTTCAGTTGCTCAAATTCAACACACAACTCACTTGATATAGCTGCCACTTGCACCTCCTTGGCATAACTCTTTCTGCTAAGAGCATCGGCAACAACGTTCGCCTTTCTAGGATGATAGTGTACTTCTAGATCGTAATCCTTAATCAACTCCAACCATCAACGCTGTCTCATATTCAGATCCGTCTGAGTGAAAATATACTTCAGACTATTGTGATCAGTATAGATGTCACTCTTATGTCCGATAAGATAGTGCCTCCATATTTTTAGAGCATGAACCACTGCTGCTAATTTCAAATCATGAGTAGGATAGTTTAGCTCATGCTTTCTCAACTGTACAGATGCATAGGCCACTACTCTTCCTTCTTGCATAAGAACACATCTAAGACCTTAACGAGATGCATCACAATAGATAGAAAATTTCTTACTCAAATCTGGCAAAACCAATACTGGGGCTGCAGTCAATCTTTTCTTCAACTTCTCAAAGTTATCCTGGCACTTCTTGGACCACACAAACTTAGCATTTTTCTCCAATAGAGCTATCATAGGCTTGGCAAGTTTAGAAAACCCTTCTATGAACCTTCTATAGTATCCAGCCAATCCTAGGAAACTTTGAATCTCTCCCACATCGGTTGGTGGTTTCTAATTCAACACATCTCTCACCTTGCTTGGATCTACTACTATTCCACCATTAGAGACAACATGGCCTAGAAAAGAAACTTCCTTCAACCAAAACTCACACTTACTTCGCTTAGCATACAACTTGTGGTCTCTGAGCTTTTGTAAGACCAACCTTAGATATTCAGCGTGCTCTTCTTCCATTTTGGAGAATACCAATATATCATCAATAAATACCACCACAAACTTATCCAAAAACTCCATGAACACCTTATTCATCAGATACATAAAGTATGCAGGTGCATTGGTCAATCCAAATGGCATAATGGTGTACTCATACAAACCATACCTTGTAGTGAAAGTTGTCTTGGGTATGTCAGTTGCACGAATCTTCAACTGATGATAACCAGAACGAAGATCAATCTTAGAGAAAACACAAGCACCTCTCAACTGATCAAACAAGTCATCAATTCTAGGTAGCGGGTATTTATTCTTGATAGTAACCTCATTTAGGGACCGATAATCCACACACATCCTCTGGGTACCATCCTTCTTGTCGACAAATATAACCGATGCTCCTCATGGTGATGAACTAGGACGAATGAAACCTTTCTCCTGTAACTCCTTTATTTGTTTCTTAAGTGCCTCTAGTTCATTAACCCCCATTCTATATGAACGCTTAGCTATAGGTGTAGTGCCAGGTAATAATTCAATAATAAACTCAATGTCACGGTCAGGTGGCATACCTAGCAAGTCATCGAGAAACATATCCGAAAACTCATCCACTACTGGGTCCTCCTTGTTGACGCTATCATCAAGCTGGTTCACTGTGGCTATCGGCTTCTTCTGCACCACAACATCGACACTGATTTTATCCCCATTCGGTGCGGTCACAACAACTACCTTCTCCTGAGACTGAATCACTACTTGTTGCATCATCCAATCCATACCTAGAATAACATCAATACCGGATGTTCTCAACACAATGAGGCTCACTTTGAACTATAACCCCTTAAAGACAGACTAGTTGGAAGACAATGATAAGAAGCTTGCATACTACCTCCTGGTGAGTTTACTAACATGGGATTTTGCATGGCACATAAGGGTATGCTATGCGTTCTAACAAATTCTTATGATATGAAAGAATGAGAAGCTCCAGAATAAAAAACAATAGTGGCAGGAGTGGAATTAACATCAAACATACCGAGCATGACTTCTGGTTCCGCAAGTGCCGTCTCTGTAGACACATGATTCATCTTTCCTGTGTTGGGTGCTGGCTTCTAAGGCGTTCCTTTTGGATTACTGTGCTGACCCTGGGGTGTTAGCTGATTCTGCTTTCTGAGGCAATGGTTAGCATAATGCCCAACTTCTCCACAATGATAGCATACATTGGGGGTGCTAGGTGTAGTAGTCTTCATGGGAGTGTTGTTGGGTGTTCCCTATCATGGTGTCTGCTGGCCATTCTATTGCTAGGGATGTTGATTTCCATTCTGCTGTAGATACGGTGTACGCTGCTGGTTTGGGTTGCACTGAGGGTACTGACCACGATTTCACTGCTTGGGTGGTCCCTGGTACCTCTGCTGGAAGCCTTGCTGAGGGTTGGTGGGCGGACGAGTATTGCTTCCAGAGGCCTGTCCCTGAAGCCTCCTCATCTTAGCCTCCATCTCTTTGCGCTTATTGTCAATAACAATGGTGCGATTCACCAGCGTCTGGAAATTGGGGTATGTATTGGACATAAGCTGGAGTTGTAGACCATCATACAGACCCTTGAGAAAGAGGCGTTGCTTATCAGCATCATCAGCCACCATATTCGGAGCATAACGTGACAACTGAGTAAATTTGTCACGATACTCAGCTACAGATATAGATCCCTATTTGAGAGCTCTGAATTCCTCCTGCTTGAGCTCTATTAATCCTTCAGGTATGTGGTAGGATCTGAAATTCTCTCTAAACTCCTATCAGGTGATAGGAGGAGCATTAGTGGGCGTCCATACTCGAATGCCTCCCACTAGTCCTGAGCTTCTCTCTGGAGTTGTCCTGACGCATACAACACCTTCTGCTAGTCATCGCACTACGCTATGTTGAGTTGCTTTTCACTGCACAAAGCCAGTCATCTGCTTCTAGTGGATCAGTGGCATGAGAAAACACTGGGGCGGCGGCCCTTCAAGAATTCACCATGCTTGTCACGCGGTGCTCCACCAATTGGTTGATTCTGCTGATTCTGCACCAGAGCTTGCATAAGCTGCGTCTGCACTGCCAGAAGTTGCTCAATAGTTGGTGGCGGTGGTGGTGGATGTGGTGGAACGCCTCCATGACCTTGGCCTATTCCTCTTCCAGACATCTAACATCCAACACAAATATTCAAAATTTAGAGATTTCCAAGTTATAGACACTTATAAAGATGGAGAATACATTATAAAACTTTTCTGGACGAGTTCCAACATTAGCAGCTCAGTATAACAATCATATCTCAAGTTCCAAACATCCAAAAGAGACGTTATTTACATGGTTGGAAAGATTAAGAAATTATCTACAACTTTTATTGAGACAACATACCCAGATTCTGTCAATAGGTTACTCAAAAACGAGACACAACCGAATCTGTTCCAGATTCCATACTGTGCAAAAACTTCAACTTAAAACAGCTATATCTCTCAAACCAGATCAGATATTGGGGTGATTCTAGAGGCATTAGAAAGATACTTAAGTCTAGTTATTCCCATAAAAAATTCATATTTTTTTGTCAAATTAATTTAGATTGGTATTGAGATAAGGACAAACTGCTCCGAAAAACATATATGAGGGAACAAGATGTACCAAACCCAACTATTTATTTATTGACTCAAACTTTAATATTCTTAACTATGGAACTTGCGAACATGCCCACAAAGTTCCAGCACTCATTACAAAAATCCAACTCATACATAAACATAATAATAAATCAACTAAGCACACCAAAGTTCACACCACACTACTAGACTCGACTTGACTCAACTTGATCCATGCTACTAACGTCTTATCACATAGAAAGGAACTCCAACACCTATGGGCAAAATTCATGGGGAAGCTCCTCATGGATCCTTGGCAGGTTGAGGCACAAACTTTGCTCATATATCACTTGTTGGTATCTCTTAAGAGTCTCTTGCTATGCCTTTAACTGATCTTCCAGTCGCCGAATCTTCCCTACTAACTCATAGCCAAAGTGTACCATCACTTGAGTAGTTGGATCCATGCCCTGGGGGTCTATCATTGCCCACTCCAATTCAGGGTGTTAGTGAGGGAGGAATCAATATTGGTTGTCCTTCATATCCTCAAAACGGCGGCCACGGAGACCCATGAAGGCTTCAGCGGCTGCATCTTCTATGCCATCTTCCATGGTGGCACGACGAGCATGATGCGAATAGCTTGCGTCTAGCTAATATGCTTCCTTCTTTTCATCCCTGATGGAGATGCACGCCCTAATCTTCCAATAAGTGTCATCCAGAGGGTGCGTATGTTCTTCACAGACATACTCCACAGCTGTGTCCCAATCAGCGTAGTAGGTCTGAAGAATTCCCATAGGTCGGTGGTGCGAAATGGAGGATTCACACCCCAGCTTGTACCAGATCTTTGTAGTCCATCCCATGGCAGGGGTAGGCTGATCTTCTTGAACGATGTCCTCCTCATTATCATCAGACAATACAATGGCCTCCACTTCTTCGGGTTCTTCTTTGGGCTCTTCCTAGAATGGCTCAGGCGTAGGTGCAGGTGCTGGCGAGTAAACTTCTTGCTCATGGGGTTCCTCCTCCTCCCGTGGCTCCATGGACTCATACAAACCATGAGGCGGGCAGTAGCCTCCGGTGCTGATGCGAGCGGTCTTATTGGCACAAGGCATCTACAGAATTAGATTTAGTTAGAATAGAAGCAAAAAAATTCATAACAGAGTGAGGCAAAAGAAGCATAAAATTCTAGCAAATAACAACAGTGAGATGAGAGGCATGAAATGAGTGAAGCAAAAGAGGCTAAAAAGACAATTACTAACTAGGCTTGCGTCCTACAGTCAACACGGCTCTTATACCAATCTGTCACACCTGATTTTAAGGATAAAATGGGATACAAAATCTTATGTGCGTCTAGAGATCAGTCACACACATAAGCTGACAAATTATAGATAGCATCATCACAAGTGTTTATTACATCACGTATAATAAGACAGAGTCTTCACATAAATATAACGAAAGTATAATAAAAAATCTCTCGTACAAGCTCTATTTCATAGGGACATCAACTGGTGGACCACAAGTCTAATAATCCTCAGGAAAGACGTCATTACCATAGTCATCTGTTACCCATCCGGGATTTTTATCCAAATAATGAAAATAAACAAGCGTAAGTACATGTCGTACTCAACAAGTGTAGCATAGGGTTCATGAGGCTCAAAAAGGTATGACTCGGGTTTAACAACATTTAGCTTTTAGTTGTCAAAATTTTAGCATGTGAGTAGCAACAAGTTGTCAAAATTTCCCATAATAAACTCATGATCAGGTAATATGAATAACGAATAGCAAAAACATATAATCATTAGTGCTCATCTATTCTGTAAATGTTCCAAGGCCGCTCGTGACCGTGAGCACGGCTGATATACTAGTTTTAGACTCTACAAAGGTTATACACTTTCACTGTGAGTCGTGATACCCATATGCATGGGTTAATTACTCCCAAAACACTTCCAAGGTGAGCAGGCAGGGTTCACTATAAAGCCTTTCAAAGGTTCGTCTAACAAGTTAGGGCCATTAGATTCACTCAGCAAACTGATATTGGAACCCCCTGTTGTCGGGGACCAATACTAGGGTACCCGAAGAGGAGGAGCTAATGACCATCAACATTGACTCATCCGAGCAGTCAAGAGCGTAACTATAGCTCCAACTGACCCCCCGGCATGCAAGCTCTGCTTCGCTCGGCCTCTAGGAGAGGGCACCACCTCGCCCGACCTTTGGGTCTGTGCTCCGCCTCACCCGACCTTTGGGTTTGTGCTTCGCCTCACCCGGCCTCTGGGGGAGGACTCTGTCTCGCCCGACCCCGAGGCCGTGGGCTCTGCCTCGCCTGACCCTTGGGTCTATGATCAGCCTCAACCGACCCTCGGGTGTGCGCTCCACCTCGCACGACTCTTGGGGTCTGCGCACCGCCTCGCCCGACCCTTGGGTCTACGCTCCACCTCACCCTACCCTTGGGTCTACGCTCTGCCTCGCTCGACCCTTGGGTCTGCGCTCCGCCTCGCCCGACCCTTGGGTTTGCACTTTGCCTCGCCCGGCCTCTAGGGGAGGACTCTACCTCGCCCAACCCCGAGGTCGCAGGCTCCGCCTCGCTCGACCCTTGGATCTACGCTCCGCCTCGCCCGACTCTTGGGTTTGCGCTCTGCCTCGTCCGGCCTCTAGGGGAGGACTCCACCTCGTCCAACCCTGAGGCCACGGGCTCCACCTCGCCCGACCCTTGCGTCAGCGCTCCGCCTCGCCCGACCCTTGGGTTTGCTCTCCGCCTCGTCCGGCCTCTGGGGAAGAACTCCGCCTCGCCCAACCTCAAGGTCGCGGACTCTACCTTGCCCGACTGAGACCCATACCACCGCCAACCACTCTAGGTCCAAGCGTATGGGCCTGAGTCAAAGCTCTAACACTAGGGAAGAGACCGACATGCCCTGATGTAACCCATGGCCTTGACGGGCCATACTAGAGGATTTACATCAAGAACAGAGTCGGACGTACTGGTGTTGTTCTGTCTAACCCCTGTACGAACACTAACGGGCGCGTCAGTTCACCACGATGTTCACGCCAGGACGGAGTGGAGCACCATGACCAGCATATGACGCCTGCGCATGGCGCCAGTGATGGACAAGACCGCGATGCAAAGCCATCCCTATTGACATCTAAAAGGTCGGCAAGACCCGCATGAAAGAGAAGGAGGACCTGGCGATCCTGAAGGCCTTCGGCTCTCTCTCTCTCTCGTTATTCTTTTTCCTCCGCTATAACCCGTGCTTTCCCTTGGCCTATAAAAGGGAAAGCAGGGCGTCCCATAAGGGGCATCGAAATGCATCGCATCGATCCATGCCAGACCTGATCGAACCATCATGAACCCATCGAACATCGAACCGATCAGATCACAACACATGCACACGGTCGAGTAGCAACCGAGCTCTCGGCACCCATTCATTGTTTCCACTAGAGACTTGGGACCTATCCCTTTCTCGCCCATTTGTAAGCCCTACTGCAAACTTTCAGTGCTCGTAACATGAGCAGCAGCGATGAACTGGACGTAGGGACATTCTACCGAACCAGTATAAACCTCGTATCCTCTAAGCACACCATCCGAGCCAAACGCGCAATATTAGAAACTTACTCGTTGGTGGCAACTCAAAACACCGAGAGTTGGCGCACTAGGTAGGGGCCTTTTGCACATCTCGATATCCAACACCAGGCCTCGGATGGCTAGTCACAACATCAGCTGGGTCCTTGGCGCGCACGTGCGCTTCAAGGACCTAGACTTTGTCATCACGACAGAGGGAGAGCTGGCATAGGCTCCCACCACTGCCCAACCTCTCCGCTCCACCAGCCTTAACGCGATCGCCGAGGCGCTTGAGGAGCTGCAGCTGCACGCATCGGAAGCCCGCGCCCCCGGGCGTGACTAGCTCCTCGGCTTCGACTATGGGATGTTAGAGCACTAGCTTGGCGCCTTCCTGGGGCCTTGACTGTCCCAAGAAGACCTACACCACCTCACCTTCTTGTTCGCCAATGTCATGGCATAGCTTGCCGAGGAGAGCCCCTCCCCTAGAATACCTCCTCCGGAGTGCCACGACAGCGCTCCCGTTCTTTCTCCACAACGCCGCAGTGACCGTTGACCACCGTGTGGCACAATGACGCCTCCATCCCCCATGAACGACAAGTTCGTGGGGATGACCAAATATGTCGTGGAGTCTTTCCACAACCTCCTCGTAGGAGAATCAGAGTCGCCCTCTAGCTCTAACTCTAGTGGGGGAGCCCTCTCATGAGTGTTTCATGGTAAGTAGTCTCGAGGGACACATCGAAAGCATCCATGAGGAAGAGGCTACCCCAATGAACGACCTCGATGATGAGGTTAGGGGGGATACAGGGGCCCCACCTTGCCTACGGGTGGAGCAGCTATAGGCCTGACACCAAGAGCTCAAGGAAGCGCAACTCTAGCTCGAGCAGGAACGCGCGGAGCTCTATCAAGAGATCAAGCGCCACGGAGACGGTGGGCATGCATGTGCCATGGCCCGCGACATAAACCAGAGGATCATTGATGACGATGAAGCACTCCTACACTTCGCCCAGGCAAGCCAAAACATCACCGCTGCGGTGGCCTTTGCTCCGAGGGCTTCCGGGGCTCACAACGCCCGAAGACCATTGGGCCCATAGCGAGATTCACACGCTACTCGAGCGTGCGGCAGCACAGTAGGCCAAGAGCTCACTGTCTCAGTGACATGAGCTCAATGCCTGCCAGCGCACGCCCACGGAGCGACCCGACAAGGACGCATTAGTCCACCAGGCGCCACAAGGCGGCAGGCTACGTACCGTGGTCCCGGTACATGAGCGTCTCAGCTACAACCATGACACGTGTGACACCCTCGATGCCTGTAGGCGTCTCCACGGTGATCCGAGGGAGGGAGCTAGCCATGGCTACCACCCTCATTATGGTGGACGCTACGACAGTGGCGAAGACTAAAGCCCAAGCCTCGGCTTGCCGGGACCGTAGGCCTTTAGCCGACACATCCTCAACGCTACCTTCCCGCCACGGTACTGACCACCAACCAACATCCTAAAATACTCCAGGGAAACAAACCCTAGACTGTGGCTCGAGGATTATTGGCTTGCTTGCCAAGCTAGTGGAGTGAATAATGATGATTTCATTATCTGCAACCTTCCATTGTTCCTGGCTGATTTGGCGTGAACATGGTTGGAACACCTTCCGCCCAAAATTATCTAAGGTTGGCGGACCTGAAAGAGATCTTTGTGGGAAACTTCTAGGGCACATACAAGTATCCTGGGAACCCATGGGATCTCAAAAACTACCGACAGAAGGTCGAAAAAACCCTTCATGGATACATCCGGTGCTTCTCCTAGCAGTGCAATGAGCTACCCAACATCGCCGACGCCGACGTCATAGGAGCCTTCCTGTCTAGGACCACCTGTGAGTCTCTGGTTCACAATCTGGGACGTAAGGGTCCATGAACCACCAAGGAGCTCCTCGACATCACCACCAGCAACGCCTCGGGCGAGGAGGTGGTCGGAGCGATCTTCGACTGTCTCAAGGGCAAGGCAAAGCGGGATGAGGACGCCAATGAAGGCACCTCCAACCGTCCCCTAGCAAGAAGAAGAACAAGCGGCGGCGCGAGGGCTCGCTCGTGGCCGCCGTCGACCGCAAGGGGGGTTGAAAGCACACCGAGGGTACCTGTACCACTTTGAGAAGCTACTCGAAGGGCCATGCCTGAACCATGCTTTCCCTGTGAAGCACCTATACAAGGACTGCGACCTCATGAAGCGGTTCTTATCCGAAGGCTTCAACAAGGGGGGCATGGGTAGGACCCCGAGCCGACCATGGATGATGCCGAGGGGAGGGATGGTGGCTTTTGACACTAGATGGCTGCCTCATGTTCTTTGGAGGGTCGGCGTCCTATGACTCCAAGCGCTACTAGAAGCTCATGCGCCGTGAGGTCTATACGGCCGAGCCAGCCACGCCTACCTTCCTTTGATGGTCGGAGTCCACCATAACCTTTGATTAGACCGACCACCCGGAGAGCTTCCTACAATCGGGGAGATATCCGCTCGTGGTCGACCCGATCATCAGCACGAAGCGGCTCACCAAGATACTGATGGATGGAGGAAGCGGCCTCAACATCATGTACGCCGAAACGCTTGACGCCATGGGCATCAACCGATCGCGCGTCCGACCGATCGGAGCGCCTTTCCATGGCATCATGCCTAGAAAGCAAGCCTTGTCACTTGCGTAGATCGATCTACCCATCACCTTCGGGGATCCATCCAATTATAGGATGGAGACCCTCACCTTGAGGTGGTTGGGTTCCATGGAACCTACCACACCATCCTGGGACATCCATGCTACGCGAAGTTCATGGCCATCCCCAACTACACCTACCTAAAGCTAAAGATGTCGGGCCTAGGCGGGGTCATCACCATCGGCACCTCCTTCCAGCATGCCTATGAGTGCGAGGTCGAGTGCTGCGAACACGCCGCAACAATTGTCGCCTCCAAAGAGCTCGCAACCATCGGGAAGGAGGTCGCCGAAGAAGCACCCGACCCCAAGCGGTCGGCCGGGTCTTTCGAGCTAGTGGAGGGCACCAAGGAGGTCCTCATAGACCCCAGCGGCTCCAAGGGCAAAGTGGTGCACATTAGCACAACGCTTTCCTCCGAATAGGAAAGCGCGCTCGTTGGCTTCGTCCACACCAATAGAGACATCTTTGCATGGAAACCCTCAAACATGCTGGGCATTCCAAGAGAAGTCAACGAGCATGCCTTGAGATTAGGCCAGGCTCCAAGCCAGTGAAGCCATGCCTATGTCGCTATGACGAGGGGAAACGTAGGGCCATCGGTGAGGAGATCACGAAGCTATTGGCAGCAGGGTTCATCAGGGAAGTATACCACCTAGAGTGGTTAGCCAATCCCGTCCTTGTACGAAAGAAGAGCAAGAAATGGAGAATGTGTTCACTACATGGGTCTCAACAAAGCGTGTCCAAAGGATCCATTTCCTTTGCCACGCATAGACCAAGTAGTCAACTCTACCTCAGTGTGTGAAACCCTTTACTTCCTTGATGCATACTCCGGGTACCATCAAATCACGATGAAAGAGTTTGACTAGCTCACGACATCTTTCATCACCCTGTTCGGATCGTTCTGCTATGTCACAATGACATTCGGTCCGAAGAATGCAGGGGCTATGTACCAGCATTGTATGCTTAAGTGTTTCGGAGACCTCATCGGGCAAACCATTGAGGCCTACATAGATGACATCGTGGTCAAGTCCAAACGGGCTGACCAGGTCGTAGCCGACCTTGAGCAGACCTTCACAAAACTCTAAGCAAACGGCATTAAGCTTAACCCCGAGACATGCGTTTTTGGGGTCCCAAGGGGTGTGCTGCTGGGCTTCATCATCTCTGAGCGTGGCATCGAAGCCAACCCAGAGAAAATCTCAGCCATCACAAGGATGGGCCCGATTCAGAACATGAAGGGGGTACAGCGAGTTATAGGGTGCCTCATCGCGCTCAGCCGCTTCATCTCACGCCTCAGCGAAGGGGGCCTCCCCCTCTATCGACTTCTGAAGAAGGCTGACCATTTAAAATGGACGCCCTAGGCCCAGGAAGCACTTGACATGGTCAAGCAGCTTTTGATGAAGGCCCTAATCCTGGTCCCTCCGACCGACGAGGAATAGCTTCTGCTCTACATTGCAGCCACCACGCAAGTGGTCAGCGCTGCCCTGGTGGTAGAGTGAGAAGAAGAGGGACACGCCCTCAAAGTGCAGTGTCCCATGTACTTCATTAGTGAGGTCCTATCCGATTCCAAGACCCGCTACCCCAAATCCAGAAGCTCCTGTATGCCATCCTCATCGCCAAGAGGAAGTTGTGCCACTACTTCGAGTCACATTCGGTGATGGTCGTGATGCCCTTGCCCCTCGGCGAGGTTGTCCAAAACTAGGATGCCATGGGAAGAATCGCGAAGTGGGCACTTGAGCTAATGGGTCAAGGCATTTCGTATGCCTCCCGGACAACCATCAAGTCCTAAGTGTTGGTTGATTTTGTTGTAGAGTGGACCGAGGTCCAAATGCCACCAGCAGACATCGACCAGGAGTATTGGATGATGTACTTTGATGGATCACTGATGAAGAAAGGCACCGGCATAGGGCTAGTCTTCATTTCGCCCCTTGGGGTATGCATGAGGTACATGGTTTGCATCCATTTCCCCTCCTCCAACAATGTGGCCGAATATGAGGCACTCATCAACGGCCTGCGCATCACCATCGAGTTGGGTATCCGACGCCTCAACGTCCGGGGTGACTCCTAGCTGGTCATCGACCAAGTCATGAAGGAGTCGAGCTACCACAACGCCAAGATGGCTCCATACTATCGAGAAGTCCATCAGCTGGAGGACAAGTTTGATAGCCTCGAGCTCAATCACATCCCGAGGCATCTCAACAAGGCAGCTGACACGCTGGCAAAAGCAGTGTTCGACCGAGAGCCGGTGCCAATGGGTGTCTTCACCAGTGATCAACACAAGCCCTCGGTCTACTACGAGGAGCCAAAATAAGCTAGTGATGGGCCCCCTACCCTAGGCTCAGGGGCTAACCAGCCATCGGCTCCATCTGACCCCGAGGTCATGGAGCTTGACGAGGATCTAGTGATAGAGCCCGACTCTCTAGCCAACTGGAGGACGCCTTACCTCAACTACCTCCTCCATGAGGCGCTACCGATGGACAAGACGGAGGCTCGACAGCTCATGCATCATGCCAAGTCCTTCGTCCTTATTGAGGGCAAGCTCTACAAGCGAAGCGATTGCTGAGCGATATCCACGGTGGGGTCTATGGTCACCATGTTGTGCCTAGAACCCTAGTCGGAAATGCATTCCGACAAGGCTTCTACTGGCCGACTGTGGTAGCCCCATCGAACAAGGGAAGCGGTTGCTGATCTAGGATCCTACAGCGCTGCATCCCCATTGAACAAGGGAAGCGGTTGCTGAGTGATATCCATGGTGTGGTCTGTGGTCACCATGCCATGCCTAGAACCCTGGTCAAAAATGCATTCCGACAAGGCTTCTACTGGCCGGCCGCGGTAGCCGACGCCAAACTGATTGTGTGCACCTATGAAGGGTGCTAGTACTATGCCCGGCAGACCCACCTGTTGGCCCAAGCACTCCAGACAATCCCCATCACGTGGCCGTTCGTGGTCTAGGGGCTCTATCTGGTCGGACCTCTCAAGAGGGCACCCGAGGGCTATACGCACTTGCTTGTCACCATAGACAAGTTTACAAAGTGGGTAGAGGCTTGATCGATCTCCGCGATCAAGTCTGAGCAAGCCGTGCTATTCTTCATTGACATCATCCATCGCTTTGGAGTCCTAAACTCCATCATCATGGACAACAGCATGTAGTTCAGTAGAAAGAAGTTCCTCTAATTCTACGATGAATACCACATCTGCATCGATTGGGCCGTCGTGGCACACCCTTGCATGAACGGGCAGGTCGAGCAGCAAATGGCATGGTCCTACAAGGCCTCAAGCCTAGGATCTTCAACCGGTTGAACAAGTTTGGTAGACAATAGGTCACGGAGCTTCCCACATTGCTCTAGGGTCTGAGGACAACCCCTAGCCAAGCCACCGGCTACACACCATTCTTCATGGTCTATGGTTCCGAGGCTATCCTCCTGACCGACCTCGACTACGGAGCGCCAATGGTCAGGGCATATACGATGAACAGGGAGCTAAGGCATTCCTCGAGGATGCCATGGACCAGCTAGATGAAGCACGCGACGTCACCCTCCTTCGCTCAGCCAAATACCAGCAAGCATTGTGCCGGTACCATAGCCATCGAGTGCGGGGTCGGGCCTTCAACATCGAAGACCTGGTACTCTGCCTCGTCTAGAGCAACAAGGTCCACCACAAGCTCTCTCCACTATGGGAGGGACCGTACGTTGTCGCGGAGGTGTACGACCAGGCACCTACAAGCTCAAGACCATTGACAATGAAGTCTTTGTCAATGCCTAGAACATCGAACAGCTATGTCACTTTTACCCTTAATAAACGCACACTTTCTCTTATCAGTTTCGCTATCAACTCCCCGATCGTTAGTGACACCCGACCCCAGCAAAGGGCGAGGGGTCGAGCCTCACTCAGGGGCTAATAAGAGCATATCTATCTAGTAGACATTCTCTACGCCCGACCCTTTCTCACATTAAGACCCAAAAGCAAGGTTCATGAAAACAAAGCTGAGTAAAACTGGTCGGACTACGATAAACCTACGTCTCGGTGGCTACGGTGTCTTTGCTCACTAGCATGATCAGAGTTTTTTCCATACCCCGGGCTTTTTGGCCTTAGCTATGGAAAGATTTAGTACGCGTTTAAGGGCATGTTCACCTGGCAAACGTTCTCTATGCCCGACCCCCTCACATGTCGAGGCCTAGAAGCTAGGGTTGTGGAAACAAACTCTGAGTAAAACTGGTCGGACTGTGAGAAACCTACGCCTCGGCGGCTACGGCGTCTTTGCTCACCAGCGTGATCAGAGTCTATTCACCCACATCCCAGGCTTTACGGCCTTAACAACGGAAGGGGTCGAAATGCACTAACCTTTTTATACAAAAAGGGGAGAAGGGCTAAAAAGCTATGTGGCCATAATGAAATTTAAGAGCTTGTCTATTTATTACAAGTCCGCCGCCTGGCTTATCTGCCTAACTAATTTCTTGGGGGATGATCTCATCCTCTATCTCTACAGGAAAGCCCTATGTCAGCGGGTCACACAAGTTGATCAGACGGCTTGGCCACTACCGAGGGATGGGTAAGGAGTAGTAGAGTGCTACATGCGGGTTATTCCGACTCCGTCACGAACGGCAGACCCGGATTCCACTCGAACATATCCGGTAAGAGCTCCCTGAACCCGTCACTCGTGGCATCAAGGTAAGTCCTATGCCAGCGGGTCACCCAAGTCGATCGGACAGTTTGGGCCGCTGCTGAGAGACGGGTCACCCCTAATTTACGCATGTTCTCTCTCATTAATTTTGTTATTGAGCCCCCGACCCTGGCAACGGTAGGGGGTCGGGCCTCGCACAGGGGCTGGCAGGGGTGTCTATTTGGTAGACATTTTTTTGCCTGACCCCTTTCTCACGCTAATAACCTAGAGGTAAGGTGTGCAGAAACAAACTCTGAGTAAAGCTGGTCGAACTACGAGAAACCTACGCCCTAGTGGCTACAACATTTTTTGCTCACCAGCATGATCAAAGTTTCTATCCCCGCATCCCAAGCTTTAGCCTCTGCCTTCCCCAGAAGGGTTTGGAGGGGCGCACCTATAGAGTCTCCATCGAGGAGAGACCGGCAGGTCGCCCAAAGTCGATCGGACAGCTCGGGCCACTGCCGTAAGACGGGTAAGGAGCACTGGGGTACCCCATGTAGGTTCCACCAACTCCATCATGAACGACGGACCCAGACCTCACACGGACATATCCAGTAAGAGCTCCTCGAACCCGTCACTCGAGCCATCGAGGTAACTTTACCAACCCCCACTTTTCTTTTCCATTGCATGATCATTCATTCATCCATTCTCATGCATGCATTCATACATTCATTCATTCATCTATTCATCCATACATTCAACCAACACATCCAAGCATTGCATATGCAATTGCTGCATCACAACGCTTCGCATCACGTCACGAAGTGATAGTCGTCTCATTCGATATGAGCAGTGACTCGACCGAGGTTCGAAGGCCGGCCCATGAAGGGCTCGAGGCCGCCTTGCATCAAATAGAGCCAGGGGAGAAAAACATAGATGAGCCCTAGTGGCCTCGCCTGACCCCGCTCAGAAGTGGACAGGGTCATCTGAACCTTCTCATTCGATCCTAACCTAGAGCAAAGCCCATAGAATCTCCATCAAGGAGAGGCCAGCGGGCCACCTGAATCGCTCTCTAGAGTGACATGGGCGTCTACCGAGAGGCGGGTTAAGGAGCAGTGGAATGCCACATGAGGGCTATGCCAACCCCATCAGTGAATGACAGACCTAGTTTTTGCTCGAACGTGCCCGTTAGCAAGCTCGCAGAGCGCGACACTCGAGCCATCGAGGCAAGTGTTATTAGCTCAAGCCTCTCGATTGTGGAAACCACGGATAGGGTGATGCATGAAATTCGGCCGAGGCCAACGAGGCTCGGGGGCTCAAGCCGCCTGACCCTAACTCGAGAATCCAATTGACCGAGGTTCGAAGGCCAGCCCGTGAAGGGCTTGAGGCTACTTCACATCGAATAGAGCCGGGGGGGAAATGTAGATGAGCCCCAGTGGCCTCGCCCGACCCTGCTTAGAAGCGGACAGGGACATCTAGACCTTTCTCGTTCGATCCTAACCTCGAGGCAAGCCCATAGAATCTCCATCGAGGAGATGCCAGTGTGCTACCTGAGTCGCTCTCCCTAGAGCGACACGGGCATCTGCCGAGAGGCAGGTTAAGGAGCAGTGGAATGCCACATGAGGGCTATGCCGACCCCATTAGTGAATGACGGACCTAGATTTCGCTTGAACATGCCCGTTAGCGAGCTCGCCGAGCGTGACACTCGAGCCATCGAGGCAAGTGTTGTTAGCTCAGTCCCTTTAGTTGTGGAAACCGTGGATGGGGTGACGCATGAAATTCAGTCGACCCCTACCAAGCCCAACGAGGCTTGGGGGCTCAAGCCACCCGACCCAAACTCGAGAATCCAATTGACTAGGGTTCGAAGGCCGGCCCACGAAGGGCTCGAGGCCGCCTCGCGTCGAATAGAGCCAGTGGAGGAAACGTAGATGAGCCCAAGTGGCCTTCGCCGACCTGCTTAGAAGTGGATTGGGTTATCTCAACCTTCTCGTTCGATCCTAACCTTGAGCCGAGCCCACAGAATCTCCATTGAGGAGAGGCCAGCGGGTCACCTGAGTCACTCTCTAGAGTGACACGGGCATCTACTGGGAGGCGGGTTAAGGAGCAGTGGAATGCCACATGAGGGTTATGCCAACCCCATCATGAATGATGGACCCAGATTCCACTTGAACATGCCCGTTAGTGAGCTCACTGAGCGCATCACTTGAGCCATCGAGGCATGTGACGTTAGCTCAACCCCTCCGATTACGAAAACTACGAACGGGGCGATAATCACAAAGACGAGCCAACCTCGGCCAGACCCCCGCTACATGTGGGGCTTGAGGAAAGTTGGACTCACAAGGAGACCGAACACGCAATCGCAGAATGATGGCTCAGATCCTAGGGAGGGGGTACATATAAAAATAAGAGACGCTTTCTCCTTCTAGTTTTGCTATCCTCTCCTCGATCTTTAGTGACACCCGACCGTAGCAACGGCAAGGGATCGGGTCCCACTCAGGGGCTGATAAGTGTATATATATGGCCTTTTTGAAACAGTCGCCACGCCCGACCCCTTCCTAATGTTAAAAACCTAGTGGCAAGGTCTGCGGATACAAACGACTGAGTATGGCTGGTCGGACTGCAAGAAACCTATGCCCCAGCGGCTACGGCACTCTTGCTTACCAGCGTGATCAGAGTTTCCCTCCTACACCTCAAACTCTATGGCCTTAACAAACTGAAGGGTCAAAACGCATTACCCCATTTTTCACACTTTAAAAGGTAGGAAAAACAAATTCATTCACACCAAAACAAAACAACATATTTCATCAAACGAAACAAAACGACAAGTTTGTTCAAACGATACAGAAGGGTTGGAACTTGTTTGCTTATTACAAGAACGATCGCCCGACCTATTGAACTAACTAACCCCTCTAGGGGAGAACTATGCCTTTGATCCTGTCTGCCAGGTCCTATGAAAGGGGAGCCACCGCCGCTTCCATCTCCTCCAGCTCGTGGACTTCATAGCCAGGCATGAAGCCATGGCTCATCATCTCCAAATCAATGTTGTCCCCATAATGAGAATGAGCAATCATGAAGGATTGATTGATCCCGGCATGAAGGGCATTCCTCTAGAGCTAGTGCACCTGAGCCATGATCTCGACGGCACTGGCCGCGAGCGAGCTAGTCCCCTCCAACCGCACCACCCCAAGGTCGTCGTAGACCACTCCAAGGGCGGCGCTCAGGATACCGAGCTCATCGCTCTCCGCCTAAAGATTCCTCCTCGCCTTGGCGAGGTCCACGATCAGCCTGGTATAAACACTCTCGGCCTCCAGCTTCTAGGTCATCACGTTTCTGAGCTCGGCCTAGAGGGAGCCGACCTTCTGCCACGCGTCATCGCGCTCTTGGTAGGCCTGGTCACGCTCTCAGAAGGCCTGGTCATGCTCCTCGTGAGCCACGTCATGCTCTGAGTGGAGCCTCTTCATGGTTTGGAGCAGCTCATCCTCCTCCTTACGCAGCCGAGCGACTGCCGTGGCATCCAGGCTCACCCTCTTCTCCAAGGCCACGAGCTTCTCCTCGGCCCCCAGCTTCAGCTCACTTTCCTTCTCAACCTCGGCCAGAAGGTCGACGATCCGCTAGCGGGTCTCGGCGTCCTTCTAGAGAACCTCATCCCGCTCCTTCCTGACCTTGGCGGCCTCCTCGTCGTCCCTCTGCGACCTCATTGATAGGGCCTCGAATGCCTTCTTGGCCTCGTCAGCGCCTGAGGGGCCACGGCCACCTATGACCAAAGACTGTCTACCTCCTCAGCGAGGGGAGTTAGCTCAGCCACCCTTTGCTGGGTGGCAACAAGCTGAGCGGTCGCCTCCCCATGTAGCCATGCCTCCTTGATGAGGTGGTCCTAGGTCTCCTTTTGTTGACAAAGGAACCAAGACTTCCCCCGGCTACGAGCTATGAGGGACTGCAAGGAAACGATGGTTAGAATACAAAAAGTATATAGAGAAAGAAAAGGGCAAGAAGCAGGATCGGGCAAATACCTGGTCGGAGGGAACGACAATGTCACGCAAGGCACCCCTGCATGGTCCAAGGCTTCCAGCACGGACATGATCCCCACGTCGAGGCTCTCCTGCTCCATGCCCACGGCGGTGGCGTCGAGGGTGAAAAGCGTCGACGCCGGATCCTGTGGACTTGTCCACCAGAGCAGGGGCTCGCCCCGTGTGGGCAAGTCACACCCAGCGACATCAGGGCTAGGGATGTCTCCCCACCGGTCCCAAGCGCCGCCGACCCTCGTCGTCGGACGTCCCCACCAAGGGACCCCCTCCAGCGACGGAAGGGGTTAGCGGTGCAGACGCCGGCCTCTCTGCCACCACCACGACTCCTAGGGACCCCTCACCACGTCCCCCTCCGTCTGGCCCACACCAGGCGCCGTCGCTTGGACCACCGATGGCGCGGGTCATGATGGTGCCTCAGGCGCTGCTGCATCATGCCCACCATGGTCACGCCACGAGCGTGGTCGGCGGTCCCGTCCGCCCCATCATCGGCAGCGGTATCGCGGCCAGCGCCGGCTGCTCCACGACCTTCGAAGGCGCCCTTTGAGCCCCCGCCTCCACCCATCCCGCCGAGGGCATTGGCGCCACTATGGGCAGCATCCGACCAGCCGACGACGCGGTCACACTGGTGCCGCTCCCGCCTGAAATGGGCATGACACCAATCGACGGTTGCCACCTCAATTGGAAGGCCACGCTCTTCTTCGGCGCTAGCGCCAAAGGATTGCGCTACCTACCGACGCTGCAAGGGACGAAAAGCATAAGTCATGATGAAATCTGACTAAACAAAAAAAATAGAGGAACTGACAACTCATCTCAGCGTTGTCGGGCGGCAGATGCATTTGGGGGGCGAACCCCCTAACCTTTGCTCCGCCTCATCGGGACAAGGCCGTTTTGAGTCCGCCCCCTGCACCAGGGCAGAGGGTCTCACTCCCCTAGGCTCTTGGGGCGCGATGGCGGAGCCACCTACCTCCACTGGCACCTCGGGCCTGGCAGCAGAGCCGTCCGCCCCTGTTGGCTCCTGGGGCAGGCCGACAGTATAGCCCGCCTCCGTCGGCTCCCGGACGTACCCTCCCCTCTATGGAACGGAAAGGGTCCCAACGCCTGCAAGGATGAACCGATGTCTGTCGTTAGTGCATCCTCGTCCTCTAGGATGTCCCATTCGATATAGTTGACTACCTCATCGTCGTCTCCATCGTCATCATCATCATCGCTGTCAGTGTCTTCCCTCGTTCTCGCACCTGTAGCTTCCACTGCCTCTTCCTCCTCTTGTCCTCCTTCACCTTCCTCAGCCGCTCACCCTCGGCATGATTCACCGTCCTCACAGCCGAATCCCTCGGCAACGGCGTCGAGTGATCCATGAGGATGAGGTCCCTCGGCTAGTCCCGTCCCTCTCAAAGTTAGTATCAAGAGGTCAGGAAACAAATTGAAGCAGAAGGCAAGAGAAAGATAAACTTATGAAGACGACGTGTCCAGGCTTTGGCCGCATCGGAGGATGCCCTAGCACCGGGTAAACGAAGTCGAGGGTGGCACCTACGTTGTCCCGCAAAGGCTCCATCGCCTCCTTGATGTGTTGCGTGATCTCGGAGTTGGGGAGCGTCCCCTCGGCAAGGGCCATTCCGTCGAACAACGCCTTGGGCGCCATCGCATGTAGCGGGAGCGCACGCATCGTCAACAGCGATCACCCTCCTTGCGTGGTAGGCCCCAATGACGCCCTGACCCCTTCAGACCATTCTCCTTTAGGATGTGGATGGCGGCGATGTGGTCCTGGATCTTCTTCTTGTCCTTCTCTGGGATGCCCCACTTCTTCCATGACTCGGGGCCTCTTCGATCATGTGCCCGGTGAACTCCGACAGAGGGGCAGCGGCGTCATTCTTGAGGTAGAACCACTGCGAGTGCCACCCCATGTTGGACGTTGAGAGCCGCATGGGTAGGTACTCACCGACCCGATTGTTCCGGAGCTAGATGCCGGCGCACCCCATCGGCATATGCAGCTCCTGCCTACCGCTCTTCTCCCTCTTCTTCTAGAGGGTGACAGTGAAGAAGTACCTCCATAGATCGAAGTGCGGGCAGATCCCTAGGAACCCCTCGCATAGGGCGACGAACGCCGCAATGTGCTAGATCTCATTGGGGTTGAGATGCTGCAGCTCGATCTTGATATAGTGCAGCAGCCCCCAAAGAAATTTGTGGGCGGGGGTCGTGAACCCACGCTCATGGAAGTGGGCAAACGACACCACATAGCCATCAAGTGGTGACGGCAGATCTTCCTCGCCGGGCAACAGCCACTCCTTGGCCGAGGTCCACGCGTAGAGAAGACCATGACGGACGAGGCCTTCCATGCACTAGAAGGTGATGTTGGAGCAGCACCACAGATCCATTGGAGGTGGGGGTGGATGGATGCGGGTTCGACAGTGGTAGGGATGCGGAGGCAGGAAACCTAAGCGATTGGCGGCGGCGGTCGTGGTTGCGGAGGCAAGGATGCAAGGTATGAAACCCGAGGGGCAAACCCTTTGGTTTTATAGGGGCGACGGGTGTGAGGAAACCAACTGCTCGCCTAGATCTCCGCGCCTGCCATGATCTGCCACCACATCTCACCGTGGGACACGCGCACACAATCTCTGTCTGTTCCCTCAGAAAACTCGCTGGATGTTTTGCCTCTTTAGATGGGCCACGACCCATCACGTAAGGGATATGGAGCTAAAAACTCTACTACGGCCCATCTAGGTCCAAGAGTTCGAAGGTTGGCCCACCAACAGGTTCAACAACCGCTCCGGGCACCTTTTTGAAGTGAGGGGTGAAAGGGATGGGCCCGCCAGCGGCCAGTACCCTATCGCACGAGCGCCGTAGGCATCCTGGCCCACGTTTGAGTCTCTACCGGATACGATCCATGGTTTTTTCTCAAAAGAAAGGTAGAGGGCCCTCGGGACCGGTTGAACGGACCTAAGAACTATATGCATTGACCGCTGAGAGTCTGGAGTCGGTCACCAATTGACCCGAGCCGGATCCCCACGAATGGGATGTCGAGGCCCCACTCGGACTAGCTAGCTAACAACTCACGAGCACCGTGGCTCACCCATAGAAAAAATCATGGCACGGCTCAGCCCCTCTAGTTGCAAAAACTGTGGGTGGGGTGACAATCACAAAGACAAGCTGACCCTCGATCGGACCCCCGCTATGCACGGGGCTCGAGGAAAGTTGGACTTGCAAGGAGACCTAACGCACGGTCGCAGAACGATAGACCCCCGAAGGGGTCAAAATCAGGGAAGGACCATTTTGAACCACCAAACCTCATGGTTATACCCCGAGGGGTCCGATCTTGACGAAAAGGAATCACCGTCCCTAGGTCACTCCATGGGCGACAAAAGAAGGACAAGGCCATCAGAGTCCTCCTACTTAGAAAACCTCTCGAAGGAGTTTTATACTCCTTCCCAGGCTTGGCGGCTACTGTCGGGGACCAATACTAGGGTATCTGAAGAGGTGGAGCTAATGACCATCAACATTGACTCATCCAAGCAGTCAAGAGCGCGACTACAACTCCAACCGACCCCCCGTCGCGCAAGCTCCGCTTCGCCCGGCCTCTAGGAGAGGGCACCGCCTCGCCCAACCTTTGGGTCTGCTCTCCGCCTCGCCTCGACCCTTGGGTTTGCGCTTGCCTCGCCTAGCCTCTAGGGGAGGACTCCGTCTAGGCCGACCCCGAGGCCGCGGGCTCCGCCTCGCCCGACCCTTGGGTCTACGCTCATCCTCGCCCGTCCCTCGGGTGTGCGCTCTACCTCACCCAACCCTTGGATGTGCGCTCTGCCTCGCTCGACCCTTGGGTCTACGCTTTGCCTCGCTTGACCCTTGGGTCTATGCTCTGCCTCGCCCGACCCTTGGGTCTGCGCTCTGCCTCGCCTGACCCCAAGGTCGCGGGCTCTGCCTCGCCCAATAGAGACCCATACCACCACCAACCACTTTAGGTCCAAGCATATGGGCCTGAGTCAAAGCTCTAACACCAGGGAAGAGACCAGCACGCCCCGATGTAACCCGTGGCCTTTATGGCCGTACCGAAGGATTCACATCAAGAATAGCGTCGGGCGTACCAGTGATGTTCTGCCAAACCCTAATATGAACACTAACGGGCATGTCAGTTCACCATGACATTCGCCAAGATGGAGTGGAGCGCCATGACCGGCATATGATGCCTGCACATGGTGCCAGTGACGGATAGGACCACGACGCGAAGCCGTCCTATTGACATATACAAGGTCCATGGGACCCGCATGTAGGAGAAGAAGGACCCAGCGATCCTGAAAGCCTTCGGCTCTATCTCTCTCTCTCGTTCTTCTTTTTCCTTCGCTGTAACCCGTGCTTTCCCTTGGCCTATAAAAGGGAAAGCAGGGCATCCCATAAGGAGCATTGAAATGGATCGCAACGATCCGGGCCAAACCTGATTGAACCATCACGAATCCATCGAACATCGAACCAATCAGAGCACAACACAAGCACATGGCCGAGCAGCAACCAAGCTCTCGACACCCATTCAATCTTTCCACCAGAGACTTAGGACATGTCCCTCTCTCACCCGTTTGTAACACCTACTGCAAACTTTCAATGCTAGTAACAAGAGCAACAACGATGAACTGGACATAGGGACATTCTGCTCGAACCAATATAAACCTCATGTCCTCTAAGCACACCATCCGAGTCAGACACTCAATATTAGAAATTTACTCATTGGTGGCAACTCGAAACACCGACACCTATCGAATGGCACAATTCCATCACGGCTATACACATAAGAGTAGAGGTTGTCCTATACCTGATTCGTCAAGCTATTCTTACGCCATTAAAGGTAACCACTAACAAGCTAGAAAAGGCCCTCATACTGAGCTAAAGCCAGAGCCATGTAGCCCTCACAGCTGTATTGTAAGTATCGGATGATCACTTCCAGATAAGTCCTTAGGGAGAGGAATCTGAAGCATTTAGAAAGTAGCTAAACACTCCAGCCCCCTATTT
The DNA here is from genome assembly GCA_904845875.1 of Miscanthus lutarioriparius. Taxonomy (NCBI): domain Eukaryota; kingdom Viridiplantae; phylum Streptophyta; class Magnoliopsida; order Poales; family Poaceae; genus Miscanthus; species Miscanthus lutarioriparius. Next base: position 56,230,636 of record CAJGYO010000007.1, on the reverse strand, counting down.
CCAAGTTGCTAAAAAGTCATGTTTTAATGTTTATTGCATATACCATTAGTCAAGTTACAAGATCATGGTTTAGTTGAGCACTAGCAAAGCTACCCAATGCATATCCCATAGGAGACAAGGTATAAGTTCAATTCTAGGAAATCCTTATCAAGGTGACACATGCAATCATGAATTAAATGCATTAAGGTGAATAGGAAACAAGGATGATCCCATGCTATACTTGCCTTGATCAATGTGTTCCTGCTGATCCTGCTCGTCAAAGTAGTACTCTTGATCACCCATGAATTGCTCACCGACTATACTCGATAATCACAGCAACATACAAGCATCCAGAAGCAATCATGCATAGCAAACAAAGGCTATAGATTAGAACAGTACACCAACAGCATAAAATCAAACTAAAAAGTTTGTAAAACAATTCTATGTCTCGCTATGAACACACAGATGCGAAGATCACAAAAATTGGAGGTAAAACGGAGAAGTTACGAATTAAACAAGATTTCCTTTAATAAAATAGTAGATTAAATCTAACCTCCAATTTTTAAAGTTGCAAACATGTCTAACAGCAGGATGAACATGTAGATTACGTAATTACGAACCTAACGCAACTTGAACGGATCAAATCGGAGTTAAAACGAAGATTTTATGGCTAAAACAAGATTAATGGCAAAACTGTAAATATATGGAACTTGATTTTAGAATTTAAATTAATAAAATCATATTTTAAACCAAAACAGGGACTGCAGGCATGAAAACGAAGAAATACAGGGGTTCTTTAGAAAAAATGCAGGGACGGCGGGTTCTATTCTAGAAAACTTCTGGGGCTCTTTTGCAAAACAGCCGGGCAAATCGGTATGATCTATTTGGGAGCATTGGATTGAATCTGGATGGCTCAAATTAGACGTGAGGGAGAGAGGGAGCGTGGTCGCCGAGGAAGGAAACCGAGGACGGCGGCGGCCATGAACAGGCGGTAAGAAGCTCGCCGGTGTTTGTCGATTTCGACGTTCCGGGCATCATCGGACACGGGGAAAACACGGGGAGAGAGAGAAGATGATGGCGAACTCACCAAGACCAAGAACGGAGGCAAGAGCGGACCAACGATGAAACACGGCATGGGATGGCAGACGGCAAGCTCAGGGGCAAAGAAACCGCGGACGACGATGACTGCAGCGGCGGGTCGAGCTCCATTTCCAACGAGATCCAAACAAGGGCTGCTGCTACGAGCTCGGGACAAGATAGCGGCCTGCTCTAGGGTTAGGAAAAGGAGGCGGGCGTAGGGCTGCTATTTATGAGGCTCTCGGTGTGGGCAGCACGCGAATCGGGTGGAAAACAGGGTGGCGGCGGACTCCCAGGCGGAACAGAGTCCTCCCTAGACTCGAGCTAGAGGAGAGGGACGCATCTGACGAGCGGGCCCACAGTGTCCGCAAGAGGAGAGAGGGGACGCTGCGCGGCTGCGCTGGGCTGACTTGCTTGCTGGGCCATGGGGAAAGAAGTGAGGCCAAGCGGGCTCGGCCAACAGGCCGAAAGGGGAGAGAGAGCGAGGTGAGGAAGCTGGGCCGCTCGGGCCAAAAGCTAGGGAGAGGGGTGAGTTTTCCTTTTCCTTTACTTTTCTAAATTTCCAAAGCAATTTTCAAATCCAAATTCAAATCAATTTGAAGTTTGATTTCAATCCACACAATGCAAAAATAATATGCAGCAGCATAAATGCATAAACATGTGGGTAAACCCTATAATTGATTTTAAGTTAACAAAAATTATTATTCCACTAGGTTTAAATGCTCACACCAATGCATAAATAAATCATTTTCTTCTATTTTAAAATCATGCAAATTTTAGGGTCTTACAAGTATTCAAACTACTAGCTACTACTATAGCTACACCTAGTCGTTCCCCTTCCTGCATAGCTTAGTCCATTTTCATCAGCTGCAAAAGCATAAATACAAGCAAGGGAGAATATGATGAATCGTACTCAGCAAATAGGTACATGGTATTAACAAAATCAGCAAAATATGCAAAAGCAAGAAATATTTAACACATCATCCATACAACATTTTGAAAACAAACAATAGTTTAAATTGGTGCCACACATCACCGCAAGCTTCCCAACCCGGGAGTGACAGGGTTGAAATTTCACACTTTATAATCTAGAGGGGTACACAGACATCAACGGCCTCTACCAGAACACTGTAACACCTTTGGTGTTACACCCTAAATCAACTACTAAATCATGTCACGAGCATCATGTTTGTGTAATAATGCATGTGATAGAAGGTGTTGATAAATTTCTTGTAGCCTAAAATAATCAATAAAAATGTTAAATCAATGTTGATGCAATAGCTCACGTATATCAAGTAGGGTTTAAAACCAATTTTTATTAAGCAAAAATACTATAGAACATGTGTGTGATACTTAAATAAAGTTGGAAGTGCAAACTTTGTAGATGACAATGAAACACTTGCTGTTGAAAAATACTATTGCTTAGTAATATTTTCAATAGCTTAGATATGCAATTTGAAATAGAGTTCAACTCAAAAAACTAAGAAAATTTCAAGCTTGTGTACAGCTAGACATTGCTAAGTTTAGCAATTTATTTAGAGAGATTAGGTTAGAGGGTGATGTGGTGTTTTAGCTTGGCTGAGCAGCTTCATGTATCAGTTTGATCGTGGTGAAGTTAGTTTCGGTTTAGAGGCAATGGTTTAGTGGTAGTCGCTGCTTTAAAATTCGTGCACAGAACATTCTCAGGCTAGCCCTCTAGGCTGGGCGCGGTCACCAGGCCACGGGGGCGCGCCGTCGCGATGTTGGCGCGCGCTGCTGTGCTTGGCCGGCCTTGTCGCCCTGACCCGACCGTGAGGAGCCACCGTTGCTGGGGCTTGCCCGGCTAAGCGGCGCTGCCCCTACCCCACGCGATGCCGCACCACCGACCCTCCTCACGCTGCGACGCAGCCGCTGCTACTGCTGTCGCATCACGTCGCGCTCACGCCTGCTCGCTGCATCGCACTGCGTCGCCTGCCGCTGCACCGCGTTGCGTCGCTGGCCCGCTTTAATGCCGCGCGCATGAGACCGTGTCGCCGTCGCATTGCCATTTATGGCACTACGGCGTGTGGGCCACGTCAGCAGCGAGTGCATGGCCGTCGGCAAGCACTTGACCGTGGGCTACCCCGGTCGTGCCAATCGCATCTCGGCAAGCACGCACATGCCGAGCCTCTGACCGAGTCCCCACCATCTCCCGTCCGCTCGCTTCTCCCCTGTCCGCCTCTTTGCTGCCGCCACCGCTGTGCCGCGCCCGAGCGCCTAGACGCAAGAGGATGCCTTCCATTAATTCGCTACGCCCACCGCTCAGCCCTCACGTCCCCTCTTCAACCGTCCCCACCCCGCTTTGATTACGGCTTGGCCGAGCTCCAATTTTGGAGCTTTGCTCCCGCCACCGTGCCATTAAGGCCCAAGCCGCCTCACCGTGGCTAGCTCCAACCTCGCCATCTCGCATCGAATTGACCGCACCACTAGCCCCGCCTAGAACCCCTCTTTATCGTGCGCACCCAAGTCACAGCCCTATAGCCGCCTCCACACCGCTGACACGGTCGTGTCGTTGTGGTTCACCGTCGAGCTCGCCACGCGCACGCGGCTAGACTCGCTTGGGTCAGCTCCAGCCGATCTGGCACCTCGGTTAGGTCACTGGTGAGTTGTCGTTCCTCACCCGCTACCCCTACTGCCTTGTTGTTGCTACGGCTCACCAGAACGTCGTAGCCATTACCGTAGGGTGCCCACCATCGTGGAGAGGTCCTTCTACGGTGTCCCGGCTCGTGCAACCGCCACCCATCGCCTCGCGTCGACCCCTTGGTGAGATTCGGCCCTTAGCTAGGTTAGCATGGGTCCCGGGTGGCCGGCGCTATCGCCAGTGCCACCATGCCAGAGCATGTGGGGGAGAACAGGGACCATGTCGTTGTAAAGAGGAGACAGTGCAAGGATCTTTTTGCATAAGTGCTGACTGAGTAAATAGGACGAATAGTGGTTGTGAGAATAGTAGAAAGCTCGGGGGCATTTTTGCTAAAACGCTAGCGCGCGGGGGCTCCTGGTCATGGGCCGCCTCCGCGCGTGGGTCGCGCCCCGTGTGGGCCATGTTGGGCCAGTTTGGTTCGTCTTTTTAGTAAAGAATTAGAAATAGTTTTGTATTTTTATTTAAGAACCAATTTTGTGTAATTAATCTAAAATCATGTAGGTGTCCAAAAATTGTGAAATATATTTTGTTAGGTTCCTAAAATTATGATCTATCTGCTAGTATATTTTGTTCACAAAGTTTTATAATATTTTCAGGAGTTATCTAATTAATTTAAGATGCTTAATATTGTAAGATATAAACTTGTAAAAATTGTTGTGATAAATTGGTGACAGTGTTGGCTCTGAAACTTTCACAGTAAATTCCTCAAATTATTAGGTGCTCACTGTAATTTTTGTAGCTCTATAATAATTAGTTTGCTAAGGTAGCTAAATGAACCCTAGTTCAAAAAATATGTTTAATCAATAAAGTGCCAAACACCTTAGGATTTTAGAGCTAAAACATTTTTCTGGAGACAAAGCCTAATTTGATGACGTGGATACGTAGACTGTCTACGTTACTCATTAAATCTAGCTCGTTAGCTTGCGGAGCATAATCGTATATTTAAGAGTTGCGGTTATCGTTGATTAATTACGTCTCTGCGTTGTATCCACATATATCATAATAGAAACAACGATGGATCATGGAGTCGACTGAAATAGCGGAAAAGATGATGCCTTGATGATCATGTCACTTGATGGAATGCTAACTTTTGATTATATCTTACCCAGCAAGCCCCGGTGCATAACCCTATTATTCTACACTTTATCTTATGCATGTGCATTAAGTTTTAAGGAGTTGAATGAAAACCACTTGCATATATATATTCTTATCCTATGAGTCCTACTAGTATGTCAGAATCATGTAGATTGCTATGCTATAGGATCCGGTAGAAGTCGAGTGATTACCGTCACTCGCGAGAGATAGGAAAGATATTATTGTTGTTATTATATTAGTATCACATGGAATATATATATGGATGATAATTGGAGACCGGAGGAATGGTACTTTGGATCTGGTCTTGGTTAGGCATTCGAGCGAGGCTCGGATTGCACGTGTTCCGCCTATGTCGATTGAGGACCGTCCGTTGTTGTGGATGGTAGTTAGGTCACAAACTTATTATCTTGAGCACATACTTGCTTATGGGAGCGGGAAGACTCGTTACGCTTTTGTTGTGAGTTCGATTCTTTCCGGACCGATTGATTGGAGACGGGAAAGGTGGAGGTCTTAGCACCATACTAAGACCGGATCTCAAGTGTGGGGGGGCTTGGAGTCCAAGTTTGAACGGGGACCTGGACCACGTGACAGGAGTGAAATGAGTTGGTCTTGTTTGTGCTTAGGGTATAAACAAAGCGTGTGTTTTGGGATACCCAGCTGGAATACATTGATTCATGAATCGTCGTTTCTATGAGACAGTACGACTTTGCTATGGTCTAGCACCGTAGTAAGAACTAAAATATGAAAGATGGTAAAATGGTTCTGATTGTTTACCACCTGCTTGAAAATAACATAGGTGCTTATATAGAATGATTAGTTAATGAACTAATAATGACCGCTAATAAAATTACATATAAGGACGCACGTTTAGTAATGCTTCTGCAGATGCAACAACCCACAAGCCTAATAAGCATTGCATATCCTTAGTCTTTTATTTTCCTCCTATCGGATAAGTCTTGCTCAGTACAATCGAGTACTCAGGGTTTTATTTCCCCTGTTGCAGGTGATTGGAGAATACTTAGAGCTGACTCTTGTTTGTGAAAACCTCCTAGTGGGCTTAGAGAGGATTCCTTTCATGCTACGACCGTAGTGTTTATTTATAATCCTTACTAAAAGTTTTTTATAAGAAAAGATATAAAATCTGCTAACATCTTTTGTATATAAATGTCCACTATGTTAATGATCCACCATGTCGTTAAATTAATCTTTGCTTCCTCTGTAACTCTGATAACATTGTTAAATTCCGCTGTTGTAATCAATTGAGGACATTTTCTACTACGGTAATAAGTGATGTAAGAAATGACATCAGAATGTCGTAAACTTTATCCTCTCATTTATGATCCTGATGGAAAAATATAGATTTCCGAGTTCTCCCTTGGGGTGTGCTCGACGAAACTGTCTGATATAGCTTCCTTTCGAGGTGCTTAGTGTCTAGTGGAAGACGAGCACCTCTGAAAATGTATTATTTCGGACGGTTCCGCCACAAACACTATAGGTAAATGCATGTTCTAGAAGAGCAGAGCTCTTTGGCCCTCTAGAAATCGCATCTCTTGACTTACTAGTGCATGGTCGCTCTTACGGATCCATCACCAAGCACCGTGTTCGGAGCAAGAGCCATCCCCATTGGAGAACTCAAACAGTCCCATTCCTGTACCATAATCGGTACAATACGATTGCCCTCGCAACACCAACTTTATAAAGAATTTTGGCAACATAACGGCATAAAATTGAAGTTCACGGAACATTTAAGCATTACAATGGCTTAAACAAACACAACATCACGAAATATAAATGACATGGGAAATATAAATAGCATCGCGAATATAAATAATACATGAAATAGAAATAGCGTGCCAAATTTAAATAGTGCGGAATGTAAACGCAGCACCACCACGAAAATATAGAACTCGCACGTAAGGTAAAGGCAACCCTACAACAGGAATGTAAAACGCACACGAAATATAAGAGCAACACAACAGCTGAAATATAAAACGCACGCGAAATGTAAAGCAACACCGCGACTGGAAAGATAAAACGTACACGAAAAGTAAATAGCTTTAAAGTAAAGGTTAGCGGAGTGTTAGCATGTTAGTTGTTTCATTGTTAGTCAGTGCAGAAAAATAAATAGAGGTTAACTAGAAATCATGCGCGGCATTGCCGCGCGGATGATCCTGTGTCGGGCCAGCACCAGCCTGCGATACTTCAGCCAGCCGCTGCAGGCGAACAGGACCGGATTCCATACATATTGCGTATAGCCTGGTTGAGGAAATCATTCTCAAGAAAGGATAATGGCTATATCAACTTGAATAGAGAAAAGGAAGTTCAGAATACGTGGTAGGCCTAGATAGTATAGTGATTCAGAAGAACTCGTGATAACCAAAGAAGACATGTCAACATCTCATTGATCTGATTTTGTGTATATTGCAATATATACGACGGACACCACGGGGCCCCACATGGAGATACACAAAGGTGCTAGAACTCCTATATATAATGACTGCAGCATGCAATAGCTATATAACCCTTCTGTTCCAAGTCTGTCTTCTATTTCCATGTTCCTGCTCGTTGAATAGTCGCTGCAAGTGTATAACAGGGAAAAACAATCAAAATATGTTTTTTTTTTGGCTGTATGCCTATACTGAGTTTCAATTATGGGCAGTATACTTTAGGTTTACTCAATCAGAACTATGGAGATTGGAGAATAGGATAAGCGTGATACATTTGTCTCATGTGGAAGGGAACTTTGCTAATATCATGTGGAACCGAAAGTGATGATGGAGCTTAAGCTATAACCTGGTCCAGCCAGAGATGCTTTTTTTATTACTTATTTACCTTTTTATTTTTCACTTGTTGGTTTAGAAAAATAGAAGGTTTCAAATAAAGATGAGTTGCGTTCCAAATGTGCCCAGTAGCAACTCCATCTATGGGATACAATTCAATATAGCAATGCAACAATAATTTTAAGTGCTGATGGTCATATAAAAGTTTTGTAAGATCATAGTTTTATAAGAGAACAATATTTTCTGAAACTAAGCATATCTCACAGATATTGTCATAAAAACTGAGGCCATGCATAAGTATGCATCACTAAGTTTCTTTCAGTGGCACAGCACAAAAATGTCTTGTATAACCTTTAATGAATGATGAAGAGCTAGAGTACTTGAAGGGTGATGCATTAAACTTGACTGCCTAAGAATGGGGAGACTGTCTAGGAGGTAATGAATGCTTGTGTCATGGTTGTGTCGCAGGCAACATAAGCATCCATTCCATAGCATACTGAATTACAGATATAGGTCCTTGACTGAAGCCATACAATCTACTACATGGCACTGCTAAATAGTACCACATTGTCCTCATTGACTGAAGCTATACATACATACAGTACTACAAGACATTGCTAATGCACGATCATGATTGAAGCACCCACTGATTGAAGGCATACAACTACTGCGTGTAGTGGCTCCTACACCATACGACTATCTCTGCGCTTTGTGCATCTAAAAGAACTTCACAGCAGCTGGGCTTGCAAACAAAGAATACTAAACAAATAGGAATTCCATCTTAATTTCACAAATTTTAGACAAGCAGTCATCAAGCATGTATTTTATCAGTGAAAAAAAATTCTATGATAGCTGAAGGAAACATGTGTTGGCATCTTGCCATATCTAATCCTATTGATTTCTGTAATATTTTGGTAAGAGGCTATGTGCATGCAAAAGAATTTCACAAACAGCTGGGCTTGGTAACAAAAAATATGAAGCAAATATGAATTTCCATCTCATTCTAATTCTAAAACAATGTCTTAGGGATGAAAAGTCAACAATAACTTAAGACTGCTCATCCTCAAAGCTTATGTTTCTGCTTTGCGAGATCAGTTTGTTTTAGACATCTTCAAATTAACAATTCATGAGACACGCACAAGCATCACAGTGAATATCAAAGAGGACCGGCTAGAAGCAGTACTGCAAAAGAAGGTCTCAAACACAGCCCGGATAAGCATTGATTCATGGCTGTTTACCTCATTGCCTCATGGGCATTCCGTCGAACACCACCTGTGCGCTATTGATGTCACATCCGGTCCAGCGTTGGTGAGTGCTGCCGGGGCAGTGAACGCCAATTTAGGTGGACGGGATGCCGTTGCTGCCGTCCCCTTCGGCTTGGGGGCCGCCGGGCATGGCCAGCCGCCCAGCCTGCACGCCCCTTTCCGTGGCTTCACCTGGACTGCCGTTATCTGCAGCTCGCGGCGCGTGGTGGTGCTACCAAGCGGGCGCTAAGGAGGAGCGGGGGCGCTTGATCCCCGCAGCGGCGTCACGTGCTGCGAAGAAAAGCTCGGCTCGCCCCCGCACCGCTCCAACGGTGGACCGCGCTCACGTCGTCGAGGGCGCACCCGTGACGCGGTGCCCGTGCTGGTAGTCCACGGCCACAGCTGCGCGCCTCGCCAGTGCGGAGGCCGCGGCTTCCGCCGGCGCGGAGGACAGAACGTACGCCAGCCCGCTGCGGGTGCGTCGGCAGCCGGAGCGACGTGCGCGTCACGTGCTGCGAAGAAAAGCTCAGCTCGCCCCCGCACCGCTCCAACGGTGGACCGCGCTCACGTCGTCGAGGGCGCACCCGTGACGAGGTGCCCGTGCTGGTAGTCCACGGCCACAGCTGCGCGCCTCGCCAGTGCGGAGGCCGCGGCTTCCGCCGGCGCGGAGGACAGAACGTACGCCAGCACCGCTGCGGGTGCGTCGGCAGCCGGAGCGACGTGCGCGGGGGTCGCCGGGGCCGCTGGGGCCCCAACCCGCGCCGGGAACGCCGCGCCCCCGCCCGCGCCGGGAGGAGGAGGAGGGAGGTGCGGGAGTCGAGGGCGAGGGGGGCGGCCAAAGAATCGGCCCGCGACGAAGGTTCGCGATGGCTCGGTTAACGGGTTTGCGGCGACGTGGCACGATGGTTTGGCCGCTTTTGGAGGCAGGATTCCTATAGAGATATATCATGTTCGATTAGCGGGTTCGTATCGTTACAGATTCATTTATGTGAAAGAGAAGTACTGCTAACTAATTCAGATAAACAGTATTTTTTATGGGGGCTGGCCAGCCCAGCCAGCTAGCCCGCCCCAACCGATCAGGGCTGCTTGCCTTGTTAGTCAATGCAGATAAATAAATAAATTTTTACTGCTCTTTGGCAGTATTTCGGCAACGTCTTTGCTGCCAGACAAAATCTAGCAGTAGGAGCCACTTATATGGGAACACCTTCATTGTTATCAGCTACTCTCTTCGTCTTAAAAAAAATACTAATGTTCAAATCAAGTCCCAAAAAAGATGTAATCCTAAGTTGTGATTAGCTTTTTGAAGTAGGGACCACCACATACTTGTAAAGAATTTTTAAGAAGTTCTACTTGTGAAGAATTTTTCAGAAGTCCTACTCCCTCCATCCTATTTGCGAAGAATTTTCTAGAAGCGAAGAATTCTCTAGACGTTCAGATAAAATGGTGGAATAGGGGTACATGCGTAATTTTACGTGTCTACTAATCTCACCTACTAATCTCAGCTTAAAACTCGAGAATTCCATCTTTTTAGGATGGAGTGAGTACTTGATACTCTGCCACTACTGCCAACCTTAACTTTACTAGCTATTCCTACACCGTTTCGCGGTGCCGAGGGGCTCGTGGATGAGCGCGGCCCTTTTACTACGATGACAAGCTCATCGAGCTGATGGCCTGCTTGTGTGTGTCGAGCTCCAGTGCCTCGAAGTCCTATTTAGACTGTCTCCAATAAGGAGACCTAAACGCAAAATCGGTGGTGCACAGTACATTTGCATATCAAAATCACACTCCAACCGAAGACCCATACAAAGAACGCATTTTGGGTCCGACGCCGGCAAGAATGCAAAAAAGCGTCGTCGAGGAGAGACGACGCAAAAATCTTGTGCCTGCTGGTGGTGGTGGCGCCGCCGCCAGGGGGGGGGGCGCTCGCCAAGGCTCCCACGCTGCTGCCGAGGGCGAGGCCTGCCAGCGCCGAGGCAGCGCCGGCGAGTAGCACTGCTGCGGGTGTGTGGAGAGAGAGAGAGAGAGAGAGCGATGGCCGGAGGGGAGGGGGAGAGGGGTGGAGGGAGGAGATCCAGGCTAGCCGCCGAGGCCCAACTGCACGCCGCACGCCGCCACGATGGATGGGGACGCCACTTGGATCCGGGGTCGCCGCATTACTGTGGCTGGATCTCGCCGGCCATGCGGGTCAAGAGCTTCGCACGACGGGAGGAGGGGGAGCTTCGCCGCATGCAGCTAAGATGGATGCAGGCTCTTCCTGCTGGCCAGCCGCTTCGGCCTTCGGGCGCTTAGCCCCTCGCCGCTGCCGCCACTTGCACTGCTTGCGCCATTATTTTCTTGGCTGCCCTCGTCACAGGCGCTCGCCACCTGGCCCCTGCCATTGCTTGATCAACTCGCTTTGTGGTTGGGAGAGAAGTACAGAACGAAGAATGGGAGGAGAGATTTGGGGCTTGCTGCTCGTTGCCTCTGTTGGAGAGATGAAGTTATGAGTACGCAACCTTTGTACCGTACATTACCTAAAATATAAAATGCGTCTTGGGTTTGGGTTTCCGTAGTTGGAGTCCTTCTTAGAGAGAGAGCTGTGCCCTGAAGCTTCTTGTTTAGTCCAGTAAATGGATAAGACCAATAAATAATTATTTTCACCCAGCACTAGAGAACGGTGGAACGTTCTGGTTTTGACCAGCAGCTACCAGAGCCGTCCTCATCCGATCGGAGGGTCTCGTTTAACCCAAGCACAGCCGGACCTTTGACTTATCCTTTCCCTTGCTATTTCTTTATATTAAAATCAACTGATAACTCAACTGAAACTATTTTATTATAAGAAAAAAATATTATAGATTTTAACCGATAAGTCAGTCGATAAATTTAAACGAACAGACCAACATGCTACAGGACCTACTACGACCAGCTGGATGACCTCTACCGCTGTCGCTGCCAGCTGAGGCCCACCAATATTCTTACCAAGCAATCTAATACATGTGTACATCGTCACTAATCACTAACATATGTACCCTATAACAGCTAGGGCCCACAAGGCAGTGAACGCAACTGCTGCTTGATCTTATGTACACCTTTCTTGCGGTCTAATTTCTGCTAATGAGCTAATAATTATCCACTTTACCTCTATGACAACTGGGACCGACTAATATTCTAATCGATAAAAGCTAGCTTTGGTTCTCATATACTCCCTCCATCCAAAAAAGAATGCAATTTTAGCACAGTGTCATAGTTTTGTATCTTAAGTTCAATCAATTATAGATAAAAAAGTATCAATATTTATGATATCAAATAAATATCATTAGATTAATTACGAAATGTATTTTTATAATAAATTATTTTGGAACCATAAATGAATAGTATTTACTAGAAATTTGGTCAAACGTGAACTACTTTTGTTGACACGCAACACGTAGTTACATTTTTTTCTAGACAGAGGGAGTATATGCACCAGAGCACACACGTTTACTCATGCAATTCTATGCCTGATAAGCTCCACTGAAAATTTAACCATCATCTACTAGAGCTCACAGCAAACTAAATATTAAACAAGTGTGCCTATGATAAAGAGGTTCTATAATTTCTTTTAATCACACGTTTACTCGTTGCTTGCATGCTTAGTCACGCAGTTTTACTCGTACTGAAGCAAACCAATTCAGCTAACGCAACACAGGTGACGATCAGCTCACTCCATATTCTATTACGGAGTATTATCTAATCAAGAAAGCCAGCATATCTTGAGCGAGAGTTCAAACATGAGGGATGCTCCGATGCATGCACACACATCCACACTCACACGCCATGCAAGGCACTCACGCATGCAAGTTAGTGCACGTCTACATAAATTAAGTTACATATGCAAATCTATTCTGGGTAAATACACAACGATATGCATATGCGAGCGCATTTAAAATGAAACAATCAAATTTAACTAGGAATTATTTATCCAACCTAGCCATTAATTTACTTAGGCCCCGTTCGTTTGGAGGAATCTGTATGAATCTGGAGGAATTTATGAGAGGAAAACACTGTTTCGGATAAAAAAAAAACGGATCAAGCCGGATTTAAGGGCACGCGAACGGGGCCTTAATTAATAGCCCATAAAATACGGGGTATTACGTCCTATATGACAAAGCTTGAATTCCACCAGAGCCATATATGTTATTTAGGCTAGAAAAACTTTCACATTTATGTTGCTTGCTTTTGCATTGAGTTTTGTCAAGCTTTGTTGACCTTTATGAGAGATTTGTCATGCTCTTAGAATCAAAATCACGTACACACCACCCAAATTTGCACTACCTACACTTGGAGTAGGCGCAAAAACATGCTTTCCATTTAGATTCACTCAAAAATGTTCTACCCCTACACTGGGAGTGAACACAAAAATATACTTGTTAGGTTTCCACTCAAAATAAATGCTCCTAGTTCTTGTTGCTATCTCCCTAAAGTTTTGTTGTAGAAAAAAGATATGGGCTATGCAAAAGTTATTCATAAAAAAAAAAAAAATAGATAAGAGAAAAAATAGACACAAAAGTATTCGAGATATTTAAAACAATGGATACTCAGATGCTCGCCTAAAAAAAGATGAATAAGATAGCCCATGTTCTATAACAAATGTTTCCAAATTTTAAAAGAGATAAGTTTTTAAGGAGCAAAGTAGAATTAGGTTAGCCACCATATATATCCACCATATATTCCACACACATGCATATATTGATTTGATTATATGACCCAACTCTCTTTAGATCCGTTGTTTGACTTTACAATATATGCATTGCAAGTATGTCCTAAATTTCTCCCTACTTATGAACTCCACATAAAGTCTTAGTGGTAGGAAGAGAAAAGGTACAACATCATTTTTATGCCTTGGTGAGGATCTACAAATACCACATATATTGAGAGACTTGAGAGTGTCATTCAATGGAATCTCTGAGTTTTATTTTAAAAACTTATAAAAACTTTAGAACAATGGTAGAACAAAAACTTAAGACATAATACTTGACTTGATCGTTCTATCTTTCAATTGCTCAAGACCCAAGAGAAGGCTAAAAAACCCCAAGGTTAAAGGTAATATGAATAAGTTTGAAAGTCAGATCAATTTCTTCTAATCTAGAAAAGATTTTTTTATTGAACACATGTTTACTTTTGAGGTGTTAAAGCATTATAGCAACTCATGATTCATTGCTGAGTTTAGCTTTGCTTAGGGACTAGCAAAGATTAAGCTTGATGGAGCTTGTTGACGGTCATTAACATCAATTATAAACCGCCAATATAACCTGCATATATACTTAATTTCATCACCAAACATAGATCTAGGGTTTAAACTAATAAATTCCATGAGTTTTGGTGAATCTATATTTTCAGCAGGGTTTATTCAGAAAACCATCAAGGTGGACCTATTCATCAAAGTAAATCACGTTTATCCGTGACAAAACCGACTTGGAAAGACTCCAGAGGGCAAACCATGGAAGAAGAGCACAAGAGCATGACATGTGGGGCCGGCCAGCCCCACCTGTAGGTCGGCTAGCCTAGGGGGGCCACCAATCAGCCCCTGCTTCGTATGTCGGTTCTCCACTACCTTGAAGATCACATCTACGCCGTTGTTTTAAGTTGGTTTGATCCGAGAATCCAGAATTGACGTCTCCCCCTATATATAGCAGCCCCTACCCCCCCTCCCTGAAGCCATCCTAAAACCCTAATTTATATCCTTCTCTTCAGGATCAGAGCTAGCTATCTAGAGAATATTAGTCCTCCTTACGATTTAGTCTTGTAATTAGAAATAGTGAGATAGAGAGTGAGAAAAGAGTTTAGAGGAAGTGCCGGCTGTCGGTACTCTCTCTACGGTTTGTACCTTGGCGGATCCAAGTTCTACTTGAGCTTGCTTCTGAGCTTTCTCTGATAATCAACTTCTGATTCAAGTAAGTATTTTGTTTATATTATTCATCAAGTTCACGACTCTCTTTTGAGTGCTTTAATCTATAGATGCTTTAGGTTAAAGCATTAATCGTAAGTGTAAGCATGGTGTTTAAACTTGGGTTAATCGTGGATGCACCCTACATTCCGAACCGGTGGTAGATCACGAGTGTAGCTTTAGACCACAAGTGTGACACCCTCGTTGAGTCCTCTGTAGTCCACCTCCCGTTTGTAGGCTAAGTAGGACTTGGTTGCGATAGAAAGAATTCTCTGTTGGTGTCTTTCCTTAGTAATGTCCTCAGTTGAACAGTAGAAGACATAACTTACTGAAGTCAGAACTAGAGAACCTTAGTAATCTCTCTCTATGATCCTATTTATCCTTAGCCTTGTTGCTACCCCTAGTTAAATTAGACTGTAGTTAATCTCACATGTTTCCCTATGGATAAGATATTTGGAATACTTCCGGGTGAAGGCTATAGCAGTATCCGTGCGCTACGGATTTATCTGTGTGTGTTAATAAGTACCAACACCATTCTAGCTTGTCTACGGAAAAAGTTGCCACTTACTAGTCGAGCTTGAACACCGAGCTCACTAGGCGATAAAGAACTAGAACATGGATGTCAAGCTAGCTGGCAAGAACAGACAAAATCAAATTTCCAAGCTAGAAGAATGGCGTGAGAAGGCATATCATAGTGCTAGGCTCTACAAAGAAAGAACCAAGAGATGGCACGACCACCAAATCAAACAGAAGGAGTTCAAGCTCTTCGGTGAAGGAAAATTACATAGCAAATGGCAAGGACTGTACACCGTCATCAACATGTCGTCACACGCTGCAATCACCATCCAAGATGATGACAGTAACATTTTTAAAGCTAACGGTGAAAGATTAAAACTTTTCCTAGAGCCTTCTCATGATGCTAATCAGGAAATTGATAAAATTGAACTAATCTCCTTTGATGAATTCATTGCAAATTTATGAAAAAGTTAAAATATTTCTCTAACATATTCTTGCATTCAATAAGTGTTACTCACATGTATTTTTCATTCATAATCATGGACAATGTGAAAATAACACCATACATATGCTTTGCTTTAAGTAAATAATATACAAAATTGCCCAATCATCTTTAAAATTTGAAAGACAAAAATAGAAAATCGAGAGATACAAATATCTCGTGCATGGATTAGCTTATAGAAGAAGTTCTGGTTAGGGCAGAGCTCCTCAGGGGGCGGGTGAACCCAGGGTTCAGCCATCCCCCATCAGACTCTTCTCATGCCCTATCTGCATGATATGCTTCCATGACTCAGTAGGATCACTATCCCTTGGGTATTGTGCAAAAATATCCCTCCTTTGCAGCAGAGCTAAGCCTATATAAAGCCCCCTAGAACCTCTTCTCTCTTCACACCATAGCATAAACCTTCTTTTCTCCCTCTCTAGAGCACTCTTCCAAAGCTCGAGCCATGGCCAACAAAGCGCTAGCACTGTACACCGGCTCTAGTTCCACCTATAACTTAGAAGGAATTCCACACTCCATCAACCTAGTTCCAGAGAGTACTTTTGTGAGAGAAGAGGCGAAAGCCATCACTATGGCACCACTTACCATCTTGCCTCCACCCATTAGCGGGGCAAGTGGTGGCTCGAGTGTGAAGTCCATTGCGAGAACTAAGGCGCCGCAAGGTGGCACCCAGCTGAAAGCTCTAGTTTGGTTTTGGTGAATTGATGAAACCCTAAGTGTTAACCTAGTTCATTTAAGTGATCATGAGATATGTAGCATTATTCCAAGTGGTGAAGCAACGGTGAAGATCATGATGATGGTGATGGTGATGCCATGGTGATGATCAAGTGCTTGGACTTAGAAAAGAAGAAAGAGAAAAACAAAAAGCTCAAGGCAAAGGTGAAATTGATAGGAGCTTTTCAGTTTAGTGATCGAGACACTTAACAAGTGTGATCACATTTAGGATCGATAGCCATACTATTAAGAGGGGTTAAACTCGTATCAAAATGCAGTTATCAAAGTGCCACTAGATGTTCTAACTCATTGCTTATTCATTTAGGATCTAGTGGAGTGCTAACACCCTTGAAAACATTTGTGAAAATATGCTAACACATGTGCACAAGGTGATACACTTGGTGGTTGGTACATTTGAGCAAGGGTGGAGAAGTTGGTGAAGTGAAGGAGATGATAGTCACTAAAAAACAATGACCGGACGTCGATCATGTGGTGACCGGACTCGGGGGAGCAGCGCCCGGTCATTTATAAAATCAGTGGTGTGCTCGGGTTACTCTCGGCCTGAGATCGGACGTAGGGGACGGACTCTGGCTGAACACTGTTCAGCATCTGGTCCTACTGATGTGGTGGCGCACAGAGAAGAGGAGGAGCGGATGCACCAGCGCGTCTGGTCATGGTGGACCGGACGCATTCGGTCAAAAAACCCAGCTCTAGTGCCTTACTAGAAACGACCGGACTCCAGTGATGGAGCATCCGGTCACTTTGAGCAGTGCGTCGGTCCGAACTTAACACGTGGAGCGAAGCAGACTAGCCGTTAAGATCGGTCGCTCAACATTTGAGGCTGATGACACATTGCGAGCATCGGATGACCGGACGCTGGGGTCCTGTTTACACAAGAATTTGGAAGAAGAATTTCAGAGGCTCGAAAGCTCCCAAAACCAGGTCAATAAGGGATCAATTGCGTGTAGATCAAAAACAGCTGATTCAAATGCAGCACTAGAATCGTCTTTCTTCAGATAGCGCCAGCGGATAATGACAGAGGCTATGATTGGCACTAGGGACGAGACATGATGGACTCTACAAAAAGAAAGATTAGAGTCCAAGTTATCTTAAATTAGGAATGTTTTCGTTTTATACCAAAAGTTGAAACAAATCATGCTCGAGTAGGCTTCATGTTTAGACTCCGGGTATAAATATCAAACCTCGGCTATTGTAAAGACACAACCAATCAATCAAATACAAGTCAATTATTTTTTGTCTCCGACCACCCCTTAGGAGTAGGAGTAGAGTAGATCTCGGCGAGTTCTTCAGCAAGTACGACTGCATCGATCCGGTTGACCTCCACTGCTTGTTGTAAGTACCGTCATGGTTTATACCTCTGTTCAGTATGCATTTGCATCGATCAAATTCGACCCCCATCGCGACTCTGGTATAGGCTAGTTATCGACTCTTGCCTAGTTCAAATATGGCATGTGTGATTCTGCCTCACACCCCACTGCTTGAACTAGATCAAGGTCAAGTTATCGGCTCTACCTTTGAATGGCAGTCTTTGGTAGATTCATTAAGTTACCGATATTGCTTATTGCTTTCATTGTTTATCTAATTACAGCAATATCACTCTGCCCGATTGAGATTGATCTGGATCGGCCTTATATCTTATTTAACCCACCATTTGCTAATCTAAAACTGATCTAATCTACATCTTAAAAAATGAGTTATGTTTTTTATTGGCTGTTTCATATCAATCTTAATCGTGCATAGTGTGCGGTTAAGGCATGTTCGATCTTGAGTAGATCTATTGGTTAGCGAGAACCGTTCCATGGCCCGTTATCATGGCCTATGGGATTCTGCCTCTCACCCCACTGTTAGCACCGTGGAGTGGGGATAGTTAGTTGATAGATCCGTTCCTCAGAAGGCATGACCTTAACTATGCGCTATGCCTGAATCGGCTGTTTAGCCGATATCGAATGCTTTCACGAACAGTTCACATCACGAGATCATTGAAGTAGAGATAAGTTGAAAGATATGTTAGCCCCATGATCTTATTATTGTATTATGGCCTGCATGATTCTGCCTCATGCCCCACTGATATTAGTAATGAGTTAGGGTCATCGAATCTATTGTTGTTTCTATGGCCTGTATGATTCTGCCTCATGCCCCACTGGTCATGGTGATAGATGAGATCTAACATGTTCATTAGATTTATCTTTATTAAATGGTTAAGTGGTGTTGAATTGTTTATTTATATAAAAAGGGGTTCGGTTACTTGTAATCATTGGCTTAGTTTAAACCAATCATCATCGATATCTTATTGCCATTACTAGTGTTTGCTTAAATGATATTTATTCTGAATGATAACCGATTCTTCTTACACAACCTCATGAGCTTTAACCGATTTATTCTTATGAATATGCTGGAATCGACTATTTAGTCGATCTCCTCTCATATCGGCTTTCAGAGCCGCATATTCGGGACTGTCTGGCAACACCGGCACATTCTGCCCTTAATTACTGATAAACTTTCTCTCCTTATCAATTATAGGGTCAAATTGACTGGCACGTCTCGGGAGTTGCGCAGGATCGACCACCCTTGCGCTGAAGCTAGGCGGATCTACTCCATCGAGCGGACCCTTCCAGCTTGCTGCGTGTGTTCTCAGCACGGGACGAAATTCTGTGTCGACACACATTTCTAGCACGCCCGGTGGCACCCCACAATCATCATGGCGGTTCACAACAACGACAACATCCTTATGGTACATTATGAAGACCTACCTAATGAAGATAAGGGTACCATCAATAAAGTTACAGAAGAAATTCAAAAGAAGTGTCTGTTGTCCTACACCAAAACACGTGACAACACCATTATTCAGAAATTTCCACTACCAAGAGTTCTACTACACGGGCAGACAGATACAGTCGAAGCTGAAGAAAGGCGTTTCTTTATGGAAGCCATAGACAAATCTGTTCGAGATGCTCTATCAAGCCGCAATGAAGCTTTCGTTGACGCGTTTCACAATGCCATGAAAGAGGCGATTCATGGAATTCCAGTTAGTCAAGTTGGATTGACTTGTTACAACATTCTAGATCCATTGACCCAAGGTACTAATCAAGTCGGCACCGGCCATCAAGAAGCAGCACCAGCTAGTAATGGTGATGTCCAGGCACTTCAAGGTTCATCTAAACAAACTCCAGGTACTACTACGAATCAGATACAATACAATCCTGGACCGTCGATACAGCATGTGCAACAGCCGATGGGGCAAAGTCAAAACCAGACGATCAATTTTGGCACATCAGGCCATATACCATCGTCGGCTCAGAAGATAGCACCATCAATTCAAAGGATCCATAGAGATATAGATCCTTATGTCTATAATCAGAGACTTCAAGCAGCAAGCCAGCAGAAGACCCAGTAGATTGAGATTCCACAAGGGTATCACTATGGCACGGATTATAGCACCCTCCACATGATACCAAATCTAGGATATTAAGGCACGTGGGATTTCAATCCACAGATGGGTTAGCAAGTGCCGAGAAATCCAAATCCGCAAGCTGACGAGTTACTGCTGAAGGTGACCGAGATGATGAAGAATTAGTTCGGTCTGAAGCCAAAAGGAATGACTTTTTCGTACAAACGTCCATATCTAGAATGGTATGATTTTGTTGCTCTTCCTACGAATTATAGGCTCCCAGAGTTTGCCAAGTTTACTGGTCAAGACAGTACAAGCACAATAGAGCATGTTAGTCAGTATCTTACACAATTGGAAGAAGCATCAGTTGAAGATGCCCATCAAGTTCGTTTCTTCTCCTTATCCCTGTCAGGGCCAGCCTTCACTTGGTTCTCATCACTACCAGTCAACTCCATTGCCAATTGGGCTGACCTGGAGAAGAAGTTTCATACGTATTTTTACACTGGGACTGGAGAAAAGAAGATAACCAATTTGACAACCATGAGACAGAGGACTAACGAATCGGGCACTGAGTTTCTTTAGAGATTCTGAGAGACTAGGAACTTGTGCTTCTCATTAAGCTTGGCAGATGATCAGTTAGTTGCTTTAGCCGTCCAGGGAATGCTGCCAATGTGGAAAGAAAAGTTGCTAGGGCAAGAGTTTGATAATTTGGGTCAGTTGGCTCAACAAGTAGCAGCGCTCAATAGCCAATTCCAGAGTATGCGCAGAGATACCCGATTCCAGAAGAGTACCACCGTAGCCGAAGCTTATGATCCATACTCAGTCGATGATGGCTATGAGGATGAAGAAGAGGAGGTTGCTATAGCTGAATGGAATTGGGGCAAGAAGACAGTGATGGTGCCAAATCCTTGGGGAAGAGGAGTCGAGGAGAGCTTTGACTTTGATGTCACGAGATCGGACAAGCTCTTTGACTTCTTACTTGAGAAGGGCTAGATCAAATTGCCGGACAACCACGTTATGTTGCCCCCTGAATAATTGAAGAATAAGAAGTTCTGCAAGTTTTATAATGCTACTTCTTATTCCACCAATGAATGCAGAATTTTTCGGCAGCATATATAGAGAGCTATTCAGCAAGGAAGGCTCAAGTTTGATACACCTCGGAAGATGAAAGTTGATGATAATCCTTTCCTAGGAGATCAAAATATGGTTGATGTTGGGCTATTCAAAGGAAAAACTAAGGTTCTAACATCGGCCAAATCAAGAGACGCTGGAACAGTTGATCCCAAGATGTAAATATCGGCTGATGAGCATAGAGAGATTAGGAAACATCGTGATCAGCATAAGAGCCAATATGAACAGGGGGAAGCATCAAAGGATGGAGCGACAAAGCCGCGAGTTACATCTCGAATCTTGTTGAATAAGTGGCAACGACAGAAGGAAAAGAATTTTTAGCGATGGTTAGAGGATCAAGAATACCAGCGTCAACTAGAAGAAGAAAGGTATGAAAGGAAGCAAGCCGAATCGCATTGGAATTGCCCTTTCTTCAGATACTGTTGGAACGAAGGTTTGAAATTGCCTACCAGACACAACTATCTAGAATGCAGCAATCAATATTGGGGGTTTAGGCAATCTCAAATCAACCATCGGTCTATCCATACTCAGGATGCATATCATCATAATAACATGAATCGGCGCTTAAAAAATAAAAGTATTCATTATCGGCTGGGAAAAAGAGTTGTTGACCAAGACTGGGCTGATCATGAAGAAGGAAACAACCAGAGGGAACATGTTTGACAGGAAGGTCAATGGTGCCCCGGAGGCTTAACGAGGAGCCAGAAGAGAAGGGTGTAGCGCCTAAGGAATAGAGAGTTAGAACAGGCTCAGGCATCCGGTAAACCCCAAGTATGGCGTGCAAGGCAAACAGCCGATAGAGGGCAACCGGCGGCCAATATCCAAATGGCTTTTTTGTTGCCATCGGAATTCAGAGCTCCAGCAGATCAATAGATTTATTCAGATTCCGATGAATTGGAGTATGAGGAAATAGTTGCCAAGTTAACGGTTGTACAACAAGCAATATTTGATAAGCCAGTCAAACATCGGCACTTGAAGGCTTTATACATGAAGTGTTTTGTTGATGGAAAGCCGATAAACAAGATGTTAGTGGACGGAGGTGCTTCTATCAACCTTATGCCATACACCACTTTCCGTAAGCTTGGCAAGGGACCAGGAGATTTGCTTGAAACTGACATGATGCTTAGAGACTTTGGAGGAAATACATCCAAGACCTGGGGGGCAATAAACGTTGAGCTAACGATCGGGAGTAAAACTCTGCTCACCACATTCTTCGTCATTGATGGAAAAGGATCATATAGTTTACTCCTAGGTCATGACTGGATTCACGCAAATTGTTGTGTGCCATCGACCATGCACCAGTGTGTGATTCAATGGCATGGAGATGATGTCAAGGTGGTTCGCGCTGATGAATCTATGAGCATCCCAATAGCCGATCCAGTCTTTTGGGAACTAGGAGATTTCGAGTGTTTTTCTGGCAAGACATGGGAAGGAGGCTTCATTAAAATCAGCAATGAAGCCAACAACCGATACAAGTGATCGGCTCTGAGAGTTTGTTTTAGTAGAAAAGTCACAACTGTTACGTCGACCGTTGGATCGAAGGAAAAACAAGTGTTAAGTCCTAGAGATGGGTTTAGGCCGACGTATGTGAAGGCTGAGTTAAAGTGTAAATGCGATTTAGAGTTAGTGGATTTTCTTAAGAGAAGTTCTGTTTCACTTAACAGGATGCTCGACCTAGGTTGATTACTCGTTTGACTTTTGATGAGAAAGTTTCCATGGCACATTATCCTGACACCCGGGTAACATTCTATAGCTGATTCATTCTCGGCTCTAATAGCTGGTATCGTAAGTGTATCACCTCTAGTTCAAAAAATGAAAATCTTTGAAGACATAAAAGCCGATACGATACGTGTCGCCTCTAGAGCAAAAAACAAAAAGTGCAAGAGACATTCACAGTCATGCACGAAGGCATCGCATTGAAACATGATCATAAAAGAACAAGAGTCTTTGTTCATCAGATTACCCTAAGTATAGACTAATAAAAGATCTTGTTCACCACATCCTGAGCGGATGTGATGTCTACTACGGCCTCCGCTACAATGGTGAATTCTTCAAGCAGGTCCTCGTGCTCCTTAGGGCCATCACCCATTGGGAAACCTATTTCCATGGCATGGAGCTCGTACCCCGTTTGGACTTGTGCCGCGGTTAGCGCCACCGCTGCACCATAACGAACGCCATGGAGGGCGATCTCCCGAACGCGGACTGGAATGTCTTGAAGACGAGCATCGATGGAGGATCCCCGGGCATTGACAGCGTTTACGGCCGCGTTCGCCGCTAGTTGGAGAGATTCCAACTGTGCTGTCAAGGCTGATAATCATGAGAACAAGAAGACAGTCAAGATGAAGATAATGGAAGTTAGAGTAAAAAGCCTTCATGGGATTCATCTTACCCGCCACCATGGTGTCAGATTCGGCCAGCCACGCTCGGACGGCGCTGGCCTCCTCTTCAGCCACGTGAAGGGCGGCCTAGGAAACCTCGAGGCGAATCTCCAGTTGGCCATTCTCCCAAGTCGCCTCAGAGTAATGGTTTTGAGCCATCCTCCACTCATGAAGATAGCGCCGGGCGTCGTCACCGTTGTAGGAATCAGAAGAATCTGACGACGAGGCCGGCACAAAAGATGTGGCGTCAGAAGGCCCGCCGACCCTTGGAAGGGGACGGAGACTATCGTTCACAACAAACCTGTAGGCGAATTAGAACTATTCATCATCATAAGCAAGAGATGTCGATCTCACCTCATGCGTCGGAGACGTTGGTTCATCGGCATATTCTCCTCCGGGATTTCCTCCGCCGCACGCTTACCTTGGTTATCTTCGCCGGCCATGGAGGACTATTGGATCTACGAAGGGGAGAAAGAGAACGGCTATAGGATTTTGACAGGCAGAGAAGAGTGGAGAAACAGTTGCGAGTAAAGATGTATTCAAGGCCGAAACCACCAGCCGGTATTTGAAGACCTGAAGCGAAGGGACGGACGCCTTGGGACGTGTAAAAGGCAGCAGCAATTAATGGGAGGCAAAGCGCCACTTCACTAATGCCGATGGGAATACGGCGCTGAGCAACTAAAAGGCAGGGAATCGAAGGGTTCTCTAAATAAAAGCCGTGTTTTTAGACTTGGTTAAACTAAGGGCCTGGATCGGCTGTATCAAATCGGCTCTTTAGTCGAAGAAGGAAGCATGAGTAAACAATGGAGAATATGATCGGTTCTACACAAGATCCATGATAACATGTAGATTTCAAGTTTGGGGCACCATGGGTCACTCTCGGTATTTCTAGTCAAAAGGCATCAGCTCCCACAGGCTATTGACCTCTCCAGCTGATCTAAAAATGCTCTCGAAGACACACTTATGATGACCAAAAGGCAAGACAGCCGGTATGGTCACCTAATTAGGGGAAACCTTATCGGCTCAGGCATTACACGCTTGGTACATTTTGGAGACACTGGGAGGAGGAGAAAGATTCAGCAGATCAATGGGAAATATTTGAAGGAATATTACCCTAACGTTTGGATTAATACTCAACTACCAATTCGCTCGACTAACAGCTCTAATAGCCGATACCAGAAAAGTATCGCTGCTGGTGCGAAAATAGACCCAGAAGAGTAAAAGCCAGTACAATGCGTATCATCCGTGGAGGCAAAGCAACCATAAACAAAGTAATGCGCATAGTGCCAAGACAGGAAAAATATCTACTAAATGTCGCCTATTACAAACTACGGGCCGAGGAAAACCTTGCCTACTATATCATCGGCCAAGGTATTAAAGGCTATAGAATTGGCAACACTCATGAAATCC
This sequence comes from Miscanthus lutarioriparius, assembly GCA_904845875.1. Lineage (NCBI taxonomy): Eukaryota > Viridiplantae > Streptophyta > Magnoliopsida > Poales > Poaceae > Miscanthus > Miscanthus lutarioriparius. The sequence continues at coordinate 56,205,837 of CAJGYO010000007.1, read as the reverse complement.
TTAACCAAGCGCTCCTGCTCCCCAGGGTATGCTGCATCTGGAAAACCATGGGGAAGAAGCTGAAGATTTTGGCCCTAACGGGCTTGGGCGGCAGCCAATGCTGTGGCAGCTCCATGATGAACGCCATGGAGGGCAACCTCCCTGACACGATTCGAGATGTCATGTAGACGAACCACTGGAACGGCGCCCCTGGCATTGACAAATCCTACCGCATGATCTGTAGTTGATCGAAGGCTCTCTAGTTGGGCAAATAAATCTAAAAGATTCAAAGGGGAGGTGATCAGAGTCTTGGAGACAAAATTGAAAAGAAGTAGAGGTTACGATAGTATCTCACCTACAATTCTGGCCTTGGCCTTGGCCAACCTATCCTCCACCAAATCGACCGCAGGAGGTGACCGGCATCAAACCATGGCCAGGGCCGATTCTGCGAGGGATAGACACTCAACGAGACTCTGACCATGTCGATCAATGGAGGAAAGTAGATCGTCATTACCAATCTGTCTCATCTAATGGCAAGGGGGCTAGCGGCAAGCCATCGATAAGGAAGGCCCTGAAGGCCAAATGGAGTCGGCCCTGTTCCCCAAGGCAGCAGAGGTATCATGGGATACACCCTCCTGACGACGAAGGCACTGACGCGATGATGCAGATCCGATGAAGACCTTCTTAGGAGACCTCTTGCTGTTATCCATGATCTCTGACCTACGAAAAAGCAGGAACTATGCTAAGGGTGCAGAAGGTTCGAGGCAAGGTGAGTTGTACTTGGATCCACTGCCAAGGCCCGTTTATATAGCCCAGGAAGGCGAGAAGATAGATTTCACCAGGAGGTATGAAATTGAAATCAGAAATGGAAACGGATCGGCACTCCAGGAATTCAGGGGATGGATAACGGAAGAATAACGAATTCAAACTTATCGTTTCCCAAAATTACAGAGCATTGTGAGACGGATACAAAGAATCTACATTGACTAGAGATCTACCCACCAAGGCTTCTTTGGATTGAAGGGAGTCCGGATCCCCATAAGGCCGAGGGTCATCGTAAACCAAGTCACATCGGCCCATTGATAAGATTGTGCAAGAGAAAGGGAAAAGCCACCTGCCTAACAGGTACCCAACTAATTCCTCGGTGATTGGGAGACCGCTGGAAAGAAGCTTGTGGCTTTCCCAATAGGCATTTGATGGAACAAACAAGGGAAAGGTGTCCACATATTCTAGCCTTCACAAAACACTAAAACAGCTTTGTGAGCATGGAGAGAAGACTCAGGATGATATCACACGAATTCTTCTAACCACGATGGCTGGTCTTCTTGCTCAATGAAGCGCTAGAATAAGTGACACAATCACCCCATACACAAGAATTCTTCTAACCGCTCGAGATCATCATAACAAAAGAATAGACCATGGAGGGTCCAGCAAAGTTGGGAGCACTCAAAAGACGGATGGAAGAGAAACATGGCTGAAGTAGTGAGTTGCTCTCACCAGGGTCGGATGAGCGTTTTATAGCCGGCCCAGGAAGACGAATCCAAATTCCCATGAAAACAGTGGTGCTCTTGCAAAAGTTTTGGGGTATATGCTCGTGAATGGACGCAAGCGGTGATGAACGGTGGACCCCAGATCAAGGTTCTCTACCTGTGACTGTGGACCAATCAGGGATGCGAACAAGATAATTTTGGAATAAAATTACTTTTATCCCAAAATTGGGGGGCATGTGTTTACACCAGAATTTGGAAGAAGGATTTTAGAGGCTCGAAAGCTCCCAAAACTAGGTCAACAAGGGATCAATTGCATATAGATTGAAAAACAGCTGATTCAGATGCAGCACTAGAATCGGCTTTCTTCAGATAGCGCCAGTGGATAACGACAGAGGCTATGATTGGCGCTGGGACGAGATATGCTGGACTCTACAAAAAGGAAAGATTAGAGTCCAAGTTATCTTAAATTAGGAATGTTTTTGTTTTATACCAAAAGTTGTAACAAATCGTACTCGAGTAGGATTCATGTTTAGACTCTGGGTATAAATATCAAACCCGGCTATTGTAAAGACACAACCAATCAATCAAATACAAGTCAATTACTTTTTCGGCTCCGGCCACCCCTTAGGAGTAGGAGTAGAGTAGATCTCATGAGTTCTTCAAAGAAGAATACGATCGATCGGTCGACCTCCACTGCTTGTTGTAAGTACCGTCATGGTTTATACCTCTCATCAGTATGGTTGCATCGATCGATCCGACCCCCCCACTGTGACTGGTATAGGCTAGTTATCAACTCTTGCCTTGTTCAAGTATGGCCTATGTGATTTTGCCTCACACCCACTGCTTGAACTAGATCAAGGTCAAGTTATCGGCTCTACCTTTGAATGGCAGACTTTGGTAGATTCATTAAGTTACCGATATTGCTTATTGCTTTCATTGTTTATCTAATTACGCAATATCACTCTGCCCGATTGAGATTGATTTGGATCGGCCTTATATCTTATTTAACCCATCGTTTGCTAATCTAAAACTGATCTAATCTACATCTTAAACGATGAGTTATGTTTTTATCGGTTGTTCTATATTAATCTTAATCGTGCATAGTGTGCGGTTAAGGCATGTTCAATCTTGAGTAGATCTATTGGTTAGCGAGAACCGTTCCTTGGCCCGTTAGAATGGCCTATGGGATTCTGCCTCTCACCCCACTATTAGTACCGTGGAGTGGGGATCGTTAGTTGATAGATCCATTCCTGAGAAGGCATGACCTTAACTGTGCGCTATGCCTGAATTGGTTGTTTAGCCGATATCGAATGCTTTCACGAACAGTTCACATCACGAGATCATTGAAGTAGAGATAAGTTCAAAGATATGTTAGCCCCATGATCTTATTATTGTATTACGGCCTGCATGATTCTGCCTCATGCCCCACTGATATTAGTAATGAGTTAGGGTCATCGAGTCTATTGTTGTTTCTACGGCCTGTATTATTCTGCCTCATGCCCACTAGTCATGGCGATAGATGAGATCTAACATGTTCATTAGATTTATCTTTATTAAATGGTTAAGTGGTGTTGAATTATTTCTTTGTATAAAAGGGGGTTCAGTTACTTGTAATCATTGGCTCAGTTTAAACCAATCATCATCGATATCTTATTGCCATTACTAATGTTTGCTTAAATGATATTTATTCTGAATGATAACCGATTCTTGTTACACAACCCCATGAGCTTTAACCGATTTATTTTTATGAATATGCTGGAATCGACTATTTAGTCGATCTCCTCTCATATCGGCTTTTAGAACCGCACATTCGGGACTGTCTGGCAACACCGGCATGTTCCGCCCTTAATTACTGATAAACTTTCTCTCCTTGTCAATTGCAGGGTCAAATTGACTGGCACGTCTCGGGAGGATTGCGCAGGATCGACCACCCTTGCGCTAAAGCTAGGCGGATCTGCTCCATCGAGCGGACCCTTCCGGCTTGTTGCGTGTGTCCTCGGCACGAGATGAAATTCTGTGTCGATAGGTCCTACATCCATACAGCCCGTGTTTCACTAGATAGAGGAGCCAATGGCTTTATTCATGGGGCTCTTTATTTAAGCCCTATGGCCTGCTCAAGCTCACTCTCTTGGCCATTTGCATTGACATAGCAACCTTGTGAGCTTAGCCAAAGCCCTCCCACTCATCTCCATCGTTGATTCATCATCTTTGTGAGATTGGGAGTGAATCCAAGTGCATTGCTTGAGTGTTTGCATCTAGAGGCACTTGGTGTTCGTGTTTCGTTGCAGGATTCGCTTGTTACTCTTGGTGGTTGTTGCCACCTAGATGGCTTGGAGCAGCGAGGATCATCAAGTGAAGGTTGGTGATTGTTTCTGGCTTTGATTGTGGTGATTGTGTGGGGTTCTTGACCTTTCCCCGATGTAGAGCCAAAAGTTTCTCTGGTGGATTGCTCGTGGCTTGTGTGATCCTTATCTTATGTTGGTTGGGCGGCACCCTATTGAGGGTTTGGCGTCTGATGCCAATTAGCCCATGAACCTCCAAGTGAATGAATCACCACAACGAGGACTAGCTTGCCGGCAAGCAAGTGAACCTTGGCAAAAAATCATTGTGTCATCATTTGATTCCGAGGTGATTGGTCTTCATTGGTATTCATTCTTGTGATTGATTGGTTCATTCCTCAACTCGGTGGTATAACCATATTGCTCTCTCTCTCTTTACATTACCGTAAACTAGTTGTCAAGCTCTTTAGTGTAGCTAGTCGTGAGAGCTTGTTAGTTTGGTTAGTGTGGATCTTTAGTTAGCCTTTGAGAGCACACTAACTTAGTGTTGTGATATAGCCATTGTGTGGATAGAGACTATAGAAACTAGAATTGTGGTAGGTGCCTTGCATTTTTAGTAGGCTAGCGCAACACTCGCTTCACCTCATATTTGTCTAACCGGTTTGCTAAGTGCTGTTGTAGAAATTTTTAATAGGCTATTCACCCCCTCTAGCCATTAGGACCTTTCAAGTGGTACCAGAGATGAGGTCACCGTGATTTGAGGCTTAACAACCTTCGGTGTCAAAATAGCTCAAATCAACAACACCAAGAAGCCACCCCAATTTGATGGCACAAATTATTCATATTGGAAGTCAAAGATGACCACACATATCAAGTCAATCAATAGAAGGGTGTGGAAGGTGGTAGAAACCAAAATTGAGATTGTCGATCTGGAGAATCCCACCGTGGCCAAAGAAGTGCTTCTCCAAAACAATGACATTGCTCTAAGTGCCATTCATGATGCAATTGATGAGAGAACATTTGAGTAAATCAAGAACATTGAGATGGCTCATGAGGCTTGGAAGAAGTTGGAAGAATCATTCGAGGGCACCAAGGCAATAATGGGTGCAAAGGCATACATTCTCAAGGAGAAATCTGCTAGCTTCAAGATGAAGGAAGATGAGAGTATGTCGGACATGTTCCATCGGATGGAAGTGCTTGTCAATGATCTCAAAGCACTTGGTGAGAAGGTGGAGGACAAGGACTTCTCTCATAAGTTCTTGAGATGCTTACTCGCAAGATTTGGCATGTTGGTCACCCTGCTAGTGAGGACCGGTTTGGACACAATGACACCAAACCAAATCTTGGGAGATATCATGACTGATGATGCTTATAGAGATGATGATAAGGAAGAAAAGAAAGAGAAGATGGACAAGATGACATCATCAAGAAGAAGAAGGGTGGTTCATATGTGGTCACTTGGGATAGTGATGCTTCCTCAAGTGATGATGATGATAGTGATGATGACAAGACCACCAATAAGAAGGCTCTTGCAAGCATTGCAATCAATGAGAAGCCTTCTCTCTTCGACACTCGATCATGCTTCATGGCTAAGGCCACTAAGGTACAAACTTGTGATGATGGAAGTGATGAGGAACATGATAATGAAAATGAAAATGAAAGTGATAGTGATAATGATGAACCAACTAAGGATGAACTACTTGATATGCTAGATGATGCTAAAGAACACTTTGACATTAAGAGAAGGGAATATAAAAGCTTGTGTAAGGAATTAAAAGCCCTTAAGCAAGCCTTTGGTGAGCTCAATGCATCTCATGAGAGGCTAAAGGAAGCCCATGAGAAGCTTGGCAAGGCTCACAAGAAGCTTAAAAAAGCTCATTCCTCTTTACTTAATGAGCAAAATGAGAAGGAGCATGTTGTAACATGTGACAAAGGCTTAACTTGTGATATAATTGATGAATCATTCTATAAGCCTATCATTGTTGCTCCCACTAACCCTTCTTGTGGTACATATACTTCTACCTCATCTAGTAGTGATGGTTTCACTTGTAATGCCTCACCAATGATTGAGAATGAGACCCTCAAGAAAGAGGTCAATGAGCTCACTTGCGCCTTAGGCAAAGCCTATGGTGGTGAGGACCGCTTGCTTATGTGCTTGGGTAACCAAAGAGCTTATCTCTATAAAGAAGGATTGGGCTATACCCCTAAGAAAGGCAAGGCAGCCTTTGCTCCTCACAAGACTAGCTTTGTGAAGAACAATGGTCGGTTTTGCACTAGTTGCAAGCAAGTTGGTCATATAGAGCAAAAGTGCATGAACAAGAAGTCACAAGCTAATATATCCTCAATTAAGATTAATTCTTTCTATGTGCTTACTAAGGGTACAAATGGTGTGAAAGCTAAGTTCATTGGTACACCATGGATGGGCTCAAAGAAGAAAGCCATTTGGGTGCCAAAGAGCTTGGTCACTAACCTTCAAGGACCCAAGCAAGTTTGGGTACCTAAAAAGAATTGATCTTCTTTTGTAGGTCAATTACAAAGCCAGAGGATGGCATTGGGGGTTCTTGATAGTAGGTGCACTCAACACATGACTGGTGATGCAAGAAAGTTCAATTCAATCAACACCAATGGCAATGACGGTTATGATAGTATTACATTTGGTGACAATGGCAAAGGCAAGGTCAAGAGACTTGGTAAGATTGCAATATCCAATGACATGAGCATTTCCAATGTGTTGCTTGTTGAGAGCTTGAACTACAATTTGCTATCCGTGGCTCAATTGTGTGATCTTGGATTCAAATGCATATTTGGGGTAGATGATGTAGAAATCATAAGTGTAGATGGCTCTAACTTGATCTTCAAAGGCTTTAGATATGAGAATCTATACTTGGTTGATTTCAATGATAGTGAAGCTCAATTATCAACATGCTTGTTCACTAAGTCTAGCATGGGGTGGTTATGGCATAGAAGGCTTGGTCATGTTGGAATGAAACAATTGAATAGATTGGTTAAGCATGACTTGGTTAGAGGCTTGAAAGATGTTGTGTTTGAGAAGGATAAGCTTAAGCTAGCAAACAAGTTGGAAACACCCATCCTAAGAAAATCATGATGAGCGCTAGTAAAGCATTTGAGTTATTGCACATGGACTTGTTTGGGCCAACTCAATACTCTAGCATTGGTGGTAACAATTATGGCTTCGTGATAGTGGATGATTATACTAGATATACTTGGGTATTCTTTTTAGTGGATAAAAGTGATGTGTTTGCAACATTCAAATCATTTGTCAAGGGCATTCACAATGAGTTTGAAACAACCATCAAGAGAGTTAGAAGTGACAATGGTAGTGAGTTCAAGAACACTAGAATTGATGAGTTGTGTGATGAATTTGGAATTAGATATCAATTCTTAGCCAAGTACACTCCACAATCAAATGACCTTGTTGAAAGGAAGAATAGAACACTCATTGATATGGCAAGATCTATGCTTAGTGAGTACAATTTGAGTCATCTTTTTGGGCCAAAGCTATCAATATGGCTTGCTATTATAGCAACCGCCTCTATTGTCACCCATTAAAAGAGAAGACACCATATGAGCTCTTGAATGGTAGAAACCCAACATTGTATATTTTGGGGTCTTTGGTTGCAAATGCTATATCTTGAAGAAAGACACTAGATTGGGCAAGTTTGATAAGAAATGTGATGAATGATTCCTACTTGGATGCTCAACTACTAGCAAAGCATATAGAGTTTGGAATTTGGATAGTGGTACTCTTGAGGAAGTTCATGATGTTGAATTTGATGAAACCAAGGGTTTCCAAGATGAGAATGAGAACTTGGAAGATGTTAGAGGCATTCAACTTTCAAAAGCCATAAAGAACATGGATGTTGGTGAATTGAGGCCTAGGCAAATGAATGGTGATAAAGATGATCAAGTGCAAGTGCTCTCTAACACAAATTTGCAAGATAATACAAATTAGGCTAGTACAAATGGCTCTCATGACAATGAACAAAATCAAGTGGCTAGCACATCATCTCAATCCAATGATCAAGCAAGTGCAAGTAATCAAGTTCCAATACTCCAACCAACCAATATTGCAAGGGATCATCCATTGGACACTATCATTGGTGATATTTCAAGAGGTGTGCAAACTAGATCAAGATTGGCTTCATTTTGTGATCATTTCTCATTTGTGTCATCCATTGAACCAAAGAAGATAGATGAAGCATTAAAGGATGTTGATTGGGTGAATGCTATGCATGAAGAATTGAATAACTTCACAAGAAATCAAGTATGGGAATTAGTAGAGAGACCAAAGGGACACAATGTGATTGGAACCAAATGGGTCTTTAGAAACAAGCAAGATCAAGATGGGATAGTAGTAAGGAACAAAGCAAGATTGGTAGCACAAGGATATACACAAGTTGAAGGTCTTGACTTTGGAGAAACATATGCCCCGATTGCTAGATTGGAAGCAATTAGAATCTTATTAGCCTATCCTTGTGCCCACAACATCATGCTCTATCAAATGGATGTCAAGAGTGCATTTCTCAATGGTTATATCAATGAAGAAGTATATGTTGAGCAACCTCCCAGCTTTGAAGATGACAAGAAACCCGACCATATGTACAAGTTGAAGAAGGCATTGTATGGATTGAAGCAAGCATCTAGAGCATGGTATGAGAGATTGAGGGACTTCCTACTCTCTAAAGGGTTCATGATGGGCAAGGTTGACACCACTCTTTTCACCAAGAAGATTAGCAAAGACTTATTTGTGTTGCAAATCTATGTTGATGACATCATATTTGGATCAATCAATCAAGACTTTTGTGAAGAATTTGGATAGATGATGGCTAATGAGTTTGAAATGTCCATGATTGGAGAGTTAAGTTACTTCCTTGGTCTTCAAATCAAGCAATTGAAGAATGGTACATTCGTGTTCGTGAGTCAAGGCAAGTACATCAAAGATATGCTCAAGAAGTTTGGCATGAGTGATGGCAAAGCCATTAGCACACCAATGGGGACAAATGGCAATTTGGATAGTGATGCAAGTGGCAATATGGTGGATCAAAAATTGTATCGGTCTATGATTGGAAGCCTACTCTATGTGACCGCATCAAGGCCGGATGTCATGTTTAGTGTATGCATGTGTGCAAGATTTCAAGCCTCGCCAAGAGAAAGTCATTTGAAGGCTACAAAGAGAATATTGAGGTACTTGAAGCATACACAAAATGTTGGTTTATGGTATCCCAAAGGAGCAAAGTTTGAGCTAGTTGGTTACTCCGACTAGGATTATGCGGGATGCAAGGTTGAAAGGAAGAGCACCTCGGGCACATGTCAATTGTTGGGAAGATCACTAGTTTCATGGTCATCAAAGAAGCACATTGATGTCCACCACCATTTCATAAGAGATCACCAACAAAAAGGGGACATTTGCATTGAGAGTGTAGGCATCGAAGATCAACTTGCCGATATATTCACCAAGCCATTGGATGAGAAAAGGTTTTGCAAGCTAAGGAATGAGTTGAACATATTGAATTTCTCAAATATGTGTTGATGCACCCCCACTTATATGACATGCCTCTCCTTCGAGCAATCCAAGGTAAAAGTTGATTGGCATGGCATACATCCTTGCTAAGGACATGTTTAGTGCATCTAGTCATCTTTCACATTTAATAGTCTCATTCATGAAAATCAAATGATTTTGATGTTTGTATGGTACCACTATTGCTTCTATGCTTAATTTGGTCTAGTGTGACATGTTTGTGGGTTTGTAAACCTAGTGTTTGATCTAGAAAATGAGCTATAAGTGTTTAACTCAACATGGTACAAGATAACCCTTATTTGGAGGTGTGAAGAAGCTTGTACTTGGATCAAACCGAGTTAAATATCTTTGGTAAATGTTCTAGATTGAACCAAATTTGGGAAAATGGTTCTCACCCCATTGATTGACATTGATAATCTCAACCTATCTATATTTTGAACCTTTGTGGTCATTGATGACAAAGGGGGAGAAATAGTGTACAAAGATAGTGAAAAGACAACAAAGGGGGAGAGAAACAAAGATGTAAGTGATAGGGGGAGAATTTGACATAGGGGGAGAGATATGACAAAGGAAGGGGATCAATTAAAATTTTAAGCACACAAGTAGGGGGGGCAAGCTCATGAACTTGTATGGTGCATTTGAATGTGCATTTCATATATTTGCCTGCATGGCATAAGTTTTAAATTTCAATATCCATGCTTGTGTGGTATATGCTAGTTGTAGGATTGAATGATGAAATGAAAAAACTAGCATGCATAGGTTAAGAAACTAGACTTATGTTCATTTTATGGAAACTAAACCCTTGCTTCTAATGTTGATCTCATGGGGTATTCTAGTTTTTGTGTATGTCTAGTTACTAATGGTGCTGAGGATAGTATATTGGTGCATTTCGATTGATATCACGCTTCAAAGGTTCATCTCTTATACCTTAGCATCATTTGGTAGACATTGTCTCCTATATTTCCTATCTAAGCATATGTGAAAGCTACAATTCAAACTCTTAGCACATATGTAGGGGGAGCAATTGCTACCATTTAGGGTTCATGAAACTTGTCCATATCCTTTTACACATGGTAAATATGCTTGGGCAAAAACATGGATTCAATTAAATTTCAATTCATATCTTTGTGTAAGGGTTGTCATCAATTACCAAAAAGGTGCCCAGCTAAATACTCTAGTTTGGTTTTGGTGAATTGATGAAACCCTAAGTGCTAACCTAGTTCATCTAAGTGATCATGAGATAGGTAGCATTATTCCAAGTGGTGAAGCAACGGTGAAGATCATGATGATGGTGATGCCGTGGTGATGATCAAGTGCTTGCACTTGGAAAAGAAGAAAGAGAAAAACAAAAAGCTCAAGGCAAATGTGAAATTGATAGGAGCTTTTCGGTTAAGTGATCAACACTTAGTGAGTGTGATCACATTTAGGATCGATTGCCATACTATTCAGAGGGGTGAAACTCGTATCGAAATACGGTTATCAAAGTGCCACTAGATGCTCTAACTCATTGCATATGCATTTAGATTCTAGTGGAGTGCTAACACCCTTGAAAACATTTGTGAAAATATGCTAACACATGTGTACAAGGTGATACACTTGGTGGTTGGCACATTTGAGCAAGGGTGGAGAAGTTGGTGAAGTGAAGGAGGTGATAGTCACTAAAAACAGTGATCGAACGCCGGTCATGTGGTGATTGGACTTAGGGGAGCAGCGTCCAGTCATTTATAAAATCAGTGGTGTGCTCGAGCTACTCTCAGCCTGAGACCAGACACAGGTGACCAGACTCTGGCTAAACACTGTCCAGCGTTCGATCCTACTAACATGGCGGTGCGTAGAGAAGAGGAGGAGCAGACGCACCAGCATGTCCGGTCATGGTGGACCAGACGCGTTCGGTCAGAAAAACCCAGCTCTGCTGCCATACTGGAAATGACTGGACTCTAGTGATGGAGCATCCGGTCACTTTGAGCAGTGCGTCCGGTTGTAACTTAACACGTGGCATGAAGCAGACTAGCCATTAAGACCGGGCACTCAGCATTTGAGGCTGATGACACATGGCGAGCATCAGGAGACTGGACGCTGGGGTCCTACGTCTAGTCAACCTGACTAGCCTGTCTGGTCAACCCTTGTTTCACTGGACAGAGGAGCCAACGGCTCTATTCATGGTGGCTCTCTATTTAAGCCCCATGGTCAGCTCAAGCTCACTCTCTTGGCCATTTGCATTGATATAGCAACCTTGTGAGCTTACCCAAAGCCCTCCCACTCATCTTCATCATTGATTCATCATCTTTGTGAGATTGGGAGTGAATCCAGGTGCATTGCTTGAGCGTTTGCGTCTAGATGCACTTGGTGTTCGTGTTTTGCTGTGGGATTCTCTTGTTACTCTTGGTGGTTGCCACCACCTAGATGGCTTGGAGCAGCGAGGATCGTCGAGCGAAGGTTGGTGATTGTCTCCAGCTCCGATCGTGGTGATTGTGAGGGGTTCTTAACCTTTCCCCGGCGAAGAGCCAAAATGTACTCTAGTGGATTGCTCATGGGTTGTGTAATCCTCATATTGTGTTGGTTGTGTGGCACCCTATTGAGGGTTTGGCGTGTGATGCCAATTAGCCCGTGAACCTCCAAGTGAGTGAATTGCCACAACGAGGACTAGCTTGCCGACAAGCAAGTGAACCTCGATAAAAAATCATTGTGTCATCATTTGATTCCGAGGTGATTGGTCTTCCTTGGTGTTCATTCTTGTGATTGATTGGTTCATTCCTCAACTCTGTGGTATAACCTTATTGCTCTCTCTCTCTCTCTCTCTTTACATTACCGTAAACTAGTTGTCAAGCTCTTTAGTGTAGCTAGTTGTGAGAGCTTGTTAGTTTGGTTAGTGTTGCTCTTTAGTTAGCCTTTGAGAGCACACTAACTTAGTGTAGTGACAGCCATTGTGTGGATGGAGACTATAGAAACTAGAATTGTGGTAGGTGGCTTGTATTTTTAGTAGGCTAGCACAACACTTACTTTGCCTCATATTTGTCTAACCGGTTTGCTAAGTGTTGTTGTAGAAATTTTTAATAGGCTATTAACCCCCCCTCTAACAATTAGGACCTTTCACCAGCCTAGGCGGGTGCCCCCATCAAAGTCATCTTCACCTTGAAAAGAAAAGCCCCAGAAAGTGCTACGCCATCGAAGAGGGTCCATGTAACGCCCTCGGGCAACACAATTTTTAGCAACAGCTACACTGTAATAGATGGTAAGTATGGGAAGGGGCTCATGCGCAAGCCAGCCAAGGGAAATGGGCCGGCAACTCTCGCCTAGAAGTCGGTCTCGAAAGAGACGGCTAGCTCTTCGTCCGGACCACTTAGGATTAAGAGGGTCAATAAACCCCTAGATCTAAAACCTTGTGCTATCTTTGAGGAGTATGAAGAGCCACTGCTGCCTCAAGGTCCCACCATCACCCCGCTTAATAATAAAATCATGAACCTACGTGAGGATGTGAGAATGCTTAAAAGCCAAGTAGCAGATAAGCGAGATCAAGATTAGGGACCTAGAGCACGAGAACAATGTCTTTTGCTTCGGTTTCAGCCGAAGGCTTTTAAAGGTGGCGAAAGCTGCTGGAGTGTAGGGAGCTTTAGACTAGATAATTAGACTCGCTCCCCAAATAATTAGGTGTGCAAGTTTTATTTTTACATTACTTGTTTAACCTTGTTTTCCAACCCATGTAACACGCCTTTTTATTCATTATTATGATTCAATAAAGGATATCTTGTTGTTATTTGTCTCCACTTGTTTTTGCATATTCTATTGTTCACAAATAAAATAAATACAAGTACAAAAACAAGTATGGGGGAGACGACCCACAAGCAGCTCTTCTCAGGTGCGCAAACGATAAATATATTTAAATTGCACACGCTCGCTCTCTATAATTAAAACAAAATCTTGGACAAATTGAAATATAACTATTTAAAGATGCTCCAACTTCATTCCACCATTTGATAAAAAATTGCATACTCTTTATTCCTTGCTAAAATTCCTATGAGACTTGTGAGCAACTCATCATAGGGACCCCATTTTCATCTAAGTCATTGAAATATGAGATATAGTAGTATGAAATGAAACTTGCTCTTTCTTGCAAAAGTACTTGGGATTTATTTTACAAAATTAAAATCTCAGTTAACATGCTCCTCAAATGATTATAATTCCTACCAAAGTCATATGACTAAAATTCATGATAACAAATCCTAAGTCATATGATGTTTGTATTCGCATTGAGCTTTGTCAAATTGTTGTGACCCTTGTCGAGATACTTGTCATGCACCCATGATCAAGATTCACGTACACCCACAAATAAAATGCTAACTCTTACACTGAGAGTTACGCAAAAACATGTTTTCTACCCACCAAAATAAAAACTCCATTAATGTGTCATGAGTCTTTCTCTCCAAAGTTTTTCATATGCCAAAAAGAAGTATAGGGCTATGCTAAAAAAAGAGAGAGACACATGAACCTCTCAAAATACCAAAGAAAAAATGGAACACATGAAGGTTCCAAAGTGTTGAAAGAAAAAAAAGAGATAGCCCGTACTTTCAAAGCAATTATCAAAAAGAGAGAAAGTCATGTTCGAAGGAGTACAAAAAAATATTTAGAAATAGAAAGAATTCAAAATTCCACACACTTGCACTTCTTGATCAAAGTGTATCGCATCTCCTCGGATCCAGTTTTTGACTTAGCAATATTATGTGATGCAAATATGCTTCTCTCTTTTATACCTACCCAAAACTCCACAAATTAGCCCTTAGAGGTAGGATGAAAAGAAGGCAAACTTCAAAGGCCCTTGGTGAGGATTATACACATTGAGCGATCGAGTGAATCATTTTGAGGATCAAGGCTAATCTTTATGTTTCAAAATCAACACAAAACCCAAGTTTCTAAGCAAGAGTAGAGTAAGAGGATTTGAATCCATGCTATTCCATTATCCAATTACTCAAGATAATTTGGTAGACACTCAGAATGTTCAAAGGTTTAGGTGAAGCTTGGAATAACTTGTATACATGTTTCATATTAAGGAGAATAAACCATCCTAATCCTACACTTTACTCGAGGACGAGTAAAGGACTAAGTGTGGGGGAGCTTTTTGGCGGTTCTTAACTCATATTTTATACCGCCAATACTTGTGTAAAATTCATCAAAAGCAATCGACAAAACTAGAAATAGGACTTTCAACTAATCATTTCCACAAGTTTTGGTGAAATATTTGTTTATAGGTGACCAACATGAAAATACACCAAAATGGGCCCAAAGTACAACATCCACATAATTTAGCCCAAGCAAAAGAAGGAGAAAGAAAGAGCAAAGGACACGTACCTGACACAACTGGACCGAAAGCACCATGGGTACACACTCCAGGTCTAGCCAAGAGCCCACCGTGAGAAGGCGGTGATGATTGGAGCTAGTTATGGGGCGGCCGAACCTAGGGTGCGCCCACCCCCCACCTGGCGCCGCTCGTCCACTTCTTCATGAGGCGGTGTCCGGGAGCCATGTAGAGGCGGTGCATGCTGGTATTCCGGGGATATTCCTCCTTGAATCGATGTAGTTTGGCAGTGCATTCTAGTATTCCAAGGATATTCCTCCTTGAACCGATGTAGCTTGGCAGTGCATGCTAGTATTCCGAGGATATTCCTCCTTGAACCGATGTAGCTTGGCTATAAAAGCAAAGGGGAGGCTCCCTCACAAAGCATCCATTCCATACACAAGAAGAGAAGTAGAAGGGCTCCACTATCTTAGCTTTAGCTAGAATAATATAGGGAGTGAGAGAGGGAAGAGTTGGAGAAGTGCCGGGGTTGTCGGCAACCTCCTCTAGTGTGCTCGCTACACTTAGTAGAAGGAGTGCCGGAGCCAGCTGCTCCTCCACTTGTACCTCTACAATCATCTTACTACTTGAAGTAAGAAGTTCGTTTTCTACTTTGGCATAAATCTCTTAAGAAAGTTATAATTGATCATTATTTACTTGCGGGTTCGTCATTCGTCCTTACGGTGAATGCTCTAGTAGAAGGGCCCTGATAAAGACGGATAACCCTTGCTAGCGCGCTAGAGTAGTAGTTGATAACATAGACATGGTGTCTAGGTTAGAGACTACCTTTGTTTGCCTCGTTCCCCATGGTTGAGGGGTAAGCAGCAGGTGGCGACAACCCTATCCGTCCCTCATAATTCCCCACGTTCGGGTTCAACATAGAGCTACAAGCCAGAGGTACTTGGTAGACCAAGTATAAGCCGATGCTCGAAGCAAGTCCATAGTGTCAAGGTTAACTTCGCTTGAGATATCTATCCTTAGAAAAACCTCACTATCCAATTTACCCTTCTTCTTGTTTTTGTTAGGTGAACTAGCTAAGAGACCTACACATCCATACCTTTAGGAAAATATGATATCCTAAATACTTCCGGGTGAAGTGCTACAATGGTATATCCGTGCGCTTGTGAATTCCCTCTACTTACGCTAAGAAACACCAACACTACCACAAACAATCCATGCAACAACCATAACCAAAGGCAAGATAGTGTATGTCGGGTTCTTAAACCTAGGGTACCCAATGGACCCGCTCCCTGCAAAAAACAACGCATGCCTTCTAGGCCAGCCTAGATACATAATGACAGGCCAAGACAACGACCTGATCCTTGACCGGAAGGCCTAGCTAAGGTGGGGACACAATCCGACTCAACATCCTTTTCTGACTAGGGATACACGGACCTCCGCTCATGATTCTTCACCGACTGACATGGTCGAAGCCGACTGGGAACGATTGACCGAGGCCGCCTGCTCGGTGAGGACCCAAGGATCAGGCGAAGCAGATAAGGTAAGGCACTCAAGTCAACCACAATACCGAGGACCGTACCTTGCCATACCCTGCACACCTATAGGATGGTGCCACCAGGCCATTTCAGACAGGTACTATGCAACCTTCCAGGCGTGTCAGAGCACGAACAATATTGTAGGCGCCGACGTTTGCCATACCAGGCAAACACGGTAGAGCCTTCCACATGCGTCTAACATAAACAGTATTGTGGGCGCCAACGACCGTCTCGTACATAGCAGCGTGGGCAACAAGACTAGGTAGCACATGTATCCAATATGTCTTTCTCTGACTTGTAAGGCCATCCCCTTCAATTATAAAAGGGGATGCGCTCTCTTCTCTCTAGAGGACATTCTCTCGGCTCTCAAAAGAAATGAGGCTAGACGTTCTTTCTGGCTCTAGACAACCTGAGCATTCGAACAGCTCAACGGTTCTAGAATCCAACAGCTGAGGGGTGGCCCATGTAACAGAACCGACCAATTTATAAGAGCACAAGTATGAAAGCAATCACCGGAGTGATCAAGCCGTCATACTTGAACTCATATAAACCTGGTAGTCAACTGAAACCATGAAGGATTTCAAACCAACTTGCATACAACCAAGATCGTAGTGATTCAACATAACAAGCCACATGTTACATCCATTTCACAAGTAGTTCACCAGTACCTCATACATCGGAGTTCGCATAGTTATTACAACATGAGTTCACAAATAACAGAAGCAAAGTAGTTTGAGACCATCACACACACTTAGTTCAAATACAAGCCAGTTCCATAGTCATATCCAGCAAAAGCAACTTGATAAGATAACATAGAAGATCATGCCCCATGATCTAGTCTTCATCCCCCGTAGGGTGGAGACAATACTTGCAGTAGCCATTATAGAGCACGTCATCTGCAACAAGGGGAAATAAACCCTAAGTACGAGAATGTACTCAGCTAGACTTACCCGTCGTAAACCAAAATTAAATGACACCAAGGAGTATGCAAGGCTTTATCAGTGGATCTCGCTTGACAACCATTTTGCATAAAAGCTTTGATAATACAAGAGCATAATTTAAATTATTAGTTAAGCAGCAAGTTATCAATATTAACATATCAACTAGATTAGCACCTGTACTAGAGCAAGCAATTGATTAAACTCCAAACATTAGTAACCATATCCGGTATAATGTTGTAACATCATCATCATTGTTTTAACCATCAAGTTCAATTAAATATCTCTACGTTGTCGCTGCTCAGTCAAGTTCTCACTATCCGGGAGAGACGACGATTCGAATCGATTCCTACCCAGGTAGGGAATTACTCCTAACACAAACCCAGACATACCCATGCCAAGGTAGTCATAGGTCACCTTTGGTACAACTCAGGAATAAATTCATGGTTCCGAGCAGCGCTGCACTCTCAGGGAATCCACTCTGCTAGGTGGTCAATCTCACCTTTGGACTTACGCCAATGGCTCCCCACACATCCTTACTACCGCTAGTGTGCGTCGATGACCGTCTCATACCCGGCAGCGTGGGCAACAAGACTAGGTAGCACATGTATCCATTCTCTCTTTCTTTGACTTGTAAGGCCATCCCCTTCAACGGATGCGCTCTCTCCTCTCTAGAGGACGTTCTCTCGGCTCTCAAAAGAAAAGAGGTTGGACCTTCTTTCTGGCTCTAAACAACCTGAGCATTCGAATAGCTCAATGGTTCTAGAATCCAACAGCTACACATAGCACACGCTCTGATACTTAGTGCACGTTAGAGCACCCGTCACTCTCTTCCATTCGGTTCAGAGTCCGACCGGGCCTTTAACACCCCCCCTTCTCATTCCTACTCGTTTGTAACCCCACAGCAAACTTTGAGCACCTAGGCTCAGGAATAAAGTCTTCGACCGATTGAAACTGGATGTAGGGCACGTTGCCTGAACTAGTATAAATCCTGTGTCATTGAGTGCTAGGCCACATCCCATCACAACACGTGGCAAAACTACAAATACTCACTTGTTGGTCACTTTTTGCACCAACAGTTGGCGCCGCCCGTGGGGAGGACGCCATGCGTTCATGCTTTTGGTCATCGGATGGCCCACCTTTCCACCATCTTTGTCATGGCGGGCCCGAGTGAGATGATTCGCTTTAGCTCACTGGAGTTTCCTACGCTCCCACCTGTTGGGATGTGGGTTCCTCCTGTCTTCCAGCCACTCCAGACTTTCCTCTTTGGAAGTCTAGACTTTATCGCCGACCGGCTCGGCGTACTGCGCCTCCACGAGGAGGCGCCTGTCCCGACATCCACTGGAGAAGGAGCGCTCTCGACCAGCCCTAGGCCACTTGATGACCCTAGCGTCGAGGCACTCACGCTTCGCCTCGAGCCCATGCTGGGCTCAAACTCCATAGTGAGTAACATACATGTTGTTCTTTCCTCATTGTTTAATACCCTCCGCTAACTCTCCGAAGGGACCCTGTTGTTCCCATTGCGAACGCCGTGCGACCGGTTCCTCTACGGCTTCGTGTCCCCCACGAACGCGGATGCACGGGGGCTCCAAAGGATGCTGATGCCGCCCCCTCTCACATCTAAATTCATGGGGATGGCGGGCTACACTCCCGCCTCCTTTCATGACCTCGTGGATGATGAGGTCGAAAGCGACGGCTCCAGCATCGGCGACGTCATGGCACCTGGCCACCCTTCATCCTGGGAGTGCGCTATGGCGGACGCCCTAGGACAGCCACCGGTGATAGCATAGTCTTTGTAGACTCACACCCCTTTGGATCCCCATGCGAAGGCCCTTGCGCATGCACAGGAGCACAGCGAGGAGCTATGACAAAGGCGGCAGAGCCAGCTGCCACCTACGCTGGCGTGCTCGGTGCAGCATGCTGCGCCACATGTGCGTCACCCGGTGAGCGACGCTCGCGGCCACGCCTGTTAAGTCCAATGTAACATCCTGGACAGAGGGAACAATACCCCTCAGTTTTGCTCGGGCTGGCTAGAACATCGCTGCTGCAGTGATGCTTCTACGTGGCTTCCTCGAGCCGGCCGACCCCTAGGAGCAGGCAATCCATCAGAAGATTCAGGTGCTGGTGGAGACCGTCACCGTTTAACAGGCGGAGAGCTCTGCGTTGCGACATCGGCTCACGGCCTCTTGCCCCACCGGGGGACTAGGGCCACACCAGTCGAATCGCTCCGTCCACTCGCCACTATAGTTGCCGGGAGTGGGGCAGGATGCTGCAGCTACACCTCAGCCCAACCCAGTGCCCGCTCCACACCGACCACCTGTGCTTGAATGTCTCGAGCGGAACCATGATGCTCACAGCGTCATCAACAATCGACAACATGCCTAGCACGATGATGACGTCTATTGAGTGGCGGTGAGAGCAGGTAGCGCGGATCTTAGCTTGACCATCAAGGAGTGTGGAGACACCCACCCTAGGCATGGAGGCCGACCAAATGACTAGAGCCCCAGCCTGGATGGCCTGGGGCCATGGGCCTTTGGTCATTGCATCCAGAGAGCGTCTTCCCACAGCTCTTCCGACCACCCACAAAATCACTAGATACGCCGAGGAGACCAACCCCGGTATATGGCTTGAAGACTTCCGGCTTGCCTGCCAAGCTAGAGGAGTGGATGATGACCACTTCATCATCCAGTACCTCCCCATTTGCGTGGGGGAGCATGTTCGAGCATGGCTCGAATTCCTTCCACCCGACAGTATCAGCGACTGGGCAGATCTCAAGAGGGTCTTCGTTGGCAATTTTCAGGGGACATATGTCCATCCTAGGAACTCTTGGGACCTCGAGAGCTACCAGCAGGAGCCCCATGAGTCCCTACATGATTACATCCACCGATTCTCAAAGCGGTGCAACTCCCTTCCTAATGTCGTTGACGCGGACATCATCAGCGTGTTCCTCTCTAGGACGACCTATGAGTCCTTGATCCACAAGCTCGGCTGTGTGAAAACCCGTACCACCCGTGACCTGCTCGACATTGCCACGAACCATGTCTACGGTGAGGAGGCGGTTGGGTCGGTCTTCAGCGGCGGTCGGGACCGAGGCAAGGCCAAGCACGAGGACCAAGGTGAGGGCCCCTCCACTCAAAAGGGAAAGAAGAGCAAGAAGGACCAGTGCTGACCAGCCAACCTAGCCTTGGTCATCGTGACCGATCGTGCGAGCAAGCAGCCCCAGTAGGGCCAGCCCAACCACCTTGATAAGCTCATGGAGAGTCTATGCACCAACCATGCCTACCCCATCAAGCACCTCTACAAGGACTGTGAGCTCCTCAAGCGCTTTCTACGGCACGCCAGCAAGCCGAAGGAAGGGAAAGGCAAGGAAGAGGCGGCCAAGAAAGGAGGCATGGCAGGCAAGGATGATGGCGGCTTCCCTGACCCCGAGGAATGCCTCATGATCTTTGAGGGATCCGACGCCATCCATTCCAAGCACCAGCACAAGGTATGCTACAGAGAGGCATGCGCCGCCGAGTCGGTCGTCCTCTCTTTCCTTAGCTAGTCGGACTCCTCGATCACTTTTGATCGAAGAGACCATCCCTCCCACGTCGCTCGACCGGGTCGCTACCCGCTCGTCGTCGACCCCATCGTCCACAAGAAGCGCCTCACCAAGGTGCTGATGGACGGAGGTAGCGGGCTCAACATTCTCTATGTCGACACCCTCAACGCCATGCGCATCCCCTAGTTGGAGCTCCGCCCAGTGAGCTCTCCCTTCCATGACGTAATCCTAGGGACGCATGCGTACCCGCTCGGGTAGATCGACCTTCCGATAACGATTGGTGACCAAGCCAACTTCTGCTCAGAGGTCCTCACCTTCAAGGTGGTGGACTTTCTAGGGTCCTACCACGCCATCTTGGGGCAGCCATGCTTCGCCAAGTTCATGACGATCCCCAACTACACCTACCTCAAGTTGAAGATGTCAAGACCGAACGGCGTCATCACTGTAGGTAGCACCTTTTCACATGCCTACATGTGCGACCGTGAGCATTATGAGCTCACCACTACTGTCATCAATTCCGCCGAGCTTCCACAGCTCAGGAATTCGGTGACTCAAGCAGTCCTCGACAGCAACAAGCTGACCTTCTCAACTGCCTTCCACCCGACCGAGAAAACCAAGGCGATGGGGATCGACCCCACCAACCTGACCAAGATGGTGCAGATCAGGACCAAGCTCCTAGCCAAATAGGAGAGCGAGCTCGCCAACTTCCTACGTGCTAATCATGATGTCTTCGTGTGGAAACCTTCTGACATGCTGGGCATACCAAGGGAGGTCGTTGAGCACGCATTACGCCTCATTCTGGGCTCAAAGCCTACCAAGCAACGCCTGTGTGGCGTTGCTTTGACGACAAGAAGCTCAGGGCCATAAGCGAGAAGATCGCCAAACTCCTGGTAGCCGGATTCATCAAAGAGCTATACCACTCCGACTGGCTAGCTAATCCTATTCTTGTGAAAAAGAAGACCGGGAAATGGAGAATGTGTGTTGATTATACTGGCCCCAACAAGGCGTGTCCAAAAGACCATTTGCCTTTACCACGCATAGACCAGATAATCGACTCCACCTCAGGATGTGAAATCCTCTCCTTTCTGGATGCCTACTCTAGCTACCACCAGATCATGATGAAAGAGTCCGACCAGGTTGTGACTTCATTCATCACCCTATATGGTTTGTACTATTACATAACCATGCCTTTTGGTTTGAAGAACATTGGCGCCACCTATCAACGGTGCATGCAGTGATGCTTTGCCAACCAAATCAACCTGCCCGACCAGCCTGACCAAGTTGAGCGGCCAAAACAAACAATCACCGTCTATGTAGATGACATAGTGGTGAAAACGGCTCAAGCTAGCGACCTGATCGCAAACTTAGCCACAACATTCGCGAACCTCTGAAGGTTCAGCATCAAATTGAATCCCGAAAAATGTGTTTTTGGGGTTCCGAAGGGGAAGCTGCTCGGATACATCGTGTCCGAGCGCAGCATCGAAGCCAACCCCAAAAAATCATGTCCATCTCCAACATGGGCCCTATACGCAACGTCAAGGGCGTACAGAGGCTCACCGGCTGTTTGGCCGCCCTGAGCTGGTTCATCTCCCGACTAGGTGAACAGGGGATGCCTCTCTACAAACTTCTCAAGAAGACAGACGCATTCGTCTGGACAGAGGAGGCACAACAGGCTTTGGAAATCCTCAAAGCATCATTGATGTTGGCCCCAATCCTCGATGCTCCCGAACAGGGAGAACCCCTCCTCCTCTACATCATGGCAAGCAACCATGTTGTAAACGCCACCCTCGTCATCGAGAGGGAGGAGCCGGGACACCCTCTAAAGGTCCAATGACCGGTATACTTTGTCAATGAGGTACTCTCTGATGCCAAGGTTCGATAACACCAGGTGTAGAAGCTTCTATACGCCGTGCCGATGGTGACCCGGAAGCTCCTGCACTACTTCACCGACCATGAAGTCATGGTCGTCACTTCGTACCCACTAGGAGACATCGTCCGCAACCGCAACGCCATGGGATGGATCTCCAAGTGGGCTCTCGAGCTCATGGGCCATGACATCAGGTATATCCCCCGCACTGCTATTAAGTCTCAGGCTCTCGCCGACTTTATCACCGAATGGACGGAAGTCCAGCTCCCGACCCAGACATCACCCATGAGTACTGGATGATGTACTTCAATGGGTCGATCATGGCGCTCGGCTCAGGGGCTGGAATGGTTCTGATGTCCTCAGATGGGAGCAGGCTCTGCTATGCCATCCATCTCTATTTCTTAGCCTAAAACAATGTCGCGGAGTATGAGGCCATCATCAACGGACTACGCATCGCCGCCGAGCTCGGCACCACATGGCTCTATGTCCACGGTGACTCAGAGTTGGTCATCGACCAAGTCATGAAGGAGTCCTCCTACAAGAGCCCTCTCAGGGTAGCATACTGCCATGAGGTGCGCAAGCTCGAGGACAAGTTCCGAGGGATCGAACTACATCATGTCCCCCAAAAGGACAACGATGCCGCTGATTTCCTCGCAAAATTGGCTATCAGGCGAGTTCTGTCTCTAGATAGGGTCTTTATCAACGATCTCCACAAGCCATCTACCTGCGTTCTAGAGGATCCAATCCAGACGCACTCCAACACCAATCTGGCACTCGGGGGCTCCGACCCCCCGACGTGCCCCGACCCTGACCAAGCGCTCGGGGGCTCCAACCATGGCGCCTCCATGGCAATGTCGCCCGCCAACATCGCCGTGGTGGCATTCGATCCGGTCGACTAGAGAGCACCATTGCTCGCCTACCTCCTCGAGGAGGTTCTCCCACTAGAAAGGACTGAAGCACAATGAGTCGCTCTATGCGCCAAGACATTCATCGCCATTGGTGATGAACTTTACAAGTGCAGCCCGTTGGGAGTACTCATGAAGTGCATCCTGACCGACCAAGGGAAACAGCTTCTCCTTGAAGTCCATGCTGGGATCTGCGGACATCACGCGGCCCTAAGGTTGCTGGTCGGGAAAGCCTTTCGCCAAGGTTTTTAATGGCCCACTACGCTACAAGATGTAGAGGAGGTTGTCCATGGGTGTGAAGGATGCTAGTTCTATGCTCAGCAAACTCATCTGCCGATGCAAGAGCTTTAGACCATCTCCATCATCTAGCCATTCACGGTCTGGGGACTCGACATGGTCGGACCCCTCAAAAAGGACCCGGGTGGCTTCACTCACCTACTCGTAGCAGTGGACAAGTTCACCAAGTGGATAGAGATGAAGCCCATCACCAATATCTACTGAGAAGAGGCGGTCAAGTTCTTCCTCGACATCATCTATCGGTTTGGCGTTCCAAACTGTATCATCACCGACCACGGAACTAACTTCACTGGCAAGAAGTTCCTGGACTTCTATGATAGATATGGCATCAGGATCGACTGGGCCTCAGTCGAACATCCATGCACTAATGGTCAGGTCGAGCAGGCTAATGGCATGGTCCTCCAAGGACTCAAGCCTCGCATCTTCGACCGCCTCAAAAAGTATGCCGGGCGATAGGTTGTAGAGGTCCCAGCGATCCTCTAGAGCCTAAGAACAACTCCGAACCGCTCCACAGGGTTCACCCCTTCCTCACATATAGAGCCGAGGTGGTGTTGCCCTCCGACCTCGATCATGGCGCCCCAAGAGTAAAGGCCTTCGACCAAGACCGAGCCATGGAGGCTCAGCAGGACATGGTCGACCTGCTCGAGGAGGCTCATGAGATGACTGCCATCCGCTCTGCTTGATACCAGCAAACTCTCCATAGGTACCATGAAAGAAAAATCAGGGGAAGGATCCTCGAGGTCGGTGATCTTGTACTCCAAAGGGCCCAGTCGACCAAGGAGAAGCATAAACTCTCTCCACCATGGGAAGGACCCTACATGGTGACCGAGGTGATTAGACTGGGCGCCTACTGGCTGAAGGACGACAATGGCAACGTTCTCACCAACACATGGAACATTGAACAGTTACGTCGTTTCTTCCCCTAAAGCTCTGTCTTACCTTTTCTTTCCATTCAACATTTGCTCCTACAGCACCCCAGCCCAAGCACTCTCAGCCTGGGTCGCTTGAGGGCTCCACGGGGGTGCGGTACCACCCTCCTTTTTTACTATCACATAGTAAATAGTTTTTTCCCAAACAAATGGGCATCGCCCAAACGAAAGGGCATTCCGTTCCTTTGATTACCCTATGTAACTTGTGTTTTAACCTCCCGACTGATCACACCCCACCACGACCTATGGTTACGAGCAGCTGAGCCTCGCGGGCCATGCCCAGGTTCTTAAGGTTGCAGCCTATGGGTCATTGGGCAGGTACGAAAAAGAAAGGACAAGAAACTACGCTACGCAAGGGTAAAAACAAGGGCGGATGGGACAAGCTTCCCCTCACGAGTGATTTCATCACAAAACAAACTTACAATATTCATGACTGTAAAACTGTTCACACGGGGGCTTCCCCATGAACTCATCTTTTACATGAACTGGCTATTTCTACTCTAAACTCTATTATGGCCACCCCGGTGGCATCGACTGATGGTTCGGTCGACGAGGACGAAGGCATCACGCTTTCGGTCAGGACGATGTTCAGCTCTATTGAGGGCAGGACGATGCTAGCCTCTGACCCGGTCTCCACTCCTTCCATAGGCTAGACAACATCTTCCTGGTGCAAATCTTCAACCACGCTCGAACGACAAGCCTCCATCACCCACTGCACGGTGACCTGCTCGGCCACCATCTATGCATATGGCACCAAACTCTCCCCTAGCTCAAGGATTTCATCTGCACTCCACCCATCGGCGTACCCTCTGCAGATGGCCATGAAATCCAGATCGAGGTGATGGGTCGCCACCAAGGTCAGCGCCCCCGATGTCTCGTAGAACATGCCATCAAAGATGAGAGCCCGAACTTCATTCAGGACCTCCGCCAACTGGATGGCGGGCGTACTGGTGCTCGGTCCTGACCCAAACACCTCAGAGATGACCACCTGCATGATGTTGTGAATCTGGTCGAGCTCTCCCTCTAGAGCACATTGCTCCTCATGGGACTGGGCTAGCGCCTTCGTGCCCTGACCGACCGTTGCTTTGGTTGTCTCTAGCTCTTGCTCCAGAGAGCCGATCTTTCCACCCAGTTCTAGAAAAAAGACAACAAGTTTAGAAGCAAAGGAAAGAAAAATCAAGACATCAACCAAATGCGGAATAGATACATACCAAGGCGGGCGCTTTCGAGGATGGAGAGCCCTTCCTCTTGCCGGGTCACCCTCTCAAGCAGTCGAGCGTTCGACTCCTCTTCCCTGAGCATCTGTCCCTAGAGCGCAACCGCTTCTTATTCGGCGTCCGACCGGGCCTTCCGCTCCACCTCTAGAGCCTCCAAGGACTTCTGAAGCACTGCCTCGGTCTCTGCCAAGTGGACCTTCGCCGCGTTTAGTTCCCACTCGGCAGCAGTTGCCCGCTCGATCACACGCAGTTCTGCCACCCACGCTCCCATCGCCTTGGCCGCCCAGTCTTGGGACTCATGATGGGCGGACTCTAGCTGGTGCCTGAGCTCGTCAACTCGCCACGACATCATTTGTTCCTGCTCCATCCGACCATGTTCCTCTCGAAGAAATCAAGACTTACGGATTGACATCATCTCTAGATCCTATGAGACAAGAAGCAGGCATGCTGAGACAACCATTGAAAGGCCAAGGAGTCAAGGACAACATCAAAAACACAGAGAACTTACCTCTGCAACATGCAGTAGGTCGACTGTCATGGCATGATGGACAACCTCAACCCTCTCTAAGGCCTCCTTAAGCCTCACCTTGGTAAGGGCGAGGTCAGACTCTATTGATAGTCCTCTCTCCTGGAGTAGGCGCTAGAGCTTCACCTCCTCCTCGTCATGAAGGATGAACCAAGCCATTCCTAGCTCACCAGGGCAAGGCCACACCAGCTCTCAGGTCGCCCCTAACCCACTGGATGATCCAGCCACCATAGTATCATGCGACAACCGGATCATCACTAGCTCCTAGGACGATGGGACGGCTGGCGGCTCCACCTCGGTGTCTTCCTCGCCGAAGAGGGGGATATCCACCGCTAGGGCTCCAAGGCCCGCCGGTGGATGTGCTACCTCCGGTCTAGGCGTGGTTCCTCCGGACCCCTCCAGCTCCGACCTGGTGGGCGAACTGTGCGCTCCTCGGTCGAGCAAGATAGGGAGCCCAGTTTCCCTCCTCTCCTCTGCCACAACCATCGGAGGGACCATGAGAGTCACCTCTGACTCAACCTCCACCGTCACCACGGGGATCGCCGCCATCACCACTGCCACCGCTGCCGTCGTACTCACGACTGGCCGGGATGACACAACCCCCGGTAAGAAAGGTCACGCCACCGCTAGCCTGCCTCCTCCATCGCTCGTTGCGACCTGCTACAGGTTGGGTCTCCACTCTTCTTGCACAAGAGGTGGGGAGATTCCCAGTCCCGCCAGTCCTTGACTATTGTAAGTCAAGCGTAGGTTAGTCACACTCAAAAACTCAGCTATGAGAACAGGAGGGAGTATGAATGCATACCTAGACGACAGCGGCAGAGCCCTAAAGCCACGACCAGCTGGCAATGAGACGACTAGACAAGGACCGCTCATGGGTCGTGACCCACGTGCCCTCATATCAGCTGAGGAAGGAGCCGACCCGGCTGGTCCCTGATCGAACCGCGAACGGCCACGACCGCCAGCTTGTGGTGAAATCACCGGAGCAACTGGCGAGGCATCTCCCTGTTGGGGGTCGCACACACGCGCCGACCTCGAAGCTATAGGGAAACAGTCATGTCCCCCCGACAGATGGGCATGGTCCACCACACTCGGAGCAGGGGGTCGCGATGCCGATGACACCTTTGAAGGGCATGGTGACTGCGCCCACTTTGCCTCTTGTTTGAGGCCGGTGTCTTCGCTCACGGCGTGCTTCCTTGACTCAGGAACATCGCCGCGCATCTCCGTATCACGCCCGCCGCTGACAGATGTGGCCGCGGGCTCATGATGCTCCACTGAGGTCACAACAGTGCCCCTGTCACCTTCATCCTTGAAGGCACTCATGTCGTCACCCATCTTTGTGGGCTCCTCCGACTCGAACTCTGCCTCCATGTTGCTCTAGCTCTCACCCTCCTGGACCCTCCGGTTGGTCTCCTTCTCCTTTTTGAACCTCCTCTAGGCCTTCTTAGCTTCCTTCTTCTTAGCAAGCACCACCTCCCTCTAGGCAGCTTGCCGAGCTGTTCCCTTCGGGCCCTTCGAAAGATGCAGCCAGGTGATAACCTGCGAGTCCCTATGAAATGGGCAACTCGAAATCAATCAAAACAAGAAGAGCAAGAAGGAAAAGGGTCATGGGAAAAGAAGAGGGGGGCATACCAAATTGGATAGCTTCACGATGTGTAGAGATCCGGGCATCCCTTCGAGGGAGTCTGTCCCTCAACTGCAGCACCCAATCGAGTCGACTCCAGACTTCATCCTTCGGCAACTCCTCTGGTGATGCGCGGTCGGGATCCATCGGGCCGGAGTACTCCCACATCGACTGCCTTCTCTTCATGAACGGAGCGACCCGACGGCGAAAGAAGGTATGGAAGACCCGCAACCCATTGAGGTCATGCTGAACAAGCTTTTGAAGCTCCACCTTGACAACCTCCAACTTGTTCTGCCGACCAGCGGGACCCCACGACCAGCTTTCCCTCCTCTCCGGCCTTCTTCCAATGAACGATGGGAATGGCGCCTCCACTAGGTTCCTGATATAGAACCACTCACCATGCCACCCCAATTGGAGTCACAGGGGGAGTACGTAGGGTAGGGGGCCCACGGCTTAGGCTTCTTCTGCAAGGTGAATCCCAAAACCGGTGCAATTCTAGGTGGCTTCCCCTCGGACAGGGCTCGCCCACTGAAGACCCGCCAGAAGAGGTCCATGTGCGGCTCCATCTCGAGGAAGGCCTCGTAGATGGTGACAAAGCCGGTGATATGCAGCACCCTAGTCGGGTTGAGGTGCTATAACTCCAGGCCCCACTCGTTGAGGAGCCCACGTAGGAACCAGTGCGTGGGGTACCCAAGCCCAAGCTCATGGAAGGCAAGGAAGGTCATGACCTCATCAGCACAGGGTTATAGAACAACTTCCCTCGGTGCAGGAGCCCTCCAATGTGCCACCTCCTTCGACGGGAGCAACCCCTTCTCGACAAAGGCGGCCAGCACCTCTTCATCCATGTTGGAAGGCCTCCAGTTCGACATCGCACCTCAGATTTGCAAATGAATCTGTGAGTTTTTTCTCTCCCTTGCTTTACCCTCCTCTCTCCTAGAAACTACCGCGGCGCATGAACGGGCTTGGCAAAAAGGAAGAAGGAGAAGAGGCAGCAGTTGGAGAAAGGCGAAAGAATGGGAGGAAAACCCTCTCCCTTCCCCTATTTAATGCGGAGAGGCGT
This sequence comes from Miscanthus lutarioriparius, assembly GCA_904845875.1. Taxonomy (NCBI): domain Eukaryota; kingdom Viridiplantae; phylum Streptophyta; class Magnoliopsida; order Poales; family Poaceae; genus Miscanthus; species Miscanthus lutarioriparius. Next base: position 56,176,824 of record CAJGYO010000007.1, on the reverse strand, counting down.
GCGGTGGGACACGTCCTGGCTGATGGGACATGCCCTGCCCAACGAAATGTCACCTAGTTAACGGGATGTGTCCTGGGCAAGGCCCACCACTACCGCAACCCGGGCATAGGAAACAAGGTGCAACCGCACACAAACAACCCTATGCTTTCCCTAGCAGGGTTTGGAAGGGCCCACCAATGGGATCTCCATCGAGGAGAGACCAACGGGTCACCCGAGTCATTCGGACGGCTCGGGTGGCTATCGAGAGATAGGTAAGGAGCAATGGGATGCCCCATGTGGGCTATACTGACTCCGTCATGAATGACAGGCCCGGATTCCATTCGGACATATCCGAAAAAGAGCTCCCCGAACCCGTCACTCGAGCCATTGAGGTAACTTTAACAAAACCCCTTTTTGTTTTCTGGTGCATGATCATTCATTCATCCATTTTCATGCATGCATTCATATATTCATAGTTATTAAGGCGTCGCCTAGTCGTCGCCTAGGCGTCTGGGTGCTTTTCCAATTAAGGCATCGTGCCCGCCGTGACCTCCCTGCATATGGCATCGCCTCACGTGGAAAGGCGTCGCCAAGGCATCCGACCAACGCCGCAAGAGCAAAAAGGCGGCTGCAGGCGCAGGGAGAAGTGCGCAGAGCGGTGCGTGGGCGGACAAAAAAAGAGAGGCAGCTATGTGCGTAGGTGAAATCATGTGGGAGGACGAAAGAAGGTGCACACATAGGGGAAATTGGGCGCCTATACTTTCCTAGGGGCACGCCCCACCCTACAGCTTGTCAATTGAGAGAGGGGAGGGAAACAGAGGAGATTGGGGAAGAGAAGATGGCTATGGAAGCACCTGGAACGTGCCCTGTCCCATCCAGTCACTCTCGCCCCTTCTGCTCCACCGATTCGTGGCACCTGCTACTGCTCCATGGCCTCCCGATCTTCGCTCTGTCAGCTAGTGCCTTCGACATCCATCCTCGTGTCCTCACCCATAGATCCATGCCTCCGATGGTCGGACCTATGCCCCATCGAGGACTGCCTGCTTCTGCTTCTACACGGGCTCTCCTTCATCTGCTTGCTTCCCTACCAGCAGGCCAGGCCCAGCACCTTCAGTCCTTCACGTAGGCTCTTCTTTTCTCTGTTTTTCCTATTATGTCCTTCCTCTGTTCAAAAGTCTAGACTATATTGCCTCTTTGCTTATGCTTTGGATCTTGGACTTGGATATGGATATACTCCAGTCTCCTATGCTGTGTTATGTTGCTTGTGATTAGATAATTGGATACGGTATAAACTGCTCTGGCTAGTGGTGCTGGTTGCTTGTGCATAGGCTCTAAAATTGGCAGCGAAAAGGTGTGTATCAATGTATGTTTGTCCTACCCTAATGTAGGTGAGGGTATGTGTATGGCGTCGCCTCACCGCATGCCTTATACGCCTAGGCATCTAGAAGGGGGTGGGTCGCCATGCCTCGCCTTATCGCCTTAATAACTATGCATACATTCATCCCATACATCCAAGCATTGCATATGCAATTGTTGCATCACAACGCTTCGTGTTGAGTCATGAAGCGGTAGTCACCTCATTCGATATGAGCGACGATCGACCAGGGTTCGAAGGCCGGCCTACGAAGGGCTCAAGGTCGCCTCATGTCAAACAGAGCCATGGGAGAAAAGCATAGATGAGCCCCAATGGCCCTCACCCAATCTGCTCCGAAGCGGACAGGGTCATCTCGACCTTCTCGTTCGATCCTAACCTCGAGCCATGCCCATAGAATCTCCATCGAGGGGAGGCCAGCGGGCCACCTGAGTCGGTCTTTGAAACGGCTCGGGCATCTGCCGGGAGGAGGGTTAAGGAGAAGTGGAATGCCACACGAGGGTTATGCCGACCCTGTTACGAACGATGGACCCAGATTCCACTCGAACGTACCAGTTATTAAGCTCACCGAGCGCGTCACTCGAGCCATCGAGGCAAGCGACGTTAGCTCAACCCCTCTGGTTGCGGAAACCATGGATGGGGTAACGCACAAAACTAGACCGACCCCTCGGCCACGCTCTGCCGCACCCCAACACATGGGTTGGTGACTTCGTCTCGCCCGACCCCTCGGCCACGCCCGATGCTTGGGTCGGTGCCCGACACTTTGGGTTGGCGCTCCGCCTCGCCCGACCTCTCGGCCACGCTCCCCCGCACCTCGACACTTGGGTTGGCAATTCTGTCTTGCCTGACCCCTCGGCCACTTGGGTCGACACCCGACACTTTTGGTTGGCACTCCGCCTCGCCCGACCCCACGGCCGCATTCGGCCGCGCCCTGACACTTGGGTTGGTGACTCCATCTTGCCCGGCCCCTCGGCCGTGCCCGATGCTTGGGTCGGTGCCCCACACTTCGGGTTGGCACTCCGCCTCGCCCGACCCCTCGGTCGTGCTCCGCCGCGCCTCGACACTTGAGTTGGCGACTCTGCCTCACCCCTAGGCCACGCCTGACGCTTGGGTTGGTGCCCCGACACCTCAGGCTGGTGCTCTGCCTCACCAAACCCTTGGCCGCGCCCAACACTTGGGTTGGCGCTCCGTCTCATTCGACAGTGACCCATGATCTTACACCCACCGGGTGCGCTCGTGAAACGAGAATAAACAGCCCCTTCATGACCCACAGAAGTCAAAAAAGGGCTCGAGGGCTCCTGTCGGGTTCATAAACCCGGGGTCCCCAATGGACCCACTCCCCTGCAAAAAACTCGGCCTAGCAGACGGTGTTGCGACAACGCGTGCCTTTCGGGCTGGCCCAGATACATAATGATAGGCCAGGGCAATGACCCAATCTCTGACTGAAAGGCCTAGCTAAGGTGGGGACACAGTCCAACTCCGACCTCCTTTTTTGACCGGGGATACGCTGGACCTCCGCTCATGATTCTTCCCCGACCGACACAGTCGAAGCCGACTGAGAACGACCGACTGGGGATGCCCGCTCGGTGAGGACCAAGGATCAAGCGGAGCAGATAAGGTAAGGTGCTCAAGTCAACCGCAATACCAAGGATCGTACCTTGCCATACCCTGGACACCTACAGGACGATGCCACCAAGCCATGCCAGACGGGTACTATGCAACCTTCCAGGCGTGTCAGAGCTCGAATAGTATTGTAGGCACCGACGTTTGTCGTACCAGGCAAACATGGTAGAGCCTACCACATGCGCCTGACATAAACAGTATTGTGGGCACCGATGACCATCTCGTACCCAGCAGCGTGGGCAACAAGACTAGGTAGCACATGTATCCAATATGTCTTTCTCTGACTTGTAAGGCCATCCCCTTCAACTATAAAAGAGGATGCGCTCTCTCCTCTCTAGAGGATGTTCTCTCGGCTCTCAAAAGAAAAGAGGTTGGACGTTCTTTCTGGCTCTAGACAACCTGAGCATTCGAACAGCTCAATGGTTCTAGAATCCAACAGCTACACAGAGCACACACTCTGATACTTAGCGCACGTTAGAGCACCCGTCACTCTCTTCCATTCGGTTCAGAGTCCGACCAGGCCTTTAACACCCCCGCCCCCCTTCTCATTCCTACTTGTTTGTAACCCCACAACAAACTTTGAGCACCTGGGCTTAGGAATAAAGTCTCGGACCGACTAAAACTGGATGTAGGGCACATTGCCTAAACCAGTATAAATCCTATGTCATTGAGTGCTAGGCCACATCCGATCACAACGCGCAGCAAAACTACAAATATTCACTTGTTGATCACTTTTCGCACCGACAATGTATAAGCACCATGCTTACACCTTCTCTTGTTACTCTAGTTATGTACACACGGGCCAACTAGAGCACCCTATGACAGGCAATGGTAGTAATATAGGTGTGGGCTTCGATCACAATCTCATATGTAACAACTATATGCTAAGCTAAACCATAACAACGATATAACAAAGTATAAGATTGCATAAGCATGAGCTAAGTAAAGTAGAGCAAGAATGTAAATATAAGAGTGAAAGTCTTACAAAGAGAGAAAGGAGATACAAGACCATACCAAACCTCCTGGAAGACTAGATCAGGAACCCAGAGCCTAAACTCACTACTCACTCTAACTCCCAACTATACTATCACTACTACATCATGAGAGAGTGGAGAAGCTTCTTGTTTGTATTGTGTGTCTTGAGAGTGAGGGGTGCCCCTCTATTTATACTTGAGTTGGAGCAATAGGAGCCACCAAAAGTGCCACGTCAATGATCTGCGCCATCTCCATCTTGAGCCATAGGATCAAACCTCCATTGATTGGAGGGCTTGAATGCTCCAATGTGCAAAATTCCATTCATGAGAGCATTCTTAAGTCGGTGGAGAACTGGCGCATCCAAGGGTAGATCAACCGACCAAGGGGGGTCGGTCGACCCCCTATGACAGGTGGGCCACCCCTCTAAAAGGGTCGAGATGGCGGACTAGAGGGGGTGAATAGTCTTTTCTAAAACTTTAATCATGTCGGCTAACCGATATAAATGCGGAATTAAAACAATCGGTCTAGCCAAGACTACACCCCTCTATATATGTTCACTAGCACCTTGCTAAGATACCAATTATGCAACAAAGATGCTGGGCTAGCTAGAGCTCTCCTAAACAATTCTAAGAGCAAGGTTACACAAACCTATGCCACTAGTATTTTAAGCAACAAGAGAGCTCCTACACATGCTAGTAAGCAAAAGCACAAAGCTAACTATGCTCACTAGCAATGCTCAATAACAAGGCAACCAATGCCTTTAGAGAGCGCAAGTACTTAGCTACACAAACTAAGCAATGTGACTAACAAGGTTACTAAAACCAGATTAGCCACGCAAGGGAGCTACTTCTATGATACACAAGCAAGAAGGTAATTAGCAAGCTACATAAGCTATCTAATTACAAGAGCAACTACACAAGCTTAATATGTATAAAAGTAATTGCAAGCTTGTGTAATGGGGATGCAAACCAATGGGAAGAACAAGGTTGACACGATGATTTTTCTCCTGAGGTTCACGTGTTTGCCAACACGCTAGTCCCCGTTGTGTCGACCGCTCACTTGGTGGTTCGGCGGCTAATTAGCATCACCCGCTAAGCCCGCACGTCGGGAGCCACAAGAACCTACCCCTTGAGTGAGGGTAGCTCAATGACACGCTTTACTAGAGTTGCTCTTCGTGGCTCCCGCGGGGCGAGCACAATGTCCCTCACAAGCACTTCTCCGGAGCGCCACACAAGCTTCTTGCGGGCTTCGACGGAGACCACCACCAAGCCGTCTAGGAGGTGGCAACCTCTAAGAGTAACAAGCACCACCGGCTTGCAACTCGATCACCTAGTGCCACTCGATGCAACCTCACGATGCAATCGCACTAGAATCGCTCACTCACACAATCGAATGATCACTATCAAGTATATGTGTGATGGAGGGCTCCCAAGCACTCACAAGCATGGACACTAAGACCCTTAGGTGCTCAACCACCGCCATGGCCGAGAGCCACTTCTATTTATAGCCCCATGGGCTAAACTAGCCGTTACCCCTTCACTGGGCAAAAGTCGGGACGACCGGACGCTCCGGTCCGATCGACCGGACGCTGGACCTCAGCGTCCGGTCGTGCGATGCATGCCACGTGTCCCCTCCTTCAAACGCTGTTCACTAGATCTCAATGGTCATCTGTCGATCGGACGCTCCAGCATGAATTGACCGGACGCAGCAACCCCAGCGTCCGGTCATTTCCAGTAAGGTTCCAGAAACGACATTTTACGACCGGACGCGTCCGGTCGATCGCGATCGGACGCAGCACCAGCGTCCGGTCACTCTCCAGCTTCTGCCCTACCTGCGTCACCATACGTCAACTCTGACCGGACGCAGGACCCCAGCGTCCGATCACTACATGACCAGTGTCCGATCCACTCTGTGAGACCCTGTCTTTAATGTATAGGGCGCCGGTGGCACCGTCGGACTGTCCGCACTCTATGGGCAGACACTCCGCCAGTGGAGTTTCTCCTTTCGCCTCCATTTCTTCACCGAGTTGATCCACATCAACTCCAACTTCATCTCCTTTGTAAATATGCCAACCCCACCAAGTGTACACCACCATGTGTATGTGTGTTAGCATTTTCACAATCATTTCCCAAAGGATTAGCCACTCAACTTGCCACGCCACTCTATCCTAGTGATGATGTAAAGTTAGATCACTCGAGTGGCACTAGATGACCGATATGCAAACAAGTTTGCCCCTCTTGATAGTACGGTCATCTATCCTAAACCCGGTCATAAACTTCTCTACACACCTATGACCGGTAAAATGAAATGCCCTAGGTTATACCTTTGCCTTGCGCATTCCATTCCATCTTCTCCAACGTCGATGCAACACATGCACCAACACGATCAACAATGATATGATCCACTCCATATCATCACGTGATCATATTGGTTCATCGATCTTGACTTCACTTTCTCTTCACCGTTGCTATCGTCCATCGGCGCCAAGTCTTGCTCAAGCTTCACCGCCACGCGGTCCATCACTCCAAAGCCTCCGACTTGCCCTTCACGCTTGCAACCGGTCCATCAAGCCAAGTCTTGTCTTGATCTTCTCCACCTTGATCACATGACTCAATGTCATGTCTCATTTGCAATAAGCTCCTTCATCATCACATGTGTGAGCTTCGCAACATCTCCAAGCCATTGTCACCTTCATGGCATATGTTGCTCACACATATGTACCTGTGGACTAATCACCTGTGTATCTCACATAAACACAATTAGTCCGCCTAGGTTATCACTCAATTACCAAAACCAAACAAGGACCTTTCACCCTCCCTAGCTTATGGGACCTCCAGGGTGCTTCCTTGTTGGCAAGGTGAGCTTATGGGTCCATTTGATGGTCGATTTGCTGACATATGGGCCATTCAATCCATGTGCTCTCATCTTTCACCATTGAGAGAAAGCACAAGTTGATCCAAGGGTTGATATTGCTTTAGGAATGTTTGCCTTGGATCATGGCATCTTGGACAAGCTTGGTGGGCCCAAGGTGGGGTCGGCCGATCCCACCCAGGGTCGCCCAACCCTGAGGGGTGGCCCATGTAACAGAACCGACCAATTTATAAGAGCACAAGTACGAAAGCAATCACCGGAGTGATCAAGCCATCATACTTGAACCCATATAAACCCGGTAGTCAACTAAAACCACGAAGGATTTCAAACCAACTTGCATACAACCAAGATCGTAGTGATTCAACATAACAAGCCACATGTTACATCCATTTCACAAGTAGTTCACTAGTACCTCATACATTGGAGTTCACATAGTTATTACAACACGAGTTCACAAATAGCGGAAGCAAAGTAGTTTGAGACCATCACACACACTTAGTTCAAATACAAGCCAGTTCCATAGTCATATCTAGCAAAAGCAACATGATAAGATAACATAGAAGATCATGCCCCATGATCTAGTCTTCAACCCCTTAGGGTGGAGACAATACTTGCAGTAGCCGTTATAGAGCACGTCATCTACAACAAGGGGGAATAAACCCCGAGTATGAGAATGTACTCAGCTAGACTTACCCATCATAAACCAAAATTAAATGACACCAAGGAGTATGCAAGGCTTTATCAGTGGATCTCGCTTGACAACCATTTTGCATAAAAGCTTTGATGATACAAGAGCATAATTTAAATTATTAGTTAAGCAGCAAGTTATCAATATTAACCTGTCAACTAGATTAGCACCTATACTAGAGCAAGCAATTGATTAAACTCCAAACATTAGTAACCATATCCGGTATAATGTTGTAACATCATCATCATCGTTTTAACCATCAAGTTCAATTAAGTGTCTCTACGTTGCCACTGCTCAGTCAAGTTCTCACTATCCGGGAGAGACGGCGATTCGAATCGATTCCTACCTAGCTGGGGAATTATTCCTAACACAAACCCAGACATACCCGTGCCAAGGTAGTCATAGGTCACCTTTAGTACAACTCAGAATAAATTCATGGTTCCGAGCAGTGCCGCACTACTATGAACCCTATTTTGGATATTTATTGTGTTCCATTATGAGTTATGCATTTCATGTAGATTTGGTTAATCAACTCAATGATGCTTCACTAAGTTAGAACTACTCACCTTGCAATTAGAGCCTTCTTTTAATCAATGGGTTTGGTAACGTTTAGTTGCTTACTTGCTTAGCAATGGTAGAAGTCGAGTATGAGAAGGGAACTCATGCTTGCGCATGTAGGTTGCTACACTGGGTTAATTAACTACTAAAATTAATGAGGGTTACAACTTGTGTATCTTCCCTAATCTTGATTAAGGACTCAACCGAACCTTGTTATATGAACATGATGATCAATTTGGTAATTCTTGCTCAAGCGAGGGGTAGGTCACTGCGAGTGTGGGATCTCAAGTGACATAGCTCGTGGAATCAGTTAAGGACCGTGCATTGGGATACGTGAGTCCGAGTAGCCACCGTACAGACCACATGTCACATATGGGGGCGGCAAGCCTAGTAACTAATTGCAACCGGTCTATCTATGAGACTGGCAAGAAGGTGGCGTTGGTAAGTGGGTGGAAGCACTAGCACTAATCGGACACCAGTCGAACCTTTCATGGGATATTCGGGCCGATTTGGGGAAAGGTTGGAAATTGTGAGGCAACCCTTACTCAGGCATTGGTATGGTGGTTAGTCCCGTATTTCCGTTTGGATGTTGTACACCTCTGCAGAGTTTGGAAAGCCTGAAGTCCCTCGGGACGGACCCCTTGGGTTGTTCCTACTCAATATACCCATGGTAGCGTAATGATGGAACTTGATGATGATACGTTTTAATGATGGTGATCACTCTTTTGGATATCATACCTTTTAATGCTAATATCTTTAATGATGAATTTATAGCATGTCATTAAGAAACACCGTATGCTTTTCTACAAATGTACAAATGCCTGATAACATCCTTGCATCCACCAAATATTCCTATGTTAGAATTAAGTCCTGCGAGTATGAAATGTGCTCACGGTGCTGCCGTTAAGTTGTTTTGCAGGTAAAGCTAATGCGGTTGATTTGAGCTATGCTCTATTCTCCGCTACATAGTAGACCATGGGGCGGGCAACTCCAAGTGTTCTTCAAGTTAACTCTGAAGTTCGCGCATGAGTGATTTTGAGATGTCAACCTAGATGTGTTAAACGCTGTTTCGAACTCCTGTAATTTACAATGGTTCATGCAAAGATTTCATAACTAATAACTCTATTGTATTATTTGTTGGGTCAAATGTTAGTTTATTACTTGGATTGCTGTATGTTACTCAACCGCTAAGATCCTGAAGAGGAGGCGCAGATGCTACCCTCCTGCGCGAGGGGGGCGTGTCCGTTAGGTGCGGCTCAGGCTGGTCAAGAGGATGACGCCTGTGCTACCTCGGCGCGCATGGGGGAGGCTGCCCCTCGCGACACCATGTGCACAACAAACATACTTTTCTTATGATTAAAATTTAGCAATATTGAAAGCTCACCCATATTACCTTAGTCCTTCATGGGGCTTATGCCTTTTTCCTTTGTCATGGTGGTTGCAAGATGGAGCAGCTTGACTTGAGCACTAGATTTCTCGTTCCTCATAAGTCTCATATCGGAGGTTTTGCAATTTTCAAAAGAAAACTTAAGTTCCTCATATGGTACTCTCACATCACTCTTAGTGTATGTTTTCTCACCAAGGCATATTTTCGTGTTGCCTTCTGATCCTACTTCTAATGGTATACGTGGAGCTTTGTGTAGGATAAAAGATGTAGCATACTTACCTTGCATATGTTGTAAAGTCAAAGCTCGGTTCCAAGGAGAGAAGTGTCATACTCTTAGATCAAGATGTGCATGTGTGTGGAACATGGTATATGAAAATGTGTCCTTTATTTGATATGATCCCTCTCTATCTTATTACTTTGAGACATGGCCATCATAATTTTTTATGAGCCTTCATGTGCTCACATTTTCTTCTTCTTTTGTTTTTCGATACCTTGGACCTTCGTGTGTCCATTTTTTTCTTTTCATACTTTTGCATAGCCCATATCTCTTCTACTAAAAACATAATGAGAGAGATCACTCTTTTAGAACATGGAGCATTTATTTGGTGGAAATGAATGGCATGTTGTTGCGTACTTCTAGTGTAGAAGCAACATATATATGTGGCGTGTACGTGATCTTGATCTTGAAAGCGACATTTTACTTTGGAAGAAGCCATTTCAATGTGAGCAACCTTGCCTTTTGGCAGCTAGGGGTGGCACCAGGACCCTCCCCTCTTAGGCGTCATGGTCCTTACAATCGTGAACATTGAGTTCTCCATCATCGGAAGATCGGGCAGTGTCTACATCACTAAACTTGAGGTCATTAGTGTGACGATGAAAATTGCCTTATTTGAAACAATTATAAAACCTAAGGTATTAGCAAGATCCTAAAAGATAGTGCGATGTCTAAGGCCTCGTGTGGTAGGGATTGTTCCTAGCTTCACAAAGCTAAAAAACAACTTCTTCCACCAAACGTTCCTTTCGCTCGTCTACTTTCACGGGTGATGCTATGGATTTCCCACTAAGAGAAGAGCCAGAGAGAGAGAGAGAGTATAAGCTCAAAAATGTAGCCATGGGTGGATTTCTTCTAAGTTTTAACACATGTGGTTCCCAATGGGGACATGGGCAGATTTGCCCCTACCGATGCTAGAGTCGGCCAAGGGTGGAGTCACCGGGCTGTGGGGGCGAGCGCTGGCGTCGGGGTGGAGGCGTGCACGGGAGTGGAGGCCGGCGTGGGGGCAGGCCCGCTGTGGACGGGGGCGAGGGCAGGGTGTGGGGGCATCGTCACACCGAGGTCGCGATGAGTGGGAGAGGGTCGCCGAGTACGGGGCAGGAGCAAGTCACCGTAGCAGAGGTTGATGTGGCTGTGGTTCACGCGGGCGGCGGGGGCCGCGTGAGCGTATAAGGGAAGGAAAGAGGAGGAAAAAGTGAAAAAAAGAGAAAGCTACAAAAGATAGGGGCATTAAGGGTATTATACTCTTCAATAATTCAGAGAAGCTATTTTATTGAACGGTTCACCAAAACAGATTCAATTTCACCTCTAGAGCTGCTTTGTAGATCAAATTCAACAAAAGCTGATTCACTGGTCAAGCTGAGCTACCAAACAGGTCATAAGAAAGTTTTATTTTATGGCTTCCTAATCTAGTTCTATTTGTCGACCTGAAGTTACGAAGACAGATGCAATTGTGGTTTCCAATTACTAAGCATTTTAAGATGATATTATTTTCGATAAAGATGTTAAGATGATATGATGCGAATTCTTCTTTTTGCTTGTACCAAAGTATGTTTTTCATACTCTTTTCTGATGCTAATGCTAAAAATAAAAATTCTGTAACTCACATAATAACTCATAAGCATAAATCACAAATCAGTCATGATATATTTTATTCTTTTTAACCGGATCTATTTACTCTTTTGAGTGTCTTTGTAAAAAAAAACAGGAGGGTGAGTGAAAAGAAATAAGAAAATTGAGGCTTTTACATGTACGCCATTAAGAAAGTTTATAATTACACAGAAGCCATTAAAAAAGGTGACCGCACATAGGTGCCACTGCTCTAAACTTCTTTACCTTACAAGCCATTCCGTCCTTGTTCTGTTTGTTTTTCGCCATTTGGTGTGGGACCGGCCAGTGAAATTGTCCATGTTACCCTTGATGACTGTGTCATATCCTACCAACGGAAAAAGAAGATCAGCTAACCCGAGAGTGGGGGTGCTGGAGAACATATCTCTTAGGTTGAAGAACGCCCCCACCGTCTCACACCACGAGCGCCGCGAGCTGGTCCTCGACGGTGACGGAGGGCAAGACGGGCCTCCTCCCCACGGACGGCGCTGCTATGCTGAGCTCGGCAAGCGCGCACGGTGGCGTTGTTCACCACGACAAGGCGCGAGACAGCGATGGTGAAGGCGCGCGAAGGTCTCCTTGAGTGCGGCGAACGTTAACGACTCCTGGCAAGGGCGGTGGGCCGAACGGGACGGGCGGGGACGGGACGCGGATGCGAGATGGCGTGGAGGAGGTGGTGGTGGTGGTGGTGTTGGGTCGGCCGCCACGAGGTGGGCCTCGGCACGGGCAGGCTTGAGCCGGCGGGCGTGGGGTTCGGAGAGCCGAGAGGCGAGGAGGCGAGGAGAGCGGGTCCATGAGACGGCTAGGGAGAAGCGGGTCCATGACCACTAACGAGATTAGGGAAGCGGCGAAAGAAGACGAGAACGGGAGATATGTTCTCTCGACACAATGAACCTACACGCCTGGCGAGGGGCGGTGGCAGCGGATGCGCGCCAAAGGCAAATGGCGTAGAGTCGCGGAATATCCGCCGAGAGAAGAGGAGAGAGGGTGGGAGCTGAAAAACGTAGCTTCCATTGGCTCGCTTTGCTCGCTGTGGGCCACCGTTGCGCATGGGCGGAAGCCGATTAGAAGCGTCTGGTCGCCAGAAAGCCACATGCCGAAGCTAAAGAGCCATGGTGCGGGAGTGGGGCCGAGGCTGGGCCGTGGGGATGGAGCCGCTAGTTGCGGATGGCCGTGCAAGGCGCGTCAGTGGTTGAAGGAGATGCGGAATAGGATAGGCGTCGGTGGTTGAAGGAGATCCGAATAGGAGGCCGTGGCCTGGGGCTCTGGCGGAAAAGAGGGAGAGAGAAGGCAAAGGAAAGTGGGGGAGGCGTGATGAGAGGCGATGGGGGGGAGGAATGTTTTTGTGGGCGGAGGAAGGAGAGGGAGTGTTTTTGTGCGTAAGGGCAACATGGACAATTTCACTGGCCGGTCTCACACCAAACGGCAAAAAACAAACAGAACAAGGACGGAATGGCTTATAAGGCAAAGAAGTTTAGAGCAGTGACACCTATGTACGGTTATTTTTTTAATGGCTTCTATCTAGTTCCAAACTTTTTTAATGACGCACATGTAAAAGCCTCGAGAAAATTCGGAGCTAAGGGCCTGTTTGGTTTCCATAAGTCAGGTGACTTATTAAGTTAGGTGACTGAAAACCAGTGACTTATAAGTCATGCTTGTTTGGTTGCAGATGACTTATAAGCTCATTAAAGGTGTGGGCCCCACGTAAAAAAGGGTGACTTATAAGTTTTAAGCAGGGGTGAACCAACTTAAAACTTATAAGAGAGAGTGACTTATAAGTTAATGGTGTTTAACAAAATAAGTCATTTATTTTACTTTTTAACTTATAAGTAGGGTGACTTATTTGAAAATAAAGAGGCCCAAAGTAAAAGCTGGGGCGCATGTGTTGGATTAATAGAGCGGTGTTATGGGCTCATGGGAGACGGACAATTTGAAACCTTTTGGGGGAATTCGGCGGCGCCATGATCTTCATTTCCCGCTCGCTCTACCAAAATTGCGCATTGAACATCTCCTTTTAATTGGAGACCCACCAGAAACGGAAGAAATCCCCGCATAAGCCTCTCGCACCACGACAATCCAGCATTCCTTCATTTCGAATCTGAGAGCCTCCACGACCTAGCTTCATCCTTCCTTCCTCCGAGCTCGTCGCCGGTCACTTTGGATGGCCGCACCACCGGAGGGGAACGTCCGCTTCGGCGAGGGGAGGGCCGACGTGCTGGAGCCGCAGCCGCTGGAGGTCATAGCGCCGGAGGTCAAGGCCAAGAAGCGCAACCCGGCGCCCGGAGTCCGGGTTGTTGGTCGCCGGATCTACGATCCAGAGAATGGCAAGACCTGCCACCAGGTGAGCTAATCTGCCCGTCCTTCCTGTTCCCCTGCTTCTGATTTACGAGGTACTTAGATTTGACTCGTTTTGCTCCTCTGTTCTCTGCAGTGCCGCCAGAAGACAACGGACTTCGCAGCGGCGTGCAAGCAAGTCAAGAAGAAGGGTCCGTGCCCAATCAAGTACTGCCGCAAGTGCCTCCTTAACAGGTAAATAGCCATCCTCAATTTCTTCCCAGCAGGTGCAATTTCTTTCTCAGTGGTCTGGTTTCCTTAGGTACGGCGAGAGTGCCGAGGAGGCGGCCGGCAAGGAGGACTGGATCTGCCCTAAGTGCAGGGGCATCTGTAACTGCAGCTTCTGTAGGTGAGCCGTGCATAGATGATTTGGGGGTGCTGGTGCTCAGTTCAGTTGTCATGGTGGGGAATCTAGATCTTCTTATTTGTCTTGTGGGTGTCTGACCAGAAAGAAGAAAGGCGAGATACCAACTGGGATAATGGCCCACATCGCCAAGGCTTCTGGGTGCACCTCTGTCCATGATCTCCTTGAAAAGGGGTCAGATGTGGTGGCTGCTGCGCAAGCGATACTCAGGGTGAATGGTAGTGACAAGGTATTGCTGTTTTACTCTCTAATTCTATGTTGTGCCTTGCAATAATACTCTCTTGTTGATATGCTTTACTGACACACTGTTACAAACATGCAGCAGGGCACAAAGAGATCCCAAGGGACAGATGCTGCTGATGAGGTGGCCCCTGAAAAGGATGTAAATATAGGCATTGATCTCAATACAGTTCCAGCAGATGAAGGGGATGAAAATATAGGTGTTGATCTCAATTCACTTCCTTCTATTCATATCAAGAATAGGCAGAAGCTCAAGCACAGGGCAAAGAAGGATCCTGCTGATGAAACGTCACATGGTGGAGTCAATAGTGAACCATTGCAGATGGATGAGAACCCTGATTCGCTCAATAGTAACACTGTGCTACCCAGGGGTACCCCAGTCACAAACATTGCAGGTGCACAACTTGACGATGAGGATGTTGGGGCTGCAATTCAGTTTCTAGAATTCTGCCGTGCATTTACAGAGGTAGTCAAAGGCAAGAAAGAGTGAGCTTAATTTTATAAATATAATGGTGCATGCCTTGTTTTTTTTAACACTTGATTCTGTGTTCGGATATCTGAGAATTTGACTTTTGCCATGATTTTGCATTGTATGAACTCTAGCTGCTTAAGTAAGTTTGGGTTTTGATGCCAAGCGGAATCATAATTAAAATTAGAGGTTGCTAAAAGTTTGGAATCCCAGCCAGGCAAGGAGAGGTACTTGTGGGTGTTGGACTGAGGCATCTAGAACCTGTTTGTGGGGATGCAAACCATCAAGGGAAAGGGATGTTCGGGTTGGCGTGTGATTATGGAGCCTGTGGGTGGTGAGGCAAGATGTGAGAGAAATATGAGCTTTTCTTGAACTTACTGCTGGTTGATCTTGAGGAAATAGGAGCAGACGCACTGATAGCGCAGTGGTTGAGCACCTGAGTTGTGGAGCTCCCCACCAGGGTTTGATCCCTGGTGCTGCATGGTTGTGTGCCCACCTCTCTGGTTGAAACAGTGCAGATGGTTCCGTGGCTGCCAAAGAAGCACGCACGTGTGAGGTTCCTGCCTGTTCCGGGTTCGGTGGGCCCCTTCTTGAAGACTAAAGTCAACAGGACGTCTCTCCCCTTGATCAAGTCTGTTTTTAAGGAAATAGGGAGGTCCTGCAGCTGGTCTAGCAACCAGCCATCTTGTTTTGTTGCTTGGAAACCTTGATTACATGACTCTGAATTTAGTTTTGAGTAGCTCACACATAGCTTGTTGAGGCGCAGTTGTTACTTAAGGTGACCGTGCTTATTAGGCTTAAGTTGTGTCCAGAAGTGAGCAGCTCTATTGATAGTTTACATGGCCATCATTGTTAAGTCTATATTAGAAGCTTAGCCCATGAAACATCAAACAGAGTGCAGATGGGTATTCTAGGTTTAATGGGCACTCTCCCCAAGGGAGTGTGCCTCCAGGCAGTTGCCCAACCTGGATGGAACTTGCGCATATCTTGTAAGTTCTTAAAAGTGCCAATAATTTACTGTGTGTGTTGTCTGAACTTTTTTTTGTCTGATGCAGATCTTTTTGGTGTTTAAGTTCGCTAATTAAGGAACATAATTACCATCAGAGCATCACCAGTGTTTGAGTCAATTCATGGCCATATTAATTTGCATTGGCTTACCATCAGATAAGTAGGACCACGAAAAGGAAATAAAAAAATGCAAAAATACCCAGTATAACAAAAAGGATTTTCAAAAAGGCAAAGGCAAACAACATCTTGATTCCTTCCTAGGACCGTGCCTTTCGTTTCTTATACCTCATGAATCGTGCAGAGGAGTTGACCCTTCTCTCCTGTGTTTTATTTGACTACTCCAGTGGTCATGATTTAGTTCAAAGGTTCCAGACTGGCCCATGCACATTCGAGATGGCATAATCTATAATTCTGTCTTGTTTGTATTGTGTGCTCGTTTGGAGATTGAGGGTGCACAGAATTTAATGATACTGATACTTAACTCTCCTGCTTGTTCTAGAAAATAGTGCAAATTTAGTATTTTAGTTTGAAAACAGGCATATATGTTGGTGTTTTGAAGTCTACCATACATGTGTCTGTAGTTCTGCATGTTGTGTCTTTGTTCAAGTTTCAAGTCACTATAGATATAGTTATTCACAAAGATGGAATTTTCTTAAAGACATGCCATATCTTTTAATTTTCTTAAAGACATACCAATCTTTTAATTTATTTGAAAATTGATAAACATTTATAAAAACGATGAAAGTGCACTAGGACAAGGCATATATAGTGCACAATAAATGTAGAAAGTGCCATGTAATGTCAAGTGCATAATAATAGAATCTGTTTTTGATGCTGTGCTACAGTCTTATTTTATTTATTTTGATCTTTGACACATAATTATTCACCTTATGGATAACACAGACCCGGGGAATGAATTTTCTAAGAGAAAAAGGTACAGTGGCAAAGTTGCGGCTTCAACATACTTGCCTATAAGTTTAATATGTCTGCAGCATAAATGGTTAATGGAAAAAAGATATGATTCTTTTTTTATAAGACATTCATCATTAGTCGATGAAGCTGATGGACGGAAGTTATGCTTGTTCATTCTTCTTTTTGTTTATGTTGGTAGTTCGATGGCACATTTTTCTTAATGTTCTTTGTTGACAAAAGTACATTGCGTTATAACTTGTTCATCCAGATGAAAGAATCTGAGCTAAAAGAAGGCTAGAATTTGTCATACGAGGCTTAAAATATATCTTGCACTGATGAGTTGTTACATATCACTGTCGATTTAGCTGGCTACTCTACCTCTCCAATTGTGTCCAAACACTATAACAACCATTTTATGGCGAGCTAGTGACTATGAACCCTTGTCTATTATAGCAGTAGTATACTGCAATCTCTAGAACAAGAATAGTAGTGAAAGTATTTTGTTAGCTGCGACCTGTTACAGCATGAAAAGTTGTTCACTAACTAGAAGAACAGTGACTTTCTCTCTCTCTCTCTCTCTCTCTCTCTCTCTCTCCTTTGAAAGTTGATGTTATGAAAGTGCTCATCGTAGGAGTAATGCAAGCATAATACGTTATTAGTCGCCTAGTTGGTATATCCAGGCATTTTCACAAAAGTGTTAATTATTTTCTGCATATAGGCAATATGCAGAAATCAAACATTTATTATCATGGTGGAATGGAATCATCACTAAATGAACAGATACATTATACTAAAAGTGTTATAAGGTTCAAAATGATTTTTTTTGAGCCTGGATCCCTAGTATACAAGTTGTAGTATCTGAACTCTACTCAACGAACACACCACACACAAGCACACCCCTAGAACTACAACCTATACACATCTCGCGTCCTTCTGGAGATCACTGAAGCTGCATGGACCTCGTAGACGACGGGCACATCGTAGTCCCATTGTGGCGCCATGCGAATATCCAGGACCTACAGGAAACAAATCCGGGAAAAATCCCGAGGTGCGACACCCGAGTCGTCCCAGCCGGGAATCAAACTTGGGTGGGTGGCACTCCCACCGAGTGGCTTCACCACTGAGCCACTGGCTCGTCCGCAGGTTCAAAATGAATTAGGATTCTTTAATGTAGTCTTCATAAATTGTTTATTCTTTCCACTTAACATTTCAATTTCCCTAGCGTGAACACTCACTTTCATGACACATTAAATTATGTAATAACATCGAACATGTTCTTTCACACAGATTTTTCAAATAAAGAAAGGGCAACCAGAAAGAATTCTTCAAGATTTAGTTGGAGGCCGTGAACTTCGGTTGGTATCCTCAGTTGTTGCTGGGTTTCACATAAATTTGTTATCTGTCATTCGAGAAGGAAGGGGGAAGAAGTAAGTACAATCCAAGTTGATAGCTCCTTGCAAATTTGTTTTAACGTAGTTATTAAAAATAAAAATGTTTTGTCTCCAGGCCTCTGGCTTATACAAGAGATGGAGATGCATGGGTAATTGATGTTGGCAAATATATAAGTGAATCAGCATTTATATCAAAAGGATTTCCTCTCAACTATATCAATCAGGGGATATCAGGATATAAAAACTTGAGCCCTTCTTGTAAGCTGCGTGTTCTGAATTTTCTTTGTGATGAGACCCTCTCTACTGAGTGAGTAGTGTCTATTACATTTAGTAAAAATTAATATACTTCTGCCACTCTCTTTGTTCGTATTTTTTTGTTTTAACCCTCTATTGAGTAAGTAGTACTTACTACATTTACTAAAATTAATTCACTTCACTGCCACTTTCTTTGTTTTAGTTTTATTTTAGAAGGGAAAAATGTTTTTTATTATTCTTTTTTAGAACATAAAAAGTTTATATGACTCTGTTATACGTTTGCAGGAAATAAATTAAATTAATGTGGTAACACAAGTCTATAACATCACATATAAAATAATGGTGGAAATATATTATTATTCTATATTAATGATTTATTTACTCTGTTTAGCAAGCTGAGGAACTGGATTGACATGCAAAATGACATAGCTGCTGAACCAATGATTGCTGCTAGAGAAAAAGCTCGTGCTGCAAAAGAAATGGTATTCAGCTTAGTGAGCCTTCTCTTTCTAGGATCATGACCATAAAGCATTCTACAATACCTTTGTTTTGTTTCTTAGGAAAAGGAGCTAAAGGAAAGGCTAAAGGATAACATGGATAAAACAATGCTTTCACCAAATGAAGAAGCAGCCTTTAGCAGTGAAGAAAATAAGTATCTTATTTCCCAAATAAAGGAGGCACAGGAAGTCAAGCGTGCAGCCATAAATGGTCTGAACAATATGATTGGATATATCTAGAACTTTCCACTTTAAATTTGTTAGCTTTATGCAACTTTCTCAGTTCTCTATCTGTTTGATTAGTTGCAACTTTTATTTTATGTGTTTTCACACCACACTTCCTTTTTTTTTTCTCGAACACGATGGAGAGCTGTGTATCATTGCAGTAAAAGAAGGGAGTTACAACACAACCAAACACCTTGAAAAAAGATATTTACATTTGAGCTAGTTGTTTAGTATGAATGTTCATCTTTTGCTTCCCAGATATGGCAACTATGGAGAAGCAAGGAGGTCTTTGGACCAAGCCTCTGATGGTAGAGAAAGGAGTAGCATATTGGAAGCTAGATGGTTACTGTGATAACTCAGCAATATTGCTTCAAGGTTTGTTTGAAGTTCTTATGCAATAAGGTTTAATTTACTCTTGTAGCCTCTGGAATGCTACATTACCGATTTGTATATCATGTTTATGACAGAGTATGGTGATGATGAATTAATGGCAAATAAAGACAAGTGGTTTATGTTTACTGAAGACGAAGAGAAAGTAATTGAAGAACATGTAGCCACAAGGTGAGGAGTTTGTCTTGCCACATTTGGACGCATTTCTATCTTTCCAATGATGGTGAACTTCTCTTTTGTTGCTTGTATATCATGAAAGTTATTTGATGGAAACCCTATCTGTATTTTCTTCTGCTGTCGATCCTCCAATTACTGCTATCAAAGCTCATTTTATGTGGTGTTTTCATGATTAGACAGTCTGAAAGTAGCTTAGTAGCATCCTAACAAATGTGGCACACAATTCATTCCAGTATACCTGAACTATTGTGATAAATAAAGTTGAACATGTAATGAATGATTAGAGTATTCTGGCAATCATTCCTTATACAAATACCTTGCTTCCAGGAAAACAAGTTCTTGGAGCTCTGTTGAAAAGAATTTTATTTTTTCTGGACTTTAGGTTGACAGAATAATCACTCCTTTTTGCAATACATTGAACTTGATATCTTGACCTGTTTGGATAACTTCTGGGTTAAGAGCTAGTGCTTCAGGCTGTGCTTGATTGTCATTGTTGTGCTGTGATAGGTACTTGTTATTTTAGGTTTACACTTACCGCTAGAGCTGATTATCCGTATTACAGTAGTGTGTTTTGGAAATGAAGAGGGCATAGTAAAACAGTATGGGATTCGGAGTGATGGGACTGTGAGCTGAGTCCTGAATAATTGGAAGGTGGCATTCTTCATTCCAAATATATTACAAATCTCCCTATTTATAGGGCTCCCTGATAAATAATATAAAGTATTGAACCCAATCTTAAGCAGGGTAATCTTTTTTTTTTGAGCCAGGAAAACAGCAGGGGAGGCCCCCACTGTTAGAAACCAGTGTAATCTTATCCCTGCGTTTGAGAATAAATGTAATGTTACCCTGGCAACCATATATTTCCTAACTTAAAAAGCTAATTGTTTATTAAGAGAACTTGAAGCATGTCATTAGACAAGAAATTCTGTTATCATCTCACAGGATGAAGTAATGCACACACTATTCTACTCCCTCCATTCCAAATTATAAGACGTTTTGGCTTTTCTAGATACATAGATTATGCTACACACTTAGATGTACATTATGTCTAGATATACAGTAAACACAATGTATCTAGAAAAGTCAAAACATCTTATAATTTGGAATGGAGGGAGTAGTTTATTGGGTGTATAAAAGCCTCATTTGATCAATT
The DNA here is from genome assembly GCA_904845875.1 of Miscanthus lutarioriparius. NCBI lineage: Eukaryota > Viridiplantae > Streptophyta > Magnoliopsida > Poales > Poaceae > Miscanthus > Miscanthus lutarioriparius. The sequence goes on along the minus strand of CAJGYO010000007.1, from coordinate 56,156,077 downwards.
ATTATCTTCTTTTAATATCTTTGAGAATGGTGGATCCTATCTTTACTTCCATTCTAAACTAAACCTTCTTATAGAAGGTTACTGCTAGAGTTGCCAGTAGGATGAGCGCTATGTCGTCAAAATATAGATATAGGAGTGATTTTGCTTGGTTTGGAAGTATAGACTTGTAATTAACAAAATGCAAGGAACAGGCAGATCAAATTATTACCAGAAAAGGAAGAATAATAGTATTAACATGGCAGATCAAATTAATGCCTACCTAAAGTCCCTGTTAAATGAAGTTGAGTCCCTATTAAAAATGTCTAATCATAACAAATGAAACATCAATAATGTAGGATTTTCATGGACAATCTAAACTGTTAGAACATTTGTATCTTCAAATAGAATATTAGAATAATGACCTATCTAATGATATAATTATTTACCAAAAGTACCTTATATATATTTGGTCAAGGTTAAATTTTTTTGACTTCTTGGGAAGTGAGAATGACACTTTATTGGGGCGGAGGGAGTACCTCCCTATGAGTCCAACTTAAACAAGGAACCAACTAAACCTGAACCTAAACAAACCGGTACATAATGCGCGGACTCCCTGTCGTGACGTCGGTCTCTGGTCGCGCCCCTCTGGTGTGGGTGCATGTGCTGAGCCGCTTTGGTCTAGGTGTTTCCTCTTCTTTCTCCTTGCATAAGCCTTGCCACACATGACATTTCTCCCTGCCTGCACAAACCTGAACTTCGTCACTGTCATCCACGATGCATTCTTTGCAAGGTGACCTTTTCGGTGTACTAGGACCTTGAATGCAACGGGTGAGGCGTGCTTTGATCACTGCCACTAGTTCAGCACAAGCACGACCATGGTTGATTGCTGGCACTGGTGGTGTCGACGCAGGAGGCTCACTCTTGTACGCCTTCAGCAATCCAACATGAATACATCATGGACCTTTGCACCTGCCAGCAGCTGAAGACGAGGCAATGTCGCCTATCTGCTCTAAGATCCTGAATGGACCATAGAATTTAGGTCCCAGTTTGCTCCTGCCATATACATCCAATGATGCTAGTGGATGGTGATATGGAAAGTCACCTCTCGATGATGCTTGTCATATTGAGACTTGTGGTACTGCTGAGCTTGCTCCAATCTTTCCCTGATCTCCACCAGGAACTCATCAGTCTTGAAGTTGCTGCTTAGCAGCCGGAAGGTGTGCTTCACCGGCTCATAGAACGTAGTGAAGGCGAGTCTCGCCCAAAGAGGTAACTGTTGCAGCCAATGCCTTGGTCGGTCTCCAGTTAAGCAGCGAAGATACATCGCGATAATTTTATTAGTGGCTTCTGACTGACCGTTTGACTGCGGGTGGAAGGCAAAAAACATGTTGTGGTGAACCCTGGCTAATGTTAATAAATCGCGCCAAAAGGTGCTTGTAAAAACTTGGTCTTGATCACTGACAATAGAACTCGGAATACCATGGAGCCGGACATTATCAACAAAGAATGCCCAAGCTAGTGAGTTCGATGTGTAAGGGTGTCCCAGGGCAATAAAATGTGCTGATTTAGAGAATCTGTCCACTACAGTTAAGATGACTGACTTCCCACTGACGCATGGTAATTCCTTGACAAAGTCTGGCAATATCGGACCACAACACTGATGGTACTGGCAGGTTTTGGAGTAGTCCGGCTGGGCACAGCTGCTCAGTTTTGTTTTGCTGACAAGTAGTGACGAATCAGTGTTCTGTCACCAGAGATGCAGAAATCAGCATGCAACCTATGAAGCGTCTTTTGAATACCTTCATGCGCTGCTGCTATTACTGTCTGCGCCCAATGTGATGTTGCAGGCACAAACACTTTGTTGTTTTTAAGCAACAACCCCTCTTATCTCCTGCCAACCTTCCACGTATGCTGTTGCCTTTGCTCTACTATCTCCTAGGACCGTGTGGATATCATTGGACACGACTAGCCTGGGTGTCGATAGTGCCTGGCAGGCGGCCGACTTCTCAGTGCCATGGTGGGATAGTGTGTCCGCCACCACATTGGTATATCCCGGTTTGTATTCGACTGAGAATTCAAACCTGAGAAGCTTGCTAGCCTACTGGTAATGCGGAATGGTTACCAATCTTTGATTGAGCAGGAACTTCAAGCTCCAATGATCCGTGAGCATGACAAATGGCCTCCCCCAGAGGTAAGGTCCCGAATGGCGAACAACATGGGCAAGACCTATTAGCTCACGCTCGTGTGCTGCTAATTTGGCGTGCCTGGGTGTGATTGGTCGGCTGAAAAATGCTACTGCTTCTCAGCCTAGCCCCGAAGCACGATCCCAATGCATCACACTTAACTGGAAAGTCCATGGAGAAATCTGGCATTTGTAGGATAGGAGCCGTTGTGAGGGCACGCTGGAATTCCTGGAACGCGCTCACTGCCTATGCTGTCCAGCTAAACCCCTCCTTCCATTACAGCTTTGTTAACGGCGCAGCGATGATTCCAAAGTTCTTGATGGACCGGCGATAGTAAGTTATTGACCAGTGAGGCCAAGAAAACCTCACACTGCACGTACCGTCTTTGGTTTGGGCCAAGACAGAATTACATGGACCTTAGCTTTGTCCATGGCGACAATGGCGCTGATGGTATGGCTGAGATATCCCATTGAGTGCGCCCCAAAGGAACACTTGGAGCGTTCCTCAGTGTTCACATAACTAGTTGAACATGCCGCAGATGCTCGAACCAGGATGAACTGATCAGTATGTTGTCAAAAAAAAAAAAAAAAAAACTACCATGTAACCTTGTTCATCAATGCCTGGAATGTTGCCAAGGCGTTCATGAGTCGGAAAGGCATTACTAGAAACTTGGGGCTGATGTGTTCTGAATGTGTACTTCCAGCAACTCTTGGACAAACGGTATTGGGAGCTGGTCTTTAATCATATCGACGTTGAGAGCGCGATAGTCGATGCTCATGCGCCAAGATTTGTCTTGTTTGTTGACAAGCAATGCTGCAGAAGAGAAGGTGTGCCGAATGATCCCTTGACGCAGCATCTCCGTGCACTAGCGTTCAAGCTCATCTTTCTGAGTGCAGCCTGATTTCGTGACTAATGTTGTGGCTAGCAGGTGCTCCATCATGTTGCTGGATTCAGCCAGCAATGTGTTAAGGTGGGTTGCTGAATCTCTATCGAGCCCAGTCCATATGATGCGGCGTCACCCTGACATAAACATAGTGTTTGCTCTGTGAAGATCCACAGAATTGGACCCAACCCAAAGTGCCCAGGAATTGCAGCCTCCAAAATGACATCATGGCCACCCAAAGGCATGGCATAGCAGTCCATGACGAAATTCTCAGACCCGATCACCACTGCCATGTCTGGGAACATACTCGGGCAGTCCACGGTGACACACATCCTGTGCGTGCTGTGTATCCGGAGGCCGAGCTGGCAAGCGACATCTCCGTCCACAAAATTGTGTGATGACGCAGAGTCAAGCTGAGCAGTGAGGTGAACTAGACCAAAATAGATTCCAATCCTTGTAGTTCTGAATGTGGAGATCTCCAGTGACTGCCTGAAGCAAGATTTCTGGTGTCTCGGTGTTTGCCAAAGTCGTGATGTCCACAACCTCCTTACCGACATCTTCAGGCATGATCTCTAGCACGGACACACATTTGCACTTGTGTCCATACACGAATGTCTCATCGCAATTATAACACAAGCCATCTGCATGCCTCTGGGCCATCTCAGCTGGTGTGAGGTGCCGCTGTGGGTGTGTGGCTACTAGCGGCCCAGCGGCTTAGAAGAAACCGAAGACACTGATGCAGATCCTGAGGCCGGTGTGCTCACAACAGGCGACAGTTGTGTTCCTCGGAAAGGTCAGTTTCGCTGTCCCGAGTCCACTAGCACAAACTGGAGGCGCTGTTCATATGCATGTGCATGCATGACGGTGTCATTTAGGGTCTCTGGCCTCCGCAATGCCACATCTGTTTTGAGGGGGTTCTCAAGACTGGCTGTGTACAATTCAATGAGTTGGGACTGCATCAACTCGGGGTCGCGGCATGAGAGGGACATGAAGTGGTCACTGTAATCCTCCATAGACCTTGTGCGCCCCAACAACTTCAATTCACCAAGTGGCGTGTCTGTCATGGGAGGACCGAAGTGCTGATGAACCATTTGGACGAAGCGACGCCAGGCGACATGCTTCCCAACAGCTCAACAAATCTGTGCAACGACGCATACTACACTTGCTTGTCATCTGGAGTTTGCTGGCCCCTGAAGAAGGTATCACATCTGTTGAGCCGTGGCACAGGGTCTTCTTTGCTATTGTAAGTTTAGAAATCCAGCTTTGGCCTAGGGTGGAAATTGTCATCGTCGGTGGAATGCTTGGACGATCCTGACGAGTGAGACGGCTTGCCGAGGATACCGGTGCTGGAGATGACTGTGACCTGTGCGGCTGCTTGTTGGTGGTGGAGCCGTGTTCTAGCTGAGAAACGGTGAGGTTGAGGGCGCAAACCTGCTCAGCGTGCGTGACGTGTGGTCTCTGGCCGCGCCCCTCTGGTCTGGGCGCGCGTGCTCAGCCCCTGTGATCTGGGTGTGTCCTCTTCGTCTTCCTTTCTTAAGCCTTGCTAGACATGGCATTTTTCAGTCTGATTTTTTTTTTCTGTGTCATCTTTTGTTGCTGCATATTTTCTAATAGCTGCATGTACAGGGTGGGTGCTGCACTAGAAACACAACTTACAAAATTCTAAAACTACAGACTTCCAACTATGTTGATACTAATGCATTTAATGGCTTATCAATTTGATATATTTCCTGAATTGTTATCCTATGTAGGAGGCACAGCTGATTGGGAGATGAGCTGTACCTGCATATTAAGGATCAAATAGCAATGTAGAGGATCATGTAAATTGTTCTGCTGCATGCATTTTGTGTAATCCACATGCTGCACTCTTGCTGATGTGATATCATAAAACATAGGATAAGTTACAGAATAGGCTAAAATGATCCTTGCAAATGAAAAATGGCTGTTTATTTCCAACTTACCGTTGCTTTTATCATTTGAAAATGTCTTACTACTTTATTACTTTTGAGTTTTAATCATCTTTTACCGCTTTGCTCAGTTGATGGCCTAAATAGTTGACATTGTGTTTCTCCACCTTCACATAGTGCTAAGATTAATTTCTATTCACACATTTTATTGTTACTCATCTGCAATCCGATTGTAACTGGTTATTGTAGGTCCAGACATCAGATGAGGAAGCGTATCAGAGTATAATGTTCTACTGATTTGAGTCTCTGGGTTGTTGAACTCACTGAAGGTATTTGTACTTTTGGGTCTAATGATTTGCATCCATCATCCATACATAATGAATTGGTATCGCATATTCATACCCTAACATAAAAATAATAAGAACTTGAATTCTTATCGATACTGGAACTCAACAGAATTTATTGACCTTATACCTCACTAAATGACAAATTTTCTTGTTACCTGTCCAGAACAAATTAACGGGTGCGTTTGTAGCTTCTTTTTCGGTTAAGGGTGTGGTGGGTGGCGTTTGTGTTTTGTATTACCCTTTTTTCTTCTTAATGCAATGATACACAACTCTCCTGCGTATTCAAGAAAAAACAAATTATTTTTCTTTATTTATCCGTTCTTTGTATTTATTGTAAGTGGTAGGAGATACAATGGCAATGCTTTTTATTTGTGGTAGCCCCTAGATATCTGTTTGGGAGCAACCTATCAATTCAAGATTCAACATTGTTTTTACTTATTAGCTCTTTTGCATATATTGCCATTATTTCTACCTTGTACTGACTTGCCTAGTTTTGGGCTAGATTGCTGGGCAACCTTTTCTTTTTGTATAGATATAGAGCCCTGATTAGTTGTCAGCATTATCCTATATCCAACCTTATGTAGTGTAGATGTTCATGTTTGGTTGCCTGTAGAGGCTCTTGTGCAGGCTTATGTAGCATTAGCTAGTACGCTGGATTTGATCATATTAGTCAATGCAGATTTGCATAAGCTGATGGGAAATACAAAAATAAAATATTCCCACTTCCGTACCTCTACTAGATGAAAGGCTAGTAGCTCTGTTGGCAACCGAGCTCCCTGCAGAGGTGAGCAATTAGCTCACTCACACCCACACTCACAACTCATAGCTAGAGGTAGAAGAGTTGAGAACAGAACACACACACAACACAAACACAAGTTTGCTAGTGTAGAAACCAAAGGTGCCCAAGTGGCTTCATGAGGATGTCCGCGAGTTGTCGGTCGGTCTTGACGAACTCTAGGACGAGTTGTCCTCCATCGATGCAATCACGAAGGAAGCGATACTTCATGTCGATATGTTTGCTCTGGTTGTCGAGGACGGGGTTCTTGGCAAGGGCAATGGCAGAGAGTTAGCTGGCGAGCTTCCCTGATGAGCTCGCCTAGCAGCCGGTGTAGCCACATCCCTTGGCATGCCGGCGTGGCCGCTGTGATGTACTTAGCCTTGCAGCTCCACCACCTTCTGCTTCTGCGATTGCCACACGATAGGGGACGGGCCGATGAAGACGAGCATGCTGGAGGTGTTCTTCCACCCATCAATGTCGCCCGCCATGTCCGCGTCACTGAAGCCTTTCAGTCGCAGCCCTACTCCGCCGGTCTTGGGGAAGACCATGCCTTGATCGGCTGTCGCCTTGATGTAGCGCAGCAGGCGCTTCACCGCGGCCCAATTATCCTCCCGAGCATCCTCCATGAACTTGCTCACTTACCTGACAGCGAACGAGATGTTCGGACACGTCAGTTAGGTAGCGTAGCCCGCCGATGATGCTTTGGTAGAGCGTGGCATCCACCTTCGCTGCGGTGCTGACCTTCGTCAGCTTTAGGCTCTCCATCGACATCATGCACGGCTTGCAATCTGCCATGCTGCTTCGCTCCAGTAGCTTCGCTGTGTACGCGCGCTGACATAGGGTGGTGGAGTCCTTACCTTGCTTCACCTCGATGCATGTGCATAGGAAACGTTGAGAACTATTCTACTATTTTTTGTTTGGACAAATCCCACCTAATTGCATGTGCATAGGAAACGACTTTAGTGGCCGTTATTCACAGTTATAATCAATTTGTTTTCACTATATATAAACCATTGGCTTGTTATGATTCTCATCAATCTATTACAACTATTTGTGTATACTAATGACATGCTTATGTTGAACTAATTTTGCTCTTTTGTTGAAACTATTGATGTCTTTTGACAGGTGGATGGACTATGCCTTAGGTTGCCTTAGTTGAAGCTTGAAGCCTCATAACCGATAGCATTTTGCTACAGAAAAAAGGTTGTACAAGTAGACAGGAGCCAAGCATTTAAAATCAAACTTGCCATATTTTGGCTGGATGAGAACACAGGCAAGCTTACGTATGCAGTTTCTCAGTACCGATTTAGGCAGAAGTTTGCCGTGTGCTGCTTTACGTGAAAAAGTAGCGTTGTACTTGAATTTGTCATGGTGCAATTACAACTGTTGTAATTAGTATTTCTTTGGTAATCTGTAGCAACAACTAAATATCGATATGGATTTTGCAATTTTGTTAGCTCTACAGCTTACCCCAGTTTTCACGTATCCTGAAATAATGTTTGCTAATGTTTTAGATACTCCACAAACAGATATGTTTTCACACGTCGAATGAGTTCAAAGTTCATGCAACCGGTCACAGTAATTTCTCCTCCGCCCTGCAGTCCGGCACCCTCTTGTAGTGATGAACCGGATTGATACAGACGGATATCAATGATTCTATATTTTATCCCATCTTAGAATTGGATATGAGCCACGTAGGATACATTGGATATTGACATCTATCCTATATACACATCAGAAATATGATTTTGAGTATTCGGATGCTGTTTGGATATTAAATGTTCGGATTTAGATATATATGGTTTTGATCCTTTCTGGACAGACGGGTATCATGAAGTATTTGCTTTCGTTTTCATCCCTATTGTCTCGGAAGTGCTGCTTCTCTGGCACGCTGCTTCCTAGAGACGTAGGGCTGCTTGGTTGGCGAAGTGGCTTTGCCTTGCTGCATCGGCACAAACCACGATGAGCTTGCTTGCTCGGGCGAGCCGATTCCTCTCACAGGAGCGAGGCAAATCTTGCCCGCACAAACATCCTCGGTCGGCAAGGCGTAGCAGTGCCCGTCAAAGGAACCAGCAGGCAAGATTTGCCTTGGCTAGACCTGACCGTGATCTCGGCCTGACTTCCTAGCACAAAATTAGGCTAAACAAATAGATTTACACAATCGCAAACAAGTACTCCCACCATTTTAAATTATAGGACATTTTGACTTTTCTATATATATAATTTTTGCTATGTTTTTATATACACACACTATGTCTAGGTATATTATAAAAGTAATGTATTTAGAAAAATCATAACGTCTTATAATTTAGAACGGAGGGAGTACTTACTTGGTTCAAAAAAGAATGTAAATCTAAAGTACATTAAGTGTCACTAACGGTATATAAAAAACATCAATATTTATGATGTTAAATAAGTATCATTGAATTTGTTATGAGATATATTTTTATAATATAATTATTTGGTGTTATATATTACATTCTTCTATAGACCAAAGGAGTATACTATATCCGGTTCATTAATGTTTTCTGATCCAGCATAGATCAGGTTCGAACGTGAACCGCTGCCTGCACTCTCAGCTATGGAGCCAGCCACAGGCTTGACATAAACAAGTGTGGTTTTGGTATCTCCGGAGTCAGGCCGGTGGGTGCCTTTTGCACCACGTCAAGCATGCAGGTCCAAATGCTATTTCAGGTAGATAATTGAGTTCAGGTTGGATGCCGATGTTGTGGCTGGGGTGGACACAAGCAACCAATTAGGCACGGGTGAACTATCATGAAATTGTATATCATCTTTTGATCCAGGTTTTATGGATCAGTTTAGATGGATTGGATTGGGGGATTTGCTTGGTTCTAAGGATAATCTAGGTCACCATCATCCAAATATCCTCCCATTCACTGAGACGGTCCCTGTTCTCTGATCAGGTTCATCTAGATTGAGGCTTTGATCTTTCTTGCTCGCTTGCTGCGGTAGAATGGTGAGGTTGTTCATGGTTTTGGCGTCTCAACGCTTGAGGTAGGCTCCACAGTGGCTGTCTTAGAACCTGTGCATAGGGTTGAAAAGGGATGGGTAATGCCACACCCCGAAAACTGATGCTCGCGTCGCCCATGGTGGTGGGTGGATCTAACCCCCAACGCTGCTGCTACCCTCTAGTTCCTCCCCGCGGCTTCACCGCTGGAGCCGGATGCCGGAAGTATGCGCAGCGATGAGGATGGCAGCAGCGAGGACTTCTTGTCTCCTCTCTCCGCGGTGCTCTTGTAATGGCAGCTGCCGCAAGGCCGTGCTTCAACGACAAAGCTTGCGGTGTTGGGCTTTCCTAGGCTAGCCATGGCTGGATCTACTCCATGGCTGGCCAGATAAGACGCTGACGAGAGTCTAACAAAGGAGTATTTTAAGTCGTTGGAAAAGAGGAAGCTGATCGACGAACCTCCCACCGATCCTAGGGGCTCGGATCAAGGGCTATACCCATTGGGTATGCTCGCGCGCATCCTTTGGAAGGAGTCAGGGCGAGCCCAAGCACCCCCGTTGCCACCGCTCAAGGCTCGAGGGCTCGTCCACGGCCCCGGCTGACGAGCGATGGTGGCCTGACCCAGCGCGCTCGGACCAGAGGCTAGGCGGCAATCGACGTCCTGAGCCATCGGCCAGGATCCGGCTCAGGATTGACGTGTATGGAGATGCTACACTATCTGCCTGTTCAACGGACACGAGGCCCTGTTGGTTTTTGGTGGTCCTTAACTCTAATATTTTGTCTACCAAAGTGTATTAAAGTGACAACATTCCATAATACATTATAGCAAAATATTATTTTATCTAACAAGTTCCACGAGCTTTGGTACTCTCACTTGTTTTTGCAGGATATTTAGTTTTTCACGGAACAAAACTATCTCAAATGATAAAACGGAGTACACTATTGCGAAGAGCTCATCGAGCCCATCAATTGATATATTTGGAGCTCGGGATAAAAAGATATTAATTGTACAAATAAAAGATGAAAATCCACGTCTGCAACAGTAACCAATCAACAGCACCAGGCGGGCCCCGCAAAACAGTGCCATGCAGCGTATGCGCTGGGCACCGACGCTGGCCAGGTGGGCCCCCGCCTGGCACCCCACCTCGGTGACAAGGCCAGCAGGCAGGCCCAGCATGCCGCAGCCTCTACCGGCTGGGGGTGCCGTCGACCGGCCCGGCCCATCACGCGGGGACACGTGGCGCCGGTGTCCCATGCCGCGGCATCCACGCTCGGGCACACGCGTGTCCGCAAGCGCGAGCGAGCGTGGGTTTGACCCGTCTGGGGCACGTGGCGGGCCAGGACAGGCCGTCCGACCATTTTTGGCGCGAGCGCCCGCGGTTGTGTCCGCGCGGGAGGAAGCTGAACCACGCGGTATTGCTCCCGGCCGGATGCGTGGCGACACAGGAGAGGAGGAGCGAGGGGTGGCGCAGTCCGCTCAGCCTGGGAGCGGATGGGCCGCGGATTTTCGCCGGTTCAGCTGACTAGGCGCCGGATTTCTCTCCAGTTAATGCAGACAGCGCACAGATCGACCGGTTTAGCTCCGTTCAGGGCCTTAATGGCCGGTTTTGCTCCGGTTTTCAGCACAGGTCGATGGGGAATTAATGTGCCGACCTGGAGAGGTCGGTTTCCACCTCCAGGTGGCGCCCAAAGAGAGGTGGACCTAGGAATATTCCATGGATTATTCCCTCCTCTCCGACTATAAAAGGAGGCCACCTCCCCCTCACTTTGGACACACCTCAAGGAGCAATTCTATTCTATTCTTCAAGATGTAATAGTAGTATAGCTTAGTTGGGAGTTAGGGAGAGATACTCAAGTTTTGGAGAAGTCCTCGGAGGTTCGGTATAATTTTGTATCGCTCCTTTGTAAGACTCAAGTATAAATATATTTATCTTCTCTATTTACTGAAATATCTTTCATGGTTATCCAGTTCACGCCTTAGTGGTTTAGCTAAGCATGGTTAGTATAGTGGTTCTACACCTTAGCATGGGATCTCTGCTCGACCGAATGCTCTAGTTATAGTACTTGACTAGAGTAGTAATCGATAGTGTAGACGTGGTGTCTAGACTATAGATTAACTGAGTTTGCGTCCAACCCCATGGATAATTGTGGTAGCCTCGGAGGTGACAGCTCTGACCAGGCCTTTGTAATCCACCATGTTCGGGTTGGTGTTTTCATAGAGCTTTTGGCAGCCTGACCCTGATCACCCCTTCCCAGTCTTTTCGTGGATCGGAAAGGAACTGCTGCTCCAAAGTGCTATGGTGTGATCGCTATGCTTTACCCTTTGTTTAGTTAATCCCTTTGGTCTACTCTAGAATAGAACCACAGTAGTAGAGAAGTATAAAGGAACCTTGAACTCACTTGTTGTCCTCCCAGCTTAACTTGTCTACTCTTTTATCTTACCATGGAGTTTCCCTATGTGTGTCATTATACAAAAACCCTATCTTTATCACTTAACCCCACATTAGTCTAGTCGGTATACGAGTTAGTAGATACATGATGGTTATTTATCAACTTCTTTAACTATTGTTTCCCTGAGAATAAATACGATACCCTAAAATACTCCCGGGTGAAAGCTATAACGGTATCCGTGCGCTTGTGGATTTCTCTGTTTGCGTTAACAAATATCAACAAGATTTCTGGTGCAGTTGTCGGGGAACACAAACCTGGTAGCGACGCTAAGAAATGCCAATATTGGTGACTCTCGGCAGGGTCACGCAACGGGCGTGACACATCAGGGCAAGTGACTCCACCAACTCTAGGGGCAAAGGGCTCCAGAGTCCACTCGTCAGCCCCTCCAGGCGGGGGCTTCTTATGCTCCGAGGAAGCCTTGAGAAGGCTCACTCATGGGAGGCCGCGTCATAGCAGGCAGCCCCTGGTAATCAGGTGCCAGAACGGAGGTAGTATCGTCAAAGGGCGGTTGTGGCACTGCCGGCTCCCCCTATAGAGTTCCTTTTGAAAGCTATAAGTTCTATACTTCTAGATACAAACTACAGTGGGATTGGAACAAGGACTCGTGGAAGATCGAGATCCAAATTGCTAATTGCTTGATTCATTTACCTATGCTATGCTTGCAACTGCTGAGTCTATTGATCACATTTATCATTCTTCTATAAAATGCTTTTATGCAAAATCAATTGTGCTCCTTGCTAATATCCAAATGCATACTCCTTATTTAGGCCCTGTGTTGGTTGAGCTGTGGCTTTTGGAAAAGCTGTTGTGAGCTGTGGGCTGTGAAAAAGTTGCTGTGGAAAAGTAGCTGTGGGAAAAGCAAAAGGCCGTTTGGTGGAACAGTTGTGGCTTTTAGAAAACACCTATGAGGGGACCCCACATGTCATTCACATCCACCCCACAACTCTCTCCAACTCTCACTGACGAGTGGACCCGCTTGTCTCTTCTTCCTTGTTCCTCTAGTGTCTATGGTCGGGATCGGCCGGCTCGATTCCGTCAGCTGTGGTGGGTAGCCAGCAGAGAGAGGCGACACCAAGGCTTGCCTCGGTCTATGCGCACCTGCAGAGCGGTGAACCACGGGTGGAGGCGCCCTGGCAACGAGAACTAGCACCTTGGAGCTATGCTTCCATGGCAGAGAACTAGAGGGAGAGAGAAAAGAGAGCGCTCGGCTTCCGGTTGCGCGCCCCTGAGGTCTCCAGCTGCGCGCTCAAGTAGACTAGGTTGTGGCGGACCGCCCGCATGCCCCCACGGCCTTTGGCTGCACCCCCGAGCAAAGCAGGTCACCTATCACCGGAGCAGAGCAGATTCACGCCGGGGCAGGGGCTCTCCTACCGGAAGGCATCGCCCTGGGCGTGGCTGCCTGAGGGGTGGCGGCCTAAGCTTGCCCGCTCATCGACGGCTTAGGTGCGCCATAGGGTCATCGCGCGTGGAGTATCGGTCAGGATGCGTGGAATCCGTGAGGCCATCCCCAGTCATGACGATGAAGACGAATTGTTCACACGCGATTGAAGAAAGAAGGGGAATAGAATGAAACGGTATCTACATAACCGGTGGTAGGTGGGTAAATATTTGGTCCAAAAGAAGGTGAAAGCAGGGGAGACCTGCTTTCAGTTTTGTACTAGAGCAAAAGTTGTTTTTGGGCAAAAAAGCAAAAATAGGTTCGAAAGCCCAACCAAATAGGGCCTTATTATATTGGGTAAGTTTTTGCAGAGACAATTGAGTACTCACCATTTAGTAATCTTGAGTTTTGTAGGTAATGCCGCTCTTGTGCATGGTTTCTTCTACGCACTAGGAGGACCAAGAGTGGTAGCGAGGCCATGCCTCGTAGATGTGTGGCTATGGCATTGTTGACATTTTTTTAATGTTGTTACCAAGTTTGTGTCCCCGGCAACGGCGCCAGAAATTCTTATTGGCATTTCTTAGCGACATTACCAGGAATGGAGTCCATCCCCGGCAACGGGGCTAGAAATGCTTGTTGGTGTTTCTTAGCATCATTACTAGGATTTGTATTTGTTGATAGTAGTTATCATACATATTTAATCATCAATTAAACATGTATAAGGGCATAAATGAATCACCAATGTAGACTTAGGGGTTTAAACTGACAAATTCCATGAGTTTTAGTGAATATGTGTTTCTAGCCGGATTTAATCAGAAAATCGCTGAGGAGGACCTAATTGTCAGAGGAAAACATGAAATCCTGCCATGGTACCTACGTGGGAAGACTCTAGAAGGATCCAGGAGCCACATCACCAAAGTAGAGGACTAGAGGATGACATGTGGGGCTGCTCGGCCGCACTGTCAGGCCGCCTGGTCCCCTATGGGCCACCTATCAGCCTTGTCGCTATGTCGGTTTCCCACCGCCTCCTAGGGTGCATCTCCACCGTTGCTTAAGTCGGTTTGATCAAATGGCTCACGTTGGACCCTCAGGGCTATATAATCTAGCCCCTACCTCTCCCTCCAGGCATAAGCCTCATTTGATCCTAAGAGTTGAGAAGCCAGAAACCCTAATTCATATATCCACCAGGATCAGGGCTAGCAATCAAGAGAAGATTAGTCTTCGATAGGGTCTAGTCTTGTATTAGAGATAGAGAGATAGAGTGAGAGGGAGGAGTTTTGGAGGAGTCCCGACCTGTCGGTGCTTTCTCTACGGCTTGTACCCTGGTGGAATCAAGTTCTTCTTGAGCTTGCTTCTAAGGTTTCTCTGGTAATCGACTTCTAATTCAAGTAAGCATCTTGTTCATATTATTCTTTAGGTTTGTGACTCTCTTTTGAGTACTTTAATCCTTGTAGCTCCTAGGTTAAAGTAGTATTCGTAGTGTAAGCATGGCGCTTAGACTCGGTTACTCGTGGATGTACCCTATTTTTTGGATCGGTGGTAGCTCGTGAGGGTGACTCTTATAGCCTCATTGAATCCTCTGTAGTCCACCTCCCGTTAGTAGACCTAGCAGGACTTTGTTACTATAGGAAACATACTCTGCTTGTGTTTTCTCTAGTAATATCCCTAAAATTGAATAATAGAAGACAAAGCTTACTGAAGTTAGAACTAGAAGACCTTAGTTGTCTCCTCTACGCTTCTATTATCTAGCCTTGATTGTGAAGTTGGGTTAAGTTAGAATCAGTTATTCTTACCCCCGTTCCTTTGGATTTGATATAAAACTGTGTTACTCTCGGTGAAGTGCTACAATGGTATAATATATGTGCGCTTGTGGATTACTCTGTATGCATTAATTTATACCAACAAGCATTTCTGGCGCCGTTGCCGTTGAACGGTTGCTGAGTTAACTTTGAGCCTAGCTTAATCTTGTACTATACTTTTATCCTTTTATCTTTTCTTTCCTTTTTACCATGGATCTAGAATCCACCCCTATCTACCAATATGGTGCACCCACGGGCACAAGCCTACAACCACAAGAATCTTCAAAGCCTATCCTAACACCTGGCTATGAGCTACGCCCACGGTTAATCAACATGGTTCAAGATCAACCCTTTTCAGGCGAAGTTGATGAAAACCCCTATTCTCACTTAAATGAGTTTGAGCAAACCTGTGCATGCCTACGCATTGAGGGCATGTCAGATGAAACCTTACAATGAAAGCTCTTTCCCTTCTCTTTGACGGGAAAAACTAAACGTTGGTACAATCTCACCATTGAGAGTAGACAAGGAGATTGGGAAGCCCTATGCTATAGCTTTTGCTTCCAATTCTTTCCCATCTCCAAGGTAGTCAGATTTCGTTTAGAGGTTCTATCTTTTAGACAAAAGAAAAAAGAATCTCTAGGCATGGCATGGGAACATTTTAATACTCTCATTAAAACTGGCCCTAACCTTGCCATTCAAGACCCTATTTTTCTTCAACACTTTTATATGGGTCTTAATAGGAAAACCTCAAAGCGTCTTAATACGGCCTCAGGAGGCTCGTTCTTGCATGTCTCCGCCAATATGGGGAGAAGCATTCTTACTAAAATCTTAGAGGACGTCCCTGAAGAAGTAGAAGAGAAGCCATTAGAGGAATCCCAGATAGCTGAATCTGAATCCATAGAAAACCCTTCACCAACTTCAGCTATCTTAGATCCTGAACCACCGGAAAAGGCGGAAACTCCAATTTTGGATTTTATGCTTGAATTCGAGGATGAACTTTTTGATGAATATAGAAATACCTCGAATTACCATACTATGAGGAGACCCTCATAAGTCTAGGAAACCATCATCTCATGAAGAACCTTTAGACCCTTCTGAGGAAGCTTTCCTTAAAAAGACTACGAAAGAGCTAGTGCCTATTATAAGTAATGAATGACTAGAAGAGTCAGAGCTTTCCTATGATGTGATTCGCTTAGATTCACCTTCTATTTCCATTCGTTGCCAAATTAATAGAGCTCCTTTCAATGTTCTTTATAATCTAGTTGTGGGTGTTAACATCATGTCTGAATCTTTTGCTCATAATTTATTGAACACATGCCATTAACCCCAACAACAAAATTATTAAAAAGTCTTTCAGGACACATTCTCCCAAGTTTGGGAATACTTTATGTCCTTCCTATCCAGGTAAAAGGAACTAAGGTTCATCTGAGCTTCTATATCTTTGATATTATGGAGTTCAACCTGTTGATAGGACAACCAATTGAAAGACTTATCTAAGAAGGACAAACGGAGAAGTTGAATATAAGACTTGGGAAAAACTTTAAGCTTTCTATACCCATTACTCATTCTCTAAATGCTCGAGACTTAGCCAATTCCTAAGGAAGATCTAATGGAAGAGGTTAAGGTTGCATCTCTTGATGACTTGATCGAACCCAACCTTGAAGATGATGCCCAGTTCTTCATCGAGGAGGAAGACAAAAATCCTATAGACCCTGAACCTCTAAATGAATTGTTGGAACCACCTAAGCCTACCATTGAGCTTAAACCCTTAGATATGCTTTTCTCAATAATGATCAGGAATCTCCTAGATCATAAGTGATAAACTCTCCCAGGAAGAATCCCTTCGCTTGCTAACTGTCTTAGAAAAGCACCGTTCTGCTTTTGGCTACTCACTCCAAGACCTTAAGGGAATTAGCCCTGCTCTTTGCACCCATCGCATCCCTACAGATCCTAACTCTATACCTTCTAGGGAGCCCCAACATAGGCTTAATAATGCGATGAGAGAGGTTGTTAAGAAAGAGGTTTTAAAACTCTTACACGCTGGGATTATCTATCATGTGCCGCATAGTGAGTGGGTAAGCCCTATTCAAGTTGTGCCTCAAAAGGGAGGCATGACTGTAGTTAAAAATAAAAGAATGAATTAATGCCCTAAAGAACCATTACTGGATGGCGGACATGTATAGATTACCAAAAACTTAACAAGGAAACAAAGAAGGATCTCTTTCCATTGCCCTTCATTGATGAAATGTTAGAGCGACTGGCGAACCACTCTTTTTTTGTTTCCTTGATGGGTATTCAGGTTATCACCAGATTCTGATTCATCCAGATGACCAAAGCAAAACCACCTTTACATATCCATATGGAACTTATGCTTACCGTAGAATGTCTTTTGAATTATGTAATGCTCCAACTTCTTTTTAAAGATGCATGATGTCTATATTTTCTGATATGATTGAAGAAATCATCGAAGTTTTTATGGATGATTTTTCTATTTATGGAAAAACTTTTGATGATTGTCTTGAAAATTTAGATAAGGTTTTACAAAGATATGAAGAAAAGCACTTAGTCCTTAATTGGGAAAAATGTCATTTCATGGTTAGAGAAGGCATAGTGCTTGGACACTTGGTGTCCGAAAGAGGGATTAAGGTAGATAGAGCTAAAATCTTTTGGCCAAGGATGTTCCCTTTGAATTTGATGATGTGTGCTTGAAATCTTTTAATATTCTTAAGAAAGCACTTATCTCTACACCAATCATTCAACCCCCTGATTGGTCGCTACCTTTTTAAAATTATGTGTGATGCTAGTGATTATGCTGTGGGGGCAATTTTAGGACAAACTAAAGGTAAAAAGCATCATGCAATCGCTTATGCTAGCAAAACTTTGACAGGACCTCAACTTAATTATGCAACAATAGAAAAAGAACTCCTGGCTGTTGTTTTTGCTATTGATAAGTTTAGATCTTACTTAGTAGGAGCTGAGGTGATTGTTTATACTGATCATGCTGCTTTGAAATATCTGCTCACTAAGAAAGATGGTAAACCCAGATTAATAAGATAGATTTTGCTACTCCATGAATTTGATTTAGAAATAAAAGATAAAAAGGAGTAGAAAATTCTATTGCCGATCACTTGTCTAAAATGCAGTTTGAGAATTTGCGGGAACTGCCCATAAATGATTCGCTGTGAGATGACATGCTCTTCAAGGTCACAAAATCTGACCCCTGATACATAAATATTGTCAATTTTATGGTTGTAGGTTATGTACCACTAGGAGAGAACAAAAGGAAGCTCATCTACGAAAGTCGTCTCCACATATGGGATGTACCGTACCTCTTCAGAGTCTGCTCTGATGGCTTACACAGAAGGTGTGTACCGGTAGAGGAAGGCATCAAGATTATCGAACGATGCCACTCATCACCATATGGAGGACATTATAGGGCATTCCGCACTCATTCGAAGATCTAGCAAAGTGGATTCTTTTGGCCAACCATGTATGAAGACATGAAAGATTTTATCCGGAGATGTGGAGTGTGTCCGAGGCATGAGAATATCAATTCAAGAGATGCCATGCCACTCACCAACAACCTCCAAATAGAGCTCTTCGATGTCTGGGGAATCGACTACATGGGCCCATTTCCAAAGTGAGAAGGCTATGAATACATCTTGGTGGTAGTTGACTATGTCTCCAAGTGGGTTGAAGCCATGCCATGTAGAGCTGCTGATGCAAAGAACTCCAAGAAGATGTTTGAAGAAACAATATTTCCAAGATTCGGAGTTCCGAGGATGGTGATTAGTGATGGAGGCACTCACTTCACGGACAAGAACTTTCACCACTATTTGATGGGGCTTGGGATCCGTCACAACCTTGTCAATCTTCTCAAAAGTTCCAACAATGGTACGGTCTTTGATCGGCATAGACGGGATCACATGAGTCAGCCTACACATAGACTCTGTCTGGCCTCCATTTACATTACTCGATGGTTCTTTTCCACGATAGCAAATATAGCCAATCGTGCTTCGGTATCCACCTATATCTCACAGGTGACAGAAAATCACCTGACTTCTACCGATCTAAGCATGGCTAAGGATATATACGATCCTAAACCTACACAGGGTTAAAGGTATATGTATCTAGACAAGGTTGTTCCATACATCAAGTGTTTCCAATCAATTCTTATAACCTAATGCATCAAACATAAAGGATTCAAGTAGTATTTGGTAAAACACAGGGAGACTTAGAATGCTCTGGGGCTTGCCTTTGAGAAAAGAGGTGGGGCGGTGACTAGGGCACTTAGGGAGCTCTTCTAGAGTCTGCTCCTCTTCTTCTGGAGCTATGGCCGGAGGAGTCTCCTGCTGATCCCCTTCCTCTTCTTCGTTGAATTCCAGCAATGTTATCTCCTCGGTTGATCCTATATGCATGAATATGGCATAAGATATCACGAATGCATGTATGATGACCCATATAATATGACAAAACATGATGAATGCATCCTCATAAGCATTTTCAATAGTATGGTGCCAAAGTAATAGCAAGTGCGTCCTATTCTACTGAGTAGGTGCATATCTCTTCTCTATTACTTAAGCAAATACTTCTGCAAGTTATTTACCGAACTACAAAACAACAACTAATTGTTTTAACCATAACTAGAGTTATATACATCGAAATCATATGGTTGTAGACATTTTGCAAAGCTTAAGAAATTGTCTAGAACTTTCTTTTAATACCCTTAAGGTGATTCAACAGTTATCTAGGTCAAACAATTTAGTCAATCAAATCTATCCTGAGAGCAAACAATTAGGGCAGCCAAATTCTAACGGCCAAAACTCTTAAATCCTAAGGCCTATGACCATGACCATTTAACATAAGGTAGATTAGTAAGTTATCTACAACTTTGTTATTAACAAGTTTTACAGAAAAGGCTATTATCAACATGAAATCATCCACACAACCGAAACTATACATGCAACCATCTATTTGAATTACAAAGCAACAATTAATTAGTTGCATACAACCAATTGCTTCTAAGCCTTACTATGAACATCAACAGTTACTATGCATCACAAGCACCATAGAAAACACCATGGTCAATCACAATTTAATTACTTAAATGCCTTTATTAATTTAATTAGATAATTAGGGGAAATAACAAACTTATACCAAATGCGCACAATAAATTCTTAAAAAATTACAGTAGCTTCCTAGTGCTCACAATAGACTACTGTGAAAATTTCATACCATTTGGACATGCATAACGTCCTCTATAAAAATGACAAGCTAGCAAGGGTTATTATAGCAAAAATAGTTAACCCTATAGAAAAGTGTCAAACAACACATTATATATTTTTATTAGCTTCCTATTAGTGCCATAATACTGTACAAAAATTTGCATAGCAATATGTTACATATTTTTATCCCTACAATTTTCCTCAGAAAATGCCATTTATTAATAGATAAATAGAAAGATCATATTTCAATCAAGTTTACTGCAAGCTTAATATTTTTCCTAGCTAGAGCATGTCAACACAAGACTAGCAAAATTGGAATCACATTTCTAGCTCAAGATATATAATTTACAAGATTATAAACATTCAAAAAGTATTTATCTAAATATATTTTAACCACCAATAAAAATACTAGAAACTGTACATCTCATATTTTTATAAAATACTACACTTCCTAAGGAATACCACAAAATTTGGTTCACCTAAAATGGACATCTACAACTCAACTTATGATTTTTCAAAGTTTGCATTCAAATCTGAAATAAATGAACTAGCTTTCATCCTACATCCGCTGACAGCTGGGACCCCTACGTCAGTCGAGCCCGCGCGTCAGTGACACAGAAACTAGGGGAGCGGCGCGGACCGGCCGGAGTTCGCCGACAGCGAGCTCTCTGGCGATGGCACCGGAACCTTGATGATCCCCGCGACCTTGCGCACACGATAGGGTAGCTAGGTGGATGGATTAACGAAGCTAAGGACGACGACGGTGGTCATGGCGGTGCGGCGGACACGGTCGACGGTGAGCCACCGGAGGTGACCAAGACGATGCCATCTAGGGTTCGGCCTAACTTCTACGCTCTACGGTGAACCTATTGCACACTCAATCATGGCATGCGGTAGTCGGAGGTGACCCAGCCACGGCGACGAAACAACGGTGAGGCCGTGCGCTGCACAGAAGCCTTACCGGGCGAGGTTTAGCAAGCAAAGCGGTGCGGTGATGTGGTGGGAGTACATCGAAGCTACGGCTGTGGTGAAGGAGCTACACTAGCGCAAGGCGAGGTCAAGCAGCCGGTAATGGCGTCTGCGGCGCTACGCTGCGGGCAGTGCGAAGGTGGAGGAAGGCAGGGAGAGTGAGGGAGCGCGAGGGTGTGACCGAGCCGAGCCACGCATGGTCTCCTTATGCGCGTGCCAGCACACCGCGGCGGGAGCCCGAAGACGGCTAGCGGCAGCCATGTGGCGTCCAAGCCTTGGCACCGGTCGACCACCATGGCGCGACGCGCGACAGCCATCAGAGTCTATGATTCGGTTTGACGGCGTGACTTAGTGAAGCTCCAACTCCTAATCCGTGGATCATTAGCAAATTCTTCCTTAACCAAAGTCGTAGCCCTATTACCATCTCCAATTTATCCTAAAGGATCAAGTTCTAATTCTCAATGAATGGAGAGTAAAATCATCACCAAGTTGGATACGTCAACACTGTCAGTGTAAAAGACTTAGCAAAATTTCCTAAGTGCTAAAAACGGTGAAATCTTGATTCTTGTGAGCTAAATTCAAGCATGTTAGGAGCTGAACTAGCCTATGACCCAAAAATAAAAGTTGTTGCTCTACTCAAATACTACAACTTTGATTTCATGAACACATCCATGCAAAGTCTCTATGACATAGTTTAAACTAGGTCAAATATGCCACTTTCAAATGATGACCTACACTATATCTATGTCTTAGTGACCAAACTAGCCCTAGTCATGAATACCAAAGTTGTTCATAATGACATTCTAAACATGGTTAAGTTATTCCTAATGTTTCACAAGCATTTCATACATTGGTTACATATAAAACTTCCCAGGTCAACCAGCATATCATCACTCAGGAGCTTAATTTGACAAAGTGATCTACATGAACATTGTTTCATTAGTCATCCTAAGTGTAGCTAAGGTGTTTTAGTAACTAACATCAACCACTTACACTTATTCACACATGATCATAAGCATACACCTATAGAAACATAAAATAACAAGGCATGTTTCACATGTTTCAGTTATATGTTTCATATGTAAAAGCTTATACATGAATGCTTGATGATTATGCTCATGCAATGCAAGTCAAATTATGCAAGCCTAACACCTAGGGTGTTACAGCCCCTCCCCCTTAAAGAAATCTCATCCCGAGATTTGCAAGACCTACCATTTTTGGAAAAAGGCGGGATAAACCTCACGTAAGTAATCCTCCCGTTCGTACGTGGCATCTTGTTCACTGTGATTATTCCACACCACCTTGTAGAGCTTAATGACCTTACTCTGGGTTACTGTTTCCATCTCTTCTAACACTCGGATTGGTTTCTCTTCATAGGTCAAATCCGATTGGAGCTTAATGTTGGTGGGTGCAATGGCTTCCTCAGGTATACAAAGACATCTCTTCAACTGAGAAACATGGAAGACATCGAATATTGCACTCATCTCTAGAGGAAGTTGTAACTTATAAGCGACCTTCCCTTTCCATTCAGTAATCTTGTATGGCCCTACATATCTAGGTGCAAGCTTTCTTTTCAGTCCAAATCTCTATACTCCTTTTATGGGTGACACTTTTAAGTATACATAATCTCCCACTTCAAAAGTCAGTGGTCTTCTTCTTTTATAAGCATAACTCTTTTGTCTTGACTAAGCTGCTTTCATATGCTATTGGATAATGTGCACCTACTCTTCAGCTTCAGTGACAAAGTCAATGCCAAAGTATCTTCTTTCGCCAGGCTCAATCCAATTCAATGGAGTTCTACATTTTCTACCATACAAGGCTTCAAAAGGAGCCATCTTGATGCTTGCTTGATAACTGTTGTTGTAGGAGAACTCGGCTAAAGGTAGCCATTTCTCCCAGGAGCCCTTGGAAGATATAACACAAGCTCTCAGCAAATCTTCTAAGATTTGGTTCACTCGCTCAGTCTATCCAGAAGTTTGTGGATGGTATGCTAAACTTCTGATTAGTTTAGTCCCCGAGGCCTAGTGCAAGTGTTCCTAGAAACGAGCTATAAACTGTGGTCCTCGATCTGAGATTATAGTCTTGGGTATTCCATGTAGTTTCACAATCTGAGAAACATATAGCTCAGCGTACTTCACCGTGTGATATGTTGTGTTAACCGGTATAAAATGTGCTGACTTGGGGAGGCGATCTACAATGACCCATATTGAATCATGACCTTGTTGTGTCATTGGAAGGCCTATGATAAAGTCCATACTAATTTCTTCCCATTTCCACCCTGGAATAGGCAATGGCTAAAGTAATCCAGCAGATTTCAAATGAACAGCCTTTAATCTACTACAGCTATCACACCTAGCGACATAGGCGGTGATCTCTTTCTTCATCTTAGTCCAGCAAAAATAGTTTTTTAAATCTTGATACATTTTGCTACTACTCGGATGGATAGACAATTTAGAGGAATGAGCTTCCTCTAAAATTTGATTTCTAAGCTCACGGTCTTTCGGTACCACAAGTCGGTCCTCAAACCATAGTACACCTCTTTCATCTAATCTAAAATGCTTTGTTTCTTGCTCTTGCATATTTCTTGTAACACCCTAGGTGTTAGCCTTGCATAACTTGACTTGCATAGCATGAGCATGATCATCAAGCATTCATATATATGCATTTACACTTGAAACATTCAATTGAAACATGTGCAACATTTCTTAGTATTTCATGCTTTCATATGAATATGCATATGATTATGAGTGTATACATGTGATTGGTTGATATGAGTCACAAAAACATGTTAGCAACACTTAGGTTAGCAAATGGAACATGGTTCATGAATGTCACTTCCCATGATCAAGCCCTTAAGTCATGTTTCATGTGATTACACTAAATAGCTCTATGAGTGACTAATACATGAAATGATTGTATGACCTTGCAATTAGCCTAAACATGTTTAGAGTATCATTATGAACAACTTTGATATTCATAGATAGGGCTAAATAGATCACTAAGCCATAGTTCTTTTTCAAGTCATCATTTGAATGTAGCTTGTTTGACCAAGTTTGAACTATGTGTTAGAGACCTTGCATGGAGGTGGTCACTAAAGCAAAGTTGTAGTATTTGGTATAAGGAACAACTTTTATTTTTGGGTCATTGACTGATTTAGCTTCTAACATGCTTGAAATGGACTCACAAAAATCAGCTTTTCACTGTTTTCAACACTTCAAATTTTTGCTAAGTCATTTTCGACTGACAGTGTGACGAGCTCAACTTTAGGCTGATTTTTCTCTCTAGCCATCGAGAATTAGGATTTGATTTCTAAAGGAGAGTTGTAGCTGGTACATAGGTCTACAAATTATGTTTAGGTTTTTAGCACTAACGAGCTACGGTTTAGCGGTTAAATCACTTTGAAAACGTGCTGTCAGGCGGCTCCTCGCGCGACTGAACCGACTGAATCGACTGTCTTCGGTGGCCGACCGGAACAGAGCCCGCGCGCCGCGTGGAGGTCCGCAGTGGCCGCGCGTCACCGGCGTCCTGCCCCGCGCGGCAGAGCCAGGCCCCAGCGCACTGCATCACCCCAGCACCCGCCCACACTGAGCCACACTCGCCATTACCATTTCTCTGCTCCACCATTGCCATAGCGCTCGCCCGCAGCAGCAGCCACAGCGTCGAGCGTCCGCCGTCGCAATTCCCGGCACCGGCTAAGCTCCGCCTCGCCATCCACCACCGCAACCACTCCACCATCACCCCTGTGACTCACCGCGTCCGCCCGTGCTCGCTGACCATGCCGGGTAAGCCTCCGTGCCACGCCTGACTTCGCCGGAGCATCACCGCCGAGGCCATCACCGTGGCTGGAGCGCTCCCGTCCACCATTGGCGGTGAAATCTTGTGCGCTAGGTTCACCTGAGTTTGTATATGCTCATCCACGCTTTAGATTGTGCTGCCGTGGTCACCGCCGGCGTACCACCGTCGACCCGCACCTCCGCGCCGCCATAGCCGCCGCCGTAGTACCTAGCTTCGATGACCAGTCCTTTTTGTTGTACCAGTAGGTGCGGGAAGTCGTGGGGGTCATGCCGTGAAGACCTCACCACCGGCAACCTTGCCGTTGGCGAGCTTTGGCCGCGCCAGCAGCGTACAGTGCCGCCACTCTGCTTCTAAGTCAATGACGCGTGGGGTCCTCTGACCAGCGGGTCCCACCGGTCAGCGACAGTAGTGTTGAGGGCTAGTTCAAATATTCCAGATTTGAGTGTGTTTTGTAATTTTTAGATCTCCAGTTTGGTAGCTTCAAAAATTGTGAAATAAATTTGGTAGTGTTCCTTAGGAAGTGTAGTATTTAAGAAAAATATGATCCTTGCACTTACATTAGAAATTTTGGAAGATTTAAATGGAGATTTGAAATGTGTTTTTGAATGCATGCAAACTTGTTTATTTCATATCTAGAGTTCCTGTGCTCTAAAAATTATGAAATTTTTATGGTAAGCTATTCTTGACATGTATGAGCTCTGGTAAAAATTTGAGGATCAGTGCATGTATAGATTTGTAGTTATAGATTTTCCTTTTATAATTAGGAGATCCTTGTATGAATTTTTATAAATTATTTATGAATCCAATATTCATGAAATTTGTTGGAGGATATCCTAGTACCAGAAGGATGCTAAGAAAAATAGGAAATCTATTGCTTGACACTTTTCAATAGGGTTTTCTATTTATGCTATTTCAAGCCTTGCTGCCTTGTCATTTTTGTATAGGATGTTTTACTTGGTAAAATGGCATGAACTGTTACAGTAGTCTATTCGTAGCACTAGTAAACCACTGTAATTTTCTGAGAATTTATGAAGTACATCTATTATATGTTTATTATTTAACCTAAGTATCTAGGTAAAATAATAAAGGCATTTGAAGAAATAGTTTGGGCTTCACCATGATATTTTCTTAAGTGTATTTGGTATGCTTAAACTGTTGGTAGACTTTGGGTTGTAAAAATTTGAATACTTATATGAAGTAGAAGTATTGTTACTTTATAATGCAAATTGGAATAGTTTCTGGACAGATTCGATAGTTTGATAAGTTGCATGATAAAAATGATGTTTGCTGTAAAAATAGTTAATAACAAAGTTGTAGATAACTTCATCATATGTCTTGTGTTAAAATTTCAAGACCATAGGTCAAACTGTTTAGGAGTTACAGCTGTTTAAAGTTAGCCTTTCCGAATTTGCTTGTTCTCTGGAATTTCTGGATAGCGCTGGATTGATTGTCTGTTTTGGTTAAGATAAAGTGTGAATTAGCTTTTGGTGATTAAATAAGAGTTGTAGACAATTTTATAAGCTTTCCAGAAAGTCTAATATCACAGCATTTGGATAAGTAGAACTTTAGTTATGAGTAAACCAAGCAGCTGCTGTTTTGTGTATAGTGGATGAATTGTAAATGTGTTTGATTAAGTAATCAAGAAGAGATATGCACCTACTCGGTAAAATATGATGCATTTGTTAACACCATGCTGTTAAGACTACTTATACGAAAGCATTCATCCTGTGTCATCATTTTATACTTGTACGCATGTATGCATTCGCAATATCTTATGCCATATTCATGCATCTAGGATCGGAGGAAGAAATAACGTTGCTGGAATTCGACGAAGTAGAGGAAGGGGACCAGCAGGAGAATCCTCAAGTCGCAGCTCCCGAAGGCGAGGAGCAGAATCCTAAAGAGATTCCGGAGTGTCCTGATCACCGCCCTACTTCCTTTCTGCGAGGCAAGCCCAGAGCATTCTAAGTCTCCCAGTATTTTACAAATGATTACTTAAGTACTTATGATTGATGCATTAGGTTATAAGAGTTGAATGGAACCACTTGATGCATATAAATTCCTTGTCTAGATATTACACTTTTCACCCTGTATAGGTCCAGGATCGAATATATGCTTAGCCCTGCTTAGACCGGTAGCAGTCGGGTGATTTCCTGTCACCTGCGAGATATAGGTGGAGACCGAAGCACGGTTGGCTATACTTGCTATCGTGGAAAAGAACCATGGGGTAATGTAAATAGAGACCGGGCGGGATGTCGATAGAGAAGCAACAAGACATGGAGGTCTTGGGTGTGGATCTATCCCCGTCTGTGTCGATTAAGGACCGTACCGTTGTTGGTGCTTCTGACAAGATTGAACACATGCCTATCACTTAGCTGGCCGGATAACTCGTTCCGACCGCGAAGCCGAGTAGCTCAACTCAGGCCGGGACCCATTCTGTTGTGCACTCATTGCGGGGGGCGATCAGACTGAGACCAAGGGCAGGCTAGGCCTGAACGTCCTGGCATCTGGTGTCCCAGACTATGTGGCGCGGTACAGACCCACGAAATGTGTACCTGAGTTGTACCAAAGGTGACCTAAGGCTGTCTTCGCGTGGTATGCCTGGGTTTGTGTTAGGAATAAATTCCCAGCTGGTTGAAATCGATTCGAATCGCCGTCTCTCCCGGATAGTGAGAAACTTGGCTAGTCCCAACATCGTAGTAACTGTGTTATGGAACATGATGGTTCGGATGATTATGGAATTGCAATACCTGCTATGGTTACTATTGTATGCTTTTAAATGGATATACCACATGTTTGGCACATGATAGTTGCTAATCTAGAGATGGATAGTTATAATTAACCTGATATTGGAACCATAATTGTATAGCTAAGTTAATCTCTTTTATGCAAATTGTTGTCAAGCTATCCCCACTTATACAGCCTTGCATAATCCTTGGAGTCATTTTTATTTCTGGTTTATGACGGGTAAGTCTAGCTGAGTACCTTCTCGTACTCAGGGTTTTATTTCCCATGTTGCAGATGGCACTGCGTATCTTGGTTATTGCAAGAGTTGCTTCTATCCCGCTGTGGATGAGGAGTGAACCTTGGGCAGGCTTCTTTATTAATCCTTGTACATGCTTTTGTGGATCGTGATCGTATTTCGGCACTGTACTAAACTATGTTGGAAACTTTACTTTCAAACTTAATTTGCTTCCGCTTTTATTTATCAAACTCGGTTTGTAATAACTGGTTTCATACTCTGATGATGAAAATGTATCTATGAACTTTATGTAATATGTGGCATGTATGTTGAATCATGTACGATCTTGGTTGTTGTAAATCATTTATCGAGACCCGTCGTGGTGGTACTCGACGGACTACCGGGTTTATATGGGTTCAAGTATGACAGTGCGACCGTTTGCGGGACGCCATTGTACTTGTACTCTTATAAATTGGTCAGTTCTACGACAGCTGGCATCAGAGCAAGATTCAACGGTAATTGTCACATGTGTATTTAAAACAAAAGTTTTTGTTTTCCAAAAACCCTTCTCTAGCAACTGATAGCTATATAATAGGTATTTGAAATCTAAAGTGTGCCAATGATCACTTTCCTTATGCCCAAATTAAGGACTATTAGGTGGCTATTTAAGTACTAACATGGGGGTTTTTACTTCGTCGTCCATATGGCGTGCTATTGTATGGATGCCATTCACTTGAATGGTAATGTATGGATCAAATGCCTCTACGCCAAGGTAAGATGATGAGTGACATGACCGCAAGATGTGAGCGTGCGGTCGGGGAGAGTTAGCTTTGGTACGGCTATGTATGCATGCTTGCATGTGTATATGGTGCGCATTTAATTGTGGGTTTAAATTGTTATCGGGTAGTTTGATACGGAAGTATATGTATGGGTATACATATATGGAAGTATTTAAATTTACATTCTACATATTTCATTATGGGTTTGGGCTGAAATGAAATTCTTATGCAGGTACACTAACAACGAAA
Source organism: Miscanthus lutarioriparius (assembly GCA_904845875.1). Lineage (NCBI taxonomy): Eukaryota > Viridiplantae > Streptophyta > Magnoliopsida > Poales > Poaceae > Miscanthus > Miscanthus lutarioriparius. Next base: position 56,127,425 of record CAJGYO010000007.1, on the reverse strand, counting down.
CATGTAGCTCGACTAGTTATGCTATATATGAGAGAACGTATGTATGCCACCGTGTCTACCGCTAGAAACAAAATTTTCCTAAGTTTGTGAGGACGTACGGAATGAGCATGCATCATGATAATTATCATTCAAATAATTACATTGTTCCTCCCCTTATAAATTTCTTACTCGGTTATGTAACTCTTATCCATTATGGTCTTGTCTCACAAAAGTGTACATGTTGATAGTACCGATGGCAGCACCAGTTGGAGTGAGAATTTCCTGATGGTTTTCGGAACACCTACCCTGTTGTGAGAGTTTTGCACTTTGCGGGGTACCATGAACCGCCCCTCTATCACTGGAATAAAGGGACTTGAGCTAGCAGCTTGCACGGGCCCAGCATGTTGTGATGGGTTTTCAGCATGAGGTGCATAATTTGAACAACCAACGGCACCCGATCCTTAGTAAGGAAGACGAAGATCCAGAAATGTTAATATAAGATGACGACTGGGACGAGAAAGAAGTGGAGCTAGAGAATGAGTTTAATCCTATCTCCGACCTTGACAGCGATCTTAATGAAGATTAGAGTCACCTAGTGACTAGTATGTTAACACAGTGCGAGTCCGATAAGTGATAAAATTGGTGGTGTCATGTTGCGAGAATGAATTGTTATGCCTCTATTTTTATTGTGAATTTGAGAATTTTCTCCAGTAATTTCAGTTTGGCATGATTATAAATTCATCTGCAATCTTGTGGCATCAACCAATAATCGCTTATTGTTCCAACTTCGTAGATGACGCGCACCCGAGCAGGAGCTGGTAGCAGTCATGATGGCAATGGTGATGACTTACCACCACCACCGCCGCCGTCTGCTCAGGAGTTCTTTGCTCAATTCTTGGGGAGCCAAAGGACAATGGAAGAAGCTCTGCGCCTCATTGCGCAGAACACTGCTCGTGGCCACCCACAGCAACCAGGGGCCGAGCCAAATCAGCACAGTACATTCAAGGAATTTCTAGATACAAAGCCTCCTATCTTCAAGGTGGCTGAGGAACCACTACAGGCTGACGAGTGGCTCAATACCATTGAGCAGAAGTTTCGCCTGCTAAGAGTCACCGAGCATCTGAAAGCTGAGTATGCTTCTCATCAGCTACAAGGACCAGCAGGGATCTGGTGGGCACATTTCTTGTCATCACTACCTGCTAATGCGCGAGTGACATGGGAATAGTTCAAGCTGGCTTTTAGGGGACATCATATTCCCCCGGGCCTAATGCGCATGAAAGCGGTTGAATTTATGAGGCTCACTCAGGGAACGAAGACTCTCACAGAATACATGCACGCATTCAACAACCTGTCCAGATATGCTCCAGGTTTTGTGGATACTGAGGAGAAGAAGATAGAGAGTTTCAAGGGGGGCCTGGGTACCAAATTGATGAAGACCATGGCCAATTCTAGGTGTGCCACTTACAACGAGTTTATTAGTGATGCTCTGACCCAGGAAAACCACAATAACATGCATGTGGCTGCTAAGAGTCGTAAGAGGGCATTCGAGGCAGGTGCCTCCGAATCTTCACAGGCAAGAGCGCCTATCACAGCTAGGCCACAATTCCGTCCACCTGCATCCAAGTTTAGGCCTCCACCACCCAAATCTCAGAATAGCAGGCCATAGAAACCATTCCGTAAGGCATTCACTATTGCCTTACCAAAAGGGACTGGCAGACAGGGGAGCTCCACATGACCTAGAAATAATCAGCCATGTTTCAACTGCAATCAAATGGGTCATTGGGCCAAGGAATGCCCCCACCCCAAGAAGAATGACAACCCAAATCAGAACAATCAGAGACAGGCGAACACAAGGGCACGTCCGGGATACATGCATTATACCGCGGTTGAGGAAGTGCCCGCTGGAGAAGTTGTCACGGCTGGTATGTTTCTCATCAACAAGCATCCCGCTATTGTTTTATTTGATTCGGGAGCTTCTCATTCCTTTATGAGTCAAGCATTCGCATCTAGGCATGATCAGGAAATAATTGAAGTAAGCAAAGGGGGTTATAATATAAGTTCAACAGGGGGTACTATTTCTACCAAAAAGATAGTCAAAAACATGCTCATCTCTATACAAGGGAGGGAGTATACAACAGATTTGATAATATTGCCCGGGTTATCGATAAGTGTAATCTTAGGCATGAATTGGATGAAGGATCATGGTGTTCTCATTGACACCAGCACCCGTACTATTATGTTGAGAGAACCCACGGGAGGGAATGCTTTTCTAGTACCACTCTCCCACAATTTTGAACCCCAACATTTAGCCTGTGCTATCCAAACCACCACACTTTGTGATATCCCAGTGGTTTGTGAGTTTCTGGATGTATTTCTAGAGGAATTACCAGGCTTACCACCTGATAGAGAGGTGGAATTTAAGATTGAGTTAGTGCCAGGTACGGCGCCCATATCAAGAAGGCCCTATAGAATGCCACCCAATGAGTTAGCAGAACTTAAGGTTCAATTACAAGATCTATTGGACAAGGGTCTTATCCAACCTAGCTCATCTCCGTGGGGATGTCCAGCATTGTTTGTGAAAAAGAAGGACATGTCACTGAGAATGTGTGTAGATTACAGACCACTCAATGCTGTGACCATCAAGAACAAATACCCGTTGCCTCGCATCGACATCTTGTTCGATCAGCTAGCGAAGGCAAAGGTATTCTCCAAAATTGACTTGAGGTCAGGCTACCATCAAATAAAGATCAGGCCAGAGGACATACCTAAAACTGCTTTTTCCACTAGGTACGGCTTATATGAGTATTTGGTTATGTCCTTCGGACTAACAAATGCTCCAGCCTACTTCATGTACCTAATGAATTCGGTATTCATGCCCGAGCTTGACAAGTTCGTGGTCATGTTTATCAATGATATATTAATTTATTTGGAAAATGAGTCAGATCATGAAGAGCATCTGAGGATTGTCCTATCCAGATTGAGGGAGCATAAGCTATATGCAAAGTTTAGTAAGTGTGAATTTTGGTTGAGCAAGGTGCCTTTCTTAGGTCACATCTTATCAAGGGATGGAATCTCTGTAGACCCATCAAAAGTACAAGAGGTCATGGATTGGAAAGCCCCAACTTCGGTTCATGAAGTTTGGAGTTTTCTAGGGTTAGCAGGATATTATCGTCGTTTCATTCTAGATTTCTCAAAGATAGCTAAGCCCATGACCAGACTACTTCAGAAAGATGAGAAGTACAAATGGACACCAGAATGTGAAGCAGCTTTTCACACCCTCAGGACTCTGTTGACTACAGCACCTGTGCTAGCACAACCAGACATTGAAAAGCCTTTTGATGTATTTTGTGATGCATCGGGAATAGGTTTGGGGTGTGTGCTTATGCAAGAAGGAAGAGTTATTGCATATGCTTCTCGGCAATTGAGAAAGCATGAAGTCAACTACCCTACGCATGATTTAGAACTTGCAGCAGTGGTTCACGCATTAAAGATATGGAGACATTATTTGTTGGGCAATGTATGCCATATATATACTGACCACAAAAGTCTCAAGTATATCTTTACCCAACCAGAGCTGAACATGAGACAACGAAGATGGTTAGAGCTGATTAAGGATTACAATTTGGAAGTGCATTACCATCCGGGAAAAGCTAATGTAGTAGCAGATGCACTCAGTCGAAAGTCTCATTGCAACACTATGGAAGCATTATTGGAAGATGGATTCAACTTGTTACACCTTGCTGTACTACACAATATCACGATCAGTTGTTCACTTGAGAGCAAAATCATAGAGTTGCAGCAGACAGATGTAGGAATAAGTCACATCAAGAGAAAAATGCAAGAGCAAGAGACCAAGCATTTCAGATTGGATGAAAGAGGTGTGTTATGATTTGAGGACCGACTTGTGGTACCAAAAGACCGTGAGCTGAGGAACCAAATTTTAGATGAAGCTCACTCGTCCAAATTGTCTATCCATCCGGGTAGTAGTAAGACGTACCAAGATTTGAAAACCCGTTTTTGGTGGACTAAGATGAAGAAGGAGATCGCAACCTATGTCGCTAGGTGCGATAACTACAGTAGAGTAAAAGCTATTCATATGAAATCTACCGGATTACTATAGCCATTGCCTATTCTAGGTTGAAAATGGGAAGAAATCAGTATGGACTTTATCACAGGCCTTCCAATGACACCACAAGATCATGATTCAATATGGGTTATTGTTGATCGTCTCACCAAGTCAGCACATTTTATACCCGTGAACACACGGTATATAGTTGGGAAATATGCTGAGATATATGTTTCCCAGATCGTGAGACTACATGGAGTACCTAGGACTATAATCTCAGATCGAGGACCACAGTTCATAGCTCGTTTCTGGGAGCACTTACACCAGGCTTTGGGAACCAAGCTAATTAGAAGTTCTGCATAACATCCACAAACTTCAGGACAGACGGAGCGAGTAAACCAAATCTTAGAAGATTTGCTAAGAGCTTGTGTTATATCTTCAAAAGGTTCATGGGAGAAATGGTTACCTTTAGCTGAGTTCTCCTATAACAACAGTTATCAAGCAAGTATGAAGATGGCTCCATTTGAAGCCTTGTATGGCCGAAAATGTAGAACTCCGTTGAATTGGATTGAGCCCGGTGAAAGGAGATACTTTGATATTGACTTTGTCAATGAAGCTGAAGAGCAAGTACGTGTGATCCAACAGCATATGAAGGCAGCTCAATCGAGACAAAAGAGTTATGCTGATAAAAGAAGAAGACCACTGACGTTTGAAGTAGGTGACTATGTGTACTTGAAAGTATCACCCATGAAAGGGGTGAAGAGATTTGGGATGAAAAAGAAGCTTTCACCTAGATATGTAGGGCCATACAAGATTGTGGAACGAAAAGGAAATGTCGCTTATAAGTTACAACTTCCACCAGAGATGAGTGCAATATTGGATGTCTTCCATGTTTCTCAGTTGAAGAAATGTCTTTGAGTACCTGAAGAAGCTATTGCACCCACCAACGTGCAGCTTCAATCATATTTGACCTATGAAGAAAAGCCAATTCGAGTATTAGAGGAGTTGGAAAGAGTAACACGGAGTAATATTATTAAGTTCTATAAGGTGGTGTGGAACAATCATAGTGAACAAGATGCTACGTGGGAAAGAGAAGATTATTTACGAGAAGTTTATCCCGCCTTTTTCCAAGAATGGTAGGTCTTGCAAATCTCGGGACGAGATTTTTATAAGGGGGAGGGGCTGTAACACCCTAGGTGTTAGCCTTGCATAACTTGACTTGCATAGCATGAGCATGATCATCAAGCATTCATATATATGCATTTACACTTGAAACATTCAATTGAAACATGTGCAACATTTCTTAGTATTTCATGCTTTCATATGACTATGCATATGATTATGAGTGTATACATGTGATTGGTTGATATGAGTCACAAAAACATGTTAGCAACACTTAGGTTAGCAAATGGAACATGGTTCATGAATGTCACTTCCCATGATCAAGCCATTAAGTCATGTTTCATGTGATTACACTAAATAGCTCTATGAGTGACTAATACATGAAATGATTGTATGACCTTGCAATTAGCCTAAACATGTTTAGAGTATCATTATGAACAACTTTGATATTCATAGCTAGGGCTAAATAGATCACTAAGCCATAGTTCTTGTTCAAGTCATCATTTGAATGTAGCTTGTTTGACCAAGTTTGAACTATGTGTTAGAGACCTTGCATGGAGGTGGTAACTAAAGCAAAGTTGTAGTATTTGGTATAAGGAACAACTTTTATTTTTAGGTCATTGACTGATTTAGCTTCTAACATGCTTGAAATGGACTCACAAAAATCAGCTTTTCACTGTTTTCAACACTTCAAATTTTTGCTAAGTCATTTTCGACTGATAGTGTGACGAGCTCAACTTTAGGCTGATTTTTCTCTCTAGCCATCAAGAATTAGGATTTGATTTCTAAAGGAGAGTTGTAGCTGGTACATAGGTCTACAAATTATGTTTAGGTTTTTAGCACTAACGAGCTACGGTTTAGCGGTTAAATCACTTTGAAAATGCGTTGTCAGGCGGCTCCTCGCGCGACTGAACCGACTGTCTTCGGTGGCCGACCGGAACAGAGCCCGCGCGCCGCGTGGAGGTCCGTAGTGGCCGCGCGTCGCCGGCGTCCTACCCCGCGTGGCAGAGCTAGGCCCCAGCGCACTACATCACCCCAGCACCCGCCCGCACTGAGCCACACTCGCCATTTCCATTTCTCTGCTCCACCGTCGCAGTAGCGCTCGCCTGCAGTAGCAGCCGCAGCATCGAGCGTCCGCCATCGCCATTCCCGGCACCAGCTAAGCTCCGCCTCGCCATCCACCACCGCAACCACTCCACCATCACCCCCGTGACTCACCGCGTCTGGGGTAATCCTCCGTGCCGCGCCTAACTTCGCCGGAGCATCACCGCGCGAGGCCATCATCGTGGCTGGAGCGCCCCCGTCCACCATTGGTGGTGAAATCTTGTGCACTAGGTTCACCTGAGTTTGTATATGCTCGTCTGCGCTTTAGATTGTGCCGCCATGGTCACCGCCGGCGTACCGCCGTCGACCCGCACCTCCGCGCTGCCATAGCCGCCGCCGTAGTACCTAGCTTCGATGATCAGTCCTTTTTGTTGTACCAGTAGGTGCGGGAAGTCGTGGGGGTCATGCCGTGAAGACCTCACCGCTGGCAACCTCGCCGTCGGCGAGTTTTGGCCGCACCAGCAGCGTACAGCGCCGCCACTCTGCTTCTGAGTCAATGACGCGTGGGGTCCTCTGACCAGCGGGTCCCACCAGTCAGCGACAGCAGTGTTGAGGGCTAGTTCAAATATTCCAGATTTGAGTGTGTTTTGTAATTTTTAGATCTCCAGTTTGGTAGCTTCAAAAATTGTGAAATAAATTTGGTAGTGTTCCTTAGGAAGTGTAGTATTTAAGAAAAATATGATCCTTGCACTTATAGTAGAATTTTTGGAAGATTTAAATGGAGATTTGAAATGTGTTTTTGAATGCATGCAAACTTGTTTATTTCATATCTAGAGTTCCTATGCTCCAAAAATTATGAAATTTTTGTGGTAAGCTATTCTTAACATGTATGAGCTTTGGTAAAAATTTGAGGATCAGTGCGTGTATAGATTTGTAGTTATAGATTTTGCTTTTATAATTAGGAGATCCTTGTATGAATTTTTATAAATTATTTATGAATCCAATATTCATGAAATTTATAGGAGGATATCCTAGTACCAGAAGGATGCTAAGAAAAATAGGAAATCTATTGCTTAACACTTTTCAATAGGGTTTTCTATTTATGCTATTTCAAGCCTTGCTGCCTCATTTTTGTATAGGATGTTTTACTTGGTAAAATGGCATGAAACTGTTACAGTAGTCTATTGATAGCACTAGTAAACCACTGTAATTTTCTAAGAATTTATGAAGTACATCTATTATATGTTTATTATTTAACCTAAGTATCTAGGTAAAATAATAAAGGCATTTAAAGAAATAGTTTGGGCTTCACCATGATATTTTCTTGAGTGTATTTGGTATGCTTAAACTGTTGGTAGACTTTGGGTTGTAAAAATTTGAATACTTATATGAAGTAGAAGTATTGTTACTTTATAATGCGAATTGGAATAGTTTCCGGACACATTCGGTAATTTGATAAGTTGCATGATAAAAATGATGTTTGCTGTAAAAATAGTTAATGTCTTATGTTAAAATTTCAGGACCATAGGTCAAACTGTTTAGGAGTTACAGCTGTTTAAAGTTAGCCTTTCTGAATTTGCTTGTTTTCTGGAATTTCTGGACAGCGCTGGATTGATTGTCTGTTTTGGTTAAGATAAAGTGTGAATTAGCTTTTGGTGATTAAATAAGAGTTGTAGACAATTTTATAAGCTTTCCAGAAAGTCTAATATCATAGCATTTGGATAAGTATAACTTCAGTTATGAGTAAACCAAGCAGCTGCTGTTTTGTGTGTAGTGGATGAATTGTAAATGTGTTTGATTAAGTAATCAAGAAGAGATATGCACATACTCGGTTAAATATGATGCATTTGTTAACACCATGCTGTTAAGACTACTTATACGAATGCATTCATCCTGTGTCATCATTTTATACTTGTACGCATGTATGCATTCGCAATATCTTATGCCATATTCATGCATCTAGGATCGGAGGAAGAAATAACGTTGCTGGAATTCGACGAAGTAGAGGAAGGGGACCAGCAGGAGAATCCTCAAGTCGCAGCTCCCGAAGGCGAGGAGCATAGTCCTAAAGAGCTTCTGGAGTGTCCTGATCACCGCCCTACTTCCTTTCTGCGAGGCAAGCCCGAAGCATTCTAAGTCTCCCAATATTTTACAAATGATTACTTAAGTATTTATGATTGATGTATTAGGTTATAAGAGTTGAATGGAACCACTTGATGCATATAAATTCCTTGTCCAGATATTACACCTTTTGCCCTGTATACGTCCAGGATCGAATATATGCTTAGCCCTGCTTAGACCGGTAGCAGTCGGGTGATTTCCTGTCACCTGCGAGATATAGGTGGAGATCAAAGCACGGTTGGCTATACTTGCTATCTTGGAAAAGAACTATGGGGTAATGTAAATGGAGACCGGGCGGGATGTCGATAGAGAAGCAACAAGACATGGAGGTCTTGGGTGTGGATCTATCCCCGTCTATGTCGATTAAGGACCGTACCGTTGTTGGTGATTCTGACAAGATTGAACACATGCCTATCACTTAGCTGGCCGGATAACTCGTTCCGACCGCGAAGCCGAGTAGCTCAACTCAGGCCAGGACCCGTTCTGTTGTGCGCTCCTTGCGGGGGGCGATCAGACTGAGACCAAGGGTAGGCTAGGCCTGAACGTCCTGGCATCTGGTGTCCCAGACTATGAGGCGCGGTATGGACGTACGAAATGTGTACCTGAGTTGTACCAAAGGTGACCTAAGGCTGCCTTCGCGTGGTATGTCTGGGTTTGTGTTAGGAATAAATTCCCAGCTGGTTGAAATCGATTTGAATCGCCGTCTCTCCCGGATAGTGAGAAACTTGGCTAGTCCCAACATCGTAGTAACTGTGTTATGGAACATGATGGTTCGGATGATTATGGAATTGCAATACCTGCTATGGTTACTATTGTATGCTTTTAAATGGATATACCACATGTTTGGCACAGGATAGTTGCTAATCTAGAGATGGATAGTTATAATTAACCTGATATTGGAACCATAATTGTATAGCTAAGTTAATCGCTTTTATGCAAAATGTTGTCAAGCTATCCCCACTTATACAGCCTTGCATAATCCTTGGAGTCATTTTTATTTTTGGTTTATGACAGGTAAGTCTAGCTGAGTATCTTCTCGTACTCAGGGTTTTATTTCCCATGTTGCAGATGGCACTGTGTTTCATGGTTATTGCAAGAGTTGCTTCTATCCCGCTGTGGATGAGGAGTGAGCCTTGGGCAGGCTTCTTTATTAATCCTTCTACATGCTTTTGTGGATCGTGATCGTATTTCGGCACTGTACTAAACTATGTTGGAAACTTTACTTTCAAACTTAATTTGCTTCCGCTTTTATCTATCAAACTCGATTTGTAATAACTAGTTTCATACTCTGATGATGAAAATGTATCTATGAACTTTATGTAATATGTGGCATGTATGTTGAATCATGTATGATCTTGGTTGTTGTAAATCGTTTATCGAGACCCGTCGTGGTACTCGACGGACTACCGGGTTTATATGGGTTCAAGTATGACAGTGCGACCGCTTGCGGGACGCCATTGTACTTGTACTCTTATAAATTGGTCGGTTCTATGACATTTCTCTTAATGTGAAATATACCTACATCTGTCTTCTCTAGTTCTATGATTTTGCTATCAAGTGAACAACTGATAGTGATATTGTGCAGTACAATAGGATGTAACAAATTAAATCCATCTTCCAACATTGCTTCCAATGTGTTGCAATGAGATTTCTGACTAAGTGCATCTGCTACAACATTGGCTTTCCCTGGATGGTAGTGCACTTCTAAATTGTAGTCCTTAATTAGCTCTAACCATCCCCGCTGTCTCATGTTCAGCTCAGGTTGAGTGAAGATATATTTGAGACTTTTGTGGTCAGTATATATATGATATACATTGCCCAACAAATAATGTCTCCATATCTTTAATGCATGAACAACTACTGTAAGTTCTAAATCATGCATAGGGTAATTGACTTCATGTTTTCTCAACTGCCAAGAAGCATAGGCAATAACTCTTCCTTCTTGCATGAGCACACACCCCAAACCTATACCCGATGCATCATAGAACACATCGAAAGGCTTTTCAATGTCGAGTTGTGCTAAAATAGGAGCTATAGTTAACAGGGTCCTTAGGGTGTGAAAAGTTGCTTCACACTCTAGTGTCGAACTGAACTTCTCATCTTTCTAATGTAGCCTAGTCATGGGCGTAGCTATCTTGGAGAAATCCGGAATGAAACGACAATAATAACCTGCTAACCCTAGAAAACTCTGAACTTTATGAACCAAAGTCGAGGCCTTCCAATCCATGACCTCTTGTACTTTAGATGGATCTACAGAAATTCCCTCTCTAGATAAGATGTGACCCAAGAAAGGTACTTTACTCAACCAAAATTCGCACTTGCTAAACTTGGCATATAACTTATGTTCCCTCAATTTGGACAGAACAATCCTCAGATGTTCGGCATGATCTGCCTCATTCTCTGAATAAATCAAGATATCATCAATAAACACAATCACGAACTTGTTGAGCTCGGGCATGAATACCGAATTCATCAAGTACATGAAGTAGGCAGGAACATTTGTCAGTCCGAAAGACATGACCAAATACTCATACAAGTCATACCTAGTGGAGAAAGCTGTTTTAGGTATATCCTCTGGCCTGATCTTTATGTGATGACAGCCTGACCTCAAGTCAATCTTGGAGAATACCTTTGCTTTTGCCAACTGATCGAACAAGATATCGATACGAGGCAAATGATACTTGTTTTTTATGGTCACAACATTAAGTGGCCTATAATCCACACACATTCTCAAGGACTTGTCCTTCTTCTTTATAAAACAGTGCTGGACATCCCCATGGAGATGAACTAGGTTGAATAAGACCTTTGTCCAATAGTTCTTGTAACTGAATTTTAAGTTCAGCTAGCTCATTTGGTGGCATCCTATAGGGTCTTCTTGAGATAGGTGCCGTACCTGGCACTAACTCAATCTTAACTTCCACATCCCTATCAAGTGGTAAACCTGGTAACTCATCTGGGAATACATCTGGAAACTCACAAACCACTGGGATATCACACAGGTTAGTGGCTTGGATAGCACAAGCCAAGTGTTGGAGTTCAAATTTTGGGAAAGTGGTACTAGAAAAGCATTTCCTCCGTTGGGTTCTCTCAACATAATAGTATGAGTGCTAGTATCAATGAGAACACCATGATCGCTCATCCAATTCATGCCTAAGATTACACTTATGGATAATCCAGGCAATACTATCAGATCCATCGTATACTCCCTCTCTTGTATAGAGATGAGCACATTTCTAACCATCTTATTTGTAGAGATAGTAGCCCCAGCTGAACTTATACTATAACCACCCTTACCTCAATTACTTTCTGATCATGTCTAGATTCCAATGATTGGCTCATAAATGAATGAGAAGCTCCCGAATCAAATAAAACAATGGTGGGATGCTTGTTGACAAGAAACATACCAGCGGTGACAACCTCTCCTACGGGCACCTCTTCAACAGCGGTGTAGTGCACGTACCCAGGACGTGCTTTAGGATTTACCTGTCTCTGATTGTTTTGGTTCTAATTATTGTTCTTCTTAGGATGGGGGCATTCCTTGGCCCAATGACACACTTGATTACAGTTGAAACATGGTTGGTTGCTCTTGGGTCCTACTGAGCTTCCCTGCCCTCCATTCCCCTTGGGTAAGGCAATGGTGAATGCCTTGTGGAACACCTTCTGAGGTCGGCTGTTCTGAGCTTTTGGTGGAGGAGGCCTGAACGTGGGCACTGGTGGTCGAAACTGTGGCCTAGCTGCCACTGAAGCTCTGGACTAGGAAGACCCTGAGGCACCTACCTCAGCTGCCCTCTTGCGGCCCTTTACTGCCGCATGTAGATTGTTGTGGTTCTCCTGAGTCAATGCATCACTAATGAACTCATTGTAAGTAGTGCACTTTGAGTTGGCCATAGTTTTCATCAACTTAGTGCCAAGGCCTCTCTTGAAGCTTTCTATCTTCTTTTCTTCAGTGTCAACAAAACCTAGGGCATAACGAGATAGATTGTTGAAAGCATGCATATATTCAGTAAGGGTCTTCGTCCCTTGTGTGAGTCGCATGAACTCCGCTACCTTCATGCGCATCAACCCTAGGGGAATGTGATGTCCCCTAAAGGCTAACTTGAATTGCTCCCACATGACCTATGCATTGGCAGGTAGAGAGGACAGGAAATGGGTCCACCAAATCTCAGCCGGTCCCTACAGCTGATGGGACACATATTCTGCCTTCTGGTGCTCAGTGACCCTCAGCAGATGGAACTTGTGCTCAATAGTGTTGAGCCACTCATCCGCCTAGAGCGGTTCCTCGGCCACCTTGAAGATAGGAGGCTTGGTATCCAGAAAATCCTTGAAGGTGCTGTACTAGTTTGGCTCAGGCCCCTATTGTTGTTGGTGGGCGTGAGCTGTGTTCTGCGCAATGAGGTGCAGGGTTTCCTCTAGAGTCCTCTGGCTTCCCAAGAATTGGGCAAAGAACTCATTAGCAGACGGTGGTGGTAAATCACCGTCATTGCTCTCTTGGCTGCTGCCTGCTCCAGCACTAGTGTGAGTCATAATAAAACAGAGGCATAATAATTCATTCTCACAACATGACATCACCAATTTGATCACTTATCGAGCTCGCAGCGTGTTAACATACAAGTCATAATCACCAGTAAGACAAAACTGGAATTGCATTAAAGTTCAACCCAATGTGAAAGAACATGCAAAGTACCAATATTACATGAAAGTTCAACCAAAATTACCAAACTTCAACTACAAGTCCATTACATAAATAGCGGGGATACATCTAGCGTTTCCACTAGTCACTAGGTGATTCTAATCTTCATTATGATCGCTGTCGAGGTCAGAGATAGGATCATCCCCATCCTTTGGCTCCACTTCTTCCTCGTCCTAGGCGTCATCTTCCACTAACATATCTAGATCTTCATCCTCAAGGATGGGGTGCAGTTGGTTGTTCAGATAATGCACCTCATGCTGAAGATCCATCAATACATGCTGGGCCTATGCAAGCTGCTGGCGCAAGTCCCTCTCAGCATGGTCCTACATGGCGCTCACGACATGGGTCCTATCTCGTTTTTCTTCTGCTGCGGCGGCATGGTTGTTTGCTAGGTTTCGCTAACGTGTAGCTATGGACGCCTCGGCATGGGCTGCCTCTAGCTTCTCCCGTAGTCCTGCTAGCATTTCTTGATCATCGGCTCTTGCTTCTTGGGCGGCAGCTCTTTGTTGATCAACTTTCTCCATTTGGGTGTGGAGATTCCCCAAAGCTACATAGGCTTGATCGGTTTCCCATCGAGCCTCACTTGCTGCCTTTTTGTGCTTGCGCACACGCTTCTTGAGTTTACGTTGTGCGGCTTCGGCCCTTATGAGCTTATCCATGCAAGTGGTATATGTCTCCTGCTAGAAATCCCTAGTGTCCTAACGAGTATAGAACATCTTCATCACTGCAAACATGGCACTCATAGCGAGACTAGAACTGTCTGCCCGCTCATCTCGATCTCGGATCAATGCATTGCGGTTGCGCTATGCCCACACTGCTGTGGATGGATCCACCTGAGGAAAAACACCAGCGGCACTGCCAGTAAGTTCATCCCCGTGCTGCTGACAAATCTGACTCAGTACCTCGAAGGCTACTACTTGGGCAGCCTCCCAAGGAGTTCTTCCTTTAGATTTCGCCTTCCATTCCTGCTAGAAGGGTGCTTGAGTATGAGCTGGTATGGTTAGCCACACTTTATACCATGGCTATCCCTCTAGGTACTCTTCATTCCAGTGATAGAGGGGAGGTTCATAATACCCCGCATAGTGCAAGACCCTCCAAAGCAGAGCAGGAGTTCCAAACATCAACAAGAAACTCTCACTTCTAGCCAGTGCTACCATCTATACCAACAACATATGCAACTCTCGTGAGACAAAGTTATAATGGATAAGAGTTACATAACCGAGTAAGAGATCTATAAGGGGAGGAACAACACAAGTATTAAATAATGATTTATCATGATGCATGCACGTTCCGTACGTCCTCACAAACTTAGGAAAAATTAATTCTAACAACATACATGGTGGCATACATATGTTCTCTCATATATAGCGTAGCTAGTCGGGCTACATGTTTCGTTGTTAGTGTACCTGCACAAGAGTTTCATTTCAGCCCAACCCCATAATTATATATGCAGAATGTAAATCTGGGCTCTATGTTGCAACTAAATACTTCCGTATATGTATACCCATACATATACTTTTGTATCAAAGCTACCCGATGATAGTTTATTACCCACAATTAAATACGCACCATATACACATGCAAGCATGCATACATAGTCGTACCAAAGCTAGCTCTCCCTGACCGCATGCTCACGTCTTGCGGCCATGCCACTCATCAACTTACCTCCTTACCTTGGCGTAGAGGCATTTGATCCATACATTACCACACAAGTGAATGACTTCCATACAATAGCATGCCGTATGGACGATGAAAGTAAAACCCCCCATGTTAGTACTTAAATAGCCACCTAAAAGTCCTTTACTGGACATAAAGAAAGTGATCATTGGCACACTTTAGATTTCAACTCTAGGTTTCAAATACCTATTTATATAGCTATTAGTTGCTAGAAACTAGTTTTGAAAAAAAAAACCTTTGTTTTAAATACACATGTGGCAATTAATGTTGAATCTTGCTATGATGCCAGTTGTCGTAGAACCGACCAATTTATAAGAGCACAAGTACAATGGCAGCCCGCAAATGGTCGCACTGTCATACTTGAGCCCATATAAACCCGATAGTCCGTCGAGTACCATGACGGGTCTCGATAAATGATCCACATACAACCAAGATCGTACATGATTCAACATACATGTCACATATTACATAAAGTTCACAGATACAGTTCATTCATCAGAGTACGAAATAGAGTTATTACAAATCAAGTTCGATAGATAGTAGCGGAAGCAAATTAAGTTCGAAACTAGCATTTGTCACATAGTTCAAATATAGTGCCAACACATGATCACCATCCACAAAAGCATATAGAAGGAGTATTAAAGATGCCTGCCCAAGGCTCACTCATCCACGGTAGGATAGAAGCAATTCTTGCAATAACCGTGATAGACGGTACCATCTACAATAATGGGAATAAAACCCTAAGTATGACAAGGTACTTAGCTAGACTTACCTATCATAAACCAGAAATAAAATGATTCCAAGGATTATGCAAGGCTTTATAAGTGGAGGTAGCTTGACAACATTTTGCACAAAAAGCGATTAACTTAGTTATACAATTATACTTTGGTCATCAAGTTAATTATAGCTATTCATCTCTAGATTAGCAACTATCCTGTGCCAAACATGTGGTATATCATTTTAAGAGCATACAATAATAACCATAGCCGGTGTAGTAATTCCATGTTTATCCGAACCATCACATTCCATAATACAATTACTACGATGTTGGAGCTAGCCAAGTTTCTCACTGTCTAGGAGAGACGGTGATTCAAATCGATTTCAACCAGCTGGGAATTTATTCCTAACACAAACCCAGGCAGACTAGATCAACGGTCACCTTAGGTCACCTTTGGTACAACTCAAGTCCACATTTTGCGGGTTCGCCCAATGCGGCATAATCAGGGACAACCAACTACCAGGACATTCAGGGCCGGCCTACCCTTGGGCTCACGTCTGGCTCCCCGCACATCCTTACTACCATCCAGAGTGCGCCCTCTAACAGAGTGGGGCCCGAGTTGAGTTGAGCTACTCGGCTTCACGGTCGGAATGAGTTATCCGGACAGCTAAGTGATAGGCATGCGGTCAATCTTCTCAAAAGTTCCAACAATGGTACGGTCTTTGATCGGCATAGACGGGATCACATGAGTCAGCCTACACATAGACTCTGCCTGGCCTCCATTTACATTACTCGATGGTTCTTTTCCACGATAGCAAATATAGCCAATCGTGCTTTGGTATCCACCTATATCTCGCAAGTGACAGAAAATCACCTGACTTCTACCGATCTAAGCATGGCTAAGGATATATACGATCCTGAACCTACACAGGGTTAAAGGTATATGTATCTAGACAAGGTTGTTCCATGCATCAAGTGTTTCCAATCAATTCTTATAACCTAATGCATCAAACATAAAGGACTCAAGTAGTATTTGGTAAAACACTGGGAGACTTAGAATGCTCTGGGGCTTGCCTTTGAGAAAAGAGGTGGGGCGGTGATCAGGGCACTCAGGGAGCTCTTCTGGAGTCTGGTCCTCTTCTTCTAGAGCTATGGCCTAAGGAGTCTCCTGCTGATCCCCTTCCTCTTCTTCGTTGA
This sequence comes from Miscanthus lutarioriparius, assembly GCA_904845875.1. Lineage (NCBI taxonomy): Eukaryota > Viridiplantae > Streptophyta > Magnoliopsida > Poales > Poaceae > Miscanthus > Miscanthus lutarioriparius. The sequence continues at coordinate 56,110,811 of CAJGYO010000007.1, read as the reverse complement.
ATTCCAGCAACGTTATCTCCTCGGTTGATCCTATATGCATGAATATGGCATAAGATATCACGAATGCATGTATGATGACCCATATAATATGACAAAACATGATGAATGCATCCTTGTAAGCATTTTCAATAGTATGGTGCCAAAGTAATAGCAAGTATGTCCTATTCTACTGAGTAGGTGCATATCTCTTCTCTATTACTTAAGCAAATACTTCTGTAAGTTATTTACCAAACTACAAAACAGCAACTATTTGTTTTAACCATAACAGGAGTTATATACATCAAAATCATATGGTTCTAGACATTTTGGAAAGCTTATGAAATTGTCTACAACTTTCTTTTAATACCCTTAAGGTGATTCAATAGTTATCTAGGTCAAACAATTCAGTCAATCAAATCTGTCCTGAGAGCAAATAATTAGGGTAGCCAACTTCTAACAGCCAAAGCTCTTAAATCCTAAGGCCTATGACCATGAAATTTAACACAAGGTAGATTAGTAAGTTATCTACAACTTTGTTATTAACAAGTTTTACAGAAAAAGGCCATTATCAACATGAAATCATCCACACAATTGAAACTATACATGCAACCATCTATTTGAATTACAAAGCAACAATTAATTAGGTGTATACAACCAATTGCTTTTGAGCCTTACTATGAACATCAACAGTTACTATGCATCACAAGCACCATAGAAAATATCATGGTCAATCACAATTTAATTACTTAAATGCCTTTATTAATTTAATTAGATAATTAGGGGAAATAACAAACATATACAAATGTGCACAATAAATTCTAATAAAATTACAGTAGCTTCCTAGTGCTCACAATAGACTACTGTAAGAATTTCATACCATTTGGACATGTATAACGTCCTGTACAAAAATGACAAGCTAGCAAGGGTTATTTTAGCAAAAATAGTTAACCCTATAGAAAAGTGTCAAACAACAGATTATATATTTTTCTTAGCTTCATATTAGTGCCATAATACTGTACAAAAATTTGCATAGAAATATGTTACATATTTTTATCCCTACAATTTTCCTTAGAAAATGCCATTTATTAATAGATAAATAGAAAGATCATATTTCATTCAAGTTTACTGCAAGCTTAATATTTTTCCTAGAGCATGTCAACACAAGACTAGCAAAATTGGAATCACATTTCTAGCTCAAGATATATAATTGACGAGATTGTAAACATTCAAAAAACATTTATCTAAATATATTTTAATCACCAATAAAAATACTATAAACTGTACATCTCATATTTTTATAAAATACTACACTTTCTAAGGAACACCACAAAATTTCGTTCACCAAAAATGGACATCTAGAACTCAACTTATGATTTTTCAAAGATTGCATTCAAATATGAAATAAATGAACTAGCTTTCATCCTACAGCCGCTGACAGCTGGGACCCCTGCATCAGTCGGGCCCCGCGTGTCAGTGACACAAAAAGCAGGGGAGCGGCGCGTGGGACGGCCAAAGTTCACTGACGACGAGCTCTCTAGCGACGGCACCGGATCCTCGATGATCCCCGCGACCTTGCGCACACGATAGGGTAGCTAGGTGGACGGATTAACGAAGCTAAGGACGACGGCGGCGGTCATGGCGTTGCGGCGGACAGGGTCAATGGTGAGCCACCGAGGGTGACCGAGGCGGCGCCATCTAGGGTTCGGCCTAGCTTCTACACACTACGATGAACCTATTGCGCACTCAATCGTGGCACACGGTGGTCGGAGGTTGCCCAGCCACAGCGACGTGCCACGGCGGTGAAACGCCGGTGAGGCCGTGCGCTGCACAGAAGCCTTACCGGGCGAGGCTTAGCAAGCAAAGCGGTGCGGTGATGCGGTGGGAGTATGTCGGAGCTACGGCGGTGGCAAAGGAGCTACGCTGGCGCAAGGCAAGACCGAGCAGCAGGCAATGGCGTCGGCGACGCTGCGCTGCGGGCAGGACAAAGGCGAAGGAAGGCAGGGAGAGCGAGGGAGCATGAGGGAGTGACCGAGCCAAGCCGCGTGTGGTCTCCTTATGCGTGTGCAAGCACACCGCGGTGGGGGCCCGACGACGGCCAGCGACAGCCATGTGGTGACCATCAGAGTCCGCGATCCAGTCTGACGGCGTGAATTAGTGAAGCTCCAACTCCTAATCCGTGGATCATTAGCAAATTCTTCCTTAACCAAAGTCGTAGCCCTATATACCATCTCCAATTTCTCCTAAAGGATCAAGTTCTAATTCTCAATGAATGGAGAGTAAAATTATCACCAAGTTGGGTACGTCAACATTGTCAGCGCAAAAGACAGCAAAATTTCCTAAGTGCTAAAAATAGTGAAATCTTGATTTTTGTGAGCTAAATTCAAGCATGTTAGGAGATGAACTAGCCTATGACCCAAAAATAAAAGTTGTTGCTCTACTCAAATACTACAACTTTGATTTAGTGAACACATCCATGCAAAGTCTCTATGACATAGTTCAAACTAGGTCAAACATGCCACTTTCAAATGATGACCTACACTATATCTATGTCTTAGTGACCAAACTAGCCCTAGTCATGAATACCAAAGTTGTTCATAATGACATTATAAACATGGTTAAGTTATTCCTAAGGTCACACAAGCATTTCATACATTGGTTACATATAAAACTTCCTAGGTCAACCAGCATATCATCACTTAGGAGCTTAATTTGACAAAGTGATCTACATGAACATTGTTTCATTAGTCATCCTAAGTGTAGCTAAGGTGTTTTAGTAACTAACATCAACCACTTACACTTATTCACACATGATCCTAAGCATACACCTATAGAAACATAAAATAACAAGGCATGTTTCACATGTTTCAGTTGTATGTTTCATATGTAAAAGCTTATATATGAGTGCTTGATGATTATGCTCATGCAATGCAAGTCAAATTATGCAAGCCTAACACCTAGGGTGTTATAGACATGGCAATGGTAGAGTCTGTGTTGGTGACAAGAGGAAGAAGACAAGACTGATATGGGTGGCCCACTTGTCAGCGAGCGAAGAGGTGTAGGGCCAGCAGCCAGAGATGGTGCGAGAGGGAGGCGGGTGCATGGCTTCACGCGTGGGCCTACGCGCCGGTGTGGGCCGAGTGAGCTGGGCCGTTGAGAGAGAGAGGGTAAGGAGAGGGGGCGGCTAAGCGGGCGGTGGGCCAGAAGCCAAGAAAGGAGGGAGAGTAAGGAAAAATTCCTTCTTCTTTTTTCTTAAACACATTTTCAAATCCAAATTCAAATCAAATTCAAATATAGTTTCAAATGTACTTTTCAAGATGAGAACTTTTGGGAGGTTTCCAAACTAAACTTTTGCAAACATTTGAAAACTCTTTTATTTTCCAATTCTCTTTTTCTTTTATTTCAAAGCCATTTCAAATTCATTTTCGAAAGCATTTTGAATTCATTTTGAATTTTGGATTCAACCACTCATTGCAATAAATCAAATGCACCGGCATGTATGCACATCCATGTTGCTACTCCTTATGATGAATTTTAATTTAATGAAAAATATTCTTTTTCCTATATTTCATGTGCACAAAAATTAATAAATATTTCATTTTAATCCTATTTTCAAAAGTACAAATATTAGGGTGTTACATAACTCTCCCACACTTTGTTTGAAATGTGTATTGCTCATACAGACAAGGTAGAGGTCAAGTGCATGGGCTCTGTTGGTGGGAAAACACCAACAGAACTAAAACTTCATTTATTGTTCTCTAGCCTTGGGCACACTTAACAGGATGAAGTTGATGTTATATGCTGTGTTCAATTATATCATAGGTGATAAGATCAGAAGATTGAGCATGAATGTGGCAATTATGTTCATTTGGCAGAAAAGGTTGAATTGCTTAACCCATAGAAGGATTGTCTATCTCTTCATAATGGATCAATCTTTACAAGATTATGACTATCATCTTCTAGAGAAAAGATGCGCAATGTTTTAGCTCATTTGGTTAAAACTATGAGATCAAGAAAGTGGTGCTAGGAACAAGCTTAAAGAACAAGACATGTTGAGCTAATCATATTTGATCAGGTAAATTGTAACTCAAACATATTTTGTTTCTTATTTATGTGCCTACCAGAATCAAGGAAAAACTTTTTAAATAATGACCATTTACCTTAGGATGTTACCTTTGTCATTGGAGCGTGATGTCACCATATGACGAAGGGTAGATGACTCATGATGGTCCTTCCCTTTGAAGTTCTTGTTCGGCTAGTCTCGCAGCTTGAGCTGTTCATGAGCTTCTTGTCTCCTAGATTGCACCCTTCCTTTCTTATCCTTTTGTCATGCCATCTTTCTGCTCTTTGATCTTTTATCACCTTGTTAGACCTTTCGCCTCACTCATTGTTTTATGCAGTTCATTCATCCATGATGAATGAGCTGTGTCTTCTTTGTGCAATATTATTGGGGTTCATCATTTGTCTTGCTTCATCTTTGATTTGAATTCATCTCGTGACTTACCAAAATTGAATTGAGAATTTCCTACAGGGGTTAGTCCAGCAAAATATCCAATATCTACTAAAGCAATTTTTAGTTCAATAACCAAACTAGACTCCATGTCTAATTTGATTAAGGAAGGTATTTTAACCTAAGCACCTCACTTAATTTAAAAAACCTTTAGAAGTATATCGAGTACTTCCAAACCAAAACTTACTATGGCAAACAAAGGTAACATGAAAGCACTATAGAGATTTACTCAAATAAAGATGAAAGAGCATGATTATTATCTAGCAAATTGAGCATGGCTTAAAGGTAGAAAAAACCAAGGTGGATTAGCAACATGGCATAAGATTTTTTTAGAGAAGTTCATCCCCCACACATGAATTTTTTAAGGCAAAAATCAAGTTTGGATGGATGTGATTAAATGTTGCATGGTGTTTGGTTGGACATACCTTGAGTCATCATCATTCATCCTTTTTGCTTTAGACCTAGAATGGTTAGTGATGATAATACCCAAAGGAATAATTTCACAATTATGTTTCTATGCTTATTTCACAAGGGCATCACAACAAAAAGGGTAAAAGCTCATGTTATCTCCCGAAAGTGCTTATTTTAGGACAGAAGCTTGTCCTTGGGAAACCTTCGAATTGTGTTTCTAATTGGTGAAGTGGTTTCCTCTCCAACACCAACCTTTGGGTACCTATCTCAAGATTCATGCCTATAAGATTTCCAATGTTTATGATAAACATATGCATCTATAACCACCCCTTCAAAGTCTTTATGAATAGAAAGTATAAGGGGTTGAGGATCTCGTGTGTGGCAATGTTGGAAAGACCAATTGGTTCAAGAGATTTCTCATGTGAGCATGGATTTGATGAGGTGTTTATGAAATAACTTCCATGTTCGCCGATGAAATCTTCCTTTTAAATCTCCAAGGGTGTTTCTTTATGAATGTCTATAGGCGAAAACATTGTCTCCATCATTCCATGCCTATGACATTCATTAGACATTTTATTGTCTAGGATTTCCCTTGGATTGGTAACTCTCGGGTTGATCTTATTTAAAACCTCATCCATCCATTCAATGGCAACGGCACATAAGTTCTTACTATCCTCCAGCCATTGTTGTTGCTCTTCTTGGTCTTCCTTGTGGCCTTTATGATTCCTATACTTTAGTTGTCTTAGTAGATTTCTAGGGTCATCATGAGACTGAGGAGAAAGAGCATAAGAGGGATCATCGGGGTCAAGGATGGGTTGAAAGATGGGTTTAGATGAGGCATCTAATGTGGGCATAGAAGGGGAGATGATAGGATTGGCTTCTAAATAGCTTGACTCTCCTTCTATGGCATCACTAGACATGCCATCCTTGAATTCTTCCTAATGTCCCATATGGTAATAAGGACGCTTCTTAAGAGATCCCTTCTTGAGAGGATTTGAATTATATTCACTCGAAGGTCTCTTATGAAGATGAGAATTTAATGTTCTCCTAAAATCAGCACCAAGAAGGTCATCCTTAATTTCAATAGGGATTTCAAAAGGTGGAATTCCTTCTTCTCTCAGGGATTTTGGGGTATTGATAGTTCGGGATTGACAGCTAAATCCTAGGATTGGAGTGGTTGTGATTTGGCTATCAAAACTTCCTCTTCTTGTTTGGGAGGTGATTCATTTTCTTTCTCAAAGAGTTCATTATGAATGCTAGTGCAGGGAGTGATTCCATTAATTCTATTAAGCATAGACCTTGCTTCACTAGCAGACAAATGAAGAAAATCTCCTCTAGAGGCTGCATCAAGGGATTCTCTAGAATCCTTGCTAAGACCCATGTAAAAATGTTGAAGAAGTATAGAGTCTTGAATGGCAAGGTCTGGGCTAGTGAAGATGAGTTCACTAAAATGATCCTATGATGTACCAAGAGATTCTTCTTCTAGTTGTCTAAAATTTAGAACCTCTTTCTGAAGGCTAACCACTTTAGAGATGGGATAGAAACATAAACAAAATTTAGAGCATAACGTTTCCCAATCTCCTTGCATACTTCCTACGTTTGACTATACCAATGTTTGACTCTTCCCGTCAAAGAGAACAGAAAACAACTTCCATATTAAGGTCTTGTTAGACATTCCAACGATACACAAGCATGCATAGGTCTGTTCAAACTCTTGTAGGTGAGAGTATGGATTTTCATCGCCTTCTCCCGAGAAGGATTGATCCCGACTTAGTTTTATTAAACACGGGCGCAGCTCATAACCAGGTGTTAGGATAGGCTCTACAGATTTAGGTGGCCTAAAGCTCACGCTCATGGGTTTAGTGTATTGATAGATAGGAGTGGAATTCATAATGGAAAAGAAAAGAATGAAGGAATAAAAAGATAAACAAATATGATACAAGGTTAAGCTAGGTTCGAAGTTAATTTAGCAACCGTTTCCCTGGCAACGGTGCCAGAAAGCTTGTTGGTATATTTTAACACACACAGATAAATCCACAAGCGCACGGATACTGCTGTAGCTTTCACCCAAAGGTATTCCAAGTATCGCATCTATAGGGAAACATGTGAGGTTAACTACGGTCCAACTTAACCCGGAGTAGCAACAAGACTTAAGAAACTTGGGAGTGTAGAGGAGATCGCTAAGGTCTTCTAGTTCTAATCTCGATAAGCTATGTCTTCTATTGTTCGACTGGTGATATTACTAAGGGAAACATAGATAGAGTATGTTTCCTATAATAACTAAATCATGCTAGTCCTACAAACGGGAGGTAGACTATAGAGGATTCAATGAGGCTATAAGAGTCACCCTCACAAGCTACCACCGATCCAAAATGATGCGTACATCCACGAGTTACCTAAGTCTAAGCACCACGCTTACACTACGAATAATACTTTAACCAAAGGCCAATAGATTAAAGCATACAAAAGAGACTCGCAAACCAGAAGAACAATATAAACATGTTACTTACTTAAATCAGAAGTGGATTACCAGAGAAATCTCAGATGCAAGGTTGACTTCCACCAAGGTACAAGACATAGAGAGAGCACCGACAGGCCGACATCTCCTCCAAACTCTTTCCTCACTCTCCATCTCTCTATTTCTCAAGACTAAATCCTATGGAGGTCTAATCTTCTCTTGATAGCTAGCCCTGATCCTCATGAGGGGAATATGAATTAGGGTTTCAGGATCTCTGAGGATCTCTCCTGAGGGAGGGGTGAAAGCTCTAGTTTGGTTTTGGTGAATTGATGAAACCCTTAGTGCTAACCTAATTTATCAAAGTGATTATGAGATAGATAGCACATTACAAGTAGTGAAACAAATGAAGATCATGACATGATGATGGTGATGCCATGGTGATGATCAAGTGCTTGGACTTGAAAAGAAGAAAGAGAAAAACAAAAGGCTCAAGGCAAAGATATAAGTGGTAGGAGCCATTTTGTTTTAGTGATTGAGACACTTAGAGAGTGTGATCACATTTAGGATCGATAACCGTACTATTAAGAGGGGTGAAACTCGTATCGAAATACGGTTATCAAAGTGCCACTAGATGCTCTAACTCACTGCATATGCATTTAGGATCTAGTGGAGTGCTAACACCCTTGAAAATGTTTGTAAAAATATGCTAACACACATATGCACAAGGTGATACACTTGGTGGTTGGCACATTTGAGCAAGGGTAAGAAACTTCACCAGTGGAGTGTCCGCTTGTAGAGTGCGGATAGTCCGACGGTGCCACTAGCGCCCTATATAGAAAAGACAGGATTTCACAGAGTGGCCGGGGATTTGGGTCACTTTGTGATGATCGCTAAGGGTGAGTGTGTATGCAGTCCTCATGCCGATGTAGCACACAGGAGAGGCAGGAGTGACCGGATCTTTGGGTGAGTCCAGTCAGGCTTGATCAGATGCGTCTGGTCATGAGTGGAGGCTTACTAGAAATGATCGGACGCTGGGGTCCTGCATCCGGTCATGATCTAACTGACGTGTCCGGTCGCAGCTGGAACCTTACTGGAAGTGACCGAACGCTGGGGTCTTGCGTCCAGTCATGGCACTATGCTGCATCCGATCATCACTTGACTGTTGGGGTCGGGCGCTCAGTATTTGAAGAAAGGGATGACATGGCATCCATCCGTTGACCGGACGCTGGCAGGGTGCGTCCGATCAATATGACTAGAGCGTTCGGTCACCCCGAGTTGTGCCCAGTGAAGGGGTACAATGGCTCTATTTCGTGGGGCTTCTATTTAAGCCCCATGGCTGGCTCTAGCTCACTCTCTTGGCCATTTGCATTGACATAGCAACCTTGTGAGCTTAGCCAAAGCTCTCCCACTCATCTCCATCATAGACTCAACATCTTTGTGAGATTGGGAGAGAATCCAAGTGCATTGCTTGAATGTTTGCATCTAAAGGCACTTGGTGTTCGTGTTTTGCTACGGGATTTGCTTGTTACTATTGGTGGTTGCCACCACCTAGATGGCTTGGAGCAGCGAGGATCATCGAGTGGAGGTTGGTGATTGTCTCTGGTTCTGATCATGGTGATTGTGAGGGGTTCTTGACCTTTCCCCGGTGGAGAGCCAAAAGGTACTCTAGTGGATTGCTTGTGGCTTGTGTGATCCTCATCTTGAGTTGGTTTTGTGGCGCCTATTGAGGGTTTGGCGTGTGATGCCAATTAGCATGTGAACCTCAAGTGAGTGAATCGCCACAACGAGGACTAGCGGCAAGCAAGTGAACCTCGGTAAAAATCTTTGTGTCATCATTTAATTTCGAGGTGATTGGTCTTCATTGGTATTCATTCTTGTGATTGATTGGCTCCTTCCTCGACACGGTGGTATAACCATCTTGCTCACTCTCTTTACATTACCACAAACTAGTTGTCAAGCTCTTTAGTGTAGTTAGTTGTGAGAGCTTGTTAGTTTGGTTAGTGTGGCTCTTTAGTTAGCATTTGAGAGCGCACTAACTTAGTATAGTGACATAGCCATTGTGTGGATAGAAACTATATAAACTAGAATTGTGGTAGATGGCTTACATTTTTAGTAGGCTATCGCAACACTTGCTTCGCCTCATAACTGTCTAACCGGTTTGTTAATATTGTTGTAGAAATTTTTAATAGGCTATTCACCCCCCCTCTAGCCATTAGGATCTTTCAAGTGGTATCGGAGCCGAGGTCACCGTGATTTGAGGCTTAACAACCTTCGGTGTAAAAATAGCTCAAATCAACAACACCAAGAAGCCATCCCAATTTGATGGATCAAACTATCCCTATTGGAAGGCTAAGAGGACAACTTATATAAAGTCAATCAATAGGAAGGTTTGGAAGGTGGTAGAGACCAAGATTGAGATTGATGATGAAGAGGCTCCCACCGCCACCAAAGAAATGCTACTCCAAAATAATGGCATTGCTCTTAGTGCCATCCATGATGCTTTGGATGAGAGAACATTGAGAGAGCTCATGAGGCATGGAAGAAGTTAGAAGAATCATTTGAGGGCACTCAAGCCGTGAAGGGTGCAAAGGCATACATTCTCAAAGAGAAGTTTGCAAGCTTCAAGATGAAGGAGGATGAGAGTGTGCCAGAGATGTTCCATAGGCTTCAAGTGCTTGTCAATGATCTCAAAGCACTTGGAGAAGATGTGAAGGACAAGGACTTCTCCCACAAGTTCTTGAGATGCTTACTTTCAAGATTTGGCACATTGGTCACTATTCTAGTGAGAAGTGGTTTGGACACCATGACACCAAACCAAGTGTTGAGAGATATAATGACCGATGATACATATAGAGATGATGATGATGAGAAGGAAGAAAAGAAGGAGAAGAAAGATGAGAAGAAGGATGAGAAGAAGAAGAGCGTGGCATTCAAGGCCACATCATCTAAGGGCAAGGCAAAGCAAGATACATCAAGTGAAGATGATGGCTCATGGGATGATGATGATGATGAGAAGATGGTTCTCTTTGTCAAGAGATTTGGCAAGTTCATGATGAAGAAAGGCTACTGTGCTAGAAGGAAGAAATCTTCATCCAAGAGCAAGGAAGAGTCAATAAGGTGCTTCAATTGTGGAAGCAAAGATCATCTAGTTGCTCAATGTCTATTCAATAGTGACAAAGATGATGACAAGAAGAACAAGAAGAAGGACAAGAAGGAAAAGAAGGAAAAGAAAGAGAAGAAGGACAAGATGACCTTCAAGAAGAAGAAGGGTGGTTCATATGTGGTCACTTGGGATAGCGATGCTTTCTCAAGTGATGATGACAAGACCACCAAGAAGAAGGCACTTGCAAGCATTGCTATCAATGAGAAGCCTTCTCTCTTCGATACTCCATCATGCTTCATGGCTAAGGCCACTAAGGTATAAATTTGTGATGATGGAAGTGATGAAGAACATGATAATAAAAATAAAAATGAAAATGATAGTGATAGTGATGATGATGAACCTACTAAGGATAAACTATTTGACATGCTAGAAAGATGCTAAAGAACACTTTGGCATTAAGAGAAGGGAATGCAAAAGCTTGCGTAAGAAACTAAAAGCCCTTAAGCAAGCCTTTGATGAGCTCAATGCATCTCATGAGAGGCTAGAGGAAGCCCATGAGAAGCTTGGCAAGGCTCACAAAAAGCTTGAAAAGGCTCATTCCTCTTTGCTTGATGAGCAAAATAAAAAGAAGCATGTAGAGACTTGCAATGTAGGCTTAACTTGTGATATAATTGATGAATAATTATCTATGCCTATCATTGTTGCTCCCGCTAACCCTTTTTGTAGTACTTCTACTTCCACCTCATCTAGTAGTGATGGTTTCACTTGTGATGCCTCACTAATGGTTGAGAATGAGAACCTCAAGACAGAGGTCAATAAGCTCACTCACACCTTGGCTAAGGCCTATGGTGGCGAGGACCGCTTGCTTATGTGCTTAGGTAGCCAAAGAGCTTCTCTCTACAAAGAGGGATTGGGCTATACCCTCAAGAAAGGCAAGGCGGCTTTTGCTCCTCACAAAACTAGTTTTGTGAAGAACAATGGTCGGTTTTGCACTAGTTGCAAGCAAGTTGGTCATGTAGAGCAAAAGTGCATGAACAAGAAGTCACAAGCTAATGTATCCTCCATTAAGCTTGATCCCTTCTATGTGCTTACCAAAGGTGCAAATGGTGTCAAGGCTAAGTTCATTGGTAAACCATGGATGGGCTCAAAGAAGAAAGCCATTTGGGTGCCAAAAAGCTTGGTCACTAACCTTCAAGGATCCAAGCAAGTTTGGGTACCTAAAAAGAATTGATCTTCTTTTGTAGGTCAATTACAAAGCCGAAGGAAGGCATTGGGTTCTTGATAGTGGGTGCACTCAACACATCACCGGTGATGCAAGAATGTTCAACTCAATCAACACCAATGGCAATGATGGTTATGATAGTATCACATTTGGTGACAATGGCAAAGGCAAGGTTAAAGAGCTTGGTAAGATTGTAATATCCAATGACATGAGCATTTCCAATGTGTTGCTAGTAGATAGCTTGAACTTCAACTTGCTATCCGTGGCTCAATTGTGTGATCTTAGATTCAAATGCATATTTGGGGTAGATGATGTAGAGATCATAAGTGTAGATGGCTCTAATTTGATCTTCAAAGGCTTTAGATATGATAATCTATACTTGGTTGATTTCAATGCTAGTGAAGCTAAATTATCTACATGTTTGTTCACTAAGTCTAGCATGGGTTGGTTATGGCATAGAAGGCTTGGTCATGTTGGAATGAAACAATTGAATAGATTGGTTAAGCATGACTTGGTTAGAGGCTTGAAAGATGTTGTGTTTGAAAAGGATAAGATTTATAGCTCTTGTCAAGCCAACAAACAAGTTGGAAACACCCATCCTAAGAAAAGCATGATGAGCACTAGTAAAGCATTTGAGTTATTGCACATAGACTTGTTTGGGCCAACACAATATACTAGCATTGGTGGTAACAAATATGGCTTTGTGATAGTGGATGATTATACTAGATACACATGGGTATTCTTTCTAGTGGACAAAAGTGATGTGTTTGCAACATTCAAATCATTTGTCAAGGGTATTCACAATGAGTTTGAAACAACCATCAAGAGAGTTAGAAGTGACAATGGTAGTGAGTTTAAGAACACTAGAATTGATAAGTTGTGTGATGAATTTAAAATTAGACATCAATTCCTGGTCAAGTACACTCCACAATCAAATGGCCTTGTTGAGAGGAAAAATAGAACACTCATTGATATGGCAAGGTCTATGCTTAGTGAGTACAATATGAGTCAATCTTTTTGGGCCGAAGCTATCAACACGGCTTGCTATTGTAGCAACCCCTCTATTGTCACCCATTGAAAGAGAAGACACCATATGAACTCTTGAATGGTAGAAAGCCCAACATTGCATATTTTTGGGTCTTTGGTTGCAAATACTATATCTTAAAGAAAGGCACTAGATTAGGCAAATTTGACAAGAAATGTGATGAAGGATTCCTACTTGGATACCCAACCACTAGCAAAGCATATAGAGTTTGGAATTTGGAAAGTGGTACTCTTGAGGAAGTTCATGACGTTGAATTTGATGAAACTAAGAGTTCACAAGAAGAGAATGAGAACTTGGAAGATGTTAGAGGCATTGAACTTTCAAATGCCATGAAGAACATGGATGTTGGTGAATTGAGGCCTAGGCAAGTAAATGATGATGAAGATGATCAAGTGAGAGTGCTCTCTAACTCAAATGTGCAAGATGATACAAATCAAGCTAGTACAAGTGGCTCTCATGATAATGAACAAGATCAAGTGGCTAGTACATCATCTCAACCCAATGATCAAGTAAATACAAGCAATCAAGTTCTAATGCTCCAACCAACCAATATTGTAAGGGATCATCCATTGGACACTATAATTGGTGATATTTCTAGAGGTGTACAAACAAGATCAAGATTGGCTTCATTTTGTGAGCATTTCTTATTTGTGTCATCCATTGAATCTAAGAAGATAGATGAAGTATTGAAGGATGTTGATTGGGTGAATGCTATGCATGAAGCATTGAATAACTTCACAAGAAATCAAATATGGGAATTAGTAGAGAGACCAAAGAGACACAATGTGATTGGAACCAAATGGGTCTTTAGAAATAAGCAAGATCAAGATGGGGTAGTAGTAAGGAACAAAGCAAGATTGGTAGCACAAGGATATACACAAGTTGAATGTCTTGACTTTAGAGAAACATATGCCCCGGATTGCTAGATTGGAAGCAATAAGAATCTTGCTAGCCTATGCTTATGCCCACAACATCAAACTCTATCAAATGGATGTCAAGAGTGCATTTCTCAATGGTTACATCAATGAAGAAGTATATGTTGAGCAACCTCCCGGTTTTGAAGATGACAAGAAGTCCGACCATATGTACAAGTTGAAGAAGGCATTGTATGGCTTGAAGCAAGCACCTAGAGCATGGTATGAGATTGAGGGACTTCCTACTCTCTAAAGGGTTCATGATGAGCAAGGTTGACACCACTCTTTTCATCAAGAAGATTGGAAAAGATTTATTTGTGTTACAAATCTATGTTGATGACATCATATTTGGATCAATCAATCAAGATTTTTGTGAAGAGTTAGGAAAGATGATGGCTAATGAGTTTGAGATGTCCATGATTGAAGAGTTGAGTTACTTCCTTGGTCTTCAAATCAAGCAATTGAAAAATGGTATATTTGTGAGTCAAGGCAAGTATATCAAAGACATGATTAAGAAGTTTGGCATGAGTGATAGCAAAGCCATTAGCACACCAATGGGAACAAATGGCAACTTGGATAGTGATGCAAGTGGTAATATGGTGGATCAAAAGTTGTATCGGTCCATGATTGGAAGCCTACTCTATGTAACCGCATCAAGGCCGGATGTCATGTTTAGTGTATGCATGTGTGCAAGATTTTAATCCTCACCAAGAGAAAGTTATTTGAAGGCTACAAAGAGAATATTGAGGTACTTGAAGCATACACAAAATGTTGATTTATGGTATCCCAAAGGAGCAAAGTTTGAGCTAGTTGGTTACTCCGACTCGGATTATGCGGGATGCACAGTTGAAAGGAAGAGCACCTCGGGCACATGTCAATTGTTAGGAAGATCACTTCTTTCATGGTCATCAAAGAAACAAAATAGTGCTGCATTATCAACCGCCGAAGCCAAATACATATCCGCCGGTAGTTGTTGTGCACAAATACTTTGGATGAAGGCCACTTTGAATGACTTTGGAATCAAGTTCAAGAAAGTGCCATTGCTATGTAACAATGAGAGTGCAATCAAGTTGACTAACAATACGGTTCAACATGCAAGAACAAAGCACATTGATGTCCGCCACCATTTCATAAGAGATCACCAACAAAAGGGGACATTTGCATTGAGAGTGTAGGCACCGAAGATCAACTTGCCGATATATTCACCAAGCCATTGGATGAGAAAAGGTTTTGCAAGATAAGGAATGAGTTGAACATATTGGATTTCTCAAATATGTGTTGATGCACCCCCCACTTATATGACATGCCTCTCCTTCGAGCAATCCAAGGTAAAAGTTGATTGGCATGGCATACATCCTTGCTAAGGACATGTTTAGTGCATCTAGACATCTTTCACATTTAATAGGCTCATTCATGAAAATCAAATGAATTTGATGATTATATGGTACCACTATTGCTTCTATGTTTATTTTGATCTAGTGGTTGCATATGACATGTTCATGGGCTTGTAAACCTAGTATTTGATCTAGAAAATGAGCTCTAAGTGTTTAACTCAACATGGTACAAGATAACCCTTATTTGGAGGTGTGAAGAAGCTTATCCTTAGATCAAACTAAGGTAAATGTCTTTGGCAAGTATTCTAGATTGAACTAAATTTGGGAAAATGATCCTCACCCCATTGATTGACATTGATAATCTCAACCTATCTACATTTTGAACCTCTATGGTCATTGATGACAAAGGGGGAGAAATAGTGTACAAAGATAGTGAAAACACAACAAGGGGGAGAGAAACAAAGATTTAAGTGATAGAGAGGAAAATTTGACATAGGGGGAGAGATATGACAAAGGAAAGGGATCAATTAAAATTTTGAGCACACAAGTAGGGGGAGCAAGCTCATGAACTTGTATGGTGCATTTAAATGTGTATTTCATATGTTTGCTTGCATGGCACAAGTTTTAAATGTCAATATCCATGCTTGTGTGGTGTATGATAGTTGTAGGTTTGAATGATGAAATGAAAAACTAGCATGCATAGGTTATCTAGTGATTTTATTTTCAAGTGGTATCGAGCTAACCATGGTGCTAAGGATGGTATATTGGTGCACTCCGATTGGTATCACGCTTCAACGGTCTATCTTTTATACCTTAGCATCATTTGGTAGACATTGTCTCCTATATTTCCTATCTAAGCATATGTGCAAGCTACAATCCAAACTCTTAGCACATATATAGAGGAAACAATTGCTACCATACGGGGTTCATGAAACTTGTCCATATCCTTTTACACATGGTAAATATGCTTGGGAAAGCAACATGGATTCAATTGAATTTCAATTCATATCTTTGTGAAAGGGTTGTCATCAATTACCAAAAAAGGGGAGATTGAAAGCTCTAGTTTGGTTTTGGTGAATTGATGAAACCCTTAGTGCTAACCTAGTTTATTAAAGTGATTATGAGATAGGTAGCACATTCCAAGTGGTGAAACAAATGAATATGATGACATGATGATGGTGATGCCATGGTGATGATCAAGTGCTTGGACTTGAAAAGAAGAAAGAGAAAAACAAAAGGGTCAAGGCAAAGGTATAAGTGGTAGGAGCCATTTTGATTTAGTGATCGAGACACTTAGAGAGTGTGATCACATTTAGGATCGATAGCCATACTATTAAGAGGGGTGAAACTCGTATCGAAATACGGTTATCAAAGTGCCACTAGATGCTCTAACTCACTGCATATGCATTTAGGATCTAGTGGAGTGCTAACACCATTAAAAATGTTTGTAAAAATATGCTAACACACATGTGCACAAGGTGATACACTTGGTGGTTGGCACATTTGAGCAAGGGTAAGAAACTTCACCGGCAGAGTGTCCGCCCGCAGAGTACGAAAAGTCCGACGGTGCCACCAGCGCCCTATACAGAAAAGACAGGATTTCAAAGAGTGACCGGACGCTGGCTGAGTGTGTCCGTTCCTGCTGACATGGTAGCACACAGAGGAGACAGTGAGTGACCGGACGCCTGGGTGAGTCAGGTCGGGCTTGATCGGATGCATCCGATCATGAGTGGAGGCTTACTTGAAATGACTGGACGCTGGGGTCCTACGTCCGATCATGATCTAACTGACACGTCCGGTCACAGTTGGAAGCTTACTAGAAGTGACCGGACGCTAGGGTCTTGCATCCAGTCATGGCACTGTGCTGCGTCCGGTCATCACTTGACCGTTGAGATCGGGGGCTTAGTATTTGAAGAAAGGGATGATGTGGCAGCCATCCGTTGACCGAACGCTGGTAGTGTGTGTTCGGTCGATATGACCGAAGCGTCCGGTCACCCCGAGTTGTGCCCAGTGAAGGGGTACAACGGCTCTATTTCGTGGGGGCTTCTATTTATGCCCCATGGCCAGCTCTAGCTCACTCTCTTTGCCATTTGCATTGACATAGCAACCTTGTGAGCTTAGCCAAAGCCCTCCCACTCATCTCCATCATAGACTCAACATCTTTGTGAGATTGGGAGAGAATCCAAGTGCATTGCTTGAGTGTTTGTATCTAGAGGCTCTTGGTGTTCGTGTTTCACTATGGGATTCACTTGTTACTCTTGGTGGTTGCCGCCACCTAGATGGCTTGGAGCGGCGAGGATCATCGAGCAGAGGTTGGTGATTGTCTCTGGCTCTGATGGTGGTGATTGTGAGGGGTTCTTGACCTTTCCCCGAGGGAGAGCCAAAAGGTACTCTAGTGGATTGATCGTGGCTTGTGTGATCCTCATCTTGTGTTGGTTGTGTGGCACCCTATTGAGGGTTTGACGTGTGATGCCAATTAGTGCGTGAACCTCCAAGTGAGTGAATCGCCACAACGAGGACTAGCTTACCAGCAAGCAAGTGAACCTCGGTAAAAATCTTTGTGTCATCATTTAATTTCAAGGTGATTGGTCTTCATTGGTATTCATTCTTGTGATTGATTGGCTCCTTCCTTGACATGGCGGTATAACCATCTTGCTCACTCTCTTTACATTATCGCAAACTAGTTGTCAAGCTCTTTAGTGTAGCTAGTTGTGAGAGCTTGTTAGTTTGGTTAGTGTGGCTCTTTAGTTAGCATTTGAGAGCGCACTAACTTAGTATAGTGACATAGCCATTGTGTGGATAAAAACTATATAAACTAGAATTGTGGTAGATGGCTTGCATTTTTAGTAGGCTAGCGCAACACTTGCTTCGCCTCATAATAGTCTAACCGGTTTGTTAATGTTGTTATAGAAAATTTTAATAGGCTATTCACCCCCTCTAGCCATTAGGATCTTTCAAGGGGGCAGGGGTTGGTATATATAGCCCTGAGGGTCCAACGTGAGCCCTTAGATCAAACCGACTTAAGCAATGGCTTAGATGCATCCTTAAAGGCGGTGGGGAACCAACATATGAAGCAGTCTGATAGGCGGGGCCCACATGGGTCTGGTGGCCCCCCTATAGGTCAGCCGGGTCCACATGGTAGTGGGTTGAGCCCCACTTCGGTGATTTGCCTTTTGGACCCTTCTAGAGTCTTCCACGTAGGTACCGCGATGTAATTCCATAATTTTCTTCGACGATTAGGTCCTCCTTGGCAATTTTCTAGATAAACCCTGCTGAAAATATA
Source organism: Miscanthus lutarioriparius (assembly GCA_904845875.1). Taxonomy (NCBI): domain Eukaryota; kingdom Viridiplantae; phylum Streptophyta; class Magnoliopsida; order Poales; family Poaceae; genus Miscanthus; species Miscanthus lutarioriparius. The sequence goes on along the minus strand of CAJGYO010000007.1, from coordinate 56,092,555 downwards.
GATTCACCAAAACTCATGGAATTTATTAGTTTAAACCCCTAAACCTTCATTGGTGATTACATTTATGCCCTTATCCATGTTTAATTGACGGTTTATAATGGTTGTTAACTACCATCAACAATGGTGCAAACGGAGGAGGAGCTCACAACGGATCCATCGGTGGGGTTCTCGTCGCAGGGCGTGAGCTTGGGGTGGATATACAGGGAGCGCAGACAGCAAAAAGTGGTGCAAACGGAGGAGGAGCTCACCATGGATCCATTGGTGGGGTTCTCATCGCCAAGCGTGGCACAAAGAGGGTGAAGGCTGAGGTGAGGTGGACGGCAGCTCTGGCGAGGTCATGGGGAAGGTGCTGCGGGCATGGATTTGTGCCAAGTAGTGGCGTCGTGGACTCGGTGTCTCCTTGCAAAACAATGGAAGAAGATAGGGGGACACGAGGTGGCCTAGGTGAGGAGCTCGGAGAGCTTGGCCGAGCTCTAGCAATGGCGGTGGTGGTGGAAACGGGTGTTGGAGAGAGGGGAAGGGCTCGGGGAGCAGATGGGTGGCGGCGCCATGAGTGCGCAAGGCCATGGGCTCTACTAAAGGGGTAGACAAGGGAGCGGAGAGGAGAGGATGAGCTGGGTCATGATCTCAGCCTCGACCATTGCGGCCTTGACCGGATGGGGGTGAGGGGAGAGCGGGTCGCAGCTGGGGTTTGGGGGTGTGAGGGCATGGCTGGTGCGCGAGGGACCCGGTGAGGGAATTGGACCAGAGATTTGTGGAGGGCTTGGTCTACAGCGGGGCTTGGTCCTCATAGCGGCAATGGCGGAGGGGATTGGCAGGAGGGAGCCGGAGGTGAGGGGATGTGCTGACATGTGGGGCCCATAGGGCAGTGAGGGAGAGAGGGGAGGTGGGTAGGAGAGCTGGGCTGGCGCAGCTGAACGGGCCAGGCCTAGGCGGGGGAAGAAGGGAGGCGAGGTGGGAGAAGGTGGGTCGGCCCGCAAGGAAAGGGAGGGGCTGCATAATCCTTTTGGATTCAAACTTAGACTTTCTTTTCAAACCAAAACAAATTTTGAACTATATTTTACTTCATAAATAGAGTAAAAACCGATTCACCTCTAAACCGAGATAAATAATTATTTTTCACTCAATAAAATTAATGCAAGCGGCATGAATGCAACACAAATAAAATTTTACTTATAACATATATTTTTCCTCCAACTATTATTTGGCCATAATCTTAATTTAATTCTAATAAGTTTTAGGAAATTGTATAATTTAAAATTTAGGGTGTACAAAGGAGCTCATTGCATATGACATTGAGTCATGTGACTAAGGTGGGAAAGATCAAGACAAGACTTGGCTTGATGGACCAGTTGCAAGCGTGAAGGGCAAGTTAGAGGCTTGGGAGAGATGGACCGCATGGCGGTGAAGCTTGAGCAAGACTTGGCTCCAATGGACAAAGGCAACGGTGAAGAGCAAGTGAGGTCAAGATCGATGAACCAATAAGGTCACGTGATGATATGAAGTGGATCATATCATTTGTTGATCAAGGTTGGTGCATGTGTTGCATCAACATTGGAGGAGATGAAATGGAATGCAAGGTAAAGGTATATTTGTAGGGCATTTTGTTTTACCGGTCATAGGTGTGTAGAGAAGTTTATGACCGGATTTAGGATAGATGACCATACTATCAAGATGGGCAAACTTGTTTGCATATCGGTCATCTAGTGCCACTCGAGTGATCTAACTTTGTATACGTGTTAGGATCGAGTGGTATGGTGAAATGAGTGACTAATCCTTTGAAAAATGGTTGTGAAAATGCTAACATACTTGCACATGATGGTGTACACTTGGTGGTGTTGGCACATTTGCAAAGGAAAAGAAGTTTGAGAAGTTTTGGAGAAACTTGAGTTGAAAAAGAGAAGTGATAGTTCTTGGATTAGAATTCTGCATTAATCCATTGTGCTTTGGATCAAATATGCATGTGGGATGTGTATCCCTCTGCATAAGCTTTCCAAAATGTCCAAGATCATCAAAATTGGACTCCGGAGCTAAGAGTTATGGTCGTTTTAGCAGTGAACACTCAGTGATCGGACTCTGGACCAGATGCAAGTCTAGTTAGTACCTATGAGTCGATCATTGTTCCTATGAGGGCTGATTTGGGACGCTGGCACTAGGGCACGATCGGACGCACTCATGCCACTGTTTCGAGCTTGGAACTGCTGAGTGAGAGCGATCGGATGCTGTGGTAAGTCCAGTTAGTGTTGAATGGACACGTTTGATCGATGAAAAACCTCTCTAGAACCTCTCTGTTCACGACCGGACGCTAGGTGATGGTGAGTTCGATCGATCAACCAAACATGGAGTTTGTTTGCGCACATTGGGAGCCATTGGCGCCCAATAGTAACATTCAAAAGGCTAGTACACATGGTGAGTATAGCATGACCGGACTCTGGACCGGACTCTGCACTTGCGCGTCCTGGTCACTACAGCAGCGAGTCCGGTCAGTGCGCAGAAATCAAGATGAAGGGGGTAACGGCTATTTTAGCCCTTGGGGCAATAAAGGATATGGTGGCCGGCCATTTGAGAGGCTGAGCACCTTGGGGATGTGTTGCCCTTGTATGTGCTTGGTTTGAAAGCCCTCTAACTCACTTTTGCTTGCAAGAGTGCGAATCGATTGCGAGTGAGTGATTCTAGTGCTATTGTATTGTGAGATTGCATCGAGTGGCACTAGGTGTTTGAGTTGCAAGCCGGTGCTACTTGTTACTCTTGGAGGTCACCACCTCCTAGATAGGCTTGTGGTGAGTTCTCCATCGTGAAGCACGCAAGAAGATTGTGCGGTGCTCTGGAGAAGGATTTGTGAGGGGTACCATGCTCACCCCGCGGGAGCCACGAAGAGCAACACTAGTAGAGCGTGTCGTTGAGCTACCCTCACTTTTGGGGTAGGTTCTTGCGGTGCCCAACGTGTGGGCTTGACTGGTGATGCCAATTTGCCACCGAACCACCAAGTGAGCGGTCGACATAACGGGACTAGCTTGGTGGCAACCAAGTGAACCTCAGGATAAAAATCATCGTGTCATCCTTGTCTTCCAGTTGGTGTGCTTTCCCCTTTACACAAGCTTGTATTTATATTTCATATATTGTGCTTGTGTAGTTGCTCTTGTAATTAGTTAGCTTGTGTAGCTAGCTAGTTACCTTCTTGCTTATGTGGTATAGAAGTAGCTTCCTTGTGTAACTAATTTACTTTTGTAGTAAATTAGTTGCCTTACTTAGTTTGTATAGCTAACTAAATTGAGCTCATTAATTTGGCTTGTGTAGCCTTATTATTGAGCATTACTAGTAAGCTTAGGAGCTTTGTGCTTTTGCTACTAGCATGTTTAGGAGCTCCCCGGTGCTTGAAGTACTAGTGGCATAGGTTTGTGTGACCTTTCCTAGAATTGGTTAGGTGAGCTCTAACTAGCCCGACATCTTAGTTGCTTGGTTAGGATCTTTTTAAAAGGTGCTTGAGAACTTAGATAGAGGGGTGTAGTCTTGGCTAGACCGATAGTTTTAATTCCGCATTTATTTTGGCTAGCCGGTGCGATTAAATTTAGAAAGGACTATTCACCCCCCTCTAGTCCACCATCACGACCCTATAGTTAGCTCGGTGCTAATCCTGAGGTTGCCTCGCCGCTGGTGGAGCCTTCCCCTCGTCAGAGAGGAGGAAGACGACGGGTGCGGTGGAGGAGCTCTCGGTGCCCCTCTCTCGGTTGCTCTGCTCTAGGTGCGGAGCAGGAGCGGATCGGTGAGGAACAAAATGATTTGTCTCGGATCGTCCTCCCCCCTCTGGGATCCGACCTATCCCTTATATACCAAGATAGGTCGGGTACATCGCGGTTTGGGGGATGAGCCTATGATCTACATGCGCTGGAGTTCAGGAGGGTCTTGCAGCGGCGCTCTATGGACCGTGGCGATGTCGTGGATCCAATGAAGCTCTGGGCGTTGTCCGACTGCTCTGTCCTGACACACTGAGTGTCAGGCTATGTCGGCTTAGACCGACCTCCCCTAGGTGCACCTTCTGGAGACTTCTTGGTGGCGAAGAAGGCCGGCTCGAGGGGTTGATGTGTGGGCTTAGGAACCCCTAAGCCCCTGGAGGCCACGGAGGCATTTGTCTTCTTGCGTCACGCCCCGTACGTGACCCTGTCGGATGAGTGGTTAACAGTGCCGCACTCGCAGGGCAGCGCCTAGGAACCCCTCGAGCCTTGATGGCTCAGGATGTGTCTTTTTGCGCTCGGGCGTTGGCTGGCGCCTAAGGTCGGGGGGAGGCTAAGGATCGGGTCCAGGCCCCTGTTGATCGGGAGCCCTAGGCTCGGGCGAGCCCCCAAGTGTTGAGTAGAGGCGGCAGACTTACTCGGGCTCGGCCCGATCCCCTGGCCTGAGGGTGCGCTCGAGCGTACCCGATAGGTATAGCCCCTGAGCCCCCGGACGGTCCTAGTAGGGTCAGTCGGGGGTATCTTGGTCGGGAACCCTCGATCCCGAGGCTTAACATACCTATATGTTAAGATCTCGTCAACTCCATTGCATCGTTGTAGGTACTTTACGGAGAAACTAATGCCCTAATTTGTCCTTTCAGGATATAGTACCATGTCTGCAAGCAATTGAACAAAAGACTTATCTACTCTCCGATGCACATTAACGAGAAACAACTGTTCGGTTGGCTGGTTCGTTTTGTTGCTGGTTCGTGAAGAAGTACTGTTGGCTGGTTTGTATGAGAGAAAAATATTGTTCCGGCTGAAAATTTACGATCGTTTATGACAAACCACAGCCAAACAAACAGGCTAAAAGTCGTATGTGCTATTATATAGTGTACGTACTTTATGAAGAAACTAATGTCATGACTGTCCTTGCAGGATATAGTAACATGATGGAACATTCTAGACGATCATGCTAATCTTAAGCACTTGACCGTGGAAGAGAAGCCCGTAGCCCGGAAACAGCCGCACAAACGAACTTAAGTATCAGGCGGCAACGTACTTGTATGGGCATGAAGTGGGTCAACGATAATCAGCCTATTCGGTTAGCTGGTTCGTATGTTTGCTGGTTCGTTTACGTGAGAGAGAAGTACTGTTGGTTGGTTCATGTGAACAGTATTTCTGTGAGAGGGCTGGCCAGCCCAGCCAGCCAGCCGCTCCCGGCCGAATGGGGCGAATGGGTGTATCCTTACCCCCTATCGCTTCGAGTAAGTCAAAAGTCTAGTTCAAATGTATATATAGCTACTAGGATCACCCTTTTCATATTTCAAGATTTGAAACTTGTATTGTTTGAATGGTGTAGTCCGGACACCAGTGGCCACTGACTTGTATTTCTAATGAACTCTTTGGATATTCCAAAAGAAGGGTACAAGGACTTTGAAAGCATATTGAGCTTGTAAGTGACATGACTTATTCTTTTACATTTAGCAGACGTGTTTGAATTTGTCGTTGACTCCCATGATTTTCGTACAACGTTTACAGGATATACCTCGAGGATCCCGAATCCCTCGATCTCAGAACTGAGAAGAAGTATGGCAATGGAATAAGCATCAGTCGTAACTTCTCGGTACGTATCAAAAGTCATATGTCCTATTATATCATGCATGCTCTATGTGTTTTAACCAAATATGTATTAGTAGTAAACATGCTCATGCATTGCTACGGAAGAAAAATCCGTTTTAAGAGAAATGAGGACAAGAATGTTGCATATCTATTTATTTTTCACACTTTCTAAAGAGAAACTATAATTTATTTTATGAAGACCACGATGTCTATAATATATATAAGTTAATATATTGGCAATATAATATTATATGTGTTTCTCTGTGGCTAGCTGACTAAAAAAATAAATTAGTCTGTAGCCGGAGCAGAACCAGCCGTCCGACCCGAGACGCACCCACCCTTCCGTCCCACCCAACCCACTCCATCCGGTATCAGGTCGCCACTTTCCCTCGGCTCGAGCAAACGTCTCAGCCGGCACGCGACCTGGTCCTGCGCCCCCAAATTGCGCCGTTTCGCATTGACCATTTGGAAACCCCCAGATCCAGATCCCCGTAGCCTGGTTCTTTCGCTGCAAGATGCGCCACCGGAGATCCCGGGCCCTCCCCTGCTGGCGCCACCACCCGTGGCCACCGGAGCCGACGTGGACGAGGAGGAGCCGCTGCTCGTCATCGTACCGCCGGCAGTAGCCCCTCCTCCTCCGGGGAAGTTGAGCACGTCCGTGGCGCCCTTCGTGGCGCCCTTCATGGCGAATGCGGCGTGGTCGTAGGCCCTGGCGGCCTCCTCGAAGGTGCCGTGCCAGACGCGGGAGCCGCCGCGCTCCGGGTCCCTTCGCAGCCCGGCTTCGTCGCTTGTAGCCTCTCAATCCCCATTCGTGCTGGAGGATGAGACTCGATCCTGAGGTGAGCAGCCGTGCGAAACTCCGTCTCTCGAATCTCGATCATCCTCGGGTTTTGATTCACTTAGGTTTTTGTTTCATTGTTTATTTAGCGTTAGATCCTGTCCGGCATTAGCTCAGTCCGTCCTGTCTCATTTGCCTGTCAGATCGAGCCGCCGCCGCACCCGTGGTCATCATCTCCGATCTGCCGGCGACGTCTGTTCCTCCCAACAGCAGCTTGGCTTCACTATCCTCCGGGTTAGCGTCCTCTGTCCCGTACAAAAGGGCTGACTCGTCGGTTCGCCGGTAATATGTTCAACCGGCCACCACTATCCGCTTGTCTGATTAGCCATCTGTATTTTGGTAGCTGTTGGTGACTCCCGTAGATTGAAATATTGTTTATTGTTGCAGATCTATTGGCCACATTAGCCAGAGTGCTTAGGTTTGTAGATCCTCGATTTTAGGTTGTGTCAGGTGTACTGTTTTCTAAACCAAATTCATGAATGTCAGATCCCTTGTTTAGTAAATTCCTATGTTTATACTACAAAATATCGTAACTATTGTATGCACTAAATCAGTATACATTAATCTTATGGTAATAAGCATTGCTGCCTTACGCTAATTATCATGATTTACTGCTCAGACATTTGAAGCAGTCACGTGTTTGTCCATTCTTCACACATTATTAGTATCCTGTAGTTGTTGCATTTTGATTTTCTTGGTAACTAATCACTCTGTCATTGTGTATTTTCTACTCTTCACCCTATGGGCAGATTGTCATTTTTGTTTTGTTATTCTAGCAGATCTGTTGGTCGCTTGAGCATCCATCACAAATAGAACTAAAGAGGTGTCTGTCAGGTGTCGTTGTATATATCTTCTAAGAAAATATTTTGTGGATAGGCAGTGAGATGGACCAGTGCTTTATAGTCTTTCATGCAACGGCAGGTAATTGTTGCCTTTTCCTCTTTTTGATATAGAACTGCTTACTAGTAAAATTGGTCCTATGCCTGAACTGCTAATGACTCGTACATAAGGAATACAGAGTAGTTCATTAAAAAATTCTTGTATCTCACTGTTCTTCGATTACAAAGGTCGTCTAATCAGAATAGAGTATAGTGATTCATATATAAAGGACATATATATTGTAATATATCATTTGAGGCAAAATTTTGGTTACTCCCTAACTAAATTATTAATTCAAATTATTGTAATTATTACTTAACAGCCTATTGGACTCCTCATTTGAGTAGCATCAGAATACCATGACCCTAAATTGTGGTAGCTCCCTATCTTCATTATGGTAATTTCGACCATCCTTATTAATTTCAACCATAGTCCAAAATTCTCGTAGATACTTATATTCATAGTACCCATTTCTCGTAAATACAAGTGTAAGTTATGTTGAAAGAAATTCATAATATATAATTCTCGTAAATATTATTAGTGAAATTCTTGTAAATATTGTTAGTATTGCGGTAAACACAATTCTCATAAATATTATGTAACTTATACTGAAGTTACAGTAATTTCAATCATTGTTGTTAATTTTTATTGTCAACCATAGTCCAAAATTCTCGTAAATACTTATATTCATAGTACCCATTTCTTGTAAATATCAATGTAAGTTTGTCGAAGGAAAGTTCATAATATAAAATTCTCATAAATATTCTCGTAAATATGATTATGCTCAGGCTCCATTTTGTGTTTTCTTAACATATTTTTTGTTTACGTCAATAAAAAAAGATCAATCTTGAGCCAGTTTATCCATACATGTTCACGTTAAGAATCATATTATTGAAGATTGTTCATATTTTTTTTATGATTTCAGGCAATTAGAGTTCCTAGCAGAAGCTGCTTATTCAGAGTGCAGCAATCAGGCATGACCGATTGAGGTTGCATGTGTTTGAGAAGTGCCGAATAGAATGTGCAAGAAAAGCAACGAATTTTAGATGGTGTAATGTTCAGTTACCTTTTGAGATGGCACTGGGGGGGATGGCATGTTGTATTTTGTGTACTGTATCAAATACTTGTTATTTCGCTCTCTTCTTGTTAACGAGCCGGCACTTTCTCCGGTGGGTTGGAGAGTGCGGCGGTCGATACCGGCAGTGGACCAGCTGCAGCAAAGGCCTCGACGATGGGCCTGAGGTCGGCGTGGCTGTTCTGTGGGGAGTAGTCACTGCTGGTGACGACGAGCTCACCGACGCAGTACATGTCCGAGGAGGCCACGGGCCTTGTCCGAGCGTGGATGGCGCGAACTCCGAGTAGACCGAGCTTCCCCTTCACTGGCACGCGAGCAGGCCGGTGTGCAGCTCATTGAGCTCATCTCCTACGCAAACACACATTGGAAATCAACGGAGTCGACAAGGTCGTCTGCTCCTTGACCATCGTCCTCTCGCTGTCGAAGTTGAGCGTGGTGGGCCCAATGGTCGGTGGTGTTCTGCTCAGAGCACCAGCCCCCCTGCGCGGCGAGGCGAGCTTGGCCCTCGTGGACGGAACGGATCGGGCATGCGGACGATGAGCGGGTGGTGGCTCGGGAGCAGCCTGGCACCGACGATGACGGGGACGGGGTAGGCTGGGACGCTGGGTCGAGGCGGTTGACGTGGACGCCGAGTTGGAACTTGTTGGAGAGCACGTGATCGGCCTCCGCAAGCGGACGCATGACGTACATGGAGTGCTAGGTCTCAGACCCGACGTAGAGCTTGCCGTGCCTGGGCAACAAAAGTTCTCCGTCCAGTTCCGCTGGAAAGATGTCCGTCACCTGCAGCACCGCTGTCCGATGCTCACCTACGGGCTTGACGACATTGGTCTTCATGTCATCCAGGAGCTTCAGGAACGACAGTGTCGTCGTGTTTACACCTGGATTTGCAGCCGACAGTCAAAACCAGGTCGTGGAGATTGTTTAGTCAGAACTCAAATCAAAGAGAGGAAATATTCTTGCTTTGGGGAGTATATATTTGATTTCGTTATATAGTACATGGCATAATCGAGTCTTATTGGATTAGGATTAGAGTCACAACAAACACTGCATATGGAAAAGAGAAAAAAGATGGGCATAATCGAGTCTTATTGGATTAGGATTAGACTCACCAACAAACGGCGTATGGAAAAGAGAAAAAAGATGACACACGGATCGCCTATAGGAACCAACGTTAAGAAACTCTTCATGGTTTAATATTAGATTAGATATATGCCCGTGCGTTATACGGGACCTCGAACATCGCCCACAGTTATAACGGTTTTTACTTTTAGAAAATAATTAAAAGCTAATAAACGGTAGCCCTTGTTTTTTTGTTCGCATATTTTTCCCCTTTTTTTCTCAGTTCGGACGCGTGTTTATTATACCCTACCTCATAGATATCCAGCACAACAGAAAAAAATTCAGATATGTTAATAAACAAAGTCTGGCTGAATCTACAAATTGACAGAGACCATGACATCTAAAAATGACACGTAGGCCATTTGCAACAATGAAGGCCGTAACCAAACCGTGATGCAACTGGGAGGGGAACGGTTAGGTAGAAGAGATATACTTGTATGTAGTATTTATTAATTAGATATACTCCAGAACCAATGCATGTCATATAAAAAAGAGGGCTGTAGACAAACGGGAACATAAACAATTTCAGTTTTTACATTCATAGAGTTAGTTAGGGGGATGATGGATACAAAAAAATAGCCGAAAATTTTGTCTCTTTATTATTAGGTATAGATATATCATGCAGTGTGCCAAACAACCTATAGAGACACTATTATGTGAATTCTTCATTTGTGAGTACCTCACAGAGTCTGAGAAATTCAGCATCAGCTAAAGAGAGCTAGTCAATGGACAAAACTGGTGGGCAAAGAGACACGTCACTGAGAACGATATAATGAGATGTCTAGCGGACATATGTTCATTTGTCATGCACCATTGTGTGTATGAAAAGGGAGACTACTTCAACCGCGAGAGCGACTACGCATGGATGACAAGTACGAGAACATTAGAAACTGTCCGGAGAGGCTAACGCTAGGGGATTACAAGATGGCTCCTGAGATTTTTTATGACTACAAAAAACATTTGAAGTGTATATGTAACTTGTTGTTCGTGCTACGGTAAGGACCAGACACGAATGGGATATATGTATATATACGTGTGTTCTCTGCATGCGTTCTCAATATATATTGTCTGTGTTTAAATTGGGAAAACAAAATTCGAATTCAAATTCAAATAAAATGGCTATTTTTAATGGAAAATGATTAACGGAGGCGGGTATATTAATTAAAAAGGAGCCACCTCCATTAATCTATTAGTGGAGGAGGACACCTTAGTGCTGCCGCCTCCGTTAATATTTATTAATGTATGCGGTCTTCTTACAATGACAACCTGCATTAATGGTAAAGCGCCGGCCTCCATAAAGCTACATTAATGCAGGTTTTTTGGAGGTTGCCCGCCTCCCATTAACCCAAAATGCATGCCTGCAATAAGATTTGTGTAGTAGTGACTAGCACTATCCAGACACCGATCAAAAGAAAGAGCTGGAACCCCATTATTAATTGCATCAGTTGGATAGATAGCTAGATAGACTAGAGATTGGACACTCATCATAAATAAATGCAACCTAGCAAGATTACCACCATTCATGGTGATCCATCTGATTTAAATTAATATAGGCGACCACATAATGTGTTGAAATGTGGCAACCTACCAAAATACAGTTGATCAAACGAAGATTTGGTATATCTTCAAAAGAAAAATGTTTTCATAATATACGTCGAATATTTCTGAGACCATAAAGATTACAGATGTCACTAGGAGAGTAGCATTTTCCCACATACGAGTTAGGATAGAAATGTAGCAGCCCTACTCATCCTTTGAGTAAACGACAATTATGTTGGGATATCACAAAGTGTGCTAATAAAACCAACAATGCTTTCCTGTCGAAAACATCAATTGATGGTGCTAATTGCAAAGGCAATAAGCTTCATTTCATTTTTGGACTTGTGTCACCGAACTTTGGTAGTGCCAGTAGTGTGTTCAATCTCGTGAAGCTCTCCAAGGACCTTTCATCTCCACTTATATTTGATTCACTTCCATCATCCACATCTTCAGGTATTACACTTCTATTATGGAGCTTGGGCTTCCTTGACTGAGCTTGTGCCCTTTGACTTGATCCAGTTCCCTTGCTAGTAACAGAAGACACTGATAAGCCAGTAGCAATGTCCTCTACGTCGAGAAAAAGACATATCGTTGCACAATCATCAGTTTTGGACGTTGGATATTTAAACCTCCATGCCTGATTTGCTAAATCAACAATAGAACGAGCTGCAGATGAACGCTCAGAACATGAAGCAACCACATCCATGACTTCCTGATTGGTCAAGACATCCCACACCTATAGGCAGAGAGTGCATATTAGAGCAATTTGGGCTCAAGTAGTTCACTTGCGAATCAAGTAGTGCATATTTGAGTTTCCATATATTGAAATCAGATAACCTATTGGAAAGCACATAATTAACATAAGCACCAATGTTTTCATTACCCCATCTGTAGCAAGGATAATGAATTCATCCTTCTTACTGATTTGTCTATAGGTGACTTCAGGCACACAGATTAACCCGAAATCCTTTAGACAGAAATCACCAAAAGCGCGTGCCATTGCTAGACCAGGGGAGTTACAATTAGGAAGCCAAAGGCGAGATACATCTGGTTCATCCCGATGAGCAAAAACCCTTCCGTTACATCGTTTGATTCTCCTTGCTTCTCCTACAAAATAATATATTGCATTATTCTGAGTTTTCGCCATTATGATAATGTCAAATTACGGACTCTGGAATGGAATTGAATGAGCACTTAACAGTGTTGAGTGATAAGTCAATACACATCGCTAGTGCAATTGTACATAAATAAACATATAATATATAGGACCTATTATTCAAACATGTAATAAAAATATAAAATTTATTTTCTTTTAAATTAAGAATCCCAAAAGTTCATACATGGGGACAGGCCCCGTTTTATCGACGAGGACACTAAACTTTATTCGGATGAGAACATCACCACTTTTAATATACACAACTAACACACCTCACCTTACTATGTAAGGACAAATTAATAAGGCTCGAGCACGATAATTAAATATCTTGGTGACATTTTTCCTAAGTATCTTTTTGGTGATTGTGAGAATAGATTGCTACCTAATGATATTATTGTTCTTAGTAACTATGTAGAGCACTAGGATGTATTTGGAGAGAGACATCCAGCCAGAGAAGATCAGTATGGGTGTCAAGCCAAGTTGAAGGCTAATCCATATTATGTTTGAGTCAACCTCAGATTTCTAGAGCAATCCGTACTAAAATTGTCATCCAAATTGCATATGGACTTCTTTTCAATGGTCTAGATGTGTGCAAAAAGTTAAGGAGACAAGATTTCCAATGACACTGATCTCATGTCAAAATTCCTTCGAAGTCAATAGGAGTCTTTGATAAAATGGGACGTATAGAATATGTCGAGATGTTGTGTCACCATATATTGGACAGTTGGGCCCATATATCGTGTCGGAGTCTATTAGGCATGCGTGTTGAGGTCCTTGGCTGCCCCTAACACTTTTATATTCAGTAGTTGTCTCCCAAGTTAAGATTTAGGTTTGCTAAGATTAATATTTCATTGAACAATTTCGCCATTCATCGGTTCATAAAACACCAACTTCAAGTGAAGTTTTTTCAGCAAATTCAGTTGCGTTAGTTTTCTTTGATTCGCAGATAGAGATTAACCTTCAGGGTAAGGTTAACTGGACAGTGCACGGTTGATAACTAGATGATACTTAATGTCGTGACTACAGGGTTCAGTTTTTTGTGATTGAAAGCCGAATCATGTTTCTCAGTTCTCCACCATTTCGAGAGTTATTCTCATGTAAGGAAGGATGAAGCACCCTATTCCTATCAGATTTACGGATCAAAATCTCAATGATGATATAATAACCGAGGAAAACATATATGATCTCTCAAGTGCTCGATGGGGTTCACTAGTGGTTATAGACTAGACTATGCTAATACAAGTTGCCATTCCCTTTACATGTTTCCAACAACTTTGGATACTTTCTTGTTTATAACAGGCCTTTCATCAGAAGATGACTCGAAGGCCTTCGGTGAGGTTCTCCGGAGAAAAGCCTAAGCTTAGGTAGGTGATGGCTAAGCTGTCTGGAGCAACGCATGGAGCTTCGCTGCTGGGTGGAATGTGGATGAAAGCCACCATATAATCGGGAACTAAGCCTATTCTGCTTCCATATAAATAGAGGGACTCAGTACATAATTGAGCAAGAGAACAGATCGATAAAAACCTAATTTTCCATCAAGCATCGCAAACATCTTTGTCTAAGATTGGTGGAGGTCTTTGATTGCTTCTTAAAGTAACTCCAAGAGTTTCTCTGTATCCTTCCTACAATTTATTTAATTATATTAGATCTCCAAATATTTCCTTCCTCTATTCCAAATTTCTTGCTAGCTAAAGATAAAAAGCGGAATTGACTCTCTAGAGTGTGCATAAGATGTAAAAAATTATTGGAGGATGGAAAGACATAGAGAGCGATTTGTATTCAAATAACTCTCGAAATGATAATTTAGAGGGTGAGTTTAAGAAAGACTATTGGAGATACTCTTAGTTTTAGAAATTGCTTTATTTTGTGTAGCGAAATTCTTTCATTACCTTCACCATCAGTTCAGTAGTTAATAAGTCCTTTGGCAAAGGTTGTAGTTGACGAAGACACATGGATCCCAACAAAGCTAAGTTAGTGCTCAAGTTTATTCTTTCTTTCAGCTCACTGTTTTGTTGCTGGTCATATGCGTTGTTCTTTGGACCATGGGTTTTCGTTTCTTTTAGCCATAGGGTTTCGTTGGGGAGGCCATAATGGGTATAGCCCCTAGAACATAGGAAATTCTAGCTCGCCGTATAACTAGTTGCAGGAAACATGTTTGATAAAGTGTTACTATGTAACTGCTTTGGAATTACAACCTGATATCGCAAAAAATGCTATATATTCTACTGTTCCAAAATGTAAGCCATTTCAGTTTATATTTAGTTAAGCTTATATGACTTTTACCAAGTTATAACTACAAAAAATATATTAAAATCTACAATATAAAATAAATGCACTATCAAAAGAATTTCAGTGGATTTTATAATACTAATTTGATGTTTCAGACGTTGGTGCACTTTTCTACAAATTTGATCAAAGTTAAAAAAAATGGCTTAGAATAAAATCAAAATGACCTATGTTTGGGAATCAAGGGAGTATAGAATTTAAAAATAAGATGAGTCTATAAATTGTTGTTGGTAAGCATGCCTAGTTCGAAGCTTGAAATTGCTGAAAAAATTGGAGAACATATAAGAGAAGTGTGATTTAACCTGTAACAGGACCTTGGGCATGATACAAGCAAGGTACATGTAAGTAGGAAAATGACGTTGTAGAAAACCCTTTTAATACTCATACTTTTATTTTTTTCATGTTCCTAAAGAAATAAACATATGCTTTTAAGCTAGTTATCCAATAACATATGTTTTTTCTAACACCAAGTGTCGTTCCACTCAAATGAATAAATCATTTAGAAAGAGAGACAGAATATTTGTGAAGATACCAGTTCTACTACTACACAAAATCATTCTGAAATCAAAATATGTGGAAGATTTTACAGATTCAAGAGAGACATGACTTATTTTGTTATTAATATTTTTGGATAATCATGTATAGACGAGATGTTATGGTTGACAAAAAACCACCGGTGCAGATAATATGTGCCAGACATGTTGGATTGATCGAGTCCCATGATCGGAAATTTCATCCGCAATCTAGCAAGTCTCTAAGATAGGTTATAATCTCTAAATTATGGTCAGACGTCTCCATATCCTATTAGCTGGTCTATTAAAATTTAGTTTCTATCATGTGTGGCAGGCTGGCAGATGCACATCGTTGCCACTTGACAATTGAGCAAATAATAAGTATCCATTATCTGTCTCCTCCCCCCTTATTGTTACCCTCTCCTAACAATGGTAGCTACCTAGAAACAACTGTAGAACCGGTCAAGCTTCACATTGGAACTGAAAAGGAAACAGAAGACACATATTTTAAATTTTGGAAGTGACAGAGAGTTACTTGGATGATCGGGTTTCAAATCAACTGTCAATTGATGAGCAACCAAACGGCCGTTTTGATCTCTGGTTCCTAATACAGCCCTAGAGTCACCTAAGTTCCCAACAATAAGATCCTGGCCCTGATAATAAGAAGGCAAAGCTTTAAATTATAGACATATTAAATTCTCATGTAATAGTAGTACAGACCACTTTTTTATAGGTAAATGAGCAACCAAGTTACCTGCTTGATTAAAGTAACTGCTGTACTTCCACTGCAAATGCTATCGATATTCCGATGTAATTTAAGTTCTTTATCTGTTACCCTAAAAGCCTTTCGGAATGAATCTTTCATTGAGAAAAAAGAATTCCGACGTTCTAATTTCTGTACAGACATTGGAGACTTGTCTTCTTCATCTGCGTACGGAGATAAAGTTTCTTCTAGAATTGAGCCATCTGAATTGCAAATGGGGCTCTCCCCAAAGTCATCATATATCAAATCACGCAGCTTCGAAGGGAGAGTATCTCTAACTTTCCTTGCTACAATATGGCCATGCGGACCATGGCCATCAAAAACTCCACAAAAAACCATGTCTGACCTTCCATTAAAATTCTGTACATAATATGCAACAATATCTCCAAGGAGTTATGATCAAATGTAAAGAGACTACAAATATATAAGATAAAAATTTGGAAACAGGCAAATATAATTATTCATTTAAAGGCGCCATTGTCAAAGGTGGAGTATAACTTAATGAAAAATTTTCACTCTATTTTTCTAATTACATTTCATGCTTATGCAGGTCATGCTTTTATCACTACTCCCTCTGTTTTTATTTACATGTCATATTAGGTTTGTCCTAAGTCAAATATTTGTATCTTTGACTATCGGTTTCAAAAAAGTTTTATAGTAGATTCATTAGATAAGATTAATGTTCTAAGATTCACTATGATTTTTTTTTCATTATATATAATTCATAGGTTGTAAAACTATATGGATTTTTTGAAATGATGGTCAAATATATAGTAATGTTTGATTTACAATAAACCTAATGTGACATGTAAAAAAGAATGGAGGAAGTACTACGCAAACTAGTTTTAGAGGTGTATTTGTTTTAGACCCTCCATGGAAAGCGATTCCTAGGGTTGGTGTACCAACCACCCCTAGAAATTGAAGCATTTCAAGGGACCTTAGATAATGTGGACCACCTTAGAAATATATTAGTGCTGCACATAATTTATAACTTGTATAAATGAAGTGGCATTAAGACAAACTTTATGTTAAAATTGAAGAACGTGATAACTATTTTTGAGATAGCATAGTGGCCCATACATATGTTTCAAGTATTCAAAAGTTCAAGTTACAATTTTTTAATTAGTTGAGCAACCGTGGATTGACAAATGCTATATACTAAGTTGCAGTGCTCCACAAGATCGAAAATTTCACCAGATTTCAAGGAAAACTTGACAATACTTCCAAGAAGAGAGTGGTGCCCAAAGGGTCACCATTGTTAGAACCAACATATGCTTGCCAAGATTTTTAGCCAATACATACAGGCACCTCACTAGCACGCAAATGGCAGGAACAAACAAACCCACAAAACTCGTCGAACTTGCATCACCACCACACACAACCTAAGGCTAACGCATGCTACAACTATAGCCAGTCACGCACAGCCCACATTGCCACACACAATGGTCATTAGCCATCTGTCACCTGTGGTCTGTGGACACCATCCATTTTCCTGGCTACTTTTTTTTTAAGAACCGTCCTAGCTAGCAAGTATGAAGTTACACAGACGTGGGCAAACCAACCAATGGCGCAGCTTTACCACAGTGTGGCCACTTGACGCAAAATTCACCACATGATGCATGCCAGCCACTCACAGCTGTTGCTGACACTAGGCCGTGAGTAGCACCACAGCATGCACCACAACCTCAATTCTAGAACCTAACAGGACTGAGTCAGATCCATAAGCGCCGCAACGATAGACGTTGCAGGCCGAGATTTGGTTGTCGCTAGCTAGCCCATCCCCGGATCCCCATGCTGCACGGTGAATTTTTTGTGCATGACACCAGCACCTTGCCGCTAGACCCAACTGCGCATTGTGATGGCTTCAGGGAGAAGAGGCCCCCTCCTCCACCCTCTCTGCAGCTCTCCCAATTTTTGGTGGGTTGCCCTAGCTATGGCGAGGCACAGAGGGGGCTGGCAGCTGTTTAAACCTCAACCATTTAATTATGAAACTTCAAGAAATATGTACTTGATCCGGTCATAGGAAGTTTGTTTTTGACATAACACAATCTACAAAATACAACTTTGACAACTAATTTATATATATTATATTTATTGACATAGAAACATAATTATTCTGAAGCTACTTTTTGATATACCAGCTTTAAATGTTTAAATTCTACTCACAACAGACAACTATGAATCAATACTTAGATATTTTTGTCTGCACACATCCCAAAGCATAATCTTTTTTACTACATTAGTAATAAATAAGGATATTATTTCCAGATGATCAAATCACAAGTGTTTTTTTTTATAAAGCAATATATTGTTTGCAATTTCCAAACGTCTAAGCCTACAAAGTTAATTGAAACTCTATGATGTTGCTCCATCCTTAGTGCTAAACCATCCTTTGAATTGTTCCTTTTAAAATGTTGATTGATACATTAGATTGTATTTTTAGGAAAAAAGAAAAATCAAACAGAGACTCCAAGAGAACACAATGAGAAATCCAAAATTCACTATTTGCTTTATGGTTGTGCAAGGAGGAGGAAGAATAATGTTTTGGTGTTGCAGTCTCTACTAGCATTCTTTATTTAAGTTGGAACACTGAACATTTGATACGAACAAAAAGTATTATGCCCACTCCAAGATGAGTCATCTCTCCTTTGCCTTCCGTGGAGCCTCTAGTAGCACATCTAAGACAATGATGGGTTAACCACCTATACGGGCAAGGAACAGCCAAAGTGTAGAAATAGGATAAGGTAGCACTGTAGCAGGCAAAGCCAATTTAATATGTTCCAAGTGGAAGTGCACGCTGATGTATGCATTTGAAGCATCAAAACTAACAAAAGATTTGAACCTTGTTCCTACACGACATGAACAAATCGGTCAAGCACTTGCCAGCTATCTTCATTTTTTCACCTCTTTAAAGAAATGATGAAAAAATAAAAAGCAATCAAACATAGTAGACAATGGCATCAACTCTGTATTAGCAAACCACATGACAAAAACCAGGAAAAGATGATTTCTTGCATATCAACGTTGCTTAGTTTGCAAATATCATTATATAGTACGAAAAGAAAAAGATTGATAAGCCATGCCAACTCATTGAATTGGTTCTTCCAAAATACATCACATTTCAAGAAACTGAATTGTTTTTACTATAGAATTCTATCCTAGGAAGATAAAATGGTGCGCAGCTCAACACATCAAAATCTTAATGTCTGTAGCTTATCCAAATAAATACATTGATTTACTCTCGATAATCCAAGGCAGATCTTGACAACTATGATTATTTCAGATTAAAATAATAGAGAGAGTAAAAAAAAGGGAAACCAAGACATAAATTAGAGATAGGTCTCACTATTACATACATACCTACCTACTAGGAAGCCATGTCGTCTTTGTCAGCAACCTTCTTACATTGTTATGTTAACAAACATGATACATTGCCCATCCTGTCGGTGATATGTATCTAGGGTACCTCACCGTATGGAAAACAACCCAAAGGGGATGAGGTACACCAAGCAAGCTACACAAGAAGCCCAAACCAGACGGGGTACCTTATCTACTTGAAAGACAAGGCACAACAACATGTATTTAGAAACCAACTCTATCTTAGGAAACCCACATATAAACCGATCATGACTCTATCTATAACCCCACCCCCGGCCCTGGACTATATAATGATGGGGTGAGGAGCCCCCGATCGGTATCTGAACACAAGTTCATAGCAACCCCAGGCAAGTAGCTAGCCATCAGTGCCCTTGTAAACTTGAGCACGTGAGAATAAGAGATCTACTCCAAACTGGACGTTGGGTACCACGTACCTGAACTAGTATAAATTTGCATCTCATGTGCTGCCCTTTTGATTCCCTATGTGTGATACTGCTGATCTTCATTGCCGGAGCAAATAATTCTGACACACCCCATTCCTAGTAATCCTCCTAGATATACCGCCTCCTACTGCAACTTGCCATCTCCTCCAAATCCTCAAAGTCATACCTTCACTATTGCGGCGAGTTGTTGCTCCATCTCTAGGCATGACACAATTTAAAGTGGGCACCACATCTTGCACATAATCAAGCTACATGCTGCCCCACCATCCAAAGGCATAGCATCACACACCTCGATTAGAACCAAAGCATCACTACCCTATGCTTCTATTGCAGTTCTACCCAAGATCCCATGTCGCATGAGGGAAACCACAATGGAACCCACATGACTAGTCCATAGCTACTATTATTTTCTCACAATATTCAGCCCATAAGTAGTCTATAATGAGGGTCCCACTAGAGACAAAAAAGCCCCCTTCCATCCTTCCAGCCAACAAGAGAGAGAGAGAGAGAGAGGAGTAGGAAACAATAGTATTTTTATTTCTTATCGGTAGTCCATAATCTTAGGGGTAGCTTTTGCTATGGACTACTCTATTGACATGTTTTACAATGTTTGAGCTACCTGGTAGGGAATATTTTAGTCCTATGGACTACTCTTATTGCTACATTGTGGTTGCTCTAAGGTGCCTCCCAATATTTACCTTTGCATAAGAAATAGGTGGTGGTGGCGGTGATCCCAATCGTGACCGTATACAAGAAGGGGTAGGATAGTTGGCCAGCACAGATGAAGACATGCCAAGGTGCAGTGAAAGTGGCTAAATACAAAGATAAAAAGGTTAGATGGGGAGTGGTCAAGAGTAGTGTTCTGGTGCATCCAACAAGGAAGGCAGGGAGGGGGAACAATATGAGAGGCATGGAGAAACATTAGATGTGCATAGTTTGGTGATGCATGTTTTTTTGCTACATTGTCTGGAAGCATCCATTCTTTAGAGTTTAAACAAACCAGTTCATTATGCAATAGCATAAAGTCTAGAAAACAAGGTAAACAAAGAACAATGATTTGTTACATCCAACCATTTCTTAATTTGAAGATATCACTATGCTTGTAGGGAAAATATGAAGATTGGTAAGCCATATCGAGTTTGTGTGTCAATGATTTATTTCTATTAAGACATATCACATTTTAGGAACTTGAATTGTTTCCACTATGCATGCTTTCTCAAAATGTGAAATGGTGGGCAGATCAGCACATTGGATTCACACTATTTGTTTTCTAGTTTGGCTTATCCTATTAAAACCATGGATTCTCTAAAAATAAAAGGTGTATCTAGATAGCAATGAACATTGCTAATTATACAAAATGAGAGAGTAAAAAAACAATAAAAGAACTTGCACCAAGGATACTCTTACAGAGATAGGCATCATATTTGGTGCCCTTCCTTCCCTGGCACAAAAATAGTCAAGCCACATCATCTACTTCATTCCTTGTGATCTCCTAGGCACCTACTCAATCCATCTTCCAATTAAACCTTGGACCCCACCCCTACTACCATGGTAAGTCACACATTCGGCATGACATTGGTAGTGCTCACACAACATATGGTATAGGCAGTCGAAGCACCCAATGCCTCCACCACCAAATGGTAGTGTCTTCATATGCACTATAATTTGTAGCCACTATTGTCGTGCTATCTTAATTGATCAACTCACTAGTTTTTGCTTCACCCAATACCCATGCCACTCGAGATCACCTCCCTATGTCAGTTTGCTACCCAAGATTCTAGCTGGAGAAAGCATTAGCAGTGGTGCTTCTTATTGTGACCACTTCAAAAAAAGAGAGGGGTAAGAACTGACTAGAAAAGGCAAAAACACATCAAAAGGTCGTGGTGCATGAGGCTAAAAAAGGGGGGTAGCTAGCATGGAGAATGGAGAAGAATAGGTTGGTGGTGGATCCGATGGTGATAATAGATATGGAAAATACTGCAATGAGAGAGGAGGAACAAGTGGCTGTGCGCAGTTTTAGCGATGCATATTTTGGAGCTACAATTTCTACAATCTTTCTATTTTTCAAAGTTTGAACATATATTGACCATTTCATCAAGAAAGGCTAGGAAAAATAGTAAACAATGACATCATTTCTATATTAGCAAAAAACATAACTAAGGATGATAAAACTCTAAGGCCTTGTTTGGATGTAGGCAGATTCGCATCAATCCACATGTGTTGGGGTGGATTAGAGTGGAACTTGATCTAACTTCCACTCCAATCCACTCCAACACAACATCCAAACAAGGCCTAAAGGATGATTTGTTACATCCCCTGATTGCTTAGTTTACAACAATAGCCATGATAACAGAGAAAATGAGGATTGATGACCAACACTGACTCTATGTCATCAATTGTTTCCATCAAGATAAATCACTTAAGGAAATTGAATTGTTTCAATATATAGTATTATCCTCAGAAAATGAAAGGTTGGATGGCTGCACACAATTGGATTCTTAATTTCTAGTTCAATATACCTTATTATATGCATGTATTTGTTCTTGATACTTAAAGATGCATCTCAATGATAACGAACTTTACCAATTTAAAAAGAAGGCATTGTAAAAAAGGTAAACCATTTCATAATGTAAAGAAATCAAGGTCGATGGGAACTGACATAAGAGAGAGCGCTATACATACCTCCCAGACAACCATGGCGTCCTGGTTGGTACCCTTCTTCCCCTGTCGTGTGAACATGCAAGACAAATTACCCACTCCATTTCCTATTATCCTACCATGAACCTCCTCTTTCCTCTCTTTTCCATCTCTCCCTTTATGCGCGGCTCCCGCAACCATGGCTGACCGCTGTTCTACTGTCAGGCATGATCCCATCGATAGTGCTCGCACAATATCCTGTAGGCAGTCAAGGCAGCCACTGCATCCACCACTTGATGGCGCCGCCATCATCACCCCTGCCGTCGTCGCTATCGCCACCGTGTTGCCTTGATTAAAATCAACTTCAACCTTTCCTCCACAACAATTGTTGCCCAATATCCCCTCCCTACATTAGCCTAATATGAGCAAGTCTAAGCAATAGTGCTCCCTTTCAGGATCACATAATTGGTAGGATATGGAGGAGAAACAACCTATATACATAGAAGACATTTGGGGGCAGTGGTGGTAAGAGAAAAAGGAAAATTGTAGGACAGGGACTAGACAAGAATAGGGTGGTAGTGCATATGACGGGGAAAACGGGATGGAAAATAGTACGAGGGGCATGGTGGAACAAGAGGTTGTGCGTGGTTTGGGTGACACATGCTTTATTTCTGCATTGTGTTTCAACATTGCGTTGGTTAAGTTTGAAGTTGACCATTTCATCAAGAAAATACCATAATTTTTATATGTTTTTGATACATTCTTGTGCCCTTGTGCATCATTTTGTGGTATATTACTTGGAACTTGATTGAAATCTGAGATTAAATTGTAAATGTCCTAAAATAAAGTAGCACACAACATTGTGTACTAAGATATAACTAAAATTCCTCTTGTCAGGAGGTTTCAACTCCGGCAATCGAGATCAGCGTATCACGCATAGGGAATCAGATGGGTAGCACATGGGACATAGATTTATACTAGTTCACATATATGGTACCCTACGTCCAGTTTGGAGTAGATCTCTTATCTCGTATGTGTTGACGGTTCTTAAGTACCACTTTTACCGTTAATAAAAGCAACCAACGGGCAAGATCCAACATAGTGGTAGCGCTTAATTCTAGCAAATTCCATAGGTGTTAGTCTTTATTTGCATGTAGGTGGCAATGTAGAGAAATACTAGAAGAACAACAAAGATCCATACTCTCGTCCAATCAGAGCTTGCCGCGCACACATACACATGGATCAAAAGGGAGAACCCATTTCTATCTAGTGGAACTCCAAGGTCCCAATACTATTCATGACCAGGGTCCACAAGGGAACCTCCCTACCAAATTCAGGCCCAATCGGCCTCAAAAGGGATCAGCCAATCCTAGGACTAGGGAGGGATCGACCAATCCTCCACTGATCCCAATCGAGCCCAAACTTTGTCAGATTCCTCTCCACTGCCTCTAGGACGCATCCAAGGTGGTGAAGCCTATGGCAGAACCGTCCAAAATAACACGCTTTCGGAGGCGCTCATCTTCCACTAGACACTAAGCACCCCGAAAGTTAGCTACACCGGATAGTTCCATCGAGAACACCCCAAGGGAGAACTCGAAACAATCCAAGTTTTACATCCATAATCCAATAATGAGTACGAGCTTATAATACTTAGTCTATTTCATACAACAAGAGTTCTAGGAAATTATTTATTACAATACCAGAGTTTAGAGTGCGATAATTAAACAGCAGAACGAAAATAAACATCTAGCAGAAACGATACAAGGATCCATCTGTGCCCACCAGAAGAATCCTCCACATAAGAGCTACTCCTCAAGCTGCACCTGCAACAGGGGTAAAATAAACCCTGAGTACACAATGTACTCGCAAGACTTACCTGACTAGTGGAAATAGTTTTTCAACTCTCAAGAATATGATAGGCAATATGGGTTTGTTGTTTTCTTTTTGTTTGCGAAAAGCATTACTAGAAGTATGTACTTAAGATCAAGTTTAATTAGCAGTCATGATTACTTCATTAGCTAACCATTCTAGGTAAGCACCTGTTCTACTTTCAAGCAAGGGTTAAGCAATTAGAACCATTTCACCATCTTTCATCTTCCTGTTCTTACTACGGAGCTAGACCATAGCCAAGTCGTTCCGTCTCATGGAAATGGTGATTCACGAACCAATGTATCCTAGCTGGGTACCCCGAAACACATGCCCTGTTTGTATCCTAGGCACAAACAAGACCAATCCATTCCACTCCTATCATGGGGTCTAGGTCCCTGTCCAAACATGGACTCCAAGCCCCCACACTTGAGACCCGGTCTCAGTATGGTGCTTAGACCTCCACCTTTCCCCACCTCCAATCAGTTGGTCCGAAAAGAGCTAGAACCCATGACAAGAGTGTAACGAGCCTTCCCACTCCCATAAGCAAGTATGTGCTCAGGATAATAAGTCTATGACCTGACTACCATCCACAGCAACGGACGGTCCTTAATCGACACGAACAAGGAAAATAGTGTACCCAAGCTAAGCCCCATTGGTCGCGGGACAGAACCTGTTACACCCACCAATACCCATACCATATCTCTGCCCTATCTCCATTTTTCCTTTCATCATCTTATTATGAGAGTAATAATAATCCCCTATTGTGAGCAACGGTAGGTTACTCACGATACCGATGACCTAAGCATAACATCTACTCGAACCTGCACTAGTAAGACTCTTAGGATAGGTATATCTATGCATGTGGTTTTCATAAAATTCCTGTAACATAAATGCACAACACACATATATATATATACGATGAATTACAAAATAGAGGTTATGCACCGGGGCTTGCCTTGGGCAGGTGCGGTGTCAGCTAAGTCAGTTAGTGGTGGCTTTGGGACCTCCTCCTACACAAGAATCTCCTCCTCATACTCTTCGATGATCTCCTTGAACTCATGATCACCGGTGGTCACGATCTTCGCCAACTCGTTCTCTACATGCATGCGATGATGATGCAACACTTAGCATTTAGACAACAGTAACTCTTAAACTAAGAATGCACATACCAAGCTACTAAACTAGCTCTAATTACTAAGATACTAAGCTAACTATCATGTTCATCAAGCAAGGTGTTGGATTCAACTAACAAACACTCGGTTTTGCAATTTAAGGGTATATCTTTATTTCTACTAATAATTTAATGTATATTGAAACAAAGAGCATTTAACTACCCTAATGCTTAGTCTATTCTAAGGCTACAAAAATTATAGTGAGCACATAATAATACAATGAAGCTACTATAAAATTTTTAGGACTAAAGATATCACAAATTTACCACAAAAATTCCTACAATAATTAACTTAATATTATTAAGCATTCTGAAATGATTTAATAGCTCCTAATGTCAACACGTATAAACATGAACTAAATACACCAACTGATAGAGCACAATTTTAGGAACCTAACAAAATTTACTTTACAATTTTTGGACACCTACATAATTTTATATGATTTACCAAAGATCAACTAAAAAATTAAATTAGAAAACCATTGCTAATTCCTTATGAAAAAAGAAACTAAATCTCCGGCATGGCCCACACGCGAGGCTAGCGCGACATAGCACACGCGCAGTGGTCTCGCTAGTGTGGCCCACGCGAGGCCGACCCGCTCGTGAGGCGGCTCGCGGCGAGGGAGTCCCGCAGCGTTGGTGATTTTGCAAAAGAGACCTCGAACTCCTGCCAATTTATAACTAAGTACTAACACTATTTTCTGCTCTCTCAGACCTTCTCACTTAACCCCCTGACTTTTTTCCCTAATTCACCCGTGCGCACCCCAGCGACTCAGCACACGACGGTGCGGTGGGCGATGACACGGCATGACCGTGTCGGCCACTAGAGGCTCGTGCTGGCCGTCAGTCCAACCGCCGACACCAAGCATCAATGCGGGGCGGTGGGACACGCTAGAGCGAGCTGCAGCAATGCGCGACCATCTACAGTGGTGGCGCAGCTGCCCCGGCAATCTAGAGCACCTAAGAACCTAACTAGCTAGCGAGGGAGCATTAGTAGACTACCGAGGACCTAGTCGAGGTGACAGTTGGGGTGGAGGATGGCGGAGGAGGTGTGGCCACATGTGGCCGAGCCGTGCGGTGGCGCACCATGGTGGCGCGGTCATGCCAGTGGCAACGGCGACCCGGTAGCGGTTCCACTAGTGTAGGTGAATTGGCTCAGGCGGGATGGTAGGAGGGCTGCCCTCGTCCACGGCCGGACACGGCCTTATTGGCACGGTAGTGGGAAAATGCCAAATTGGAGCTCGACTGGGCGCCATTCAAGGCGGGGTGGGGTCGGGCAGTAAGAGGACTTGATGGCAGAGACACAGGTGCATGGAATTGTGAGGAGATGACCACTCCCTGGTCAATTGTCATGAAGTATTCTTATGTTGTTTATGGGTTCATCACTCTTAATTGAGTGCTTTAGTCTATCATGAAAGGATAAAGTAGTAATACATATCATAGACGTGGTCTCTAAGCTAGGGGTTACCTTTGTTTGCCTTGTGCTCAAGGGGTAGGCGACCGGTGGTGTTCTTCCTATCCATCCTTTATAACCCCCCAAGTTCAAGTACAGCATAGAGTAAAAGGCCAGATATGACGTAGCAACCACTAAGTCGATGTCGGTGCCCAAAGTAGAAAACATAAGAGTTTTCCTTGCTCCATCATTATCTTAAGCTATAGATGTCTTCTCTACCTTGCCTATCCTACCCCTTGCTATCTTTAGGATGAGCTTCTTTCCTTCTTAGTACACTAACATTCCTAGTGGATTCAATAACCTAGGAATACTCCCAACAGGCTTTTTGGCGTCATTGCTGAGGAATGGTAGATGTATTAATCTGGAACCGAGTTCATCCATTTTTCTTTTTGTTTTCTTTTTGATCACCTACCAAGAGGCAATCTAGAGTTATCTTTCCCTTTACCAATACCACATCATGTTTGTTTTGAATCATCAAATCTCTAGTGCTTTCATTGGGTAGCTCCTTGACCCTGAACTGATGTTTTTATTCTACCTTCATAGTAGATGTATGTTAAATGGGACCAACAGATCCATATGTTTGTTTATGCCATTGGGTATGGCCGGCAGTTGGTTCATGCTATAAGAAAAATCCAAGCCTAGAGATCCATGCATATCCCTCCATTTGAGTTTGAATTTCAATTTCAAAACCACAACATATTTGTTTGACTACATTTCATCCACCTCATTATAACCTCTTGCATGAAAAAGAAAAATTTGTTCACTTAGCTCATGTTGTTTTATCTCCATTTGAATAAATCTTGGTCAAAAATGTTTATGCTACTTTTGTCTACTTAGGTATGGTTTGATTTGGAAGTAATGAAATGTATGTCTTTAAGCATGGAACTTAGTTTAAAGATTTCAATCATACCTCCATAAGCTATTTAAATTAAGCATCATGCTTAGATTGAGTTGCCTTCCTTAATCAAATAGGACATGAACCAAAAGTATTGCTTTGGTAGACATGGGTTGTATTCATCTTGAACTAAACCTTGCAAGAATATTTCCAACTTCAAGTGGGTAAGTCTTAAAATGAATAAATCAGAGAGAAATCAAGTCATGTGGTGTATTGCAATGACTATTCACAAGAGAGACACATCTCATCCTTCCTGGGTGCAATGTGAGCATAATTCAGAAAAAAAACTTCATTTTGTCTCTTGATGCAAGTTTACCTTGGACTTGTATGGCCTTTACTAAAAAATGGTGAACTAATAATGAAAAAAACTTCAAACTCTAGGCAACCACCTATTTTTAAAAATTTCCATACAATCCTTCTGGTATGTGGTGTCCACTAAAATTTTGGAAGGGATGAAGTGATGTAAGTGCACAACATCCCTCAATCATTAGAGATGAAGCTTCCAAGCATCACAAGAAAAGATTCCTCGCTCAACCACTGTGGCATTAAGCCAATTGAGAAGGAGGAACCTATAACAGAACCGTCCAATTTATAAGAGCACAAGTACAATGGTAGCCCACAAGCGGTCGCACTATCATACTTGAGCCCATATAAACCCGGTAGTCCGTCGAGTACCATGAAGAGTCTCGATTCATCGCCAACATACAACCAAGATCATACATGATTCAACATACATGCCACATGTTACATAGAGTTCACAAATACATTGCCATACATTAGAGTGCGATTAAAGTTATTACAACTCAAGTTCCAAATAAGGTAGTAGCGGAAGCAAAGTAGTTTTAAAACCAACATCTCACACCATTGTTTAATACAAGCCAGTTTGTGATCACCACCCACAAAAGCATCATAGATTAGATATATAAAAGGAAGCGCCTTGCTCAGGGCCTACTCCTCATCCATGGTGGGATAGAAGCAGTTCTTACAATATCCATGATATACTGTGTTATCTGCAACAAGTGGGAAATAAACCCTTAGTACAAGAAGGTACTCAGCTAGACTTACCCATCATAAACCAAAAATAGAGTGACTCCAAGGATCATGCAAGGCTTTATAAGTGGAGCTAGCTTGACAAAGTTTTGCATAAAAGCCACTAGTTGAGCTATACATTTTTTAATTCGGTAACCAAGTTGATTATAGCTATTCATCTCTAGATTAGCAACTAACCTGTGCCAAACATGTGGTATATCATTTAGTAGCATATAATAGTAACCATAGCCGGTGTAATATTTTCCAAGTTCATCATAACCATCACATTCCATAGTTCAATTACTACGATGAAGGGGCTCCGCCAAGTTTCTCACTATCTAGGAGAGACGGCGATTCGAATCAATTGCAACCAGCTGGGCAGTATTCCTGACACAAACCTAGGTCTACAAGCCATGGTAGCCTTAGGTCACCTTTGGTACAACTCAGGTTGACATTTCATGGGTTCGATCAGCGCCGCACAACCAGGGACAACCAGCTACCAGGACGATCAGGACTACCCTGCCCTTGGGCTCACGTCTGGCTCCCTACACATCCTTACTACCATCCAGAGTGTGCACTCTAACAAAACAAGGCCTGGCCTGAGTTGATCTACTCGGCTTTGCAGTCGGAACGAATTATCCAGCCAGTTAAGTGAGAGACATGCGTTCAAAATGACAAGAGGGCCTCCAACGGTGCGGTCCTTAATCATAAGTGTTCTTAACATCAAGGTATTAGGGTGGTAACAAGATTAACTTCTTTTACTGAGTAGGTGCATATCTCCTTTCTAGTAATTAAACAAACACCTATTTAAACATTTTCTGGGTTGCAAGATAGCAGCCACTTGTTTTGACCATAACTGGAGGTTTATACATCCAAATAACATGCTCTTGGACTTTCTGGAAAGCTTATAAAATTTCCTACAACTTTCCTTTAATCATCTTAAGGTTGTTCAATAGCTATCTAGGTCAAACAATTCAATCTTCCAGATCTGTCCAGAGGACAAGCAATTCTGACAGCAGATTCTAACAGCTATAACTCTGAAACCATTAGGCCTATGACTACGAAATTTTTGGACAAACAAGATGAGTAAGTTATCTACAACTTTGTTATTGACAAGTTTCATAGAAAAGATCATTACCACCATGAATTTGTCAACACAATAGAAACTACTCATGCAGCCATTTTGTTGAATTTTAAGGAATAATTATCGAGCTGCCTATCACCAATTACTTCTAAGCACACCTACTAACATCAACAGATCATATGCATCACAAGCACCATAGAAAACATCATGGTTAAGCCCAACTAATTTATTTATATTCGTTTATTAATTTCCTTATATAATAAGATGATTTAAAGGATAAATATTTTCAATGATCAATAAGTTCGGAGAAAATTACAGTAGGTTACATATGAACCCAATAGTCTACTGTACAAATTTCATACCATTTGGATAAGTATAGAAGCCTCTACAAAAATAACAAGCTGTATAGTCTTATTTTAGTAAAAATAGTTTAGCCTAGTGAAAAGTGTCAAACAACATATTTCATATTTTTCTTACTTTCATCCTAGCACAAGAACACTGTGTAAAAATTTGCATGATCATATGTTATGTATTTTTACCCCATTTATTTTTGTTAGAAATTAGCAATTAATCAAGGTTAAATAGAAAGACCATATTCCATGTATGTCTACTGTAGGTTTAATATTTTTCCTAGCTAGAGCAAGTCAACACAAGACCAACAAAATTGGAATCATAGTTTTATCACTCCTCCAGCTCAAGTTATGCATTTTATAAGATTGAAACTAATTTAAAAGCACTTATCTAGCTCAATTTAATTCTCCCAGAAAAATGTCCCAACCAGTAGGTTTCATATTTTTCAAATAGTACACTTCATGAAGAATCCAACAAAATTTGGTTCACCCAAATTGGACACTCCTAACTCAAGATATAAATTTTTGAAGTTTGCATTCAAATCTATGAAAATAAATCAAGAAAAACATTTCAAATACTGACTGATAGCTGGGACCCATGAATTAATGGGACCCACACATCAGCGACTCACAGAGCAGGGGCGCGGCTTGACTGGCGGCAAACTCATCGACGACGAGGTGACCGGCGGCGAGATCACTGGCGTCGTGTTCCCCACACTCTTGCGCACCTACTGGTACCCTAGGTTGGCCCGATAGATCACTGGAGCGACCTCACCGGCGAGCATGGTGGCTCGGTAGTGGAACGCGGTGGTGGTCTCGCCGTCTCCTACAAAGATGTCACCAAACAAGCATGGCTACGACTTCTACGAACCCTAGCGGAGCTCTACGGTGCGGATCGAGCCACGGTGAAGCAGCGGTGAGCTCCAGCCACGTGCATGGCGGCACAGCGGTGCACAGAGCATGGCGGTGGTGTCACCGTTTTGATGAGACAGCGGCCAAAGGTAGGTCTCCATCATCGGGGAAGGTGCTACAGCTCTAGGCAACATGGTAATGGGTACCAGAGCGGGCTAACGGCGGCCGGTGAAGTCGGTGGCGGCGAGCACGTGCTTGCATCCATGGCAGACGCGCACGGTGGTGTCGCGTGTTCCCACATGACAGCGGCAGTAGCGGTTAAATAAACAACAACGTGAGCATCTATGACCTAAGGTGATGATGGAACTAAGGAGAAAAAGGTAGGAGGAGCGGTGGATAAGGCTGGCCACAGTGAGCTTAGAGCTCGATGACGCTCCGTGACCATGGCGGTGACAGCGACGTGAAATGTCACATTACCTGGGCTCGAACGGTGGCAACGACAGCTCAGGGAGGTAGAGGTGATGATGGCAGAGCTGTGAGCGAGATGGATTGGATGGTGGTGTGGTGTGGTTGGCATGCGAGCGCGGTAGAGCTCGATAGTGGCGACGGCGGCGCTCGGCTTTGCTGCTGCGGGCGCGAGAGCGAGAGAGACAGAGCGAGAGCGAGTGAGGGCAGGGATGCATGGTGGCCTCTTCAGCACGCGCCCGACCATGACATAGCCCAGCCCCGGTGTGTGCACGCCATGCAGTGGCCACGGCCTATGGCCGGTCGGCCATGATGCCGGCCGATTCAGAGCTGCATCGAGTGACTGACAGCGCGACTTCGTGCACATGTAACTCCTAATCCGTGGTGAATCAGTGAAAATGGTATTAGTGAAAGTTGTAGAGCTATGTGAGATCTACAACTTTGCTTTAGGGAGTAGCATCTAATTCATCATGGTTTTCAAAATGCAAAGCTCCAAAGTAGGCACATTGAAACTAAAATCAGCTTATGACTTAGCAATTTTTTGTAAGTTTAGAAACAGAATTTCTTTGCTACCTGTGGGCCCTATTTGACCCTGTTAGGCAATGAATTAGCTCATGACCCTTAAATAAAATTGTTCCACATAAGATAAGATACAACTTTTGTTAAGGGTGCACTGCCATGCAAACACTCTATGCTATAGTTCAACTCTAGTCAAAGTAGTCACATGAAAATGGAAGTTTAGAGTAAACTAGGACTTAGAAGCAAAATTGGCCCATGTCATGAATACAAACATTGTTCCATTTACCATCCTAAACATGTCTAAGGTGTTTTTGTGACCTCACAACCATCTCTTGCATTGGTCACACATGATCACAAGCATATGCATGTATGTAATCAACATCACATGTGATAATATGTAAAGAATAAGGTGAAATTCCATATGCTCATGCTCATGAATGCTTGGATGATGCTTGTGCTCATGAAATACAAGTGCCAAATGCAATGCTTAACACTAGGGTGTTATAGCACCTCCTCCTTGTAGAAATCTCATCCCGAGATTTGAAAGACCTACAATTTTTCGTAAAAAGCGGGATAGACCTCATGTAGATAGTCCTCTCGTTCCCACGTGGCATCTTGTTCGCTGTGGTTATTCCACACGACTTTGTAGAACTTGATGACCTTGCTCTGGGTCACTCTTTCCATTTCTTCCAACACTTGGATGGATTTTTCTTCATAAGTCAAATCTGATTGGAGCTTAATATTGGTGGGTTCAATGGCTTCATCAGGTATGCGAAGGCACTTTTTAAGTTGAGAAACATGAAAGACATTGAATATGTCTCGCATCTCTGGAGGTAACTGGAGCTTGTAAGCTACCTTTCCACTTCGCTCGATGATCTTGTATGGGCCTACATATCTAGGTGCTAGTTTTCTTTTCACCCCAAAACGTTGTACTCCTTTCATTGGTGATACCTTGAGGTATACATAGTCACCTACCTCAAATTCGATAGGCCTTCTTCTCTTGTCAGCATAGCTCTTTTGCCTAGACTGAGCGACTTTCATATGTTGTTGGATAATACGCACTTTCTCTTCGGCTTCTATGACAAAATCAATGCCCTAGTATCTCCTCTCTCTGGGCTCAACCCAATTCAAAGGAGTTCTACATTTCGACCGTACAAAGCCTCGAAAGGAGCCATCTTGATGCTCTCTTGATAACTATTGCTGTAGGAAAACTTAGCTAAAGGTAGCCACTTTTCCCATGAACCCTTGGAAGAGATCACACATTCTCTCAACATATCTTCTAAGATTTGATTTACTCGCTCAGTCTGCCCAGAGGTCTGAGGGTGATATGCTGAGCTTCAAACCAAATTAGTACCTACTGCTTGTGCAAGTGCTCCCAGAATCGAGCAGTGAATTGAGAGCCTCTATCTGATATAATGGTTCTTTGTACCCCATGCAGTCACACTATATGCGTGATATACAATGTTGCGTATTGATGTGGTCGATAGCGGGTGCTAACCAGAATAAAATGCGCAAACTTTGTCAATCGGTCCACAATTACCCATATCAAATCGAAACCCTTCTTAGTGGGTGGAAGTCCAACAATAAAGTCCATGCTGATCTCCTCCCACTTCCATCCTGGAACAGACAAAGGTTGGACCAATCCAGCATGTTTTAGATGATCTGCTTTGACCCTACTGCAATTATCACACCTAGTGACATAGGCGGCGATCTCTTTCTTCATCTTGGTCCACCAAAAATGGGTTTTCAAATCTTGATACATTTTGCTACTACCCGGATGGATAGACAACTTGGATGAATGAGCTTCATCTAGGATTTGATTTCTAAGTTCACGGTCTTTTGGTACCACAAGTCAGTTTTTGAACCATAGCACACCTCTTTCATCCAACCTGAAATGCTTGGTTTCCTATTCCTTCATCTTTCTCTTTATGTGAAACACACCTACATTTGTCTTCTATAGTTCTATGATTTTGCTCTCAAGTGAACCACTGACAGTGATGTTGTGTAGCACAACAGGATGCAGTAGATTAAACCCGTCTTCCAACAAGGCTTCTAAGGCATTACAATTAGATTTTCGACTAAGTGCATCTCCTACAACATTGGCTTTTCCTGGATGGTAGTGTACTTCTAAATTATAGTCCTTGATCAGCTCAAACCATCTACGTTGTCTCATATTTAGCTCTGGTTGAGTGAAGATATACTTGAGACTTTTGTGCTTAGTGTATATGTGACATACGTTTCCCAACAAGTAATGTCACCATATCTTTAATGCATGAACAACTGCGGCAAGTTCTAAATCATGTGTATGGTAGTTGACTTCATGCTTCCCCAACTGTCGAGAAGCATAGGCAATAACTCGACCTTCTTGCATAAGCACACGCCCTAAACCTGTACCCGATGCATCGCAAAACACATCAAAAGGCTTTTCAACATCAGGTTGTGCCAGAATAGGAGCAGTGGTTAGCAAGGTTCATAGAGTGTGAAAAGCAGCCTCATACTCTGGAGTCCAATTAAACTTTTCATCCTTCTAAAGTAATCTGGTCATGGGCTTAGCTATTTTGGAAAAGTCAGGAATGGAACGACGATAATAGCCTGCTAGCCCTAGAAAACTCTGAACTTCATGAACCGAAGTCGGGGCCTTCCAATCCATGACCTATTATACTATAGATGGGTCTACAGAGATTCCATCTTCAGATAATACATGACCCAAGAAAGGTACTTTCTTCAGCTAGAATTCACACTTGCTAAACTTTGCATACAATTTAATGTCTCTCAGCCTAGACAAGACAACTCTTAGATGCTCTGCATGATATGCCTCATTCTCATAGTAAATTAGGATATCATTGATAAACATGACCACAAACTTGTCAAGCTCGGGCATGAACACCGAATTCATCAGGTACATGAAATAGGCAGGAGCATTTGTCTGTCCAAAAGACATGACCAAATACTCATACAAGCCATACCTAGTTGAGAAAGTTATCTTAGGTACATCTTCTATCCTGATCTTGATCTGGTGATAGCCTAACCTCAAGTCAATCTTAGAGAATACCTTTACTCTTAATAGTTGATCAAACAAAATATCAATACGAGGCAAATGATACTTGTTCTTTATGGTTACTGCATTGAGCGGCCTATAGTCCACACACATCCGCAAGCATTTGTCCTTCTTCTTCACAAATAAAGCTGGACAACCCCAGGGGGATGAACTAGGTCAAATGAGACCTTTGTCCAAAAGTTCTTGTAGCTGAATTTTAAGTTCTACTAACTCATTGGGTGGCATCCTATAGGATCTTCTTGAGATAGGTGCTGTACCTGGCATTAACTCAATCCTAAATTTGACATTCCTATCTAGTGGCAAACCAGGCAATTCGTCTAGGAATACATTAGGGAACTCGCAAACTACTGGAATATCACAGAGAGTAGTGGTTTGGATGGCACAAGACAAGTTTTGAAGATCAAAACTTCTGGGAAGTGGTACTAGAAAAGCACTACCCCCCTTTGGTTCTCTCAGCATAATTGTTCTAGTGGTAGTGTCAATAAGAACTCCATGACCACTCATCCAACTCATTCCCAAAATCACATCTATGGCTAATCCTGGCAATACTATGAGATCCACAGTATATTCCCTCTCTAATTATCACACCTAGTGACATAGGCGGTGATCTCTTTCTTCATCTTGGTCCACCAAAAATGGGTTTTCAAATCTTGATACATTTTGCTACTACCCGGATGGATAGACAACTTGGATGAATGAGCTTCATCTAGGATTTGATTTCTAAGTTCACGGTCTTTTGGTACCACAAGTCAGTTTTTGAACCATAGCACACCTCTTTCATCCAACCTGAAATGCTTGGTTTCCTATTCCTTCATCTTTCTCTTTATGTGAAACACACCTACATTTGTCTTCTATAGTTCTATGATTTTGCTCTCAAGTGAACCACTGACAGTGATGTTGTGTAGCACAACAGGATGCAGTAGATTAAACCCGTCTTCCAACAAGGCTTCTAAGGCATTACAATTAGATTTTCGACTAAGTGCATCTCCTACAACATTGGCTTTTCCTGGATGGTAGTGTACTTCTAAATTATAGTCCTTGATCAGCTCAAACCATCTACGTTGTCTCATATTCAGCTCTGGTTGAGTGAAGATATACTTGAGACTTTTGTGGTTAGTGTATATGTGACATACGTTTCCCAACAAGTAATGTCACCATATCTTCAATGCATGAACAACTACGGCAAGTTCTAAATCATGTGTATGGTAGTTGACTTCATGCTTCCCCAACTGTCGAGAAGCATAGGCAATAACTTGACCTTCTTGCATAAGCACACGCCCTAAACCTGTACCCGATGCATCGCAAAACACATCAAAAGGCTTTTCAACATCAGGTTGTGCCAGAATAGGAGCAGTGGTTAGCAAGGTTCGTAGAGTGTGAAAAGCAGCCTCACACTCTAGAGTCCAATTAAACTTTTCATCCTTCTAAAGTAATCTGGTCATGGGCTTAGCTATTTTGGAAAAGTCAGGAATGGAACGACGATAATAGCCTGCTAGCCCTAGAAAACTCTGAACTTCATGAACCGAAGTTGGGGCCTTCCAATCCATGACCTATTATACTATAGATGGGTCTACAGAGATTCCATCTTCAGATAATACATGACCCAAGAAAGGTACTTTCTTCAGCTAGAATTCACACTTGCTAAACTTTGCATACAATTTAATGTCTCTTAGCCTAGACAAGACAACTCTTAGATGCTCTGCATGATCTGCCTCATTCTCATAGTAAATTAGGATATCATTGATAAACACGACCACAAACTTATCAAGCTCGGGCATGAACACCGAATTCATCAGGTACATGAAATAGGCAGGAGCATTTGTCTGTCCAAAAGACATGACCAAATACTCATACAAGCCATACCTAGTTGAGAAAGTTATCTTAGGTACATCTTCTATCCTGATCTTGATCTGGTGATAGCCTAACCTCAAGTCAATCTTAGAGAATACCTTTACTCTTAATAGTTGATCAAACAAAATATCAATACGAGGCAAATGATACTTGTTCTTTATGGTTACTGCATTGAGCGGCCTATAGTCCACACACATCCGCAAGCATTTGTCCTTCTTCTTCACAAATAAAGCTGGACAACCCCAGGGGGATGAACTAGGTCGAATGAGACCTTTGTCCAAAAGTTCTTGTAGCTGAATTTTAAGTTCTACTAACTCATTGGGTGGCATCCTATAGGATCTTCTTGAGATAGGTGTTGTACCTGGCACTAACTCAATCCTAAATTTGACATCCCTATCTAGTGGCAAACCAGGCAATTCGTCTGGAAATACATTAGGGAACTCGCAAACTACTGGAATATCACAGAGAGTAGTGGTTTGGATGGCACAAGACAAGTTTTGAAGATCAAAACTTCTGGGAAGTGGTACTAGAAAAGCACTACCCCCTTTGGTTCTCTCAACATAATTGTTCTAGTGGTAGTGTCAATAAGAACTCCATGACCACTCATCCAACTCATTCCCAAAATCACATCTATGGCTAATCCTGGCAATACTATGAGATCCACAGTATATTCCCTCTCTTATATATAGATAAGCACATCTCTAATTATTTGGTTTGTAGAGATAGTAGCCCCAGCTGAACTTATACTATAACCACACTTGTCTACCTCAATTATCTTCTGATCATGCTTAGATGCAAATGTTTGGCTCATAAATGAATGAGAAGCTCCAAAATCAAATAAAACAATTGCGGGGTGTTTGTTAACTAGAAACATACCACGGTCACAACTTCTCTGCGGGGATTTCCTCCATGGCTGTATAATGCACGTACCTAGGACATGCGTTAGGATTGGCCTGCTTCTGATTACCCTGGTTTTGATTTCCATTCCTCTTGGGATAGGGGCATTCCTTAGACCAATGACCCGTCTGATTGCAATTGAAGCATGACTAGTTACTTCTTGGCCTTGTTGAGCTTCCTTGGCCTGTGTTACCCTTGATCAGGGCAATGGTGAATGCCTTATGAAACACCTTTTGAGGTTAGCTAGCCTAGGCTTTCTGCTAAGGAGGCCTAAACTTAGGTGCTGGAGGATGGAACTGTGGCCTGGCTGCCATAGGAGCTTTGGACTGAGATGATCCTGAGGCTCCTACCTTAGTTGCTTGATTGTGACCCTTTGCTGCCGCATGTAGGTTGTTCTTGTTTTCTTGGGTTAGGGCATCACTAACGAACTCATTATATGTAGCACATTTAGCATTGGCCATCGTTTGCATCAACTTAGTGCCAAGGCCTATCTTGAAGCTATCTATCTTTTTCTCTTTTGTATCCACGAATGCTGGTGCATATCTGGACAAGTTGTTGAATGCATGCATATACTCGGTGAGAGTCTTTGTTCCCTATGTCAGCTTCATAAACTCAGTGGCCTTCATCCGCATCAGCCCTAGGGGTATATGATGTCCCCTAAAGGCTGTCTTGAATTGCTCCTAGGTAACATTTGCTCCAGCAGGTAAGGCAGACAAATAATGAGTCCACCAGATACCTGTAGGCCCCTACAGTTGATGCGATGCATACTCGGCCTTCATCATTTGGGTGACCCTCAACAGATGAAACTTCTGTTCAATAGTGTTCAACCACTCATCAGCCTAGAGCGGTTCTTTTGCCTCTTTGAAGATAGGAGGCTTAGTCTCTAGAAAGTCCTTGATTGTACTGTATTGATTGGGTTCTGGCCCCTGATTTTGCTGGCGAGCACAGGTAGTATTCTACATAATGGGGCATAGTGTTTCTTCCATTGCTCACTGATTACCCAAGAATTACGTGAAAAACTCATTCATGGAGGGTGGCGGTGGTGGTAGGTCACCATCATTGCCACCTTGGCTGGTACCTGCCCCAAGCGCAAGTGCGAGTCATCTACAAGATTGCAACAATAAGTGATTATTGGCTGATGTCAAGAAATTGCAGAAGAATTGTGTAATCTTGCCAAACTAAATTTATAGGAGAGAATCTAAATTCATACAATAAAATAGAGGCACAATAATTCATTCTCACAACATGGCATCACCAATTTGATCACTTATCATACTCGCAATGTGTTAACATGCATGCCACATTTCACCAGCAAAATGAAACTAGAATTTCATTAGAGTTTGACCCATAGTGGACCAACATGCAAGGTTCCAATGTTACATCAACGATACATTCGAAGATCGAAACTTAAGCTACATGTCCATTACATAAAAGATTGAAAAAGATACAAAACTAGCGCATCTAGCTAATCACTATAGTTGAGTCAGGGCTCAAAGTGGTCACTGTCAACACCGGACATATAATCACCATGGTCGTCCTCCTAGGTCTCGACCTCCTCCTCGACATCCTCCATGCCATCATCATTGGCAACCAATACATTTGGATCTTCTTCCACTATGGCTACTGGGGGACAAATAGGATTAATGATGTTGTTGAGGCGATGAACATCATGCTGAAGCTCCACAATGGTGTTCTGGTGCTCTTGAATCTGATGCCGGTACTCCTCCCTCCAACGGTAGTCATTCTCCAGCCACCTAGCTAGAACCATAGTCCTAGTCCTAGCCTCATCTCTAGCCTCTGTAAGACTATAGGCCTCATCCCTCTACTGGATGGCCTGCACCCTCTGAGCATGAGCGGCCTGTATCTCTACATGTGCTATGTTCCTATCTGCAACAGCATTCTCCATCTGAGTCTAGAGGGCTCCCAACGCTGTATGAGCTTCATCAGTGTCCCAAAGAGCTTCCCTTGCTGCCTTCTTGTGCGTGCGCACATGCTTCCTCAGCTTCCATTGTGCAGCTTTGGCTCTCATGAGCCTATCCATACAAGTGGTATAGGACTCCTGAAAAAGTCCTGGGTGTCCTAACGAGCATAAAACATCTTCATCATGGTGAACATAGCACTCATAGCGGGACTAGAACTCTCTGCCCGCTCAGCCCGATCTCGGATCAACGCATTGCGGTTATGTTGTGCCCAAACTGCTGTAGACGGATCCACTTGAGGAAAAGTATCAGCTGCACTGCTGGTCTACTCATCCCCGTGCTGCTGACAAATCTGGCTCAGCACCTCAAAAGCAACTACTTGGGCACCTTCCCAAGGAGCTTTTCCCTCAGAATCCGCCTCCCATTCCTACCATAGGGGTGCTTGGGTACGAGCAGGTATGGTTAGCTGCACCTCATACAATGGCTGTCCTTCCAGATATCCCTCATTCTAGAAGTAGTGGGGCAATTCAATATACCCCACAAAGTGTAGTACCCTCTAGAGTAGGGCAGGAGTACCGAAGATCTCTAGGAAAGTCTCACTCCCAGCTGATGCTGCCATCTGTACCAACAAAATATGGTGGAACTCTTTGTGAAAACAACGTTATAATAGAAAAGAGTTACTTAACGGAATAAGAAACTTATAAGGGGAGGAACAATGCAAGTATGTAATGAATGATTTATCATGATGCATGCACGTTCCATACGTCCTCACAAACTTAGAAAAATTGAAACTTCTAGCGACATACATGGTGGCATACATACGTTCTCTCATAAATAACATAACTAGTCGGGCTACATATTTCCCGCACAAGAGTTTCATTTTAGCCCAACCCCATAATTATATAAATATAGAAATGAAAATCTGGGCTCTAGGTTGAATACTAAATACTTCCATATATATATATACCCATATATATACTTCCATATCAAAGCTACCTGAAAGTAAATACATCCCATACACACATATAAATATGCATATACAGCCATATCAAAGCTAACCCACAATTAAATACCTTAGTATATATATGAGACATATATATACTTTAGTATCAAAGCTACCCCTCCCCTTATACCGCATGCTCACATCTTGCGGTCATACCACTCATCATCTTACCTTGGGCATAGAGGCATTTGATCCATACATTACCACTGAAGTAAATGACATCCATACAATAGCACGCCGTATGGACGACGAAAATAAAACCCCCCATGTTAGTACTTATTTAGCCACCTGAAATCCTTAACTAGGCATAAGGGAAAGTGATCACTGGCACACTTTAGATTCAAACTTCAGATTTAAACACCTATATATATATAGCTATAAGTTGCCAAAAACTGGTTTTGGAATACAAAAACCTTTGTTTTAAAAACACATGTGGCAATTAATGTTAAATCTTGCTCTAATGCCAGCTATAACAGAACCATCTAATTTATAAGAG
The DNA here is from genome assembly GCA_904845875.1 of Miscanthus lutarioriparius. Lineage (NCBI taxonomy): Eukaryota > Viridiplantae > Streptophyta > Magnoliopsida > Poales > Poaceae > Miscanthus > Miscanthus lutarioriparius. The sequence goes on along the minus strand of CAJGYO010000007.1, from coordinate 56,051,467 downwards.
CACAAGTACAATGGCAGCCCACAAGTGCTAGCACTATCATACTTGAGTCCATATAAACCCAGTAGTCCATCGAGTATCACGAAGGGTCTCGATTCATCACCAACATACAACCAAGATCGTACATGATTCAACATACATGCCAGATGTTACATAGAGTTCACAAATACATTGCCATACATTAGAGTGTGATTAAAGTTATTACAACTCAAGTTCCAAATAAGGTAGTAGTGGAAGCAAAGTAGTTTTAAAACTAACATCTCACACCATTGTTTAATACAAGCCAGTTTGTGATCACCACCCACAAACGCATCATAGATTAGATATATAAATGGAAGCGCCTTGCCCGGGGCCTACTCCTCATCCACAGCGGGACAGAAGCAGTTCTTACAATATCTATGATATACTGTGTTATCTGCAATAAGTGAGAAATAAACCATGAGTACAAGAAGGTACTCATCTAGACTTACCCATCATAAACCAAAAATAGAGTGACTCCAAGGATCATGCAAGGCTTTATAAGTGGAGCTAGCTCAACAACATTTTGCATAAAAGCCACTAGTTGAGCTATACATTTTGTAATTCGGTAACCAAGTTGATTATAGCTATTCATCTCTAGATTAGCAACTAACCTGTGCCAAACATGTGGTATATCATTTAGTAGCATACAATAGTAACCATAGCCGGTGTAATATTTTCCAAGTTCATCATAACCATCACATTCCGTAGTTCAATTACTACGATGAAGGGGCTCCACCAAGTTTCTCACTATCCAGGATAGACGGCAATTCAAATCGATTGCAACCAGCTGGGCCGTATTCCTAACACAAACCTAGGTCTACCAGCCACGGTAGCCTTAGGTCACCTTTGGTACAACTCAGGTCCACATTTCATGGGTTCGATCAGCGCCGCACAACAAGGGACAACCAGCTACCATGATGATTAGGACTACCCTGCCCTTGGGATCATGTCTGGCTCCCCACACATCCTTACTACCATCTAGAGTGAGCACTCTAACATAACAAGGCCTGGCCTGAGTTGAGCTACTCGGCTTTGCGGTTATAACGAGTTATCTGACTAGCTAAGTGAGAGGCATGCGTTCAAAATGACAAGAGGGCCTCCAACGATGCGGTCCTTAATTGGCACAGACGAAATCACATGAGTTAACATACACATAGATTCCGCCCGGCCTCCAGTTACATTACCCCCTGGTTTTGTTCCACGATAGCAAATATAGCCAACCGTGCTCGGTATCCAACTATATCTCGTAGGTGACAGGAAATCACCCGACTTCTAACAGTCTAAGCATTTCTACGCATATATTTGATCATGGACCTATACATGGTTAAAGGTATATATATCCGTACAATGTAGTTCTATGCATCAAGTATTTCCAATCAACTCTTATAACCTAATGCATCAAACATAAAGGACTCAAGTGATATTTGTAAAAACATAGGAGGCTTAAAATGCTCCGGTGCTTGCCTTTCAGAAAGGAAGTGGGTCGGTGGTCAGGGCACTCCAGGAGTTCATCAATGGTAGGCTCCACTCCTTTGGGAGCTATGATTTGGGGTGTCCCTTGATTGTCCTCCGCCTCTTCTTTGAATTCCAGTAGGGTTACTCCTTTGGGCGATCCTATATGCATGAGCACGAATAAGATATCATGGATGCATAGGTATTGACATGGATGATATGATATGATGAAATGCATAATCATAAGTGTTCTTAACAGCAAGGTATTAGGGTGATAACGAGATTAACTTCTTTTATTGAGTAGGTGCATATCTCCTTTCTAGTAATTAAACAAACACCTATTTAAACATTTTCTGGGCTGCAAGATAGCAACCACTTGTTTTGAGCATAACTGGAGTTTTCTACACCCCAAATAACATGATCTTGAACTTTCTGGAAAGTTTATAAAATTGCCTACAACTTTACTTTAATCATCTTAAAGTGATTCAGTAGCTATCTAGGTTAAACAATTTAATCTTCCAGATCTATCCAGAGGACAAGCAATTCTGACAGCTATAACTCTTAAACCATTAGGCTTATGACTATGAAATTTTAGGAAAAGCAATATGAGTAAGTTATCTACAACTTTGTTATTGACAAGTTTTGCAGAAAAGATCATTACCATCATGAATTTGTCAACACAACAGAAACTACTCATGCAGCCATTTAGTTGAATTTTAAGGAATAATTATCTAGTTGCCTATCACCATTTACTTCTAAGAACAACTACTAACATCAAAAGATCATATGCATCACAAGCACCATAGAAAACATCATGGTTAAGCTCAACTAATTTATTTATATTCATTTATTAATTTCCTTATATAATAAGGTGATTTAAAGGATAAATATTTCCAATGATCAATAAATTCAGGGAAAATTACAATAGGTTACATATGACCCCAATAGTCTACTATACAAATTTCATGTCATTTGGATAAGTATAGCAACCTCTACGAAAATGACAAGTTACATAGGCTTATTTTAGCAAAAAATACTTTAGCCTACTGAAAAGTGTGAAACAACAGATTTCATATTTTTCTTACTTTCATCCTAGCACAAGAACACTATGTAAAATTTTTCATGATCATATGTTATGTACTTTTACCCTAGTTATTTTCGCTAGAAACTAGCAATTAATCAAGGTTAAATAGAAAGACCATATTCCAAGTATGTATACTTTCAGTTTAGTATTTTTCCTGGCTAGATCATGTCAACACAAGACCAACAAAATTGGAATCACAGTTTTATCACTCCTCTAGCTCAAGTTATGCATTTTACAAGACTGAAACTAATTTAAAAGCACTTATCTAGATCAATTTAATTCTCCCAGAAAAATATCACAAACAGTAGGTTTCATATTTTTCAAATAGTACACTTCATGAAGAATCCAACAAAATTTGGTTCACCCAAATTGGACACTTCTAACTCAAGATATAAATTTTTGAAGTTTGCATTCAAATCTGTGAAAATAAATCAAGAAAAACATTTCTAATACTGACTGATAGCTAGGACCCGCGGGTCAATGGGACACACACGTCAGTGACACACAGAGCAGGGGCGTAGCTTGACCGGTGGCAAACTCATCGACAGCGAGGTGACTGACGGTGAGGTAACGGCGTCGTGTTCCCCACACTCTTACGCACCTTCTAGTACCCTAGGTTGGCCCGGCGGATCACCGGAGCGACCTCACCGGCGAGCATGGTGGCTCGTCGGCAGCACGTGGTGGTGGACTCACCATCTCCGGCGAAGATGTGACCAAACAAGCATGGCTACAACTTCTACAAACCCCAGAGAGCTCTACGGTGCGGATCGAGCTACGGTGAAGCGGCGGTGAGCTCGGCGGTGAGCTCCGGCCATGTGCATGGCGGCACTGCGACGCATAGAGCATGGCGGTGGTGTCACCGTTCTGATGAGACAGCAGCCAAAGGTAGGTCTCCATCATTGGGGAAGGTGCTACACCTCTTAGAGACATGGTAATGGGTACTAGAGCGGGCTAACGGTGGGCGATGAAGTCGACTACGGCGAGCATGTGCTTGCAGCCATGGCAGACGCACATGGTGGCGCCGCACGTTCCCGCGTGACAGCGGCGGTAGCGGTTAAATAAATGATGATGTGAGCATCTATGACATAAGGTGATGATGGAACCAAGGAGAAAAAGGTAGAAGGAGTGGTGGATAAGGCTAGCCACGGTGAGCTCGGAGCTCAACAGCGCTCTGTGAGCATGACGGCGACGACAATGTGAAATGTCGCATTACTTGGGCTCGAATGGTGGCAATGGTGGCTCGAGGAGGTAGAGGAGATGATGGTGGAGCTGTGAGCAAGATGGATTGGATAGTGATGCGGTGTGGTTGGCGTGCGAGCGCGGTGGAGGTCGGCAATGGTGACAGCGGCGCTTGGCTTTGCTGCTGAGGGTGCGAGAGCGAGAGAGATAGAGCGAGAGCAAGTGAGGGAAGCGAGTGAGGGAAAGGACATGCGACAGCCTCTTCAACGCGTCCCTAGCCACGACACGGGCTAGCCTTGGTGTGCGTGCGTGCACGCGGTGGCCACCATGCTTGTGGCCGGTCGGCCATGACGCCTGCCGATTTAGAGCTGCATCAAGTGACTAACAGCGCTACTTTGTGCACATGTAACTCGTAATCCGTGGTGAATCAGTGAAAATGGTATTAGTGAAAGTTGTAGAGCTATGTGAGATCTACAACTTTGCTTTAGGGAGTAGCATATAATTCATCATGGTTTTCAAAATGCAAAGCTCCAAAGTAGGTCACATTGAAACTGAAATCAGCTTGTGACTTAGCAAATTTTTCTAAGTTTAGAAACATCATTTATGTGCTACTTGTGGGCCCTATTTGACCCTGTTAGGCACTGAATTAGCTCATAACCCTTAAACAAAGTTTGTTCCACATAAGATAAGCTACAACTTTTGTTAAGGGTGCACTACCATGCAAACACTCTATGCTATAGTTCAACTCTAGTCAAAGTAGTAACATGAAAATGGAAGTTTAGAGTAAACTAGGACTTAGAAGCAAAATTGGCCCATGTCATGAATACAAACATTGTTCCATTTACCATCCTAGACATGTCTAAGGTGTTTTTGTGACCTCACAACCATCTCTTGCATTTTTCACACATGATCACAAGCATATGCATGTATATAATCAACATCACATGTGATAATATGTAAAGAATAAGATGAAATTCCATATGCTCATGCTCATGAATGCTTGGATGATGCTTGTGCTCATGAAATGCAAGTGCCAAATGCAATGTTTAACACTAGGGTGTTACAGAGCCTTAGCCCATACCTCCAACAAAGATCAACCTGTCAACCAAAATAAAAAAATCAATAAGGTACGACGGAATAAAGATCTGCAACTATCCATGTCTTCATCTCCTGGACCGGATGATGCAAGTTCAAGCCAAAAGCAAGGGAAAGGTCCTGCTCAATGGAACTAAAACTATGAGCCCTCACCGACAAGTAAATCAATATGTATCTTATATTTGATTCCCAATTGCATTGTTTGATTTTGAACTTCTGCATGTTTGGTTTCCAACAAAACCTTTTCCCCTTTTCAAAAAAAGGAGAACTTAAAATCAATTTACAATAAAATTTGAGGGCACTTGAAGGGAATAGATGGTCAGTCAAACCATCCTTGGGCCGAGCAACCCACTAGCCCATCATGGCGTCCTATACCTTTCTATGCAACTTTTTATAATCATGATGGAGCATTGGGGGGAAGAATGGAGGTTATGAAGACTTTAGATTAGTTGGCCAATCCCTGGGTGACTACCCAATGTTACTAATCTTCTCCATTCCACCCTATCGTGCAGCATCTTGTATCCAAGGCAATGCACGACATGGTAGATAAGAAAAAGGGAAAGAAGAAGAAGTTAGATGGCACACTAGTGGTCGGTTGACTATGTACCTCATTTTTTATATAAAATCCAAATTTGGGAGCTTTTGCAACTCATTTCAAAATTCAAGCAAAACAAACTCCCATCTCTTTTGTTCTCTCCCTCTCAAATTTCTCTTGCATTTCTATTTTAAGTTAAAAGAGAAAAATGTTTTCCCCTTGCATAATAATCTTGTGGGAGCATAGATTTGCTCCAAGTTTGTGATTTATGAGGTCTTCACACCCCATAAGAGCGGATTTGTGGTGAGAAACCACAAGGACGTTGTTTATGGTGGCAACCAAACAATGCAAAGAACAAATCCTCAGAAGAACCTTTAGTCTTTTATACAATAAAAGCAAATTAGCAAGATCATATCATGTACTCAAGGTAAAACAAACCTTTAGGTATTGTTGGTCACTACCTCTTTGCGGTGAAGATTAAAAAGAATGACGGTCTTGTGATGCCCAAGAACATAGGAGATACATCAACTCTAAGACCTCGATTCATTCTAGCAACGGAACACATTCTGAAGGAGACTCCAACACACTTGGTTTTTGCTGTCAAGCAACACAAAAATCCAAGTGTGGGGGAGACCAGTAAGTATGTCATGACAAATTCCATTCATGCTGAAATATATCTTAGTTTAGAGATGATGCTAGTTCTTGTATCTTGTCTTGCCAAAAAAAATAGTTTCTTTTTTATATCACTTTAAAACTTTGCTTAGTTAAAATAATATATAATATAAAAAATATAAATAAGTAAACATTTTGGCTCCCTGATACATGTTGTGCTAGTAGGGCCTTTTGTATTTTAGCCCTTTTCTCTTTCTTGAACAAAGAATCTAGTTACAAGGAGTACAAGTGTGGGGGTCTTGCAGCCATCCAAATGCACCAACATGGCAAGATCCCACACAACATCGTTGCACATCAATGTTTGAATCAACACATGAAGGTTCAATCCAAATGAGCTTAGAGGGTCCTCGACCGAATATAGGATTCGGTTGACCCTAGCCTGAGCCCATTGGGCCTTTACCTTCTCAAGTATGCGGTTTGTGCAATCCCGCACTCACTCTCTCTAAACTCACGAGTTCTAAAATAACTTGCTTATGATAATTACTCGTGTTTGCCAAAGTGCTAAGTTTGGGTAACCTCATTGTTGCTTTCTCTTATTAACCTAACTTTAAAAAAATGTATTGAGCACATCCATGTTTCCAATGTTTGGCTTGCTAGCTTGATACTTTGAATGTGCTCTATGTTTTCATAAGTTTGAAATGTTTTCTTTCAAAATCACTAAAATCAAACACAAATGCTTTGAAGAACATCTAGATGCTTTATGACTAGCATGCTTATGTTTTATTCCTAGCACATATCCTTGTTACATATCACTAGGAAAAACATGGCACCTATGTTGTTGAGTTTTAAGATATGGCATTACAAGAGAAGTTCAAATTATTTCTAAGTGAACAATTGGTTTTATTTCAAACACTACTACAGGAATGTTTTGGCAGACATGCATTTTGGGTTACTAAGGCGGGAAAAGCGTTCGCCTCCGTCGAAAGGTCTGTGTTAATGCGGACCATATAGGTGGGAGCTTTGCCTGCCTCGGTTAATCCATTAAAGTAGGCGGGCAACTTACAATGCCCACCTTCCGTAAATGCCTACTATAGATACTTCATAACAACTATTGGAGGATTTCACAAGCACATAGAACTATCGTGTAGCACTTCGCTCGTTGAGTACCGAGTGTTGAATTTATAATTTATCCTACAGGAAGGCGGAAGGCTAGAATTTATAATTGGACTAGGATTTGCTAAAGGAAGGCTAAAGTTAATCCTAGGTAGGTGAACGATAGTGAAGGATGAATGTAAACTACCTAAACTAAACTACTAAATACAAGCTAACCTAGAGCTAGCTAGGTGGGAGAGCAAGCGATTTATCTTTCTAGTAACTAAGGGTAAACAAATGACTAGGAGAAATATGATAGTACTTCGGGGCACAGCCCGCCTACCAACTTGGAGAGTTAAATCGACAAGGTCTGCCATGAGCCCTACGATTTAATAACTAGACCTATCGTGGTGGAATATAGAGGATGGATAAGGCTGTCACCAATTGCCACCTACCACAATCTATCCGAAGGCCTAGCCATATCCATAGGTAATCTATAGCCTATGCACCACGCTTAATCTATAAACTTACTACTTCAATTCGAGCTTCGATGAAATGACATCAAAGCACCCTAACCAGATGGTGGAACCGGTACTAATGAAAGACTACTAATTATAAGATAACCTATGCTACTAATGCCAAACAACAAGCACCTAAGCTCACTAATGATGAACACTAATGACTAAGTACTTAAAATAAAGCAAAGCAATAATACTAGAATAAAGTACTTAAACAAATATTGAATAAAGTAAATTCTGAAATAAAAGAATTACAAAGGAGCTATACCAGACCTAGAAGACTCTTCCGAACTCTGAGAGCAGCTCATCTGGGTGGTGGAGGCAGGGGGGCGCCGGGCGGCGGAAGTAGGGCACCGGCCGGCCCTTGGATGCACTGCCTTTGCATCCAAGGGTGCTGGTCGCTCCTCAATGAAGGTTCTAAAGATGGCATGTGTTGAAATTTAGCTAGTAAGTCGGTTGGTGAGGCTCCAAGTGTATGACAATGGCCCCATGGATCCATGGCCTCTTCATTGTGAGCATTGGTTAGAACCAACTTGAATCAACGGTTGGTATTGCTTCTGGAGGAGCTCACACAGATCGGTGATGTTGCAAAGTGCCAAGTTGGCACCTTTGGGGGTCGGGCGGTGCCTAGGTGGTGCCGGGCGGCGCAGGCCTATGGGCCCTGGTGGCCCTGCCACATCCACTTGCTTCCTTGGTCCATGTTTTGGCCTATTTTTGCCATATTTCCTGCATACAAATAATTCTACATGCACAAGTGTAACTAGGTGAAATTTAAATAAAATTCTACACATGTGATGATGATTTACCTCACTAAATCATGGTTTTGGGTGGAATGTTGATGGTCAAAATGAGTGTTAGTGACCATCAACAAGCTCCCCCAAGCTACACCTTTGCGGTCCTCAGCAAAGATGCGTGTTTAGCATGGAATAGGTGTTGGATCAGGAGTTGCATACTATGTAATGCCCTGCAAAGACTTGTATACAAACAAATACTATCTCTTGAGTTGAACCTGTTAGCACTTAGAAATTTCACCATCAGTCTTAGCAATGTGGGACTTATAGCTTTCACCTTGACACAAACAATTGCAAGATTGTGTAGCTAGATAGATACTTTTTACCTACATTGGTTTAGCTCAAACTTCATGGAGGTTTTCAACAAATTTTGAGAAGAAAACTTGCCTAAGTTCCTTAGATGGTACACTCAATTCACTCAATGGTGTGTGAAATCCTCACCAAGGCCATGAATTTTAGCCTCAATTTCTATCCTAAAGCTTATGTGGAGCTCAAGGTAGGGGGTAAAAGCATAGCCTACTTGAATTGAATATATTGCTAAGTCAAACACTTGGATCGCAAGGAGCAACAAATCATACAAATTTATCAAGATCTGCATGTGTGTGGTATATTTGGTGAAAGTGCTACTCCTTTGAGAAGTTTCCCTTCTCTAGCTCTTTTTGAGAGGGCACGGCTACTTTCTTTTTCTCACTCTCTCTCTCTCTTTTACTGAATACTAGAGCTTTTTTGCTCTTTTATTCTCTCATTTTTTGTAGCCCATGCCTCTCTTTTTGACGTAAGACAGCTAAAGAGGTAACTTTGATTCTCATAGAGCAATAATGAATGGAAAGGATATGTGGTTGCGTATCCCTAGTGTAGGAATAACATAAATATGTGGGTGTACGTGATCTTGATCAAAAAGCATGAAAATTTTCTCTACTCAGATCAACAAGGCTTGAAAAAGCTCAAAACAAACAAACAACTTTTATGGTGGCTTTATCATATATAAATGGATGTTTATTTGGCTTTGGTAGGAATTTTTCACCATTGTGGAACTTCTAGCAAGAGAGTTTTAGCTTTTGGCAAAACAAAACTCTAGGTTGTTTTTACCATTCCTTAGATATGTTCAAATATTTACTCTAATCCTAGCATACAACAAATCTTACAAAAGCCTATTCTTCGTTCTAGCATTTGGAACCCACGAAAGCATTCAACTTAGGATGAACTCTAAGTTTATCATGCTCAAAACTTAAGAAGTATAAGGTTATATAACAAGCTTTTTAAAAGTATCATAGAGCAATTATTCATCATCTCTAATTAATTTTATCATCATGTTATTAGAGCAGAGTTTCTCTCGAGATAAATTTAAAGGCACTCCTCTCTACATTCTATGATCATGAATGTTGAAATGTAAAGCAAACATGAATGTAAAGAGAGGGTTTAAGATTTTCATACCTGAGCGGGGAGAGATATCTCCCCCAACTTGCCTTTTGCATAGGTTGGCATGTCTTCCGATGGCTCTTTTGATTCTTTTCTTTATTGATTAACTAATACTACTAAAATGCATAAATGACTAACTAACTAAACCTATAACTACTAGATAACTTATTCAAGCAGGAATGCTACTGAATTTTATTCATTATGATTAAATATTTTTTTATATGTTGCTTTAAATGCAAATCTATCCTATCAGGCATTAGCTACTGCAGACTTTATTTATTAGCATAGAGTAGCTAAATGCACCTAACCTATCTTGCAAATGTAAAGCAAATTTATTGGAAATTTAAATATGAGATGCAACTAATGCGGTAAATAAATGCAAGGGATAGAACACTTACCTTTTGATAGGCTCAATGTCATTCTTCCTTGGGCGGAGGTGTTTCCTCTTGTTCCACCTCAGTGGCCTTGTCAGGATCAGGGGATGACGAGTTTGAGGATGGATCTTTCTTTTTACGCCATCTTTTTTTATTCTTCTTCTTCTTAACAGGTTTCTTCGGTTCTTCAATCGGCTTTGGTTTCGTCATCTTGATTCTCTTCGGATGCTTCTTCTTTTCCTGTTTCTCATCAAAGAGGGGTTGTCTAGAGGCAAAAGCAAATATTTCTTTTATTCCAGTAAAGTGGAATTGGATTTGCCCAGAAGCCACATATATGCAAGCATTTGTAGTGTTAAGGAAGGGATGACGAAGGATTAAAGGTGTATTCTCGGCATTGCCCATGTCTAAGATCATAAAATCTATAGGAATATAGGCACTCCTAACTTTAACTAATAAATCAGTGGCTATTCCCTCGAGATAATGGGTGGATTGATCGGCCAATTGTAAATAAACTGAGGTTGATGCTAGGGGAGTATAAAATAGCTTATCATAAGTTTCCTTAGACATGATGTTAATACTAGACCCTAAATCACAAATGGTATTATGAAAAGTGTGGGGGCCTATGGAGCAAGTAATGATGGGGTTCCCAAGATCACCTTTCTTAATAGAAAATCCCCAACCATTCTCAGAAAAGTCATACCTTGTCGTGACAAGGCTGGCTATCTCCATGGTTCCCTCTGGTTTGCCAGGAATTCTATCTTTTTCATAGGATAGAATAGCAGCAGCAATTTGACCTAATTGGGTTTCTATCATCTTATTAAAACTAAGTTGATTGTTTAAGATAGAAGAAATTCATCCAATTTAGCATTTATATTTTCCAACATCTTGTCATGAGCATGTCGTTTCTTATTAATATGATAAGTCATTCTACTGTGACTATAAACAAGATCTTTCAAGAAAGCATAACTATTATTACCTTGATTATTCAAACGAGAAGAAGAGTAATAATGGTTACCTCCCTAATTGTTGGAGCACTGATTCCAGCCTTGATGTTGTGGATAGAACCCGTTGTCATTGTTGACGAAGTTGAGGTCCTCTTGGGTTTTGGGGCAGGAATTGCCCAAATGTTCAACATCTCCACAGACTTCGCAAGTCATGTGGGAATCCATGGCTTTGAGTGTCTCTTGGGCACTCACCTTCTCATAATGTTCTACTCGCTTTGCGAGTAGATCCATCTTAGCTGTAGGCCTGTCAATTTCTTTAATTGAATGCATACCTCATTTACGGGGTTGGAGTCGATTGTCACTCCATCCTTGGTTGGAGACCATCTTCTTGATCAGCATCTTAGCATCTACAACACTTAGCGAAAAGAATGCACCAGCAGCAGCAACATCTAACTGGCTCCTATCTAATGACACAAATCCATGGTAGAAGTTCTGGATCAAAAGTCAGTCTTCCATGCCATGGTGCGGGCATGCAAAGACATACTCTTGCATTCATTCCCAAGCTTTGAGAATTGATTCATCTGCTAGTTGTTGAAAACTAGAGATTTTATTGCGTCAGAGCATTAGTCTTCCCCATAGGGAAAAACTTGACTAGGAAAGCATTGGAACACTTGTCCTAGGTATCTACAACGTTGCGGTTAGAGTAAAACTATTGCTTAGCCTTTCCTAACAAAGAGAAGGGGAAAAGGCGAAGATGTATAGCCTCTTGGCTCACTCCCTTAATGGTGAAGGTGCAACAAATCTCCAAGAAATGTTGGAGGTGAGCATTTGCATCCTTGTGGGCTTTCCCACAAAATGGACTAGCTTGAACCATCGTAATTAATGCTGGCTTAAGCTCAAAGTAAGCATCCCCATTGATAACATTGGGTCCGGTGGCTACATTAGTAGCTGAGGGTGCAGAAAAATCATGAATGGACTTGTCGCCTATGGTCATGAAGGGTAGTGATAGGATTTGAGGAAAAAAAGGATAAACTACTTAGGATAACAAAAAACAACCTAGCTAACAAATCTAGCCTTATAAATTCGAGGCCAGTTGCCTTCCCCTGCAACGGCGCCAGAAATGCTTGTTGATACTTAATGACTATTGGAGGATTCCGCAAGCGCACAAAACTATCACGTAGCACTTCGCTCGGTGAGTACCGAGTGTCAAATTTATAATTTATCCCACAGGAAGGTGGAAGGCTAGAATTTATAATTGGACTAGGATTTGCTAAAGGAAGGCTGAAGTTAATCCTAGGTAGGTGAACGATATAGAAGGATGAATGTAAACTACCTAAACTAAACTACTAAATACAAGCTAACCTAGAGATAGCTAGGTGGGAGAGCGAGCGATTTATCTTTCTAGTAACTAAGGGTAAACAAATGACTAGGAGAAATGCGATAGTACTTTAGGGCACAGCCCACCTACCAACTCGGAGAGTTAAACAGTCAAGGCTACCATGAGCCCTATGATTTAATAATTAGACCTATCATGGTGAAATACAGAGAATGGACAAGGCTATCACCACTTGCCACCTACCACAATCTATCCGGACGCCTAGCCATATGCACATGTAATCTACAGACTAAGCACCATGCTTAATCTATAAACTTACTACTTCGATCCGAGCTCCGATGAAATAAGATCAAAGCACCCTCCCTAACCAGATGGTGGAACCGGTACTAACAAAATACTACTAATTATAAGATAACCTATGCTACTAATGCCAAAAACAAGCACCTAAGCTCACTAATGATGAACACTAATGACTAAGTACTTAAAGTAAAGGAAAACAATAATACTAGAATAAAGTACTTTCATAAATACTAAATAAAGTAAATGTTGAAATGAAAGAATTTCAAAGGAGCTATACCAGACCCAAAAGACTATTCCGGACTCCAAGAGCAGCTCTGCTCTTGCTCCACTCCACTACTAGACTACTACTCTATAGCTAATGCTAAGCTAGAAAGCTAAGAGAAGCTTGGAGAGCTTGGAATTGAATGGGGCGTCCTTCCACCGAGCTCCACACCCTCTATTCATAGTGTAGAGAGGCATGGGGGGGTACTTGTAGCTAGTGGCAAGGATAGTGGAGGCAGGGTGCGCCGGGTGGCGACAGTAGGGCACCGGCCGGCCCTTGGATGCACCGCCTTTGCATCTAAGGGTGTTGGTTGCTCCTCAATGACGGTTGTGAAGACAACACATGGTGAAACTTGGCCAGTAAGTCGGTTGGTGAGGCTCCAAGTCTATGACAATGGCCACATGGATCCATGGCCTCTTCATCGTGACCATTGGTCGGAACCGACTTGAATCAACGCTTGGTATTGCTTCTGGTGGAGCTCCCACGGATCGGTGACGTGGAAAAGTGCCAAGTCGGCACCTTGGGGGCTGGGCGGCGCTTAGGTGGCATCGAATGGCGCTAGCCTATGGGCCTAGGTGGCCCTACCACATCCACTTGCTTCCTTTGTCCATGTTTGTCACCATTTTGCCCTATTTTTGCCATATTTCCTGCATACAAATAATTCTACAAGCACAAGTGGAACTAGGTAAAATTTAAGCAAAATTCTACACATGTGATGATGATTTACCTCACTGTATTATGCTTTTGGGTGGAATGTTGATGGTCAAAATGGGTGTTAGTGATCGTCAACACCTACTACCAAGGCAGGCATAGTAAAACGCCCGTATATGTAAATGATTAAAAAAATAAAAAAGCTCTAGGAGCCAGGTCCAGCTTCTCGAGCCACCATCGTTGGGGACTTCCATCTACCGTCTGTGCAGGCTAGCTCTAGAGTCCCACCTGATGTCATCATCCATGCCGCATCTTGATCTACAAAAGGGGGGAGTGGGTAGAGTGAGGGAGATGAAGAGGGGAAGAGAGCCATCATACCTATAGAGCCACCATCATTGTTGACAGTGAAAATATCATAATATATATATACTCAAACACCTGTCAACAACCTTGGTTTCAAAGGAAGAATAACATGTCATGAACATATTTTATCACTAACAAGTTTCACTTGTACTTTGAGCATGTGTATGCAGGATGTCACAAAATGGAGAAATCTGAGCCTGTGGACTTACAAATTGGGTCACCTAACCCCTACTTGGACCCACAAGGCCATGCCAAGTCACCATGATCCTGTGAAGCATACCAAAGTCATTCTCCACCCTTAGATCACACTTGTGTTTTCTCTCAAGGGTAGAGGATCCAGTCACATGGATCCATGGGCACACAAGTGAAGCAACTTGACATGAAAAAAGATTTACACTTCATACACACACTTTGACACGTGGGACATGCTTCTAGAAGAAAGAGGGAGGGCCCACCTATCATTGGGGGATCGACCGACCCCCCCAAGAAGCCAACCGACCTACAATTGCACCCACCAACTTGGTGCATGCTCCCATGCATCCACCTTGATATCAACCATTGATCTAAGGTCGGCTCAAGGTCGATTGATCCAAGGGTCATGGTGGAGAGGCACATGGATCGCTGACGTGGTGCCCCCTCTACCTCCACCTATAAAAGGAGGCTCACACCCCCTCTCCATAGTCATAGCCGACGAGCTCAACACCACTGCCATTTTGAGCCACTTGTAGCGTCACCATCCTCAGCGAGCACCTCTTCGACCTCACCTCCACTTCCTATAGCCCATGGGTAGGGATGGTGGCTACCTAGCCGTCGTGTGCCTAGGCCACGGGCCACGCGCCCAGGCTGTTGTGCGCTGTGGATGCGGCACACACGAGCTCCTCCCCTCCCATCACTGCGTGGTGATGCATATGGCTAGAGGTTGAAGAAGGAACCAACATGTGTAGCCCACATGTCAGCAAGTGGAGAGAGAGAAACAACAAGGGTAAATAGGTCTTTTCTCGTGTGGAGTTAGGGCTTCCAGGGGCGTTGCTAAGTTGGCTTGCCAACGTGTCATGCCACGTCAGTAAAAGTGATAAAACCGTAGGAGGTTTACTGTCTCACGTGGCAAATGTGTAAGAACCGTGTAAAACTGGCCAATGGAATAGTGTTGTAACACCCAAGGTGTTAAGCTTGCATTTAGCCTTGGCATTGCATGAGTACAGTCATCATTGATCCTTTATGAGCATGAGCCTCTCAAATACTATCTCTATGTTGGCTTATATTGCATGTGTTGTCACTAAATTGCCTTACATATGCTAGGGTTTATATGTAACCATTGTATCAAACGATTGTGGAACCCTAGGAGTACCTTAAACATGTTTAGAATATCACATGGAACAACTTTGGAATTCATGACTAAGGCTAGTTTGGTCTCTAAATCATAGTTATAGTGTAAGTCACCATTTTCAAGTTGTATGTTTGACCTAAGTTGAACTACATCATAGAGTGTTTGCATGGCAGTGCACCCTTAAGCAAAGTTGTAGTACTGGATTAGAGTAACAACTTTTCTTTTTGGGTCATGAGCTAATTCAGTGCCTAGGTTGGTCATTTAGAGCTCACAAAAATCAACAAAACACTGTTTTTCCACACTTCGAAATATTTCTAAGTCTAACTGATTCACAATTTATATGTGGCTGACTTTGTGATGATACAACTTGCTAACCTTTGCAAATTAGACCTAGATCACTTAGGCAAAGTTAGAGCTGGTATGTAGCTCTACAAATTTTGTTTTAGCGTCGTGCACTAATTCGTCGTGGTTTAGGAGCTTGGAAGGGTTGATTAGGCAATGTCAGACGAACGTTTGGCGCTCTGATGGCCAACTCGGCCTGGCCATCGTGGCCGACCGTGGCCAGGGCTTGGCCGCTGCGTGGCCGCTGCTGGCCGGCGTCGGGCCCCCATCACAGCACGTTGGCGTGCGATAAGGGCGACATCGCACTGCTCAGTTTGCTTTCTCATTCACGCTCTCGCCCTCTCTGCTGCTCCCTCTCATGTGCGCAGTGGAACTACTCTCATCGACGTGCCACCGCGCTGCTCCGCCATCGCCTAGCTCCCGCACCACAGCACCATTGCCACCTCCAGCTAGCCTGCAGCTTCGCTGTCTTTCTCTCTACCTCCTCGATGCAGTAGCAGGGCCAGGCAAGCCACGGTGAGGGCAAAATCGCCATTCTTGACCTCGCGGGAATCATGGCTTCCATGGCCGCCTTCATGGCGAGCTCGCCGCTGCTCGGCCATTTTGCCCCTTCTTCGATCTTCTTCGCATTAGCGCTAGTTCAGGGTGTGGCCTAGCTTATGGTGTGACGCTACGATGAATCGTTGCCTCGCCGGTGCGGAACACGACGGCCAGCGTCGCCACGCTCTCGCCGCCGCACCACCGCGCTTGTGGATAGACCTTGTTGGTGTTTCCCACTCCACCTAGGTAGCCTCGGTAGGTTCGCGTGGTCACCGCGGTGCCCATGCGCTTCTCTTCGGGCCTTGCTGTGGCCAGTAACGGCCGATGCACCTCCACGCAACGCCATCGTGCCACCATGGTCGGCGACGAGCACACTCTGGTGCATCCGTGCTTCCACCACTGGTACCAGTCAACGTGGGTGATTGAGTAGAACACGATGGTGGGGTTAGTTTCACCGGAAAGCTCACCGTCGGTGAGCTAGTGCCGGTCAAACTCGCTCCCTTGTTTTGGTTCACTGACATGTGGGTCCGCTGACCCATGGGTCCCATGCGTCAGCGACTACAGTTTAGGGTTTTGTTATTTCTTTTCTAGCTTTTGGTACTAACTTTGGAAAATCAGATCTAGAGCTAGGAGTGTCCAATTTTGGTGAACCAAATTTTGTTGGATTCCTCATGAAGTGTAGTATTTCATAAAAATATGAAATGTATTGTTTCTAGTATTTTTAAAGGTGAATAAAATGTAGCTAGATAAGTGCTTTTTGAATGTTTGCAATCTTGTAAAATGGATATCTTGAGCTAGGAAACTGATAAAATTGTGATTCCAATTTTGCTGGTCTTGTGTTGACATGATCTAGCTAGGAAAAATAATAAACTTTCATTGGATTTGATTGATGTAGGGTCTTTCTATTTATCTATTAATAAATGGTGTTTTCCGAGGAAAATTATAGGGATAAAAATAAGTAACATATTACCATGCAAATTTTGTACAGTATTATGGCACTAGGATGAAGCTAAGAAAAATATAAAATCTATTGTTTGACACTTTTCTATAGGGTTAACTATTTTTTATAAAAATAAACCTCGCTTGCTTGTCTTGTTTGTAGAGGGTGTTATACATGTTCAAATGGTATGAAATTTTTACAGTAGTCTATTAGGAGTACTTGGAAGCTACTGTAATTTTATGAGAATTTATTATGCATATTTGGTATATATTTGTTATTTCACCTAATTATCTAATTAAATTAATAAAGGCATTTAAATAAATAAATTGTGCTTGACCATGATGTTTTCTATGGTGCTTGTGATACATATGAACTGTTGATGTTAGTAGTAAGGCTTAAAAGCAATTGGTTGTATGCTACTAATTAATTATGGCTTTATAATTTAACTAGATGGCTGCATGTATAGTTTTGGTTGAGTTGATAATTTCATTGCGATAATGGTCTTTTATGTAAAACTTGTTGATAACAAAGTTGTATATAACATAATGATCTACCTTGTGTTAAATTTTCATAGTGATAGGCCTTAGGGTTTAAGTGTTTTGGCTGTTAGAAATTTACTGTCCGAAATGCTTGCTCTCTGGACAGATTTGAATAACTGAATTATTTCACCTAGATAACTATTGAATCATATCAAAGGTATTTAATGAAAGTTGTATACAATTTCATAATATTTCCAGAATGTCCACAACCATATTATTTAGATGTATATAACTCCAGTTAGGGTCAAAACAAGTAGCTGTTGTCTTGTAGTCCAGAAAATAATTTACAGAAGTGTTTACTTAAGTAGTAGAGAAGAGATATGCACCAACTCAGTAAAATAAGATGCACTTGTTATTACTTTAATACCATGCTGTTGAAAACACTTATGGGGATGCATTCATTATGTCATGTCATATTATACGTGGCATCGTATATGCATTCGTGATATCTTATTCCATGCTCATGCATATAGGATCGTCCGAAGAGATAACGCTATTGGAGTTCAACGAAGAAGAGGAAGGGAATCAGCAGGAGACGCCCCAAGCTGCAGCTCCAGAAGAAGAGGAGCAGACTTCCGAAGATCTCCTTGAGTGCTTGAATCACCGACCAACCTCTTTCCTCAAAGGCAAGCCCGGAGCATTCTAAGTCTCTCATGTTTTACAAAATATTACTTGAGTCCTTTATGTTTGGTGCATTAGGTTATAAGAGTTGATTAGAAACACTTGATGCATGGAACTACCTTGTCCAGATACATATACCTTTAATCCTATGTAGGTCCAAGATCGAATATATGCTTAGCCATGCTTAGACCGGTAGAAGTCGGGTGATTTCCTATCACCTGCGAGTTATAGGTGGATACCGAAGCACGGTTGGCTATATTTGCTATCGTGGAAAAGAACCATGAGGTAATGTAAATGGAGGCCGGGTGGAGTCTATGTGTAGGTTGACTCATGTGATTCCGTCTGTGCCGATTAAGGACCGTACCATTGTTGGCACTTCTGACAAGATTGAACGCATGCCTATCACTTAGCTGGTTGGATAACTCGTTCCGACCGTGAAGCTAAGTAGCTCAACTTAGGTCGAGCCCCGTTCTATAAAAGTGCGCACTCTGGATTGTAATAAGGATGTGCGGGGAGCTAGCCATTTGCCCAAGGGTAGGGTAGTCCTGATCGTCCTGGTAGCTGGTTGTCCCTGATTGTGCGGCGCTGGTCGAACCCGCGAAATGTGTACCTGAGTTGTACCAAAGGTGACCATTGACCTGGTCTACCTAGGTTTGTGTCAGAAATAAATTCCCAGCTGGTTGAAATCGATTCGAATCGCCGTCTCTCCCGGACAGTGAGAAACTTGGCTAGCTCCAACATCGTAGTAATTGTATTATGGAATGTGATGGTTCAGATGAACATGGAATTACTACACCGGCTATGGTTACTATTATATGCTATCAAATAATATACCACTTGTTTGGCAAAGGTTAGTTGCTAATCTAGAGATGAATAGCTATAATTAACTTGATGACCAAAGTATAATTGTATAACTGAGTTAATCACTTTTATGCAAAATGTTGTGAAGCTACCTCCACTTATAAAGCCTTGCATAATACTTGGAGTCGCCTTATTTTTGGTTTATGATAGGTAAGTCTAGCTGAGTACCTTCTCGTACTCAGGGTTTATTCCCATTGTTGCAGATGGTACAGTTTATCATGGCTATTGCAAGAATTGCTTCTGTCCCACCATGGATGAAGAGTGAGCACTGGGCAAGCATCTGTTATTAATCCTCCTTATGTGCTTTTGTGGGAGTGTGATCATGAGTTGGCACTATATCTAAACTATGATGGCAAAAGCTAGCTTCAAACTTTAAATTACTTCTGCTACTATTTACCGAACTTGGTTTGTAATAACCTTATTTCGTACTCTGATGAATGAACTGTATCTATGAACTTTATGTAACATGTGACATGTATGTTGAATCATGTACGATCTTGGTTTTATAGGGATCATGGTACTCGATGGACTACCGGGTTTATATGGGCTCAAGTATGACAGTGCGACCGCTTGTGGGCTGCCATTGTACTTGTGCTCTTATAAATTGGTCGGTTCTGCGACAGCTGGCATCAAAGCAAGATTCAACATTAATTGCCACATGTGTATTTAAAACAAAGGTTTTTGTTTTGCAAAACTTGTTTCTAGCAACTAATAGCTATATAAATAGTTGTTTGAAACCCAGAGTTGAAATCTAAAGTGTGCCAGTGATCACTTCCTTTATGCCCAATTAAGGACTTTAGGTGGCTAATTAAGTACTAACTTGGGGGTTTTCATTTTCGTTGTCCATACGGCGTGCTATTGTATGGATGCCATTCACTTGAGTGGTAATGTATGGATCAAATGCCTCTGTGCCCAGGGTAAGATGCCAATCATCATTACAAGTGGCATGACCGCAAGTTACGAGCGTGCGGTCTGTGGGGAGAGTTAGCTTTGATACTAAAGTATATATATGTCTCATATATATGCGGAGGTATTTAATTGTGGGTTAGCTTTGATATGACTATGTATGCATATTTATATGTATATAGAGGACGTATTTACTTTCAGGTAACTTGGATATGGAAGTATATATATATGGGTATTGTTAACACTGGATTTTGGTCAATTCTGGAAGATGACAGGTGGACCCACATGCAGGAAGAAGAGTGTTCGGCAAACAACGCAAGCGGTCGGCTAAATGCTTGTGCGGTCGGTTATTCTGGAAGGCGGTAACTCCATTCGGGAAAGCAGAAGATGGCAAGCAAAGCCGATCGAAAAGATGAAAGTTGTAATAATAAGGGACTCTGAGAGTTTGGGGCAAGGAATCGTAGTTTCCAAGTTTATTTAAGAGTTCCTTTGTAAATCGTAGTCTTTTAGGACTCGTGTTTCGTCTAGGGTATAAATATTGACCCTCGACCATTGTAATAGGCGTTCACAACCAAATCAATACAACCGCCCCGTGCCAACTTTCGAGTCCTTTTTGTCGTGTCGCCGAGTTCTTCGAGAGGAGTCATCGATCCGTCGACCTCGTAAGTTCCGACAACCTTGTTATCATGTTTAGTATCATGCGGTGGATTTAAACGTGATGCAAGTAGTCTTGTTTGTTTTCAATGATCGTATGCGGCGGATCTTTGCTTGACAATCAAGAAGTCTTTGCTTATACTTTGTTTATGAGTAGATACCAAATGCGGTGGCGTTTGCTCAATATGCTTAGTGGAAGCAAAGGCAGGTTATCGGCTCTATTAGATTACGGCAAAATCTAAATAGATTCATCAAGTTATCCTGTGTTGCATGTTTTAAATATTTTATATATTTGTAACACACTTTTGCCCAATCTAGATTGATATTGTTCGGCCCTCTTCTATGGTTTTATTTCGAGCTTCAATGATCATTACTTTCATAATACCTTTGCAAATAGATAACATGCTCGTAATGGCTGAATTATTTTAATCTAGATTGTCACATGTTGTGGGTTCATGTATGTTAATCACGTTTAAGTTTTTTGACGAAACTAGGTGTCGTGCGGCAGACGCAGGTTTTAGATTGGCTTAATCGTGTTTATCTACACGTTCCTTCTTCATGGACCCCAACTCGGCTGGATTGCTGAGCTTGGATATGCATTAACGCATAATCAATTTCACTTGTTCAAACATGTCTTCCCATGCATATGCATTCGGCAATCAGATCTTTACGTATGTCCATCCTACGATTAGCCGAATGATTTATAAACTTGTTGGCAGACAGCTTCCTATAGCTGTATGTCGTTGTAAGTGGCTTCAGGGCCGTATATACGGAACTGTCTGGTCTCACCCGACATGTTCCGGTTTGACATTTAACTTTATTTTATCCCTTGTCGCTTTCTTTTCGAGTCAAACCGACCGAACGTTCCGGATCACGAAGCACCGGGCACCGATTGAAGCTACGCTTGCCACTGCGTGTGTCTTGACACGGTCGTCGTCATTTGTGTCAACACACTTTTTGCATGCGCCGGTGGGACAATCTGCTAGTTCAAGATGGCATCCGAGATCAACAATGATCATGTTCGGATGTAAGCATGGCGTAATTGCGGATAATTACAAGGATTTAGTGCTACAAGCGTGTGAGCAATACCAACGGAAGTGCTTGATGTCTTTTTCCAAAAACAAGAGCAATAAAGTATTTCAAAAGCGGTCAATGCCAAGGGTTCTTCTTCCGCATCAAGCGATTACATCAAGAGGAGGATGCTCGGAAGATGGCAGCCCCTGGTTTATAAAGCTATGGGAGAAACCATGACAAACCATCACACGACTTTTACGAATACCTTTCGGGCAATCATGATCAGTACTTTTGGCCCAATGGTTGATAAATACTTGAGGAAAATGTTGGACCATTTTAGTGGGCGGACGCTTTTCAATGTTCCAAAGCATCAAGAGAAGCTGTTGTTGGAAAGGAAGTAGCGTCGCCTTCAAATATAGGTGGATTGACTCACCTTTGAAAAGCAATCACATCCCACCTATGGCGGATGACATTTGGTACCACGGGAGAAGTGCCACTTTCAGCTTATAGAGTTTCTCGGCATCAAATAGATTACTGAGAAGAATATGTATGGAGATGGATATCAAGAATTTCATCGACTGATGTACTATCAATGTTTGTGCCAAACCCGAGGTATAGAAGTGTTTCAGATTGCCTTACGGAGTGCAAGTACAAGGAAACCAGGATCCGTGCATTGATGTTTTGATGCACAGGATGGCTGATATGATGCAAAATCAGTTCGACTTGAAGCCAAAGAATCAATCCTATTTATACAAATCTCCTTATCGAGAATGGTACAGCAGAGTGGCATTGCCTCCAAGGGTGAAGCCTCCAACAGATTTGACCAAGTTTTACGGTCAAGATGATACTAGTACCATAGAGCACATCATTCGGTACTTAATGCGACTTTGGAGAAGCCGCCGGATGAAGCATGGAGGATTCGATATTTTCCTTTGTCTCTTACAGGACCGGCTTTCACATGGTTCACGCTCTCTCTACCGACTCATTCCATTGGTACGTAAGCGGAACTAGAGCGAAGTTTCATTCATATTTCTATCGGGTACCAATGAGAAGAAATTGGTTGATCTCATGAGTCCGAGGATGAGAACAAATGAAACACCATTGGAGTATCTTCGCAGATTTAGGGAGACCAAGAATATGTGTTATTCTCTAAATTTACCGGATGATCAACTACGGAATTGCTATAGTAGGAATGTTGCGAATATCGGGGAGAAGTTGTTCGGTTTAGAGTTTGATGATCTTGGTCAACTTGCACACTGACGTTTAGCAGCTATGAGTAATCAAGCCCAAGGATTCGGAGAGATAATCGCTTTCGGAAGAACAATGCCACTAATGAGGTGTATCGGGGCTTTACGGGCAGAAGCATCGAGTATATTGATGAGGATGAGATAGCTGAAATTTGAGTTAAATTGGGACAAGGAACCCACTCAAGTTAGTCAATATTTGGTTGAAACAACAAAAGGGAACCTATGATTTTGATGTTACTAAGCGCATGAGACTTTTTTTGCATTGTTGATAAAGGAAGGACGCATCAAGTTACCGAAGGACATCCTATGTTACGTCTGAAGGAGTGAAAGACAAAAAATATTGTGGCTTTCATAACACTAATTCTCATTCTATTAATGATTGACGAGTGTTGAGAATGCGAATCCGTAAAGCTATCCAAGAGGGACATTTGAGGTTTGATGGCAAGATGAAAATTGATGATCAACCTTTTCCACAAAATATGATTTCTTTCTCTGTGAATGTGGTATCCGCCAATGATCTCAAAGGTAAAGGCAAGGTGAAAGTGTTGACTTCGATAGAGCAAAGGAGAGTGGTCTTTGTTGACCGGATCGGCAAATCACCGAAGAGAGAGTCTGCAGAAGATCGAGTTCGGTTTCAGAATAGCCGAACCGAGAAAGGTCAAACTTCCAAACCCAGAGTTACATCACGTATTTTGCTAAACAAGTGGCAGAGAGAACAAGAGAAGGAATACTGTAAGAAACAATGGTTTATGGAAGAATGCCGGAGGTATGAGGAAGAAGTATACCGAAGGGAGCAAGAAGAATACATGATGAGCAGGGAGCGATCTCATTGGGGTTGTTCGTTCTTTAGGCATTGTTGGAATGAAGGTTTGAGGTTGCTGCAAGAAATAATTGTCCGGAGTGTAGTGCTCCGATACTCGAGTATAGGCAATCTCGAAGTCAACCGCCGTCCGTCTATGAAAGACTTGGAGCGAAGATTCGAAGATGATCGGGCGCTTAAAAAATAGGTGGCTTTGAGAATCAAAGCAAAGGAAAAGAGTTGCGAGTTCAGGTTGGATTCATGATAGAGTGCATAATGAAGAAGGCGACTTTTTGTAAATCACGTATGGCAAAAGGACAATGGTGTCCTCGAGGCTAAGGAAAAGCCGTAAAAGAAGAGTACAACGATTGAGGAATAGGGAGTTGGAACAAGAAGTTGCGAAACAAAGCAAATTTGGCGTCCTAAAAAGAAGCTCGATGGATGTGGTCCTTCTGGCTAATGCTTGCATGGCTTTCTTCCTCCCATCGAGTTTATAGCTCCCGAAAGCCAAGATTTCCAAGAAGAGGTGTACTCGATTTTGATGAAAGTGAATGTCGAGGATTTGATGGCTCACTTGTATTAACACAAAGCAGTTGCTTTTTGATAAACCAATCAAGAATCGTCACTTGAGGCCACTCTATTTAAAGGGATATGTCAATGGCAAGCCTTTAACTAAGATGTTTGTCGATGGAGGGGCTGCTATCAATATCATGCCTTATACTACCTTCGTGAAACTTGGGATGACTAATGAAGAATTCTTGAAAACCCGACATGGTGCTTAGGGATTTTCTTTGGCAATCCTTCCGATACCAGAGGTGCTATCCATGTCGAGTGACTATTGGGTCAAAAACTCGATTACTACCTTTTTTTGTCATTGATGGCAAGGGGCATATAGTCTACTCTTGGGCGGAGATTGGATCCATGCTAATTGTTGCATTCCTTCAACTATGCATCAAATTCTCATTCAATGGGTTGGAGATGATGTTGAAGTTGTACATGCCGATAATTGGTGAAGTGTTCTTTGCCACGGAATCTACCTATTGGGAATATGAGGCGTCGATTGTTTCTCCGGAAAAGTGTGGAAAGAAGGTCCTGTAAATGTTTTTAGCGAAGGCCAACAAGCCGATCCAAGCAAATCGGCTCTCATAGCAATTTTAATGGGAAATCCCGTCGATGGCAACAAAGGAAAGTTGGGCGTGGTTTTATGTCATTTGATAAGTTGGAGGAAATCAATGTTGGTGATGGTTCTAAGCCAAGGCCGATGTATATTAGTGCAAAGTTAGACCCGAATATAAGTCAAAGTTGATAGATTTGTTGAAAGAGTTTAAAGACTGTTTTGCTTGGGATTACACGGAAATGCCCGGATTGGATCGTTCCATTGTTGAGCATCGATTACCCATTAAAACTGGTTTTCGTCCTTATAAACAACCTCCAAGGAAGATATACAAAGAGGAGGTATTGGCGATGTGAAGAAGGAGGTTGAAAGGTTAATAGAAGCAAACTTTATTCGGCCATGCAAGTATGCGAGTGGATTTCAAATATAGTACGGTATATAAGAAAAATGGAAAATGAGAGTTTGCATAGATTTTAGAAATCTTAATAAGGCTACTCCCATGGATGGTTACCCAATGCCGATTGCCGATTCTTTGGTAGATGCGGCAGTGAGTTATGAAGTCATTAGTTTTATGGATGGTAATCTTTGGCTATAACCAAATTTTTATGGCAATAGAAGATATTTCGAAAATGACTTTTCGGATGTCCCGGTCATATTGGTTTGTTCAAATGGATAGTCATGACGTTTGGGTTAAAGAATCTTTGGTGCAACTTATCGAGAGCTATGAATTATATTTTTCACGAGTTGATCGGCAAGATTGTAGAAATCTACATCGATGATGTAGTAGTCAAGTCTAGAAATCATGAAAGACATTTAGCCGATTTAAGAAAGACTGGAGTGCACAAGAAAGCATGGCTTGAAGATGAATCCAAACAAATGTGCCTTTGGAGTTTAATTTGGTGAGTTTTTGGGATTTTTAGTTCATAAAGGAGGAATTGAAGTTGGGAAAAAGAGCATGGAAGCAATAGACAAAGTTGTGCCGCCAACTAATCTCACTGTAATTGCAATCATTGTTAGGCAAAATCAACTTTGTGAGAAGATTCATATCCAATTTATCGTAAAGAGTTTTACCCTTTTCCCTTTATTGAAGCTCAAGAAAGATCAAAAATTTGTATGGGGTGACATACAACAAAAGGCTTTTGATGAGATCAAACAATATATGAAAGCACCACTGTCTTTGGTACCTCCACAACTTGAAAAGCCTTTTAAGTTGTATGTGTGACCGATAGCCTAACGATAGGATCGGCCCTTATGCAAGAGTTTGAAGGAAAAGAAAGAGTCATAGCTTATTTTAGCCGAAAGCTGTTAGACCCGGAAACAAGGTATTCGGCTACAGAGAAACTTTGCTTGTGTGTATATTACTCCTGTACCAAATCACGGCACTATTTGTTGAATTCCGAATGCGTGGTGGTTTCTAGTTTTGATGTAATCAAACATATGTTATCAATGCCGATTTTGAATGGAAGAATTGGCAAATGGATTTTAGCATTGTCAGAATTTAATTTAAGGTATGAATCGGCAAAGGCGGTAAAGGGTCAAATTATTGCTGATTTTATTACCCAACATCGGGATCTTTCTGTTGAGGCGATAAACATTGTGCCTTGGGCCTTGTTCTTCGATGGATCATCTTGCAACAAAGGTGGTGGTGCTGGTATTCTTTTGATTTCCCCACAAGGAAAAACTTTTGAGTATGCAGTCCCTATTGAATTTCATGTTACTAACAATCAAGCGAGTATGAAGCATTGCTTAGAGGGCTTGACTTCTTATAGAAGTAAAAGCCGTTCTTTGTTGAAATCTTTGGGGATTACGAGTTGGTGATTAATCAACTAAATGGTCAGTATGAATGCAAGAATAATGTGTTAAGAGAATATTATGAGGAGTGTAGAGAACTTTTGAAGAATTTTCTGATAGTAACCTTGCATCATATCCCTAGAGAGTACAATGAAGAAGCAAATAAGTTAGCTCAAGCTGCTTCTGGATATCGAGAGAATCGGGAAGTTTTTACTATAGAGGAAGATGTTTTAAATACTGATCCAGTAGATGGTGATTGGAGATACGAAGTTACCAATTATCTGAAAAATCCATCTCAAAGGGTTTCCCGAAAACTTAGGTACAAAGCTCTCAAGTTTGTGTTTCTTGATGATCGGTTATATTACAAGTCCATCGATGGAGTATTGCTCAAATGCTTGAGTCGGGAAGAGGCCAAGAAAGTGATGTATGAGGTTCACGAAGGGTTGTGTGGTGCACATCATCGACTTATCGGATGAAGTGGATAATTAGGAGAATTGGTTATTTTTGGCCAACTATGTTGGAAGATTGTTTTGAATATTACAAAGGGTGTCACAATTGTCGGAAATTGGCAATATTCAAAAAGTTCCAGTATTCGCTATGAATCCTATAATCAAGCCTTGGCCGTTCGAGAGGATGGGGTATAGATTTAATTGGTCGATCAATCCTCCTTCTAGTAAGGGACACAAATTTGTACTTTTGGCCACGGATTATTTCACCAAGTGGGTTGAGGCTATCCCTTTGAAGAAAGTAACGTCGTAAAATATGATCGGTTTTGTTAAGGAACATATAGTTCACTGATTTGGGATTCCTCGGACTATAACAACTGATCGGGGACTCAATTTACTTCTTGAGAATTTTGTGACTTTGCCAAAAGTATGGGGATTAAGTTATATAATTCTTCTCCTTATTATGCACAAGCTAATGGTGAAGCGAGAGGCATCAAATAAGATTATGATTAAAATTATCCAGAAGAAGATTGATGAAAACCAAGGAAATGGCACTTGGTTCTTAATGAAGCAATCGTGGGCTTACCGAATGGCTTGTCATGGATCCACTCAAACGTCTCCCTATGAACTGGTTTATGGGCATCATCTTGTACTACCATGGAGTTACGGTTAGATTCAAAGGCTAATTGTGTTACAGAAAGAATTGGCAAAAGAAGATTATAAGAGTCGATGATGGATGAATTGGAAGATTTACATTTGATTCGTCTCAAGGCATTGGAAAATATTGAGAAAAATAAAATACGCGTTGCGTGTATTATAACAAAAAAGGTTAAGTGAAACAATTCGCGAGAAGGAGATTTGGTTTGGAAAAGCATATTGCAGTTGGGACAAAAGATAGAGCGTTCGGCAAATGGTCTCCAAATTGGGAAGGTCCTTTCCGAATTGTAGAATGTGTGCCTGGCAATGCATACATATTAAAGACTTTATTCGGAGAAGAGTTTACCAGAGCTATTAATGGAAGATTTCTTAAGAAATACTACCCCAAAGTGTTGAGGTTGGTTCGTGAATATAGATCGGAAAAACCGATGAAGGAAAATCGCCTTTGGCCTAGAAGATCGGATACAGGACTAAAAAAAATAGCCGATATTGTTCATATCGCCTTTAGCCTAAAAATTAGATACGAGATTGGAAATAGCCGATATCGTCTATATCGCCTTTAGCACAAAATAGCCGATGTAGTTTGCATCGCCTCTAGCACAAGAATGTTTATCCGAAACTGGGATGTTTGACATTTTCCGGCAATCATGAATCGGGATTCTACCAAGAGAATCAAAGAAGTAAATGTCATTCCAAAGGATGAGATTATTTATAAAGTTCGTCCTAATACAAACTACTCTTCAAATAACTTGTTGAGGACGGATTGGGGGTTTGTGATTTCGGCAAGGGCAGCAGCATGATCGTCGTAGGCCTCCAGACGCTCATCGATGTCGTCAACTTCGTCTGGCGTCCTCCAACAAAGCCAACCGGGTTGGGAGGAGTAGTCTTCGTTGGTTTGGGAGGTCATTGCCGCTTGACCGAGAGAAGCGCCGAGGTGCACACCTTGGATGACGGCCGATCAATGCGGCCGTCCCACAGCATCAAAGCGGCGCCTCAGATGTCTCCCTTGAGCATTCACCTTGTCGGCAATCTTGTTCGCCGCCGTCTTCAAGCGGTCATTCTCGCGGAAAGAGTGGCGAAAAAAGAAGAAATGGGTCGACAAGCAAAGGAAGTCGGGGTGACAAAACTAAAATGAAAATATCAAACCGGTGATGGCGTGCAGAATTGTTTCATTGGTTCTCCCATTCGGCTTGATCAATGCCGAACTTCTTGGAGACGTCGCCTAGCTCCTCCCGGGCCGTCCCTCTCTGGCGAAACTTGAGCGCCTCCTCGTGAGAGTATGGATGGTGTCGTCTCATTGGCTCTCTTTGAACCCCAAGGATTGGAGTGGTAGGAGCTTGGGGAGCCGGAAGACCCAGAGGAGCCGGATGATGGAGTTCGGTTGCTGAGTGCCATTCATTGGAGGAAGGAGATGGTATTGGTGGAGCTGATGACCCTTATCCTAATGAATGAGAAAGAGGAAATCGAAATTAAGAGATGAACAAGGAAGTTGCAAAGGGGCAAAAGTCGAATCATACCCACGACCACGCCGTATATGATGCCTGCTTCCTTGACTTTCCCGTCGGCAATGCGGGGACGCTTGCCACGGTTGCCACTTTGTTCGTCATTTGCTTTGATGGAGGTTAGGGTTTCCTCCGGAGTGAATCGGATGAAAGAAGTGGAAGAGACGGATGTGAGAACGCCGAGGCGAAGATAGTGATGAAGGCCAACGGAAAAGTCTATTTATAAGCGGGCGAGGATCGTGGGCGAGTTCCACGGGGTTGTGGGGCGAGAATCCCGAACGGCGGAGTAGGTTTTCTCCCTTTTGATGGACCATTACTGGACTGGGCCAGGCCTGAGTTAAGTCGAACGTCGCTTGAATATCTCCATGATTTATTGAAGCCAACATTGTTGGCTATACCTTCACAAGATATTTGGATTGGATTCGTTCGGTTATCGGAAGAATGGAGACAATCGGCTATATTCTAATCGAGTAATTTAAGGAAAATGGCCGATTGCTTTTTTCCGAACGAATGAAAATAAGTGAACATAAAGTTGTTTAATCAAGGAAAAAGGGTATCACACTTAAAGTTTATTACAAGCCTAATGTCTCTTTGGTTCGAGAAGATGATTGATTGCTTCTATGGCTTGACCCTGATTGGCTAACATTATCTAGCACTTTTTGATCTTCATCTTCGTAACTCGGATCTTGGACAATTTATTTTGATCTGCTGGTCTTCTTTGATGGTCGAAGCTATCTTTAGTGAAGTTGCTTCTATGTTCTTCGGCAGATTGGCTATGTGGGCCTGTGAGACCTGAATTTTGGCATTGATTCGGCTAGTTGAGCTTCTAGTCGATTTTTTCATCCTCCATGGATCTCGATTAGGGCTCCAAGGTTGCCAAAGAATTTCTCGTAGTCCGGATATGAGAGTGAAGATCTTTAATCTCCAGCTTTTTCAAAGATCTATCCATCGCAGCGGCCCTCGAAGATATGTTCTTGGTTGCCCTTCTCACCATAGCAAAGTGATCATCAAGATGGGCTGCAGATTCTAGGGGAGCCTTTGAGCGGAAGGGATATCTTGATCAATGAGTTCAAGGAGGTCTTTTATATCGGTCTCGCATCCCTGAACTGTGATCGATGGTATCCTTATTCAGCAGAATAATCACTTCTTTTAGCCGAGCCTGATTCTCCAGTGACAAAGTTTGATGAGAAGTGATCTCTTCACCTTTCTCAATAATGTAGTCCTCAATAGAGAAGGAGTAGCTGGTGGTCGGTTTAGTGATGTTCTTCTAGACAAAGAGGAAGAAAGAAGGTGTTAGCCGATTGGGTAATTTTGCTAAAATATAGTATGAGACAAGGCATTACCTGTTGGGCTGATTGGTCATCAGGATGGGTTATACACAGCTTCTTTGGAGGACTTGATTGAAGGTTCGGAGGAGCGGATCTCGGAGATTGATCAGGAGAAGTTTCCTTGCCCGTTCATCTAAAATCTCATCTATTCTCAGTAAAGTAAGTGATAATGAGCATAAGAGATAGATGTTGTTAAAGAGAAAGGAGAGGAGAATTGGTTGAGCAATGTTACCTATAGTCTCATCAGGTTTATGAGCCTTTGAACCTTCAGCTTCATGGGTCTCTGAAATTTCGCTATCATGGATTTCTTCATCTTCAGTAGAAACTTCAGGGGTTGGTTCTACAGGCGCTGAGGTATTACCCGGTATGGGAATTTCGACTTGTGGCTGCAGTGGAAGGAATGAATGTAGAGATAGTCAGGCTTACTGCTAAATGAAATGGTTGACCTGATAAGAAAACAGAAGGTTCATGCCTTAAGGGATAATCTGGCTTTCTTGGTCCTTGGTTTCTTGGGTAAGAGAAAACTTTCAGGTGTTTTCCTTTTGCTTTTTCCTCTGGAAGATGCAAGAAATTGAAGTAGTGAGGAGTTCTTATGAGTGCCTTTAGAGTGCTTGAATCCAAAGTCTGCGAAGTTTTCATGAATTCCTTTAAGTTTGGAGCATCAAACCCCAGAGCAGGTTTGGGACCAGCCGGATAGTACTGAATTGCTTTGGCAGGGGAAGTAAACTCAAGATCCTGTGCATAACCAGATGTTAAAGTAAGAAGTGGATTCAAGAATAAGAAATGATGGGCATAATGAAATTACCTCACTGTCAGAAGCAAAATCGGGTTGCAAGTTTTTGCATAAAGAATGAACTGCTATATTGAAGATATGAGCATGCCATTCTTGCCACCAAGAGACAAAGAGGGGATGAGCAGCATCTATTAGCCCAAATGGAGATGGTTCATATATTGGTAATTCCCATCCTAATTCAAAGACCTTCTTGGCTTCCATTCCTTCATTATTGCTTCCCTTGATTTTATGATTGTTGAGAAGAGGAATTTTGGGGCGGTTGGCGCATCCTAATTGTCTGGCTACCATGTTGGGATAATAGAACTCATAGGTGGATTGTACTAATCTCCCATGATGAAATTAATTTGGCAAAGTGCAAGGTTTGATAAAGGAGTTGAAAATCTCTCGTGGATTCTTGGCCCGAACAACCAATTTCATAGCTAAACTTGCGAGGCAAAGTCGGATCTTCATTTTCCTCGTAAGGAAACCAGAGCACATTGCGAATCCTTTGAAAAATAGCTTGAAGAGATGACCAATGTCTATATCAATGCTTATAGATGCTGCTTTGCTTCCCCATAAGTCGACAAGCTTTAACCTTTCTTTGTCTCGCCTTCAAAGATAGTTAAGCGAGGGAAGCTTAGGTTGAAGAGGCTCACAGGGGTTATCGATGCATATATAGTTGGAGCCACATTTGAATTAGCCACCAGGGACCATTCACACAAGAAATTTCTCCACCTTGGCACATCTCGAAGGGTGATCGATGCATCATATGATAAGCGCAGACCCTAAAAGATATTTGCCTAATGGGATCTGGGTGCCTGCGCAGCTAAGTCTTCACCATTACCATGTGATTCAGGGTTGGTTCATTGGATTTTCCACAAAAATGAATGCATAGCCACATATTCATGAAAGCTTTCAACTCTTTGTCGAGAGAGGCGGCGCCGATGCATTCATGTAATTACGAATATGTTTGACCCATCCACATCCGAACTAACGGCTCTTTGATTACTCTTGCTCTTGTACTTATAAGGATATACGGCAATGACACATTCAAACCAGTCATCATGTATCGTCGGCTAGAGTGATGGTCATAATACCATGGTCGAAGATAAAGGCATTGGTAGCGTCGGACCAAAGATGAGAAGTCTGCTATCGAAGGGAATCATTCTGGGTGTCTCTGCTAAAGATAACTCGGACAATGACCGATGTCTGACTTTCCGATGGGCTGCTGCTCTTCTCCAACATTCTCTGTACCGATTCGCCATCCGGTGATTGGGGGAAATGGCCAATTCTTGAACGTGTTTGGCCATCGGTTTGGTGAGGTAATTCCGGACTTGAAAGGAATTCTTTGAGTTTCCTTCTCAATGATTTCGTAAAGGTCAGGATTTCCCATTGGGCCAAGGAAATAGGAGTCGGGGTTGGTAGCGTAAGGGATCAAAATCGGCTCTTGTACTCCTTTAGAAGATGATTGAAATCGAGGGGAATAAGTCAAAAGAGGAGCGGAAGGATGGGATGAAAGTTGCGAATAGAAATAAAGTTTACCTCCGGGACTTCATCCTGGTCGCCATTGAAGATTTAAAGGAGGTTCGAAGTTGCTGTATTTGAAAGATTGGAATTTTGGGCAGTGGCTGCGGTTTTGAACGGTGATGACCTAGGAGGATGAAAGAGCTTGTGGTCAATTTCAGAATAAAACAACTTTTATCCCGAAATTGAGGGGGGCATGTGTTAACACTTTGGATTTTGGTCAATTCGGAAGATGACAGGTGGACCCACATGCGGGAAGAAGAGTGTTCGCAAACAACGCAAGCGGTCAGCTAAATGCTTGTGCGGTCGGTTATTCGAAGGCGGTAACTCCATTCGGGAAAGCGTAGAAGATGGCAAGCAAAGCCGATCGAAAAGATGAAAGTTGTAATAATAAGGGACTCACGAGAGTTTGGGGCAAGGAATCGTAGTTTCCAAGTTTATTTAAGAGTTCCTTTGTAAATCGTAGTCTTTTAGGACTCGTGTTTCGTCTAGGGTATAAATATTGACCCTCGACCATTGTAATAGGCGTTCACAACCAAATCAATACAACCGCCCCGTGCCAACTTTCGAGTCCTTTTGTCGTGTCGTCGAGTTCTTCGAGAGGAGTCATCGATCCGTCGACCTCCGTAAGTTCCGGACAACCTTGTTATCATGTTTAGTATCATGCGGTGGATTTAAACGTGATGCAAGTAGTCTTGTTTGTTTTCAATGATCGTATGCGGCGGATCTTTGCTTGACAATCAAGAAGTCTTTGCTTATACTTTGTTTATGAGTAGATACCGTATGCGGCAAAGCGTTTGCTCAATATGCTTAGTGGAAGCAAGGCAGTTATCAAGCTCTATTAGATTACGGCAAAATCTAAATAGATTCATCAAGTTATCTGTGTTGCATGTTTTAAATATTTTATATATTTGTAACACACTTTTGCCCAATCTAGATTGATATTGTTCGCCCTCTTCTATGGTTTTATTTCGAGCTTCAATGATCATTACTTTCATAATACCTTTGCAAATAGATAACATGCTCGTAATGGCTGAATTATTTTAATCTAGATTGTCACATGTTGTGGGTTCATGTATGTTAATCACGTTTAAGTTTTTTGACGAAACTAGGTGTCAAATGCGTGAGCAGACGAGTTTTAGATTGGCTTAATCGTGTTTATCTACACGTTCCTTCTTCATGGACCCCAACTAAAATTTGGATTTTTGAGCTTGGATATGCATTAACGCATAATCAATTTCACTTGTTCAAACATGTCTTCCCATGCATATGCATTCGGCAATCAGATCTTTACGTATGTCCATCCTAACGATTAGCGTGATTTATAAACTTGTTGGCGCATGACTTCCTATAGTCGTATGTCGTTGTAAGTGGCTTCAGGGCAGATATACTGAATCGGCTATCGGTCTCACCCGACATGTTCCGGTTTGACATTTAACTGTTTTATCCCTTGTCAGATTTTCAGTCAAATCGACCGCGCGTTCGGATCACGAAGCACCCGGCACCGATTGAAGCTGCTTGTGTGTAAAAGGCACAAGTCGTCACATTTTGTGTCAACAGGTATATATATGGAAGTATTTAGATTACAACCTAGAGCCCAGATTTACATTCTGCATATATAATTATGGGGTTGGGCTGAAATGAAATTCTTGTGCAGGTACACTAACAGCGAAACATGTAGACCGACTAGCTACGTTATATATGAGAGAACGTATGTATGCCACCGTGTATGTCGTTAGAAATAATTTTTCCTAAGTTTGTAAGGACATACGGAACATGCATGCATCATGATAAATTATTATTCCATACTTGCATTGTTCCTCCCATTATAAATCTCATACATGGTTATGTAACTCTTATCCATTATGACTTTGTCTCACGAGAATTGCACATGTTGTTGGTACAGATGGCAGCACCGGCTGGAAGTGAGAGTTTCATGTTGATGTTTGGAACTCCTGCCCTACTTTGGAGAGTCTTGCATTATGCAGGGTATTATGAACCGCCCCTCTATTACTAGAATGAAGTATACCTAGAGGGACAACCATGGTATGAAGTATGGTTGACCATACCAGCTCGTACCCAAGCACCCTTCTAGAAGGAATGGAAGGCGGAATCTAAAGGAAAAACTCCTTGGGAGGCTGCCCAAGTAGTAGCCTTTGAGGTACTGAGTCAGATTTGTCAGCAGCACGGGGATGAGCTTACCGGCAGTGCCGCTGGTACTTTTCCCCAAGTGGATCCATCCATAATAGTATGGGCACAACGCAACAGCAATGCGTTGATCCGAGATCGGGATGAGCGGGTAGACAGTTCTAGTCCCGCTATGAGCGCCATGTTTGTTGAAATGAAGATGTTCTACACTCGTCAGGACACTAGGGACTTCTGGTAGGAGTCCTATACCACTTGCATGGATAAGCTCATGAGAGCCGAACTTGCACAGCATAAGCTAAAGGAGCATGTGCGCAAGCACAAAAAGGAAGCGAGTGAGGCTCGATGGGAAACTGATCAAGCATATGTAGCTTTGGGAAATCTCCACACCCAAATGGAGCAAGTTGATCAGCAGAGAACTGCCGCCCAAGAGGCAAGAGCGAATGATCAAGCAATGTTAGCAGGACTATGGGAGCAGCTGGAGGCCGCCCGTGCTGAGGCATTCACAGCTATGCGCCAATGGATCCTAGCAAACAACCGTGCAGCTATGGCAGAAGCAGAACAAGACAGGACCCGTGCCTTGAGCGTCCAGTAGGACCATGTTGAGAGGGACTTGCGCCAGCATCTTGCACAGGACTAGAATGTAGTAGCTGATCTTCAGCATGAGTTGTATTATCTGAACAACCAACTGCACCCGATCCTTGATGAGTAAGAAGAAGATCCAGAGATGTTAGTTGAAGATGACGGCTGGTATGAAGAAGAAGTGGAGCTAGAGAATGAGGATGATCCTATCTCCGACCTCAACAGCGAGCATACTGAAGATTAGAATCGCCTAGTGTCTAGTTAAAGCGCTAGATGTATCCCTGCTATTTATGTAATGGACGTGTAGTTTGAAGTTTGGTATTCGTGATTTGTCTTCCATGTAATATTGGCACTCTGCATGTTGTTATGATGGGTTGAACTTTAATGAAGTTCCAGTTTCATTTTACTGGTGATGATGACTTGTATGTTAACGCGCTGCGAGCACGTTAAGTGATTAAATTGGTGATGTCATGTTGCGAGAATGAATTATTATGCCTCTATTTTATTGTATGAATTTAAGATTCTCTCTAGTAATTTTAGTTTGGCATGATTATACAATTCATCTACAATCTCGTGACATCATCCAATAATCACTTGTTGTTGCAACTTTGCAGATGACTCGCACATGAGCTAGAGCAGGTAGCAGCCAAGAGGGCAACAATGGTGACTTACCACCACCGCCACCACCGTCTGCGAATGAATTCTTTGCATAGTTCTTGGGTAGTCAGAGAACTATGGAGGAAACCCTGCACCGCATTGCGCAGAACACGGCTCATGCCTATTAGCAACAACAGGGGCCTGAGCTGAATTAGTATAGCTCTTTCAAGGATTTCCTAGACACCAAGCCTCCTATATTCAAGGTGGCCAAAGAGCCGCTCCAAGTGGATGAATGGCTCAACACCATTGAGCAAAAGTTCCATCTATTGAGGGTCACGGAACATCAGAAGGTAGAATATGCATCCCATCAGCTACAGGGATTGGCCGGGATATTGTGGACCCATTTCCTGTCCTCTTTACCTGCCAATGCATAGGTCACATGGGAGCAATTCAAGTTAGCCTTTAGGGGACATCACATTCCCCTGGGGCTAATGTGCATGAAGGCAGTTGAGTTCATGCGACTCACACAAGGGACCAAGACCCTTACTGAGTACATTCATGCTTTCAACAATTTGTCCCGTTATGCCCCAGGTTTTGTCGATACAGAAGAAAAGCAGATTGAAAGCTTCAAGAGAGGTCTTAGCAGTAAGCTGATGAAAACTATGGCCAACTTGAGGTGCACCACATACAATGAGTTCATCAGTGATGCCTTGACTCAGGAGAACCAAAACAATCTGCATGCGACAGCAAAGGGCCGCAAGAGGGTAGCTGAGGCAGGCACCTCAGGGTCTTCTCAGTCCAAAGCTCTAGTGGCAGCTAGGCCATAGTTTTGACTGCCAGCGCCCAAGTTCAGGCCTCCTCCACCAAAATCCCAGGCCAACCGACCTCAGAAGGTGTTTCATAAGGCATTCACCATTGCCTTACCCAAGGGGAATGGAGGGCAAGGAAGCTTAGTAGGACCCAGGAGCAATCAGCCATGCTTCAACTATAATTAGTTGGGCCATTGGTCCAAAGGGTGCCCCCATCCTAAGAAGAACAGCAATCAAAACTAGGGAAATCAAAGGCTGACAAATCCTAAAGCACGTCCTAGATACGTGCATTACACCTCTGTTGAAGAGGTTCATACGGGAGAGGTTGTCACCGTTGGTATGTTCATTGTTAACAAACATCCTGCCATTGTTTTATTTGATTCTGGAGCTTCTCATTCATTTATGATCCAAGCATTTGCATCTAGGAATGATCAAAAAGTAATTGAGGTAAACAAGGGTGGTTATAGTATAAGTTCGGCTAGGGCTACTCTCTCTACAAATAAGATAGTCAGAGATGTGCTCATCTCTATACAAGAGAGGGTGTACACGATGGATCTAATAGTATTGCCCGAATTATCTATGGATGTGATCTTAGGTATGAAATGGATGAGCGATCATGGAGTTCTCATTTACACTAGCACTCATACAATTTTGTTGAGAGAACCAAAGGGAGGTAATGCTTTTCTAGTACCACTTTCCTGAAGTTTTGAACTCCAAAACTTGTCTTGTGCTATCCAAACCACTACCCTTTGTGATATTCCAGTGGTTTGTGAGTTTCTTGATGTATTCCCAGATGAGTTAC
Organism: Miscanthus lutarioriparius; assembly: GCA_904845875.1. Taxonomy (NCBI): domain Eukaryota; kingdom Viridiplantae; phylum Streptophyta; class Magnoliopsida; order Poales; family Poaceae; genus Miscanthus; species Miscanthus lutarioriparius. The sequence continues at coordinate 56,013,583 of CAJGYO010000007.1, read as the reverse complement.
CAGATTTACTGCTTGATAGGGATGTGGAATTTAAGATTGAGTTAGTGCTAGGTACGGCACCTTTCTCAAGAAGAGCCTATAGGATGCCATGAAATGAGTTAGCTGAACTTAAAATTTAGTTACAAGAACTATTGGACAAAGGTCTCATTCAACCTAGTTCGTCTCCATGGGGATGTCCAGCTTTGTTTGTAAAGAAGGACAAATCTTTTGAGAATGTGTGTGGATTATAGGCCACTTAATGCTGTGACCATAAAAAACAAGTATCCTTTGCCTCATATCGATATCTTATTCGATCAGTTGGCAAAAGCAAAGGTATTCTCCAAGATTGACTTGAGGTCAGGCTATCATCAGATAAAGATCAGGCCAGATGACATACCTAAAACACTTTTCTCCACTAGGTATGGCTTGTACGAGTATTTGGTCATGTCTTTTGGACTGGCAAATGCTCCTGCCTACTTCATGTACTTGATGAATTCGGTGTTCATGCCTGAGCTCAACAAGTTTGTGGTTGTGTTTATCGATGATATCTTGAGTTATTCAGAGAATGAAGCAGACCATGCAGAGCATCTAAGAATTGTTTTTATTCTAGATTAAGGAAACATAAGTTATATGCCAAGTTTAGCAAGTGTGAATTCTGGTTGAGCAAAGTGCCTTTCTTGGGTCATATCTTATCTAGAGATGGAATATCTGTAGACCCATCTAAAGTACAAGAGGTCATGGATTGGAAGGCCCTGACTTCGGTTCATGAAGTTTAGAGTTTTCTAGGGTTAGCAAGTTACTATCGTCGTTTCATTCCGGATTTCTCCAAGACAGCTAAGCCCATGATCAGACTACTTTAGAAAGATGAAAAGCTCAGTTGGACACCAGAGTGTGAAGCAGCTTTTCACACCCTAAGGACCCTGTTAACTATGGCTCCTATTTTAGCACAACCCGACATTGAAAAGCCTTTCGATGTGTTCTATGATGCATCGGGTATAGGTTTCGGGTGTGTGCTCATGTAAGAAGGAAGAGTTATTGCCTATGCTTCTCGGCAGTTGAGAAAGCATGAAGTCAATTACCCTACGCATGATTTAGAGCTTGCAGTAGTGGTTCATGCATTGAAGATATGGAGACATTATTTGTTGGGCAATGTATGCCATATATATACTGACCACAAAAGTCTCAAATATATCTTCACTCAACCTAAGCTGAACATGACATAGTGAAGATGGTTAGAGTTGATCAAGGACTACAATTTGGAAGTGCACTACCATCTAGGAAAAGCCAATGTTGTAGCAGATGCGCTTAGTCGGAAATCTCATTGCAACACTTTGGAAGCATTGTTGGAAGATGGATTTAATTTGTTACATCCTGTTGTGCTGCACAATATCACTATCAGTTGTTCACTTGAGAGCAAAATCATAGATCTGCAGAAGACAGATGTAGGTATATTTCACATCAAGAGAAAGATGAAAGAACAAGAAACCAAGCATTTTAGGTTAGATGAAAGAGGTGTGCTATGGTTTGTGGACCGACTTGTGGTACCGAAAGACCGAGAGGTTAGAAATCAAATTTTAGAGGAAGCTCATTCGTCCAAGTTGTCTATCCATCCGGGTAGTAGCAAAATGTATCAAGATTTGAAAACCCATTTTTGGTGGACCAAGATGAAGAAAGAGATCACCACCTATGTCGCTAGGTGTGATAATTGAAGTAGAGTAAAGGCCATTCATTTGAAATCTGCTGGATTACTTCAGCCCTTGCTTATTCCAGGCCAGAAATGGGAAGAAATAAGTATGGACTTTGTTACAAACCTCCCGATGACACAGCAAGGTCACGATTCAATATAGGTCATTGTAGATCGCCTCAGCAAGCTAGCACATTTTATACCGGTTAACACAGCATATCACGCGGGGAAGTACGCTGAGCTATATGTTTCTCAGATCGTGAGACTATACGAAGTACCCAGGACCATAATCTTAGATTGGGGACCACATTTTATAGATCATTTCTAGGAACACTTGCACCAAGCTTTGGGGACTAAACTAATTAGAAGTTCAGCATACCATCCACAAACTTCTAGACAGACCGAGAGAGTGAACCAGATCTTAGAAGAGTTGTTGAGAGATTGTGTTATATCTTCCAAGGGTCCTTGGGAGAAATGGCTACCTTTAGCCGAGTTCTCCTACAACAACAGTTATCAAGTAAGCATCATGATGGATCCTTTTGAAGCCTTGTACGGTCAAAAATGTAGAACTCCTTTGAATTGGATTGAGCCCGGCAAAAGAAGATACATTGGCATTGACTTTGTCATTGAAGCTGAAGAGCAGGTACGCATTATCCAACAGCATATGAAAGCAGCTCAGTCAAGACAAAAGAGTTATGCTAATAAAAGAAGAAGACCACTGACTTTTGAAGTGGGAGACTATGTATACTTACAAGTGTCACCCATGAAAGGAGTACCGAGATTTGGAGTGAAAAGAAAGCTTGCGCCTAGATATGTAGGGCCATACAAGATTACTGAACGGAAAGGGAATGTCACTTACAAGTTATAACTTCCCCCAGAGATGAGTGCTATATTCGATGTCTTCCATGTTTCTTAGTTCAAGATATGTCTTCACCTACCTAAAGAGGCCATGCACCCACCAACATTAAGCTCCAATCGGATTTGGCGTATGAAGAGAAACCGATCCGAGTGTTAGAAGAGATGGAAAGAGTAACACGGAGCAAGGTCATTAAGTTCTACAAAGTGGTGTGGAATAACCACAGTGAACAAGATGCCACATGGGAATGGGAGGATTATTTACGTGAGGTTTATCCCGCCTTTTTCAAAGAATGGTAGGTCTTGCAAATCTCCGGACGAGATTTCTATAAGGGGGAGGGGCTGTAACACCCTAGGTGTTAAGCTTGCATTTAGCCTTGGCATTGCATGAGTACAGTCATCATTGATCCTTTATGAGCATGAGCATCTCAAATACTATCTCTATGTTGGCTTATATTGCATGTGTTGTCACTAAATTGCCTTACATATGCTAGGGTTTATATGTAACCAATGTATAAAATGATTGTGGAACCCTAGGAGTACCTTAAACATATTTAGAATATCACATGGAACAACTTTGGTATTCATGACTAAGGCTAGTTTGGTCTCTAAATCATAGTTATAGTGTAAGTCACCATTTTCAAGTTGTATGTTTGACCTAAGTTGAACTATGTCATAGAATGTTTGCATGGTAGTGCACCCTTAAGCAAAGTTGTAGTACTAGATTAGAGTAACAACTTTTATTTTTGGGTCATAAGCTAATTTAGTACCTAGCTTTGTCATTTAGAGCTCACAAAAATCAACAAAACACTATTTTTCCACACTTAGAAATATTTCTAAGTCTAACTGATTCACAATTTCTATGTGGCTGACTTTGTGATGATGCAACTTGCTAACCTTTAAAAATTAGACCTAGATCACTTAAGCAAAGTTGGAGCTGATATGTAGCTCTACACATTTTGTTTTAGCGTCGTGCACTAATTCGCCGTGGTTTAGGAGCTTTGAAGGGTTGATTAGGCGCTGTCAGACGAACGTTCGGTGCTCTGATGGCCAACTCAGCCTAGCCATCGTGGCCGACCGTGGGAAGGGCTTGGTCACCATGTGGCTGCCGCTAGCCGGCGTCGGGCCCCCATCGCCGTAGGTTGGCGTGCGAGAAGAGCGATGTCGCACTGCTCAGTTCCCTTTCTCATTCACGCTCTCGCCCTCTCTGCTGCTCCCTCTCGTGCGCGTAGTGAAACTGCTCTCACCGACGTGCCACCGTGCTGCTCCACCATTGCCTACCTCCCGCGCCATAGCACCATTGCTGCCTCCAGCTAGCCTGTAGCTTCGCCGTCTTCCTCTCTACCTCCTTGACGCAGTAGAAGGGCCAGGCAAGCCATGGTGAGGGTGAAATCACCGTTCTTGACCTCGCCAGAATCATGGCTTCCATGGCCGCCTTCATGGTGAGCTCACCGCTGCTCGGCTCTCTTGCCCCTTCTTCCATCTTCTTCGCGTTAGCACTAGTTCAGGGTGTGGCCTAGCTTATGGTGTGACGCTACGGCAAATCGTTGCCTCGCCAGTGCGGAACACGACAGCCAGCGTTGCCACGCTCTTGCCGATGCACCACTGCACACATGGACGGACCTCGTCGGCGTTTCCCACTCCACCTAGGTAGCCTCGATAGGTTCGCGTGGTCACTGTAGAGCCCGTGCGCTTCTCTTCGGGCCTTGCCGTGGCCTGTAACAGCCGGCGCACCTCCGCGCAGCACCGCCGTGCCCGGCGACGAGCACGCTCCGGTGCGTCCGTGCTTCCACAACTAGTACCAGTCGACGTGGGTGATTGAGTAGAACACGATGGTGGGGTTGGTTTCACCGGAAAGCTCATCGTCGGTGAGCTAGCGCCGGTCAAACTCGCTCCCCTATTTCGGTTCACTGACATGTGGGTCCGCTGACCCATGGGTCCCATGCGTCAGTGACTATAGTTTAGGGTTTTGTTATTTCTTTTCTAGATTTTGGTACTAACTTTGGAAAATCATTTCTGGAGGTAGGAGTGTCCAATTTTGTTGAATCAAATTTTGTTGGATTCCTCCTGAAGTGTAGTATTTTATAAAAATATGAAATGTGCTGTTTCTAGCATTTTTAAAGGTGAATAAAATGTAGCTAGATAAGTGCTTTTTGAATGTTTGCAATCTTATAAAATGGATAACTTGAGCTAGGAAAGTGATAAAATTGTGATTCCAATTTTTCTGGTCTTGTGTTGACATGCTCTAGCTAGGAAAAATAATAAACTTGTAGTGGACTTGATTGAAGTAGGGTCCTTCCATTTATCTATTAATAAATGGTGTTTTCTAAGGAAATTATAGGGATTAAAATAAGTAACATATTACCATGCAAATTTTTGTATCATATTATGGCACTAGTATGAATCTAAGAAAAATATAAAATCTATTGTTTGACACTTTTCTATAGGGTTAACTATTTTTACAAAAATAAACCTTGCTAGCTTGTCATTTTGGTAGAGTATGTTATACATGTTCAAATGGTATGAAATTTTTACAGTAGTCTTTTGGGAGCACTCAGAAGCTACTACAATTTTATGAGTATTTATTGTGCACATTTGGTATATATTTGTTATTTCACCTAATTATCTAATTAAATTAATAAAGGCATTTAAATAAATAAATTGTGCTTGACCATGATGTTTTCTATGGTGCTTGTGATTCATATGAACTGTTGATGTTAGTAGTAAGGCTTAAAAGCAATTGGTTGTATGCTACTAATTAATTATGGCTTTATAATTCAACTAGATGGCTGCATGTATAGTTTTGGTTAAGTTGATAATTTCATGGTGATAATGGTCTTTTTTGTAAAACTTGTTAATAACAAAGTTGTAGATAACTTACTGATCTACCTTGTCTATAATTTTCATAGTCATAGGCCTTAGGGTTTAAGAGTTTTGGCTATTAGAAGTTTGCTGTCCGAAATGCTTGCTCTCTGGACAGATTTGAATAACTGAATTGTTTGACCTAGATAACTGTTGAATCACATCAAGGGTATTAAAATTAAGCTGTAGACAATTTCATAAGCTTTCAGAATGGCCACAACCATATTATTTTGATGTATATAACTCCAGTTAGGTTCAAAACAAGTAGCTGCTGTCTTGTAGTCCAGAAAATGATTTACAGAAGTGTTTACTTAAGTAGTAGAGAAGAGATATGCACCTACTCAGTAAAATAAGATGCACTTGTTATTACTTTAATACCATGCTGTTGAAAACACTTATGGGGATGCATTCATCATGTCATAGCATATTATACATGTCATCGGATATGCATTCGTGATATCTTATTCCATGCTCATGCATATAGGATCGTCCGAAGAGATAATGTTGTTGGAGTTCAACGAACAAGAGGAAGGGATCAGCAGGAGATGCCCCAAGCCACAGCTCTAGGAGAAGAGGAGCAGACTCTCAAAGATCTTCCTGAGTGCCCGGATCACCGGCCAACCTCTTTCCTCAAAGGCAAGCCCCGGAGTATTCTAAATCTCCCATATTTTACAAAATATTACTTGAGTCCTTTATGTTTGGTGCATTAGGTTATAAGAGTTGATTGGAAACTCTTGATGCAAGGAACTACCATGTCCAAATATATGTACCTTTAACCCTGTGTAGGTCTAGGATCGAATATATGCTTAGCCATGCTTGGACCGGTAGAAGTCAGGTGATTTCCTATCACCTACGAGTTATAGGTGGATACCGAAGCACGATTGGCTATATTTGCTATCATGGAAAAAAACCATGGGGTAATGTAAATGGAGGTCAGGCAAAGTCTATGTGTAGGTTGACTCATGTGATTCCGTCTATGCCGATTAAGGACCGTACCGATGTTGGCACTTCTGACAAGATTGAGCGCATGCATATCACTTAGCTGACCGGATAACTCATTTCGACTATGAAGCCAAGTGGCTCAACTCAGGCTAGGCCCTGTTCTATAATAGTGCGCACTCTAGATGGTAGTAAGGATGTGCGAGGAGCCAGCCATGAGCCCAAGGGTAGGGTAGTCCTGATCGTCCTTGCAGCTAGTTGTCCCTAATTGTGCGGCGCTGGTCGAACCCACGAAATGTATACCTGAGTTGTACTAAAGGTGACCTAAGGTGATCGTTGATCTGGTCTGCCTGGGTTTGTGTTAGGAATAAATTCCCAGCTGGTTGAAATCGATTCGAATCGCCGTCTCTCCCGGACAGTGAGAAACTTGGCTAGCTCCAACATCATAGTAATTGTATTATGGAATGTGATGGTTTGGATGAACATGGAATTACTACACCAGCTATGGTTACTATTGTATGCTATCAAATGATATACCACATGTTTGGCATAGGTTAGTTGCTACTCTAGAGTTGAATAGCTATAATTAACTTGATGACCAAAGTATAATTGTATAACTGAGTTAATCGCTTTTATGCAAATTGTTGTCAAGCTACCTCCACTTATAAAGCCTTGCATAATCCTTGGAGTCACCTTATTTTTGGTTTATGATAGGTAAGTCTAACTGAATACCTTCTCGTACTCAAGGTTTATTCCATTGTTGCAGATGGTACAATTTATCATGGCTATTGCAAGAACTGCTTTTGTCCTGCCGTGGATGAAGAGTGAGCCCTGGGCAGGCATCTGTTATTAATCCTCCTTATGTGCTTTTGTGGGAGTGTGATCATGAGTTGGCACTATATCTAAACTATGATGGCAAAAGTTAGCTTTAAACTTTAATTTGCTTCCGCTACTATTTATTGAACTTGGTTTGTAATAACCTTATTTCATACTCTGATGAATGAACTGTATCTATGAACTTTATGTAACATGTGACATGTTTGTTGAATCATGTACGATCTTGGTTGTATGGGGATCGTGGTACTCGACGGACTACCGGCTTTATATGGGCTCAAGTATGACAGTGCGACCGCTTACGGGCTGCCATTGTACTTGTGCTCTTATAAATTGGTTGATTCTATGACAAGTGCCATCCATAAGGATGGCAAATAGTTAAATATCTCACCAAAGGGTGCAGTGAGCGAAGGCTGCCACGTGCGAAATCATCGCACCAGCACGCATCTCGCTCATCGTTGCGCTTGGCAGTCTTAGGACTTCAATGATTGACTTCATAAAAATAGCCCTCCAAACGTTGGACTCTTGATTTTCATGACATTATGTGTATTTTCTCCTAATAGGGACGCAGCTGGCTGCACAGAAGTATGGTACAACAATTAGATGTATGATAAAATTTATTGCATGGTAAATGTGTTAATTTTCCTTACCTTCTAGTGACCCTTCCTGGACTATCCCATAGTATTTCTTCTCTAGTTGGCCTTTGCAGGGTGCTAATTTCTTGTGGCGCAGCTTTTGTAACATTCTTACTTGGTTGCCTCCGCTTCCTACAAGTAAAATAAATACATTTATAAGGGCATGTTACCACAATTTTAGATAAAGGAAGTCAATACTTGCCTCTTTTTTGTTGTCCCATTGAGTGGGCACTTGGAACTAGCTTGCCTGTGACCTTTTTCACCGCATCTCTTGCAAATCATAGGTCTTCTAATCATTTTCTTTCCCTTTCCATTTGTTGGAGCATTAGCATTGTCACCTCCAATGACACCTTCATCTTCTGTGGGACCTTTACCATCTTTGGCACCTTTCTTCTTGTGGCCACCTTCTAGACATTCTTTTATTCTAAGTTTCCTTTGTCTTCCAACTTCACCTTTAGGTCAAGGTGCACTGTGGCAGAACCGCCTGAAATAACACGCTTTTGGAGGTGCTCGTCTTCCACTAGACACTGAGCACCCTAAAAGTTAGCTATATCGGACAGTTCAATCGAGCACACCCCAAGGGAGAACTCAAATCATTCCACGTTTTACCTCTAGAATCTAATAATGAGTATGAGCTTATAATACTTAGTCCATTTCATACAGCAAGAGTTCTTGGAAATTATTTATTACAACACTGGGGTTCAGAGTGCGATAATTAAACAGCGGAATGAAAATAAACATCTAGCCAAAATGATACAAGGATCCATCTATGCCCACCAGAAGAATCCTCCACACAAGACCTACTCCTCAAGCTGCACCTGCAATAGGGTAAAATAGACCCTGAGTACACAATGCACTCGCAAGACTTACCCAACTAGTGAGAATAGTTTCCCGACTCCAAGGGGTATGATAGGCAATATGGATTTGTTGTTTTCTTTTTGTTTGTGAAAAGCAATACTAGAAGTATGTCCTCAAGATAAAGTTTAATTAGCAGTCATGATTACTTCATTAGCTAACCATTCTAGGTAAGCACCTGTTCTACTTTCAAGCAAGGGTTGAGCAATCAGAACCAATTTACCATCATTCATATTCCAGTTCTTACTATGGAGATAGACTATAGCCAAGTCGTACCGTCTCATGGAAATGGCGATTTGTGAACCAATGTATCCTAGCTGGGTACCCCGAAACACACACCCCATTTATACCCCAGGCACAAACAAGACCACCCCATTCCACTCTAGTCACGGGGTCAAGGTCCCCGTCCAAACTTGGACTCCAAGCCCCCACACTTGAGACCCGGTCTCAATATGGTGCTTAGACCTCCACCTTTCCCCGCCTCCAATCAGTTAGTCTGGAAAGAGCTGGAACCCACGACAAGAGCGTAATGAGCCTTCCCGCTCCCATAAGCAAGTATGTGCTCAGGATAATAAGTCTGTGACCTGACTATCATCCACAGCAATGGATGGTCCTCAATCTACACAGACAGGGAAAATAGTGTAACCAAGCTAAGCCCTATGGCCACGGGATGTAACCTATTACACCCACCAATACCCATACCACATCCCTACCCGGTCTCCATTTTTCCTTTCATCATTTTATCATGAGAGTAATTATAACAATCACCTATTGTGAGTAACGGCAGGTTACTCACGCTACCGAAAACCTAAGCATTGTAGCTACTCAAACCTGCACTACTAAGACTCATAGGACAGATATATCTATGCATGTGGTTTCCATAAAATTCTTGTAACATAAATGCACATCACATATATACATATAGTGATTATAAAAAATAAGGGTTATGCACCAGGGCTTGCCTTGGGCAGGTGCGGTGTCAGCCATGTCAATCGGTGGTGGCTTTGGGACCTCCTCATGCATGAGAATCTCCTCTTTGTACTCCTCGATGATCTCCTCAAATTCGTGATACTCTGCGGTCACTATCTCCACCAACTCGTTCTCTACATGCATGCGATGATAATGCAACACTTAGCATTTAGGCAACAACAACTCTTAAAATAAGAATACGCATACTAAGCTACTAAGCTAGCTCTAATGACTAAGATACTAAGCTAACTATCATTTTCATCAAGCAAGGTGTTGGGTTCAACTAACAAACCCTTAGCTTGGCAAATTAAGGATATATCTTTATTTCTACTAGTGATTTAATGTATATTGAAACAAAGAGCATTTAACTACCCTAATGCTTAGTCTATTCTAAGGCTACAAAAATTACAGTGAGCACATAAAATTACAATGAAACTACCATAAAAATTTCAGGACTAAAGCTATCACCAATTCACCACAAAAATTCCTACAATAATTAACTTAATAATATTAAGCATTCTCATACTATTTAATAGCTCCTAGTGTCAACACATATAAACATGAACTAAATACACTAACAGATAAAGCACAATTTTAGGAACCTAACAAAATTTGTTTCACAATTTTTGGACACCTACATGAGTTTATATTATTTACCAAAGATCAGCCCAAAAATGAAATTAGAAAACTATTTCTAATTCCTTAGGAAAAGAAAAATGAAATCTCCCGCGTGGCCTACACACATGGCCCATGCGACGCAGCGTCTTGGCAGCTCACAGCATGTGGCGGCGTCATGGATGATGCCCACGCTGAGAGGCGGGCTGCAGAAGACGAGATGGCCCATGGCGGGGAATCTCATGGCAAGACTTTGGCGTTTATGCAAAAGAGGCCTCCAACTTCTTCTAAATCACAACTAAGTACTAACACTATTTCCCCCTCTTATGGGCCTTCTCACTTAACCCCTGACCTTTCCCTAATTCACCCGCGCGCACCCCTAGCGACTCAGCGCATGGTGGCGCGGCGGACGGTGGCATAGCGTGGCAGTGCCGACCACCTGGGGCTCACGCCGGCCCATCAGTCGGGCCAACCTGCAACTATAGTCCAACCATCTATGCCGAGCAGTAATGCGGGGCGGCGGGATGTGCTAGAGCAAGATGCAGCGACGACGTGATCATCCGCAGCGGTGTCGCACCCATTTCGGTGAGCTGGGGCTGCTACGGATCTAACTGGCTAGCGCGTGAGCATCAAGAGGCTACCATGGGCTAGGAAGAGGTGATGGTTGGAGTGGAGGATGGCAGAGGAGGGTTGGCCACATGCGGCCGAGCCATGCGGTGGCGCACCGTGGTGGTGTGGTCACGTCAGTGGCGATGGGGAGGCAGTAGCGGTTCCACTGACATGCACAAGGTGGAGAGGGAGGCAAGGTGAAGCTAGTAGTGTAGGTGAATTGGATCAGGGAGGACGGTAGGGGGGCTGCCCTCGTTCATGACCGAACGTGGCCTTATTGGCACGGCGGCGGGAAAAGCACCAAATTGGAGCTTGGAAGTGCCTTTTTCATGGCTGGGTGGGGTTGGGTAGCTGCAGAACTCACTGGCGGGCCGTAGATGGGTGGAATTGATTCGAGATGACCTCTCGCTATCTAACGTGCTAGCGTGGCTCCGACAGCGGCAGCAGAGAGAGAGAGATGCGGCGCAACAGGTGGGCTCAACTTAGGCTTGCCCTGGCAGGACATGGTTGGTGTGATCATGGAGGCACGCGCGTAGACGCTATGGACAAGTGCGCGCATCCACAACTAACATGGCCCACGCGGCCACAGCACCACAAATGCCATGGCGACGGTGAGCGCGACCTCGTGCGTGCAGCATCTAACCGGTCTAGCAGCAGGGTAAGGGTACAGTGGACAGGCGCAGATGCGATGATGATGCGACGACAGAGGCAGTGGCTATGTCACAGCACGAGGCAGGTCGGCAGTGCGACAGCATGGTGATGCAGGCGGCTACGTTGCTCGACCGTGCGAGCAGCAACAGCGGCTCCAGGTTGCAGAGCCAGTGGCGGCGAGGATAGGCCTGTCATAGCTGGCCACACGCAGCAGCGCGCGTGCATGCGCAAAGCGAGTTGGGGTGGCGACGTCACACCCCCGAGGCGTGGTGACCACGCTCACCCGATGACCTGACCCAAGAACGTGCTGTGCATGAAATTTAAAGCGCCAATAACAACTAAACGGTTGCTTCTGGATCTAAACCATCTTCACCATGCTCCAGATGGCATATGAGGTTACCAAACCGAGCTAAAACATGACACCTTTCCTTAACCTGATTTCACAAAATAAATTCCTAAACATTGCATTGTCTTGCTGCCTATGAACTTGAAAATATTCTAAGTCTTTGAGCTGAACTTGATTCCAAGTTACATTTTTAGGCTATTAGAAACATTAGCTAGCAATGTTATTTTTCAATAGCAAGGATTTCATTGTCATCTACAAAGTTCATATTCCAAACTTTATTTAAGTGCCACATAGATGTTCTATAGTATTTTTGTTCAATAAAAATTGGTTTAAAACCCTACTTGATAATTACATGAGTTATGGAATAGCTTCTCGTTTAGCATTTTGATTGATCATTTTAGGTTGCAATACTTCATCTATTCATTCCATCACATGCATTATCACGTAAACATGATGCTCATGTCATGATTTGGTAATTTGTTTGGGGCGTGACACCGAGGGTGTTGCAGCTCTCCCCTTTAAACAAAATCTCATCCCGAGATTTCATGTGAGTGCCTAGTGTCGGAAAAGGGATAAGAATTATACTTTTATCTTAAACCATTACCTTGATACTTTGGGGAGAAGATGGGGATAATGCTTCAAAATATAACTCTCCTGTTCCTAAGTGGCTTCATCCTCCGAATGATTTTGCCACTAGACTTTATAGAATTTCACTATGTTGTTCCTAGTAACTCTCTCTTTTTCATCCTAGATTTTGATAGGATGCTCAATATAAGAAAGATCAGGTTGGAGAGGAAGTCCTTCAATTTCCACCACTTCATCAGGAACCCGCAATCACTTCTTCAAGTGGGAAACATGGAAGACATTATGGACTATTGACAGAATATCCGAGAGTTAGAGATGGTAAGCGATAGAACCACACCGCTCCAAAAATTTTTAACGTCCAACATAACAAGGAGCTAACTTTCCATGCACTCCAAACCAATGCACACCTCTCATCGGAGATACCTTGAGATGCACATGGTCACCAACTTCAAATTGCAAAGGTCTTCTCCTCTTGATCGCATAAGCTTTTTGATGGTTCTAAGCTGCTTTCAAATGACTCTGAATAACATTGACCAGTTCTCTTGCTTCTTTGATAAAATCAGGTCCAAACTAACCATGGTCTCCTAGTTCAACACAGTTAAGTGGTGTTCTATATTTCTTTCCATATAGGGCCACGAATGGTGCCATTCGAATGCTCTCTTGATAGCTATTGTTATAAGAAAACTCAGCTAAAGTTAGGCATTCATCCCACTTTTCTAGATAAGAAATGGCACAAGCTCTCAACATGTCCTCAAGTACTTGATTGACCCTTTCTGTCTGACTACCATTTTGTGGATGATAAGCTGAACTTCTGAGGAGGCGAGTTCCAAGGCATTTCTGAAGTTGCTCCGAAACAAGAGACAAAGACTGACCCTCTATCAGAAACAATGGTAAGAGGAACTCCATGTAGGGTGACAACCCGATCAAAATACAACTTGGCATACTTCTTGGCTGAATACCTTGTATCCATTGGGAGGAAATAAGCCGACTTGGTAAGGCGATCCACAATGACCCAAATAGAGTCATACCCCTTTGTTGTGCGGGGCAAACCCACAATAAAATCCATGGAAATATTCTCCCATTTCCAAACAGGGATAGGCAGGGGCTGAAGAAATCTAGGCATACGCATATGATCCGCCTTAACCCTTCCACAAATGTTACATTCTAAGATATATTTAGTAATATCCTGTTTCATATTTGGCCACCAATACAAGTGACACAAATCATGATACATCTTGTTACTTCCTGGATGAATGGATAATTTGGAGTTGTGAGCTTCATCCAAAAATTTTCTCCTAAGCTCATCACTTGAGCGAACCACCAATTGGTTCTTGAACTTCACCACACCTTGATCATCAATACTGAAATGAGGACCACGCCCTTTGGCAATTAACTTCTTGATATGAGGGATTTCTGAAGCATCTTGCATTTGCTTTATAATAATTTGCTCAAGTAAATCCGAGACTAGAGCAATATGGGCTAACACTTCAGAATTGGTGAGGGGCAAAGATTCTTCATCAACCTAATGCAACTTCTGACTTAAGACATCAGCTACCACATTAGCTTTTTCTAGGGTGATAATGAACTTCTAAATTGTAATCTTTGATTAACTCGAGCCACCTCCGTTGCCTCATATTCAACTTGGATTGAGTGAAAATATATTTGAGGCTCTTGTGATCCGTAATAATGTGTACTTTATTTCCCAACAGGTAATGTCTCCAAATTTTTAGAGCGTGCACAACTACAGCCAGCTCTAAATCATGGGTGGGATAATTCAACTCGTGCTTTTTCAGCTGACGTGAAGCATAAGTTATTACACGTCCATCTTACATAAGCAGGCAACCCAATCTAGTCCTAGAGGCATCACAACACACATCAAATGGCCTATCAATATCTGGTTGGGCAAGAACAGGAGCAGAGGTAAGAAACTTCTTCAGGGCTTGGAAGGCTTCTTCACAAGCCGGACTCCATACAAACTTGACATCCTTCTAGAGCAACCTGGTCATTGGTTGAGCTACTTTGGAAAACTTAGGGATGAAACACTGATAATAACCAGCAAGACCAAGGAACTAACGAATCTGATGCACGGACTTTAGAGATTTCCAAATTAACACATCCGCACCTTGCCAGGATCCATAGAGATGCCTTTAGGTGTCAGGACATGTCCCAAAACTGCACTCAATCCTACCAAAACTCACACTTGCTGAATTTGGCATACAACTTGTGTCCCGCAATCAGGTCAGGACTATGCGAAGATGTTGTGCATGTTCTTCATTGTTCTTGGAATACATCAAAATATCATCAATGAACACCACTACAAACTTATCCAATTATGGCATGAAGACTAAGTTCATGAGGTACATGAAGAATGCAGGAGCATTGGTGAGACCAAAAGACATGACTAGGTATTCATAGAGTCCATACCTAGTAGAGAAAGTTGTCTTTGGTACATCTTGCGACCGGATCTTAATTTGGTGATACCAGAACAAAGATTAATCTTTGAAAACACCTTGGCACTAGCCAACTGATCGAACAAAGTATAAATACAAGGTAAAGGATACTTGTTATAAATGGTTACCATGTTGAGAGGGCGATAATGCACTCACATCCGAAGAGTGTCGTCCTTCTTTCTTCACAAAAATAGCTGGACAACCCCATAGCGAAGAACTAGGACAAATGAATCCCGTCTTCAACAATTCCTCTAACTGTTTCTTCATCTCAGCCAATTCTTTTGGAGCCATGCGGTAAGGACGTCGTGAAATAGGAGCAGTACCAGGTTCTAACTCAATGGAAAACTCCACATCCCTATCCGGTGATAACCCCTGTAGATCTTTAAAAAAGACATCTAGAAACTCACAAACCATAGGAATGGAGACAAGATCAGGAGAAATTTCAGCATGAGCAACAACTGGCAGGGTGGGGACTAAAGGCATAAGGAGAGACATTCTATCCTCAGAAGAAGGAAACTTCAACTCAACAATTCTCTATCTACGGTTCAGGACAACCCCATAATTTTTCAACCAGTTCATTCCCAGAATTGCATCTATGCCTTGCCAGGCAGCACCATGAACTGGAGACAATAAGAGTGAGTGGCTAGCACTAGTCTCACTATGTCCGTCTAAGTTTTAACACACAATTGCGTACCTGAGGTTTTGATTCTATAGGCAATAGGAATAGCTATAGTAGACATATTGTGCCTTTGTGAAAACCCCATACTGATGAATGAATGTGATGAACCAAAATCAAATAACACATATGCTGGTAATCAATGGTAAACATACTAGCCATCATAGGCTCTCCCTACGGGATCTCCTCAGCCTCAGTGAAGTTAACCTATCCTGAGCGGCTCACGGGCACCTTCTTCCTGATGATAGTCCTCTTAACCAAACGAGAGTTGGCCGAAGGCTGAGAAGACTGAGTAAGCTGGTTCTAGGCACTCACGAGCATAGTCGCCTTCCTTGCCACACTTGAAACAAGCACCCAACTTGTTCCCCTATCCCTGATGAGGTGGAACATGCTATCCCTGAGGCTACTGCACTTGCTAAGTAGGTGCACGGTATTGAGTGGGAGGTGCCTGGTGAGTCTACTAAGTCTGGCGGGATGACTGTCCACCCAAGAGTGATAGGACGCCCTCCTCACAACCTATACCCTCTGTGACTATGGGTGACTAGAAGACTCAGTGACCACCCTCTTGCGCTTCCACTCAGCTTGAGAGTCATGCTGAAGTCCCTCTATAGCAATGACAGCATTCATCAAAGCACCAAAGGTCTGATAGCCCCCTATATATAGCTTCTCTTGCAAGATGCAAGAAAGACCACGATTGAAACGGTCCATCTTCTTCTCATCAGTATCCACATGAGTCCCAGCATACTGTGCAAGGTGGTTGAACTTGTTCACATATTCCATCACAGTCATGTTTCCTTGCTTCAGCTCCAGAAACTCGGACAACTTCCTATTTAGCAAACTAGCAGGAATATAGTACTAACGAAAAGTAGTGGTAAACTCCCACCAAGTCACATGGTGGTCCACAGGCTGCATGGTGTTGAAATTGTCCCACCAAGCACTAGTAGATCCCAGAAGCTGTTGTGAGGCAAATCGCACCTTCTGCTCATCCGTCACATTGAGCAGCTGAAACTTTTGCTCCATAATATGAAGCCAATGCTCCTCGTCTAGAGGCTCCACAGTTAGCATGAACGTGGGCGGGTCTGTCCCCAAGAAGTTCTGATAGGAACAGGGCCTCTCCGGACTATGGGCACCAGCCTCGTTCCTGCCATTGCCACTGGGGCCTCCATAGGCGAAGCCACCAATAGCCCATGCCAGCATCTCTAAGGCACGGGCTGACTCACGATAGGTAGTCAACATCTTGGCCATCATCTCTGCATGAGTCATCGGAGGCGGTGGTGGTGGCGGAGGAGGAAGACCAAGGAGTGGGGCCTCGTGGCTCTCCCCGTTAGCATTGTCATGATCATCACCACGACCATTTTTGCCCTGGTCTTCACCAAGACCACGGCCTGTCCTAGCACTGGTGCTCCTACGACCAGACCTCAGGTTCATTTGTAAACAGATAGGAACCCACTGTTAGGGACTAGGCCTCCATACTTAGAAACAAACGGCTAGAGAGATGATAAGGCCCAATAAATGGTTACAAGCGAGAACTTTTCCTTAAGAGTTAAAGCATTTCTCTTTATTTGTTATCCTATCAATTTACTATCCAAAATTATACATGTGGGGGAGTTTAGTTTAAGCAAGATTCTC
Organism: Miscanthus lutarioriparius; assembly: GCA_904845875.1. NCBI lineage: Eukaryota > Viridiplantae > Streptophyta > Magnoliopsida > Poales > Poaceae > Miscanthus > Miscanthus lutarioriparius. The sequence goes on along the minus strand of CAJGYO010000007.1, from coordinate 55,996,410 downwards.
CTTTCATGATGCATGGATCGACCTATTCGTTCGCTCAAGCCGGAATATAGCGGCATTCGCATATAATTTTTGGCACAGCGCACACTCACTTCCCATACACTAAATGATTCTTACACAGTGTAAGTTAGTGTACCTATAGAAGATTGATTAGATAAAACCGGTGACGCTATCCTAGATAGACCATATTGTTAGGGCTTATACTTACTTACGTAATTTATCGCATCCTACTTTTCGCAAAGCTTTTATTGGTCAAATTTTAGGTTTTGAAAAGAGTTTTTTAACTCATAGACTCATTATTGGCTTTGATACCACTTGTGGCAGAACTGCCCAAAATAACACGCTTTCGAATGCGCTCATCTTCCACTAGACACTAAGCACCCTGAAAGTTAGCTACATCGGATAGTTTCGTCGAGCACAACCCAAGGGAGAACTCGAATCATTCCACATTTTACCTCCAATAATGAGTACAAGCTTACAATACTTATTCCATTTCATACAACAAGAGTTCTTAGAAATTATTTATTACAATACTAGGGTTCAAAGTAAGATAATTAAACAGCGGAATGAAAATAAACATCTAGCAGAAACAATATAAGGATCCGTCTATGCCCACCAGAAGAATCCTCCAGACAAGAGCTACTCCTCAAGCTGCACCTGCAGCAGGGTAAAATAAACACTAAGTAGACAATGTACTCACAAAACTTATCCGAGTAGTGAGAATAGTTTCTCGACACTAAGGGGTATGATAGGCAATATGGGTTTACTGTTTTCTTTTTGTTTGCGAAAAGCATTACTAGAAGTACCTACTTAATATCAATTTTAATTAGTATTCATAATTACTTCATTAGCTAACCATTCTAGATAAAGCACCTATTCTATTTTTAAGCAAAGGTTGAGCAATCAGAACCAATTTTTCATCTTTCATATTCCAGTTCTTACTATGGTGCTAGACTGTAGCCAAGTCGTACCGTCTCACGAAAACAACGATTTGTGAACCAATGTATCCCAGCTGGGTACCTCGAAACACACGCCCCATTTGTGCCCCAGGCACAAACAAGACTAACCCATTCTACTCCTATCACGGGGTTCAGGTCCTCGTTCAAACTTGGACTCCAAGCCCCCACACTTGAGATCCGGTCTCAATATGGTGCTTAGACCTCGACCTTTCCCTGCCTCCAATCAGTCGGTCCGAAAAGAGATGGAACCCACGATAAGAGCGTAATGAGCCTTCCCGCTCCCATAAGCAAGTATGTGCTCAGGATAATAAGTCTGTGACTTGACTACCATCCACAGCAATGGATGGTCCTTAATTGACACAGATAGGGAAAACAATGTAACCAAGCTAAGCCCCGTGGCCGCGGTCTCCATTTTTCCTTTCATCATTTTATCATGAGAGTAATTATAATAATCACCTATTGTGAGTAACGGTAGGTTACTCACGCTACCGAAAACCTAAGCATAGCAGCTACTAGAACCTACACTAGTAAGACTTATAGGATACATATATCTATGCATATGGTTTCCATAAATTTCCTGTAACGTAAATGCACATCACATATATACTTATAGTGATTATCAAAAATAAGGGTTATGCACCGGCGCTTGCCTTGGGCAGGCACGATGTTAGCCGAGTTAGTCGGTGGTGGCTCCAGGACCTCCTCCTGCACGAGAATCTCCTCCTCGTACTTCTTGATGATCTCCTCGAACTCGTGATAGTCTATGGTCACTATCTCCACCAACTCGTTCTCTACATGCATGAGATGATGATGCAACACTTAGCATTTAGGCAACAACAACTCTTAAAATAAGAATATGCATACTAAGCTATTAAGCTAGCTCTAATGACTAAGATACCAAGCTAACTATCATTTTCATCAAACAAGGTGTTGGGTTCAACTAACAAACCCTTAGCTTGGTAAATTAAGAATATATCTTTATTTCTAATAGTGATTTAATGCATGTTGAAACAAAGAGCATTTAAATACCCTAATGCTTAGTCTATTCTAAGGCTACAAAAATTACAGTGAGCACATAATATTACAATAAAACTACCATAAAAATTTCAGGACTAAAACTATCACCCATTCACCACAAAAAATCCTACAATAATCAACTTAATAATATTAAGCATTTTCATACTATTTAATAGCTCCTAGTGTCAACACATATAAACATGAACTAAATACACTGATAGATAGAGCACAATTTTAGGAACCTAATAAAATTTGTTTCACAATTTTTGGATACCTACATGATTTTATATGATTTACTAAAGATCAGCCCAAAAATGAAATTAGAAAACTATTTCTAATTCCTTAGGAAAAGAAAAATGAAATCTCCAGTATGGGCCTACACACACGACGGCCCATGCATACAGCAATGCAACACAAGACGTGAGCGTGGCGGCTGGGCGGCCCATGGATCGCCCACGCGAGGCCGGCTCTGCAATGCGAGACGCCCCTGATGGGGAATCCCAGCGTTGGCGTTTATGCAAAAGAGGGCTCGAACTTCTTTCAAATCACAACTAAGTACTAACACTATTTCCCCCTCTCACAGGCCTTCTCACTTAACCCCCCGACCTTTCCCTAATTCACCCACGAGCACCCCCAACAACTCAGCGCACGGCGGCGCGGTGGGCGGTGGCACAGCGCGGCTGTGCCAGCCACCTGGGGCTCGTGCCGGCCCATCAGTCGAGCCGACCTTCAACTATGGTCCAACCACCTACGCCGAGCAGCAATAAGGGGCGGCGGGATGCGCTGGAGCGAGCTGCAGCGATGCGCTACCATCCGCGATGGCGACACACCCATTCCGGTGAGCTAGGGCTGCTATGTACCCAACTAGCTAGCGTGTGAGCATTAGGAGGCTACCGTGGGCTAGGAAGAGGTGATGGTTGGAGTGGAGGATGGCGGAGGAGGGGTGGCCACGTGTGGGTGAGCCATGCGGTGGCGTGGTCACGTCAGTGGCGATGGGGAGGCGGTAGTGGTTCCGCTGACATGCGTAAGGTGGAGAGGGAGGGAAGGCAAGGCTAGTAGTGTAGGTGAATTGGATTGGGGCGGACAGTAAGGGGGTTGCCCTCATCCGTGACGGACGCGGCCTTGTTGGCATGGCAGCGGGAAAAGCACCAAATTGGAGCTTGGCAATGCCTTCTTCATGGCTGGGTTGGGTTGGGTAGCTAGAGAACTCACTGGTGGGTCTGTAGACAGGCGGAATTGATTGGAGATGACCTCTCATTGTCTATCGTGCTGGCGCGGCTCCGAGGGCGGCAGCAGAGAGAGAGATAGGGTGCAACAGGTGGGCTTAGCTGGGGCTTGCCTTGGTGGGAAGTGGTTGGTGGGCTTAGGTACGGACAAAGCGTCCACAACCGGCATGGCCCGCGCGGCCACAGTGCCATAAATGGCATGGCGACGGTGAGCTCGACCACATGCGCGCGACATCTAACTGGGCTAGCAGCAGGGTAAGGGTACAGCGGACAGGCACGGACTCAATGACGATGCGATGGCAGTGGCAGCGGCTACATCACGACACGAGGCGGTCGGTCGGTAATGCGGCAGGTATGGGCGAGGTAGGCGGTCAAGGCCGATCGGCCGTCTGGCGGCAAATGACTCCCAGCGACGAGAGCCGATGGTGGCGGCAGACAGAAGTAGTCGTAGCCCGGCCACACGCGTCGATCTGCGATGCACGCAGCGAGCGAGCAGCGTGGTGACGTCGCGCCCGCGAGGCGTGGTGACCGCGCTCACCCGATGAACTGACCCGAGAACGTGTTGTTGAAGAAATTTAAAGCGCCTATTACAACTAAACGGTTGCTTCTGGACCTAAACCATCTTTACCATGCTCAAATTGGCATATGAGGCTACCGAGCCGAGCTAAAACATGACACCTTTCCTTTACCCGATTTCAAAAAATAAATTCCTGAACATTGCATTGTCTTGCTGCCTATGAACTTGAAAATATTCTAAGTCTTTGAGCTGAACTTCATTCCAAGTTGCATTTCTAGGCTATTAGAAACATTAGCTAGCAAGGTTAATTTTCAATAGCAAGGATTTCATTGTCATCTACAAAGTTCATATTCCAAACTTTATTTAAGTGCCATATAGATGTTCTATTGTATTTTTGTTCAATAAAATTTGGTTTAAAACCCTACTTGATAATTACATGAGTTATGGATGTTCTATTGTATTTTTGTTCAATAAAATTTGGTTTAAAACCCTACTTGATAATTACATGAGTTATGGAATAGCTTCTCGTTTAGCATTTTTATTGATCATTTTAGGTTGCAATACTTCATCTATTCATTCCATCACATGCATTATCACGTAAACATGATGCTCATGACATGATTTGGTAATTTGTTTAGGGCGTAATACCAAGGGTATTACATGCACCAACAACAAACAGTAGTTCCACTTGTGTCTAGTGTATTTTGTCTGTCAGTGGCTCAATCTCTCTACCATAAGCAGCCCTGAACCTATTCACCGAGTAGTACTCATGCACAAATTGTTCAAGGTCAACTTCCCGCTCCCTGGTTACAAAGGCCAATGCATGTTGACATGGCTTACCATTATGCTGCCATTCAAGGCAAGTACAAGTCCTTTGATTTAACTTCACAATATGCCTCTCAACTCTTCTGCTATAGTCCCAGACCTCTACACTCCAATTAGCACCTGGTACAATTTTTATGTGCCCCAAACCTCTAGTATTTGCCTTTAGCTGAACCATGATAGTATTTTCAAGTGCACCAATCTTTGGATCATCTCTAAGGATACTCATAGCCTTGTTAGCTACCCACTTCCGAGACAGAGTTTTAGTTTTCGACCTCATGGTAGAAACACATGTATGGCGATCAACCAAAACTGTCACCTGCAAAACACACAATTAATGAGAATCATATTAATTTACACAAAAATTAGAATTAATAATAAAAAACAAATCAATTTATTTACCTCTACAGTGCCTTGGCCTTTATGTTTGGTGCCATTTATTCTCCAAGAGCAATCATCGCCGGACCTGCAATATGCCCTATATCTTGTCTTACATGACTTGTTTGTTCCTAGATCAAACTCCTTATTGATGGCAAATTGTCGCACTGTCATCTTAAACTCCTCCAATGTTGGGTAGATTGTGCCAATATCTATTGGGGGTTGTTCTTATCATATGAAATCACTATCTCACTTAGTACGACATCACTAGTAGGAATGGCAGCACCATCATTATCAACACCAAGCTCGTTACCAACACCCTGTTCATTCATTTGGCCTTGATCAACGTGTGTCTCCTCTTCTCTAAAGCCTAAAAGATCAGACATCTGATTTTCACTCAAAAGTGCAATTTGATCTTCGTCATCATGAGTCTCCATTGTCTGTAAGCTATCCCAATCAACTCTTGCTGTATTTTCCACAGGCTCTAGTTCGGACCTAACATAAATAATTAACGGCTCAAATAACACAAATAATTAAAGAGCATACTGAACAGAAATAATAACACAAATAGTTAACAGCACAAATAATTAACCGCACAAAATAATTAACATAAAAAAATAATGGCACACAATAATTAGCATAAATAATTAACGGCACAAATAATTAACAACTATCACTATCAACACGATTGCGAGTATACTGAACACAAACAAAAACACAAATGATTAAGAGCATCACCTGAACGACAACTCAACTACAGGAAGATTATACTCTACTGCTCGAGGAGGAGTAGGCAGCAACGACCTCGCCAGGGCAACTGGACATGGTGTTGGGCTCGGCCAGGCCACAAGCGGGAGCGACCTGGTCGTCCATGCCCGGCGTGCCCAGGCTCTGGGCGATCGGCGCGGCCATGCCCTCTACGGCCGTGGTCGGGCCATCGGCGGCCACGACCTGGTTGGGCGGCTGGCCATCAGGTCCGGCGGCTTCCATGAAGGCCGGTGCGTTTAGGGCAAGCGTCACGACCGGCGGCGGCACGAACCGTCGGGCGGAAACAAAACGTGGCCCCGTTCGGCTGGCAGAATTTTAGCTGAAACTGGCTGAAAAATACTGTTCTGGCTGAATTATTGTGACAGAAAAACACTGTTGCGGCTGAAAAAAGAAGTCGAACAAGCCGAATATGGGATAAGCCGAACGTATCCATGCACGCAGGGAAAGGCTGAAGGGGAGGTGCCAGATACAGGTATACATACTACGAAACATATAAAAAACATTTAATGTCATGACGAGGAGGGTTATTTTTACTAGGTCGTCGATTAGTCCTAAAATTGCGAAACGCGGTGATCGGAGTCGCAAATATACAATATTCTGGAACTCTCCACGGCGGAGACGACGACAGCGCGCAGGTCTCGCAGCTGGCGAGGCGAGTCCTGCTCCGTGGCCTCCTTTTCACCCTCGCCCTGGCAGCTCCGTCACTTCGCTAGGCGCTGCGCGATTTCTACCAGCACTCTCTCCGCCGCAACAGAAGGGCCCCGCTTCTATCTCCGACGCCCGAGGGATCACCTCCTCCGTCGCGTTTCTGCCTCCAACTCCCGCGGGATCCTGGCCTCCGCCGCGCTTCTGCCTCCAACGGCCCCATCTTCAAGTCCGGGGCCGATGATGGGTGGGGCGACGCACGCGCCCAGGACTAAGCAACGATTCGAACTGCCTCGTGACAACTTTTCGGAACATCAGCGATAAGTTAACTATTTCGCATCAGGAAGAATGCGTTATACCCTGCTCAATCTTTCGCATAAAATCGGATTCTGTCACCGGACTAGCCTTTTTTGCAGGAGTCCCCAAGGACCGGTTGAATCAGTATGCTGCTTTTATTTCAGGAGTGCCAAGTGCCAGCCAATCACCAGTCTTTTTGAGGTGTTTCTGGTTGGGATGGATTGCTTGTGGTAGCGGGACGCTTTTTTCAAAATCTCAGCTCTATCCAACTCGTTTTGATGGGTTTTGATATTTCAGAGACACTCAGATTGCCTGCTGTGTTGTTTCTGAAACTTTGATTTTCAAAAGTAGCATCCGGTCTGCAGTACCTTGGTTCTTGTCTCTATAGCTAGTCATCCTGGGGTGGCATTTTCAGTACAATATTTTTTCGGACTGCCTACAATAGCAACAACAGGTAAGATGGCTTCAGAGTAAGTGCACAATCCCGAACTATGTAATTCCTCAGGTTGGTGACAAGTCCCTTTCAAGACACAGAAGTTAATCACTTAAATAGGCGCTGCATATTTTCTTTTGGGTCAGCAGCAAGCTCTTTCACTCCTTTTCGGTTTAGGACCTGTTTTCTCTGTTTTCAGTCAGTGCAAAGTCTCTATGTATTCCTTTCGTTTGTCAGGTCTGAACTTGTGTTATAATATTGCTCCCTGCAATAGTAGCTAGCCGCACCAGCGTCCAAAGATAACTTTTTTCGGGAACGTGCATGGCATGTGTTTCATTAAGACCTTTTAGAAAGGTTATACGTCCTCATCACATCACGGCGAGATACCATTAATGATGGGGGTTGAACACAAACAAAAGGCACCGTTAGGCGGTGGAACACACTGTTGTGACTAACTAAGAAACTAAATGTGCGATAGAAGAGCTTGCTCTGCGCTGCCGTCTAGGCGACAACCACGAAGCGACGGAGAGCCATCCCGTGCTCAGGACGGCCGCGGCGCCGCCCGCCCCCTGCAGACACCAGCCTTGGGGAAGAGCTCCCACATTGCTGCGCGTTTGGAGGAAGACAAAGGCTCTGCAAACGTCTCGTGGAACCGCTCCGCAATGGACGCGTCAGGCGTTGCCGGTGATGTCCGTGGTGCGCATGCCGAGGAAGGCCGCCACTTGTTGAGCATCACCCGCTTGGCCTGCTTCTCCGGCTGTGGGTCACGGTAGACGGATTTGGCTGGGAGTCTGTCGCTGCGCAGTGGCACCAGAGCTTCATCACGCGCGCAAGACACGGAGGCGCGGCGGGGACTGAAGCAGCGACTCCTTGAGCGGCAACTTGAGGCTAGCGATGATGTCCTGGACTGAATTGGGTCGGACTGTGGAAGATCCTGCAACAGACGGGCAACAGTTGGTTGGCGAGTTAAGAGCAGGCCCCTCGTCGTGGGCTTCCAAGGTGTCCCCGACGGTAGGCTGTGCAGGCTCCTCGTTGTGGGTTTCAAAGTGTAGGCTCCCGACGGTAGGCTGGAAAGGAAGAAGTTGGTCCAGCCCATCTCTAGAAACGTTGTCACCCTCGCTGGGATGGCAGAGGCCAACTGAACCAGCCAACCCTCCGCGAACAACGGGCAGAACCGCAGGCCATGCAGTGAGCTCATGCTCGTCAGACACCAACCCCGACGCCCAGGACGTCTGCGGATCGGCGCTTTGCGGCGACATTTCCGGCTCCATGACCAAAAGCGGCTGCTCAGTTGCCACTAGGCATGGTGAAGAGCACTCGGGGCCCTCCGTGTCAGCGACATGAAGCATTGGGTCCATCCTGGGAGTCGGCAGTTCCGGTTGCGAGAGGATTCGAAATTCGAAATCCTGGGATGCCTCGGTCGACTGGGAGGTGGAAGACGACACCGTACCTGACGTGCGTGGTCCAGATGACCAAGTACCGTGACCAGGTTGGACTGGGCAGGGAATCTTGGCAACAATGACAGGTGGCGCTTGCTGGAACGTCGGACCCCACCCAGGCCCAAGCTGCGGGTCGGGCGCGTCACCGGAGTCATGGCCGTCGCCGGCGTTGCCGAACTGGTGTTGACGCGGCCATGGCCCTGATATGCCTCGGTTTCCCCTGGTGACAACGTTGGTGATGGAGCGGGCTCCCCCCATCTGTGCCTGATGCCTGACGATGCGGTGAACGACCGCATCTGCAAGCTCTCGCATGGTGCTCTGTGCTTCTGCAGATTAGGTAGCGCAAAGGGAAGCGGCACTGGGAGGCGACATGCCCCTCGGCGAGGCAGTTGAAGCAGAGGCCTACCAGAGCCGGGGGGACTGGACGGTGCCAGCGTGGAGGTGGGCGCCCGCGTCTGCGACAGTGACGGCGTTGATTCTGCATGTGCGGCAGTACCTTCTGCCAGCCATTAGCGTCCGGTGCTGAGGCCCTGCGCCATGGGCCCAGCCGGTGGTGCACCGGGATCTGCCCGGCGGAACCCTGCTCCCCAGGCGCAGCCCGTGAAGGCCCCGCGGTGTGGCGGGCCGTGTTCGCGACGTCCTCAGGAGGGTTCTCCATGGCGGGGGCGGCCGGGATCCACTTGGCGGCACCTTGCTCCCCAGCCGGAAGCGCTGCAGCATCCCGCATGCGACGATGGCGTAGGCGGCGGCGTCTTGGTGCCTAGCCCGTACCCGCGGCCCATGACCCGGCGGCGCGGGGGGCCGGATGTGCAACGTCCTCGGGAGGGTTCTCCTTGATGGGTGCGGCCGAGAGGGCCCGCCGAGCGGCCTCCAGGTACCGAGCGGGGGAACGCTCGCCATCGGATTCGTCGGAGAGGAAACAGGAGTCCTCCATCCAATGCCAGCTCTTAGACCTGCTGTTGGAGCAGGGGAAGAATGGGGCAGCATCTGGGGAGAGCGAGGCCGGGGACTTAGCAGCGGCAACTAAGGCAGGAGGTTGGGAGGTGGCTGCCGGCGCTGGAGTGGCTTTCGCTAGGCTGTCTGTGATGGGGGAAACAGGGAGGAGGCGGGGTGGACGACGAGGGAGAGGAGGGGGACGCCGCCGGCGCCGGTTCGGAGGCCGGCAGCGGCGGTGACGGAGAGGGGGCAGCCCATCCGGTGGCGCACGAACCAACCGGATCTAGGGAGGAGACACGGCCCGCTGGGACTGGGGCGCGGTTGGAGGCAGCGGCGGAGGCGGGGCTAGAGGAAGGCGCGGTGGAGGAGGGAAGGGGAGGGGAGGTGAAAGGAGCCGCCGGCCCGGGGACGGCTCCCAACAGCGGCAGCGGCGAAGGGTAGGTGACGGCCGCCAGGGGCGCTAGTGGTTAACTGACCCCACCGTCGGTTTTCGCTAGCTGCGCCGTCTACGGCGTGAGCTGGTGGGTGCTGTCGATCAGTTGATGCTGCGGCTGTGCGGCTTATCTCATTTCGCTTGTGATAGCTGTCGAATTTTTGTTAGCGTCCAAAGATAACAAAAAATACACAAATACTATCTCTTCTTACCTCTCCCAAAAAGGTCATAAACTCCTCGCCGCGCTTTGCTCTTACTTAAGCCTGTCTTCGATACGATTACAGTATCAGTGGCACTTTCAAAATTCTTGACCTCGTCAATTTTTTGTTTGTGCAAACTTGCTTTCATATTCCACAATATAAGCTCATCGCTGTTTCAACTTTCAATCGTTCAGTTTGCTTAGTCTTCATCTAACCTTGCAGGATTAACAAGGGGTCAGTAATTTATTCTCCTTTAATGCTCCGAAATTTCTATCCTCAACATTGAGCTAGACGGGCATGAGTAAGATTTTTCTAATCTCATTGTTGTTAGACTTTGGGGCTATAAGGTGCGTAGGAACTTGTGACACCTCAGAGGGATTGAATTAGACAACTTAAAATTCTACCTCTAAGTATGGCCTCTAATTCCACCTAGTCAAAATCTATGCAAGATAGTAATCTATCCAAATGTGCAACTATGGTTTTGCTAAGTATGTTGTTTTCTCTACTGCAAAAGAGTTATGTAACATATGTTCTAATCCTATCAACTAGCCTATCACTAAGCTAGAAAAGTAAGCACACAATCAAGGTAAGCAATATAAATACAGAAGTTAAAAATGAGGTAGAGATGCAAACTCCCGTCGACGACTTCGCTATTTTAACCGAGGTATCGAGAAACGCTCAAGCTTTCTCCTAGTCCTCATTTGAGCCCCTCGCAAGGAATCACTAGCAAGGTCCAAGCTCCCTGTTGGGTAACTCTGTGGATAGCCCCGAGCCTTTCCCACGCATAAGTGGGTCTTCGGTGTGCCTTCTAGCAAGCCTCTCCTGGACCGCTCCCCACCGTCTTCACTATCAAGCTTCGGCCGAACCGCCACGGGCCATGTTCCCTTCGGTACATAGTGGTGGCCACACAAACAAGCACGGTTGGTGTGGTCTCGCAAGACTAGATGCCCCGCCGAGTACAAGCACGGTGCGTGCAAGCACCTTTGGATGAGAGATATGAAAGCCTCACTAGCAACTAGACCTAAGTCTAGAGCAAGTGCATATGAGCATGGTCTAACTAACCTAAGCACTTCGCAAAAGTCCTACGCTATAATCACCAAGTGATCTTTAAGCCCAATGCATGTGGAGAGCACAAATGTGGTGCAGGAACACCCCTCTACCTTTTCCTTGTTCCCTCACACCTCAAATGCCCTGTTGGGACACATATATATATAGCCCCATTGCACATATAGCCGTTGGAGGCCAATTTGTAGCTTTCTGTAGAGGACCGGACGCTCCTATGGTAGCACTGGATGCGTCCGGTCATGCCACGTCGACTAGCCGTTGGGGAACTAGCCGTTTCACTTGTTTTCTGTGAGCACCGGACACACTTGTGAGGAAAGGACGCTTGGGACCAGACTCGACGCTGCTACTGTACACTTGGGGCTGATTTTGTGAGCACCGGACACACCTGATTGGACTCTCCTATGGTGACCGGACGTTCAGGATCGGACGCGTCCTGCTGCTGCATTTTCAGCATGTCGGGCCTTTCGTATTTTGGGCATAACTTTTAGCTCCAAACTCCGATTTTGATAATCTTGGACTTTTCGAAAAGCTAATGAAAAGATCTACAACTTTGAGCTGGTTTTATGCCAATTTGAGCATATCCAAGATCATGAGACAATTCCAATTCATCCACATCTTTTTCTCGGCTTCGGTGTCTTCAATTTTGCTCGAGTCTTGGTCCAGGCTTCTTAATCTTTGCGTCTTGGACTCCTAGCTTCACCTCTAGATTGATCACACAACCTCTAGTGTCTTCCTTTGAGTGTTGATCAATTCTTCATGTTCCACTCTCAGTCCAAATCCGCTATGCAACCTATTGGACTACAAATCATATACTTGCAAGCACATTAGTCCAACTTGGTCATGTTGTTCATCAAACACCAAAATCCAAAGTAAATGGGCCTAGGGTCCATTTTCCTTATAATCTCCCCTTTTTTGGTGATTGATGACAACATGACCAAAGCAAGCAAATAATAATAGATGCAAAAATTTAAATACTATCTACTTGCTAGGATACAATGCAAAGGCAAGTTTATTTGATGCTAAACGATGACACTTGTAAAAATCTTTGGAAACTTATCTTGCCCTTGCAAATGTCCCCAAGTGACATTATGGACTTAAGCCTCCCCTAACTCCATAATCTACTATTCTTCCTTTCTCGGACCATTCCCAATTAGGGTTCTCCCCTTTGGTCTATGTGTTGGGTTTGCTTTTGGTACTACAAATTCTCCCCCTTTAGAATCAAACACCGAAAAGGAAGACATTAGTAGCAAAAGGAGGGGGGGGGTAAATTTTGTGAGCCTTTGTATGTGGAGTGGAAATGATCACAAAACTTGACTCTCACATTACATAGACTAAGCTCCCCCTAAATATATGCATACATATGATGGAGGGTGAAGTATATGCATAATTGGCAATTTAATGCACGAGGGAGTTTAATCTATATAATGCATGGATAAAGCTTATAAAAACCAAATTGAAGTCAACATAATGATAATCGTTTAGGAGTACCACATGTAGAAACCAATTTGAGAGACACCACTTGAAATGGGTGATGGTCATTTGAAGCATGATGCTTATCTCCGGGGACACCATTTTCCTTGCAATGAGACTACTACACACATGATAATCTTGGAAATAATGTTAGTCTCAAAGCATCCAACTTGTAGAGTAACCTCCCCATAAATTTGTGCACACAAGCATAGAATACTTGTAGGAGACATGCACATTGACTTTTAAGATAAAAAATACCACTTGAAAGATGACATCACATGACTGTGAGGATCATTTTCAAAAATGATATTTGGGGAAAGTATCTATAATTTGGACTTTGGCACATATTAGATAAACAATTGTAAACACAAGCTATGTGCCGTGCACCTAAACAATTTAAACCATGTAGGTTTGCTCCAAGGGTTAAAAGTGAAACCGGGCAAGCCTACCATATGATTTACCTAGTGTATGCATGACAAAAGATCAAACATGCAAATGCAAACCTAGGCATAAAAGGAACTAGATGCTAGTTGAAATTGCAAAAATTAAATCTAGTTACCTAACATGGGAAGGGAATTTGGGTCCAAAATATACACTACCCACTTGGCAATTATCTTGTGCATCATGATGCATCCCATGAAATACACCCACACTTTGTCAAGTCTCAAAATTCCCCGAAGTCCATTTGACTTCTCACTTCCCCTTTGGGATCCAAACCTTCTTGGTGCTTTTCATGGATGAAATAATTTCCTTTTGCACCCAAATAAGTTTGGCCTCTTTGTTAGCTTGCTTGTTCACCTTGATGGCCACCACCTTGTCATTCTTCTTCTTCTTCAAGAGATAAGGTGTGGAGGCCTTCTTGTTCACCTTGTTGGTGTGTTGGAGAGCTTGCTTGTTTGCTTTTTGTGTTTTCTCTTTCTTTGCTCCTCCCCTATTCTTCACCATGCACTCATAGGACTTGTGGCCTTCCTTGTGGCACACGTAGCAAACCATGGTTTTTCCTTCATCAAGCTTCTTCACTCTCTTGATGGTGTTATCTTGATGTAGTTGGGTTTGCTCCATCTTGCCTTTAGCTTGAGGCAAGTCCTTGGTGAGGCGAGCCACTTCTTGCTTGAGTTGCTCATTCTCCATTGCAACCTCTTGTGTGCATATTTCTACAACAACTTTCTCAAAACAAACTTGGTCGCAAGAGGGTGAGTCCAAACACAAATCATTGCAAGAAGTAGAGGCATCCTTTTTAGGCATGTCAAAGATTGAACTTTTCTTTTTAGATGACTCGGTGGGGGTTGTACCGATGGCTTCAAGATTAGCAACTTTATTAGTTAACTCATCACAATGTTTGCACATTATTTCCATTTTAGCAAGCAAACTAATAAGATCCTAACATATGGGTATGTTAAGCCTCGGGATCAAGGGTTCCCGACCGAGAGACCCCTTGATCGACCCTTCTAGGATCGCTTGGCGGCAATACCCATCAGGTATGCTTGCGCGTACCCTCAGGCCAAAGAGACGGGCCGAGCCTGATCGCAACTGCCACCGTCGTTCGGGGCTCGAGGGCTCGACCGAGCCTTAGGCTATCGATCAACGAGAGCTTGGACCCAATCTTTAGCCTCCTCTTGGCCTTAGGCGCTAGCCAAGGCCCAGGCACAAGAAGACACGACCCGAGCCACCAAGGCTCGGGGGCTCCCCGGCGCTGCCCGTTGGGCGTGGCTCTATCAACTGCTCCCCTGACAGGGTCATGCATGGGGCGTGAGACAAGAAGACAAGTTCCTCTGCGGCCTCCAAGGGCATGGGGGCTCCCGGGCCCGCACGTTACCCCCTCAAGCCGGCCCCTTTCGCCACCAAGAAACCTCAAGAAGGCGCACCTGGGGGAGACCGGTCCAAGCCGACACAGCTTGACACTCAGCGTGTTAGAACAGAGTAGTCGGACAACACCTAGGGCTTCTTTGGCACCATGACATCGCCATGGTCCACAGAGCACCACTGCAAGACTATAACACCTCGGGTGTTTAAATACTAAAATTGCCATGTCATCATATGCATTGCAAGGCATTTGGTCATATTGCAAACTTTGATATGCATTTACCAAAACAAGTTTACATTTATGTTATGAGTGTTGCCTTGTATGGTTTGAATTGAGTTCAAAGTTTGGTTTGGATTTGAAGTTTCAAAAACCCTGGTTTCCAGCGATTAGTTTTGACCCAAAAAACCCCATTTCAAAATCTGAGCATATTTTGGGGTTGAGCCTTAAAGCAAAAATGTAGAGCTTGTTGAGTTGTACAAAGTTTGTTTTTGGAGATTTCAAAGTTGTTTAGAAAAATTTGAAGTAATTTGAAAAGGTGAAATGTACTTAAAGTGTCCCCTTTTGAATTCAAATTTGCATTTCAAAATGTAGACCGAATTTGGGTATGGTTATAAAAGAAAAGTTGTAGAACTTGGATTTTGAACAACTTTTATTTTTGGAGATTTTTGAGTTGTTACATAAATTTGGGAGTAATTTGGATTTTTAAACAAATGGCAATTCTGTAAATATGTTGAACAGTGCTCGCCGCTTAAGCTACACCGCCGGCGACCTTCTGCTTGCTTCCAAGCGCGGTCGTGGCCATCTTCGGCGTCGTGCTGGCGCGGTGAAGGCCGTGGCGTGGCTTCTTCTTGCTTCTGAGCCGCGTTATAAAGTCTGAGCCGCCACCGTTTGTCCCAACCGCTTCGTTGCTCTGCTTTTCCCGACGTCGCCGATCATCTCCGTTGAGCCATCGCCCCGTCGAACGGCCAGCTTTATGCCATCGCAGCAAAGCGCTCAATAGCTTTGCCTACTCCTTGTGCGCCTAGCCAATCAACTGTGGTCACTTGATTTCACCGGGAATCGCCGCTAGCCGCCTTTCATCCTCGCGGCCGGCAACCTCACCGTCGCAAGCGAGTCGTCGTGGCCAGCGCTCTCCGGTGCGTCCTTGTCCTTGCTCGGTGCACCTCTAGCTCCGCCTTGTTCTCGTGATGCTCTATGACCGGTTGATTGCTCATTTTGTACATCACAGTCGCCTGAGCACCGCCGTCGCCGAGGTTGGCTCCGCCGTGGTCGCTGTGAACGTCGACCCACGTCATCGTTGCTTCTCCGGTCTCGCTCTTTGCTCCAACGTGTTCGTGGTGAGCTGCTGAACCTTCCCGTGTCTTTTGTTTACACTCTACCGGTCTCCTATCGACCGGCGTAGTGTCGCTGAGCCACCACGTCCGCCATGGCTGGCGTTGAGCTAGTGTAGAGCTGTAATCGGTGCAAGTAGAGTCATCAGTAGGTGCGCCTAGTCTTGGTAAACGTTTTGGTATCTTGGTCGTCGCCGTTGGACTCATCGTCGGCGAGTTTTTGTCGGTCAGCGCCGTCGCCGTCGTGGTCAAAGCCGAAGGTTGAAGATTACAGGTGGGACCCGAGTGTCAGTGACTCAGCGGTTTGAAAATGATTTTTCCTTTTTCTAAAATGAATGAATAGTGTCTATTTTTGTTATTTTTGTGTAGATTTATTTAGAGCTCCAAAAATTATAAAATTTTTGTGTGGCCTCTTGTGATGTGTATTATTTAGGAAAAATATGAAATGTTGTTTTTCAGTACTTTTTGGATGTGATAAAAATTGCTCAATTAATTAATAAATGAGTTTCCATGATTTTTCTAGGCTTATTTATTTATCCAAAAATTATGAAAATTGTTTTGCCACTTAGTTATCATGTGATGAATATTTACAAAAATTTTGAGCTCAATTGGAACAAGTTGATTTATTTCATAATTTTGAATTAAATAATTAATTGATAAAAGCAAATAGTAACCTTTAATGATTTAGGTTTTGATTGAAATTTTGATTGAGTGATGTCCTTGGGTCATTAGTGGTTAATGATCTTTGGCAATTGATGTATGTATTACGAAATAGGTTTAGTTAGTTTGACTTGTAACTGTACCGCGAAGGAAAGTTGTATTCAAGTTGTTAACTTTTGCATCCATCATCGAGCATCATATTTTGTATCTCGCATCATGTTAAACATGGCATTGTTACTACGTGTAGTGAACGAAGGTGATTCCATGGTAGTTAATCCAGTGGTTGAAGAGGTTAATCCGTCTGTTGAGGTCGGGTTGGATATTTGTGATACGACTCCTGAACCGGACTTTTCCGTCAACGAAGGCAAGCCCCGGATACATTTAAACTTAGCTTGTGTTTTACAAATTGATTTCTCTTTTGCTTTTCTTTACTACATTAAGTGATTAGGAGTTAAGTGAAAACCTAATTGGTGCATTACCAACCTTGTTTTCCATATCTACCTTGTTACCAGTTTTACTTCGTAAATACCTAGTTCTGCTTAGCCATGCTTAGAACGATGAAAGTCAGGTGATTACCTGTCACCTGCAAGTTTTAAATGAAACTTTGGTTACTTATGTTATCATGTGATATGGGCATGTGGAGTAAGAAATCTAGACCAGATGGACTCGGTGTGTGTGAGCCACGAGACATGGAGGTCTTGTGAGCGGGTTCTTTCCGCCTGTGTCGATTAAGGCCCGTAACGTTGTTGAATTGCATGAGGTGAGACTTTGTAGTACTAACCACATACTCCGGTAAGCCTTAACTTAGCTATTCTATTACGAGAATGGCTACTCGTGCACTAGGAGTGGAGAGATGGCGGGAATAGCGTGTACCCACGTGGCAATGGGCTGGATTGGTGGAGTACTGTATTCTCGGGTGGCGTGGACCCATTCTTGTTTTAGAGGATCCGAGGGTAGGTTGATATATGTAAGTTGGGGACCTACATATGTCGTGTGGTATGGAATTCCCAGCTAGGTTTTTAATCGGTTCGAATCATCGTTGCTCCTCGGTTATGGAGACTCAACTCACTGTTCATCATCGTAGTATTAATAACTGAAAGTTGAGGCTGGTTTGAGAAAGTGTTGGATACGAAGTTTCATGATCTCAATACGAGTCATGTCAGCTTTGTATATGATCTTATGAAGTTTTAAAAATTGATGTAAAGAATTTTATTAAAAAGCTTTTACGCAAAAGAACTTTGATTATTGCTAAAGCCATACCTTGAATTCCTGAGCCTGCATGCTTAAGTTCTTTCAGTTTTTATTTTCGGTTAAGTCTTGTTGAGTACTTTTGTACTCAAGGTTCGTTGATCCTTGTTGCAGGTGAGGCTCATGAGCAGATCTGTTTTGGATCGTGCTGCATGACTGTTGTTCATTGCGATGACGATAAGTAATGCGTGGCCCTTGGGCAGGGCAATCTTATTTGTGTGTTCTGTAATATGTTATAATGCCACTCCACTACTTTGGTTTGTATTATTTTCCAAACTTAGTTGTATGGTTTGAAACAAATGGTTTGTAAACTATGTTATTGTAAGTCTTCCGCTATATTACTCTGATGTATCTATTTGAATAAACTGTTATAATACTGCAATGACTCTATAATGTGATCCTGCTCAGAAATCATGGATGATTTGGGTTCCCTGAGGACACCCGACGGTCTTCTTAAGTTACTAGGAACATGTGCATGGATGTCAAACGTCGTTGGACAGTGACAGGTGCATGTGGGTCCTATAATTTAGGAGGTTCTGCCACAAAGACCCTCCTAGACTCTGGCACATGTAGACCATAGGCTCAACCCCCCAAACCGCCATGTACCCGACCTATCTCGGTATATAAGGGATAGGTCAGATCGTAAGAGAGGGGGGATGATCGAAAATAGATCATTGGCATCCTTATCATTTTGCCTGGGCACCGAGAGCAGAGCAACCCAAAGAGGGGCACCAAGAGCACCTCCTCTGGTCTGTCATCTTTCTCCTCTCCGACGAGGGGGAAGGCTCCATCGGCATCGAGGCAACCTAAGGATTAGCACTGAGCTATCCCCCTACCAAATCTCTCTCCTTCTCTTGTACACTCTATTGTAACCCCTGACTTTGGGTGCTCTTGAAGGATCATCAGCTGCTGGATGTAGGGCACTGATTGGCCAAAACCAGGATAAACCGCTGCGTCCCCTCTATGATACTTGTTTTCTTGAGTCCACCCGAGCCACCGGAGACACATACTCTGACACCACCTCGAACAACAATGCTTGTCATGGTTCTGACCCTGCGACAACTAGTGCGCCAGGTAGGGGGCAGCATCAAGTGTGATTCAGTCTCTATGGCATCCCCTTCCTCGACGAGTTCTTCATCACGGCCCGTGTCTTCACCCCGGGCCAGGTCCTCAACTTTGGGAGCCCGGCCTATGTCACCGATAGCTATGGCAAGCTCCACCCGCTCAGTAAGGTCATGCCGACAGGCAATGAGCCCTCGATGCCGCCCCTTCGGCCAAGCCCATCGGGATAGGATTTCGAGGTGCGCCCACACCGAATTTGGCATGGATCTGCCGCGAGACAGGGGTGATGCGAGCTTCACCCTGCGTTAGGATTAGGGTTCACCCCCAGGGCAGGGGATGCCTTCGTCTACTATCCCAATTCATCATGGCGCTCGGGTCGCTAGACGTCCATCGCTGGTGACTCGGGAAGCTCTGCATCGTCGTTGGGGAGCCCCGGGCGGCTCCTACCTATGCCTATGGGAAGGTTAGCCGTGGGATGGTCCAACTCTAGCATAGCGCGGGTATGCCCTACAATCTTTGAAGGTGGGCCTACTCCCTAGCTTCCATGACCGCCGATGACCGCCCTACAAGAAGTCAACACGGCAGGGATGGCCCCATGCCGGTGCCTCAGCTGGTTGAAAGTGCCAATCACCTTCGGCCGGCGCGATTATCCCTATCATGTGCCTAACCCAGGCCGCTTTCTGCTCATTGTCGGCCCCATCGTCGAACGGGCCCGCCTCATGTAGGTGCTGATGGATGGGGGTGCGGCCTCAATGTTCTCTAGACTAGCACGCTGGACCGCATGGGGATGCCAAGGGAGAGCCTCTGCCCTAGCGAAGCCCCCTTCTTGGGGATCATTCCTAGAGTCTAAGCCTTCCCTCTCAGGAGCATTCGGCTCCTCATCACATTCGGGGATCCAACCAACTTCCAAAGGGAACTCCTTGACTTCGAGGTGGTCGATTTCCCTAGCCCATACCATGCTTTACTAGGGTGGCCGTGCTACGCGACGTTCATGATTGTCCCACATTATGGCTGCCTGAAGCTCAAGATGCCTGGCCCATGGGGAGTCATCACCGTGGCCTCATCCGCGACTGAGGCCTACCTCTGCGAGCAGGAGGGCAAGGCTCTCGCCACAGTTGATGTTGCCACTACCAATTTTGCCTAGATCCAGCGCCTACCAAAGGAGGGACCCCTGTATGGCACAAAGGGGAGCCCTGCAGCAGCCTTCCGCCTAGCCAATGACACCAAGGCTGTTCATGCCTGTTGATACTTCTTAACGACTAGTGGAGGGATTCCGCAAGCGCACAAAACTATCGCGTAGCACTTTGCTCGGTTTGTACCGAGTGTCGAATTTATATTTTTCCCATAGGAAGGCAGAAGGCTAAATTTATATTTATAGTTAGGATTGCTAAGGAAAAGCCTAAGTGTATCCTAAGTGGTCGAACGATAATGGTGGTTGAGTGAACTACTAAGTAAACTACTAAACAAGCTACATTAGAGATAGGATAGCTAGGTGGGGGAGCGAGCAGTTTATTTTTCAGTAACAAAGGGTAAACAAATGATTAGGAGAAATGCACTGGTACTTCAGGGCATAGCCCGCCTACCAACTAGGAGAGTTAAATAGAGAAGGCCTACCACGAGCCCTACGATTTAATAACTAGACCTAACTTGGTGGAATATAGAGGATGGACAAGGCTATCACCACTTGCCGACTACCACAATCTATCCAGAGAACTAGCTGTATCCATAGGTAATCTATAGCCTAAGCACCTCACTTAATCTATAGGCTTACTACTTCGATCCTAGCTCCAATGACATGAGATCAAAGCACCCTAACCAGATGGTGGAACCGGTACTAATGAAAGACTACTAATTAAAAGATAACCTATGGCACTAATGCCAAGTAACAAGCACCTAAGCTCATTAATGATGAACAATAATGAACTACAACTTGGACTAAGCAGAGCAATAATACTAAATAAAGTACTGAAAATAAAGTACTGAATAAAGTAAATGTGAAATGAAAGAATTACAAAGGAGCTATACCAGACCTAGAAGACTTTTCTAGACTCCGAGAGAAGCTCCACCCTTGCTCTACTTCCACTACTGGACTAGTACTCTACAGCTACGCTGAGCTAGAGAGCTCAGAAATGAATGGGGCACTTCTCCACCGAGCACCACTGCCCCTTTATAGTGTGGAGAGGCAGTGGGGGTACTTGTAGGTAGCTAGGGTGGTCGGTGGAGCACTTAGGGCACTGTGCAATGCCTAGGGGGCACTGGCTGGCCCATGGATGCACCGCCTTTGCAGCCTATGACGTTGGTTGGCTCCCAATGGTGGTCTTGAAGTCGGCACGTGCAAAGATTTGGCAGGTAAGTCGGTTCCAAAGTTGGTTGGAGGCCTCCATGTGTATGACAGTGGACCCGTGGATCCAAGGCCACTCCATCCTAACCCTTGGTGCAAACCGACATTGGATCAACGCTTGAGAAGGCTTGGGGAGTTGCTCCCACGGATCGATGACGTGTCCAGGCCACTTGGCACATTGGGCAGCGCCATGGTGGGGCTAGCCGATGTGGCTAAGTGGGCGTGAGGCCCCCTGCCACGTCCACTTGCCTCCTTTGTCCATTTTCTTCACCATTTTGCACAAATTTTTCTATAATTCCTGCACACAAATAATTCTACAAGGAGAAGTGGAACTAGGTGAATTATAAACAAAATTCAACATATGTGATGATGTTTTACCTCACTTCATCATGCTTTTGGGTGGAATGTTGATGGTCAAAACAGGTGTTAGTGACCGTCAACAAGCTCCCCCAAGCTACCCCTTTGCTCATCCCAAGCAAAGATGTGGGTTTAGCATGGTATAGGTGTTGGATCAGGAGTTGCTACTATGTAACGCCCTACAAAAACTTATATACAAACAACTACTATCTCTTGAATTAAACATGTTAGCACTTAGAAATCCATCATCAGTCTTAGCAATGTGGGACTTATAGCTTTCACCTTGACACAAGTAGTTGTAAGATAGTGTAGCTAGACAGATACTTTTTCCCTACTTTGGTTTAGCTCAAACTTCCTAGAGGTTTTCAATAGATTTTGAAAAGAAAACTTGCCTAAGTTCCTCAGATGGTACACTAAAGTCTCTCAATGGTGTTTGAAACCACACCAAGGCCATGGATCTTAGCCTTAACATCTATCCTAAAGCTTATGTGGAGCTCAAGGTAGGGCATAAAAGCATAGCCTACTTGAATTGAATATATTGCTAAGTCAAACACTTGGATCACAAGGAGCAACAAATCAAACTAATTGATCAAGATGTGCATGCATGTGGTATATTTGGTGGAAGTGGTACTCCTTTGAAAAATTTCCCTCCTCTAGTTTATTTTTGAGAGGGCATGGCTACTTTTTTTCACTCTTTTTTTAAACACTAGAGCTTTTGCTCTTTATTCTATCTCTCTTTTTTTCATAGACCATGCCTCTCTTTGGATGAAAGATAGCTAGAGAGGTAACTTGGATTCTCATAGAGCAATAATGTATGGAAAGCATACGTGGTTGCATATTCCTAGTGTAGGAATATCATAGGTATGTGGGTGTACGTGATCTTGATCAAAAGGCATGACAAGTTTCTCTACTCAGATCAACAAGGCTTGAAAAAGCTCAAAACAAACAAGTAGATTTTATAGTGGCTTTAACATGTGTGAATGAATATGTATTTGGCTCTGGTAGGAATTTATCACCATTGAGGAACTTCTAGCAAGAGAGTTTTAGCATTTTGCAAAACAAAACTCTAGGTTGTTTGTTACCATTCCTTAGATAGGTTCAAAGATTTACTCCAGTCTTAACTACAACATATCTCACAAGAACTTAGACTTGGTTCTAGCATTTGTAACCAACAAAAGCATTCAACCTAAGATGAACTCTAAGTTATCATGCTCAAAACTTAAGAAGTATCTGGCTGTATAACAAGCTTTTGCAAAGTATCACAGAGTAACTATTCATCATCTCCAAAATACTTATCATCATTTATTAGAGCAGAGTTTCTTTTAAGATAAATTTTAAGGCACTCCTCTCTACATTCTATGGTCATGGAAATTGACATGTAAAACAAACTTGAATGCAAAGAGAGGGTTTAGGATTTTTCATACCTGAGCGGAGAGAGACATCTCCCCCAAGCTTGCCTTTTGCATATGTTGGAATCATGTTCTGGCGGCTCTTTGATTCTTTCTTTATTAACTAACTACTACTACTAGAATGATGCATAAAAGACTAACTTATTTATTACTACTAGATAACTTATTCATTATTATTAAATATATATTTTTAGTTTATTTAAATACAAACCCTATCCTATCATGCATAGCTACTATAGAACTTTATTTATTAACATAGAGTAGCTGAATGCACTAACTAATCATGCAATGCAGACCAAACTTTTATTGGAAATTTAAATATGAGATGAAACTACTAAAATGCAATAAATATGCAAGGGATAGAAAACTTACCTTTTGGGGGTCTCAAGGTTATTCTTCCTTGAGCAGGGGTGTTTCCTCTAGTTCCACCTCGAAGGCCTTGTCAGGTTTAGGGGATGGCAATGTTGCGGATGGATCTTTCTTTTTACACCACCTCTTTCTATTCTTCTTCTTGATAGGCTTCTCCTATTCTTCAATCGGCTTTGGTTTCTTTATCTTGATTCTCTTCGTCGGATGCTTCTTCTTTTCTTGTTTCTCATCAAAGAGGGGTTGTCTAGAGGCAAAAGCAAATATTTTTTTTCTTCCAGCAAAGTGGAATTGGATTTGCCCAGAAGCCACATATATGCAAGTATTTGCTGTATTAAGGAAAGGACGACCAAGGATTAAAGATGTATCCTTGTCGTTGCCTATGTCTAAGATCATAAAATCTATAGGAACATAAGCACTCCTTACTTTGACTAACAAGTTAGTGGCTACTCCCTCAAGATAACGGGTAGATTGATCAGCTAGCTGTAGGTAAACAGAGGTTGGAGCTAAGGTAGTGTAGAACAATCTATCATAAGTTTCCTTAGACATGATGTTAACACTAGATCCTAGATCACATAGAGCATTATGGAAGGTATGGGTTCTAATGGAGTAGGTAATCGTGGGGTTCTAGGATCACCTTTCTTAATAGGAAATCCCCAACCATTTATAGAAAAGTCATACCTTGCCGTGACAAGGTTGGCTGTCTCCATGGTTCCTTCAGGTTTTCTAGGAATTCTATCTTTTTCATAGGATGGGATAGCAGCAGCTAGTTGTGCTAATTTGGTGTTGTGCTAATTTGGTTTCTATCATCTTATTGAAACTAAGTTGATTCTTTAAGGCAGAAGAAAATTCATCCAATTTAGAATTTATATTTTTCAACATCTTGTCATGAGCATGCAACTTTTTATTAATGCTATCAGTCATTCTACCATTGCTATAAATGAGATCTTTAAGGAAAGCATAACTATTACCTTGATTACTTGGATGTTGAGAAGAGTAATAATTGTTACCTCTTTGATTGTTGGAATGTTGATTCCTTTCTTGATGTTGTTGTGGATGAAACCCGTTGTCATTGCTCACAAAGTTGAGATCCTCCTAGGTCTCAGGATAGGCATTTCGATTGTCCAACATCTCCACAGACTTCGCAAGTCATGTGGGAATCCATGGCTTTGAGTGTCTCTTGGGCACTCATGTTCTCATAATGTTCTCCTCGCTTTGCGAGCAGATCCATCTTAGCTGTAAGCATGTCAACTTTTTAATTGAATGCATACCTCGTTTATGGTGTTGGAGTTGATCGTCGCTCCATCCTTGGTTGGAGACCATCTTCTCGATTAGTGTCTTAGAATCTACAACACTTAGCGAAAAGAATGCTCCACCAGTAGTAGCATCTAAATGTCTCCTATCTAACGGAACTAACCCATGGTAGAAATTCTAGATCAAAAGCCAGTCTTCCATGCCATGGTGTGGGCATCACTACTAGAAACACAACCTGTCGGCACATAAAGTGACCAACTAGTGAATATTTGTAGTTTTGCTGTACGTTATGATCGAGGTGGCCTAGCACTCAATGACACAGGATATATACTGGTTCGGGCAACGTGCCCTACGTCTAGTGTGGGTCGGTTCGGTGACTTTATTCCTGAGCCTAGGTGCTGGAAGTATGTAGTGGGGTTACAAACGAGAAGGAGAAAGGTGGGGCGTATGAGAGACCTGGTCGGGTCCGACCGAAATGGCCGAGGGTGACCTAAACTCCGCTACAAACTAGGTGTTCAAGCGTGTGTTTGAGGGGTTGCGAACTATCGATCTAGTGAATCTTAACTTGGGGAAGTCGACCTCTAGAAAATCGATCTCCTTTGTTGGAGGGAGCGCATCCCCTTTTATAGATGAAGGGGAAGGCTTTACAGGTAAGAGGGGGAGAGTACAAATGTTACTAAGCCTTGTTGCCCACACCGATGAGGACATCCGATGGTAGGCGCCCACAAAACTATTGACGTCACTATGGAATGTTAGGTGCACATGGGAGGTCACGTTGGCTTCTTCAGGAAGGGAGGATGTTGGTACCTACAAAATACTATTGGTATGTGAGGAGCCCTACCACGGGTACCAGGTATGGCGAATCCTGGCGCCCATGCCCAGAGGTATGTTGGGGGCTTTTTACCGTATGGGAGCCTAATGGTGCCTACAATACTGTAGACACAAATGTCGGCGCCTACAATACTGTTTGTGTCACGGCGGTTGAGGAGCACTGTTCCTATAGGCATATAGGGTATGGTCCTAGTATCGTGGTTTGACTTTGTGTGATGTCTTCTCCGTTCGCCAATGGTCCCTTCCGAGCGGACGTCTTGGTTGGATGGCCCCAGTCAAAGAAGAGCGGTAAGTAGCCTCCCTATGAGTCCTCGGTCGGAGTCGCAGGTCAGAGTAGGAAGCAGTGTTTTGGGCCGGGCCTTCCGATCGGAGAGACTGCCTGGAGGATGCTGGTGCCCAGGGCGAGCGCTCCGGTCAGAGGTGGGCCGAAGAAGTTAACGAGCGGGCGTTCGTTCTTTCGGGCAGACCTTCCGGTCGGTGGCCGGGCTATCCTTCCGGCCTGTCGTATTTTTAGACTTTTGGGCCAGCCCATGAACTACATGCTGTTCTCCTAGGCCGAGCCCGGGTGTGGAAGCCGGTCCCCGAGGGACCCCGGGTTTATGAACCCGATAGGAGCCCCCGAGCCCCGGGTGATTTGAGCAGAATCATCTAGGGGATTTTTCGTCTTGCCGGCGGGTGCGCGCGAGCGCACCCGCGGGTGTAGCCCCCAAGGCCCCGGGCGGTTTGGGCAGAATCGGCTAGGGGTTTTTCTATCTTTGTCAGTGGGAGAGGTTTTCTATGTTGTGTCGGTGGGTGCGCGTGAGCGCACCTCGTGGGTGTAGCCCCCGAGCCCCCAGGCGGTTCGGGCAGAACCGGTTGGGGGGTGTTGTTTCAGCAGGCGTGTGTGTACATTTAGTTTTGAGATGATTTTTGTTTAACCCGGGCGTCATTGTGTAGCTGAGGCATTTTTTAGGTGCAAGGTTGAGACAGATCTTACTGATCCCGGCATCGGTGCATGCTGCGCATCGGGTGTGAAGGTTAGTTTGGCACAAGAAAAACCCTAGTGTCGGTGCGCGCCACGGATGGAGATAGCCTTGTTTGGATGCGATAGAGCTGACTGATCTTTGGCGTCGATGCGCGTTGTGGGATCGGGCGAGGTGGAGCCATGAACGGGCCTAGGCATTGGTGCATGCCGTGGATCGAGAGAGTTAGTTTAGTTAGTTCAGGAATCGTACAAGCCGAAGCTCGTGGATCCTAGGAGCGCAGTCGGAAGTGAAGCCATTACACGAGTTTAGGAGTCGCGGTCCCAGGTTTTATTGGAGCGCAGTGAAGCCGTCTAAAGCCGTTACGCGTGTTTAGTTGTCGCTGGTCCCAGGAGCTATAGCCGGATGTCATAGATCCTATCGACGCGAGTTTGGGGTCGCGGTCCCAAGAGCCATAGCCGAATGTCAGAGATCCTGTGGACGCGAGTTCGGAGTCACGGTCCCAAGGTTTTTTGGAGCGTAGTGAAGCCATCTGAAGTCATTACGTGAGTTTAGGAGTCGCGGTCCCAGGGGCCAAAGCCTGATGTCATAGATCCTATCGACGTGAGTTCGGGGTCGTGGTCCCAAGAGCTGTAGCCGGATGTCATAGATCCTGTCGACGCGAGTTTGGAGTCGCGGTCCCAAGGTTTTTTGGAGCGCAGTCAGAAGTGAAGCTGTTTTGAAACCGAAGCGTAGTTAGTTTGGTTAAAGATCGGACGAGGCGATGCTCGCGGATCCTGGCGTTGGTGCGCACCGTGGGACCGGGCGAGTCGGTGTCGTGGATCTGGCGAGTTTGAGGTCACTGTCCTTGGCATTTTATCTTGAGCCCCTGAGCCCTATCGGGCCTTTCACGGGGGTCGATGAGAGTATTGTGCGTTACCCTATCCTCGGTTCCTCACAACCGGAGGGCTAAGTTTCATCGCCTGTCCCGATCGCTCGGGCTCGAAGACTAGCTCAGTGAGTTCGCTAACGGGTGTGATCGAGTGGAATCCGGGTCCGTCATTCATGACGGGGTTGGCATAGCCCTCTTGTGACATTCCACTACTCCTTTACCTACAACCCGACAGATGCCTAGGTCATTTCGGAGATCGACCCAGGTGGCCTAACGGCCTCCCCTCGATGGGGATTCTGTGGGCCTGGCGAGAGGTTCAGGATTGAACGAGAAGGTTGAGATGACCCGGTCTGCCGGACTAGGATAAGGCCACACGGTGCTCATCTACGGTTTTCTCCCCTAGCTCTGTTGGTTGCCCATGTCGAATGAGGCAACCGCCGCTTCGTGACGCAACACGGAGTGTTCTGGTGCATTTCGCTACACGTGCGATGCTTAGTTCCTGAGCCCCTGGGCGGTTCATGCCCTAACAGTCCGGGGGGGTTAGGCGTATGAAATGAATGCGCATATGGATGTATGAATGATTTATAAAGAAAGAGGGGGTTTTGGTAACATTTACCTTGATGACTGGAGTGACGGGGCTCGGAGAGCTTTAGTCGGAAACGTCCGACCAGGACCCGCGCTCGTCGTTCGTGACGGAGTCGACATGGCCCACATGGGGCGTCCCTTCGCTTCCTACCTATGTCTCCATGTTTATCCTGAGCGATTCGATCGGCTCGGGGGATCGGTTGGTCTCCCAGTAGAGATTTCATTTTTTGGTCTCCCCAGGCCTGGCCTGGGGAGGCGGGAAGCCGCCCGCGTGTGGTGACGCTTTGGTTTTCGCGCCCGATCATGCGATAGTGGTGGGCCATACCCGGGCCATGTTTCGCCCTGCTAGCGATGTTCTGTCTGACCCGGCGTTGTTTCGTCAGTCAGTGTGCGTCCCTTCGGCCAGGGCATGTCCCGTCGTTTCCTATCCGCATTGAATGGGGGCAGAGTTTTGCTCTTTGATCGTCTGCTTTTCTTCTTTAAATAGGGGGAGGGAGAGGGCTCTCCGTCGAAGTCCTTTGCCTGTTCTCCAACTATTGCCTCTCTTCCTTCTTCCTTCTCACCGAGAGTGCCTGTATGCCGCGGCGGTTCCTAAGTGAGAGAGAGAGTGAGCGAGGGGGAGGACTTACAGATCCTTTTGTGAACATGGGGCGTGATGTCGGACTGGAAGTGATGCTGGATTTGATTTGTGGGGACTTCTTCGGGATGGAGCCATGTGTAGACTTTCTCTGGTGGATCTTTACTGGGTGAGCCTCGTCGGAGGGCAGGTTACTCACGATTGTGCCGGTGGAGGGTTCCGTGCCTACAGCTGCTCAAGTTGGCCAGTTCATAAAGTTTGATGAGATTTCTTCCAGCCATGGCGACCATACCTTGGGAGCGGCGTCCCCATCAAGGAGCTGCCTCGACTGCATGAGAAGGTCAGGAGCTCCATGTTCTTCTACTGAGCATCTATAGGTACGATGCCCTAGAGATATCTATTGCGTTTTGTTGAAGTCGAAGGAGCGGAGCCGAGCGGGTCCTAGTGGTTGCATCTGGTTTCTTCTTTGGCTTCCAAGCGATGTCATTCGAGCGGCCACAATAGTATTTGTAGCAGTAGAAAAGTGTAATAGTTAAGTTTTGTGGGTAAGTCCCCTTGTAAATAGTTTCTTTGCATCAATAAATATAACCGCACTGCCCCTGTGAAGAAACCACCATATTTGCTTCCTTGTTTCTATCCTAGCATAACCATTGTTTTCATCCTTTCTTTTTCATACCTACCCATTTTGTCCCATAGGGTGCGATCTTGGGAGCCTGGGGCATGGCCCGCAAGGCTCGGTTGCTCGTATCCATAGGGAAAGGCGGGGTGTGTTCGGTTTGGGAGTGAGAACATGGTTACGTAGGGTAATCAAAGGAATGGATTGTGTTTCCGTTTGGGGAGAAAGTTGTATACCATGTGATAGTGAAAGAGAAAAGAGAGGTAATACTCAATATTTGTACACTTATGGAGCCCTCAAGTGACCCGGGTTAAAAGTGTTTCAGGCGGGGGCGCTCTTACGGGAGCATGTGTTCTAACCAAAAGTGCTTAGGCTAAGTTTTAAGGGAAAAAATGACATAGCTGCTCAATGTTCCAAGTGTTGTTGAGAACATTGTCATTGTTGTCCTCCAGTCAGTAGGTGCCCGGTCGGATTACTTCGGTTACCATATAGGGTCCTTCCCAGGGTGGAGAGAGCTTGTGTTTTTCCTTCATCGATTGGGTCCTTCGGAGCATGAGATCACCGAGTTCAAGTATCCTTCCTCTGATCTTCCTTTTGTGGTACCTACGGAGGGTTTGTTGATAGCGAGCGGAGCGGTTGTCTCATGGGCCTCTTCGAGCAGGTCAACGACATCTTGCTAAGCCTCCGTGGCTCGGTTGTGGTCGAAAGCTTTTACTCTTGGTGCGCCGTGGTTGAGGTCAGAGGGCAACACAGCTTCTGCTCCGTAGGCCAGGAAGAAAGGTGTGAATCCCATGGATTGGTTTGGGGTCATTCTCAAGCTCCAAAGGATCGCTAGGACCTTAGCAACCCATCACTCGGCGTGTTTGTTGAGTCGGTCGAAGATGCGCGACTTGAGTCCTTGGAGGACCATGCCATTAGCGCGTTTGACCTGACCGTTAGTTCGTGGATGTTCGACCAAAGCCCAGTCGATTCTGATGTCGTATCCATCACTGAAGTCAGGAACTTCTTTCCGGTGAAGTTGGTCCCGTGGTCAGTGATAATATAGTTAGGAACACTGAATCGGTAGATGATGTCGAGGAAGAATTTGACCACCTCTTCCAAGTGGAGATTGGTGATGGGCTTGGCCTCTATCCACTTGGTAAACTTGTCGACTACTACAAGTAGGTGAGTGAAGCCGCCTAGACCTTTTTTGAGGGGTCCTACCATGTTGAGGCCCCAAACTGCGAATGGCCAGGTGATTGGGATGGTTTGGAGCTCCTGCGCCGGTAAATGGGTTTGCCGAGCATAGAACTGACATC
Source organism: Miscanthus lutarioriparius (assembly GCA_904845875.1). Lineage (NCBI taxonomy): Eukaryota > Viridiplantae > Streptophyta > Magnoliopsida > Poales > Poaceae > Miscanthus > Miscanthus lutarioriparius. The sequence continues at coordinate 55,966,236 of CAJGYO010000007.1, read as the reverse complement.
CTTCGCACCTGCGGATGACCTCCTCTCGCATCTTGTAGCATGGTGGGCCAGTAAAAACCTTGGCAAAAGGTTTTTCTGACTAGAGACCTTGGGGCCGCGTGATGCCCGTAGATCCCGGCATGGACCTCGATGAGGATCTGCTTCCCTCGGCTAGCGGGGATGCACTTCATGATCACACCTGACGAACTTTGTTTGTGGAGTTCGCTACTGAGCACGACAAAGGTCTTGGCGCGTCGAGCGATTCGTCAAGCTTTAGTTCTTTCGGGTGGGAGGACCTCCTCGAGGAGGTAGGTGAGTAGCGGTACCGCCAATCGGTTTCATCGAGTGCTAGTACGGCAACATCCGTAGGTGACGGAGAGCTACTAGGGTTAGAGCCCCCGGGCACTGGCTGGGCATCAGGGTCAGAGCCCCCGATCACCGGTTGGACGTCGGGGCATGTCTGGGTCGGACCTTCCAGGATGCGGGCGGATGGCTCGTGGACGTCGTTGATGAAGACCCCGCTCAGGGATGGATTCCGCCTGGCGGCCAATTTTGCGAGGAAATCAGCGACATCGTTGTCCCTTCGAGGGACATGATGCAGCTCGATTCCCTGGAACTTGTCCTCGAGCTTGCACACCTCTTGGCAGTATGCTGTCATGAGGGGGCTTTTGTAGGAGGACTCCTTCATGACCTGATCAACGACTAGCTCTGAGTCGCTACAGACGTAGAGTCGCGTATCACCGAGCTCGATGGCGATGCGTAGTCTGTTGATAAGGGCCTCGTATTCTGCAGCGTTGTTTGAAGCCGAAAAGTGGAGGCAGATGGCGTAGCGGAGCCTACTCCTGTCTGGGGAGATCAGAACCACTCCAGCCCCCGAGCCGGGCGCCATTACAGATCCATCAAAGTACATTGTCCAGTACTCGTGGGAGACGTCCGGGACCGGTAGCTGGACCTCCGTCCATTCAGCGACAAAATCCGTGAGAGCTTGAGACTTAATAGCGGTGCAGGGGGTATACCTGATGTCATGGCCCATGAGCTCAAGGGCCCATTTAGAGATTCATCCCGCAGCATCGCGGTTGCAGATGATGTCTCCGAGTGGGTATGAAGTGACGACTGTGACTTCGTGATCGGTGAACTAGTATAGGAGCTTCCTAGTGGCCATTAGCACGGCGTATAGGAGTTTCTACACCTAGGGGTACCGGACTTTGGGGTCGGTGAGTACTTCACCGATGAAGTATACGGGTCACTGTACCTTGAGCTGGTATCCTGGTTCCTCCCTTTCGACGACCAGGGCGGCACTCAGCACATGGTTACTTGCCACGACGAGGAGGAGGGGTTCTCCCCGTTTGGGAGCAATGAGGATCGGGTTGACGTCAGGGACGTTTTGAGGCTTTTGAGATCCTGCTGGGCTTCCTCAGTCCAAACAAAGGCGTCCGTCTTTTTGAGGAGCTTATAGAGTGACATCCCCGTTTGCCGAGCCGGGAGATGAAGCGGCTTAGGGCCGCCAGGCAGCTGGTGAGCCTTTGTACGCCCTTCACGTTGCGTATGGGGCCCATGTTGGAGATGGCTGCGATCTTTTGGGGTTGGCCTCGATGCCGCGCTCGGACACGATGTATCCAAGCAGCTTCCCCTTTGGGACCCCAAAAACACATTTTTCAGGATTTAGCTTGATGTTGAACCGAAGGTTCATGAACGTTGCGGCCAAGTTTGCGATCAGGTCGCATGCTTGAACCATTTTGACCACTATGTCATCAACATAGACGGTGATTGTTGGTTTTGGCCATTCAGCCTGATCGGGTTGATCAGGCTAGTCGATTTGATTGGCAAAGCATTGCTGCATGCACCTTTGGTAGGTGGCGCCAGTGTTCTTTAGATCGAAAGGCATGGCCACGTAGCAGTACGAACCATACGGGGTGATAAACGAGGTTGTAAGCTGATCGGAATCTTTCATCACGATCTGGTGATAGATTGAGGAGGCATCGAGAAAGGAGAGGATCTCACAACCCGAGGTGGAGTTGATTATCTGGTCTATGCGTGGTAAAGGAAAGTGATCCTTCAAACACGCTTTATTAAGTCCGGTGTAATCGACGCACATTCTCCACTTTCCGATCTTTTTCTTGACAAGGATGGGATTAGCAAGCCAGTCGGAGTCGAAAACCTCCCTGATGAATCCAGCTGCTAGGAGCTTGGCGATCTCTTCGCCTATGGCCCTGTGCCTCTCGTCGTCGAAACAACGCAGGCGTTGATTGGCGGGCTTCGAGCCCGGGATAAGGCGTACTGCGTGCTCGGCGACCCCCCGTGGTATCCCTGGCATGTCAGAGGGCTACCATGCGAAGACATCGCGATTGTCGCACAAGAAGTCGACGAGCTCGCATTCCTATTTGGCCGGGAGCTGGGTCCCGATTCGCACAGTTTTGGCTGGGTCAGTGGGGTCAACACCCACCGCCTTGGTTTCCTCGAGCGGGCGGAAGGCCACCGAGGAGGTCGATTTGTTGCAGTCTGGGACTGCTAGGGTTGATGACTCCCCGAGCTGTAGGAGCTCGGAGGAGTTGACGACCACGGTGGCGAGCTTGTAGTGCTCGCGGTCGCACGCAAAGGCGTGCGAGAAGGCGCTACTCACAGTGATGATGCCATTTGGACCCGACATCTTTAGCTTGAGGTAGGTGTAGTTGGGGATCACCATGAATCTCACGTAGCATGGCCGTCCTAAGATGGCGTGGTAGGACCCTGGAAAGTCCACCACTTCAAAGATGAGGACCTCCGAGTGGAAGTTGGTCCGGCTACTGAACATGACGGGCAGGACGATCTGTCCGAGCGGGTATGCCTGCGCTCCCGGGATTACCCCATGGAAGGGGGAGCCCACCGGGCAGAGCTCCGATCGGGGGATGCGCATGGCATCGAGGATGTCGATATACAGGATGTTGAGGCCGCTCCCCCCATCCATCAACACCTTGGTGAGGCACTTTTTGCGGATGATGGGGTCGACGATGAGCGGGTAGCGTCCTGGTCTTGCTACGCAGGAGGGATGGTCCCTCTAATCAAAGGTGATCGGGGACTCGACCAGTGGAGAAAGGAGGGGATGACCGTCTCGGCAGCGCATGCCTCCCTATAGCGTACCTTATGCTGGCGTTTAGTCTAGATGGCGTCGGACCCGCCAAAGATTATGATGCACTCCTCAGGTTCGGGGAAACCATCTTCGTCCTTGCCTCCCATGCCTCCCCTCTTGGATGCCGGCTCCTTGCCGTCTCCCTCCTTTGACCACCACGGTCTGTCGGAGGAAACGTTTGAGGAGCTCGCACTCCTTGTAGAGGTTTTAACAGGGTAGGTGTGGTTGGGGCATGGACCATCCATGAGTTTGTTGAAGTGGTCAGGCAGTCCCTGTTGGGGCTGCTTGGGCATGCGATCAGTCGCGGTGACCAACGTGATGTTGTCCGACCGGCGCCGATCCTTTTTGTTCTTCTTGCCCCTCTAAGTGGAGGGGCCTTTGTCTAGATCCGCGCGCTTGGGTTTGCCTTGGTCCCGGCCTCCGCTGAAGACTCGCTCTGACTGCCTCCTCGCCAGAGGCGTGGTTGGTGGCAACATCGAGCAAATCGCGGGTGGTGCGGGGTTTTAGGCAGCTAAGCTTGTGGATCAGGGACTCGTAGTTTGTCCCAGAAAGGAATGCGATGATGACGTCTGCGTCAACGACATTAGGGAGGGAGTTGCATCGTTGAGAGAACCTACGGATGTAATCCCGCAGGGACTCGCTGGGCTCCTGTTGACAGCTCTTGAGGTCCTAGGAGTTCCCCGGGCGGACGTACGTCCCCTAGAAATTCCCGACGAAGACCCTCTTGAGGTCCGCCCAGTCGCGGATGCTGTCGTGTGGAAGGAATTCGAGCCATGCCCGAACATGTTCCCCCACACAAATGGGAAGATATTGGATGATGAAGTAGTCGTCATCCACTCCTCTGGCTCAATAGGTGAGTCGGAAGTCTTCGAGCCAAATGCCTGGGTTCATCTCCCTAGTGTATTTGGTGATGTTGGAGGGAGGTCGGAAACGCTGTGGGAACGGTGCTCTCCGGATGCATCGGCTGAAGGCCTGTGGCCTCGGGCCCTCAGGGCTAGGGCTCCGGTCGTTTGGCCGGCGACCGCGCCTAGGGCATGTTTCACCGCTTCCCTCTATGGTTTGGCCGGGATCCATGTCGCCTGCCACCGTATGATGGACATTGTTATCATGTCGGGCCCGATGACGGTCGCTGATGACGATATGGGCGTCCTGGTATGGATCGGGCCACCCCGTGTGCAGCGGTCGGTGTGGAGCAGGCGCCCGGTCGGACCGTGGCGTGGCTGCCGCACCCCGAGCTGAGCCTGATGGCTATGGCGGCGAGCGAACGGAGCGATCCGGTTGGCGTGTCCCCGTCCCCCTGGTGGGGAGAGAGGGCGCGGGTCAAAGTCGCGACATGGAGCTTTCCGCCTACTGGACGGTGGCGGCCGCTACTAGAACCTAGAGATTCCGGTAGACGGCCTGTTCCTAAGGGTCGACGGGCTCGGGAACACCACGCTAGAAGCATTGCTGCAGCAGTGATGTTCTAGCCAGCTCAGGCGAATTGTGGGATGTCGTTCCCCTCATTCAAAATGTCACGCTGGACCTGACGAGCGCGACCATAGGTGCCACCCGCCGAGCCATGCGCATGGGGCTCAACATGCCGCACCGATTGTGCCGGCACAGGTGGTGGGTTCTACCGTCGTTGTCGTAGTTCCTCGGTGTGTGCTTGCGCAGACGCGAGGGCCTCCGCACGCGTGTCCGGAGGGGTTTGAGTTTGCGCGGACTCGGCAACCACCGGCGGTTGTGTTGGACCATCCGCCATAGTGCATTCCTAGGACGGATGGTGGCGGGACACCACATCACCGATGGTGGAACCATCGCTCTCGCCCTCGTTATCCAGGAGTTCGTGGGAAATGACAGGAGCGGAGCCTGGCATTCCTATGAATTTGGACATGAGGGGGGGATGGTGCTAGCGTTCTTCGGAGCCCCGAGCATAAGCGTTCTGCGCAGAGGACGCGAGGCCATAGGGGAACCGAACGTACGGTGTTCATGGCGTGGGTGGTGCAGTCCCCCCGGATTGGTCGGTGGGAGGTAGTAAATAAAGGGAGAATAAAGGTACGCGTATTACTTACAGTGGGGTTTGAGTAGAGAATTTGCTCGAAATGAAGCGCAGATGCCGTGCCGTTGAGGTCGCGTGTCCCGAGTCGATGGGGAACGTCTCTTCGACGGGCATCGGGTCGCGAGTCTCCTCGTGGAGGTGGAGTACGTCGAGCCGGTTTGTGATGAAGTCTAGGCTTCCGAAGAGGAAGGCCTAGGATGGCTCGAAAATGAGTGGAACCCACATCCCCGCAGGCGAGGGTGCGGGATACTCTAGTGAGCCGAGGCGAATCGTGTCGCTCGAGCCCGCCACGGCGGGGGTGGTGAAAAATGGACCATCCGATGACCAAAAAGTGTTGAACGTACAACGTCTTCCCCATGGACGGCACCAACTGTCGGTACAGAAAGTGACCAACTAGTGAATATTTGTAGTTTTGCTGTACGTTGTGATCGGAGGTGGCCTAGCACTCAATGACACAGGATATATACTGGTTGGGCAACGTGCCCTACGTCCAGTGTGGGTCGGTCGGTGACTTTATTCCTGAGCCTAGGTGCTCAAAGTCTATAGTGGGGTTACAAACGAGAAGGAGAAAGGTGGGGCGTACGAGAGACCCGGTCGGGTCCGACCGGAAGGGCCAAGGGCGACCGGAAGTTCGCTACGAACTAGGTGTTCAAGCGTGTGCTTGAGGGGTTGCGAACTATCGATCTAGTGAATCTTAACTTGGGGAAGTCGACCTCTGGAAAATTGATCTCCTTTGTTGGAGGGAGCGCATCCCCTTTTATAGATGAAGGGGATGGCTTTACAGGTGAGAGGGGGAGAGTACGGATGTTACTGAGCCTTGTTGATGAGTACAGGCCGATCTTCCGAGAGGTAGCCGGTAAGTTCGATTTGTGGAGATCTCGACATCACTTGGCATCCGGCTTCAAATCGACGTGATTGAAATCGCAATGTTACACCACTCGCTCCGTTGGTTATCAACCAAGCACAACTTGATTGACCTCGCCAAGAAAGCTTTTCCGTATGCTTAATCGAAGTGCACAACAAGAAGGTAAAACACGCAATGATATTGCAAATATGAATGACGCGAATATCAATAGAGGGTTCTAGAACTCGGTTCCAAAGGACTAATCGGCACGATGGAGGAGATCAAGAACGGGGCCCCCGGATCAGTGTAAAAGGATTTGTCACCACAGTTATAATGAACGATTGGGTTTCGATGGAAAACTAAACTCTAAACAAAACCCAATTGTGTAGAGTGGCGGCGGCTGTGTTTATAGTCTAAGACTCACCTAGGGTTGGGGACGGCTTTGGGGGTTGGGCGCCACAACTTGGGCTTAAGGTCGACACAATACATGGCCAGAGTTGGCCCAAATAGGTGGCAGCACCTTGCCGTGGTCACACAGAATGATCCACGGACCTTCTGGAGCTGGGACCAGATCCAAAACGACGGTGTCGTCGTCCTTTCAACGCATCCAAGAACGGCCCGTTTGATGTCGTATGAAAGTTATGACCGAAAACAAGGACGACGCGGTTCTGCTGAATCCGAGGGCGACGTGGCAGTGAGTTGGGAGCGAATTGCAACTTGGGGAAGACCATGGCGTCGGTGTGTCCAGCGTGGCGATGTCCTCATCACTTGTTGCCCACGCCGATGAGGACATCCAATGGTAGGCGCCCACAAAACTTTTGACGTCACTGTGGAATGTCAGGTGCACATGGTAGGTCGCGTTGGCTTCTTCAGGAAGGGAGGACGTCGGAACCTGCAAAATACTATTGGTATGTGAGGAGCCCTAACACGGGTACCAGGTATGGCGAATCCTGGCGCCGATGCCCAGAGGTATGTGGGGGGCTTTTTGCCGTATGGGAGCATAATGGTGCCTACAATACTGTAGATACAAATGTCGGCGCCTACAATACTGTTTGTGTCAGGACGGTTGAGGAGCACTATTCCCGTAGGCGTACAGGGTATGGTTCCGGTATCATGGTTTGACTTTGTGTGTTGCCTTCTTCGTTCGCCCCTGGTCCCTTCCGAGTGGACGCCTCTGGTCAGATGGCCCCAGTCGGAGAAGAGCGGTAAGTAGGCTCCCTATGGGTCCCCTATCGGTCGTCGAGGGTCGAGTAGGAAAACGGCGTTTTTGGGCTAGGCCTTCATCGGAGACTATTTCGGGTATTAGGTGGTGCCGGGCGAGCGCTCTGGTCGGAGGTGGGCCGAAGAAGTTGACGAGCGGGCGTTCGTTCTTTCGGGCCGACCTTCCAGTTGGCGACCGGACTATCCTTCCGGCCTGTCGTATTTTTAGACTTTTGGGCCAGCCCATGAACTACGTGTTGTTCTCCTGGGCCGAGCTCGGGCGTGGAAGTCGGTCCCCGAGGGACCTCGGGTTTATGAACCCGACACAACCTATGCCGACAGGGAAGTATAATAGCCGACGGGCAGTTGGAAACCGTGAATGGCCAATAGTTAACCTGTTATCGACGGTTACATGCTTTCCGGTCGGTCTTTGTATTGAATAGCCGACGGTACAAACTATTCCTGAGCATTAGATGTGGACCAGTCGGACACTGCACTAGAAGGCCGAGAGGGAAAATTAATTGCCAACGGTCTTAGTGAAACCGTCGGTCTTTGTATTGAATAGCCAATGGTACAAACTATTTCCGAGTATTAGATGTCAACCAGTCGGACAATGAACTAGAAAAGGACGAGAGGGCAAATTAATTGCCAACGGTCTTAGTGAAACCATCGGTCTTTGTATTGAATAGCCAACGGTACAAACTATTTCTGAGCGTTAGATGTTGACCAGTCAGGTGCTGCACTAGTAGACCGAGAGGGCAAATTAATTGCCAACTGTCTTAGTGAAACCGGCGGCAAATTGTTGTAATCCTCAACAGTCAGGTAAGGACGCTTGGCTATTGGGTGAACTATTTCCGTTTTTTGACTGCTGGCCTATGTATAGAATGACTAATAATTTAATTATTTCCCAGTATAAGCACACGGTAATTACTTGGAGGAGCTAATGTAACGCTCAAGTATTATAGGAACCGATTTGGATTTTTGTAACATGCTTTTTTTAATCTACTACTTCCTAAAAAAAATCGTCCACAGTGGCATAACCAATCTTCTCCGGTAAAAAAAATCATACACCGCACGCACAACTGTACAATTGGACTGGACTCCTCCACCGCAAAAACAGGAAAGTACCCGACCGAAGAAAACCCCGGCTAAAAAACTGCGTCTCGAGGAATCCAAGCCGGACTATCCAAGGCCAAAACAAATCCTGGTAAAAAAAAGGAAAAAATGGCAGAGATCAAATACTCTAACTCTGGAAATTACTCGATGAACAAAATCAAGTATGCTCCTATTAGTTAAGATTAGATATTTTGGACTATTAAAAATAATAGAGATAAATTAGGAGTCTGCTAGGATTCTGTATTCGGCTTATGTATATAGGCCTTATATATATGTTGGTTCAATTAAAAAGTGAATTGTAAATCCAATTTCCCTTACCCCATCTACCCGTTTGCCTCGCTGGCTCCGCCGGCCACGACGTCAAAGCGCTTCTGAAATAAAATGGAGGCATCTATGTAAATCTTTTTGTAGCAGTCGTTATCAGTGATGGAAGCCTGCGGCGTGCATGTGCCATGCGTCAGCATTACCGCCGAGATGAAGCAGGTGGCTAAGGTAACTACAAGGAGTATTTAACTACTGGTGCTTGTCGTGATCGAATCTATCATAGTAGATATTTGTAAAAAAAAAAAATAGGACCCTAGTGCAACGCACGGGTATTTATCTAGTATTTCACATATGAGTCATTGCCTATGTTAACTATATATTACAAAAATTTCACGGTTGAGATTTAGGAGCCCATGTTCTTTTTTTATTATAGTTTTCTTCAAAGTAAACTAGTTTGAAATTTCAAGCAATATTTGGTATATTGAAGTTTATATAGGGATAGGTTATTATACTCCCTCCGTTATTTTTTTAAATGTCACATTAGGTTTGTCCGAAGTCAAACATTGCTATCTTTGATCATTCATTTCAAAAAATTATTATAATTTTACAACCAATGAATTATATATTATGAAAGTATTTTTCATAGTGAATCTAAAAGAATAAATCCTATTATACCATGAACCTATATAATTTTTTAAAATAGATGTTCAAAGATATAAATATTTGAAAGACCTCTTATACTTTACACAACAAAACACTTTGATGATTCATTGTTCTTCTAAGAATAGCATTGAAAAACATAGATCATCCTCTCATGATGTTTATATCTATACCAAGTTCTTGGTGGTGCATAAAGCACAAGTGCAATTGTCAATGCACGATACAATTATTTCATTTATAATGTCCCTCTTCTACAGTGCCTTGCTAACCTCATGGGTTGAGAACATGCACGTGCTTTATATGTAATATATAATATTAAAACATAACACTTGCTATAGGTCTACATTTTGATATCTGAATAAATTTAAACATAATTTTTAGTGACCTCATAATTGTAAAGTTCTAGTAAGTGCGTTCCTGCAATCATTAGTTTGTTTCCAGTATTTTTCTTGGAAAAAAGAAATGACATGGAAGAACCATACCTGAAAATAAGTGCAAAAAGTTCAAAAACCTTACTGTATTGGACACTCGAACCCAGGATGCATACTGTCCAAGCAAACCATTCTACCACTGGGCTACTGCTAGTATGTTTGACATTGTAAGAATATGTTTATTTATTTCGAATCAAATGGAATATTATCCAGAGCCCGAAATCAGGACGACGAAAAGGCGGCAGACTAGCGATATAGTTTTAGCGAAACGAAGCCTAATCTCCCGCGGCCGCACCTAAAAACGCCGCATATCCCGTAAATCTCTCCTCCACGTTCCCAAACGAACCGTCTCAGGTTTTATCGCCGCCCACTCCGATTGAATCGAAGGGTGATCATAGGGTGTGCAGCTGGTTGCTGAGACCCTCCTGCAGGAGGGGCGAAGCACATCTCATTCCGCCTGCCGACACCGAGCACCCGCGGATTAAATCAATCAGCATCTGTGCCGCCACACATCTGATCTTCTTCTTAAGGTACAATGCGAACCCCTTTGCTGTCCTCTTTTGTGCCTTATGCTCCATGGTCAAGAACCCTACTGTTGTTCTTTGGATATCAATGATAGCTCTTTTTATTAGGTTTTGTATTCAATCTGCAATCTGCATTCATCTTTGTTTGACTATTGCTGCCTTGTTATTGGGGTTCAGTTAATTAATTGTGTTCTGAGATGGGCAGGACGGTTGGTGCTACACTAATAAGATGGAAAGTGAATGATGAGTACAGGCCCGATCTTCTGAGAGGTAGCCGGTAAGTTCGATTTGTGGAGATCTCGACGTTGGCGATCCGGCTTCAAATCAGACGCGATTGAACCCTGCAACCGTTACACCATTGCTCCGTTGGTTATCAACCAAGCACAACTTGATTGACCTCGCCAAGAAGGCTTTTCCTGCAAGCAAATCGAAGAGCACAAGCAAGAAGGTAAAACACATAATCTGATATTGCAAATATGAATGACGCGATTATCAATAGAGGGTTCTAGAACTCGGTTCCAAAGGACTAATCGACACACGGTGGAGGAGATCAAGAAGCGGGGGCCCTGGATCTTTGAAAAGGATTTGTCACCACAGTTACAATGAACGATTGGTTTCTCGATGGAAAACTAAACTCTAAACAAAACCCAATGACTGCTGTGTTTATAGTCTAAGACTCGACCTAGGGTTGGGGACGGCCAGGGGTTGGGCGCCCACAACTTGGGCTTAAGGCCCGACACGATACATGGCCAAGTTGGCCCAAATAGGTGACGCAGCACCTTGCCGTGGTCACACAGAATGATCCATAGACCTTCTGGAGCTGGGACTAGATCCAAAAGACGGCGTCGTCGTCCCTTTCCAACGCATCCGAGAACGGCCCGTTTCGATGTCGTATGAGAAAGTTATGACCAAAAACAGTGATGACGTGTATCCGCTGAATCCGAGGGCGACGTGGCAGCTGAGTTGGGAACGAATTGCAACTTGGGGAAGACCATGGCGTCGGTGTGTCCAGCATGGCGATGTCCTCATCATCCTCCCCTTCTCGAATTAGAGTCGTCCTCGACTCCATCTTGGCGATGTCCTCATCATCCCTCCTTCTAGAATTGGAGTCGTCCTCGACTCCATCCCATCATCAGCGAACTCCTGCAAAAGGTTAGTGACCAGCAGGCAATGCACCAGACATAAAAGGTTGACAAAACATAGTATAACATGGTGCATCGAGATTATCACATAACTCATGATGAGCAGAAGTTGTAGCAAGAAAAGCACCTCCTTTTAACTTAATCCTATTATTTTTAGCAATGTCTGTTGGAGGTTTATTTTTAATCTCATTAGCATGTTTAACAATATCCGTAGGAGACAAAGGCAACAATGTAATTTTCTTGTCCTTATGTATGATAGTGTATGTATTAGTTCTACCATGGTGTAAAGCATCATTATCAAATTCCCATGGTCGACCTAACAAAATGGAACAAGCTTGCATAGGAACAACATCAAAATCAGCAGATATCATGATAAGAGCCTCGTGAAAAAGCTAATGCGTCTTGATTTAGTTACCTTAGTCTTACCACTATTATTGAACCATTGAATTTTATATGGATACGAATGTTGTCGTGTGGTCAAGCCAAGCTTGTCAACCAAATCTGAACTCACCAAGTTGTTGCAACTCCGCCATCAATGATAGTGAGAACACGACAACCCCTGCACAATGAGATACATGTGGAACAAATTGTGGCGTTGGATCTTCATCTCTTCTTCATGTTCCACACGTGTACTCAACACACGCTGCACAAGAAGGCTAGGGTAGTCCATGGCAGCAGCTCACGGAGTCAATTGTGATGGCCTCCTTGTCTTGATCGCCCTCGGTGGGATCTGCATCAATGTTAGCGACAAGGGCTAAATCATCTTCAACATCACTAGCACTTACATATCCATCCTCGGTAGCAATGAAAGCGACATGGGGCAATCCTTCATGACATGTCCCATGCCTTTGCATCGGTGGCAAATGATTTTAGATTTGGACGAGGAGGAGCTAGTAGAAGCACCGAGTGCCACCTTTCTTCAAAGATGTGGAAATTGCACATTAGACAATTTACTTACCTGGAAGAAAATGGAGGTGTAGATGGTCGTGGTGCAACAGAAGCTTGGTCGTCTCTCGGCTCTGGAAACAGCTGCTGAAAATTCCTCCCATTGTTAGATGAAAGGTTGGTGTTGTTTGCGTCCCTGTACTTCTTGTTTCGCCTTAATAGCAAGATGATACAATTGGGAAAAATTGCGTCATTCTTTGTAATCAAGTATGTTCTCGTATATCATGGTTTAAACCACCAAAAATCTAGCACTAGCATCATTATCATCTTCGTTTATACCACAAGCGTGCTAAACCAATAAGCAATTCTTGATAGTATGCTTCTACTCCTTTATCACCTTGTTTTAAAGTTTGTAGTTTCAAACGTAAATCACGTTGGTAATAAGGAGGAACAAAACGAAATTTCATACGTTGCTTTAAAACATTCCAAGTTTGATACGCAAGCTGACATTATTGGCATGGCAAAGATCACTCCACCAGAACAAAGCAAAATTAGTAAACTCACTAGTAGCAAGTCTAACTCTATGCTCAGCGGGAACATTATGAGAATCAAATTTTTGTTGAACAGCAAGCTCCCAATCTAAATATGCCTCTGGATCAACATTACCAGCAAAAGGAGGTAGACTAAATTTAATTTTAGCAAAAGGATCATTATTACCATGATTATTACCTCCCATGCCATGACGATTGAAGTTGAGGCGGCGACGGGCACCACCGTCAGCATACGCATCTTCATCACCAAAAGCATCCGCATCTTCATCATCAGCACGATAAGGCGGAGGGCGTTGCTCAATCTGTTCAATGCGGGTGACCAGATTGTTCACGTTGCGCGTCAGCTCGGTCATAAGATTGCGTTGTTCAGTCATGAACGTTGCAAGCTCCTATGGACACGCACTCATTGAAGTCCGTCGGAGTTCCCGCCATGGTTAGAAGATAGAAAAGACAACACCAAAGTATTATCCCTATCAACTAAAAGGAAACAAGTGGTGGTGGTGGTGAAAGTGGAATGCAAAATCACAAGCGGCTTACCACCGCCTTCTTTCTGTATTCTACCAACGTAAGCAGGAGCAAAACCAAAGTGCAAGCAATCTGTTGTGGAGCGTGGGTATGATTTGCAAGATGAACTGTCTTTGTGAAGAATATGTGGAGCTATGGGTAGGCACACAATATGACAGCAAGGATTAGCAATTAACGAGTGAAGAGTAGCGATTGTTCAATCTGGATCCAAAGTACAAGTCACAGTGCTTGGCTAAGACATGTCGAGGACGTAAGCGCAACAAGGTGAAAACAAAGGACGATCGAAAGAACTCACAGAACAAGCAAATAGCCCGGATTTCTCCTTTTTCTGAATTTTTTCCGATTTTTCCAAAAGGCACAAAACTTTTTTTTATTTTTCACTAATTTTTATACTTTTCTACGAACAAGGATCACAAAAGATGCAACCACAAAAATCGGCACCTACAAACCGAGGTGGGATGTGGTCTCTGAAATTCAACACGTTCTCCGAAAAGCGTGCAAAAACTTTGACAATTTTTTTCTTTATTTTCCTGAATTTTTTTTGGCAATTTTGACGAAACCAAACAGGGCAAAGCCAAGTTTGGGTCGGATCCAAATGGTGTCAAGAAGCTGCTGAAAAAATTTCAGATTTTTCGATAAACGAGCGAAAAGTTATACTGTTTTATCGAAGGTATCTCAAGGTATGTTTCGGGAGGCACAACACTTGGGCGGCGATTAGGGCAAAGCGTCCCTAAACTCTAACACCGATCACAAAGTAGGTATTCACCGATGATGTAAGGAGGGCTGCGATGCGAGCAAAATAAGAGCGGGTGGCAACCTATATCTAGGTTTTTGCTTGCGACGAGAAGTTACACAAAAGGCTGCTAAGCGGGGCAAGTCGAGTAGTGTGGTGGCTTCGACTTGTTGTGTGGGAGCGGTGGATGGGATAGCGGCGGAAAACAAAATCACAGCAACAGGCGATTGAACTACGACCACGAACACAATCCTAAACCAGCAACAAGACTCGACCACGGACACAAACTCAACAACACGAATCTGAAAACGAAATTGCAAAGGCACAAAAGGCGATAGGACATGGAAATTAAAATATTTTTGGGCTTTTTTTGTAGACTCTAGGTAATGAACAAATACGAATCTAAGGCAAACAAGATTATACCTCGCATGTAAACCTGAAAGCTCGATACCTATTGATGAGTACTGAGCCCGATCTTCCGAGAGGTAGCGGTAAGTTCGATTTGTGGAGATCTCGACATTGGCGATCCGGCTTCAAATCGAGGCGCTGATTCGAACCCCCCGCAACCGTTACACCTTTGCTCCGTTGGTTATCAACCAAGCACAACTTGATTGACCTCGCCAAGAAGGCTTTTCCCGCAAGCAAATCGAAGAGCACAAGCAAGAAGGTAAAACACAATCGATAGTGCAAATATGAATGACGCGATTATCAATAGAGGGTTCTAGAACTCGGTTCCAAAGGACTAATCGACACAGATGGAGGAGATCAAGAACGGGGCCACGGATCTTTGTAAAAGGATTTGTCACCACAGTTACAATGAGCGATTCGGTTTCTCGATGGAAAACTAAACTCTAAACAAAACCCAATTGTGTAGCAAGCGGCATGACGGCTGTGTTTATAGTCTAAGACTCGACCTAGGGTTGGGGACGGCAGGGGTTGGGCGCCCACAACACGGGCTTAAGGCCCGACACGATACATGGCCAAGTTGGCCCAAATAGGTGACGCAACACCTTGCCGTGGTCACAGAGAATGATCCACGGACCTTCTGGAGCTAGGACCAGATCAAAACGAGCGGCGTCGTCGTCCCCTTTCAACGCATCGAGACGGCCCGTTTCGATGTCGTATGAGAAAGTTATGACCGAAAACGATGACGACGCGTGTCTGCTGAATCCGAGGGCGACGTGGCAGCTGAGTTGGGAACGAATTGCAACTTGGGGAAGACCATGGCGTCGGTGTGTCCAGCATGGCGATGTCCTCATCAGTGAATTACTTGTGTAGACTGAACTGAATAGGAAGGGTAGAATCTGAGTGGAAGGAGTAGTTCTAATTATGCTGTCTTATTTGTGTATATTTCATAGTTGACAAGAGCAATGTCTAGACTGCTATCTTGTTAACATTCTGCTATGTTCAATATTTAGTGTTCTGTGTGAAGCATGTCCTAATTTTTCTGAATATTAGTATGAACCGTGGATTCTGAATATGTGGTACTTTAGATGTACAATCTGATCATTAGCAATTAGGGAAATCTCAGGAGTTAGGTGATCATCCTTATATTGTAGTGTTTGTCTTGCATCATTGATAATTGATTTTCTATACTGGTTATTTCTCACTACATATTTTCTCTCTCGAATTAATTTTTTTGCTGCTCCAATCATCTTCTCTTTTAGTGTGCTGGTGTGCTAAGGTGCTGGTGACTGGAGATTGGGTGGGTGATCAGTGTTGGCATGAATGCAAACTTAGAGAACTTAAGGTCTCATTCTACTATTCATCTCTCTCTCTCCCTCCATCCCTCTCTATGTGTAGCGGATTATTTTTCTTGTGGCACTACAATTATTTATGTGTGGGTGGAAAGCTGACTGCTTTGACACTATCTGAACCATGCATATATGAAAGTAACTTTATTTTTTTCCTAAAGTGTGAATTCTAATATTTAGGTAGGTACGTTCCGTGGGTAAGGATTGTAGTTGGATGTACAATGAGCGGAAAGGTAGCTTGTTTAGTCCAGTTTGGAAAGCTGGTTTGGACACCTTTCTGGACCATGCCTTTTCATTACCTGAAGCTGCTAAAGATGGGAGATCTAAGTGTCCATGTACTAAGTGTGATCGCGCCACAAGCGGAAATGGGATGAAATGGAGATGCATTTATGCCGCAATGGTTTCCAGTTGGGGTATGAGAGATGGACTAGGCATGGGGAGTCTGATGTAAATGATCAAGCATACAATGAATATGTAGGTAGCTCAGATAGGATGAGTGAAATGCTATTGGAGCCGAAGGTGTCCGTCAGAGTGAGGAGCCAACTCAAGCAGCAAAGGAGTTATATGAGTTGCTAGAGGAAGTAGATAAACCACTGCATGACAAGACGTCTCACTCCCGCCTATCCGTTGTAGCACGACTTATGACCATAAAAACACAATATAATCTTTCTGAAGTCGGTTACAATGAAATAATGAATCTTTTACATGAAGTTATTGGAGATGAGGCTGCCAAGGATGTCCCTAAAAACTTTTATAGGTCTAAGAAGTTTGTGCATAGCCTAGGAATGCCTTATGTGAAGATTGATGCATGCCCAATGGATGCATGATATATTACAAAACTAACAAAGATAAAGAAAGTCGCTTATTTATCTGTGGTGAATCTCGGTATGAGGAGCCAACTAGAGGAAAGAAATCTAGGAAAGTACCAAAAAAAGTTTTGCGTTACCTTCCAATTACTCAAAGGCTACAATGCCTGTACATGTCATAGAACACGGCAAAGCACATGGGATATCATGCACAACCCCGCAACAATGATAATGTTATGGCTCACCTTTTGGATGGAGAAGCTTGGTTGGAACTTAACAAGTTGTATCCAAATTATGCCAAAGAGGTTAGGAACGTGCGTCTTGGTTTGGTAACTGATGGTTTTACACCTTTTAGTGCTCATGCTGCCCCATACTCTTGTTGGCCTGTCTTTGTTGTTCCGTATAACCTCCCTCCTGAAATGTGCACTAGAAAAAGCAACATCATCCTTGCACTCGTTATTCCTGGTCGTGAACACCCGGGGAAGAACTTCAACGTATACATGGAACCACTAGTTGATGAGCTCTTGGATTTATGGGAAAAAGGTTATCTTACTTACGACTGTTATAGAAAGGAAAACTTCACCATGAAGGCAATTGTGTTGTGGACCATTCATGATTTTCCTGGATATGGCTTAGTAGAGTGCTGGAGCACACATAGAAAGCTAGCTTGTCCAATTTGTGGGTCTAACATTAAGACATTTAATTTGAAGCATGGGCACAAACCTTGCTGGTTTGATTGTCATAGGAGATTTCTTCCAGCTAGCCATGCATTCCGCAAAAGTGTGAAGTGTTTTCGAAAGAAAACTAGAATTACATATCCTCCACCAAAGCACCTAACTGGTGCTGAGATATTGGAACAGTTAAATAATCTAACTCTTGATAGCAAAGGTAACAATAAATATAAAGGGTTTGGGAAGTCGCACAATTGGACAGATATTAGTTGTTTGTGGTGATTGCCATACTAGAAAAAGTTGCTTCTCCGACATAACATAGATCTCATGCACAATGAGAAAAATGTTGCAGAGGCACTATTAGGCACAACTCTAGATATCTCAGATAAAACTAAGGACAATATTAAAGCACGTCTTGACATGGCTATGCTTTGTGATCGCCCAACTTTTGATTTGATTAAGAAGCCCAATGGCACATGGACAAAACCGAGGGGAAAATATTGTGTTAGTAAGGATGATAGATTGGTTATCTTCAAGTGGTTCAAGCAACTAAAGTTCCCGGATCGCTTTCTTTGCTAATTTAAGTAAATCTGTAAAGTTGGATAAGCAGAAATTTATTGGTATAAAAAGCCATGACTTACACATAATCATCGGCGCCTCTTGCCGGTTGCACTTAGGGGTTTCATCCACGAGAAGGAATGGAAGGATGTATCGAACTATGTTTTTTTATCGACAAATATGTGCCAAAGAAATTGATCGAGAGAGAATGCGTGAACTTGAGAAGGAGATTCCAGTTCTTCTATGCAAGCTAGAGAAAATGTTCCCACTAGGGTTCTTTAATGTAATGCAACATCTAATTGTGCATCTTCCATATGAGGCAAGGGTTGGCGGACCTATGGCATTTCGCTGGATGTACCAACATGAGAGGTAATTATTAATTTTTCTAAATAAGTTAGTTCAGCTCGATTCAAATTTTTTTGTTATTATATCACTAAACATTGTAGTAATATTTTGCTAGGTACATGCATGACCTAGGCCTGAAAGTGTAGAACAAAGCTAGAGTTGAGGGTTCTATTGTAGAGGCTGAGATTGTGAAAGAGATAACTGACTTTTTTCTGGATATTTTGCTGACCATGTTCATACTAGATGGAAAAAGGTTTATAGATACAACAGTAGGGGAACACACGTGAAGAATGATGGCTACACTTTAGATGTTTTCCAATATCAAGTCACCCTTCATGGTCGGGGCGTGCCTCGTGACCTCTCAGAACAAGAATTGAATGCAGCGAGGCTGTATATTTTGACCAATTGCTCTGTTGTTGATCGTTATCAAGAGTAAGTGATGCAAATAACAATTTTTAACTGTTCTAGCAGAGGTTCTATAACTTGTATATATTTGTAGGGCATTTATGGAACAGAAGCGTGCTAATAACCCTAGGTTGTCAGTTGAGGTCCTTGACAAAATGATGATAGATGAATTTGTGGATTGGTTTAAGAAAACTGTAAGGACATATTACCTTAGCCGTATTTCATGAACACATGTATATATATATTCTAACAAACTTATTTATTTTTATAGTGTAGAAAGGATACCGATGCAGATGAAGACTTGTGGAATTTAGCCAATGGATGCAAATCTAGAGTACTATCATATAGCTCGTATGATGTTAATGGCTATAGGTTCAGGTCAGAGCGATATGAAAACTCCCGTGCAAAGCTGACCACAGTGAACATAGGGGTTTGTTTGACATCATTCACCTCAGATGATCAACAACTTGACTATTATGGTGTAGTCGAGGACATTATCAAACTTTCTTTTAATGCTGGTAGAAAAATTGAAATGGTTCTCTTACAGTGCCACTAGTTTGATCCAATTTCTGGTCTTAGATCTGAACCAAAATTAGGTTTGGTGGACGTCAAGCCATCTTCAATGCTGGTGAATTTTGAACCCTTTGCCATGGCTCACCAAGCCACACTACTATACTACTTGCAGTACCCATCTCTAAGGCATGATTTGTGTGATTGGTCTGTTGTTTACAAGATCCAACCAAGGACCTTAACCAACCTTGACACAGTAGATGCACATGAGCCACCTGTTACAGATGTATTTTTCCAAGAAGATGAGCTGCAGGGAAGCTTCTCCATTGATGTTGATGGCTTGTTTGATGATGTAACTGTGTCTTCAGAGGCCTTGGATGATGTCCTTGATCCCCAAGATATTGAAACTATAGAAAAGCAAAACAACGCTGAGGATCCATTGGATGACATTTCTTATCATGGGAGTAGTAGTGACGAAGAGCAACAAATAGTTGAAGAAAATAGCGACTTGGAAGACATTGACGAGGATGAGGAAACCACAGATAATTCCTTAGAATTTGATTATGATGATTATTGAATCCTAATTTTTAATATGTACATTAGTATCTTATTATTTAGTTTTCATATTGAACTAGAAATATGTCTTCCCAATCTGAAATATGGTGCATCCTTGTTTGACTGATGATTTACTTCACTTATTTTACTTGTGTATCCCATAATTTTATTGGTGCCTACTCATTCTGTTTAATAAACATTTTATGCAACATACTTATTGCCATGTATGAAGCAGAGCACAGACCTGTGTCATCATCAAGGTCAGTGCGTTCCACATCAGCTACTGCAAGAGAAAATAATGGATTGGCTTCAGCAAGTCAGCAAGCTATTGAGAAAAAAAAATACTCGATCAAGGACTGATAGCGGTGAAAGACTTCCAGAAAGAGAAAGACCCACGATCAAGGCTATTGGAGAGTAAGTAACATTGTAGCTGCTTTAATTTGTATATTTATGTGTCCATATTATATCTATCGCTTGTGTATTAACATAGACTATTGTCTCAGTATTTTGTGTTCAAGTGTTCATTGTTCAGATTAATTTTTAGCAAGTACAGTTTGTCCATGATAGAGAACATTGTCATGTCATTAGTGCACTAGCTTGCTTGTAGATAGTTGGATGCACCAGCATATTTATTTAAAGAGCTTGCAAAGACTAAATAAAGAATGTTGTATTTTTAACTTTCCACATTTCTGTAAGGTAGGAGTTTTCAGTACTGACCGGTTCCATGATGTTTTGCTTACTTTAACATTTCACTTATGTATTTTATATCTTTTATCCCTATATGATGATGTCGTTTGATTTAATATAAAATTATCAGGCACTGGGAAGTGCATCCATGTCAAAGTTCTCGCAAACCCCCAACAGTAATTGGCACTCTAGTTCGCGAGATGTATCCTGATTTTTTTGATACAATAAATGGGATGAAGCCAGTGCTAACATGGGAAGATTTCAAGAAGACTACCATAGCTGGGGTATCAACTGATAAGAGAGTATTGGAAGAGCTCTGGGTATGTGCTACATGTGCATAATAACTACAACTTACTAACTAGCTTTGCTATTGTTTAAAAGTTATCTCAACTGCAACTTACTATAAATAATATGGCAGTGACGTT
Source organism: Miscanthus lutarioriparius (assembly GCA_904845875.1). Taxonomy (NCBI): domain Eukaryota; kingdom Viridiplantae; phylum Streptophyta; class Magnoliopsida; order Poales; family Poaceae; genus Miscanthus; species Miscanthus lutarioriparius. Next base: position 55,945,522 of record CAJGYO010000007.1, on the reverse strand, counting down.
TCAAGTGTCTTCCAGAAGATAGAGCTGAGGCAGATGCTGTCTTGGAGTTAAAATTTAAAAACATGTTGCCTAAGATGTTGAGTGAAGAGAAGCGGGCTATCACAAAGAAACTATATAAGGATGGTAATGTGCCCCCAGAAGATGTAGATGAATATGAAAATTGTTGGCCAACAAAAGAAGCACTTATATCTGTTAAACCAAGAGACTTTACAACCAATGAAGGTTGGGCTTTGCTATGTGAGCACTGGAGTACAGCAAAATCGCCTAGCTGGAGATAATAACGTATACCATCGCAGTAGCTCAAGAAGCTTACCAGCAACACGCCAATGGCTGGTAAGAACCCAAACCAAAAAGTTGTGACTTCATAAACTACTGATGTACAATGTTCAGTACATGTCAAAGCATACTTACACTTTAATTGCAGGCACTAAAAACTGGCGTTGACCCTGGAATTGATGGCGCTTGGCTGCATAATCATGAATTGAATCCAGGGACAAATGATGGTAGGTTGTGCAACCAGAATGCTGCTGATAAATGGGTAAGTGTTGGATTATTTAGCTGATAGCTCTTGTAGTTGTCTTGTTACTGATCCTCAGCTTTTCTATGTTTTTTTTGGAAAAGGCACAATATGAGGAAGGAATGGAAAAAAGTATGGCATGAATTGGAAAATTGAGCATCCTGAATTAGATGCAAGTGTCATTTATGAGTGTGCAGGTAGAATGCCACATGGTAAGCTAGGAATTGGTGATGGAGCAATTAGTATTGCTGAGAAGGAAGCAATCAAGACAAGGAAAAGAAGTGCACAACCATATGTTTCTGCTAAAGAGAAGCGACTTGAAAGGGAAAATTTCTGCTGTTGCGAAAAGAATATAGCAACCTTGAACATGTTTTATGGGTAATTATTGTTAGAATAAATATATGCGTACAAATAAATACCTATGGCTAACCATTAAGTTTTAACAGGCACTTGTTGCTAAACAAGGAATGGACTTTGATGCATTAGCTCAGGAAACTGCAACTAACTTGGTAAGTTTACCAGCTACCTCACAGAGCACAAATTATTACAATGAACTCAAGTATCACTCTAGTTGATTCAGATTTGAATTTTATTTTTCCCACCTCAATTCATTGCAAAACTGACCTTCAAAGTATAAACTAATATATGCATGACATGCAGCCTACTTCTTAATCTGAGGTTGCATTCGCTAGAGAGCATGAGAAAATTGTTCCGAATGCATCTGATCATGTAAGTATTAAGTGTGTTCCAAATGTATCCGTGCCATACCTGAAATTATTTCAAAATCTATCTTATATATATTCAAGCTGGTTCATATGCTTATAAAAATAATTTTATAACTTCTGTAGGATAACATTGGTGGAGCAGACTATAGTGGTGAGGAAAATATTGGTGGAGTAGACTATAGTGGTCAGGAAAATGAAGATGACATCTATGATTATGATGATGGAGGATACCATTCCCAAGATGATGGCCAAAATTACGAGAACAATGGTGTAGACTTTTCGATGATGATGCTTCCGGTGATGAGAAGAGATTATATGCAACATATGCAGTGTGGCACTTTTAAGTAGTTTTTCTTATGTCTTGTGAACAGCAGAGCAGTATCTTAGTCAAGTATTTTAATTTGAACATTAATTTATGTAATGTTGAAGAATGTTCTTAGAAACTTTCAGAATGTCTAGACCGTACCTTTCAATATTAAAGAGTTGGTTATGAAATGTCATGAATTGTGAATGTTCAACATTTGTAATTGATCTTCCTGGTTACATATATTAATTATTTATGGCTATAAAAAATATCCCAAGCAATATCGGATGATGGATTATAATAAAACAGCTTCATCTCTATATTGCTGATGGTTTAATAGTTTTAGCCGGTGGGAAACCAAAACCTTCACATATATATTCTACCGAGAGTATTTAATTCTAGACGGTTAATAAACACCGTTGCTAATATGTTTCCCTGATGGGTTAAAAAACTGTCATGCAACAAATCCCTGACCGGATATGTTTCCCGATGGGATTAAAAAACTATCAAGCAACAAATCCCCGACTGGATATGTTTCCCGATGGGTTTAAAAAAACTGTCAAGCAACAAATCCCCGACCGGGAAACCCTCGGCAATTCATGTCGGACCAAAGGCCGAATGACGTGTTTACCAACTAATTGCCGAGCGTCAACCATCAAAAACATACAGTCAGCCATACAATAACTGACTACCGGTCGGTAAAAGTGGGAATGCCCGACAGGAGCTTCCCGACGGTATACGCTCGGCAATTGTACTTCCTGATGGTACAAATTAAACCGTCGGCCATTCTTGTGCCTCTAGTAGTGCATGCGAGAGACATACTCTTGCATTCGTTCCCAAGCTTCGGGAATCGACTCATCTGCTAGTTGTTGAAAATTAGAGATCTTATTGCGAAGAGCATTAGTCTTTCCCATAGGGAAGAACTTGACTAGGAAAGCATTGGAACACTTGTCCTAGGTATCTACAGCGTTGCAGTTAGAATAAAACCATTGCTTAGCCTTTCCTAACAAAGAGAAGGGGAAAAGGCAAAGACGTATAGCCTCTTGGGTCACTCCCTTAATGGTGAATGTGCTACAAATCTCCAAAAAGTGTTGGAGGTGAGCATTCGCATCCTCATGGGCTTTCCCACAAAATGGACTAGCTTGAACCATCGTAATTAACGCTAGCTTAAACTCAAAGTTAGCGTCCCCATTGATAACATTGGGTCCGGTGGCTACATTAGCAAGCGAGGGTATTGAAAAAATACGAATGGACTTATCGCCCATGGTCGTGTTGGGTAGTGATATGATATGAGGGAAAAAGGATATGAGACAAAGCTAACACAAAAAATAAATTTGATGCCAGTTGCCTTTCCCAGCAACGGTGCTAGAAATGCTTGTTGATACTTCTTAATGACTAGTGGAGGGATTCCGCAAGCGCACAGAACTATCGCGTTGCACTTCATTTGGTGAGTATTGAGTGTTGAATTTATATTTTCCCATAGGAAGGTGGTAGGCTAAATTTATATTTATAGTTAGGATTGCTAAGGAAAAGCCTAAGTGTATCCTTAGTGGTCAAACAATAATTGTGGTTGAGTGAACTACTGTAACACCCCTGGTGTTAAGAATCACTAAAACTTGAGCATGTCATCATTATGCATATAATCATCTACAGTAGCTCATCATGCCTTGCATTTACTAAAATCAATATTTATTTACTAGTAATGCAATGCATTTGTGATGGTTTGTGCTTAAACTCAAAAATTCTTTTAAGATACTTTGTGGCCTTCTATTTTAGAATTTCACTGAAATACTTGAAATTATGCCCTAATAAACTTTGAGGTGTAAAGTATGTGCTTTGCACTAGTGTCAAGTGTGGGGAATAAATTCAAGTACAAACCATTAAAATTTGAATCCAAACTTGAATTTCAGCACTTAATCAAATTTGGCTAAGTACTGGATTTCAGCTTTTGATTCAATTTTGAGGCATTTATTAAAATGAATTTCCTGAATAAACTTGTTCAAACAATAGCATAATTTTGAAGTATGAAGTTCGTACTTTACAATGGTGTTAATGGTTGATTTGTTTGCTCGCTAATTAATCACCAATTGATTCACCAAAGTGGCTAACTTAACTATTTTCCAAAACCCTAACTATTGAAACTGAAGGTTTAGGGTTTTAGTTTCATCTTGCCTTTGTTCTTGATCCTTGATCTTCTAATCTAGTTAGAATTAGATGGTCATGCTTAAAGCAAAGTTGGAGATCAAAGTATCATGTACAACTTTTGTTCTTGGAGAATTTCATGATGCCACATGAAATCAAGAGAAAATGGGAGAAGAAGGGGTTGTTTCAGTCGCTATAGTGCTCGCCAGTGACCTGCTTGCTTGCCGCAGTAAGTTCCCAAGCAGCTACTGGATGCCATGAAGCTTCGCCCGCGTCCTTAAAACGCCAAGCCAGCAGTCGAGCTCATCTTGTTCTCTTTCCATCACCGTTGTTGAGCTCTAGTTCATCGGTGATTGATCCACCTTTGCTCTACCCTCATCCAATTGTCCTTGCAGCTAGCTTCGGCACATCCTTGTGCACCTTTTGAGCCAACTCATGTTAGCTCTACCGCCAGAGCTCTACCGCTAGAGCTGAACCGTAGCGCCACCGTGAGCCCCCTCACCATGGGCAGCCCTCTGTGGCGCATTCCTTTCTCGTCCATCTCAAGTTTTAGTTTCCCCTTGTTGCTCTGTTGCTCAACATCCTGATGGTTTTCATAGCCGAAGTCTCGATGAGCCGGAACACCACCGTGTCCATGAACCGCACCACCGCCTTCGTCCCCAACACCGACAACCTAGCTCTGATGCATCCTCGTTTTGACCAGCAGCCATTCTAAAGTCGCGGTGAGCCCCTAATGCTAACACTGTTGCCTATTTTACCTCTACCAAGCCCTTATGGCCGGAGCACCGTCGCGCCGACGTGCTTTGCTTTTCTAAGCCGCCGTGGCCGCGGTCGCGTGCGTAGCAAGGTCGCTCGCGCTCAATAGACCCCTTGAGCATGTGTGCAAGAGTGAGTTGAGTTTACCGGTGACCTTCGTGTCATTGGAGAGCCCATAGTTGGGCATAGCCGGGTTGTTGGAGCTCCGCCGTGCCGCCATGGCTGCCGGCATGCATGTTGCCATGCCTTAGATAGTCAACCGTCACTATCCGTGAGTTCACGAGATCGAGAGGGATATGTAGGAGTAGCTTGCATCTCTAGAGTTACCACCATTGATTGTTGCCACTATGCTAGAGTGATCGAGCCACCAGAGCTGCCATCGTGGTCACTGTCGTGGTCCATTTGATCAACCGTCACCACCAGTGTATGCGAGAGAGAGTCCCGAGTTTATCGTGATATGTCTCGTCGCCGGCGAGCTTGCCATCGACGAGTACCTATCGGTCAATGGCCTGCCTACGCCATGGTCAGCACAGTGGTACTATGTGCTTACCCAAGGGCCCCGTTGTTAGTGAGAGAGGGTGAGGGAGAGTTGAGTGATCCTTTTTGTTTTTTAGAAAATACTAATTAAGTGCTAAACTTGTTTAATTCATAATAAATTGTAGAAGCATGATTAAATTGTGAAAATTTCTATGTAGCCTTGTTATCATGTACTCTACTTAGGAAAAATATGAGTTAAGCATTTTTAGTACTTATGCTATGCTTAAAATATACCTCTTTTAATTAATAAATGTACCTTCCATGATTTTTATAGTGTAAAATAATAATCCATAAATCATGGAACTTGTTGTGTATACTTGACATGCTTATACCTACCTTCAAAAAAAGTTTGGTACTATTTTGATAAAATTTTAATTAGTTACTTAATCCCATACTTTATTTATTAATTAATAAATACCAAAATGTTTAGGATAAATCTTAAAATGATTTGAGTGTGCTTTGGAATTGATTACAGACCTTGGGACACAACATCTTTGCTATTCCATGGCAACCATTATCATGATTCTCTGCTCATAATTGAACTTGCTAATAATAAATACTAATATTGTTTGGTGAGTAATTAACCTAACTAAAATTGTGAAGGAAAGTTGTACTCAAGTAGTTAAATTTTGTTTAATCATCTTAATCCATGTTGCACCTCTCATATGTATGTTAGTGTACCATCATCCTAAAGCATGCATCTTTATTTATGTATAGTGAACGAGAATGGTGACCCATTAGTTGAGCAAGTTCCTGAGGTGGGTTTTCACTCAGAGGAGGTGGGGGTTAATATCTGTGGAACATCCGAAGAGTTCGACAACCCGAACACCGCAGGCAAGCCCCGTAGCATAATCTGTTTCCTTGTGTTTTATAAATGTTATTCACATAAGTCTTATGTTTGTTGCATCAAGTAAAATAGGGTTTGGTTGAATACCAACTGTTGCATGCCTGCCTTGATAATTTGAATACCATTCCTTGTTACCCTTGTATTATGGTAGGTTAGCCATGCTTAGCCTTGCTTAGTTGATAAGAGTCAAGTGGTGATTTCATCATTCGTAATGGTTCCATACCCAGGTGTCGTCCTGAGAGTTTGTCAATAAATATACTTTAACTAGAGACCGGATGGGACATGGGTTATATCTCTGGTGGTTAAGTCAATAGGGTTGCCTATCGTACTTGTCCCATCTATGTCGATTGAGGACCATACCATTGTAGGCCACCGTGTGGTTGGGACTTTGTAGTACTGGCCATATACTCCGATAAGCCTAATACCTCGAATATTCCATTATGTGAAAGACAATTGCGCACTGGGCGTGGGAGGTGGTTAGAGCAGCATGTACACATCTTGTGGATCCACTAGGAGTGGCACTGTAACACCCCGGGCGTTAGTCACAAGTTAAGCAGTGGATTTGGACTTAAGTAGGATATATCAAGCAATGATTATGATCTGTAGTTCATAATCTAGGAGTAATGATGAAGATATTGAGGTCAAACCTATGAAAAGGAGCCCCAACTTGAACTTAGACAATACACTTTGCTTACATGTTGACCCTTTTCAAATGTAGGCTTGAGTAGTGTTCAACATGCCTCTTCCATGATCATCACCTTAGCATCAAGCCCTCTTGACAATTGGAAAAGTTTCATGAAGTTTTGAATCAAAAGGTCACATGAAATGATAAGTTATAACCTTTCTTGAATTGCTTCATCAGGTGAATGGGAACATGGGATGTCAACCAAACCTTACTACCTTTCCCAAATGACTCTAATGGAACTCTAATGTCGCCTTCGTGTTCCTCGTGCCAACCCGTGTGCGTCGCGGCTCTCCTTCGAACGCCTCCACAACCATGCGCTGCTGCCACCGGCGCCCACCCGACCATCACCGCCAGCACGCGTAGCCAGGCCGCATTGGGTCACCACAGTGTAAACCGTGGCTACCAGCGGATGCGCGCGGGGCCCTAGGTGCTCCACCGCCTCTTCCCTGCCGCCAGAGCTCCGCCAGTGCCTTGTCCGTTAGAGCCATCGCCGAGCTACCACCTGCTCCCATGGCCAGGGAGCCACGGTTGGCCTTAGGCCGGGCTAAGGCCACCCATGGGCGCGGTGCACCATTACACGGCCATGGCCCTCCCCACCGCTGCCGGCCACCGCCCGCCAAGACCGGCCGGCCCGCCGGCCGCCTCTGCTCTGCCCGACGAGGAGAAGAAGAAGAGGGACCTTGTGTAAGAATTCGAAGAAAGGGAATGGCCTAACTGCAAAGCTGTTGACTCATATGAACAGTGCCTAGAAGGACCTGTTCGTTGAAGTCTATTTTCATGAATGTTTAGGGGCTTCCTTGCAAATCTATTTTTCTTTTATGGCTGAAACTTTGAAAAATCATAATAAATCATAGAAAAATCATAAAATAACAAATGAAGACTTTTTGGAATCCTTGAGAGTAGATCTATGCATTAGAGTCATAATATGATGTGTGTTAGTAGAAGGTTTTTGCTATTTTTATTTATCTATGTTAATTATGGTTTTCTATGAATAAATTCATATCTAAAGTTGTGGTGCTCCAATTGTTGTCCAATTTTTATGGTAGGATACTTATTCTATGTGTGTGCTGTGGTAAAAATTTTATGTTCATTGGATGTAGTATGATTGAGTTATTGATTTAACTTGATTAATGCTTGATAATTGGTTTTAAATGGTTTATAAATAATTTATATATGCAAAAATATGAAATGTAGTTCTGTTGCCCTTGAATGGTGATATTGTGACCTGAGAAACCATAATATGGCTATATGTTTATAGAAAATGATGATCTTTAAATTTATCTTGCTTTTACATGTTTTCTTACAATAGCAATTTGTCTTTTTCATAGTAATTAAATTACCAAACCTGAGCATGTGAAATTTGTGCAGTAGCCATGTTTTGATAACATCTAATACTCATAAAAGTCTCAGCCCCAAACTAGTTGTTCTCATATAGTACTAAAAATAATACATATGTTGCATTATTAAAGTAGAAGATGAATGTTGTGAGTATATACATGTATGTATGGTCATGTGATGCTTCTAGTAGCTATTCATACATGCTATGATTGTTTGAATATGATTCCAAGATGTTTGGGGTAGCATATATGTCAAGAATATGTTAGTTTGTAGCAACTAAATGATAGATGAATGTAGTATACCTCTGCTGTTTGGGCTGCATGTATAGTTTTGGTTAAGCGATTAATTTCATGGATCAAATGATGTTTTATGTAAATGTGGTGAATACAAGAGTTGTATATAATTTCCTTATCTTGCTTTTACTAAAATTTCATGATTTTAGGCCTGATGGTTTAGGAGTTATAGATTTTAGAATTTTGCTGTCAGGTTTTGCATGTCCTCTGGACAGATCAGAATGATTATATTGTTTGGCTTATTTAATCATGGAATCATGTATTGATGATGATAGGAGAGTTGTAGTGATTTTCATAAGCTTTCTAGAATGTTTAAGATCACTACTTTTGGTGGTCTAGAACTCTAGTTATTGCTGTTCAAAATGAAATGGCAGATTCTATCTAAATCTGGACAGAGATGCCTTCTTGATGTTGTTTAACCTTGTTATCTATAGAATCATTTTAAGATGATATTAATAAAGTTATAGATAACTTAATAAGCTTTATATAAAGTTAAGAATCACACTTGTTGGATGAATATAACTTGAGATATGCATTTCTGAAGTTACTATCAATTTTCCTATCCTTAGTTGTATAAGCTCTGCATCATGATATATTTTGACCTTGTGATTTGTTGAATAAGCTTTTGGTGTTAATAACAAAGTTTTAGATAATTTCATTATCTTTCCAGAAAGTCTAGGACCACACTTTTTGCATGCCTAGAACTCTAGGTATGGTTAAAACAAGTGACTGTGGTGCTGCTCTCCAGAATCGGTATTTGTACATAAAATTGTTTGCTTCACCTTGCTTAGCTTTGTGTGATGCTTAATTAAGAATAGTGGAGTGCTTATATATGTTAAGTGTAACCTTGTGCTCATCTCAAATACTTTTATGTAAGGCATCTCATATTGCCATTCTTCGCATTCATGCACTTGTATTATTGCATCTCATTTAGGTACGCTAGATGCCCCATGTGAAGGACGTAATGTTGGAGCTGAACCAGAAGATGGAGTTTGGTGAATCCATCCAGAAGACGGAAAGACTAAGCAAGTGTCGAGATGGGAGATGCTCACCAAGCGAGTGTCATCTAATAAACACTGACCTAGTGTTGGATCCCAGGCAAGCCCCGGAGCATTCTAAGCCTCCTGTGTTTTACAAATATAAACTTGAGTCCTTTTATGTTTGATGCATTAGATTATAAGAGTTGATTGGAACCACTTGATGCATATAATTTCCTTGTCCAGAAATATACCTTGAACCCTATGTAGGTCTAGGATCGAATATATGCTTAGCAATGCTTAGACCGGTAGAAGTCGGGTGATTTCCTGTCACCAGCGAAATATAGGTGGATACCAAAGCACGGTTGGCTATATTTGCTATCATGGAAAATAACCATATGATGATGAATAAATGGAGACGGGATAGGATCCGATGATGGAGAAGTAGTAGGACATGGAGGTCTTGTGTGCATGTTTTATCCTATCTGTGTCGATTAAGGACCATATCGTTGCTGACACTTCTGCCGAGATTGAACGCATGCCTCTCACTTAGCTGGCCGGATAACTCGTTTTAACCATGAAGCCGAGTAGCTCAACTCAGGCTGGGCCCCGTTTCTGTTATTGTGCGCACTCTGGATGGTAGTAAGGATGTGCGGGGAGCAAGACGTGAGCCCAAGGGCAGGCCGGGCCTGAACGTCCTGGCAGCTGGTTGTCCCTGATTATGCGGTGCTAGGCGAACTCGCAAAATTTGGACCTAAGTTATACCAAAGGTGACCTAAGGTGACCGTTGATTTGGTTTGTCTGGGTTTGTGTTAGGAATAAATTCCTAGCCAGTTGAAATCGATTTGAATCACCATCTCTCCCGGATAGTGAGAAACTCGACTTGCTTTAGCATCATAGTAATTGAATTATGGAATATGATGGTTATGAAGAACATGGAATTATTATACCGGCTATGGTTACTATTGTTATGCTACTAAATGATATACCACATATTTGGCATAGGTTAGTTGCTAATCTAGAGATGAATAGCTATAATTAACTTGATGACCGAATTTATAAAATGTATAGTTGAATTAGTAGCTTTTATGCAAAATGTTGTCCAGCTAGCTCCACTTATAAAGCCTTGCATGATCCTTGGAGTCACTTTATTTATAGTTTATGATGGGTAAGTCTAGTTGAGTACATTCAAGTACTCAGGGTTTATCCCACCATGTTGCAGGTGAAGGTCTCGGCTTGCTGAAGATGGTGGCTAACCGCCGGTGGGCTCGGTGACTCTATATTTCTTTCTCATCTATATGCTTTTATCAGAGGATGTCACTTATGCTAGCAATGTATTTGGAAGTATATTAATGTAACCATTTGAAAGTTATGTTGTTTCCCTTAACCGGTTTTGAAACCCAAACTTGTACTATTATTGTGGACCCATTTGTAATATCATTTCCACTGCAACTCTGTGTACGTGAGGTGTATTTGCTTAATCATGCGATCTCGGTTGTGAAGTTGATTTACAGAGGTGCTTCGTGACACTTGACGGACTACCGGTTTTATATAAGTGAAAGTATACGCGTGTCAACGTGTTTAACGGGGGCAGCCGTACTTGATCTTGTATAAATTGGGCGGTTCTGTCACAACTGGCATCAGAGCAAGATTAAGCATAATACTACTATGTACATAGTTTTAAAAACAAAGTTTTGGGTTTTAAAAAGCCAATTTTGAATAAAACTTTAGCTACAGGAAAATTTGTCGAAACTTATTTGCAAAACTATGCTAGCGACAACCTCTAGTTAAACCCAATTGAGGACCTTTAGGTGGCAATAAGTAAACTAATACTAACTATGGGGAATTTACTTTATTGCAATTTTTATTTCGTCGTCCATACGGCGTGCTATTGTATTTATGCCATCCGCTTGAATGGTAATGTATGGATCAATATACCTCTACGCCCAGGTAAGTTGGTGAGTGGCATGACCGCAAGATGTGAGCGTGCGGTCAAAGGGGTGAGGTAGTTTTGATACTTAAGTATATACATCTCATATATATATAGAAGGATTTAATTATGGGTTAGCTTTGGTACGACTATATACGCATATTCTATATGTATGTATAGACATATTTACTGATGGGTAGCTTTGATATGGAAGTATACATATAATGGATATATATATGGAAGTATTTAGCTTGCAACTTAGAGACCAGATTTTCATTTCCGGATATATATATAACTGTGGGGTTGGGCTGAAATAAAATCCTTCTGTTGGTACGCTAACCACGAATGCGTAGATTGAATGTAGCTGATGACTAGCTATATATGGAGAGAGCACATGTTATGCCACCGACATAGAACGTGATTGCCACCTTAGGCTGGCAATTTCGTGAGGACAAATAGGACGAGCATACATCATGATTGTTGCTTGTGCATAAACATACTCCTCTCACCCTTGTTCTATTAATGGATAACTTGTTGTAACCATATGGTCATGTTGTGAATGACCAAAAACTAATTTTCTAAATGTAAGTAAAACTTGTTTCGAAGAGTTATCCACCTACTCAGTAAAAAGGAAATAAAAGATAACAGTATCTTACCACCATGTTTTGCATGTTATGTGTAGTTGTGTTGCTAGGGATGACTACTTGTTATGTGCGAGCTTGGTGCTTAGTAATAGTCGCTTAAGCTAATTGGATTGACTCTCTTTTGTGATGTATAAGTGGTACCTATTTTCCTACCCCACTGCCTTGATGGCTAAAACTTATGGTTTGTAGTAACTTAATAAATGGTTTGTAAAACTTATGGTTTGTAAGACTTCTGCTATTTACTCCAATGTAATATATTTGTATATTTGTACAACTATTGTATTACTGCGATACTTTCTGTAATGTATCCTGCTTGGAAAGATAAATGTGGATGATTTGGGGTTCCCTGAGGACACCCGACATACTACTGGAGTTGTTTGGCTCCCATGTGCAGTAGTTAGAAGTCTGGAAGACAATGGCAGGCACATGTGGGCCATATAACTTGGGCAGTTCTACCACAGCTGGTATCAAAGCATGTCATTATAGAAGTGTTGTAGTAGTAGTTTATAAAAACTTCAAACTGAACTATGCAAATTAATTTCAAGTTTAATTTTGTCAAAAAAGTTGCTTCTGACTCATCCATATGCTTTCTTAGGATGCCATGAGGTGTACCATTCGTCATGACTAGGGCTAAAGGAACTGAAGGATTCCTCGCCATGCTATGAGAGCTTATGTGGCGTGCCAACTTCCCTTATGCACTAGAATACTTTGTCTACACAACTCAAATAGGTCCCAATCTTGTAGAATGCTATGCTAGTGTTCTTCTACACCCTCGTCTTATCATAGGTTCACTGGAAAGGTCTTATACCTTTTCTAGGGCAGTAAGTTCTCCTGAAGCTGTAGTCCAAGCCTATGCCTATAGTGCTTTTACCAGCCTTAGACGCAGATACTCTGAGCTCAATTGTTCCTATACCTTTGCCTACTTTCCTTACCAAGTCAGTAGCAGTGTGAATGAAGTCCTATACCCACATCCTATGTATGAGGATGACACCCAAAGCTATAGGATGTCTGAGCTTATTCGAGCTCTAGTGTTTCATATTGGTGCCTTGCCTTGGAGTTAAATGCATCTCGGAGGTGTTTAGGGCACATGACCGTAGAGTTAGAAAACCTTCATAATCGATACTAATATACCTCAATTGAGACTAGAGCACCACTTGTTTTTACCCCATCAGATCTTGTCGGTGTTTCGAACAAACACCAACTAGTAAATTTATATTTGTTGCGCGTTAGGCTCGTATGGTGTACTAAAGGACACAAGGTTTATACTGGTTCAGGCAGAATGTCCCTACGTCTAGTTTGCTACTGCTCGTGTTATTATTACCGAAAAAGGTTCATAGTAGGGGGTACAAATGGTCAAGAGAGGGATAGGTCCCAAGTCTCTGATGGAAAGGTCGAAAGGATGCCACGAGCTCGGTTGCTGCTTGGCTGTGTGTTGTGTGTGGAATCAATCTGTCCCCTTAGTGGGCTGCCCTGCCCTCCCTTTTATAGACCAAGGGGGAGCAGGGATTATAGATGGGAGAAAGAGGAAAAAACCTTATAGGGCCGTGCCCAGGCCTCATTCAGCAAGTGGATACGTCCCATCCCACATCGGCGGACGGTGCGGCTTGCTAGGGTGCCGAGCTGTGACCATATGGGGAGTAGATGGGGAAGTGACCATACGTCCATCACTGTAGATGATGTGAGTTCCCTTCTGGATTGTAGTGGTTGTCGCATGCTTACATTAGGATCCACGTCCGAGTGCCGACGGCGGCGCCCACAACACTGTAAGACAAAAGTCGGCGCCTACAACACTGTTCGGGCTCTGTCAGGTCGAGAAGGGCTTAAAGCGCCCATCCCGTCGTATCCTGGTGGTACTTTCATACAGGCATGCAGGGCATGGTCCTCGGTATTGTGGTCGACTTGAATGTCCTGTCATACCCTATACTCGTCATTACAAAGGAGTAGGGGGTAGTCGTCGGGCGAGGCGGAGCTAGCCCTCAGTCGTCGGCCGAGGCGGAGTCCAACTCTCGGGGGTCGAGCGAGGTGGAACCAGCCCTCAGGGGTCGGGTGAGGCGGAGCCAGCCTTGGACATCGGATGAGGCGGAGTCCAACCCTCGGAGGTCGGGCGAGGTAGAGCCAGCCCAGAACGTCGGGCGAGGCGGAGTCCAACCCTTGGGGGTCGGGCGAGGTGGAGCCAACCCTTCGGGGTCGGGCGAGGTGGAGCTTGCCCCCAGACATCAGGTGAGGTGAAGCCTACCCTCGGACATCGGGCGAGGCGGAGCCTGCCCTCAGATGTCGGGCAAGGCAGAGCCAGCGCGGGATGTCGGGCGAGGCAGAGCCAATCTTCAGTCGTTCGGGCAAGAAGTGTAGCTGCGTTCTTGTCTATTTGGAAGCATCAACGTTTGATGGTTATTAGTTCCACCTCATTGGGTACCCTAGTCTTAGGTCCCCGATAGTAGCCCCCGAGCCCCCAGGTGATTCGGATAGAATCGCTCGGGGGTGATTTGATTTGCCAGAGGGTGCGCACGAGCACACCCGATGATTGTAGCCCTTGAGCCCCGGGTGATTCGGGTAGAATCGCCAGGGGGGTATTTTGATTCGCTAGAGGGTGCGCACGAGCGCACCCAATGGGTGTAGCCCCCGAGCCCCCCGGTGATTTAGGTAGAATCGCCCAGGGGGTATTTCGAACCCTTCATGGTTATGGCTGTGAGATTTGGTTTTTGACAACTAGACAGTTTAAAGGGAACCCTGGTATCCCATTCATAGGGATTCATCCAGGGTCAGCCCGGTTGTGACTTGATTGCGGATCGAGACTCCTTTGAGGCTCGTGCCTTGAGTTTTGGCCGTTCACGGGCCCATCCCTCATTGGGACGACAATCAAAACTATTGGGCCAGCCCTCGAACTCCTAGGCTAAGGTGGGCGAAGAAATGCTTTTTTGACCTATATCCCCTCTGTGGGAAAAGTGTCCTGGTCTGCTTGGGAAGGTGAAACGTCCGGTCCGACTTTGGTGGGAAAGGATAGGGATTGTGGGTGCATATCCCACGATGTGACGTGGTGGTGTATCGTGGCAGGCATGAAGATCTAGGAGAACGGTTGCCCTTCTCGCATCCGTTGCCCCTATAAAACCAAGGGGTTCGCTGCTAGGGTTTCATACTTTGTCTTCTTGCCTTTGCATCTACAACTTCCGCCGCCAATCGCCTAAGGCTCCCGCACCCGCATCACAGCCACCATCAAGCTCGCATCCACCCCCCTCCTAATCATCCAATGGAGCCATGGTGCAGATCCGATATCACCCTTCAACGTCTAGAGGGCTTCATTCACCGTGGCCTCCTTTGTCCCACAGACCACCGCCGAGGAGTGGCAGCTGCTCGATAATGAAGATGTGCCATCACCGCCCGAAGGTTATGTAGTGTCCTTTGCTTGCTTTCATGAGCGGGGATTCACAGTGTTTCGTATTGGTGCCTTGCCTTGGAGTTAAATGCATCTCAGAGGTGTTTAGGGCACATGACCGTAGATTTAGAAAACCTTCGTAATCGCCACTCATATACCTCAATTGAGACTGGAGCACCACTTGTTTTTACCCCATTAGATCTTGTCGGTGTTTTCGAACCAACACCAACTAGTAAATTTATATTTGTTGTGCGTTAGGCTCGTATGGTGTACTAAAGGACACAAGGTTTATACTGGTTTGGGCAGAATGTCCCTACATCTAGTTTGCTACTGCTCATGTTATTATTACGAAAAAGGTTCATAGTAGGGGGTACAAACGGTCAAGAGAGGGATAGGTCCCAAGTCTCTGATGGAAAGGTCGAAAGGATGCCAAGAGCTCGGTTGCTGCTTGGCTATGTGTATTGTGTGTGGAATCGATCTTTCCCCTTAGTGGGGTGCCCTGCCCTCCCTTTTATAGACCAAGGGGGAGCAGGGATTACAGATGGGAGAAAGAGGAAAAAATGGAGGTAGAGAAGGTCCTTCGAAGGAGCTAGGTCTTCCTTTCCCCTTGGGCCTGCCCTGCTGGCATGGCAGACCATGTCAGAGATAGCACGTTCACTGATCCTTATAGGGCCGTGCCCTGGCCTCGTTCATCAAGTGGCTACATCCCATCCCACATCAGCGGATGGTGCATCTTGCTAGGGTACCGAGCTGTGACCCTATGGGGAGTAGACAGGGAAGTGACCATACGTCCATCACTATAGATGATGTGAGTTCCCTTCTGGATTGTAGTGGTTGTCACATGCTTACGTTAGGATCCACGTTCGAGTGCCGACGGCGGCGCCCACAACACTGTAAGACAAAAGTCGGTGCCTACAACACTGTTCGGCCTCTGTTAGGTCGGGAAGGGCTTAAAGCGCCCATACCGTCGTATCCTGATGGTACTTTCCTATAGGCGTGCAGGGCATGGTCCTCGGTATTGTGGTCGACTCGAATGTCCTATCGTACCCTATACTCATCATTACGAAGGAGTAGGGTGCAGTCGTCGGGCGAGGCGGAGCTAGCCCTCAGTTGTTGGCCGAGGCGGAGTCCAACTCTTGGGGGTCGGGCGAGGCAGAACCAGCCCTCGGGGGTCGGGTGAGGCGGAGCCAGCCCTGGACATTGGGCGAGGCGGAGTCCAACCCTCGGGGGTAGGGCGAGGCGGAGCCAGCCCTCAGGGGTCGGGCGAGGCGGAGCCAGCACTGGACGTCGAGTGAGGCGGAGCCAGCCCTGGACATCGGGCGAGGCAGAGCTTGCCCCTAGACATTGGGTGAGGAGCCTGCCCTCGGACATCGGGCGAGGCGGAGCCTACCCTCAGATGTCGGGCAAGGCGGAGCCAGCGTGGGACGTCGGGCGAGGCAGAGCCAATCTTTAGTCGTTTAGGCAAGAAGTGTAGCTGCATTCTTGTCTATTTGGAAGCATCAACGTTTGATGGTTATTAGTTTCACCTCATTGGCTACCCCAGTCTTAGGTCCTCGATAGTAGCCCCCAAGCCCCCAGGTGATTCGGATAGAATCGCTCGGGGGTGATTTAACTTGCCAGAGGGTGCGTGCAAGCGCACCCAACGAGTGTAGCCCCTGAGCCCCCGGGTGATCCGAGTAGAATCGCTCGGGGGGTATTTCGATTCGCCAGAGGGTGCGCGCAAGCGCACTCGATGGGTGTAGCCCCCGAGCCCCCGGGTGATTCGGGTAGAATTGCCCAGGGGATATTTTGGACCCTTCGCAGTTATGGCTGCGAGATTTGATTTTTGACAACTAGATAGTTTAAAGGGAACCTTGGTATCCAATTCACGGGGATTCATCCAGGGTCAGCCCGGTTGTGACTTGATTGCGGATCGAGACTCCTTTGAGGCTCGTGCACCTGAGTTTTGGCCGTTCGTGGGCCCATCTCTCATTGGGACGACCGTCAAAACTATTGGGCTAGCCCTTGAACTCCTGGGCTAAGGCGGGCCGGAGAAATGCTTTTTTGACTTGTATCCCCTCTGTGGGAAAAGAGTCTTGGTCTGCTTGGGAAGGTGAAACGTCCGGTGCGACTTTGGTGGAAAAGGATAGGGATTGTGGGCACATATCCCGCGATGTGACATGGTGGTGTATCATGGCAGGCACGAAGATCTAGGAGAACGGTTGCCCTTCCCGCATCCATCGCCCCTATAAAACCAAGGGGTTCGCCGCTAGGGTTTCATACTTTGTCTTCTCGCCTTTGCATCTACAACTTCCACCGCCAATCGCCTGAGCCTCCCACACCCGCATCGCAGCCACCATCAAGCTCGCATCCACCCCCTCCTAATTGTCCAATGGAGCCATGGTGCAGATCCGATATCACCCTTCAACATCTGGAGGGCCTCATTCACCGTGGCCACCTTTGCCCGTAGACCGCCGCTGAGGAGTGGCAGCTGCCTGGTAATGAAGATGTGCCGTCACCGCTCGAAGGTTATGTTGTGTCCTTTGTTCGCTTTCATGAGCTAGGATTCGTAGTGTTTTGTATTGGTGCCTTGCCTTGGAGTTAAATGCATCTCAGAGGTGTTTAGGGCACATGACCGCAGAGTTAGAAAACCTTCGTAATCGCCACTCATATACCTCAATTGAGACTGGAGCACCACTTGTTTTTACCCCATCAGATCTTGTCGGTGTTTCGAACAAACACCAACTAGTAAATTTATATTTGTTGCACGTTAGGCTCGTATGGTGTACTAAAGGACACAAGGTTTATACTGGTTCGGGCAGAATGTCCCTACGTCTAGTTTGCTACTGCTCGTGTTATTATTACCGAAAAAGCTTCATAGTAGGGGGTACAAACGGTCGAGAGAGGGATAGGTCCCAAGTCTCTGATGGAAAGGTCGAAAGGATGCCAAGAGCTCGGTTGCTGCTTGGCTGTGTGTTGTGTGTGGAATCGATCTGTCCCCTTAGTGGGGTGCCCTGCCCTCCCTTTTATAGACCAAGGGGGAGCAGGGATTACAGATGGGAGAAAGAGGAAAAAACCGGAGGTAGAGAAGGTCCTTCGAAGGAGCTGGGTCTTCCTTTCCCCTTGGCTTTGCCCTGCTGACATGGCAGACCATGTCAGGGATAGCACATTCGCTGATCCTTATAGGGCCGTGCCCTGGCCTCGTTCAGCAAGTGGCTACGTCCCATCCCACATCGGCGGATGGTGCGGCTTGCCAGGGTGTCGAGCTGTGACCCTATGGGGAGTAGACGGGGAAGTGACCATATGTCCATCACTATAGATGATGTGAGTTCCCTTCTGGATTGTAGTGGTTGTCACATGCTTACGTTAGGATCCGCGTCCGAGTGCCGACGGCGGCGCCCACAACACTGTAAGACAAAAGTCGGTGCCTACAACACTGTTCGGCCTCTGTCAGGTCGGGAAGGGCTTAAAGCACCCATCCCGATGTATCCTGACGGTACTTTCCTATAGGCATGCAAGCCTTGGTCCTCGGTATTATGGTCGACTCGAATGTCCTGTCATACCCTGTACTCGTCATTACGAAGGAGTAGGGTGTAGTCGTCGGGCGAGGCGGAGCTAGCCCTCAGTCGTCGGGCGAGGCAGAGCTAGCCCTCAGTCGTCGGGCGAGGCGGAGTCCAACTCTCGGGGGTCGGGCGAGGCAGAAACAGCCCTCAGGGCTCGGGTGAGGCGGAGCCAGCCTTGGACATCGGGCGAGGAGGAGTCCAACCCTCGGGGGTTGGGCGAGGCAGAGCCAGCCCAGAATGTCGGGCGAGGCGGAATCCAACCCTCGGGGGTCGGGCGAGGTGGAGCCAGCCCTCGGGGGTCGAGTGAGGCAGAGCCAGCCCGGGACGTCGAGTGAGGCGGAGCCAGCCCTGGACGTTGGGCGAGGCGGAGCTTGCCCCCATACATCGGGTGTGGCAGAGCCTACCCTCGGACATCGGGCGAGGTGGAGCCTGCCCTCAGATGTCGGGCAAGGCGGAGCCAGCGCGGTATGTCGGGCGAGGCAGAGCCAATCTTTAGTCATTCGGGCAAGAAGTGTTGTAACACCCCAGGTGTTTGGCTTCCACAATTGCACTTGGATTTCATAAACATGAGCATCATTCATCCATTTATGAGTTCATATTGCATGAAACATGCTCTTGAAACATTGTAGCATACGGTCACATATCATGTATGTTTGTTTATGAAATGAATAGGGTGCAACACTCAAGTGCAAACATATACAACACACTTTAGTGAAACATGGTTAGTTAGTACTATGCAACAAGATCATGAAACATGTGAAACATGACTATGAAACAATTATAACATTTCATGTGTTTTTCATTGTTTCAGTACATACCTTGCTTGATTCTTGTGTGACCAATGTATGGTGTGGCTAAATATCCTTCTAAGAACCTTAGTCATACTTAGAATGTCATTAGGAACAATGTTCATGTTGATCATTTTGCCTAATTAGGTTTTCGAGTCATGGTTGACCAAATTGAACCCCTAGAGCTCCTGTGTTTGACTGTTTAAAAAGTGTAGCTTAGGATGTTTGCATGTCTGAGCAACCTAAAGAAAAGTTGTAGAGAATTATATGTGGAACAAAAGTTCTTTTATGGCCATCTCATGAAAATGTGCAGAACATGCTCAAAATTGGATTACAACACGAAAGTTACCCCTGATTCCAGAGACAAAATTTTTCTAAGTGCTAACTCTGAAAAATAGTTTCATGTACTCGACTTGTCAGCCTTGTAGCTACCAAACCAAGCCGAACCAGCTCGAGCTCCAATTGATACAGATGAAGATCTGACTTGGTACTACAACTTTGTCAACTACACCTTAACCTGGATCATCACGGATTGGGAGTATGATCGTCGTCAACTTGCGCTGTCAGGCTCGGTTGGCTTAGTTGAATCGAAAAGTCTGAATTGGCACAGTGGCCGACCGGCCACAGGCCGCTGCCGCCATGTGCCGTGACTGGCCTAGCGTCGCTGGCCGCGGTCGACAGCAAAGAGGCCACGTCCGTCTGCCCTCTCGCTCGCTCTCAGTCGCTCTCTCACTCTCGCGCGCGTCCGAGGCGCTGAGAACGCAAAGCCACCGCCGTCGCCATTGCTCAGCCAAGCTCGTGCGCCACCGCCGCCCCGCCATTGTCTGAGCCAGCACGCCCAAAAGCTCTGCCTTGCTTAGCTCCATCGTCTTCGCCTTCTTGCAGCGTCAATCGAGCTTAGGTGAGGGCCTTTGGCCACTTCCGCCGTCACCGCCATGAGCGCGTCCTCGCTGGAGCTGAGGCCACCGTGGCTGGGGTAGCTAGGAATCATCCCATCCCTGTTTCTTTGCCGTGTTAGCACCATGGAAACCTTAGGTAGCTCACACCATGCTCGGTTGAGCCGGCCATGGGTTGTCGTCGTCGGCAGCTCTCACCGGAGCTCTGCCGTGCCGCCATCACCGGCGGCGAGCCACCTCCGCTAGGTCGTAGGTTGCGCCACTAGCACCAATAGACTCACCACATCACGTAGGTCATGTAGGTGTCCTCGGTGTCGTTGGAGGAGTCGCCGTCGACGAGTTCCTCCATCAAGCCGCGCTGTCTTGCCGCCATAGTCGCCGCCGTCATCTTGAGCTCCGACGATAGGTGTTGTTAGGTAGTTCTCTAGGTGCGCAATGCCATGGTGATGCTCGTCGTGTCGTTGGTCTCGCCGGGAAGGTCGCTGTCGGCGAGCTCCGCCATTCCCGCACTGGTCCACGTCGGCTCCTCTGTTTTCGGCTCACTGACCGGTGGGGTCAGCTGACACCCGGGTCCCGCTTGTCAGTGGCTGTGCAGTCTTAGGGCTAGTTCCAAAATATAGTTTTGAATGCTAATTTGATATTTTTGTATCTCCTGTTTTGTAGATCCAAATTGGATGGTTCCAATTTTGTTAGATTCACAGTTAGATCTAGTATTTAAGAAAAATATGTCTTGAGCACATTATGTAGAAATTTTGGATGAATTAAATAGGAACTTGAAAAGTGTTTTTGAATGCATGCAAACTTGTTTAAATCATATCTTGAGTTTCTTTGATTCAAAAATTATGAAATTTTGTGGGTAAGCTAGTCTTGTATAGTAGAAGCTCTGGTTAAAATTTTAGAGTCATTGCATGTGTAGTTTTTGAGTTATAGATTTTCCTTTTATCACTGGTAGATACTTGGGTGAATTTTTGTAAATTATCTATGATTCCAATGACCATGAAATTTGTTGGAGAATGTCCTAGTACCTTAAGGATGCAAGGAAAAATATGAAATCTGTTGCTTGACACTTTTCACTAAGGTTTCCTAATTATGCCATTTTAAGCCATTCTGCCTTACCATTTTTGTGTAGGTTGTTATACTTACTCAAATGGTGTGAAATTTTTATGCTAGTCTACTTAGAGCATGTAGTGTCTACTGTAATTTTTGTAGAATTAATGGGGTAGTTTTCATATATGTTTACTATTTCCCCTAATTAATTAAATAAATTAAGAAAGTTATTAAAAGAAATGTTTTGGTGATGGACACCCTACTTTCTGGTGTTCTTGTGATATGTGTGATATGTCAGTAAAGTTGGTTTTGCCCAATTAAGCGTTTATATCATAAGTTAACAATTATTTGTTTGCATCATGTCCCTCTGGACAAATCTGGGAACTTTGGAAAGTTCCCCATGATAATTTGGTTTTCTATGATTGTGATGAATACAAAAGTTGTAGATACTTTATGTATCTAGCTCCTGTCAAAATTTGAGGGCATTTGGCCCAGTAATTTAGAAACTACAGCTGTCTAAAGTTAGGTTCCAGTTTTGCTTACTCTCTGCCTTGTGAGGACCGGGTTCTGTTGATTTATGAATTCGATTTGGTAAAGTGTCGAATCATGCTTTGAGGTCTAAAAATGAATTGTAGACAATTTCATAAGCTTTCCAGATTGTCTTGTTTCATGTCATTTGGAATTATAAATCTCCAGTTATGGCTAGTTTACTCTACCGCTACATAGTCTTCATTTTGCTAAAATACAAATGCTTGAGTGTATGTTGTTGCAATGTAATCGTTGATTGTTTAGGGGTTAGCCTAACTTGAGAATATGCTTAGGTGCAGGTGCTAGGTCATTAACTGAAGATGAGCAATTATACATTAGGTTGTATAAACTTGGTAAGTAAAGTGATTTGAATAGGGCTTAAGTTGGAATATGCAAACTACAGCGAACATGTGCATTCCCCGAGGATCCCTGACATTCGTTCATGTGCATCCATGATATTTATCTTGTGCATTCATGCAATAGGTGTGCCGAAGGGACTGACGTTGCTGGAGTTCGAGGGAGCCAACCAGGAGGAGGAACCCGAGGTGTAGGAAGCCGACGAAGCAGTCGCCGTGGAGGAATTGCCCGAGTGCCCTGACCACCAGCCTTCCTCGTTCCTAAAAGGCAAGCCCCAGAGCATATTAAGCCTCCCATGTATTTACAAATACTTTGAGTACCTTTTATTGTTGATGATGCATTAACTATAGGAATTGGTTGGAACCAATTGCTGCATTATATATCTTTCCTTGTCCAGATATCGCACTAGAATCCTATTTAAGTTTAGGAACGGGTGAAATGCTTAGCCATGCTTAGTGCGGTAGAAGTCAGGTGATTTCCTGTCACCTGCGAGCTTTAGGATGAGGTGGATCACGGTTGGCTATATTTGCTATCGTGGAAAAGAACCATGTGATTAATGAATTAAGACCGGGCGGAGTCTTGTGTAGGTTTGAATATAGTGACTCCGTCTGAGTCATTTAAGGACCGATACGATGTACGTCCTCATGTCATGTTGAACGCAGCCTAACACTTAGCTAGCCGGATAAGTCGTTTCGATCGCGAAGCCTAGTAGCTCGACTCAGGCCGGGGACGCGAGCAGTGGCGGCATTCTGGAGGTAGTAAGGATGTGCGGAGAGCCATTAGCATAAGTCCAAGGTGGGTTAGAGTCCCGAACAACCTTGGCAGAGTGGTTCTCTGAGAATATCGATCTGATCAGACTCGCGACTCCTGAATCGTACCAAAGGTGACTTGTTTGCGACTCCGACAGGAGAAGCAAGGTTTGTGTTTAGGAATACCCCTCCAGCTGGATAGGAATCGATTCGAATCGCCGTCTCTCCCGGATAGTGAGAACTTGACTGAGCAGCGGCAACGTAGATTCAATTAATTTAACGATATGGTTAAATGGATGATGATGATAAGGTTGCCGTAATGAATACCTGATATGGTTATTAATGTTTGCACCCTAATAAAATGATTGATTAGTACAGGTGCTAATATAGTTGACAGGTTAATGGCTAAAAAGTCACTGCTAGTTCAGGTTAAGAGTTAATCATTATTACTTATGCTTTTCTGCAAAAAGAAAGTGTCAGCCAGATCCACTACCTTAAGCTATGCATAATCCTTGGTGTCATTTGTTTTGGTTTCTAGCGGGTAAGTCTAGCTGAGTACATTCCCGTAC
The DNA here is from genome assembly GCA_904845875.1 of Miscanthus lutarioriparius. Classification (NCBI taxonomy): domain Eukaryota; kingdom Viridiplantae; phylum Streptophyta; class Magnoliopsida; order Poales; family Poaceae; genus Miscanthus; species Miscanthus lutarioriparius. The sequence continues at coordinate 55,921,981 of CAJGYO010000007.1, read as the reverse complement.
TCAGGGTTTATTCCCTCTTGTTGCAGATGACCTTCTATATCAGGGATTCTGCAAGTATTGTCTCCACCCAGCGGGTGATGAAGACTAGATCATGGGCATGATCTCTGTTCTCTTATCTGAATGCTTTTGCGGGCTGTGATCAGCGAACCAGTATGTGTATTTGAACTCGAGTGTGTGAGTTAAACTATTTGCTTCCGCATGTTTTACAAGACTTGTTTTGTAATAACGATGACTCTGTGATGATGTAATCTATTTGCGAATGTCTGTGAAATGTTGTAACGTACGATATGTTATGTTGAATTACTGTGATCTTGGTTGTATGCAAGTTGGTTTGAAATCCTTCGAGATTTCAGTTGACTACTAGGTTTATATGGGCTCAAGTTCGAGAATTTGATCGTTTCGGCGATTGTTTTTGTACTTGTGCTCTTATAAATTGGTCGGTTCTGTGACAGCTGGCATCAGAGCTAGATTCAACATTAAACATGTCTTACGGCTATTTAAAACAAAAGCTTTTGTTGTAGAAACGGTTTTCCAACTTATAGTTATATATAAGTGTTCAAAAATCAAAAAAATTTATGGTATACTGGTGATCACATCCTTTATAGCCCACTTAGGGACTTCTAGGTGTCTTATATATAATTACTAACTTGGGGGAATTGATTGTTTCTATTTTGTCGTCCATGCGGCGTGATATTGTATGGATGCCATTCGTTTGAATGGTAATGTATGGATCAATTGCCTCTACGCTAAGGTAAGTGTGAGTTGTGAGAGCATGACCGTCCAACCGTCGGTCTAGGGGAGAGCTAGTTGTGGTACTGGAGTATTTACATGTTGTATACATGTATATATGAAGGTACTTAATTGTGGGTACATTTGTCGGGTAGTTTGGATCTCAAAGTATATATATCGGGGGATGTGTATATGGAGAGTATCTTAGTTACTGCTTGTGTAATTAGCATTATATCTTGTTGGGTTGGGCTACAATGAAGTTTCTGTAGGTACGCTAACAACGCACCGTGTAGATCGACTAGTTACCGCTAATTGAGAGAACGTATGTATGCCACCGTATATTCCGCTAAAGTTTAAATTTTAATAGGTTTGTGAGGACGCACGAACGCAGCGCATGCATCATATTCACTCATGTCATTCATATTGCATTACCCTCCTTATAATTGCTTATCCCAAGTGTAAAGTGCAATCTCTCGGCAAAATAATCCTCTCACGTGAATTGCATCCCTTTTGATCTGAGATGGCCGCGCGTGTTTCCCTCTTGGTAGCAGCACCTTTCCGGACAGATTCGGTACTCCCACTTTGCTCGGAGGGTGCTCGGTTCGATTGGGTACCGGAGGCACCCGGCTTACTACGTGGAGGCGGCGGTACCATTGGGAGATGTACCATGGTACGTCGTGACCTTCATCGTGCCGCAAAACCCCACAAGACCGTTGTGGCATGGGTGGAGCATTGAGACCGATGGGCAAAGCCCATGGAAGCCGCTTCAGTTGTTGCCCTAGATGTGGCGATGGATATAGCATGAGCTTCGGGATGAGTTAGTGGGTGGACCTGCTTCATCCATTCCCCCAGTGTCTCCTCTCGAGGTTGAGTGGACTCAGGGGCGTTGGTGGAGCCTTGGTTCAAGGCCGTGGTGAACAGGTGTAGAGTGACATATTTGGAATGAGTGCTATGATGGCGATCCCAAGCTTTGTCGAGTCGGGCAAAACACCCTTTCCAAAGGTGCTGCTTGATGAAGCCGGCAAGGCAATGGAAGCTCGGCACAAGTTCAAAGTTGCGTGCGTCTGTAAGTATTGTCGTAAGGCAAATGCATGTGGGAGAGCTCGGCGAGAAGTGGATGAGATTCATGGGATTGCAAATTATAAATGCTGCAGAAGGTGGGGTCAAACCGCGCACGTGAGAGAGGCGAGCTTCATGACCGGTGATGAATGTCACTATTGAGAGAGATGAGGCTGCACAAGAGTTGGATCGTGTGACACGTCACCGGGATGCAGCTTTAGAGTTAGCAGAAGAAAGACGTCGGGGTTGGATTTTGGCCAACCATAATGCCTTTCAAAGGGAGCAAGCACTACAAGGACAGCTTGAAGAGCTTCAGGTTGACCGTCTGTTTCCTATTCCTCACCCCATACCAAGGTATCCAAATGTGGGTGGACCTCAACTGATTGAGGCCGATGAGGAAGAAGAGGACGTGCAGATGGTTGACAATGCAGCTGAGCTGGAAGAAGAAGAAGAGGAAGACCTAGAAGAAGTCCAAGGTGTCTCCGATGTGGACAGCGATCACTTCGACGCGTAGTTCGTTAGCAAGTCTCGCTAGTTTAAGCTTTTGCAGTCATTGATGTAATGGACTTAAGTACGATGACTGATGTGGGATGTATTCTTTTAATTCAAACTCGACATGTAATGTACTTTAATTCGCTCCCTTCGGGACGCGTATCATAATGGTTAAGTTTAAAACTTGTCATGTTGGAATGCACTGCGTATGTCGCTAGTAATCTACTTGATGATGTGGTGATTGGAGAATGAATTATTGCCTCTGTTATTGTATGAAGTTTTCATTCTCGTCAGTAAATTCAGTTTGGCACAATTACATTGTTCCTCTCCAATGTGCTGACATCATCAATAATTCTTGGTTGCGCATTGTGCGGATGCCTCAAATACTCGTTCCACCGGTGCGGGTGATGATGATGATGATCTTCCACCGCCACCACCACCCACACCAATGAATTGATAGCAATGCTTGCGGAAGGACGTGCAAGACTATGGTGAGGCCCTCCGCACGATTCTGCGAATCGGGATGGTCGTGGTCCACGCCAAGGACCGGAACCAAATCAATACTGATGATTTCAAGGATTTCCTTGACACAAAACCCCGATCTTCAAGGAGGTTGAGGAGCCTCTACAAGTCGATGAGTGGTTGAATACTCTTGAGCAGAAGTTCCGTCTCGCTCCGCTTGACCGAGTTTGAAGATCGAGTACGCATCTCACCAACTGCATGGGCCGGTGGCATTTGGTGGAGTCATCATCGGTCCACTATTCCCGCTAATGCCCAAATCACACAGGATCGGTTCAAATGCGCTTTAAGGGAAATTATATTCCTCCTGGTCTCATGGCGATCAAGCATACTGAGTTCATGAAGTGACTCGGGGAACAAGAGCTTGAATGAATACTGCGCAGCTTTCAATAACCTTGCAAGGTATACTCTTGAGTTTGTTGACACCGATGCCAAAAAGATCGCAAGTTTCAAGCAGGGACTTAGCCCCAAACTTATGAAGACCATGGGAAATTGCAAGTGTGCTCATTTTAATGAGTTTGTGAGTGATGCTTTATCTCAAGAGAACAACAATGTTGTGTATGCTGCTTCTAAAAGTCGTAAGAGAGCCTATGAGGCGGGTGCCTCACAATCCAAGGCTCCCGTCACACAGAGGGCTCCATTCCATCCTCCAGCGTCAGCCGCTAAGTTTTGCCCACCGCATAAGAAGAATCCCGCCAAGACTGGGTTTCGCAAGGCATTTACAGTTGCTCTTCCCAAGGGCACTACGGTCGATCAAAGGCAGTTCGAGGCTCCTCCAAGCAACATGCCATCTTTGGGCGCAACAAGACAAAGCCACTAGGCAAGGGAATGCCCCTACCCTAAGAAGAATAACTACCAAGGTGGTCGTCAGGGGCAAGTGAACCACACTAATATTACTGAGATTCCTTCAGGAGAGGTAGTGATTCCTTGGTAAGTTTTGATTGATCAACACCCCACAGTTGTGTTATTTGATTGGTGCTTCGCATTCCTTTATTAGTCCAACATTTGCATCCAAGTTTATGCGAGAAAACATATCTTTGTTGAGGGTGAGGGTTATTGTATTAGGGCTGCCGGTGGCGTTATCCCAACCAAGTGGTAGTTGGGGACGTACAATTTGAGATAGAGAGGCGAAGTTATCGAGTTGATCTGGTAGTTTTTTGAAATTTGGGTATCGATGTGATATTGGGAATGAATTGGATGAGCGAGCACGGGTGCTTATCGATACATCGACTAGAGTAGTCATGCTCAGAGATCCTAGTAATCAGGAAGGTTTTCTGGTGCAACTACCCAGGGACATCAATCTTTCTTGTGCGGCTAATGCGGTGCAAGCAAAGGCTATTGCAGATATCCCAGTAGTGTGTGACTTTCTGGATGTTTTCCCCGATGATTTGCCTAGATTGCCCCCGGATCGAGAAGTAGAATTCAAGATAGAGTTGCTTCCTGGCACCGCTCCTATCTCTAGAAGGCCATAAGAATGCCTCCCAATGAACTAGCTGAACTTAATACCCAGTTGAATGAACTTCTAAAGAAAGGTCTTATCCGTCCTAGTTCATCTCCGTGGGGGTGCCCAGCTATCTTTGTGAAGAAGAAGGATCAATCCCTACGCATGTGTGTAGATTATAGACCCTTGAATGCAGTTACAATCAAGAATAAGTACCCTCTGTCACGCATAGATATCTTATTTGATCAGTTATCCAAAGCTAAAGTCTTTTCCAAGATTGATTCAAGATCTGGGTATCATCAAATCAAGATTCGGCCCGAGGATGTTCCAAAAACCGCATTCTCTACCAGATACGGTCTGTATGAGTATCTTGTTATGTCTTTTGGATTGACTAATGCCCCCGCACATTTTATGTATCTGATGAATTCAGTGTTTATGCCTGAGTTGGACAAATTTGTGGTGGTATTTATAGATGATATCCTGGTCTATTCTGAGAATGAAGAAGATCACGTTGAACATTTGCGGGTGGTTCTCACTAGATTGCGGGAACACCAGCTGTATGCAAAGTTCAGCAAATATGAATTCTGGCTTCGTGAGGTACCTTTTCTTGGACACGTGTTGTCTGATGGTGGAATTATGGTTGATCCCACCAAGGTGCAAGAAGTATTGAACTAGAAGGCTCCCATCTCGGTGCACGAGGTTCGGAGTTTTCTGGGGTTGGCTGGCTATTATCGTCGCTTCATCCCGGATTTCTCTAAAATAGCCAAGCCTATGACTCGATTGCTGCAAAAAGACATGAAGTTTGTCTGGACTTCCGAGTGTGATACGGCTTTCCATACCCTGCGAACTCTTCTAACATCGGCTCCGGTTTTGGCACAACCGAATATCGAGAAACCTTTTGATGTGTTCTGCGATGCATCAGGTATTAGGCTAGGAGGTGTTCTTATGCAAGAGGGTAGAGTAATTGCTTATACCTCTCGCCAACTTCGGAAGCATGAAGTGAATTATCCAACGCATGACTTAGAACTCGCTGCAGTTGTTCATGCCTTGAAGGCCTGGAGACATTATTTACTTGGCAATGTGTGCAACATCTACACTGATCATAAAAGTCTCAAGTACATCTTCACTCAACCTGAGTTGAATATGCGTCAGAGAAGATGGCTCGAGTTGATCAAGGATTATAACCTCCAAGTGCACTATCACCCTGACAAGGCAAATGTTGTAGCGGATGCCTTAAGCAGGAAGTCTCATTGCCACTCTTTGATTGAGAGTGATGTCCATTTATCGAAGCTCCTTCATCCTGCAGTCCTTCACAACATCACTGTCAGTTGTACTCTACAGAGTCGAATTATCGAGCTATAGAAGACGGATGCAGGTGTGTTTCACATCAAGCGCAAGATGAAAGAGCAAGAAACTAAACATTTTCGAGGTGATGAGGAAGGCGTGTTATGGTTCAAGGATAGGTTGGTAGTTCCGAAGGATAGAGAGCTTAGAAATCAAATCATATCCGAAGCTCATTCCTCTAAATTATCTATTCATCCTGGTAGTAGCAAAATGTATCATGATTTGAAGCCTCAATTTTGGTGGACCAAAATGAAGAAAGAGATCGCCGCTTATGTGGCTAGGTGTGACACTTGTTGTCGAGTCAAGGCTGTGCACATGAAAGCTGGATTACTTTAGCCACTCTCGATTCTAGGTTGGAAATGGGAGGAGATAAGTATGGATTTTATTGTTGGACTCCCTACTACTCAGAGGAACTTTAACTCTATTTGGGTGATTGTAGACCGTCTGACCAAATCAGCACACTTCATTCCTGTCCGTATAGACTTTCGTCCCACCGACTATGCGGAGTTGTACTTTAACCAGATAGTCCGACTTCATGGGATTCCTCGTACTATTGTCTCAGATAGAGGACCACAGTTCTTTGCTTTCGCTTTTGGGAGCACTTACACGGATTATTAGGAACTAAGCTAGTAAGAAGTTACGCCTATCATCCGCAAACCAATGGGCAAACTAAGCGAGTGAATCAAATCTTAGAAGATATGTTGAGAGCATGTGTCATCTCCGCTAAGGGCTCATGGGAAAAATGGTTACCCCTAGCTGAATTCTCGTACAATAACAGTTATCAAGAGAGTATAAAGATGGCACCGTTTGAAGCTTTGTATGGTCGGAAGTGTAGAACTCCGTTGAACTGGGTAGAAGCCGGTGAAAGGAGATATTATGGAATTGATTTTGTTCAAGAAGCCGAAGAACAAGTCCGTACTATCCAAACTCACATGGCCGCAGCTCAAGCTAGGCAGAAAAGTTATGCTGATCAACGTAGAAAACCTATTGAGTTCGAAGTTGGAGACTTTGTTTATCTGAAGGTCTCACCTATGAAAAGTGTCCAACGCTTCGGTGTGAAGCGAAAGCTTGCACCGAGATATGTTGGTCCGTTTGAAATCATTGGACAAAGTGGTAAGGTGGCGTATAAGATTCAATTACCTTCGGAGATGAGTGCTATCTTCAATGTCTTTCATGTATCCCAATTGAAGAAATGTCTTCGCGTCCCTGAAGAGAGAGTTCCATTGGGGGATATCGAGTTAAAATCTGATTTGACCTTTGAAGAAAAGCCGGTTCGAGTGATTGACACTCGTGAGTGAGTGACTCGGAGTCGGGTGGTCAAGTTCTACAAAGTCATGTGGAGTAATCAGGGTAGTGAACGCGATGCAACGTGGGAAAGGGAAGATTATTTGAGGGATGGTTATAAGGAATTCTATCAACAATGGTACGCTTTTCAAATCTCGGGACGAGATTTTTATAAGGGGGGAGGGTTGTAACACCCCAGGTGTTTGGCTTCCACAATTACACTTGCATTTCATAAACATGAGCATCATTCATCCATTTATGAGTTCATATTGCATGAAACATGCTCTTGAAACATTGTAGCATATGGTCACATATCATGTATGTTTGTTTATGAAATGAATAGGGTGCAACACTCAAGTGCAAACATATACAACACACTTTAGTGAAACATGGTTAGTTAGTACTATGCAACAAGATCATGAAACATGTGAAACATGACTATGAAACAATTGTAACATTTCATGTGTTTTTCATTGTTTCAGTACATACCTTGCTTGATTCTTGTGTGACCAATGTATGGTGTGGCTAAATATCCTTCTAAGAACCTTAGTCATACTTAGAATGTCATTAGTAACAATGTTCATGTTGATCATTTTGCCTAATTAGGTTTCCGAGTCATGGTTGACCAAATTGGACCCCTAGAGCTCCTGTGTTTGACTGTTTAAAAAGTGTAGCTTAGGATGTTTGCATGTCTGAGCAACCTAAAGCAAAGTTGTAGAGAATTATATGTGGAACAAAAGTTCTTTTATGGCCATCTCATGAAAATGTGCAGAACATGCTCAAAATTGGATTACAACACGAAAGTTACCCCTGATTCCAGAGACAATTTTTCTAAGTGCTAACTCTGAAAAACAGTTTCATGTACTCGACTTGTCAGCCCTATAGCTACCAAACCAAGCCGAACCAGCTCGAGCTCCAATTGATAAAGTTGAAGATCTCACTTGGTACTACAACTTTGTCAACTACACCTTAACCTGGATCATCACGGATTGGGAGTATGATCGTCGTCAACTTGCGCTATCAGGCTCGGTTGGCTTAGCTGAATCAAAAAGTCTGAATCGGCACAGTGGCCGACCGGCCACAGGCAGCTACCACCGCGTGGCTGCCACGCGTCGTGACTGGCCTGGTGTCGCTGGCCGCGGTCGACAGTAAAGAGGCCGCGTCCGTCTGCCCTCTCGCTCGCTCTCAGTCGCTCTCTCACTCTCGCGCGCGTCCGAGGCGCTGAGAACGCAAAGCCGCCGCCATCGCCATTGCTCAGCCGAGCTCGTGCGCCACCATAGCCCCGCCATTGTCTGAGCCAGCACGCCCAAAAGCTCTGCCTTGCTTAGCTCCGTCGTCTCCGCCTTCTTGCAGCGTCAATCGAGCTTAGGTGAGGGCCTTTGGCCACTTCCGCCATCACCGCCATGAGCGCGTCCTCGCCGGAGCTGAGGCCGCCGTGGCCGGGGTAGCTAGGAATCGTCCCGTCCCTGTTTCTTTGCCGTGTTAGCACCGTGGTGACCTCAGGTAACTCACACCATGCTCGGTTGAGGCGGCCATGGGTTGTCGTCGCCGGCAGCTCTCACTGGAGCTCTGCCGTGCCGCCATCACCGGCGGCGAGCCACCTCCGCTAGGTCGTAGGTCGCGCCACTAGCACCAATATACTCACCGCATCACGTAGGTCACGTAGGTGTCCTCGGTGTCGCCGGAGGAGTCGCCGTCGACAAGTTCCTCCATCAAGCCGCGCTGTCTTGCCGCCATAGTCGCCGCCGTCGTCTTGAGCTCCGACGATAGGTCTTGTTAGGTAGTTCTCTTGGTGCGCAATGCCATGGTGATGCTCGTCGTGTCGTTGGTCTCACCGGGAAGGTCGCCGTCGGCAAGCTCCGCCATTCCCGCGCCGGTCCGCATCGGCTCCTCTGTTTTCGGCTCACTGACCGGTGGGGTCAGCTGACACCCGGGTCCCGCTTGTCAGTGGCTGTGTAGTCTTAGGGCTAGTTCAAAAATGCAGTTTTGAATGCTGATTTGATATTTTTGTATCTCCTGTTTTGTAGATCCAAATTGGATGGTTCCAATTTTGTTAGATTCATAGTTAGATCTAGTATTTAAGAAAAAAAAATTTTGAGCACATTATGTAGAAATTTTGGATGAATTAAATAGGAACTTGAAAAGTGTTTTTGAATGCATGCAAACTTGTTTAAATCATATCTTGAGTTTCTGTGATCCAAAAATTATGAAATTTTGTGGGTAATCTAGTCTTGTATAGTAGAAGCTGTGGTTAAATTTTTAGAGTTATTGCATGTGTAGTTTTTGAGGTATAGATTTTCCTTTTATCACTGGTAGATACTTTGGTGAATTTTTGTAAATTATCTATGATTCCAATGACCATGAAATTTGTTGGAGAATGTCCTAGTACCTTTAGGATGAAAGGAAAAATATGAAATCTGTTGCTTGACACTTTTCACTAAGGTTTCCTAATTATGCCATTTTAAGTCATTCTGCCTTACCATTTTTGTGTAGGTTGTTATACTTACTCAAATGGTGTGAAATTTTTATGGTAGTCTACTTAGAGTATGTAGTGTCTACTGTAATTTTTGTAGAATTAATGGGGCAGTTTTCTTATATGTTTACTATTTCCCCTAATTAATTAAATAAATTAAGAAAGGTATTAAAAGAAATGTTTTGGTGATGGACACCCTACTTTCTGGTGTTCTTGTGATATGTGTGATATGTCAGTAAAGTTAGTTTTGCCCAATTAAGCGTTTATATCATAAGTTAACAATTATTTGTTTGCATCATGTCCCTCTGGACAGATCTGGGAACTTTGGAAAGTTTCCCATGATAATTTGGTTTTCTGTGATTGTGATGAATACAAAAGTTGTAGATAATTTATGTATCTAGCTCCTGTCAAAATTTGAGGGCATTTGGCCCTGTAATTTAGAAACTACAGCTGTTTAAAGTTAGGTTCCAGTTTTGCTTACTCTCTGCCTTGTGAGGACAGGATTCTGTTGATTTATGAATTCGACTTGGTAAAGTGTCGAATCATGCTTTGAGGTCTAAAAATGAATTGTAGACAATTTCATAAGCTTTCCAGATTGTCTTGTTTCATGTCATTTGGAATTATAAATCTCCAGTTATGGCTAGTTTACTGTACCGCTATATAGTCTTCATTTTGCTGAAATACAAATGCTTGAGTGTATGTTGTTGCAATGTAATCGTTGATTGTTTAGGGGTTAGCCTAACTTAAGAATATGCTTAGGTGCAGGTGCTAGGTCATTAACTGAAGATGAGCAATTATACATTAGGTTGTATAAACTTGGTAAGTAAAGTGATTTGAATAGGGCTTAAGTTGGAATATGCAAACTACAGCGAACATGTGCATTCCCCGAGCATCCCTGACATTCGTTCATGTGCATCCATGATATTTATCTTGCGCATTCATGCAATAGGTGTGCCGGAGGGAGTGACATTGCTGGAGTTCGAGGGAGCCAACCAGGAGGAGGAACCCGAGGTGCAAGAAGCCGACGAAGCAGTCGCCGCGGAGGAATTGCCCGAGTGCCCTGACCACCAGCCTTCCTCATTCCTGAAAGGCAAGCCCCGGAGCATATTAAGCCTCCCAAGTTTTTACAAATACTTTGAGTACCTTTTATTATTGATGATGCATTAAGTATAGGAATTGGTTGGAACCAATTGCTGCATTATATATCTTTCCTTGTCCAGATATCGCACTAGAATCCTATTTAAGTTTAGGAATGGGTTAAATGCTTAGCCATGCTTAGTGCGGTAGAAGTCAGGTGATTCCTGTCACCTGCGAGCTTTAGGATGAGGTGGATCACGGTTGGCTATATTTGCTATCGTGGAAAAGAACCATGTGATTAATGAATTAAGACCGTGCGGAGTCTTGTGTAGGTTTGAACATAGTGACTCCATCTAAGTCGTTTAAGGACCGATACACTGTACGTCCTCATGTCATGTTGAACGCAGCCTAACACTTAGCTGGCCGGATAAGTCGTTCCGACCGTGAAGCCTAGTAGCTCGACTCAGGCTGGGGACGCGAGCAGTGGCGGCATTCCGGAGGTAGTAAGGATGTGCGGAGAGCCACTGGCATAAGTCCAAGGCGGGTTAGAGTCCCGAACAACCTTGGCAGAGTGGTTCTCTGAGAATGTCGATCTGATCGGACTCGTGACTCCTGAATCGTACCAAAGGTGACTTGTTTGCGACTCCAACGGGAGAAGCAGGGTTTGTGTTTAGGAATACCCCTCCAGCTGGATAGGAATCGATTCGAATCGCCGTCTCTCCTGGATAGTGAGAACTTGACTGAGCAGCGGCAACGTAGATTCAATTAATTTAACGATATGGTTAAATGGATGATGATGATAAGGTTGCCGCAATGAATACCTGATATGGTTATTAATGTTTGCACCCTAAAAAATGATTGCTTAGTACAGGTGCTAATATAGTTGACAGGTTAATGGCTAAAAAGTCACTGCTAGTTCAGGTTAAGAGTTAATCATTATTACTTATGCTTTTCTGCAAAAAGAAAGTGTCAGCCAGATCCACTACCTTAAGCTATGCATAATCCTTGGTGTCATTTGTTTTGGTTTCTGGATTGGTAAGTCTAGCTGAGTACATTCCTGTACTCAGGGTTTATTCTCTCTTGTTGCAGATGACCTTCTATATCAGGGATTCTGCAAGTATTGTCTCCACCCGGCGGGTGATGAAGACTAGATCATGGGCATGATCTCTGTTCTCTTATCTGAATGCTTTTGCGGACTGTGATCAGCGAACCAGTATGTGTATTTGAACTCGACTGTGTGAGTTAAACTATTTGCTTCTGCATGTTTTACAAGACTTGTTTTGTAATAACGATGACTCTGTGATGATGTAATCTATTTGCGAACATCTATGAAATGTTGTAACGTACGATATGTTATGTTGAATTACTGTGATCTTGGTTGTATGCAAGTTGGTTTGAAATCCTTCGAGATTTCAGTTGACTACCGGGTTTATATAGGCTCAAGTTCGAGAATTTGATCGTTTCGGCGATTGTTTTTGTACTTGTGCTCTTATAAATTGGTCGGTTTTGTGACAAGTGTAGCTGTCTTCTTGTCTATTTGGAAGCATCGACGTTTGATGGTTATTAGTTCCACCTCATTAGGTACCCTAGTCTTAGGTCCCCGATAGTAGCCCCCGAGCCCCCAGGTGATTTGGATAGAATCGCTCGGGGGTGATTTGACTTGCCAGAGGGTGCGCGTGAGCGCACCCGATGAGTGTAGCCCCTGAGCCCCCGGGTGATTCGGGTAGAATAGCCCGGGGGGTATTTCGATTCGCCAGAGGGTGCGCGTGAGCGCACCCGACGGGTGTAGCCTCCGAGCCCCCGGATGATTCGGGTAGAATTGCCCCGGGGGTATTTCAGACCCTTCGTGGTTATGGCTGTGAGATTTGGTTTTTGACAACTAGATAGTTTAAAGGGAACCCTGGTATCCCATTTGCGGGGATTCAACCAGGGTCAGCCCGGTTGTGACTTGATTGCGGATCGAGACTCCTTTGAGGCTCATGCGCCCGAGTTTTGGCCGTTCGCGGCCCATCCCTCATTGGGACGACCGTCAAAACTATTGGGCCAGCCCTCGAACTCCTGGGTTAAGGCGGGCTGGAGAAATGCTTTTTTGACCTGTATCCCCTCTGTGGGAAAAGAGACCTGGTCTGCTTGGGAAGGTGAAACGTCTGGTGCGACTTTGGCGGGAAAGGATAGGGATTGTGGGCGCATATCCCGCGATGTGACGTGGTGGTGTATCGTGGCAGGCATGAAGATCTAGGAGAACGGTTGCCCTTCTCGCATCCGTCACCCCTATAAAACCAAGGGGTTTGCCGCTAGGGTTTCATACTTTGTCTTCTCGCCTTTGCATCTACAACTTCCGCCGCCAATCGCCTAAGCCTCCCGCACCCGCATCGTAGCCACCATCAAGCTCGCATCCACCCCCCTCCTAATCGTCCAATGGAACCATGGTGCAGATCTGATATCACCCTTCAGTGTCTGGAGGGCCTCGTTCACCGTGGCCTCCTTTGCCCGTAGACCGCCGTCGAGGAGTGGCTGCTGCCCGGTAATGAAGATGTGCCGTCACCGCCCAAAGGTTATGTTGTGTCCTTTGCTCACTTTCATGAGCGGGGATTCGTAGTGTTTCGTATTGGTGCCTTGCCTTGGAGTTACATGCATCTCAGAGGTGTTTAGGGCACATGACCGCAGAGTTAGAAAACCTTCGTAATCGCCACTCATATACCTCAATTGAGACTGGAGCACCACTTGTTTTTACCCCATTAGATCTTGTCAGTGTTTCGAATAAACACCAACTAGTAAATTTATATTTGTTGCGCGTTAGGCTCGTATGGTATACTAAAGGACACAAGGTTTATACTGGTTCGGGCAGAATGTCCCTACGTCTAGTTTGCTACTGCTTGTGTTATTATTACCGAAAAAGGTTCATAGTAGGGGGTACAAACGGTCGAGAGAGGGATATGTACCAAGTCTCTGATGGAAAGGTCGAAAGGATGCCAAGAGCTCGGTTGCTGCTTGGCTGTGTGTTGTGTGTGGAATCGATCTGTCCCCTTAGTGGGCTGCCCTGCCCTCCCTTTTATAGACCAAGGGGGAGCAGGGATTACAGATGGGAGAAAGAGGAAAAAACCGGAGGAAGAGAAGGTCCTTCGAATGAGCCGGGTCTTCCTTTCCCCTTGGGCTTGCCCTGCTGACATGGCAGACCATGTCAGGGATAGCATGTTCGCTGATCCTTATAGGGCCGTGCCCTGGCGTTGTTCAGTAAGTGGCTACGTCCCATCCCACATCGGCGGACGGTGTGGCTTGCCAGGGTGCCGAGCTGTGACCCTATGGGGAGTAGACAAGGAAGTGACCATACGTCCATCACTATAGATGATGTGAGTTCCCTTCTAGATTGTAGTTGTTGTCACATGATTACGTTAGGATCCACGTCCGAGTGCCAACGGTGGCGCCCACAACATTGTAAGACAAAAGTCGGTGCCTACAACACTATTCGACCTCTGTCAGGCCGGGAAGGGTTTAAAGTGCCCATCCTATCGTATCCTGATGGTACTTTCCTACAGGCGTGCAGGGCATGGTCCTCGGTATTGTGGTCGACTCGAATGTCCTGTCATACCCTGTACTCGTCATTACGAAGGAGTAGGGTGCAGTCGTTGGGCGAGGCAGAGCTAGCCCTCAATCGTCGGCTGAGGTGGAGTCCAACTCTCGGGGTCGGGTGAGGCGGAACCAGCCTTCGGGGGTTGGGTGAGGCGGAGCCAGCCCTGGATGTCGGGCGAGGCAGAGTCCAACCCTCGGGGGTCGGGCGAGGCAGAGCCTGCCCAGAACATCAGGTGAGGTGGAGTCCAACCCCTAGGGGTCGTTCGAGGCGGAGATAGCCCTCGGGGGTTGGGCGAGGTGGAGCCAGCCCTGGACATTGAGCGAGGCGGAGCCAGCCCTAAACGTCGGGCGAGGCAGAGGTTGTAACAGAACTGAGCAAATCATAAGAACGTAAGTACAAAAACAATCACCGAAGCGATCAAATTCCTGTACTTAAGCTCCCATAATCCCGGTAGTCCAGAAATCACGAAGGATTTCAACCAACTCTCGACATACAAACCAAGATCGTAATGATTCAACACAACACATCATTCGTTACAACATTTCACAAGTAGCATTCGGATTACATCCATCAGAGTTCAAATAAAATATTACAAACCCAGTTTGAGTGTGCGGAAGCAACATAATTTAGTACAAAACATCATAGTTTTCAAATACATTGCCAAGTCCGAGTCATGTCCCACAAAAGCATTATCAGGTACGAGAACTAGTAGAGACCATGCCCAACGGTCTAGTCTTCATCCCCAGCAGGGAGAAGGCAGTACTTGCAGCAACCAAAGTAGAACTGGTCATCTGCAACAGGTGGGAAATAAACCCTGAGTACGAGAAGGTACTCAGCTAGACTTACCCGACAAAAACCAGAAATAAAAGACACCAAGGATCATGCAAGTCTTATGAGGTGGGCTAGCTTGACACAGTTGCATAAAAGAGCTTATGATTATAGTAACCAATTTAAACTTAGCATCAAGCTTATCATTAGTTACCTGTCCACTAGATTAGCACCTGTACTAGAGCACTCACTTATTAGGAGCAAACAATATTAACCATAGCAGGTATAATAAGGCTGTCATCATCATATCATCATTTCTGAACCATTAAGTTATTAAGTGTATCTACATTGGAGATAAGCCCGTCAAGGTCTCACTAACCGGGAGAGACGGCAATTCGAATCGAATTACAACTCAGCTGAGGGGGTATTCCTAACTCTCACCCTGGCATACTTAGCAAGGGTAGCCGTGGGTCACCTTTGGAACATCTCAGGAACCAAATTTGCGGGATCGATCAGCGCCAGCACTCTCAGGGATTACCCTTCTACCAGGACGATCAGGACTTTTAAATCACCTGCCCTTGGACTCACGCCTACGGCTCCCTTCCGAGGTGCACTTTATACTTATCGACTCCCGGCCTGAGGTGAGCTACTCGGCTTCGCGGTTGGTCTTCAGGCCGGCCAACTAAGAGAGAGGCATGCGTTCAACATGAACAGGAAAGGCTCCAAGATCCAGTCCTTAATCGACATAGACGGAGTCACTGCAAACCGGCAAGCCTCCGCCCGGTCTTCATTTCAAATTAAGACTGGTTCTTTTTCACGATAGCAATTATAGCCAACCGTGCCACATGTATCTTCCTATATCTCGCAGGTGACAGGAAATCACACGACTTCTACCGCGTTTAAGCAGGGCTAAGCACTACTCAAGCCTGAGCTACACAGGATTCAGGGAAACAATATCTGGACAAGGATTGGGTAACCAATGCAGCAATGGTTTGCATCCAACACCTAAACTTAATGCAACAATATATATATGTAACAATAATACTGTAACTGCATTTCGGAAATTAGGAGGCTTAATATGCTCCGGGGCTTGCCTTTCACAAAGTTGCAAGGACGGTGGTCCGGGCACTCAACGGCGACCTCGTCTGGCACTTCTCCTGAAGGCTGCTCCTCCTGAATCTTCGGTGCCGGCTGCTGCTGCTCGCTCAGTTCCTCGAATTCCAGCAGGGTTACTCCTTCCGGTACACCTATTGCATGCCGATGCAAAAGATAAATATCATGGATGCATAAGGAATGACATGATGCTCATGATAAATGAATCACAGTGAGTGTTTACGAAAGCATCACTGGACACTCGTTTACCGAGTAATTAGCTCTATTCAAATCACTTTAAGCATGTATCCAACTTAATTTAAAGAACAAGAGCAACTTACCTAACTTACATAACCTAAGATAAAGATGCTCATCTTCAGTTAAAGGCCTAACACCTAGGAACATTACCACAAACTTAGAAATAGTAAAGGCATACATAATTCAACATTTAAAGTTTCATATGCACACAAATAGTCCCTTAATTCAATCACAACCAGAGTTCTACAAGTCCAAATGACTTGCAAGAGGACATTCTGGAAAGCTTATGAAATTCTCTACAATTCATTTGTAAACATCAAAGCATGATTCTTAAGTTAACCAAATCAAACTCCAGTAAACCTAGAATCTGTCCCGCAATGACAGGGTTGCTAACTTAATTATTTAATGATGATGCAAAAGCATAATTTGATCAATCCAAGTTTACCAACTTGTTTTTCATACCTAAGAAACATCAGAAAAGTATAGTGCCGACTTCTAAATAATTTATTTAATATCCTTTTCCAATTTATTTAGTTAATTAGGTGATTTAAGCAATATATAGTAAAACTATTTATAAAAATCTACAAAAATTACAGTAGCTATCTCATGCTGCACATAGGCTACCATAAAAATTTCAAAGCCATTGGGCAAGTAAAACTTGTTGTATCTAAAATAACAGATGACATGTCTATTTCTAGCATAATTAGGAAACCTTATTAAAAAAGTGTCAAGCAATAGATTTCCCATTTTTCCTAGCATCATTCTAGCATAAGAATAGCACTCATCAAATTTTACCTCCACTGGATCTATAGAAAAATTATGAAAATTCACACAAGATCTACCCATTAATAAAAGGAAATTCTATTACTTACAATCTACACAAGCACTAGCTCTGAAATTTTAACCAGAGCTTCTAATAAGCAATAATAGACTACCCACAAAATTTCATAATTTTTGGACCACAGAAACTCAAGATAAAATTCAAACAAGTTTGCATGCATCTAAAAACACATTTCAAAGTCCTATTTAATTCATCCAAAATTTTTGTTAAAACATGTGCTTATATAATATTTTTGTTAAATACTAGACATGACCAGGAACTCAACAAAATTGGAACCATAATATTTAGATCTACCAAACTTGAGTTACATATTTTTGAAATTGTGCACCAAACTGTGAAAAACAGTTAAACAAAACAAAAATGAAAACCTAATGCACATCTGGGCCAGCCCAGTAATCATCCGCGGCCCATGAATACGTCTTTGGCCTTGGCCCAAGACACAGCTCAGCCAAAGCTGGCTCTCCCTCTTGTGGCGTCAATGGCCCCGACAAGCGAGGGCCAGCGTGTCGGCCGACAGGCGGGGAGGAAAATAGGGCGGCGGCGTAGATTGTCGCCGGTGACATCTCCGTGCGAACTCGGCCGGCACCGGCGTGTTCCCCACACCCATGTGCATCTAGAGGACCCATCTATTGCAGCGATTGCAGCGTGGCTAGAGGGGTGGCGGCGAGCCTGCAATGGCGCCTGGCCGCGGCATGTCCGGCTCCGCGAGGCTACCCTGACCTTGCTTGCCCTAACGGTTGACACTACGAGCCGGTGGTGTTCCTAGGACTTAGCGCGAGCGAAGGAGGGATAGCAATGGCGCGCGAGGAGAGCTGGCCACGTGGAGTGCTAACTCCGGCGAGGTCCGACAAAGGCGGTGGTGGGGAAAAAGCGGCGATTGGCCCTTACCGATGTAACGATTGACTCGCTAGCACGGTGGAAAAGGAGAGGGATCACGGCGGGGCTCTGGGTGAGCTGGCAACGCGTTTTGCCAAGACACAGGAGCTAGGCGAGAGCGAAGTTCAGCAATGGCAATGGCGGCGGCTCGGTCTTTCATTTGTGGGAGGCGAAGAATGCAATGCAACAGGGCATGCGAGTCGGCCGGGCAAAAGTGGGGTGGCTTCAAGACGCGGCTGTCCGCGCCAGGGCGTCCACGGCACGTGGCCTGTGTGCTCAAGCGATCGGCGACGGGTGGCGCCACGCGTCGAAGGTTTTTTGAAACGGTCGGCCATGTTCACTGAACGTTTTCTGAAAACACGATTCAGAGCTCCACGACGGTGACTGACCGAGCGAGTTTGACGATGATTATCTCCTAAACCGTGACGATCTGGGTTAAGTTGTAGTTAACAAAGT
Source organism: Miscanthus lutarioriparius (assembly GCA_904845875.1). Lineage (NCBI taxonomy): Eukaryota > Viridiplantae > Streptophyta > Magnoliopsida > Poales > Poaceae > Miscanthus > Miscanthus lutarioriparius. The sequence continues at coordinate 55,903,701 of CAJGYO010000007.1, read as the reverse complement.
TGGAGACCTACGTGATTACTACAAATTTGCTAATTGGAGCTCGAGCTAGTTTGGCTTGGTTAGGGAGATACAAGGTGACAAAGCTGTGTACATGAAACTGCAACCCACATAAGGACTTAGAAAAATTCCTAAGTCTGAAATCAGCATGTACTTCTGACTTGTGGGCCATGTTTGAGCATGTTCTAGCCATTTTCATGAGTTGATCATAAAACAACTTTTGTTCCTTGATAAATTAGCTACAACTTTGGTAAAGAGTGCACAGCCATGCAAAGTCTCTAAGTTGGACTTTTGAATCAGTCAAACGATGACACTCCAAGGGTCAATTCAAGTCAAACTTGCACTTGAGGGCATTTTGGTCATTTTGATCTACATGAAAAATGTCCCAACAAGTAACCTAAGTATAGCTAAGGTGTAATAGACCATGATCAACCACTTTACAAAATTGTTATACCACTTCTAATGATCACATGTGATAAAGAAAGTAAAACAAGCAATTCATTCATATGTTGCAATGCAATGTTTCACATGTTTCAAGACCTTGTTGTCATTTTATAATTGCCACATTACTACCATATTGCCATGCTTCAAGATATGAGAAATTTATGTTGCATTCATACGTTGCACTACTACCACTCTAAGCAATCAAGCATGAAACACATACAATTTAAAATGTTGCATATGTATGTTTCAATGATAATGACATGATGACATAGATAATGCACATGTTTATGAAATGACATGCAATTTAGTGGAAGCCTAAACACCTAGGGTGTTACAGAGCTTGCCCCTAGACGTCGGGTGAGGTGGAGCCTACCCTCGGACATCGGGCAAGAAGTGTTGCTGCGTTCTTGTCTATTTGGAAGCATCAATGTTTGATGGTTATTAGTTCCACCTCATTGGGTACCCCAGTCTTAGGTCCCCGATAGTAGCCCCCGAGCTCACAGGTGATTCGGATAGAATCGCTCAGGGGTGATTTGACTTGCCAGAGGGTGCGCGCGAGCGCACCCGATGGGTGTAGCCCCTGAGTCCCCGGGTGATTCGGGTAGAATCGCCCGGGGGGTATTTTGATTCGCCAGAGGGTGCACGCGAGCACACCCGACGGGTGTAGCCCCCAAGCCCCCGGGTGATTCGGGTAGAATCGCCTAGGGGGTATTTTGGACCCTTCGCGGGTATGGCTGTGAGATTTGGTTTTTGACAACTAGACAGTTTAAGGGGAACCCTGGTATCCCATTCGTGGGGATTCATCTAGGGTTAGCCCGGTTTTGACTTGATGGCGGATCGAGACTCCTTTGAGGCTCGTGCGCCTGAGTTTTGGCCATTCGCGGGACCATCCCTCATTGGGACGACTGTCAAAACTATTGGGCCAGCCCTCGAACTCCTGGGCTAAGGCGGGCCAGAGAAATACTTTTTTGACCTATATCCCCTCTGCGGGAAAAGAGTCCTGGTCTGCTTGGGAAGGTGAAACATCCGGTGCGACTTTGGTTGGAAAGGATAGGGATTGTGGGTGCATATCCCATGATGTGACGTGGTGGTGTATCATGGCAGGCACGGAGATCTAGGAGGACGGTTGCCCTTCTTGCATCCGTCGCCCCTACAACACTGTTCGAGCTCTGTCAGGTCGGGAAGGGCTTAAAGCGCCCATCCTATCGTATCATGGCAGTACTTTCCTACAGGCATGCAGGGCATGGTCCTTGGTATTGTGGTCGACTCGAATGTCCTGTCATACCCTGTACTTGTCATTATGAAGGAGTAGGGTGCAGTCATCGGGCGAGGCGGAGCTAGCCCTCAGTCGTCGGCCGAGGCGGAGTCCAACTCTCGGGGGTCGGCGAGGTGGAACCAGCCCTCGGGGGTCGGGTGAGGCGGAGCTAGCCCTGGACATTGGGCGAGGTGGAGTCCAACCCTCGGGGGTCGTGCGACTCAGAGCTAGCCCAGAACATCGGGAGAGGCGGAGTCCAGCCCTCGAGGGTCAGGCGAGGCGGAGCCAGCCCTAGACGTCAAGCGAGGTGAAGCCAGCCCAGAACGTCGAGCGAGGCAGAGCTTGCCCCTAGACATTGGGTGAGGCGGAGCCTGCCCTCGGCACCTAGAGCATCACTTGTTGGGATGGCGCTTGCCGAGGGAGCGCTTCCCCCCTCCAAAGTGGCGCAGCGCATCAAGGAGGTGGTGGAGCCCTTGAAGGATGGTGCTGGCGCTGCTCTTGATTTTGTGTACCCAGTGCCGAGGTATCCCCCAATGCGGTCGGAATCAGGGTACATTGACTTTGTAAGTTCTCTTTCCCCATGCCTCCTTTTTAATTAAACTCCCGACCCCTTGGTGCTAACATTGGGATAGCGGGACCAGCCGAAGAAACTTGCCTTTATGGATTCCCTGGCTTCGCTGCCAAAGGACAAGTTCATGGCGATGGCCAACCGCACCATGGCCGAGTGGCAGAGGAAGACGAAGGAGTTCAAGTGGAAGAAGAAACAGTGGAAACAGTAGGCATGGGAGCAAGGAGAGGAGACAGACAGTGACGACGACAATGATGACAACAAGGAGGATGTAGTCACAGACACCGAGTGGGGTGACCTAGGAAGCGAGGACATGCTGATAGGTACCCATTCGTCAATGCAGGGACCCTTCTCGTTTCACGTGGGGGAGGGTGCGGCCATGAGGACAGAGGAGGCGGGCCAAATCATTGGCCCATCCTTAGAACCATCAGGGGCAGGCGGATCCATCACCTCGCCTGAGGTGCTAGTGGGGTGGAGTGACCCCGCTGCCGTGCCTCAGGAATTAGTGGCGACGGGTGGACCCATCGTCGCATCCCAAGAGCCGGTGGGGGCGGGCGGATCTGCTGTAGCACCTAGGGCGCCGAGAGAGGGGAGTGGCCCTACCGCCGTGCCCTCAGATACAAGGGAGGTGAGCCCCCTGGCCCGAGGGCTAGGGATGGGCTCAAAATGGTCCCGCCTCGATGATGGAGAGCAGGGAACTGGGGGTTCGTCCCCCAAACGTCTCCACCGCCCCACAGCACCGGTGTAAGTTGTCGATTCCTCTATTTTTCTCTGTTTTTCATAGTGACTCATGCCTTTTGTTTCTTCTATAGCGTCGGGAGATTGGTCAGACTGGGTACTTCCATGGCGCTGGCGCCCAAGAAGACCCTCGCCCTTCAGGCAAGGCGAGGGCCGCCGCCTAACGCTGCTCCTATTTTGAGGCGAGTGGACCTGGCATCACAGCCTCGTTGGCTGGTCTGGTGCCGCCTATGGTGGTGCCCGTGTCCTCGATGGGTCAAGCTATCAGCGAGGCTAAGGAGGCGCCGTCGGAGGTCGCCGCTCAACCGGCGATGGAAGCGATGCTGCCGCCGACGTCGGACCGGGCGGAGCCGTCGGCCGCACCCGTTGCGTCGACCACGGTAGGCGTGGCGTAGTTGGATGAGGTCCCGCTGATGGAGACAGAGGTGATGGTGGCTATGATGGATGGGTCACAATTAGAAGCTGTGGTGGCGGCGCCAGAGGTAGCGTCACATCCTCGCTACCGACGGCCCCGGAGACAATGCCCGCCGTGGGCCGGACCGAGGAGGTTGCGGCCCAGGGACCCTCGGACACCGTGGTGGTTGCCGAGGAGACTGGCAGGGAGTTGTCCCTAGTCCAGCCATCACAGGGCTTCCACCCACGATGGGATGAGCCCCCGCCCCGGTGGGTGAGTCTGTGGGACCCATTGTCGGAACACTTCACCCTCGACGCCACCGCCGAGGGCATGGAGCGGGAGAAGCTCAGCGAGGGGTTTGTGGCTGTGCTAGAAGCTCTAAACCAGGACAGTGGCATCCTTCAAGACATAATTGTTCCCACCGGCCGGGTATTCCCTTGGTCTTGCCTCTTGATCTCTTTTTCCTTCGTCTATTTTTGTTTTCTGACCGCCGCCTTTTTAGTCTCTTATTGCTCGTAGCCAGGAGAAATCCTGGTTCCTTTGTGAACACAAGGAGGATTGGGACCGCCTCATTGATGAGGCATGGCTGCACCAGGACGTGACTTCCTAGCTCTGATAGAAGGTGGCCAAATTGACTCCCCTTGCCGTGGAGGCGGACGATCTTCGACGGCGGGATGCCGAGGCGCGCCACGATGCGGAGCTCGCCGAGAAATCTTTTGATGAGCTATAGAAGAGGGCACGGTGGGATCAGGAGGAGGCCACCAGAGTGCAGAAGGAGCGGGATGAGCTGCTCCAGCAGGATGCCAAGACCCATCAGGGAATCCATGACCTCCTGGTCAAGGCCGAGAAGGAGCGAGGTCTTAGGCTGGTAGCCGAGGAGAGGTCTGCGGCCTAGGAGGAAAGGGTGAAACTATACTCCGAGACAGTCGCCCGGTTGCGCACGGAGCGAGATGAGCTATGCCATACTATGGAGAGGCTCCGCTCAGAGCGCGGTGCGGCCTGCGGGGAGCATGACTAGGCCATCCGTGAGAGCGACAAGGCACAATGGAGGATCAGCTCCCTCTAGGCCAAGCTAGAGACCACGAAAGCCTAGAAGCTGGAGGCCAAGGGTACCGTCGCTGAACTGGCCATGGATCTCACCGAGGCGAGGAGTCTTCTTCAGGTGGAGAGCGATGAGCTCGATCTCCTGAAGGTTGCCCATGGCGTAGTCTGCGATGACCTGCAGGTGGCGCAGGCAGAGGGGACCAGCTCGCTCGTGGCCTGTGTCATAGATATCATGGCGCGGGTGCGCTAGCTAGAGAAGGAAGCTCTTCGCACTAGGATCACCCAAACCTTTGCCGTCGCTCGCTTGCACTATGATGACAACATCGATTTCGGGGCGATGAGCCTTGGCTTCGTGCCTAGTTATGAAAACTCCAAGATGGATGCCATAGAAGCGACGGTGACTCCTTTTGCGGAAACCCTAGCGAGTAGAATTGAATATATGGTTCTCCCCGATAGGGGGTAGTTAGTCAAATGAGTATGATGAACATTTATCTGTAATCTGTTGGACAAGTGTCGGCACTTTTGTGTCTAAAAACAGATTCATGATTTTGTTTCATAATTTCGTTTCGTTTGTTTGAACTTGTTTTCTTCCCTTTTGCATTCGAGAAAATAGGTTTATGCGATCCGACCCTTCCGTTTGTTAAGACCATAGGGCCCGAGGTGTATAAGAGAGAAATTTTGATTTGTGCTGGTGAGCAAAGTTACCATAGCCGTCAGGGTGTGGGTTTTTTTGTAGTCTTACCAGGCATGCTCGGTTATCTGTTCCCACAAACCTTGCCGCTAACCTTAACGTGAGGAAGAGGTCTGATGCAGCGACTATTTCAAAAAAGGAGGTATTTATACCTTTACCAGCCCTCGAGTGAGATCTGACCCCTTGCGGTCGCTGGGGCCAGATGTTACTAGAGACCAAAGCGAGGGTAGCGAACTTACTCTTGTTTTCACACGTACCCCTTACTTAGGATTTTAGCTATCGTTCTACGACCATACGTTCGGTCTCATTGCATGTCCGGCCTTCCCTGAGCCCCCGCGCGTGGCGGGGATTCGGTCAAGGGTCGGCTTGTTTTGTGACTATCGCCCATCCGTGGTTTCTATAACTAGAGGGGTTGAGGCGACATCATTTGCCTCAATGGCTGGAGTGACGTGCTTGATGAGCTCGCTAACGGGGGTGTTCGAATGGAATCTGGTCCCATCACTCATTACAAGGTCGGAAGTGGCATTCCGTCGCTCCTTAACCCACCTTCCAATAGATTCCCCCTCAATGGGGATTCTATGGGCTCGGCTAGAGGCTGGATTGAACTAGAAGGTTGAGATGACCCTATCCGCCTCTATGCGTGTTGGGCGAAGGCTGCTGTGTCTCATCTGTGTTTTCTCCCCTGGCTCTTGTTCGGTGCGAGGTGGCCTCAGACCCTTCATGGGCTAGCCTTCGAACCTCGATCTCTCGATCTAGGATCGAGCGACTCGAGCCCCTGAGCCCCTTGGGGTCTGATAGGGGTCATCCGTGTTTCGCATGTCACCCTGTCCTTGATTTCTGCAACTAGAGGGGCGAAGCTAATGACACTTACCTCGACGGCTCGAGTGTCATGCTTGATGAGCTCGCTAACGGGCACGTTCATATGGAATCCGCGTACGTCATTCGCTGACGGGGTCAGCAGAGCCCTCATGTGGCATTCCACTACTTCTTAACCCGCCTCCTGGCCGATGCCTGAGCCATTCGATAGGCTCAGGTGTGAAAGGTCCTGATGGCTAGAGGAGGGTGAATAGCCTAATAAAATTTCTACAACAACACTTAACAAAAGGATTAGACAATTATGAGACGAAGCGAGTTTTGCGCTAGCCTACCAAAATGCAAGCCGCCTATCACAATTCTAGTTTAGATGAAGTATATCCACACAATAGCTATATCACTACACTAAGTTAGTATGCTCTCAAAAGCTAACTAAAGAGCCACACTAACCAAACTAACAAGCTCTCACAACTAGTTACACTAAAGAGCTTGACAACTAGTTTGTGGTAATGTAATCAGTAGGCAAGAAGGTTATACCGCCATGTAGATGTATGAACCAATCAATCACAAGTGTGGATAACAATGAAGACCAATCACCTCGGAGTCAATGATGAACACAATGATTTTTTACCGAGGTTCACTTGCTTGCCGACAAGCTAGTCCTTGTTGTGGCGATTCACTCACTTGGAGGTTCACGTGCTAATTGGCATCACACGCCAAACCCAATAGGGTGCCGCACGACCAACACAAGATGAGGATCACACAAGCCACGAGCAATCCACTAGAGTACCTTTTGGCGCTCCATCGGGGAAAGGTCAAGAACCCCTCACAATCACCACGATCGGAGCCAGAGACAATCATCACCCTCCGCTCAATGATCCTCACTGCTCCAAGCCATCTAGGTGGTGGCAACCACCAAGAGTAACAAGCGAAATCCGCAGCAAAACACAATCACCAAGTGCCTTTAGATGCAATCACTCAAGCAATGCACTTGGATCACTCCCAATCTCACAAAGATGTGTAATCTATTATGCAAATGAGTGGGAGGACTTTGGCTAAGCTCACAAGGTTGCTATGTCAATACAAATGGCCAAGAGAGTGAGCTTGAGCCGGCCATGGGGCTTAAATAGAAGCCCCCATGAAATAGAGCCATTATACCCCTTCACTGGGTACTAATTAGGGTGACCGGACGCTCCAGTCCTACTGACCGGATGCTGGTCCTCAGCGTCCGGTCGCCTGATGGCGGCCACGTGTTACCTGCGTTCAACTGTGAACGTTTGATCTCAACGGTCGACAAGCTGATCGGACGCTCCGACAGAACTGACCGGACATTGAACCCTCAGCGTCCGGTCATTTATAGTAAGGGTCCAAAACCAATTTTTGCTGACCGGACGCGTCTGGTCATGCTTGACCAGACACAGCCCAGTGTCTGGTGCTTAACCCTAACCACTGTGCCGACCGACCACTTGACCGGACGTAGCCTTTCAGCGTCCGGTCGCAGAGCGACCCAACGTCCGGTCAGTTGACCGACGCCAGCATCATTGCAACCAACTCCATTTCACTTCTAACTTCTTCACCCTTGCTCAAATGTGCCAACCACCAAGTGTATCACCTTGTGCATATATGTTAGCATATTTTCACAAACATTTTCAAGGATGTTAGCACTCCACTAGATCCTAAATGCATATGCAATGAGTTAGATCATCTAGTGGCACTTTGATAACCGCATTCCGATACGAGTTTCACCCCTCTTAATAGTACGGCTATCAAACCTAAATGTGATCACACTCTCTAAGTGTCTTGATCACCAAAACAAAATAGCTCCTACAATTTATACCTTTGCCTTGAGCCTTTTGTTTCTCTTTCTTCTTTCTAAGTCCGAGCACTTGATCATCACCATGGCATCACCATCATCATGTTATGATCTTCATTTGCTTCACCACTTGGAGTGTGCTACCTATGTCATGATCACTTGATAAACTAGGTTAGCACTTAGAGTTTCATCAATTCACCAAAACTAAACTAGAGCTTTCAATCTCCCCCTTTTTGGTAATTGATGACAACCCTTATACAAAGATATGAATTAAAATTCAATTGAATCCATGTTGCTTGTCCAAGCATATTTACCATGTGTAAAAGGATATGGACAAGTTTCATGAATCCCAAATGGTACCAATTGCTCCCCCTACATATGTGCTAAGAGTTTGGATTGAAGCTTGCACATATGCTTAGATAGGAAATATAGGAGACAATGTCTACCAAATGATGCTAAGGTATAAAAGAAGGACCTTTGAAGCGTGATACCAATCGGAGTGCACCAATATACCATCCTTAGCATCATGTTTAGCTTGATACCACTTGGAAACAACACTTGGAAATGAAATCATTAGATACCCTATGCATGCTAGTTTTTCATTTCATTATTCAAACCTACAACTAGCATACACCACACAAGCATGGATATTTAAATTTTAAAACTTGTGCCATGCAAGCAAACATATGAAATAAACATTCAAATGCACCATACAAGTTCATGAGCTTGCTCCCCCTACTTGTGTGCTCAAAATTTTAATTGATTCCTTTCCTTTGTCATATCTTTCCCCCTATGTCAAGTTCTCCCCCTTTGTTGTCTTTTCACTATCTCAGTACACTAATATCTTCATTTTTCTCCCCATGTACTAATATCTTTGTTTCTCTCTCCCTTTGTCATCAATGACCACAAATGTTCAAAATATAGGTAGGTTGAGATTATCAATGTAAATCAATGGGGTGAGGATCATTTTCCCAAATTTGGTTCAAACTAGAATATTTGCCAAAGATATTTAACATGGTTTGATCCAAGGACAAGCTTCTTCACACCTCCTAATAAGGGTTATCTTGTACCATGTTGAGTTAAACACTTAGAGCTCATTTTCTAGATTAAACACTAGGTTTACAAGCCCACAAACATGTCATATGCTATCACTAGATCAAGTCAAGCATAGAAGCAATAGTGATACCATATAAACATCAAATTCATTTGGTTTTCATGAATGAGCCTAAATAAAATGGAGAGATGACTAGATGCACTAAACATGTCCTTAGCAAGGATGTATGCCATGCCAATCAACTTTTACCTTGGATTGCTCGATGGAGAGGCATGTCATATAAGTGGGGGTGCATCAACACATATTTGAGAAATCCAATATGTTCAACTCATTCCTTAGCTTGCAAAACCTTTTCTCATCCAATGGCTTGGTGAATATATCGGCAAGTTAATCTTCGGTGCCTACACTCTCAATGCAAATGTCCCCTTTTTGTTGGTGATCTCTTATGAAATGGTGGCGGACATCAATGTGTTTTGTTCTTGCATGTTGAACCAGGTTGTTGGTTAACTTGATTGCACTCTCATTGTCACATAGCAATGGCACTTTCTTGAACTTGATTCCAAAGTCATTCAAAGTGGCCTTCATCCAAAGTATTTGTGCACAACAACTACCGGCGGATATGTATTCGGCTTTGGCGGTTGATAATGCAATACTATTTTGCTTCTTTGATGACCATGAAACAAGTGATCTTCCCAACAATTGACATGTGCCCGAGGTGCTCTTCCTTTCAACCTTGCATCCCGCATAATCCGAGTCGGAATAACCAACTAGCTCAAACTTTGCTCCTTTGGGATACCACAAACCGACATTTGGTGTATGCTTTAAGTACCTCAATATTCTCTTTGTAGCCTTCAAATGACTTTCTCTTGGTGAGGCTTGAAATCTTAAACACATGCATACACTAAACATGACATCCGGCCTTGATGCGGTCACATAGAGTAGGCTTCCAATCATAGACCGATACAACTTTTGATCCACCATATTTCCACTTGCATCATTATCCAAGTTGCCATTGGTTCCCATTGGGGTGCTAATGACTTTGCTATCACTCATGCCAAACTTCTTGATCATGTCCTTGATATACTTGCCTTGACTCACAAAAGTACCATTTTTCAATTGCTTGATTTGAAGACCAATGAAGTAACTCAACTCTCCAATCATGGACATCTCAAACTCATTAGCCATCATCTTTCCAAACTCATCACAAAAATCTTGATGGTTGATCCAAAAATGATGTCATCAACATAGATTTGCAATACAAATAGATCTTTTCCAATCTTCTTGATGAAAAGAGTGGTGTCAACCTTGCCCATCGTGAACCCTTTAGATAGTAAGAAGTCCCTCAATCTCTCATACCATGCTCTAGGTGCTTGCTTCAAGCCATACAATGCCTTCTTCAACTTGTACACATGGTTAGGCTTCTTATCATTTTCAAAACTGGGAGGTTGCTCAACATATACTTCTTCATTGATATATAAATTGAGAAATGCACTCTTAACATCCATTTGATAGAGCTTAATGTTGTGGGCACAAGCATAGGCTAGCAAGATTCTAATTGCTTCTAATCTAGCAACCGGGGCATATGTTTCTCCAAATTCAAGACTTTCAACTTGTGTATAGCCTTGTGCTACCAATCTTGCTTTGTTCCTTACTACTATCCCATCTTGATCTTGCTTGTTTCTAAAGACCCATTTGGTTCCAATCACATTGTGTCCCTTTGGTCTCTCTACTAATTCCCATACTTGATTTCTTATGAAGTTATTCAATTCTTCATGCATAGCATTCACCCAATCAACATCCTTCAATGCTTCATCTATCTTCTTTGGTTCAATGGATGACACAAAAGAGAAATGCTCACAAAATGAAGCCAATCTTGATCTTGTTTGTACACCTCTAGTAATATCACCAATGATAGTATCCAATGGATGATCTCTTGCAACATTGGTTGTTTGGAGGATTGGAACTTGATTGCTTGCACTTGCTTGATCATTTGGTTGAGATGATGTACTAGTCACTTGATCTTGTTCATTGTCATGAGAGCCACTTGTACTAGCTTGGTTTGTATCATCTTGCACATTTGAGTTGGAGAGCACTTGCACTTGATCATCTTCATCATCATTCACTTGCCTAGGCCTCAATTCACCAATATCCATGTTCTTCATGGCATTTGAAAGTTGAATGCCTCTAACATCTTCCAAGTTCTCATTCTCTACTTGTGAACCCTTGGTTTCATCAAATTCAACATCATGAACTTCCTCAAGAGTACCACTATCCAAATTCCAAACTCTATATGCTTTGCTTGTAGTGGAATAACCAAGTAGGAATCCTTCATCACATTTCTTGTCAAACTTGCCCAATCTAATGCCTTTCTTCAAAATATAGCATTTGCACCCAAAGACTCTAAAATATGCAATGTTAGGCTTTCTACCATTCAAGAGCTCATATGGTGTTTTCTCTTTCAATCGGTGACAATAGAGGCGGTTGCTACAATAGCAAGCCGTGTTGATAGCTTCGGCCCAAAAGGATTGACTCACATTGTACTCACTAAGCATAGACCTTGCCATATCAATGAGTGTTTTATTCTTTCTCTCAACAAGGCCATTTGATTGTGAAGTGTACTTGGCCGAGAATTGATGTCTAATTCCAAATTCATCACATAACTCATCAATTCTAGTGTTCTTGAACTCACTTCCATTGTCACTTCTAACTCTCTTGATGGTTGTTTCAAACTCATTGTGAATGCCTTTGACAAATGATTTGAAAGTTGCAAATACATCACTTTTGTCCACTAGAAAGAATACCCATATATATCTAGTGTAGTCATCCACTATCACAAATCCATATTTGTTTCCACCAATGCTAGTGTATTGTGTTGGCCCAAACAAATCCATGTATAATAACTCAAATGCTTTACTAGTACTCATCATGCTTTTCTTAGGATGGGTGTTTCCAACTTGTTTGCCGGCTTGACAAGAGCTACAAAGCTTATCCTTTTCAAACACAACATCTTTCAAGCCTCTAACCAAGTCATGCTTAACCAATCTATTCAATTGTTTCATTCCAACATGACCAAGCCTTCTATGCCATAGCCAACCCATGCTAGACTGAGTGAACAAGCATGTAGATAATTTAGCTTCACTAGAATTGAAATCAACCAAGTATAGATTCTCATATCTAAAGCCTTTGAAGATCAAATTAGAGCCATCTACACTTATGATCTCTACATCATCTACCCCAAATATGCATTTGAATCCAAGATCACACAATTGAGCCACGGATAGCAAATTGAAATTCAAGCTCTCTACTAGCAACACATTGGATATGCTCATGTCATTGGATATTGCAATCTTACCAAGCCCTATGACCTTGCCTTTGCCATTGTCACCAAATGTGATACTATCATAACCATCATTGCCATTGGTGTTGATTGAGTTGAACATTCTTGCATCACCGGTCATGTATTGAGTGCACCCACTATCAAGAACCCAATGCCTTCCTTCGGCTTTATAATTGACCTACAAAAGAAGATCAATTCCTTTTAGGTACCCAAACTTGCTTGGGTCCTCGAAGGTTAGTCACTAAGCTATTTGGTACCCAAATGGCTTTCTTCTTTGAGCCCATCCATGGTTTACCAATGAACTTAGCCTTCATACCATTTGTACCCTTAGTAAGCATATAGCATGAATCAAGCTTAAGGGAGGATACATTAGCATTTTTGCTCTTGTTGGTGCATTCATGCTCTTTATGACCCACTTGCTTGCAACTAATGCAAAACCGACCATTGTTCTTCACAAAACTAATCTTGTGAGGAGCGAAGGCCGCCTTGCCTTTCTTGGGGGTATAGCCTAATCCCTCTTTGTAGAGAGAAGCTCTTTGGCTACCCAAGCACATAACCAAGCGGTCCTCACCACCATAGGCCTTAGCCAAAGTGTGAGTGAGCTTGTTAACCTCCTTCTTGAGATTCTCATTCTCAACCACTAGTGAGGCATCACAAGTGAGACCATCACCACTAGATGAGGTGGAAGTGGAAGTGCTACAAGAAGGGTTAGTGGGAGCAACAATGATAGGCATAGATAATGATCCATCAATTATATCACAAGTTAAACCTACATTGTAAGTTTCAACATGCTTCTTTTTATTTTGCTCATCAAGCAACGAAGAATGAGCTTTTTCAAGCTTCTTGTGAGCCTTGCCAAGCTTCTCAAGGGCTTCCTCTTGCCTCTCATGAGATGCATTGAGCTCATCAAAGGCTTGCTTAAGGGCTTTAATTTCCTTACGCAAGCTTTTGCATTCTCTTCTCTTAATGTCAAAGTGTTCTCTAGCATCTTCTAGCATGTCAAATAATTCATCTTTAGTAGGTTCATCATTATCACTATCACTATCATTCTCATTTTCATGTTCATTTTCATCATCATGTTCTTCATCACTTTCATCATCACAAGATTGTACCTTAGTGGCCTTAGCCATGAAGCATGATGAAGATTCAAAGAGAGAAGGCTTCTCATTTATAGCAATGCTTGCAAGTGCCTTCTTCTTGGTGGTCTTGTGATCATCACTATCATCATCATCACTTGAGGAAGCATCACTATCCCAAGTGACCACATATGAACCACCCTTCTTCTTCTTGAAGTTCATCTTGTCCTTCTCTTTCTTTTCCTTCTTGTCCTTCTTCTTGTTCTTCTTCTTGTCATCATCATTGTCGCTATTGTATGGACATTGAGCAACAAGATGATCTTTGCTTCCACACTTGAAGCACCTTCTTGACTCTTCTTTGTTCTTGGATGAAGACTTCTTTCTTCTAGCATGGTAGCCCTTCTTCAACATGAACTTGTCAAATCTCTTAACAAAGAGAGCCATCTTCTCATCATCATCATCATCCCATGAATCATCTTCTTCACTAGATATTTCTTGCTTAGCTTTTCCCTTGGATGATGTGGCTTTGAATGCCATGCTCTTCTCCTTGTCATCCTTCTTCTCATCTTTCTTCTCCCTCTTTTCTTCCTTCTCATCATCATCTCTATAAGCATCATCGGTCATGATATCTCCCAAGATTTGATTTGGTGTCATTGTATCCAAACCGGACCTCACTAGAATAGTGAACAATGTACCAAATCTTGAGGGTAAGCATCTCAAGAACTTATTTGAGAATTCCTTGTCCTCTATGTTCTCACCAAGTGCCTTGAGATCATTTACAATCACTTCCATCTGATGGAACATGTCCGACACACTCTCATCTTCCTTCATCTTGAAACTAGCAAATTTATCCTTGAGAATGTATGCCTTTGCACCCTTGATTGTCTTGGTGCCCTCAAATGATTCTTCCAATTTCTTCCATGCCTCATGAGCTCTCTCAATGTTCTTAATTTGCTCAAATGTTCTCTCATCCAAAGCATCACGGATGGCACTAAGAGCAATATCATTGTTTTGGAGTAGTAGTTCTTCGGCGGCGGTGGGAGCCTCTTCATCTTCTATCTCAATTTTTGTTTCTACCACCTTCCAAATCTTCCTATTGATTGACTTGATATATGTTGTCATCTTAGCCTTCCAATAGGGATAATTTGAGCCATCAAATTGGGGTGGCTTCTCGGTGTTGTTAATTTGAGCCATTTTAACACCGAAGGTTGTTAAGCCTCAAATAACGGTGACCTTGGCTCTGATACCACTTGAAAGATCTTGATGGCTAGAGGGGGTGAATAGCCTAATAAAATTTCTACAACAACACTTAACAAAAGGATTAGACAATTATGAGGTGAAGTGAGTTTTACGCTAGCCTACCAAAATGCAAGCCACCTACCACAATTCTAGTTTAGATGAAGTATATCCACACAATAGCTATATCACTACACTAAGTTAGTGTGCTCTCAAAAGCTAACTAAAGAGCCACACTAACCAAACTAACAAGCTCTCACAACTACTTACACTAAAGAGCTTGACAACTAGTTTGCGATAATGTAATGAGTAGGCAAGAAGGTTATACCACCGTGTAGATGTATGAACCAATCAATCACAAGTGTGGATAACAATGAAGACCAATCACCTCGGAATCAATGATGAACACAATGATTTTTTACCGAGGTTCACTTGCTTGCCGGCATGCTAGTCCTCGTTGTGGCGATTCACTCACTTGGAGGTTCACGCGCTAATTGGCATCACACGCCAAACCCTCAATAGGGTGCCGCACAACCAACACAAGATGAGGATCACACAAGCCATGAGCAATCCACTAGAGTACCTTTTGGCGCTCCGCTGGGGAAAGGTCAAGAACCCTCACAATCACCACGATCGGAGCCGGAGACAATCACCACCCTCCGCTCAACGATCCTCGCTGCTCCAAGCCGTCTAGGTGGCGGCAACCACCAAGAGTAACAAGCGAAATTCATAGCGAAACACAATCACCAAGTGCCTCTAGATGCAATCACTCAAGCAATGCACTTGGATCACTCCCAATCTCACAAAGATGTTTAATCTATGATGCAAATGAGTGGGAGGACTTTGGCTAAGCTCACAAGGTTGCTATGTCAATACAAATGGCCAAGACAGTGAGCTTGAGCCGGCCATGGGGCTTAAATACAAGCCCCCATGAAATAGAGCCATTGTACCCCTTCACTGGGTACTGATCGGGGTGACCGGACGCTCTAGTCCTACTGACCGGATGCTGGTCCTCAGCATCCGGTCGCCTGATGGCGGCCACGTGTTACCTGCGTTCAACTGTGAACGTTTGATCTCAACGGTCGACAAGCTGATCGGACGCTCCGACAGAACTGACCAAACATTGAACGCTCAGCGTCCGGTCATTTATAGTAAGGGTCCAAAACCAATTTTTGCCAACCGGACATAGCCCAGCGTCCGGTGCTTAACCCTAACCACTGTGCCGACCGACCACTGAACCGGACGCAGCCTTTCAGCGTCCGGTCACAGAGCGACCCAGCGTCCGGTCAGTTGACCGACGCCAGCATCATTGCGACCAACTCCATTTCACTTCTAACTTCTTCACCCTTGCTCAAATGTGCCAACCACCAAGTGTATCACCTTGTGCATATGTGTTAGCATATTTTCACAAACATTTTCAAGGATGTTAGCACTCCACTAGATCCTAAATGCATATGCAATGAGTTAGATCATCTAGTGGCACTTTGATAACCGCATTCCGATACTAGTTTCACCCTTCTTAATAGTACGGCTATCAAACCTAAATGTGATCACACTCTCTAAGTGTCTTGATCACCAAAACAAAATAGCTCCTACAATTTATACCTTTGCCTTGAGCCTTTTGTTTTTCTCTTTCTTCTTTCCAAGTCCGAGCACTTGATCATCACCATGGCATCACCATCATCATGTTATGATCTTCATTTGCTTCACCACTTGGAGTGTGCTACCTATATCATGATCACTTGATAAACTAGGTTAGCACTTAGGGTTTCATCAATTCACCAAAACCAAACTAGAGCTTTCAAGGTGGCAAGTTGGCCTCTCCTCGATGGAGATTCTATGGGTTTGGCTCGAGGTTAGAATCGAACGAGAAAGGTCGAGATGTCCCAGTCCGCTTCTGAGCGGGGTTGGGCAAGGCCGCTGGGGCTCATCTCGGTTTTTCTCCCCTAGCTCTATTTGACGTGAGGCGGACTCAAGCCCTTCGCGGGCCAGCCTTTGAACCTCGGTCAGTTGCCGCTCATATTGAATGAGGCGACTACCGCTTCATGACGTGACACGAAGCGTTGAGATGCATTAATTGCATATGCAACGTTTGGATGTATGGAATGATTGTACGATGTAATGGAAACAAAAGCAAGGGTCGGTGATGTTTAGCTCGGTGGCGTGAGTGACAGGAAGCCCTTACCAGATATGTCCGTGCGGGGTTCGGGTCCGACGTTTGCGACGGGGCCAGCGTAACCTGCACGAGCATCGCAATTTTTCATTTCTGTCTCTCGGTGGCGATCCGAGCCGATCGATTGACTTAGGCGGCCTGACAGCTTCTCCTTGAAGGAGATTCCATAGGCAGACCCCTCCGAACCCTTCTCGAGAAGGTGTATGCTAAAGCTCAGGGTGTGGGGAGCCGTGAATTTGATTATGCTGGTGAACAAAAATGTCGTAGCCGCTGGGGCATAGGGTCTAGTGGTTCGTCTAGTTTCACTCAAAGTTTTACACCCACACACCGCGCCTTCGGTTTTTAAATGTAAGGATGGGTTGGGCGAAGAGAATGTCTAAACAAGTAGACACTCTCGGCAGCCCCCATCCATCGGTACTTTGGTGAGTCGCTTTGGGCCGACGATCGGGTTGACCACAAGCGGATATCTCCCTGGGTGTAGGATGCTATCTAGATGGTCGGCCCGATCAAAGGTTATGGCAGACTCTGACCACCAGAGGAAGGCATGCATGGCTGGTTTGGTCGTATAGACCTCGCGGCACGCGACCTTTTGGCGGTGTTTGGAGTCGTAGGCCGCTGATCCCCCGAAGATCATAAGGCAGCCATCCGGTGTTGGAAAGTCGTCGTCCTTCTCCTCAGCGTCATCTGCAGTGGGGGTAGGGTCCTTTCCCTGCTCCCCTTTGTTGGAGCCTCTGAACAAGAACCGCCGCATGAGGCTGCAGTCCTTGAGCAGATGTTTCACTAGAAAGGCATGGTTTGGGCATGGCCCCTCGAGTAATTTATCGAAGTGGTTCGGAGTGCCCTCCACGGGCTTCTGGCCACCCTTGTAGTCAGCAGCGGCCACGAGCGAGTCCTAGTGTCATTCCTTCTTGTTCTTCCTTTTAGCGGAACAATTGGAGGTGCCTTCACTGGCGCCCTCATCCCATCTTGCCTTGCCTTCGATATGATCAAAGATTGCTCCGACCACCTCTTCTCCTGAGGCATGGCTGGTGGCAATGTCTAGGAGCTCTTTGGTGGTTCATGGGCCCTTGCATCCTAGCTTAGGAACCATAGACTCATAGGTAGTCTCTTGGACAGGAAGGCTCCTATAATGTCGGCATCGGTGACGTTAGGGAGCTCTTGCACTACCGGGAGAAGTGCTGGATGTACCCACGGAGGGTCTCACCGGCCTTCTAATGGTAGTTCTTGAGGTCCCATGGGTTCCTAGGGTGCTTGTATGTGCCCTGGAAGTTCCCCACAAAGATCTCCTTCAGATCCGCCCAACTCTGGATCATGTTGGATGGTAGGTATTCTAACCACACTTGTGCCGAATTGGCTAAGAACAGTGGAAGGTTACGGATAATGAAGTCATCATTTTCTGCACCACCGGCTTGGTAGGCAAGTTGATAGTCTTCGAGCCAAAGTCTAGGGTTTGTCTCCCCATAGTACTTAGGGATATTGGTAGGTGGTCGGTACCTTGGCAGGAAACCAGCGTTGAGGATGTGTCGGCCAAAGGCCTGAGGGCCTGGCAGGCGGGGCTTGGGCTTCGGTCCTCGCTGCTATCGTAGCATCCGCCGTGATGTGGGTGATAGCCATGATGGGCTCCTTCTCATGGGTGGTAGGTGCATCTATGGGCGTCGAGGGTGTTGCGTGCATCGTGGTTGCGGCCAAGGCGTTGATGCCCCAGGACCATGGCACGCTGCCTACCGCCTTGTGGTGCCAGATGGACTGACGCGTCCCTGGTGGGGTGCACCGAGGTTGTGCGCTGGCTAGCATTGAGCTCGTGTCATTGAGATAGCGAGCTCTCAGCCTACTGTGCTGCCACACGCTCGAGTAGCGTGCAAATCTCACGGTGGGCCTGACGATCCTCGGGCGTCATGGCCTCTGGAAGGCCATGGAGCAAGGCCATCACGATGGTGATGTTCTGGATTGCCCGGGAGAAGCGAGGAAGGGCTTCATCATCGGCGATGATCCTTTGGTTCACATCACAGGCCCTAGCACGTGCGTGCCCACCATCTCCTGCGGCGTTTGATCTCTCGATCGACCTCCGCGCATTCCTACACAAGCTGGATTCTGGCTTCCTTGATCTCCCGCTTTTGGGCTCTTAGCTGCTCCACCACTATGAGGTGGGGCCACTATCCCCCCTTTGGTTCCATCATCGCTGAGGTTGCCTATCGGGGTAGCCTCCTCCACTGAGATGCTTTCGACATGTCCCTGGGGGTACCCACCATGAAACATTCCGGGAGGGGTGATGGCTCCCCCTACTGGAATTAGAGCCATAGTCGACCCTAGCTCCTCTATGAGGAGGCCGTGGAGTGATTTCATGATGCTTTTGATTATCCCCATGAGCTCGTTGTTCATGGGGGATGGGATCGTGCGTTGCGCCACAAGGTGGCTAACAGTCGCCCCGGCGTTGCAGAGACCGAACAGAAGTGTCGTCGGGGCGCTCTATGCAGAGTGTTCTAGAGAGAGGGTGAGGCGGCGTGGGTCCTCCTTAGATGGCTGGGGTCCAAGGGAGATGCCGGGTTGGCACTCAAGCCTCCCGTAAGTTGAAGCCGATGGAGGGGAGAGATTGGATGGCGGCGTGGGCCAATGCCAACTCTCCTCCCACCGTGACGATGAAGTCCAGGTCACCAAAAACACACATGTGTGCCCGGGACCCAGCTAATTGCGTGGCTAGCCATCCGAGGCCTGATATGGAATGCGCAAAGGTCCCCTACCTGGCGCGCCAACTGTCGGTGTTTCGAACAAACACCAACTAGTAAATTTATATTTGTTGCGCGTTAGGCTCGGATGGTGTACTAAAGGACACAAGGTTTATATTGGTTTGTGCAGAATGTCCCTACATCTAGTTTGCTATTGCTTGTGTTATTAGTATCAAAAAAGGTTCATAGTAGGGGGTACAAATGGTCAAGAGAGGGACAGGTCCCAAGTCTCTGATGGAAAGGTCGAAAGGATGCCAAGAGCTTAGGTTGCTGCTTGGCTGTGTGTTGTGTGTGGAATCGATCCATCCCTTTAGTGGGGTGCCCTGCCCTCCCTTTTATGATGTCCAGTAGCACTGCCGTGAGCCCCCTCAACATGGGCAGCCCTCTGTGGTGCATTCCTTTCTCATCCATCTCATGTTTTAGTTTCCCCTTGTCACCCTATAGCTAAAGTCCTGATGAGCCGGAATACCACCTATCCATGAACCGCACCGCCACCTTCATCCCCGATGCCGACGACATAGCTCTGACACATCCTCGTTCTAACCAGCAGCCGTTCGGAAGTCACTATGAGCCCCTGATGCTAGCACCATTGCTTATTTTACCTCTACCGAGCCCTTATGGCTGGAGCGCCGTCGCACCGGTGTGCTCTGCTTTGCTGAGCCACCGCGACCGCGGTCGCGTGCGTAGCAAGGTCACGCGCGCTCAACAGACCCCTAGAGCGTGTGCGCAAGAGTGAGTTATGTTTATCGGTGACCTTCATGTCACCAAAGAGCCCACCATTGGGCATAGCAGGGTTGCCGAAGCTCCGGCGTGCCGCCATGGCCACCGACGTGCATGCTGTCGTGCCTTAGATAGTCCACCGTCGCTATCCATGAGTTCGCGAGATCGAGAGGGATGTGTAGGAGTAGCTCGCATCTCCAAAGTCGCCGCCGTTGATCATCGCCACCGTGCCGGAGTGCTGTCAAGCCGCCGGAGTTGTCGTCATGGTTGTTGTCGTGTTCCATCTGATCAATCGTCACCACTAGTGTGTGCGCGAGAGAGTCATTTGTCCACCGTGTAGTTCTCGTCACTAGCAAGCTCGCCATCGGCGAGTACCCGTCGATCAATGGCTGCCTACGCTGTGGTCAGCACGGTGGTACTATGCGCTGACCCGGGGGACCCGTTGTTAGTGAGAGAGGGTGAGGGAGAGTTGAGTGATGTTTTTTCGTTTTTTAGAAAATACTAATTAAGTGCTAAACTTGTTTAATTCATAATAAATTGTAGAAACATGATAAAATTGTGAAAATTTCTGTGTAGCCTTGTTATCATGTACTCTACCTAGGAAAAATATGAGTTAAGCATTTTCTATACTTCTGCTATGCTTAAAATTACCTCTTTTAATTAATAAATGTACCTTCCATGATTTTTATAGACTAAAATAGTAATCCTAAAATCATGAACTTGTTGTGTATACTTTGCATGCTTATACCTACCTTCACAAAAAGTTTGGTGCTATTTTGATAAAATTTTAATTAGCTACTTAATTCCATGCTTTATTTATTAATTAATAAATACCAAAATGTTTAGGATAAATCTTAAAATGATTTGAGTGTGCTTTGGAATTGATTGTAGACTTTGGGACACAACATCTTTGTTGTTCCTTGGCAACACTTATCATGATTGTTTGCTCATAATTAAACTTGCTAATAATAAATACTAATATTGCTTAGTGAGTAATTAATCTAACTTATTTGTGAAGGAAAGTTGTACTCAAGTAGTTAAATTTTGTTTAGTCATCTTAATCCAAGTTGCATCTCTTATATGTATGTTAGTGTACCATCATCCTGAAGCATGCATCTTTATTTACGTATAGTCAACAAGAGTGGTGACCTAAGTTGAGCCAGTTCCTAAGGTGGGTTTTCACTCAGAGGAGGTGGGGGTTAATATCTGTGGAACGTCCGAAGAGTTCGACAACCCCAACACCACAGGCAAGCCCCGGAGCATAAATTGTTTCCTTGTGTTTTATAAATGTTATTCAAATAAGTCTTATGTTTGTTGCATCAAGTAAAATAGGGTTTGGTTGAATACCAACTACTACATGCCTACCTTGATAGTTTGAATACCATTCCTTGTTACCCATGTAGTATGGTAGGTTAGCCATGCTTAGACTTGCTTAGTTGATAAGAGTTGAGTGGTGATTTCATCATTCGCAATGGTTCCATACCCAGGCGTCATCTTGAGAGTCTGTTAATAAATATACTTTAACCAGAGACTAGACCGGACGTGGGTTATATCTCTGGTGGTTAAGTCGATAGGGTTGCCTGTCGTACTTGTCCTGTCTGTGTCGATTGAGGACCGTACCATTGTAGGCCACCAAGTGGTCCGGACTTTGTAGTACTGGCCACATACTCCGATAAACCTAATACCTTAGCTATTCCATTATGTGAAAAGACAACTACGTACTAGACATGGGAGATGGTGAGAGAGTGTGTACACATCCTGTGGATCCACCATGAGTGGCACAAGGAGGTGGAGTATTGTGCTCTCAGGTAGCGCAGATCGGTTCATGTTTTGGAGGATCCGAGTGAAGGTTGAGATGTGTAGATTCGGGACCAGACCTAGATCCACATATGTCGTGTGGTAAGGAAACCCTAGCTGGGCCTAATTGATTTGAATCGCCATGCTTCTCAGAGAAGGAGACCCGATCCTCTAACTTACAATGTAGTTAATAACAATAACGGTGGATTAATGATCACTTGATGGATTGTTAAGGATGTAAATGAATTAGATTAGGTGCAAACTGGAGACTCTTAATGATTTAACTTGAGCTAAAACATTGAAAGTAAGGATCAATCATTAGTAAGCTTTTCTGCAAAAGTTAATCTTGATTCTTGCTACAGACTTACCTTGATTCCTAGTAAGCCTGCATATCCTTGGAGTCTTTCCTTTTTTGTCGGTTAAGTCTTGTTGAGTACCATTATACTCAGGGTTTGTTAAACCCTTGTTGCAGGTGAGCCTCATGAGCAGCCAGGCTTTTGCCCTTGCTGCATGATGGTTCAGGAGGAAGAGCCTCAATAGTAGATGTTGTCGTGCACCCTTGGGCGGGGTGACTCTCTTTTATGATGTAATATAAGTGGTACCTATTTTGCTACCCCACTACCTTGATTGCTCAAACTTATGGTTTGTAATAACTTAATAACTGGTTTGTAAAACTTATGGTTTGTAAGACTTCCGCTATTTACACTGATGTAATATATTTGTATATTTGTACAACTATTGTATTACTGCGATGCTTTCTATAATGTATCTTGCTTGGAAAGATAAACGTGGATGATTCGGGGTTCCTCGAGGACACCCGATAGACTACTAGATTTGTTTGGCTCCCATGTGTAGCAGTCAGAAGTCTAAAAGACAATGATAGGCACATGTGGGCCATATAACTTGGGTGGTTCTACCACAACTACTAAGTAAACTACTAAGCAAGCTACACTAGAGATAGGATAGTTTGGTAGGAGAGCGAGCAATTTATCTTTTAGTAACAAAGGGTAAACAAATCACTAGGAGAAATGCGCTAGTACTTCAGGGCACAGCCCGCCTACCAACTAGGAGAGTTACACTACTACAGATTGATTTATCACTATCGCCACTTTCACTGCCATAGCAATAGAAGCAACGGTGTTATATTTCCACCGCCAGTTGGACCGATAGCTGGGCCTCCTAAGAAGGAAACCATGGTTCAAACTTCTACCACCGACGGGTTAACAATAGATGCGGCAGTGGTATTTTCTCCGTCGCATGAAAAGTCGAGCCGACTGGGATAGGCGTTATGGCCACCGGCCCTACACGACCATTTGGTGCACCGGTGGTAGTAAATTCAGCGTGAGTTGTTTGCCCATTTCCTAACTACCCACAACACAGTTGCATCACCATTAACTGCTCCTCTCCGCAAGCGCATAGATAATATATATATACATATTAAGTATCCGCAAGCGCATAGATAATATACCATTGTAGCATTTCACCCGGGAGTATACTAGGTATCGTTATTTATATTTTTCACAGGGAGGAGCGATGGAGTGGTATAGAGATATTGACAAATATGCATACTTGTGACATGATCATTAACTCTCATGCTATAGCAGGGTAAGTCAAATGATAAATAAATGATAACTGTAAGGCATTCATAGTAATCCAGAGATAGAAATAGATACTCATAAATGTAGTATGGTTAAGAGCAAAAGATTCCTAAGTCATTCCTTATTTACTAAGTCTTTTGTACACCCAAGTATATACACTCTCATCTATAGCATAATGAACTCTGCATCTATGAATAAGGAACATTACTAAGGAAGATTAAGAACAGAGCTTGACTCCCTTCGTAACCGCACTCTACTTGCTCTACAAATGGGGAATGGACAACAAAGGACTCAACGAGAGTGTCACATCCACGATCTACCACATGACCCAGAGTATAGAATGCATCCGTAGGTAAACAATATTTAAGAACCATGCTTACATAATGTTGGCCACTTAACTCACTCGAGTATTGTGCTAAGCGCTTTGCGAACATATGCATATATTCATAATTAATCATGACTATATCAAGAATACAACTAGAGCAAACAAGGAACATAATAAATAGCAACATAATATTGAAATAGCACAAAGTAATAAAATAAAGAGGGATATAATGCTTATACTAGCCTCTAGACGATGAATCTGGAATCCTGAGCAACAGCTCAAACTCTACTTGAACCTTGCTAGCTAGCCTATACTAGAACTTTGAAGAATTGGAGCTCTATTATCTTCTCTCTGGAAACCCTAATTTTAGGTCTGATCTTGACTTATGGCAGATCTCCCTGAGGGATGGGGGCAGAGGCTGGTATATATTGGCTGGAGCATTAATTCTGAGCCCTCAGATCAAATTGACTTGAATAAACGGTGGAGATGCAATCCTTAAGGTGGTGGAGAATTGACTTTCGAAGGAGGGGCTGATAGGTGGGCCCCACAGGTTGGCCGACCTACAGGTGGGGCCGGCTGGCCCCACCTATGTCACACCCGATTTTGCATAACAAAACCAACTGCTCATATATGTGCGCCCAGGATGTCTATAACACATATAATCTCAAATTGTCATAATATCAAAGTAAAGTACTTTATTACATTGCATATCTCATCACATAGTTATCACAAGTCTTGCTCATCGGCAACATTATTACATAGAGTAGAGAACTAAGCCCAAAATGCCACAGGGACTCCAACTAGGGGACATCACCCTAGTAATCCTGGACATCTGCTAGAAACTCTTCATATGCATTATTTGTTACACATCCAGGATTTTCATAGAATGTAAAACAAGTGTAAGCGCACCATGCTTAGCAAGTATAACAAAGGGGTCTATGAGGCTCAAAGGCTAGACACGGTTTGACTACGATTAGCAATTTTAGTTGGTCAAGTTTTAGCATCCTGAATCACTACTTTAGTGAATAAACCCAACCCAAGTGGTGATAATGAATAATCAAGATTATGTCAATTCCCAACCATCCATAGTAACCATTAATCATGAAGGATCTAGGCTGCTTGTATCTATGAGCCCAGCTGTTATAACAGGTTAAATATTTCTGTAGAAATTGTACAACTTTACCCACCGAGCCATGATTCCCAATGCCAGGGTTTGCAAAGCCCACATCACGTCTACCAAGGAAGTGTGGCAGGGTTTCACTATGTAACCCTTTGCTAGTCGAACTAACAGGTCATAGATGCTAAGGTTTTAGCCGTCTAGCCATATGTGGCCCTCCTCTAGGAGTGGCACTCATGGTCGCGGCATGGTACACACCCTAGTAGGAAAAGAATCATACCAACTAGTGCCCCCCCTCTTGACCTTACGGAAAGCTATAGACGAGCTAGTACAATCTAGTTAACAGGTTAAAGTGAGAGCCATTTGACACTCGGGGTTGTACTAAACTACCTGGGTGGCCGCTTCCGGATTAAGTCCTTATGAAGAGGCACTAGAGCACTCAACCCAGTACTCTAGCCCCTAATTGTTGCTAAAAAGCTCCATTTTAACATATTGCATAATACCTTTAGTCATGTTTAACAATTATTTTATGTTGAGCGCTACAACATCTATCCAAAATGCATCCCAAACCATAGGTAACAAGGATATGTGGTACAAATAGAAATCTAGGTAAGTCCTTGAAGGTAATTCAAATTAAAACACATTCATGTATATGAATTATAGAGTTCATGGGTACAAGGGGCCTTTGCTACACTTGCCTTCCTCAAAGTTCTCCTCTTGGTACTGATCAGCGGCTGGCTCCTCAACAAACTCAACTTGTTCACCCTCTATAAGTGATCCAATCCACCAATCAAGCATCCAATCCAATCATTACAAGCATACAAATAGACTTCTATTAGAATAGTACAATAAACAGTAAAACATAGGGATGGAAATGCTTATCAAACTAATCTACATACTGCCACGAAAACATGAGCGAAAGAATCACTCTAATCGGACTTAAAACGCAAAAGTTATGCATGAAATAAGGTTTCAATGGCATTTTTGTAAATAAAACAAACTTGATTTGAATTTAAACTAATTAAAACTGAATTTAAAAGCTATCTAGACTACGTGTACTATTTTTCAAAAACACAGGGGCTAGATCATAAGAAAACAGGACTAAAATCTAATTATTCTGAACTAAGATGGATTGCGGGTCGATTCCTTGAAAACCGGGGGGCTAACCCATAAAAGCGTGTGGCTGACTGCGTGTTGACCCGTCACTGCTGACCGGGTGCCACACGGCGCACATAGATTGGCTCGGTGCACCACACGTGCGTGGACGCGCTGACGTGGGCGCGGTGCACCGCGTCTACGGTCCACGGTGGACCGGTCACATCCCTGAAGGGGTAACTAATCAGAGCCATCTAAATGTGATCGAATAGCACAGAAGAAGGGAGGGGGGCTCCCCTCGCTGACATGTAGTGCCAGCGCGGTGGCGCCATGGTCACTGGTGGCCCGAGCTCGTCGGGATCACCGGTACGGCGATTCCGGCTGCCTCAGACCTAACCGGACACACCGAAATGCAGCGAGCGGCCTTGCGAATCCAATGGAGTACGAAAAAGGGGGAGGGGAAACACGTCGAGACAACGGCCCCACGGCGGCGCCATGAACGTCGTGGTCTGAAGCTCACCGGTATGGTGCTCTAGAGCACCATTCGCAAAAAGGAGGGTACGGGGAGGTTGAGTGGCTCACCCTGGGTCCGATGGGGAGGTTGTCGACGTTCGGGTTGGCTCCAAGATGATCGGTGGCGTGTGGTGGCGGACTGTGAAGAGGAAAGCTGCTAGTGAGGGTGAATCCGTGAAGTTGGTGACCAAAATGAGGAGAAGAAGGCACCTACAGATGCGGCGGGGCACAGCGGAGCTCTTGGGTGAGACATCGACGGCGATTAAGCACCAAAGTGGGAGAATTTCAGTGGCGGGGCACGAGTTCGACTGTGAACAGGAGAGAGGAGGGGGAAGGGCATAGCAGTGGGGTTCATAGGTGAGTGGGGGCACGGTAGAAGGGGAAACAGGCACGGCGGAGCTACGAGATCGCCGGGATTTTGAATGCTTGCCCTGGCTGGCTCGGTGGCGCGGTGGGTGAGATGCCATTGATGGCAAGCACCATCACCAGAGCGGCGAAGATGGAAAAGGGAAGGGAGAAGCTGATGGGTGGGACCTAGTTGCTAGAGAGAAGAAAGGGCGCGCGGGAGCTGGGCGCAGAGCAGGCCTTCGCCTGCGCCGAACGGGGCGCCAAGCTGGGCCACGGTGCGCGCGTGCGGAGGGAAGGAAGGTGCGTGGGAGCTAGGCCGCCAACTGCCCAAGGCCAGATCCAGGCACGAGAAAAAGAAAAAGAGAGGGTGGGCAGGAAAAGGAGAAAGAGAGAGGTTTTTAAAGTAAAAATCCTTTTCCATTTCTAGTTTTCAAATCCAAGCCAAAATTCAAACGAGTTTGAATTTTTAACTTCAAACAACTTAGCCATGCACTCAACCAAAATCATGTACTTTAGCATGAATGCAATCAATCATGTTTCTAAGCCTTATAGTTAATTTTAATTAGCTAAAATTATTATTTTACCTAGGTTATAATGCATCAAAAATTAAGTAAATGCTCAATTTAATAACTAAATTATAAATGAAATTTTTTAGGGTGTTACAAACCTGCCCCCCTTAAGATGAATCTCGTCCTTGAGATTTGAATGATTTGAAAAGATTAGGATAGTCAGATTTTAGATCATCCTCTCTTTTCTAGGTTGCCTCATCTACAGAATGTGTATTCCACTGAACCTTACATATTCTTATAATCCTGCTCCTTGTGATTCTCTCAGTTGTTTCTCTCACTAGATATTCTTTGTATGAAAGATCCTCCTAGATATCTAGTTCATCCAAAGGTAACTGCTGGTCGGGTACCCTCAAACATTTCTTAAGCTGTGATACATGGAAAACATCATGAACACCTGAGAGTTGTTCTGGTAATTCTAGCTGGTAAGCAACTTCTCCTCTCCTATTGATGATCTTCAAGGGTCCCACATACCTGGGTGATAACTTTCCCATAGTATAAAACCTCTTAACTCCTCTCATAGGTGAAACTTTGAGATAAACAAAGTCACCATTTTCAAACACCTAGTCCCTCCTTCTAGTGTCCGCATAGCTCTTCTATCGAGATTGTGCGACCTTCAAATTTTGCCTTATTTTTTATACATGTTTCTCCGCCTGTTGCAAAACTTCTGGCCCAAAGACTTGACATTCCCCCGTTTGATTCCAAAATAGTGGTGTCCTGCACTTTCTGCCATACAACACTTCAAATGGTGCCATCTTAAGACTTTTCTAGTAGCTATTATTATAAGAGAATTCAGCATAGGGCAAACTCTTATCCCAACTTGTCTCATACTATAGAGCACAAGCTCTCAACATATCCTCTAAAATCTTATTTGTTCTCTCGGTCTACCCATCTGTCTGAGGATGATAAGCTGAGCTAAAGTTCAACTTCGTGTCCATGGAGTCATGCAACTTCTGCCAAAAATGAGATGTAAACTGTGTACCCCTATCTAAAACAATCTACTTTGGTACTCCATGTAAACATACAATCCTTTCCATGTATAGCTCTGCCAACTTTGCACCAGAGTAAGTTGTCGTGATAGGAATGAAATGTGCTACTTTTGTTAGATGGTCTACAATTACCCAGATAAAGTCATATCCCCTCTATGTACGGGGTAATCCCACTATGAAATCCATTCCAACTTCTTCCCATTTCCACTCGGGTATCTTCATAGGTTGAAGTAGACCTACTAGACTCTGATGCTCTGTCTTTACTCTTTGGCACGCATCACATATGGCCACATATTTAGCTACGTCTCTCTTTAGTCCATACCACCAATATCTCTCTCTAAGATCAAGATACATTTTAGTACTCCTAGGGTGTATAGAATAGGTCGAGTCATAAGCTTCCCTCAAAATAGACTCTCTAATAGACTTCACTTCTAGCACACAAATCCTTTTACCAAACCATACTGTTCCTTGATCATCCATATGGAAACCTAGGGCTTTACCGATCACTATATGCTCAGCAATATCTTTGATTTTCTCATCATTCAACTATCCCTTATGAATCTCTTGTTCTAAAGTAGGTTCTACCTCTAACTCCATAGTGTTAGCCATAATACCCAAATTTAGGTGTTCGAACTCCTCACACAACTCTCTAGGTAATTGAGTTGCATAGGCCATGTTAACATAACTCTTCCTACTCAAAGCATCTGCTACAACGTTAGCTTTTCCCGGATGATAGTGTATTTCCAAGTCGTAATCCTTGATCAACTCTAGCCACCTGCGCTGCCTCAAATTTAGATCTGACTGAGTGAATATATACTTCAAACTCTTGTGATCGGTATAAATCTCACACTTGTGACCAATCAGGTAATGCCTCCAAATCTTGAGAGCATGTACCATAGCTGCTAACTCTAGATCATGAGTCGAATAATTTAACTCATGTTTTCTTAGTTGTCTGGATGCGTAGGCAACAACTCTACCCTCTTGCATAAGAACATAGCCTAGATCTTGTCGTGAGGCATCACAATAGATAGAGAAGCTTTTGGTAAGATCAGGTAAGACAAGCACTGGGGTAGAAAGTCAGTCTCTTTTTCAACTCCTCAAAACTAGCCTAACATTGCTTAGACTATACAAATTTCGCATTCTTCTCTAATAAGGCAGTCATAGGTTTTGCTAACTTAATCCCTCGATGAATCTCCTATGGTACCCAGCCATACCAAGGAAACTCTGAATCTCACTAACATCCTAAGGTGGCTTCCAACTCAATACATCTCTAACCTTCTTGGGATCTACTGCTACTCCTCCATTAGAGATTATGTGGCCAAGGAAAGATACTTCTTTTAGCCAGAACTCACATTTGCTAAACTTAGCATAGAGCTGATGTTCTCTAAGCTTTTGTAATACTAGGCTCAAATGTTCCTCATGTTCTTCTTCATTCTTAGAGTAGACTAATATATCATCAATAAACACAACGACAAACTTATTGAGATACTCCATGAATACTTTGTTCACCAAATACATGAAGTATGCAGGTGCATTTGTCAGACCAAAAGACATGACTGTGAACTCATATAATCCATATCGGTTCACAAAAGCGGTTTTGGGAATGTCAGAACATCTTATTCTCAACTGATGGTATCGAGATCGGAGGTCGATCTTGGAAAAGACACAAGCTACTTTCAACTGGTCAAATAGGTCATCAATTCTAGGTAGTGGATACTTGTTCTTAATTGTGACCTCATTAAGTGATCTGTAATCTATTTACATTCTTTGTGTACCATCTTTATTCTCTACAAACAACACTGGTGCTCCCCAAGGTGAAGAACTAGCTTGGACATAACCCTTATCTAGCAGTTCTCTTATTTGTTTCTTAAGTTTCGCTAATTCATTCACTCTCATTCTATAGGGTCTCTTAGCTATGGGTGCAGTTCTAGGTAAAAGTTCAATTATAAACTCAATATCTCATTCAGGTGGCATACCTGGTAACTCATCAGGGAAGACATCTGGATACTCATTTACTATCCGTATATCCTCTACGGTTGTACCCTTCAATTGATTAACTAGACAGATTTCCGAGGCTGACTGTGTTGCTACATACTCAACTCTCTCTAGATGGAGTGGTTAGATTCATGGAACTATTTCCACAATTTATAACTGCCTTCCGGGACCTCAACCAATCTATACCCAAGATAACATCAATTTCAGATGAGTCTATGACTACAAGGTTGGCTTGAAATTCTACCCCCTTATGATGAGACTAGCAGCTAAGCATATTCAATTTGCTTTCATTTCCCCTCCAGGTGAGTTTACTAACATGGGTTTCTTCATAACACATACGGGAATACCATGCTTCTTTATGAAAGTATATGCTATGAAGGAATGCGAGGCACTAGAATCGAAAAGAACTGTAGCTGAGTTTGAGTTGACCAGAAATATACCGATCACCACATCAGGTGCCTCCAGAGCTGTCTCTACAGTCACATGATTAACCTTTCCACGGACATAATTCTGCTGCATATTAGCCGTCTTCTTAGGACATCTGTTGGAGTAATGTTATGGTTCTTCATGAACAGTTCTTGCCTCTTGTCATCATCCTCCACTTCAGTAGGTGCATACCATGACAATTGTATGCACTTATCATGATACTCAGCAACAGACATGCTCTCCTGCTTGAGAGCCAAGAATTCCTTCTTGAGTTTCATTAATCCAGCAGGCACATGATGAGAGCGGAAGGCACTGCGAAACTCTTGCCAAGTGATGGGATTAGCTTCATTATGGCCAAAATGGAAAGAGTCTCACCAGTCAAGTGCAGCCCCCTATAGCTGCTTAGAAGCATACAAACCTTCTCTCTATCATCACACTGTGCAATCTCAAGTTGCCTCTTAGTTGCACGCAACCAATCATCATCTTGGAGTGGGTCAGTGGAATGTTTGAAAACAGGTGGGTGACCCTTCAGAAACTCTCCCCTCTTGTCTCTAACTTGAGGGGGTGCATTTCCATTCCCATGGTTCTGCATATTCTGAGTCATCTGCTGCAACAACTGGGTTTGCATCATCATCAATTGCTCTAGGGTAACAGGGGGTGGCTGCGGCAAGTTCTCGCCCCCTTGGTTGTTCCTCCTGGTGTTCACCATCTGTAGATACATCATATAAGTCTCATATATCAAAAATATATAACTTTTAAGAGATAATGGCCTAATGAGAGTAGATATCACAAGACCAAAGACAAGATATATATATATAGGGTATACAAGAAGATAAATGTTCTAAACTTTTTCGACGAGTTGGACAGACAACAGTGCAGTAAAATGAGCATATCTTACTCTCTATTTATCATCTGAATGCGAATTTTACATTTATGGAAAGCTTATCATATTCTCTACAACTTTGTTTAGAACACATTCCCAAATTCTGACGTTATTCTAGCAAAAATAGATGACAAGCAGTACTGCTCCAGATTTCTGACAGCACAGAAACATCAACTTACAACAGCTGTATCTCCCAATTCGTAATAGGTATTGAGGTGATTCTAGAGCCAAAAGAAAGATGCAGAAGTCTACTTATCTCCTTAAAATTTTCATGACCATTGAACATCCAGGACATGAGATATGAACTAATAAATGTGGACTGCTAAGAATGATACAGAACGGACAGCAGGATAAAAAGAAACCCAACTATTTATTCATATCATCCTTAAGCCTTAGTCTTAAACTAAATGGCTGTGGACATGCCCACAAATCACCACAATCATGACAAAAATCCAAATCAAACATTATCCATCATGACAATCATCCAACCACTTAAGTGACAATTGTTCAACCATTGAAAAGAAAAGAAACTAAACACACTCTCGCGCATCTATGCGTGTTTATTACATATTTGTCAGAAATCCTCCTATGGGTCGATGTTGGTGCTGGTGTTGGGGTCTCCATGGCCTCCTCTGTTCCTTGGGGGTGATTCAATAGGAATACTTGGCGCCTATAGATTAGGACCACCTTGCTGCTGCTTCAACATAGCATTCTCAAGGGCAAGCTGCAGGTATGCCTTCCCCATGGCATCTAGCTCATCCAAGGTTTGATCCAAGTTGGTGTTGGTCTGGGCCAAGCACACCAGGGTAGGCCTAAGCCTTTGGTTCTCCCCAAGTGGTGTGGCGATGTTGTAGGTGGGCTAGCCGCTCTGACGGCGGTGAAGATAACGATCCTCCTCCCATTTGATGTCGTCGAAGTGGCAATCATGATTGACCACCAACGCATGTTGAGCAACATCCTAGATGGCAGCTGCACGTGTGAGCCATGCAGTGATAGCACAGTGGATGTAGCGTACCCGACTCCCTTCATGGATGTACACCTCCATCTCTTAGAAGCCAGTGTAGTCAGGGTGGGTCCAATGCTCCGTCCGGTACTGCACGGTGCACCTAGTGTGGTAGCGGTGTACAAGGGAGAGAAGCTTTGGGTGGTAGTAGGCATCACCCTGCAAATCATTGTGGATCTCCACGGTCCACCCCTTAGCCAGCAATGCGGCATGGTAGTCATCACCATCACCTCCACCATCTCCTCCATCCCATCACCATCACCACCATCATCACCATCATCTCCACCATCTCCATCATCACCACCATCATTACCCCCATCATCAAAATCAAAGTTGTCAGAAGCATCACCATCTTCAGGATCACCAGCTCCATCCTGACCCCCCTGTTCATCTTCCTCCATGGGCTCCTCATCAGATTCTTCTATCTCCACGGGCTCCTCAAACATGGGCCCCTCTTTAATCTCCTCATCCTTGGGTTCATCCTCCATCTTGTCCTCTAGAGGTTCCTCTATGGGCACCTCCACAGGTGGTTCCTCCTGGGGCACCTCTGCCATGTTCCTCAATGCCTCAACTAGGTGTGGAGGAATGCGCTTGCCAAGTGTGAACCTCGTCCTCCTTGTTGGCATCACAATGGTACGCTTACGGGCTGTCAACTTGGTGCAGGCCATCTATAAGATTGAAAAGGTTGAGTATTAGAATAAGATAATTTTTGTAACAGATAATAGACAGAATATAAGCAAAAAATTTTAAAGTAAATTAAAGGTAGCAAAATAAAGATAAGAGTTAAATACACTAGGGGTCCATGAACTTGTCATGGTGTACCATTTAGGTCCATAAACTTGAAAAATACATTTATAGGTCACCTAACTTGTTATCTAGTGCACCATAGGTCCATACTGCTCCGTCAGCGATTTCTTGCCGATGTGGCATGACAGCGTGGCATCTTCTTTTACATCTAACCCCTCACACTTATTTCTTCTTTTACAGCACGACGGGCACGCGCATGGGCGCGTGGATGACACGCTCCTCCACCGCGCACGGTAAGCAGCAGCATACCAGGGAGCACTCGTGGATCAGGTGATTACGGCCCCGCGGGCAGTGGCGTGGTTGCTGCTGCATTCGAGTGCCTGTCCAATCACCGTTCCTCACCCAGCACTACCTCCCCATCAACGCGGCGTCCTCGGTGGCCAACCGCGACCACAGGATCCGGCGCATGAAGCACGCGCTGGACGCGGCTGACCTCGAGCTCGTCAAGCTGATGGTCATGGGCGAAGGGCTAGACCTCGATGACGCGCTCATCGTGCACTACGCCGTCCAGCACTGCGGCCGCGACGTCGTCAAGGCGCTGCTGGAACTCGGAGTAGGGACGGCCGCGGCACCTCACCTCCGAGCACGACGGTGGACGACTATGGTGGCGCCGATGCGGCACGAGGAGGAGCTGCTCCTGCGCCTACGACGTCCGCCGCTGTCCGACGGCGGGCGCGACCACGCCGGACTCCGCGGCCACAGCTCATGTTCCGCCACCCGCCTCCCCGACCCAGACGACGACGATGGGGCTGGAAGAAGCACGCAGGGTGGTACTGCGGCGGCGGCTGTGGCTGAGTAGAGGACGGAGTATGTTGGAAGAGGAGGACGTTTGTGATAGGCCCTCGAAACCAGAACTGGGCATGGAGCACCCACGCGGCGAGGCTGAGCACCAGCACACCGCCGACGGCCACTGGCGTGTAGTTCAATGTCTCCTTGGTGACAGGGTACGCCACCGGCAGGCAGAAGAGCACAGTGATGAGGGCCACCCAGAGCACGCCCACCGAGCTGACGGCGACGCCGAATCTCCCGAGGTGGAACGACCCTGGCACGAACGACCTCCTCGCCGTCGTCACGCGGAACAAGATGGGCAGTGTGTAGGCGATGTATAGACCCAGCGTCACGATGGACACCATGGCCTGGAACGCCACCTGGCTCCCCAACGACTGTACGTGTCGATCAGGAATGAAGAGAAATCACACAGTCACATGCATGGCAGACACGTACTTGAGAAGTTGAGAGATGAGAGCGCATGCACACCATGAGGGCCATGACGAACGCCACGGACATGGAGAGCCAGACGACGTTGAAGTGGCGTACAGGACATGCGAGAATGGCATCGCCCCATCCCTGGAGAAGGCATAGCCCATCCTGGAGTTGCTGGTGACGCAGGCGGTGCCGCAGAGGAAGACGGCGACGGCGATGATGACCAAGCAGGCGATGCCGCCGGCGCCGGTGTCGTACCTCCGGTGGAAGGTGGCGTACAGGGCCTGAGCAATGGCGTACCCGCCGGCGTCGTTGCCAGTGTCCAGCAGGTACAGGATTTCGGTCACCACCGACGTGAGAGCCAGCAGGTAGATCCATCCGAACACGCTGGACAGAGAGACCGAGTAGACGATCCCCATCGGCCCGTTCCAGTCCGCCTTCTTTGTCTCCTCCGTCTACATGCGATCGTGCTCGTTCAGTTCAGATGGTCATCAGAGAACAAAGATGAACGTGTGGTGGACGGCCGGGCGGCCGGTGGCACTCCATGACGGCAGCGTGTGTTCAGTTCACCATGTGAGCAGAGGTGTCGTAGCCGATGCTGGAGTACTGGCTCATGAGCAGCCCGACGGCGAGGATGTAGGCCTTGCTATGGATGCCCATGCCGTTGTTGGTGTTCATGTGGGTGAAGATGAACTCGGCGTTCGCCCTCTCCTTGGCCACCGATGGAACGAGGATGACGAGGATGAACACACCTGCGACGGCGGCTGCGGCTGGGTAGAGGACGGAGTATGTTGGAAGAGGAGGAAGGATCTATTCACCCCGTTCGCGGCGCTCGCTCGCGCTCTTCTAGCTCTGGATCACCGACGCCTTCACGCTTGCGGGCCAAGCGGATTGTCACGCTCAAGCGCTAGACTTCCGCTGAGCGGATGCCATTTTCACCGCCATGGCATATGTTGCTCATACACATGTTGTGGACTAACTACGGCATCTCACATAAACACAATTAGTCCACCTAGGTTGCAATTACCAAAACCAACGACCTTTCACCGTGGTCGAGCTGCCCGCCCACCATGTGGCAGAGCGGCGCTGGACCGCCAGCAGCCACGACGAGGATGTGCCTCAAGGACAAGCTTTGGTGAGTGATGAACTCGGGTGGCTGGCCACCGATGGCGACGACGCTGCGAGCAGCAGCGGTGGGTAGAGGATGGAGTATGTTGGAAGAGGAGGAAGGATCTATTCACATGCGCGGCGCTCGATCACCGGCACGTGCTCATATCACGGTGCGCGAGTTCGAGGCGGGGTGCCCCTGCCGTTAGCACGGCGTCAATGCTGCCGCGCGGGGGCCACCGCCGCGAGGGCTGGTGAGTGCTCGAGTGGCTCCACGCCCGCCCCCGCGCGATGGGGCGGCAAGGCAGTTCGAGGCGGCGTGGTGGTGATGCTGCCCCGACGAGGCGATGGCGAGGATGCTGCGTGGTGGTGATGCCGCCACGGAGGCGAGGTGCTCCGAGGTGCTCAAGAGAATGGATATGACGGTGAATGGCTACGGCAGTGATGGCCAATTGCATCGGCAGGTTTGAGTCTCAGAGAAGAAAGAAGAGGGAGAGAAAAAAAGAAATAAAAAAGATAAGGGGTTAAATGCAAAGTGTTAGACATAGTCAGCGCCACAGTGGCGATGCCACGTTGGATAAATTGTCCATGTGTCTGATATGGACCTATGGTACAACACTTATCAAGTTCAGTGTCACAGAAATGTATTTTTCAAGTTTATGAACCTAAGTGAAACCCTTGACAAGTTCAGAAACCCCTGATGCATTTAACTCTAAATATAAATGGGTGCCATGTGTTTGGTTTCTCGGGTGCGGCAGTCAACTCGATCCGTTGAATCTGTATGTAAATTTGTGCCGATTGCAAGGCTCAGTTTCACTCTACTACTAAAATTCAGTACGTACTTGATTTGTTTCCCTCCACTGCGTACTAAATACTTGCTTTTGTAGCGTTTTGGTGCCATATTATCTATCTCATTTGAACATATTTACAGCTGACTTGACGCATACATACCGTAGTAGTAACTAAATCGTTTGTATGTACGTGGTACCAGTAGTCAGCTCTCCCCAGCCGGAAACCGTACTATGGACCCTGCCGCTGGCTTTCCCAGTAGTGCAAGCCGCCTAACAGCTGGTGTTCGGCCCAGTTCAACGATGAATGAATGGATAAGCACAACATTGTCTTCGTTCGCCGGCAGCATTGTAACGGACACGATCTGATCCAGTCGTACTTCGTACACTCGTACCGACCAGGCTAGCAAAAAAAAAAAGATAGGTAGGCGTTCAAAAGCGAAGTCAGCTCTTGGCGTCGTGGTCGACGAGGACCAAGCCAAGCAAGCATAGCAGGCTGCCATTTTCCAACTTCTTGCTACTGCGCTGCTACAACCTGCCAACCAAGTGCGGACTTCCTGCCAGAGTTCAGACGGCCTTCCATTCCATTTCATTTTTGACGGAAAAAAGGATCGAAACTAAACACCAAAAAACCATCCGATCCCTAGCGAGGTACGCTCACCTCGTTGCACTTGTTAATTTCAAGGGATGATGGCTCCTTTTCCTCTTCCAGATTGCATAGCTTTTTTTCCTTTTGTCTTGCACGTACATTACAGTACAGGGAAGCTATCCAGTTGCGTGCGTACGTGGTACCCAGTTAATGTTTCGTTGCACGGTCTCGCTGTCCTGCTCACAAATCAATAGTATATATATACTATAATGTTGCTTATCCCTAGTGCGTGCTTGGGCCGCTTGCTTTATATAATCCCAAAAATGCAAGGTTACACTTACACGACACGAGGCTGCGCTGCTCATTCGTCCACATTTGTGTGCGCCCATTCGCTGGCCGTTTGCCTAATAAAAGGCAAACGAGCAACTTGGAAAAGAAACGAACAGCTGCAGACACATCCATGGGTGGTACGGTACGTCCTGACACTGACACCCAACATCTGTTTCGCTTGCTTTCCTAAAATATAAAAGATTATTAATTATGGAATA
The DNA here is from genome assembly GCA_904845875.1 of Miscanthus lutarioriparius. Taxonomy (NCBI): domain Eukaryota; kingdom Viridiplantae; phylum Streptophyta; class Magnoliopsida; order Poales; family Poaceae; genus Miscanthus; species Miscanthus lutarioriparius. The sequence continues at coordinate 55,865,928 of CAJGYO010000007.1, read as the reverse complement.
ATTCTGCACATAAATAAAGGTGAAAAGGTAGGCGATGGAACGAGGGAGAACTGATGTCCAGTTTCGAAACATGGCATTTATTTAACTTTCTTCGGGCCACCAATGTCAACCGCTGATCAAAGATCCAATGTCCCTTATGTCTCTTTCCCCTGCAAGCAGTTGTTCATCTTCTTCTTACGTTCCAACGTTTCTCCTCAGTTTCTTCTCCAACGCCCCGGCTTACCACCCGCCTCCTCCAGCCCTGACGGCGTCCCCGCCACCGGGGCTGCGAGGCACTGTCCCCTGCTACGCTAATCAAGTGGCCACCATTGACCCCGCCCTAACCCTTCCCATCCGGATCTCCTTCACCGCCCATGGTTGGCAGCTCTCGCCACCTCACCGCCTCTCCCTCGAACCACCACCACCATCGAACCTACATGCTACTACCCCCAACACATTTCTAAGCTCGCAGACATGAAGCCACCTTCCCCAGCAACCTCCTCCCCTAACTCCGGGCAATGCTGCAGGTGTTGGCACATCGCTTGAATTTGGTGCTAATTTCATGTATTTGAACTATATATTGGAGACATGGAAAAAAAATAAGAAAACAAAAGACGGACAAGGATAGGCACCAAGATCCCAATTTCACCCAACTCCACCTAGAAACATCATTTACAAGTGGAACAAGCTATAAGGTGGAAGGGCCACACCACAATGGGGTGTGTGTGTGTGTTGGGGGGGGTTTGCAAACCCCCTCCTGGGTCGTCTGACCTCCAAGTGACACAAAACTGCCTCACCTTCAAACACATGGAAGGAAACACATTCAACATCATCTTACACTGTGTGTTCATGTGTTAGATGGCGATTTGGTCCAAAGGTCCTTGATTGCTTCATTTGAATCCATGAGCCCGCCACTAATGGCTATAAATGGGGGGGGGTACCTTCTCATTATCAAGACACACCAAGAAGAAGAGAAGAGCTCCAATACATTCTTGATAGTAGTAGCAAGGTAGTTTAATTTGGGAGTTAGAGTGAGTCAAGCTAGTCTCCAGTTTCCTAGAAGTAGTCTTCAAGAAGTCTAGTATAACTCTTGTATCATTCCTTATTTTGTAAGACTTTGAGTTATCAATTATATATCTTCTCCTTCACTCTAGTACTTCACTTTATATTCAATATACCTGTTGTATTGATTGGGTTGTTAGTGTAGACATAGTTGTATACTTAGTGTGTTAATTAGTATAGTAGTAACACATCTTTTGCATCCCTATCAGTGCTTCTAATATTGGGTGCTCTAGTCTATCTTGTGGCTAGGATTAGACTAGTAGTCTTGTAGTATAGATATGGTATCTAGACTATTGGTTACCTGTATTTGTGGCTTACCCCAAGGATGAACGTTGTATTCAGTAGGTGGTAACAACCCTGTTTGACACGTATAGTCCATCACGTTTGAGTAAGTTCTTAAATCATAGGTCTCCTAGCTGGACTACTTAGCACCCTTCTTATCCTTTTTTGCTGCTAGGTTGAGCCAGTGACTTCGTGTGTTTATGTGCGATCGGTTGTTCTTCAATTCCATCTAAGCTAGAACCATAGTAGCAGAGAAAGAACTTAGAAACCTTGTGCTCACTTGTTGTCCTTCCAAACTAGCTATAGCTTCACACTACCTATCCAATTATCATTTACCCCACTATACTTTGGCATATTAATTGTGATATAATCAAGATACTAAATCTACCAATACTCTTTAAGCATCATTTTTCTTGTAGATAAAATGATTACGATACCTTGGAGTACTCGCTCCCTGCTAAAATGTTAAAACGTACTTCTATGCACTTGTAGAATTAACTATTGGAGCATAAGAAATACCAACACTCTAGAAATAGTATATCTCTTCTTTTTCTTAACCTTTGTCAAAGCTAACTTAGGTTGATGTCCCGTAAGACAACCAACACGTTTACCTTCGCATTCTCCAAAATATTTTTCAATGGTTTTAATTTTACAAATTTCTCCTCGATTCTAAATGCAATGCACGCAATTGTTAGAGCATCTCCAAAAGTCTTTCTAGAATTTACTCTCTAAATCATTGTTTGGGAAGCCATTTGAGTAAAAAAAATTTTCTATATCTTTGTGCCCTCCAACAACTTTGCTATATCTTGTACACACTCTAGAGAGCTATCCTCGCTCACCGTCTAGCGAGAAATCTGGAATAGAAGATGTCTATATATTTGGAGATCCAATTAAAGAGGTTGTTAGAGGGTATTTTTCATTAAAAATCTCTGTTCCTATAAATTAGGAAAGATATAAAGAGTTTTTTTGGAGTTGCTCTTAGACTTCACAAGTAGCACTTCCCTCTTGATAGTACAACTGCCTAGCCTATTAATCCGGTTATTTAACATCCTCTAATCACATATGTTTCCATCATATTCACCATGCCATCCATGTTGCTCAATAACTCCATGTGGACTAAGACTTTTCAAATCTCATATGAAATATTAGTGCACAAGTATTATCATTAATTACCAAACTCAAATATGACCTAAAGGCTTTCAATTGTTTAGTTAGCAGCGAGTTGTCATGGTGAAGTAGTCGTCCTCATGTTGTTTTGTCCAGACAGAGTTGTGGTTTTGAAGGTCTTTTTTTTTATTTGAATAATACATTCAAATACTTACGATATCGTAAAAAAAAACCAATCTAATACACTTTTTATCCTACCTACGTAACTATGTAAGTAAAGTTCATGACTCTTGCGTATGTTATACTTACTCGATTTGGTATCCAACGCCCGCCTGCTTAAACACCAGCGATCTTTCGGCGTCCAACCGCCACCAGGAACGCGGATATCAACTTTTGTTAATCTTTTCAGCATCAGCACGAAGCCACGAACGCACAGTGACGTGAAACGTGATGCAGCAAATTGATTTCGATATGATGGGGGAACACTAACCCTGTCACGTGTGGAACGCCACTTTTCGGTTAGATGGTGGTTGTCGGACTGAGGCATATGCATTTTCACGATTCCTGCCTCTAGTCGTTAATGCAATGGATTCCACCATTCTTTTGAGATTCTTCCTTTCCAACTACGGAGTATTCCAGTAGAGTGTGAGGCTCGTATATGAGTAAATGATGGGTATCCTATTTCAGTCTATAGATAGGCCGGCTTTGATTTCGGCTTCTCTCGTGAAACAACTTCATTAATGGAGCTAAAGCACATTAAAAAATATATTTAGTAAACATAGCTTCGGTATCAGTTTTGTAATAATTTGAGTCACGCTTATAAAGAAGAGCCAAAAGAAGCCTCGTTTCCGTGGCTCTGGCTCATCGGTATAAAAACGGCTCCACCCTCCTTTAGATTTCTGATTAAGAAGCATTTCTTAGATGGTTGTTTGATGTGGCTCCACGATAAGAGTCGTTTGAAGCCGAAGCCAGAGCTGTTCCAAAAAACAAAAACTGAAGTTTTAGCATATCACATGATGCTTATTTTCGCTATATGATTTATCGTATGTGTCTCTCTATTTTAACGGCCACGTCTCAAACACGTTCCAGCCAGGTATGGAACAATGTAATGCAGCATGCTTTGTTTTCACAATAAAAAAGGGGGGGGGGGGCGGAATCGTTCCTTGAAATTCTAAAAGACATTTGTGTGAATTTTCTTTCATTATTCATAAAAAAGTGGGGACCTATGTAATTATATATATTACCTCTTCTGTCTTTTATAATACCAAGATTTAAACTAAAATCCTTTACTAACAATTTATTTAACTAACAATTTTAAATTATTATAACACAAAGTTAATATGATTAGATTTGTAACTAAATTCACTATCCAATTATTATAAATTTATAAATATAAATAAAATAACAGATGATCGAAGTATAATTTAGTAGACCGTATCTTGTTCAGCTATGTCTCGTACTCCCTCCATCCCTAAATAAATTAATTCTTAGAATCCGTGCCAGTTAAAATTTTTTTAGTCCGACTAACTTTATAAAAAATAGCAACAATATATATATGACATAAAATGAGTACCTTCTGAAAATATATTCTATTATAAATCTAATGATACTAATTTGATACTATAAATCTTAATGATTTTTTTCTAAAAATTTAAAAAGTTTAAAAAAGTTTAACGTAAGATAACTTCAGGAACAATTTATTTAGGGAAAGAGGGAGTAGAAGAGAATGGTGGGAGTGTGGACTAAGAGCCTCTTTAGCTAGGTTTCTAGGGCTCCGACTCCTCTGAATCAGCACCGTAGAGTGGAGCTGTTTTTCTCAATCCTAGTGAAATAAACTAGAGCCCTCCTCTGGCACTGTAGCACGGAGGATGAGTGAGGGAGAGGCCTGCCAAAAGGGCCTAAAACCTTGAAACGAAAGGAAGGTCAGGGGTGGGAGAGAATATCTCCCGGCTGATTTAAACACCGACCGTTGAAAGCAACGCGGATTAAATTTCCCCTTGTCCTCCGCCTCCTCTTCTTTTCCTCTTTTTCGCCGCCTTCCCCCAACGCGGAGTCGCGGACACATACATACGCCTCCCCTGCTCGCTCCCTTGCGACCTCACCGGCTGCCTGCTGCCTGCTGCCTGCCTGGAGTAGGAAGCCCTCCGGGCTAAGCAAACCCAAGAGTCCGATCGGATAGATGGCGCCGGCGCCCCGCGCTTCCAGCTTCTTCTCGGTGCTCCTCGTCCTCCTCTTGGCGCTGTCGGTGGAGCGCGCGGCCGCCACCGGCGTCTTCCAGGTGCGCCGCAAGTTCCCGCGCCACGGAGGCGGGGATGTGGCGGAGCACCTCGCGGCGCTGCGGAGGCACGACGTCGGCCGCCACGGCCGGCTCCTTGGCGCCGTCGACTTGCCCCTCGGCGGCGTCGGGCTCCCCACCGCGACCGGGTAGGTGATCTATCTATCAGCCTCGCCGGCGCGCGTGCGTTTCTGGCTGCAGCCTCCGGCCCCATAGGCTTTTAGTATGCTTTTCTAGGCGTGTCTGACTGGGGGTCTGCGCAGCGCAGCCTGTACTACACGCAGATTGAGATCGGCTCGCCGCCCAAGGGCTACTACGTGCAGGTGGACACCGGCAGCGATATCCTCTGGGTCAACTGCATCCGCTGCGACGGCTGCCCCATTAGGAGCGGCCTCGGGGTAATGCTCCATCGCCATGGTCATGCCAGGCTTGCTTGTTCCTTCGATTCCCCCTCCTCCATTTAATTCCTTTGATGATTTTGGGGGGAGATTGGATTGCTTGTCTGCTTGTTGATGATGATCTTTTCGTGAAGAATCGTCCTTCCCTGCGTGTTGGTTTGGTTGTAGATAGAACTGACGCAGTACGACCCCGCCGGGAGCGGGACCACGGTGGGGTGTGACCAGGAGTTCTGCGTCGCCAACAGCCCGAGCGGCGTGCCCCCCGCGTGCCCCTCGACGTCGTCGCCGTGCCAGTTCAGGATCGCCTACGGAGATGGGAGCTCTACCACCGGCTTCTACGTCTCAGATTCCGTGCAGTACAACCAGGTGTCCGGCAACGGCCAGACGACCCCGTCCAACGCCAGCATCACGTTTGGGTGAGCCTTTGATTTTGGAACAAGTGCACCTGGCCTGGCCTGGGGACCACTAATTTGTACTCATCCGTTGATTCTGCCGCTCTTTTCGTTCTGCAGGTGTGGTGCTCAGCTTGGTGGGGATTTGGGATCCTCGAGCCAGGCCCTTGATGGGATTCTTGGGTTCGGCCAGGCGGATTCGTCGATGCTATCGCAGCTGGCTGCTGCTCGTAAAGTGAGAAAGATCTTTGCTCATTGCTTGGACACTGTCCGTGGTGGTGGCATCTTCGCTATTGGGAATGTGGCACAGCCCAAAGTGAAGACGACACCGTTGGTGCAAAACGTGTATGTGGTGGTCTCTGCTCTGTTTCCCCTGTTTCCATCGTCATCATATCTATTTTCTCTGTCTCATAATGTTCCTTCAGCTGTTCTCTTGGCAGTCTTTGTTTGCTGCTAGTTTGTTTGTTTGATAAATTCAGTGGTCTTCCCTGCCATGGCTTATCAGCCGCAACTCTGCTGCGTCCTGTTCATACTTCTCTATACATGGAAGAGCTGATTCCATCAATTTATTTGTATGGTGATGCGGGTCAAAGTCTGGAGTGTGGAATGGCATTTCTTTCTTTGAAAAAAAACAAAAAATGGTCAAGCCTTCAATATTAGCTAGTGGAGTAGGCTCTATTAATCTATCTGATAGTTAAGCGAGTTGACCGACCCAACATCCAAAGCTTTGACAGTATTCCAGACATAAAAGCTTTGACTGTTTCCTAATCATGATTCGTTGAAATTTGATCTTGAAGCATGAACTGTTTCCAGCCAAAATATATTTTCTTAAAAAAATTGAAAGAAATGTACTGAATATAGAAGCTTTGACAAGTATTTCATAGGCATAAAAGTTTTGACTCTTTTCTTGGCATGATTCTTTAAATTTTGATCTTGAAGCATGGATTGTTTGTCATAAGTTGGTTTATGCTCTTTAGTTTCATCTGTTTAATGTAATATTAGGATACTCCTACAGTCCTACATACTGAGTGTCCCAACTCCCAAGTCCTTGTCTTTACAGCTTTTAATGCCAATGCCTTGGTTTACTCTTCATGTACGCCCCTTGGATTTATACAGTAAAGCTACCAGTCTCTTCAATTACTTCTCCGCATGTATCACTAACTGGTTTATAGTAGGACAAACAGGGTCTCACTACAACATACATCGGTTGATATACCCATTCTTATGAATGATGTTCACTGTGTAATTTCTGGAACCTTATTGAAATTTACCACAGGACACACTATAATGTCAATCTGCAAGGAATTTCTGTTGCTGGTGCTACACTTCAGCTTCCATCAAGTACTTTTGATTCGGGTGACAATAAAGGCACTATCATTGACAGCGGGACAACACTGGCATATCTTCCGAGGGAAGTTTATGGGACTTTGTTGACTGCGGTATGGGAACTTCTGTATGAAACGATCTTTTTAGTGAAGAACAATTTGTGCCCACCATATGATGTTTTCTTGACCATTTTTAGGTATTTGATAAGTATCAAGATCTGGCCTTGCATAATTATCAAGACTTCGTCTGTTTCCAGTTTTCTGGAAGGTACATTTGATGGTGGTTCTTATACTCTCATGTTTTCGATACATGGATACATTATATTGCTACATGCATTTGTACATTTGTAATCAGGGATCATCTCATGCATGGACTTTTTTTTTGACAAATTATTGTTTGTGTATATTTCTAACTCCTTCACCCCATTCTTTTTGCAGTATAGATGATGGATTTCCCGTAGTCACCTTTAGTTTTGAGGGAGACCTTACACTGAATGTTTACCCACATGATTACCTTTTCCAGAACGGGGTAAGATATCATCTCTTCTCCCTGCTCTTTCTGAGTAATATACGCAACAATAGTGTGTCAAGCCAAATGTTTAAGTGACAATAATCTTCTTTTCTATGTTTTGTTTTTCAAAAGCTTAATGAATTCCATCATAGAAGGACATAGAATAAAGAAACATTGTTGTTTATTAAATTTCTTCGATTACTAAAAGGAGCAGAAAAAGAAATTGAAAATATTTGATGCAAGCCGCCTTCTGGTGGAATGGAATCGTGAAAACCCCTTAGAAAAAAATACTTAGAAGTTTTCAAAACATTCGAAACTTGGTGCGTTCATAGGGCATCCAAAGATTGGACATGCCACAAAAGTTGAGATGCAAATTCTGTTTTGAAAAATTCATACAAAAAATACAAATTTCAGGTACATGTGCACTAGAAGACAAAATTGCCCATGCTTCACCCAAATTTAGACTGGGGGTGACTTGAAGTCATAGTTGTCGATTGCCGTATTGCTCCTATGTCTTATACCCTAAAAGCCTGGTTTTGGATTTCTATTTATATCTGATCTTTATCTTTGTCATCTAATCTGTAGTAGGTTTGGTGTTGACTTGTTCTGGCCCTGCTCATCCTTATGAATCAAATTTTGCCAAAGATATATTTGTTTTAGTAATTAGTATCTTAAGTGTGGACAACCATTTGTTCAATCATAGTGTGAGACAAGTTACCATTATTATGAGGGTTTATGTTTAATACTCTAAATGTATTATTTTTGTTTTCTAGAATGATTTATACTGTATGGGATTCCTGGATGGTGGAGTACAGACCAAAGATGGGAAAGATATGGTTCTCTTAGGAGGTATGATCAAGAAATTTTATTATTGATCTACTTGTTTCTTGTATATGTTGCTTGACTTGCAAGTTCACAAACTCTTTTGCAGACCTGGTCCTCTCAAATAAACTAGTCGTTTATGACTTGGAAAAACAAGTTATTGGATGGACAGACTACAACTGTAAGTTTCAAATTCATCGTAATTGTCCTTTCACCTGCAGAAATCTGAGCTTATAACCTTGTTTGTGTAGTTCATAGTGGGATATTTTTGCAACGGGAATATACTTAAACTCCGACGCTTGTGTTCTACACATGTGCCATCTTGAGTTAAATGCCTTTTTTTGGTTTCAGGCTCCTCGAGCATTAAAATTGAGGATGACAAGACTGGCTCAGTGTACACTGTCGACGCACAAAATATCTCCGCTGGGTGGAGATTTCAATGGCACAAATCCTTGATTCTGTTGTTAGTAACAACAATCTGGAGCTGTTTGATGTTGTAGCCTAACCCTGGAATCTAGGATTAAAACATGGAAAAATGTATTATCTGTAACAAAAATAGCTGAGTCCAGAAGTTCAACAAAGAGTGCAAAATATTATACAGATTGCCCTTGTGATTTAGACATAAATTATAGCAACTTACAAGCTACCAAAATGACTTGCGTTGGTTGATGTCAGGTTGTTTTGCACTTTTGCGTTTCTACCAGATATATCATCAGGTGTAACGTGTTATTGTGCAATCTAGCGTCTGTTCGGAAGGGATTTGTATTGCGTAAATGTAGTTGTTCACTCATAAAAACTCAGCTTTGTTTCTTTCAGAATCTTTCTTATACAGAAACAAGAAATTAACTTTAAAATAATGTTTGAATGGGTGGGTCTACGGCTCGACCACCTAACTCAGTTGGAGTCTTCGGCCAGACCACTCAAGTCAGTTGGAGTCTTCAGCCAGAAAGTAATGTAATTATTTTTCCTTGCTTACGGAAAATGTCTACTTAACCTGCCTAATTATTTAATTATTGGAGATTATCTACTTCACCTCCTTAACTATAAAATCAGATATTCTACCATAAAGTACTCAAAATTGTCGAAATAACACTGATAAAGTGATCTCATTGATGTGGAGTCAGCAAACAGTATTACAAAGTACAAAGTGTGTATAACCCTTGAGTTGACTATATAACCCCCTCAACTATAAAATTCAATACTATAGCCCTTAAATCATCTAATAATATTGAAACAACTCCCGAATAATTTTCTTACCATATTCCTTCACAATCCCGGATGATCTCACTAATGATTTCTTACCATAGCCCTTAAAGCATACACCTAAAAGAGGAGACATTAGTACACCCACATATAGAGCTAAACATTTAAACATATACACTTTCCACTTACTTTGTGTTTGTTCGAACACACAAACTCCAACGTATTCTCAGGATTTATCACAGCTCGATCTCCGCATTCGCACAGAAGAGGTTCCTCAAGTCGTCTAACTACGGCTAGGTGCTTCTCCTTAGCCGTTATTGGTCGGGGGGTTAGGGGGGTGAAACCCACCGCTTGAAGTGCTCACGTGGATGTCTCCCTCTAAACCAATCGTCGAAAAGGAGGTACCTAGGGTCAAACTTGTCTGCACCGTCGATCCACTGAAACAAAAAGCACCTCTCATGGTCCTACACAACAAGATTCCAACAAATATTAGTAGCATACTTACACAAATAAAGAAAAAAAGATAGTGAAAATAATTACTTACATTAAAACGATTGTATGTGTAGAAGCAACGCGCCGCTGTGTCTGGATGCCTCGATTAAAACACGTGGGCTGGGAAACCACAGTCACAGTTAGGGACAGGGAGGTCAGGAGGGACGAGGGCATCTTTGCTAGACGTGTCGGGGTATAATTCTCGAGGATAACCCCATTTTCGCCAAAACTCCTCCCGATACATTTCTTGCATCTAACAAAATGGATGTAATTTAACAAACAAAATCAAAACATCACAAATTAATGTTAATGAGAACCATAACTACAATACAACCAATTTTGTTCTAAGAACTGAAAGCAATTAACATTAAACCCTAAACCTAGGGTTTCCCATTTGATGCACAACAATAAACCCATAACATAACTACATGCGCTGTGGTTATCTAGGTTTGCTAGCTTTTTCACGCCTTGGCATCATACTATGGTTGTATAATACAAATATTGAGGGATAGAATGAAACCCTAAGTAATGACGATTCTTAGATTGAAAAATCCAACTAATATATACCGAATTGATGCGAAAAAACTAGGAGGGGAGCGAGAATACCTTGCTCTCGAAGATCTATGGATCAAATCAAAGTTTCTAAGGTCCAATATGCCGATTCGTGAGGTAGAGCGAAGTGGGGAGAGAAAAAACCCAAGAGGGAGGAGAAAGAAGAGAAAGAAGGCTCGGGCAGGAAGGTTGGGGCCGGGGTTAAAACACCACCTCGGCGCCATAGATCATGGCGCAGAGCTCGATGCTAAGATCTACGCCAGGATCTACGGCGCCAAGCTTGACGCCAGGATCTATGGCGTCGAGCTGCCTGCCAAGTCACCGCCATGTCTGCGTCGAGCCCAAGACTTCGGCGCCAACAACGATGGCGCCGAGCAGTGTAAGCTCGGCGCCAGCAACTATGGCGCCGAGCTAAGGGTCTAGAATTTGAAATCTTACCTCCAGGGGCATATTTGTGAAAAAAATTCAAAAAAAGGCTAAAAAATAAAAAATTCGGCGCCCTCATCATCCCACTCCTCCCACATCCCCCATCCCTCCCGCATTCTCCTCATATGGTTACCTCAAAAACTAAAGGATTGAACATGCGACCAGAGGAAGGGTGATGATGAATGATTATCAGCGGAATTGTGCTTTGGCGGGTCCTTGAGAAGAATTTTTGTTGGCACTCATTCAACCCTCTCTCTAGATGACAAGGGTGTAGGCACGGTGCATGAGCTCAATGCCTTCGAGGAGTATCATGAGGTGGAGTAGGAGACAGGACACTACTACGGAAGCGATTTCCCTAGGCGATCAAATTTGGTTTCCAGAGACGTGCAGAGAGCCCGCTTCCGAATTAACGCCTGTGTAAATCGATATGTGCGGAGGCGATCAAGTGTCCGCCTCCGAAAATATATTAAAAAACAAAGAAAATAGTCGTTGAGCCTATCGGCAGGGCCCGTCAAGCCCATCTTCGAGGCACCGCCATCCACCCGCCAGCTCCGCACGCCGTCGACGGAGGTGCTGGATCCGCCCTGCGCGTGGGCGCCATGGGTGGTGGAGCCACCCGGCGCCCTACCGACATGGATGCTAGGTCTGCCCTGTGTGCCGCCATGGGTGCTGGATCTGCCCCACACTCGGCCATCATGGCTGCTACATCCACCCCCGCGCGCGGCCGTCGTGGGTGTTGGAGCCTCTTCGCGGCCGCTGGGGGAGGTGCATCCGCCCCGCACATAGCCGCCAGGGGAGGTGCATCCACCACGCATGTCACCGCCATAGGCGGTGGATTCGCCCCACGTGCCACCGTTGATTGGATCCAGATGACTAGAGGTGGTGAATAGCCTATAAAAATTTTCGTACAAACTTCACAAACACTAGTGCAAAGGGATTAGTAAAATAAGAAATCCTAATAGTGTCTACTTGCACGGGCTCTACGTCTACCCAGGCAAGTCTTCTACTCAATTTTGGAAGCTTTGTCTTCTAATTGTAATCATAAGCACCACTCAAAAAGACTACAACTACTACTACAAGCTCTAGCTAGTCACCGCAATTACCACACAAGCAAGATATAAATGTAAATGCGAAAGTGTGAGTAGTAGGCAAACCAAACAGGGGAAGAGATGACACAAGATATATCTCTGAGGTTTGGTTGTTTGCCGGCAACCTACGTCCTCGTTATGGCGAGTTCTCATTTGCCAGCAAACTCACTTTTAAAAAATTCATATGAAAATGATGAATTTGACATGTACGTCCACTAAAAGATAAAATTTCTAGATTTTTGTCCTTTAGTGCACATTAATTTACTATTTTCTTATGAATTTTTTAAAAGTAAGTTTGCATCTTAACTTTTGTAGTGAGTACATATTTACATATAAAATTATGGATGTGTTCAATTTTAGATTTTTTTAACAACCGAAATACATTATCTAAATTAATTTCTATGTTTTCTCGTAGTAGATGGTTTACGCTACATATTTTTACATATTTTGCCATGTAGGAACATCTCCAACCGTATCTAAAAACCCAAAAAATAGGTTTTCTAACCTTTGCAAAATATATTGGGAGATATATAAAAGCTATAAGTCCAATTTCAAAAATCTCGTGTAAGGTAATTTTACATCAGGAATCATAAACTATTTTTAAATCACACTAACCACTTTTATATTTTATTTTCTCTCTTGTAAATTTACATCAGAAACTTTGTCCTACTTTTTTTTTTCTTCCCCGTCCTTCCACCTTAGATTGGGGAGACGATACATGTTGTGGTTTTTTCTAAGTGACAAAAGATTAGGAGGTCGGTTTAGGAGTGGTTGGAGATGAGTTTTTTCAATATTGTCAAAATTTCTGGATTGGAGGAACGCTTTCCATGCCAAACTCTTGGGGTGCCTGGAAGGTCTGTGATTGGCAGCATCGCTGGGGATAGCGCAAATGGAGCAACTCCAACAGAAGAGCTATCCATGTTATATAATCTATATTTGACTATTTTAGGAAAAATGAGAGAGTCCAATAGCTATTGTATCTGACTTTCTAAAATAGCAAGTCATGTACCCCGGAATTTTCGCATGCTAGATATAACTTGCATGTGCCGTTAACCATTCGCCTCATCCTATTGAAAAGGTTGTTGGAGTTTTCTGTTTTTTTTGCTGGGATTTTTATTTTAGAGATCGGCTAAATCTTGAGTTTAGCCATCGATTTTTACTAATTCTATTGGAGTTGCTCTAGAGACAGGATGCACTGACAGTGAAGAATGCACTGGAGGGCAATGACTACAGGCTGGGTGGGTGGGGGCGGCAGTTGATGGTGTCTGAATTTGTTTTATGTAAAGTTAACTTTTGTCCCCGAGTTTGTAATAAGCTAGCTCATGAAACTAGTAGCTGTCGGTTAAGTTGCCCAATAGCTCTCATGCTACCTGGGATGATGTACTTCAGTTTCGGCTGGGGCTAAATAGTAAATGAAAGCTCTGTTAAAAAAGAGAGTTAAATACATCATAGGTTTATTAATTTTTTACGGTGTATCGTCTAGGTCTATTAATTTTCAAAATACATTTTTTGGTCTATTAAGTTTTGGTGGTGTGTCATCCAAGTTTATTAACTTTCAAACTGTATTTTGTCCCTAAACTTTTTAACTAGTTCACCGTAAGTCCATACCCCTTCGTTTAACGAATAGATCTGACATGGCATACCAAAAAACAGCCACCGTGGAGTAAAAGACGAGATCACCATCCGAAGATAATCTTCCATACGAAGAACATGATGGGATCATCATCTAGGGTTTCTCGAGCGGCGGCTCGATAGGGAATAAACTCCACAATAAAATCCAGTCTAGGCCGCGTTCGCTTCGCTGAAAAAACAAGCCAAAACACTGTTCCCGTTGATTTGTTGTTAGAGAAAACACTGTTCCGGTTGAAAAAACAAACTGAAAAAGACGGATTATAAGAGAAGCGAACAGGGCCCTAATCTACCTGGTACAAGGCCGAAGGCCACAGGTATAGGCACGCAGGCCACCTGACCCAAACAAAACTCGGACTCCACCAGCCCAACTAGTTCCTGATTCGGCTAACATACATGGCACGTCTAACGCGTAGCCACCAATTTAATTCACGTACACAGATGCACGCAGGCACTAAAAGTTTGATGCTAGATAAAAGATCATGTAGCACAACTGGATACGAAACTAATGCATGAAAATAATAAAATACTATGACAATGATGCTAATCACGTTGGGAAAATTCTATTGATGATCTCCACACCTCTTTAGAATTAGTATTGATGTATTTTGTTAGTTTCATTTTCTCCTCCTTTCCATGCAATAATAAGACACCTCTATAAAATATTCTTGATGAGAATTCAACAGTTTATAAATTTCTTCATGTCCATAATATATATTTATCCTTAAAAATAATAGTCCCAAATTTAAGATCAAAGGATATTAACGAATTACCAGTTGCTATATTTAAATTATTGCTAGACAAGTCTCCATAAACATTTTGATGAGCTATGGACTCATCACCTACTCTACGGTGGCTGCTTATTTACTGCGGTGGCTATTTACCGTGCCATGTTAGATCTATTCGCTAAATGAAGAGGTATGGATCTACAGGTAAACTACTTAAAAAGTTTAAGTATCCAAAAATGTAGTTTGAAAGTTGATGGACTTAGATGATACATCACTAAAAATTAATAGATCAAAAAATACAGTTTGAAAGTTGATGGACTTGGATGAACACACCACTAAAAGTTAATAATCTAAAAATACAGTTTAAAAGTTGATGATGTAAATGAGACACCACCAAAAGTTAATAGCCCTACAGTGCATTTAAACTTAAAAAAAAATTCTGAATCGGAAACTCTTTAGCTACTCTTGTAGATGCTCCAGTTCCATCCGCTCCAACCTGGCAGTATTGAATACTCAAAACGCCACCACTTCGTATTCAAAGAAGGCTCAGCCGGTGATATCCGCCGATCCGTTTTCATCCACCCGCACTCCCACTTTTGCAGAACATGCCGCCAAAAGATTCCTCGTGATTTCCAGCTGCTTAATTATTTTTTTACCTACATTTAATACTCCATCTACAAATGGCTAAAAATTAATGTGATACAAATGGCTAAAAATTAATGTGATGGAAAGAGAGTGAAAAAACTTGGAACTTTGATGTACTCTTGTAGATGCTCCAGTTCCATCCGCTCCAACCTGGCAAAACGCCACCACTTCAGGCAGCCGGCCAGCCGCAGCCCGCCGCACCCGCACTCCCGCAGAACATGCCGCCGCCTCAGCTGCTGCTCGGCGGCGCCGCGCCCGCTCCGGCGCGAGCGACCCCATCCTTGCTCCACCTCCTTCTCGACACGCGCCACCGCGTCCCCACCGCACGTGCCGCCTCCTCCGTGCTCGCCTCTCACTCCTCGCACGCGAACGACGCCCTTCTCCTTCGCCGTGCCGCCGATGTGGCCGACCGCTCCGCGGGACTCACCTCCCCGCACCCCAACTTCGGGTGCGTCATCGCGCGGCCCCAGCTCAATACCGACAGCGACGAATCCTGGGTGGTCGGCGAGGGGTTCCTCTACGCGCAGGGGACGTCCTGCGCCGAGCTCCTCGCCGCACAGGAGGCCGGTGAACACGCGCGCGGCGGCACGGCATACCTCAACCTCGAGCCTGGGGACTGCTTTGGGGACAACACAGCCGTTGGATCCCTCGTCCAGGTGCTCGATGGAATTGCCTTTCCTATATTAGCTCCCATATGTTTCTCCGAGTTTGATATTTATAAAATGCACTTCAGACTCCCTCAGTTTTCAGATGTCATGAAACCAATTGGGCTAATATTGTAGCACCTGGGTCAGGGTCCTATACATAGTGAGACTTTCGGGGGGTTTAAACCATATTGTTAATCATTAATCATCAGGAGATGAATGGACAATCAACAATCTGTCTTGTGGACTAGTCTCTGTCACCAAACATGGTTGTGAGGTTTTATTTGGTCCTGGTGCATTTGTCCATATGAACCCTGTTGCAATACACTTAGTCTAACAAACTGGCATTAACTTGACGAGTTGTCCTCAATGTATATAAGCAGTTTGCTAATAATTTTAGTAGGCAGGAATTACAAGAGTTGTGGTCGGTCTTAGACATCCCTTGAAGCACTTGAGAGGGAAGGCAATTCAAGAATTACGAAGCGAAGGCATTCAAGTTGATATTGTGGCGGAGGATCTGCAGAGTAAACTGTTTGAGGTGACTCTTTGCTTATACTTTTTTTAATGTTTGATTTCTATTAGTGTACATTGTTGATACCATTTTGCATCTTTGCAACTGTGCATTTTTTAATCATGCCTGTCACCTGACTTCCTGAACTCAAAGTCGTGATCTTGTAAATTTGGCACTAGCGGGATGACATGAAAAAATAAAGTCTGTAGGTTTACTATGGCACGAGAACAAAATTATGAAAACATCTATTGATTTTGTCAGAGTTTAGTTTAGAAGTTCAAGTTCAATGAAGACACGGTCATTGGATTTATTTGCTCTAGGAATTGAGTAATTTGGATGTGACATGTCATTGATATAACAAGGAAAAAAAAAAACAACATGACCATTTTACATACTGACAACTAAGAGTATAACTATTACTAGCAACTATTATAGGGATTTTTTTTAAGAATACCATTTTTTTGTGTGTGGTACTCTAATAAGTAGGTCAGAAGAATATATGCACTATTGGCCTATTTGCTTCCTACCCTCCCAGGCAGATGGATTCCCAGGTGATTGAAATCGGATACCTGGGGATGCATGGTGAGCCAGGCAATCTTGCCTGGGCTTGAAATAAACACGCCATATGTCCTTGAATTTTATCAGTTTGTTAACTTTTTAAGTTGTTGACTGTAGGAAGCTCTGAAGTCATGCCTCACTGTAAATGCTCCATTGCTTTACAGAGCTGCCTTTCATGTCCCTTTCTCCGTCCTGAAGTATGCTATGACTGCAGATGGTGAGATATATGTTATTCTGCTTGTCAATATTAGTTGGGGTAATTATTAATATACACAAATGATTTATAACCTTCAGAGGATTTTGACTTTCAATAATATGCAGGAAAAATAGCAGCAAGTAGTGGACATGCTTCTTGGATAAGTGGCAAAGCATCGAGGGGGCGTGTATTTGAATTGCGTGGCAGAAGTGACGCTGTTATTGTTGGTGGAAATACAGTGCGTTTTGACGGTGCGACAACATAATGCAATATTCTATTAACTGTAGCTAATGGTGTTTGTTCAAAACTAATATCTTTTGGTTGTATTATAGATCCTCGATTAACTGCAAGGCATGTTAAGGGGCATGTTCCAGTGCGTATAGTGATGTCACAGTCTCTTAACCTTCCAGACAAAGCAAATTTATGGAATGTTAACGATGCCTATACAATTGTTGCAACTCAGAGAGGTGCTCGCGAGATTTTCAAAAGAAGCTTGCTATGAAGGGTGTTGAAGTAGTAGAGTTTGACATGCTGAATCCAAGAAATGTTATGTCATATTGTTATGATCGTGGTTATCTTGCTGTATTATGGGAATGTGGTGGGACACTAGCTGCTTCTGCTATATCTGCGAGTGTTATCCATAAGGTGAACCTTTTTTGCAAGATTGTCTATGACATCATGTGTGTTCATTTGCTGCATTTAAGTTAGCTGTATCCTGGTTTTAATTTTATTTATAGTTCATAAGTAGCAACTTAGTGGAATGAACATGAAACTAGACAAGCCATATATGTTTGGATGGATAGAATGTATAGCTTCCTTTTCATTTACATCTTATGGTATCTACATATCACATGTGAATGTCAGAGGAGTCATGAACAACATCCAGTTCACTTTTATTATTTATTGGTTGTCTTACATTTTTTTTAAGATCCTCCATGTCATCATGTGTTTGTTATGTAGTAGAATTGTATATGAACTCATAACTTACAATCGCTATTAGAGATGTGTATAGTTTATCATGTTACTTGTACTCCAAGTTATACTTAACTATGTTGTTGCAAAAAAAAAAAGTTATACTTGACTATGAAAGCCACCCCCCCTAATTGGGTGTGAGGTGTTCCCTAATTCTCTTGCATCATTTGACAGGTCTATGCATTCTGGGCTCCCAAAATAATTGGGGGATTAAATGCACCATCGCCAGTTGGTGAACTAGGGATGAATCAAATGACTCAGGCGATAAATTTAATTGATGTCTCGTACGAGCAGGTCAACTATTTTTCAAGTTCAGATACACTCTATATGCATATCAATGAAACTAAAATAATTGATACATTGAACTCCTGTTAATAGGCATTTCGTTTTGCATATGTTCCTTTGTATCTATGTTTTGTATCTTTTTTTTTTTTTGAAAATGCAGGAGAGCTGCGTTTCATTGTATTATATGGATGAAAAAAAAAAACGGAGAGCTGCGTTCCTTTGTATCTATGTTTTGTATCAGTGTCCCATGTTTTTCTTAATACAATTTAACAATCCTCATGTTCTTGTCCAGTTTTAGTAACCTCTTCTACAGTTCTACTGCTGTTTCCTTCAAGTTATATCTAAGTTATTTATACTGGATATCTAAGTAAATCGTGCAATGCTATGGACATATTTATGCTTTTTGCCACTAGTTCATAACTGTTACATATTTTTTCTCCCTATAAATGTGCAGATCTTTTTGACTGAAAACTGTGGGGTATAAATGTGCAGATTGACAGGGACATGCTCATGAGTGGATTCATCGAACCCATTCCTGATCTTTCACCTGTTATACCATCCGTGGAAGAAATACCTTCCGTTGATCCAGAAGTATCTCCATATGAAGCAAATATTATTTCCTTTTATAAGACATGGGATATTTTTGGGGCTTTCTCAAACTTTTCTCCTCATCCAATTCACATGCCTGATGAAAATGGAGATTATTTCACATGGCCAACAGTGGAACACTATTACCAGGTTTGTCTTCTGTTCATGGCTGCTCCATTTGTGAAATTCCGCGTTGCTATGGATAGGGATTCTATCATAATGTGCCAACATGTGTTCCATTTTCTTAATAACCGTGTAACATCATTATTCACACTGTCTATAAGCTCATAACTCTTTCTTTCAGGCTCACAAGTTTGTTGATGTTGACAATCCTCAAGCAAGAGACATTGTTCAAGAAATAAAGCTAGCAAAGAGTCCTGAAGAGGCTGCTAGAATAGGAAGGACCCGGCAAAAAGGGTTCCCTGAACTGGTATGTCTGATTATTGTATTTTGGCCTGTTCAATGGCGGTTTAGTACGGGTTTGGGCAGTTTCCTAAACCAAACTGTATGCTTACGGGTTAGATGGGTTGGATTGCCGGTGTATGCGGATTGAAACCGGAGATAGAGGAGGCTGTCCCTGGCACTAGCGAGGTGCTCCCCATCCCTAGCACCAGCAAATCCCTGCGCAACCATGTCTATAGCTGGCCACTGAGGATGACGACGACCCCGTGGCCACTTGCAGTCCAAGAACCCGCTGACCACATGGAGATCCTTGCCGCGCCGCCCTACATCGTGCGTGCCTCACCACCATTGAATAGGTACCACCGCTGCTCCTGCTCGCCGCCCACACGTTCGAGGTGGACTGGGCGCGGTTCGTCGAGGTTGACAGCCTTCAGAGCCTTCCCAGGCCCTTCCACCGCCATCCCCTCTGCCTTGTCCTTGGCCTCAACGTCGTGCAGTGCACAGAACGTCGCCATCAGGAGAGTGGCCTCATCATCATCATCAGCCTGCGCCAGATGAGCGTTAGCCTTCTTCTCTTGCTTGCGATTTAGGCACTCTTTTGCCCAATGGCCCGTCTTCCCGCAGCGCCGGCAGGCGTTGGGGTCGACCTTCTTCTCCGAAGAAGCCTTACCGCGGCGCTTGCCATCGCCACCAGGCTGGAGGAGGCTTTCCCGGACTTTTTCTCCTTCATCCGGGCAGCCCACTCCTCTTACATCGATGTGACTTGCTTGCCGTCGCGTCGTTCTTGTGGCCTGCTCCATGCGCTCGTCCACCACCCGCAGACGACCTGTCATTTCCTCAATGGTGAGGGTGGACAAGTCCAACATCGTCTATATGGAAAGAGTAATCTGGATGTACTTCGCCGGCACGGAGTGGAGGTACTTGGAGACCGCCTCTTCTTTGTTGATGGTGATGCCGTGGCTCCTCAGCTTGCTGATGAGCATCTGCAGGCGGAGGGAGAAGTCCTCCACCGATTCACCATCTTTGAACTTGAGATTGGCGTACTCCTGTTTCAGCAGCTGGGCTGTCGCCTTCTTTGCGCGGTCAGAACCAACGCGCATCGCCGCAATGGCCTCCCACGCCTCCTTAGCAGAGCTCTTCGCCTCCAACGGCTCCCTGTACTCCGCTGGCACAGCAGCGAGGATGGCTTCCAACGTTGACATGTCGTCTTCTTCGTTGTCGGTGCCCTTGTCAATGGCATTCCAGAGCCGTCGGGCTTTGAGTTTGACCTTCATGGTCACCGCCCATTCGCCATAGTTGGTGCGAGTCAGCGTCGGCCAACTGGTGCCGCTGACCTCCCACACCGTGCGCACAACGACCTTCTGTCGTGGCTGGACAGCCACATCAGCGCCGCTGCTGTCGCCCATCTCCAAATTGTCCGTCATCGCCAACGGTTAGTCCGGCGACGGCGCTTGTATGGCTCTTATACCACTTGTTGATCCCTGGCTGCCCTGCACAAGTAAGCAACTAGCTTACCAGCACACACACTCACTATGGCTAGAGGTAGAAGAAAAGATTGAGAACAGCGCACACACACTCAGCACAAGCACCAGCGTTGACCGAAGCCCTGCCCTTTAGTTTGCGGCAACTGAAGTAAGTATTCCATTGCCCTTTGGATGTAATATATACAACTTTAGCTGTACCTCTACCAATTACATAGTTGTTGGCCAACTATCTACTCCTGAGTATAAGAGTACACCAACTACCCACTTCTAAAGTACAGGATACACCAACTACCTACTCCTAAGGTACAGAGTATACCAACTACTCCTAGCAGTACAAAGCTTACCTCAGCCCACTACCAAGACATGGTTGATGTAATAGCTACCAACTAATGTACTAGAGGTGGCCTATTGCAATACTGCTACAGCTATAGGAACTGATCGGTAGAGCCGATCAGTCCTCAACTCCCAACAGGAAGTGGTCGGCCGAGCCGACCATTCTCCAACCAAGGAGAGAATGGGGAGCAGCATATTATGTCTAACACGCACGAGGTCATGAGGACCCACAATGTCGCTTTCGCGTCGTGGCCTGTCGCGCCGATGCTGCAGTTCTGGGGTGCGGACAGGGTCTGCGCCCTCGATCTCTTCAGCACCCGCTGCGTCCACTCCTTCCACGCCGTGCGCGATGACTAGCTCAGCAGCTGCCTCCATGCCATCGTAGCAGCAGGGGTACTAGTGAACCTTGACTCTGCTGTCGGGGAGGTGGCCAGCGGCAGGCCCAGCGAGACAAGGGTCGCTGCCGCGGCATCGGTTGTCGATGATGGATCTGCTTACGGTTTGGCTGGTTCAAACCATGGTTTGGCTCAACCCGTACGGAAGCCACAAACCCGGTTTCAACGGGCTGGTTTAACGTGTTGCATGGGTTCGTATCAAACTGTGATCAGCCATAATTGTATTTCTATTTTAACTGATTGTAGCGGGAACTGATGAAGGGACCTTGCTTACTGGTACCTAACAAAATATGTCATCACCCTTCTGATGAAAGATATTCTAGAAGAGGAACCTATGTATCTAGTATCATTTTCGGCACTTCCACTAATTTAGTATTTGTAAGAATTTTCAAGAGTCCTATAGCATAAGTACATGGTTGAAAGCTACAATGCATGACATGTCCATTATAGTTCCACCAAAATTTACTTATATAATGACTGTAGCATCCTTTCTATTTTCCTCAACCTCACAGCAACAACTGGACTGCAACCACTTGGTAGCATAAGTGCAAAATAATTAGCCTGGGACTTCCCTTTTACATACTTTCCACTGTTCAAAGTTCGTGGTACTATGGATTGCCTGTTGCCAAACATCCCCGTGCTTTCTATTTACAGGGATTAATTGTAGGGCCTTTAACTCAATATATGGCTACAATTACCTCTTTAAAATGATATGACCCATCAATTAATGGCAATTAGTACACTATATCAATAACAACTATATCTACTCCATATGCATACCTTATTTATTCTCGTTCTCACTTGATTTTCGAATTGCTTTTGTTTTTCAGGTAAGAACAGATTGGGAGACTACAAAAATAGATGTGATGTATAGAGCTATCAAATGCAAGTTTTCAACTTATCCCCATCTGACTAATATGTTGCTGTCAACTGCTGGCTCTGTTCTTGTTGAGGCATCGCCTCACGATTTATTTTGGGGCGGTGGGCGGGAGGGAGAAGGCCTGAATTACCTTGGGTAGACTGTTGATGCAGTTGAGATCAGAAATTCTGGGGACGGTTCCTGCAAGTGCTGAAGTAGGGGAGGCAGATTGATTCGCAGGCAAGCAAATCTTATTTAGGAGAAGTGTTGATTGCAAGATCAGACATTAAGGTCTGGCTGGGCCCTGATTGCTAGTTTGCTACAGTGGATGCTGCTAGTGAAAGGGAGCGCAAATGAGATTGGTTAAATTATTTATATGCCTGAAGAACATACCATGGGCTCTGCTCTGTTGTCAAACAATTTCATCGGGCCATCGGGGTATAGGAAACACAAAGGAGAAACACCAACAGTCATGTATAAAGTGTGGTAGATGAATGTGTTTGATAAGTTGATACAATGACTGATAGATTGGGCCAGCAGTAGCTGAAGTGCATGTTCGGTAATACCTGTTTAAAGCGTTCCAGCTTGGCTTTGCCAGATACATAGTTTTTACTATGCATTTAGATATATATCACGTCTAGATACATAGTAAAAGCAGTGTATCGAAAAAACTAAAATGTCGAGTAAAAAAGAGGGTGGATTATTTAATAATAGGTGTTGAATAAGTGAACAATCATTGTTTAGTTTTTTCTTTCCCTCCCCTTGTAGTATCATTTTATCCTTTTGCCAAGACCGTTGTGCCTCGTCATGTCATTGATTTCCCTTCATGTGCATCCGTTCCCGTTAGCCATATTAGTAAATTGTTTATCATAGCTCAGTCCCATGACTGCATCAGAGCTCTGTGGATCGTCCAAGAATTGTTTTTTTTTCTGAAAGCCTCAAGAATTGGTTTTTGTCCACGCAAAGTTGTATTCTAGTCCCCTAAAGCATTTAATGATGAAAACTATTTCACTTTTAAGTGCTAAACGGAAGGGATGTTGTAACACCCTAGTGTTAAGCTTTGTATTTGGCACCTGTATTTTATGAGCACAAGCATCATCCAAGCATTTATGAACATGAGCATATGAAATTTCATCTCATTCTTATACATTATCACATGAAATGTTGATTTTATATATATGCTTATGCTTGTAATCATATGTGACCAATGTATAAAATGGTTGTGAGGTCATGAAAACACCTTAGACACATCTAGGATGATAAATGAAACAATGTTTGTATTCATGACATAAGCCAATTTTGCCTCTAAAGTGTTGGTTTCATTTGAAATGCCATTTCCATGATACTAGTTTGACCAAAGTTGAATAGTAGCTTAGAGTGTTTGCATGACTGTGTGACCTAAATAAAAGTTGTAGTTCTTGTCATGGGTAACAAACTTTATTTATGGGCCATGAGCTAATTCAGTGTCTAACATGGTCAAATAGAGCTCATAAGTATCAACAAAATGCTATTTTGCGACAAGAAAATTTCTAAGTGTTGAAACTGTTTTCAGTTTCAAAGTACCTCACTTTGGAGCAATGTAGTTTGTAAACCATTAAGAATTAGATGATGGTTCTTAAAGCAAAGTTGGAGATCTCATGTAGCTCTACACTTGTTATTAAGGAAGTTTTTGCTAAATCGCCACGGATTAGGAGTTATAGAATCGCTAAGTCACGCTGTCAGGCATCTATTGCCTGCCTGAAACCGGCTGAAGCAGCGCGTATCGTGGCCGACCGGCCACATGCCGTGGCCGCCGCGTGGTCGGGCCAGCAGGGGAAGATAAGAGAGGCAAAGCCGCCACGCTCACTCACTCTCGCTCTCTCGCCCTCTCTCTGCCTCGCCTTTGCCACGCCCGTGCGGAACCACAGCGCCGTCGTCGTCGTTGCACCTCCGCCGAGCTCGTACCCAACCGCCACCGCACCACCGTCCAATCCATCTTGCTCACAGCTCCACCACCACCTCCTCCACCTTGCCGACCTGCTAGCACCACCATTCGAGTAAGGGTAAGGCCGCATTTCGCGTCACCGTCGCCGCCATGGCCACGGAGCGCTGCCGAGCTCTGAGCTCGCCGTGGCTAGCCCTATCCACCACTCCTCCCATCTATCTCTCTCTTGCTACATCGTCGTCGTTGGTACTAGAAGCTATAGCCGTAGCTCGTTAAGCCGCTACCGCGTCACCGGTGCCGGAACGCGAGCTGCACTGCCGTGAGTCGAGAGCGCCGCCGCCATGCCCGCCACCGTGGCTGTGCATGCCCGATTCTATTCCTCGCGTGCTTCTAGACGTTAGATTTAGGTTAGAGCTAGGTCTAGCTCGAGGCAAGAGCCTAAGGCCAATGCCAGCCTCGTCGGAATGGAACACCGCCGTGCCGCCGTTGCGCTCGCGCCGTTGTGCCGCCATGCACGCGGCCAAGCTTCGCCGCCGCTTCACCATTGCTCGATCCGCTCCGTAGAGCTCCGCTAGAGTTCATAGATGTCGTAGACGCGGTCGCCTGGCCATGCCGCCACCGGGGATGGCCGGAGCACCACCGCACGCCGCCACCATGCTCGCCGGCAAGCTAGCTCTGATGACCCTCCGAGCGAACCAAGGGTACCCATAGGTGCGGAATAGGATGGGGAACATGTTGGTGCCGACCTCATCGCCGGAGACCTCACCATCGATGAGCTCTTCGCTGGTCAAGCCGCGCCTCTGTTTTGTGTCGCTGACATGCGGGCCCAGCTGTCAGTCGGTTTTTGAATTTGTTTTCTGGATTTGTTTTCACAGATTTGAATGCAAATTTCAAAAATTCATATCTAGAGCTAGGATTGTCCAAATGGGGTGAACTAAATTTTGTTGGTTTCATCTTGAAGTGTACTATTTGATAAAAATATGAAATCTACTGTTTAGGGTATTTTTCTAGGTGAATTAAATTGAGCAAGATAAGTGCTTTTAAAATAGTTTCTAGCTTGTAAATTGCATAACTTGAGCTAGGAAGGTGATAAAATTATGGTTCTAATTTTGCTGGTCTTGTGCTGACCTGCTCTAGCTAGGAAATATATTAAACCTACAGTAAACAAACTTGTAATATGGTCTTCCTATTTAATCTTAATTAATTGCTAGTTTCTAGTGAAATTAATTAGGGCAAGAATACATAACATATGATCATACAAATTTTTACACAGTATTCTCATGCTGGGAGAAAGTATGAAAAATATTAAATCTGTTGCTTGACACCTTTCACTGTGCTAAACTACTTTTGCTAACATAAGCTTATGTAACTTGTTATTTTTGTAGAGGTAGCTACATTTATCCAAATGGCATGAAATTTGTACAGTGGACTATTAAGTTCATTTGTAGGCTACTGTAATTTTCTCAGAATTTATTAAGTACTAAAAATATTTATCCTTTAAATCACCTTATTATATAAGGAAATTGATAAATGAATATAAATAAACTAGTTATGTTTAACCATGATGTTTTCTATGGTGGTTGTGATGCATATGATCTGTTGATGTTATTAGTTAGGCTTAGAAGTATTTGTTTATAGGCAACTAGTTAATTATTGCTTTATAATTTAACTAGATGGCTGCATGTATAGTTTCTGTTGTGGTAATAATTTCATGATGATAATGATCCTTTCTGTGAAACTTATTCATAACAAAGTTGTAGATAACTTACTTATATACCTTGTGCTAAATTTTCATAGTCATAGGCCTTATGCTTTAAGAATTATGGCTGTTAGAAGTCTGCTGTCAGAAATGCTTGCTCTTTGGATAGATCTGAAAGATTGAATTGTTTGACTTAGATAACTGCTGAATCATATTAAAATGATTAAAATAAAGTTGTAGGCAATTTCATAAGCTTTCTAGAATGTCCATAACCATATTATTTTGATGTGTATAACTTTAGCTATGCTCAAAACAAGTGGTTGCTGTCTTATAGTCTAGAAAATGATTTACATAAGTGTTTGTTTAAGTTATTAGAGAAGAGATGTGGGGGGTACGACCCCGGATACCCACGGCAAACTACATGGGCTGTGCTCCCAGGGGCGGTCCAACCCATAAGACAAGGCCTTGTGGAGCACGACGCTGCTCGGCATGCACCGCAAGACACCGGGAAGATATCCCGCTGATACTACGAGATCTGTTAGGATACGTTCGATCTCATGATTTCTGTAATCTGTTATTACTTTCCGGTTATGTCCTAGATCTAACTGACTTGTAACCCTACCCCTCGGACTATATAAGGTGGGCAGGGAACCCCTCCAAACACACGTAATATCATACGAAGCCAATATAATCCAACAGGCCACAAGAGTAGGGTATTACGTCGCGCTGACGGCCCAAACCTGTCTAACTCTCGTGTCTCTGTTGCCTACTTGTTCTTGATTACGCGCACCTCTGCCGATCAATCTACCTTCGTGGGATACCCCTCGGAGGACCGCCGACGATATTTTGTCGACAGTTGGCACGCCAGGTAGGGGTGTGCGTGCTGTTTCCATATCGAACAAGATGGTATGTTTTGCAGGCTCTTCGTCCCTCCCATAGCCCAGCCAAATCTTCATGGTCAGATCGATCTCCTAGGTCATCAACGCTGACGGAGACGGAGAGCTCATCGAGCCGGTGCAGATCAATTCTGCGCCGATCACCCCAACACCTGCGACTGCAGATCCGATCTCAGAACCGCCTCTGAGGTCATCTTCACCAATAATTCGCCGCCCGCTTCCCTGCTTCCCGAGGACGTGGATCAACAACGACGATCTGATCGCATCCATTGACCAGGTTGGCAAGAAGCCCACCGATTGTCTCTCCATCGCAGAATCGGCCCTGACCACTCTGGTTCAGCATCGACCACCCTCCGATTCAGATCTATCAAAGGCTAATCGAGAAACTCTAGGGGGTATGACCCTACCCTTTAGGCTCACTAGCGTCGCCACCACCTATCAAGATGCCCTAAGGGGCAATTTCACCAACTAGGCGGGAGACATCTATCCTCTCGCCGACCAGATCGTCGACCAGCTCTCGCCGACTGTCAACATGCTGCACATTGGCGACGCCCCGAAGCATCCCTCAAAACCATCATAGAGGAAAGTCTACACTCCGAGTCCTAGGGCTCTATGGAGACCGTCACCGAAACCACCGCCGTACAACCTCCTTTCCCACCCTTTCGTGGAGGCAGAATTTTCAACATCAGCGTCGACAGCCCCCCACAGGACGGGAAAACTGAATGCTCTAGTTTGATTTTGGTGAATTGATAAAATCCTAAGTGCTAACCTAGTTTATCAAGTGATCATGAGATAGGTAGCACATCCCAAGTGATGAAGCAAACGAAGATCATGCCATGATGATGGTGATGCCATGGTGATGATCAAGTGCTTGGACTTGAAAAGAAGAAAGAGAAAAACAAAAGGCTCAAGGCAAAGGTATAAATGATAGGAGCCATTTTGTTTTGGTGATCGAGACACTTAGTGAGTGTGATCACATTTAGGATCGATAGTCGTACTATTAAGAGGGGTGAAACTCGTATCGGAATGTGGTTATCAAAGTGCCACTAGATGCTCTAACTCATTGCATATGCATTTATGATCTAGTGGAGTGGTAACACCATTGAAAATGTTTGTGAAAATATGCTAACACATGTGCACAAGGTGATACACTTGGTGGTTGGCATATTTGAGCAAGGGTAGGAAACTTCACCGGCGGAGTGTCCGCCCGTAGAGCGTGGACAGTCCAACGGTGCCACCGGTGCCCTAGACAGAAAAGACGGAGGTCACTGTAAGTGACCGGACGCTGGTCTCGATAGGACCGGCGTGTCTGGTCAGGTGGATCATAAAGACGTTGGCATCGGTCTCTGATCGGACACTGGGTCACTTAGTGACCGGACGCTGGAGGGGTGCGTCCGGTCCTATAGAAGTGGCAGCGCACAAAAGAGTCACCGTGTGATCGGACGCTGGGTGAGTCTGGTCGAGCATGACCGGATGCGTCTGATCGTGAAAAGTCATCTCTGGATGCTTACTGGAAACGACCGGACGCTGGGGCTCAGTGTTCGATCACTTTGAGCTACTACGTTCGGTCATCACTTGACCGTTGAGATCGGGCGATCAATATTTGAAGAGAGGGGACACGTGGCACGCATCGCGCATGACCGGACGCTGAGGTCCAGCATCCTGTCAATATGACCGGAGCGTCCGGTCACCCCGTGTTGTGCCCAGTGAAGGGGTACAACGGCTCTATTTCATGGGGGCTTCTATTTAAGCCCAATGGCCAGCTCAAGGTCACTCCCTTGGCCATTCGCATTGACATAGCAACCTTGTGAGCTTAGCCAAAGCCCTCCCACTCATCTCCATCATTGATTCATCATCTTTGTGAGATTGGGAGAGAATCCAAGTGTTTGCATCTAGAGGCACTTGGTGTTCGTGTTTCGCTGCGGGATTCGTTTGTTACTCTTGGTGGTTGCCGCCACCTAGATGGCTTGGAGTAGCGAGGATCGTCGAGCGGAGGGTGGTGATTGTCTCCGGCTCCGATCGTGGTGATTGTGAGGGGTTCTTGACCTTTCCCCGGCGAAGAGCCAAAAGGTACTCTAGTGAATTGCTTGTGGCTTGTGTGATCCTCATCTTGTGTTGGTTGTGCGGCACCCTATTGAGGGTTTAGCGTGTGATGCCAATTAGCGCGTGAACCTCCAAGTGAGTGAATCGCCACAACGAGGACTAGCTTGCCGGCAAGCAAGTGAACCTCGGTAAAAAATCATTGTGTCATCATTTGATTCCGAGGTGATTGGTCTTCATTGATATTGATTCTTGTGATTGATTGGTTCACTCCTCGACACGGCGGTATAACCTTCTTGCTCTCTCTCTTTACATTACCGCAAACAAGTTATCAAGCTCTTTAGTGTAGCTAGTTGTGAGAGCGTGTTAGTTTGGTTAGTGTGGCTCTTTAGTTAGCCTTTGAGAGCACACTAACTTAGTGTAGTGACATAGTTTTTGTGTGGATAGAAACTACATAAACTAGAATTGTGGTAGGTGGCTTGCATTTTTAGTAGGCTAGCGCAACACTCGCTTCGCCTCATAATTGTCTAACGGTTTGTTAAGTGTTGTTGAAGAAATTTTTAATAGGCTATTCACCCCCCCTCTAGCCATTAGGACCTTTCAAGTGGTATTAGAGCCGATGTCACCGTGATTTGAGGCTTAACAACCTTCGGTGTAAAAATGGCTCAAATCAACAATACCAAGAAGTCACCCCAATTTGATGGTACAAATTATCCGTATTGGAAATCAAAGATGACCACACATATCAAGTCAATCAATAGAAAAGTGTGGAAGGTGGTAGAAACCAAAATTGAGATTGGTGATCCGGAGAATCCCACCGCGGCCGAAGAATTGCTTCTCCAAAACAATGACATTGCTCTAAGTGCCATTCATGATGCAATTGATGAGAGAACATTTGAGCAAATCAAGAATATTGAGATGGCTCATGAGGCTTGGAAGAAGTTGAAATAATCTTTTGAAGGCACTCAAGCCGTGAAGGGTGCAAAGGCATATATTGGTCACTATTCTAGTGAGAAGTGGTTTGGATACCATAACACCAAACCAAGTGTTGGGAGATATAATGACCAATGATACATATAGAGATGATGATGAAAAGGAAGAAAAGAAGGAGAAGAAAGATGATAAGAAGGATGAGAAGAAGAAGAGTGTGGCATTCAAGGCCACATCATCCAAGGGCAAGGCAAAGCAAGATACATCAAGTGAAAATGATGGTTCATGGGATGATGATGATGATGAGAAGATGGCTCTCTTTGTTAAGAAGTTTGGCAAGTTCATGATGAAGAAGGTGTACCGTGCTAGAAGAAAGAAATCTTCATCCAAGAACAAGGAAGAGTCAAGAAGGTGCTTCAAATGTGGAAGCAAAGATCATCTTGTTGCTCAATGCCCATACAATAGCGACAATGATGATGACAACAAGAAGAAGGACAAGAAGGAAAAGAAAGAGAAGAAGGACAATGATGAGGACATCACTACTTCATTGCATACAAGTCAAGGAGAGGAGGAGGTCCAGCATGGGCGTCCAATTCATCTTTTCCATGGTGGAGGCCCAGTCCAACTGAAGTTGGAGCCCATCTTGGGTTCTAGGACCAGTTTGCCTTAAACTGGTCATCCAGGATGCATCCGGACTCTGTTTTCAATGATCCACATATGGATGGAAAGCTAATTTGATAAGGAAGAAAATCCAAGTGGTCTCACATCAAAAGCTATTCGGAATCAACAGGAATCATGGTCACAAGTCAGCGCCCAGAATCTGCCAGGGTGCTGCGACACCGTAATTTGGTCCGTTGGACCATGTATCATGTTTGGGCCCATTAGGGGGCGCGTCCAGGGGGGTGACGCCCAAGACTCTATATTTATCAGCCGGCGCTCTCCTTAGGGTTTGGGTTTTGTTTAATTCTTGATTTCCTCATGAAACAGACGTCGTTTTGCTGCAACTATCGCCGCTAAGAC
Organism: Miscanthus lutarioriparius; assembly: GCA_904845875.1. NCBI lineage: Eukaryota > Viridiplantae > Streptophyta > Magnoliopsida > Poales > Poaceae > Miscanthus > Miscanthus lutarioriparius. The sequence continues at coordinate 55,835,276 of CAJGYO010000007.1, read as the reverse complement.
CGCTTGCTGTGAACCAGGGCCCTAGTTCTTGATCTTGTTCGCCTATGGCGATTAGTCCTTTCGAATAAAGACTTGAACTACTTCTTATTTTCATAAGCCTCATATTTATTTGCAATTTCAGATTGCGTTCATCCCGTTCTTGCTTGTGTTCTCAATTCACTTGCAGGAAAGCCTTCTCGGCGAGGTCAATCGCGTTCGCGTGGTTGATAACCAACGGAGCAGTGGTGTAACGGTTGTGGGGGTCCGAATCAATTTTGGTTCGAAGCCTAGATCATAAACGTCGAGTCTCCACCAATCGACGCTATCATACCTTTCGGAAGATCGAGCCTAGTCTACATCAGACAAGATGACCTTCAAGAAAAAAAGGGTGGTTCATATATAGTCACTTGGGATAGTGATGCATCCTCAAGTGATGATGATGATAGTGATGATGATAAGACCACCAAGAAGAAGGAACTTGCAAGCATTGCAATCAATGAGAAGCCTTCTCTCTTCGACACTCCATCATGCTTCATGGCTAAGGCCACTAAGGTATAAATTTGTGATGATGGAAGTGATGAGGAACATGATAATGATAATGAAAATGAAAATAGAAGTGATAGGGATGATGATGAACCTACTAAAGATGAACTATTTGACATGCTAGAAGATGCTAAAAGACACTTTGACATCAAGAGAAGGAAATGCAAAAGCTTGCATAAGGAACTAAAAGCCCTTAAGCAAGCCTTTGATGAGCTCAACGCATCTCATGAGAGGCTAGAGGAAGCCCATGAGAAGCTTGGCAAAGCTCACAAAAAGCTTGAAAAGGCTCATTCCTCTTTGCTTGATGAGCAAAATAAAAGGAAGCATGTTGAAACTTGTAATGTAGGCTTAACTTGTGATATAATTGATGAATCATTATCTAAGCCTATCATTGTTGCTCCCACCAACCCTTCTTGTAGTACTTCTACTTCCACCTTATCTAGTAGTGATGGTCTCACTTGTGATGCCTCACTAATGGTTGAGAATGAGAACCTCAAGACAGAGGTCAATAAGCTCACTCACACCTTGGCTAAGGCCTATGGTGGTGAGGACCGCTTACTTATGTGCTTGGGTAGCCAAAGAGCTTCTCTCTACAAAGAGGGATTGAACTATACCCCCAAGAAAGGCCAGGCGGCCTTTGCTCCTCACAAGACTAGTTTTGTGAAGAACAATGGTCAATTTTGCACTAGTTGCAAGCAAGTTGGTCATAAAGAGCATGAATGCAAAAACAAGAGCAAAAATGCTAATGCATCCTCCATTAAGCTTGATTCTTTCTATATGCTTACCAAGGGTGAAAATGGTGTAAAGGCTAAGTTCATTGGTAAACCATGGATGGGCTCAAAGAAGAAAGCCATTTGGGTGCCAAAGAGCTTGGTCACTAACCTTCAAGGACCCAAGCAAGTTTGGGTACCTAAAAAGAATTGATCTTCTTTTGTAGGTCAATTACAAAGCCGAAGGAAGGCATTGGGTTCTTGATAGTGGGTGCACTCAACACATGACCGGTGATGCAAGAATGTTCAACTCAATCAACACCAATGTCAATGATGGTTATGATAGTATCACATTTGGTGATAATGGCAAAGGCAAGGTCAAAGGGCTTGGTAAGATTGCAATATCCAATGACATGAGCATTTCCAATGTGTTGCTAGTAGAGAGCTTGAACTTCAATTTGCTATCCGTGGCTCAATTATGTGATCTTGGATTTAAATGCATATTTGGGGTAGATGATGTAGAGATCATAAGTGTAGATGGCTCTAACTTAATCTTCAAAGGCTTTAGATATGAGAATCTATACTTGGTTGATTTTAATGCTAGTGAAGCTAAATTATCTACATGCTTGTTCACTAAGTCTAGCATGGGTTGGTTATGGCATAGAAGGCTTGGTCATGTTAGAATGAAATAATTGAATAGATTGGTTAATCATGACTTGGTTAGAGGCTTGAAAGATGTTGTGTTTGAGAAGGATAAACTTTGTAGCTCTTGTCAAGCCGGTAAACAAGTTAGAAACACCCATCATAAGAAAAGCATGATGAGCACTAGTAAAGCATTTGAGTTGTTGCACATGGATTTGTTTGGGCCAACACAATACATTAGCATTGGTGGTAACAAATATGGCTTTGTGATAGTGGATGATTATACTAGATAAACATGGATATTCTTTCTAGTGGATAAAAGTCATGTGTTTGCAACATTCAAATCATTTGTCAAGGGCATTCACAATGAGTTTGAAACAACCATCAAGAGAGTTAGAAGTGACAATGGTAGTGAGTTCAAGAACACTAGAATTGATGAGTTATGTGATGAATTTGGAATTAGACATCAATTCTCGGCCAAGTACACACTACAATCAAATGACCTTGTTGAGAGGAAGAATAGAACACTCATTGATATGGCAAGGTCTATGCTTAGTGAGTACAATGTGAGTCAATCTTTTTGGGCCAAAGCTATCAACACGTCTTGCTATTGTAGCAACCGCCTCTATTGTCACCCATTGAAAGAGAAGACACCATATGAGCTCTTGAATGGTAGAAAGACCAACATTGCATATTTTTGAGTCTTTGGTTGCAAATGTCATATTTTAAAGAAAGGCACTAGATTGGGAAAGTTTAACAAAAATGTGATGAAGGATTCCTACTTGGTTATTCCACTACAAGCAAAGCATATAGAGTTTGGAATATGGATAGTGGTACTCTTGAGGAAGTTCATGATGTTGAATTTTATGAAACCAAGGGTTCACAAGTAGAGAATAAGAACTTGGAAGCTGTTAGAGGCATTCAACTTTCAAATGCCATGAAGAACATGGATGTTGGTAAATTGAGGCCTAGGCAAGTGAATGATGATGAAGATGATCAAGTGCAAGTGCTCTCTAACTCAAATGTGCAAGATGATACAAATCAAGCTAGTACAAGTGGCTCTCATGACAATGAACAAGAACAAGTGGCTAGTACATCTTCTCAACCCAATGATCAAGCAAGTGCAAGCAATCAAGTTCCAATCCTCCAACCAACAAATATTGCAAGGGATCATCCATTGGACACTATAATTGGTGATATTTCTAGAGGTGTACAAACAAGATCAAGATTGGCTTTATTTTGTGAGCATTTCTCATTTGTGTCATCCATTGAACCAAAGAAGATAGATGAAGCATTGAAGGATGTTGATTGGGTGAATGCTATGGATGAAGAATTGAATCTAGTGGTAGCATATTGTATGGTACCACTATTGCTTCTATGCTTATTTTGATCTAGTGGTAGCATATAACATGTTTGTGGGCTTGTAAACCTAGTGTTTGATCTAGAAAATGAGCTATAAGTGTTTAACTCAACATGGTACAAGATAACCCTTATTTGGAGGTGTGAAGAAGCTTGTCCTTGGATCAAACCGAGTTAAATATCTTTGGCAAATGATCTAGATTGGACCAAATTTGGGAAAATGATCATCACCCCATTGATTGACATTGATAATCTCAGCCTATCTATATTTTAAACCTTTGTGGTCATTGATGACAAAGGGGGAGAAAAACAAAGACAAAGATATTAGTGATATTAGTACATGGAGAGAAAAACAAAACATATTAGTGTACTCAGATGGTGAAAAGACAACAAAGGGGAAGAACTTGACATAGGGGGAGAGATATGATAAAGGAAATGGATCAATTAAAACTTTGAGCACACAAGTAGGGGGAGCAAGCTCATGAACTTGCATGGTGCATTTGAATGTGCATTTCATATGTTTGCTTGCATGGCACAAGTTTTAAATTTCAATATCCATGCTTGTGTGGTGTATGCTAGTTGTAGGTTTGAATGATGAAATGAAAAACTAGCATGCATAGGATATCTAATGATTTCATTTCCAAGTGTTTCCAAGTGGTATCAAGCTAACCATGGTGCTAAGGATGGTATAATGGTGCACTCCGACTGGTATTACACTTCAAAGGTCCATCTTTTATAACTTAGCATCATTTGGTGGACATTGTCTCCTATATTTTCTATCTAAGCATATGCGCAAGCTACAATCCAAACAGTTAGCACATATGTAGGGGGAGCAATTGCTACCATTTGGGGTTCATGAAACTTGTCCATATTCTTTTATACATAGTAAATATGCTTGGACAAGCAACATGGATTCAATTGAATTTCAATTTATATCTTTGTGAAAGGGTTGTCATCAATTACCAAAAAGGGGGAGATTGAATGCTCTAATTTGGTTTTGGTGAATTGATGAAACTCTAAGTGCTAACCAAGTTTATCAAGTGATCATGAGATAGGTAGCACATCCCAAGTGATGAAGCAAATGAAGATCATGCCATGATGATAGTGATGCCATGGTGATGATCAAGTGCTTGGACTTGAAAAGAAGAAAGAGAAAAACAAAAAGGCTCAAGGTAAAGGTATAAATGATAGGAGCCATTTTGTTTTGGTGATCGAGACACTTAGTGAGTGTGATCACATTTAGGATCGATAGTCGTACTATTAAGAGGGGTGAAACTCATATCGGAATACGGTTATCAAAGTGCCACTAGATGCTCTAACTCATTGCATATGCATTTAGGATCTAGTGGAGTGGTAACACCCTTGAAAATGTTTGTGAAAATATGCTAACACCAATGCATAGGGTGATACACTTGGTGGTTGGCACATTTGAGCAAGGGTAGGAAACTTCACCGGCGGAGTGTCCGCCCGTAGAGTCCGACGGTGCCACCGGTGCCCTAGACAGAAAAGACGGAGGTCACTATAAGTGACCGGACGTTGGTCTCGGTAGGACCGGCGCGTCCGGTCAGGTGGATCATGAAGACGCTGGCGTCGGTCTCTGACCGGACACTAGGTCACTTAGTGACCGGACGTTGGAGGGTGCATCCGGTCCTGCAGAAGTGGTAGCGCACAAAAGAGTCACCGTGTGACCGGACGCTAGGTGAGTCCGGTCAAGCATGACCGGATGTGTCTGGTCGTGAAAAGTCGTCTCTGGATGCTTACTGGAAACGACCGGACGCTGGGGCTCAGCGTTCGGTCACTTTGAGCTACAGCGTCCGGTCATCACTTGACCGTGGAGATAGGGCAATCAACATTTGAAGAGAGGGGACACATGGCACGCATCGCGTGACCGGACGCTGAGGTCCAGCATCCGGTCAATATGATCGGAGCGTCCAGTCACCCCGTGTTGTGCCTAGTGAAGGGGTACAATGGCTCTATTTCATGGGGGCTTCTATTTAAGCCCAATGGCCAGCTCAAGGTCACTCCCTTGGCCATTCGCATTGACAAAGCAACCTTGTGAGCTTAGTCAAAGCCCTCCCACTCATCTCCATTATTGATTCATCATCTTTGTGAGATTGGGAGAGAATCCAAGTGTTTGCATCTAGAGGCACTTGGTGTTCGTGTTTTGCTGCGGGATTCACTTATTACTCTTGGTGGTTGCCACCACCTAGACGGCTTGGAGCAGCGAGGATCGTTGAGCGGAGGGTGGTGATTGTCTCCGGCTCCGATCGTGGTGATTGTGAGGGGTTCGTGACCTTTCCCCGACGGAGAGCCAAAAGGTACTCTAGTGAATTGCTCATGGCTTGTGTGATCCTTATCTTGTGTTGGTTGTGCGGCACCCTATTGAGGGTTTGGCGTGTGATGCCAATTAGCGCGTGAACCGCCAAGTGAGTGAATCGCCACAACGAGGACTAGCTTGCCGGCAAGCAAGTGAACCTCGGTAAAAAATCATTGTGTCATCATTTGATTCCGAGGTGATTGGTCTTCATTGATATTGATTCTTATGATTGATTGGTTTACTCCTCGACACGGCGGTATAACCTTCTTGCTCTCTCTCTTTACATTACCGCAAACAAGTTATCAAGCTCTTTAGTGTAGCTAGTTGTGAGAGCGTGTTAGTTTGGTTAGTGTGGCTCTTTAGTTAGCCTTTGAGAGCACACTAACTTAGTGTAGTGACATAGTTTTTATGTGGATAGAAACTACATAAACTAGAATTGTGGTAGGTGGCTTGCATTTTTAGTAGGCTAGCGCAACACTCGCTTCGCCTCATAATTGTCTAACGGTTTGTTAAGTGTTGTTGAAGAAATTTTTATAGGTTATTCACCCCCCTCTAGCTATTAGGACCTTTCAGAAACCAACAAGGACCGCGCCGCTCATGTCAACAGGAATGCCAACCATGCACAGCGCCAAGCAAATGAGGCCGCCATTGTGCTAGCCGAAGCTGCTCGCAATGAACAACTTGACTCGCAAGGAGGCCATGCCCACTCCAATGCAACCTCGACGATGAATTTGTTTGTGTTGATGGCTGTGATGTCTATAGGACCCCAAGTGCCAACTTGGCCGTGGCCGCCAATGAGCTCGCCTGACTCGAGCAAACACCAGAGGTTGCCAAGGTCGACGCCATGCTCAAAGCAGTGCACTGCTAGGTCAATGAGATCCGCTAGGATCAGAGACCTTCCTCTTCGACAAGCTTGATTCGCCGATCCGCCACGCCAAGATCTAATCAGCGTCCTAGCCAAAGTTGTTTCGCTGACCAGCACCACGATGATGGACAACCCCTCTAGGGAGGAGCTCGGGGAACCACATTGACTACCCTCGCCAACACAATCAAGAAGTCGACCAAGATGTCCATGCGCACATCAACAATCTCTGAGACACGTGACGTCATATCAATGGGCGCCATTTCTCTCACCATGAAGAAGTACGCCGACGTCAAGAATACGAGGAAGAGTTCGGTAATCCAGACTTAGCCCTCCAGCCACTCAATGCCGGCAACACCGTAGATCATGACGACGATGATCCCGAAGGGCCCCGAGCATTCACGAGGGCACTTCGAACACTCCAGTGGCCCTGTGGTTTCAAAATCACCGGGGTCAAGCCTTATGAGGGATGGATGAACCCCACACAGTGGCTACAAGCTTATGCCACTACGGTGCACGCCATCGGAGTAGATACCAGTGTCATGGCAAACTATCTTTCCATCATGCTCACGCCAACTGTGATGAACTGGTTCACAAGCCTCGCCTCGGACTCCATCGGATCCTGGGAAGAGCTGAAGAAGGTCTTCACCGACAACTACATGGCTACGTGTACTCAGCCGGGCACCAAGCATGATCTAAATCGCATCTATTAGAAACCGTCTAAGCTCCTCCGTAGCTACATCAAACGCTTTTCTGAGATCAGGAATTATATTCCCAACATCACGGAAGCAGAGGTCATAACTGCCTTCGTCTGAGGGCTCCATCACAGCGACCTCCGCTCCAAGTTCAATCGCAAGCCACCAAAGGGGATTGGCGAGATGATTACAATCGCCAATCCGTACGCCGATGCCGAAGAGGTCGAAGTATGCTTCAATGAGGATGTGGGCACTCATCGCCAAACTCGCCGCAGCGATGAGCGACCTGACAATAGATGCCACAGCGACCGCCACTACGATGAACGCAGTCACCATCGGGATAGTGGCCGTGATCGACCAGAAGGGTCCAAATCTGGTCAATATCACCGCCGCCGACCAGAGCACATCATCGCCGCCATTGATGAACCTTGTGCCAAGCGCAACCACGACGAGCAGTACAAGAAGATCCTCAAGGGCCCGTGGCCTCTCCACAAGAACAGCAAGCACAAGATGAAGGATTGCCTTGGCTTGACTAAGGAGTTCCAGGCCAAAAAGCCGAACGACAACAACAACGATGAAGCAAGAGGCCGCCGACCACCTGGGGACAACAACGCCTTCCAGGATCATGATAAAGTGGTCGCCACTATCTTCGGGGGGCCTCGCCACTGCCGAGAGCAGAAGAGATCGGAAGCTCACCACCCGTCAGGTGCTCGCCATCAACGCAGAAGACGCCATCGCCAACCCCAGCTATCGCCCCTGGTCCGAGGTCCCCATCACCTTTAGCAGGGCTAACCAATGGGTGGACATCCCTTACACAAGGCATTTCCCCCTCATTCTTGATGCAACCGTTAGGAAAGTTATTTTTAGGAAAGTACTCATCGATGGCGGAAGTCCTCTGAACCTAAAGGAGCTAGGCCTTGGAAGAGGCGACCTCGCACCCTCCGACTCCTTCTAGGGGGTGGTACCTGGCAGGGCATCAAAACTGCTTGGAGAGGTCACCCTCCCAGTATAGTTCGGCACGACCAGCAACTACCGCGTTGTGCATATCAATTTCTACATCGCTGACTTCAACACCGCCTACCATGCCATACTTGGTCAGCCAGCTCTAGCCAAGTTCATGGTAGTACCGCACTACGCCTATCTGGTATTGAAGATGCCTTCGCCTAAAGGAGTTCTGGCCCTATGGACCAACGTCTCCATCACCTACGCCTACGAGACAGAGAGTCTCGCCCTCGTCGAAGCCACCGGCCTCTCCATCCAGATGGCCAGCGTGGTCACCGACGCCAAGACGGTGCCCACCGATGATCTGGAGATCCCAGCGCTGGAGCCTCCTCACGCCTCCGTCAAGTCCAAGGAAACAAAGAAGGTCGGCCTCGACCTCGACAACCCCTCCAAGACCGTCAAGATCGGGCTCACCTCGACCCCAAATAGGAAAGCGCTCTCGTCTCCTTCCTACGTGCCAACACCAATGTGTTTGCTTGGAAACCTACAAACATGCCGAGGGTACCACGGGAGAAGATCGAGCACTCCTTGAATGTCTCGCTGACCGCCAAACCGATCAAGCAGAAACTTCGATGATTCAGGCTAGACAAGAAGGAGGCTATTAGGGTAGAAATAAAATGACTCCAAGCTATTTGATTTATTAAAGAAGTGTATCATCCTGAGTGGTTAGCAAACCCTGTTCTTGTTCAAAAAAAGAATAAAGAATGGAGAATGTGCGTTGATTACACTGATCTTACCAAACACTACCCTAAAGACCCCTTCGGTCTGCCTCAGATAGACAAGGTTATAGACTCCACCACCAGCTACGAACTGCTGTCCTTCCTCGACTGTTACTCTGGCTATCACCAGATATCCCTCAAAGAGGATGATCAGATCAAGACGTCGTTCATCATGCCTTTTGGTGCATATTGCTATACCACCATGTCCTTCAGGCTCAAGAACGCTGGGGCGACCTACCAAAGGGCCATCGAGATGTGCCTCAATCAATAGATAGGCCGCAACGTCGAAACTTACATCGACGATGTGGTCATCATGTCCAAGACCACTGACAATCTTATCGCCGACCACAAAGAAACGTTCGCCAACCTGAAAAGATACAAATGGAAGTTGAACCCTTCAAAGTGCATCTTTGGAGTTCCATCTGGCATACTCCTAGGCTACATCGTTAGCGCCCGTGGCATTGAACCCAACCCCGACAAGGTCTCCGCCATCACTAATATGAAACGACTAACCTGCGTAAAGGATATACAGAAGCTCACAGGCTGCATGGCTACTCTTAGCTGCTTTATATCGCGCGTCTCGGCGAAAAAGGACTACCATTCTTGAAACTCCTCAAAGCCTCCTAGCGCTTCTCCTGGTCGGAGGAGGCAGATACAACTTTCGAGCAGCTCAAGTTGTTTCTAACCAAGCCTCCGATCATGATGGCACCTCGACCAGACTAAACCCTACTGATTTACATCGCCGCCACTTCTCGCGTCGTTAGCACAGCTATCATCATCGAGCGCAAGGAAGCCAGACATACCTACAAGGTACAACATCCGGTCTACTTCATCAGCGAGGTCCTTAATGAGTCCAGAACTCGTTATCCTCAAGTTCAGAAACTGTTATACGCCATTCTGATCACGTCACGCAAGCTCTGACATTACTTCGAGTATTACAAGATCGTCATGGTCATTGAGTTCCCCCTAGGGGACATCCTCTGCAACAAAGAGGCCAATGGCCGCATCATCAAGTGGGCTGTCGAGCTCGGCACTTACTCCATTGAATTCAAAAGCAGGCCCACTATCAAGTCACAGGCGCTCGCTGATTTCGTTGCCGAGTGGACTGAGATCCAAGAGCCCATCCCCGCTACTCGCCCCGAGCACTGGGTGATGTACTTCGACGGCGCCCTCAACATCAACCGTGCTGGTGCTGGCATTTTATTCATTACACCGACCAAGGACAAGCTCCAATATGTTCTCTGAATTCATTTTCCAGCCTCCAACAACGCCGCCGAATATGAAGCATGTCTCCATGGACTCCGTGTAGCCATCGAGCTCGGCGTCAAATGCCTCATGGTATACGGAGACTCCGCGCTGGTCATCAACCAGGTCAACAAAGACTGGTCCTGTTCTAGTGAGAAGATGGATGCATATTACGCCGAAATTAGGAAACTTGAAGGGTAGTTCTACGGTATCGAGTACCACCACGTGGTACGAGATCAAAATCAGCTCGCCGACCACCTATCTAAGATAGGATCTTCTCGCGCCGTGATTCCGCATGGGGTTTTCGTTCAAGACCTCTTTACGCCGTCTATTAAGGAAGAGAAGGAAGTTCAAGAAATCCCCCCCGCCGAGCAGCTGGTACTTGCAGTACCTTTGCCGGCCGCTGATTGGAGAGAATAGTTCATCAAGTACCTCATCATCACCGACGTACCCGCCGACAAGACCAAAACTGAACGCCTAATCCATCATAGCAAGCATTACATGCTAGTAGATGGGAACATGATGAGGAAAAGTGCCAAGGAAGGGATACTGCAGAAATACATCACCCAAGAAGAGGGAGTGAAACTACTTCTTGAAATTCACTCTGGTTCCCATGGCAATCACGTGGCCTTAAGAAATCTTGTCAGCAAAGCTTTTCGAGCTGGTTGTTATTGGCCCACGGCCATCACCGACGTAGAAGACCTCATTTGATGTTGTGAAGGATGTCAATTTTTCGCCAAGCAAATACACGTGCCGGCGCAAGAATTATAGACCATCCCAGCTTCTTGGCCTTTCGCATCCTGGGGACTAGACATGATCGGGCCTTTCAGGCTAGCGCCAGGTGGTTTTCGGTATGTGTATGTCGCCATTGACAAGTTCTCCAAGTGGATCGAATACAAACCGTTTGTTTCGGCTACTACAAAGAAGGCAGTCGAGCTCTTCGAAGATATCATTCATAGATTCGGTCTCCCGAACAGCATTATCACCGACCTTGGAACTACATTCACTGGTCATCATTTTTGGGACTTCTGCGAAGACCGATGCATCTCTGTCAAATATGTCTCTGTTGCCCATCCTAGAGCCAACGGCCAGGTCAAACGGGCGAATGGCATGATCCTCAATGCCCTCAAAAAGAGGCTATATCAGAAAGAGGAAAAGCATCCGAGTATATGGCTTAAAGAGCTCCCAGCTGTGGTCTGGGGACTGCGCACTCAAGCTAGTCGTAGCACTGGTGTGTCTCCATACTTCATGGTCTACGGCTCAGAAGCCATACTTCTAGTGGACATTGCCTTCCGAGCACCTAGGGTGGAACATTATAATGAAGACCAAGCCGTAGCTGTTCGGACAGAGGACGTCGACAGGGTCAAAGAAGAACGCCTGATCACTTGCATCCGCATAGCCAAATACCTTGAAGGCTTGAGAAGATACTACAATCGCAACATCAAAAGTCATTCATTTGCTATCGATGACCTCATTCTCCGTAGAAAACAGAAAACAAAAGGGATGCACAGGCTCTCCTCCCCCTGGGAAGGGCCTTACATGGTCAAAGAGGTTACCCAACTAGGGTCTTACTAGCTATGTGACATGCAAGGAATCGACATCCCCAATTCGTGGCACATCGAGCACCTCACACGTGTCTATCCTTGAAACGCTCCAAATATGTACTCTTCACTCCATGATGAACAAAGTTTTCACCGCCATACTTTGTCTCCATTATTTCTCCACTACGGTTTAATTTCCATTTGCGGTCGCCAGCTCTAAGCTACTCCCTAACAAACTCCGGTTTAAACTCCAATACATGATCTCCATAAACACACTGCCACGTTTCTCCATATTAAAATATCTCTAAGATATTTCGCCAACCGAGCAGCACACATTCCGCTCTATGTTCTTTGGAGAAAACCCAGTCTCCGATCTCTCCCTACACGTGCTACGGGCTTCGCGCTCTACGTTATGGGTGGTCGGCTGTGGTTCCTCGGTCACGCCTGTTCCTCCTACACGTGCACGGTCTTCGCGCTCGACGTTATGGAATATGGGCTAGCTAAGGCCAAGAGCCCAGTAATGAACTAACTGCTCGGACGCTACTTATACCACGTATTATTGCATTAGGGTTAACACTACATCTATTTTTCACCGAAATACTGGCAAACTGCATAAACATGCACATGTCACTTTACAACATTTATACACATTATGTGTTTGCCTATGCCCTCGCGCATCTAACTATCCTCTCCACCTGTTGCGTATAGATTACACTCCGAGCAGATCATTGGGCTTGGCTGTCACCATCCACCTCACCGAACCGGTCGACGTTGCCGACCAGCTTCTTCGCCACGTCCTCCACCTCGTCCTTTAGCTACTCCTATCTCGTCGCACCCATCTCTCTAGCGAATCTAGCCCCTATCGCTTGAAGGTTGATCACAGGGTAGTGGGACCGAACCACCGCAAGGGCGTGCATCACGACAGAGATAGTGGCATCATGGTTGAAGCTTTTGAAGTTCTCCCACACCGCCTTGCACCTGTCGATGATGGTGTTCGGACGAGGCGGCCTCTCGTCGGGCTGAGGAGCTGCCTCCATGTTGATGCAGTCAAGCATCGGCCTGACTCCAACCACCATGGCGTCGACCTTTCTTCTCTGGGTTTGCGCCTCTAGCTCTAGCATGTCGAACTACGCCCTGGTCCTTTGGTGGTATTCTGCAGGCACCAAGAGGATCCATCAAACAAAGAAGTCACTTCAGCAATAACTCGACCACGCACTACTCACCTTTTAGCTCCTTGGCCCGTTTCTCCACTCGGCCAGATGCCTTCCCCTTCTCCTCCTGGAGCTGACTGATGACCTGGCGCAACTAGCCGAGCTCCGCATCTTGCTCTACAAAAGTGATGATCGTCATCAACATTAAAGCTATTCGGCAATATAGAACAATTTCACCGATCCGCTGTACCTTTCTTCTGCTTGAAGACGCTTCTCAGCTGCTCAGAGCTGCACTCCAGCTGCTCGGAGTTGCGCCTCAACTACTCAGACATGGTCGCCAGCTGCTCGGATAAAGCCCACTTCTGGTACTCTAGGTCCCTCGCGTTGGATTCAGCAAGGTCTCATTCGCGCTGGGCCCTCTAGATGTTTTTCTCCATCACCTTCATAGCCTCTTTCAGCTTGGTGTTCTCCTCGGCAAGGGGCTCCATCCTCTTGATCAGATGTCGGCATTGTTCGGCGGTTCACGCTATGCCCTACAATAACATCAAGATTATAAAGAACTCTAATCTCCAACGCCAAAGATAGACATTGCTGACGCAATACTAACCTTGATCTGCCTCATGGCTGTGGAAAGGGTGGACTCCAGTCTCCTCACTTCAATGGTGGTGTCCTCCTCTTCCACGACCACCACTTCATCCCCTACTTGCGGAGGATCCGGACGGCTTGAGGTCATGATTCCTCACGCTCAATCTCCTCCACTCCGTCCTCTTCTTCTGCAGCCGGTGGCGCCACCTAGGGGCTCGGTCGCCGCACAGAGCGTCCGACCACGCCCTTTGACATCTTAGGGAGTGCCGCCTGCTCCTCCGGCACCATCGACCTCTCCGCCCCAGACTCCGACGCAGCATCGATAACTCTAGCCTCTGCCTCCGAAGAACCAGTGGCTCCCGCCGTTGCCCCTGGCGTCGCTGCCGACTCGTCCACCATCATCACCAACCGTTCTCCGCCGCCAACTCCACCGGCAGCGGTGGTCGACTCCTCCATAGACCGCCAAGCGCCCGAGGACTCTAGGGCGGAGCTTGCCGGCATGGTCTCTGTGCTGGGAGTAGCCCCGGCTGCTTGCCAATCTGGCCAAAAGATTCAGATCCTCCACGCGCCCCGATCTGCATCAGACTCGCTCATCAATCACTGCAACTAAAAAGACCAGACAACAAACGATTCCAAGGCAAGGATACTTACATGGTGACTTCCCGATAGGCAGTTCTGAACCGACGTTGCCTCCTCGAGCACCCAGGCATGGTTCTAGGGTCCACCCACGTGCCCTAGGCCAAAGATCTTGCGGCCCCCACTGTCGGCCTCTCCTCCACCTACTACTCGGGGACTCCCTCCCCTCCCTTCGACTGCACCACCACGCGCGTGTTGCGTGGTGGCACTTCAGTTCTCGGTGGAGGGGCTACTGGAGCCCGATCGTCATTCGACCACTCGGACATCGCCGCGCTCCGTGTCCGAGTGGTCTGATTGCCACCAAGAGAGATGCCGCTCGGCTTGTGGGGAGCTACACCCATCGTCTTCCTCTTCTTGTGGGCTAGCTCATCTATTGCCGCCCTTTTCCCCCGAACCTTCTCCGACTAGCGCCTTCACCTTCGGACTCCGATGAGGCACTGATGGCACCTTCCTCTGGCTGAGTGGTTCGCCGGGTGTCCACTGCCTTCAGCCAGTCGCTCCTCGGCATGCCCGAGAAGTACGCTGCTCATTCCTGCAAATGAATCTTTCCACAAGTGAATCGTTTCACTGCTCGGCACCGGTACAGGATAAAATGCATTAGGAATAACAATTGAGATTTTTACCTGAGGAGGTGGGTTCATGCAGTTGAAGGCTCTCATTTGCCCTGGCACGTTGAACGACGCATTTGGAGCGAATAGCTCAGCTACTCGGCGAATCACATCATCCTTCGTCAGCCTCTCCGTTTTCTCCTGGGTGCCGTCAGTGTCCCCCTTGAAGTCAAAGCCCACATGGGCCCTTTCCTTACAGGGATGGACGCGAGAACACTATGAAGCTCGCCGCCACTAGTACGCCGTTCATCTTCACGCCATTTATTAGGATGAGGAGCTCCCTCACCTGATCCATATCAGCACTGCTCGGCTTCTCCGACCAGCTCTTCTAGTTCTCTAGAATGTGGTCGACGTCGCAGCGGATGGCAGGATGACTCTGCTTCATGTAGAACCACCTGACGTTCCATCCCTTCAGCAAGGTATTCAGTGGTACAGTGATGTACTCACCCACCATCCCATCGCAAAGTTGCAGATACACGCCGCCGACCACTTTGGAACCACCGCCGCCCTTCTTCTTCAGCCAGAACAAATGTTGAAAGAGGTTGAAATGGGGAAGAATTCTGAGAAACGCCTCACAGAAATGGATGAAAATGGAGATGTGCAAGATGGTATTGGGATGCAAATTGCACATACTCACTCCCTAGAACTCCAACAAATCTTGCAAGAAAGAATGAATAGGAACTCCCAATCCACACCAGAAGTAATCTTCAAAAACTACAACTTCATTGGTGTGCGGCATTGGATAGGGCTCACCATCGGCCAGACGCCATCCGACGGTGACTCGCTCAGGGAGAACACCCACCGCCACCATCTCGTTGAGCTCCGTCTCCCCCATCAGGGATGGTACCCACTCTTTGTCATGGCTCGTCCCGACGGCTGCCTTCTTTGGGTTGTCACCTCCCCTCTTTGGCACCATCTCTTAGATCTAGATTGGAATTGGTGGTGGAAGCACGTGTGAATGCAGATGGGGGCGCAAACTTGGCTAGCCTCAACATCGTAGTGAGGAGCAAGATGAAGTGGCACTTTATGAAGTGGCAAAGGTGGGGCTTGTTAGAGCCTCATGCTACTAAATGATATACCACATGTTAGTAAGCATGGTTATAAAGAAACCATACCCACTTTTCACTTTCTAGGGTTTTTGGGAAACCGCACCACGATTTGCACCTTTCCGAATTCCCTAAAGAAGAGTGTTGGGCCGTTATCTAGGCTTCCACGCAATTGCAGCCCATATCACCTATTTTTCCATTGCAACTTGTTACTACGCATCGGATATTCGCCGACTTCTCCGCAAATATCATTAAGGCTCAGTAGCTCCTACTGTACAGCCATTACTTTGTTTTTTTCTCCACGATTTGATTTCTCCAAGATTTCCACTTGTGGCTCGAGGACTACGTCATCACTACGACTTGGTCCCTCACCATACTGGGGACTTTCTTCTGTTTACTGTTGTTTCTGACCCTAACACCACGTGACCACGTCACCTACTATCGAGAAAGCATTCCTCATTTGAATTATAATGATGTTAACGAGGGATAAGTGGGCACACTTCACCTAAAATCCATGGTGAATGTGCTTTTCTCATTTCTCACACAGGCTCCGCCCAGGATTCGGACACTTGGGCCTTTGGCCACAGTGAGAACTTCAGTGTAGGTGTAGCATGAGGAAGACCGCTTTTATTCTACTTTGGATCCACGGCACCATGTGACTACGTCACCCAAAAGCTTTACCGATCAAGGGCTTGGGGACTAAAATGGGCACACTTCACCTCAGACCAAAAGATTTTGAGGGTGAGTGTGTTTGCTTTAATCTGGAAGATGAACGAGGAAGGTGCGCCTCCTGAAGTTGAAGAAGTCTATCTCCCTTTCTCATGGTCGGACTCTAAGTGGGCACACTTGGTCCACTACGAGGAAATTTTTGATTTTGAACTTGAGCTCCTTACATCCTTATGGCAAGCCTTACTTGAGATACTTTGCTTGCTCGGTGACGGTTCACAATCTGGCCAAAGAACTCATCATGGTGGTCGATAGACCATGAGTATGACAATCGTAAATTTTTTTCGGCTTTGTTCACACTCGCCGACAAGCTCAAGACAGGCGTTGACAACATGATTGGATAAAGGCGCCGAGGAGTAGCAATTGTACTGATAATAATATAATAGATGGTTGGGGGGGTATGATCTCGGATACCCATGGCAAACTACATGGGCTGCGCTCCTAGGGGCAGTCTAGCCCACAAGACGAAGCCTTGTGGAGCACGGCGCTGCTCGACGTGCCCCGCAAGACATCGGGAAGATATCCCGATGATACTACGAGATCTGTTAGGATACGTTCGATCCCATGATTCCTATAATCTGTTATTACTTTCCGGTTATCTCCAAGATCTAACCGACTTGTAACTCTACCCCTAGACTATATAAGGTGGGCAGGGACCCCCTCCAAACACACGCAATCATCATCAGCACATAACGCAGAGCGTGTCGTGCCAATACAATCCAACGACTTCCAGCCATTCGATATATTGGGTGTGAGTAGGATATTACGTCAGCACCCATGATGGCTTCCTCTTCATATACTATGGTTTGGAGGTGGTCTTGCAAACCTATCTAACTCTTATGTCTCTGTTGCCTTCTTGTTATTGATTATGCACACCTCTGTTGATCAATCTACCTTCGTGGGATACCCCTCGGAGGATTGCCGATGATATTTTGTCGACAACAGATATGCCCCTACTCAGTAAAATAATATATAACTTGTTATCACCTTAATGCAATGCTATTGAAAACACTTATGAGGAAGCATTCATCACATCATATCATATTATACATGTCATCATATATGTATTCGTGATATCTTATTTCATGCTCATGCATATAGGATCGTCCAAAGGGATAACTCTTCTAGAGTTCAGTGAAGAAGAAGAGGAGGATCAGCAGGAGACGCCTCAGGCCACAACTCTAGGAGAAGAGGATCAAACTCTCGATGACCTCCCTGAGTGCCCGGATCACAGGCCAACCTCTTTCCTCAAAGGCAAGCCCCAGAGCATTATCCACGACAACCATCTATCTAGAAAACCCATGTGTTGCATCATCAAGATGATGGTCGAGTGCTCAACAGTAGCGAACGCTTTCTCGAAGTCCAACTTCAAAATGATAGCTTCACGGCGCGATTGATGGCACTGATGTATGTACTCGAATGACCAAGCCAAGCAGTCCTAGATCGAGCAAGATCGAATAAAGCCGTATTGATTCTTACATATGAGTTTGAGAATTACCAACTGAAGTTGGTCAGCAAGGATTTTGGTCAGGACTTTGAGGCTGCCATTCAACAAGGAGATCGGCCTGAAATCGTTCACTGTCTCAGGGTTGCTGACCTTCGGGACAAGGGTTATGTAGGAGGTATTTATGCATTCCAAGCTCAGCGTGCCACTGTAGAATTCAGCACAAAGATTGTAGAAACTGCCTTTGATGATGTGCCAGCACTTTTTTAGGAAGAGTCCATTAAAGCCGTCCGGTCCCGGTGCTTTGTCGAGTGGCATTTTCTTGATGACAAGATCAATCTCTGCTGTCTGAAACGGTGCAGCCAGATCCTCTAAGCCCAAGGTCGGTTCAATGAATTGAGTTAGATCAAAGAGCATGACCGGGTTCATAGAGATTCCCATTCTTCTTTTGAAAGAATTCCAGATCAAACCAGCCTTCCCATGATGATCCTGAATCCAGGTGCCCTGATCATTTAGGAGTTGAGAGATAGAATTTCTTCTGAATGAGATAGTGGCCATCCCATGGAAGAACTTTGTACATTCATCTCCTAGTTTTATCCTATTTACTGTGAACCTTTTCTTCCAATATAAGTTCTTGTAGTCTAGCAGAGTCGCCAACTGCCACTTCACTAGCCTTCTGAGATTATATTCTGTGTTAAAAAGATTTCTGCTGTCCTCAAGAGTGTCCAAGAAGGAGATAACTGTATTGCAGTTATTGATCAACAGGGTGAGGTTAGATAGGTTTCGGCTCCATTTCTTCAGATCCACTCTTAGACTTTTGAAACGCGCTGATAGGGTCCTTGCAGCACTGTTTAGTTGGGCGGTGGATTGCCAACAATTACTTACTGTGTCTAAGAAACCTTCATGTTCGACCCAAAAGTTTTCGAATCTGAAGACATCTGAACGCGGTATATTGGTTCCAATGGAAACTTTGCAAGGTATATGATCCGACGTGATTTTTGCAAGCGGGACGACCTCGGTGCTGGGATAAGAGATGGTCCAATTGACTGACGTGAAAAACCAATCTAGCTGTTCCAGTAAAGGGTCACCATGCATATTGCTCCAGGTGTAAGCACGCCCTTTAAGCTGCAGCTCAACCAGACCAAGGTGACCAATGGCGTCATTGAATATAAAAGTATCGCTCAGATTACCTCCTGGTTTATTCCGGTTACTTAGCGACCTATAGAAATTGAAATCTCCTAGGAAAAGCCAATTCTCATCATCTGCTATTTCATGGCCTCTGAACCAATCAATGAAAAGGGACCGAGCAGGGTCTTCACAAGGCCCGTATACTGAAGTTAGGCGCCAGGTTTCCGAGTTGTGAATTGAGGTGAAAGCCAATGTGATTCCAAACATCTGCTTGTCCACCACAATGCCAGAAAAACAAGAGCCATTCCAAATCACAAGGATACCTCCCGAGGTTCCCACAGATGGAACGTAATCAAAGTGATCAAAGCGTTTGGGAGCAAAGTTTCTTATGTAAGCCATATCAAAATGCTCTCGTTTCGTTTCCTGGAGGCAAAAAATAGCACAGGCGCTTTCTTCTATTTTATCATGAACGGCCTCCCATCTGGCTGTGGCATTTATCCCTCGAATATTCCAGCTGAGTATATGCCAATTTCTGTTACTCATTGCAAACAAATAAGAGAGATAAAGATCTCTGCCACGACCAGCGTGAGCAGATTTTGATGATACAGCCATAGCCAAGAAAATAAAAGCACTTCCACCAAGTGTGCAGAGAGTTATATAGGAAGTAAGGTTCCACACCACAAAACGAACTTAAGAAAGTGGCGACAGATAAACAGAAACCGGAGTTCTTAGCACAAGCACAATTAGTTATGGATAACGACACAAAGCAAAACCTAGATGTTTAAAGATTGCAAACTTAAGATAAATGATATAAAGGTTCATAGCAAAGCTGAGATGTTTGAGATTACAAACTTAACACACATTATTAACATAGGTTCTAAGATAGCCGACATTAAGATTGTATAACATAGTTCCTAAGAGAGCTGACATGGGGTCTAGATTGACAAGGTCACAAAGCATTATGCTGGTAATCTATAATATGAATTGGTACCAATAGGCTTAAAATATAAATGATCTATAATTCTCCACAACATAACCTGAACATAATGTAATATCATTACACAAGGAAGTTTTATCGAAGAACTGAGATGTCATATCATGTAGGATAAAAGACAATCTAATACAACCAGCAACACAATAAGCGATCATGGGTTGATTAGATTCCACAATGTTGGCTCACCACTCATAGATTTGAAGCTTCGGGTGTAAGGAGTTCTTTTTAGGTATTCCTGTTAGTAAAGTGTGAAGTGTTAAAACCATAGGGAAAATGGATGGCAGTATTAGAATGCTGAAAACAGCAGCAGGTACTTCAAAATCCTTAGAAACTAAACTGAATAAAAATGAGCATAATCTAAATCTTGAATGCAATAATCGCACATCATATTGGACAAAAAATCATGTAAGAGTACGGAATTTGATTAAACCACAAGTTGATGACATGACTATAATAGGGAGAAGTTAGATAACCCCTTAATTCAAATTCCTTTTTCCTTAATGTTGTACCTTTCAAAGAATGGGTTAAAGGGACACTAACCAGGCTTCTTATTGCGGTAACTGTTTGTGCAAATAGTTTTCTAAGACATGAAATGTTCATCTCATAAGAATTTCTAAGACAATATAAGTCAATATTTATGCAAAACATGAATCAGATATGTAAAGGTATTGGAAAAAGTCTACTTAACCCCCCCACCTTTCATACATGGTCTACTTCACCCCCAACTATGAAACCGTCTGTTTTACCCCCTGAACTTTCCAAAACCGTCTATTTTACCCCCCGAGCGGTTTTTGACAGCGGTTTTGCTACAGTAACGTTGGGTTTGCTACAGCGTCGATGGGTTTGAATTTCTTTTTTTTTATTTATTTTCGGTGAATCATAGAAAAATCATAAAATGAAAAATCTAATTTTATTGGACTCCACATGAGTAGATCTACACAGTGAATATATAATACGGTATGCTTTAGTACAAATTTTTTTTTAGCTTTAGATTAATTGGAAAATCCAATTTTTTCTGTAATTAATTAGAATTTATCTATAACTAAGTTATACATAGTCCAATGAGTACGAAATTTTTACTATAGTTCAAACATACAATAATTAGCGTGCCATAAAAAGTTTACCACAATTGGACCATAGAAGCTGCAGCTATGAATTATTTTAATTAATTATAGACAAAATTAGATTTTCCAATTAATCTAAGGCTATAATAAAAATTTTGTACTAAAGCATACCGTATTATATATTCACTGTGTAGATCTACTCATGTGGAGTCCAATAAAATTAAATTTTTCATTTTATGATTTTTCTATAATTTTCTATGATTTTTCAAAAATTCACCGAAAAAAAAAAATTCAAATCCACCGGCACTGTAGCAAACCCACCGTTACGGTAGCAAAACCGCTGTCAAAAACCGCCCGGGGGGTAAAATAGACGGTTTTGAAAAGTTCAGGGGTAAAACAGATGGTTTCATAGTTAGGGGGTGAAATAGACCATGTATGAAAGGTGGGGGTTAAGTAGACTTTTTCCTAAAGGTACTAGTGATCACATGCAGCCATGCTAATCACTCGTAAGCAAAATAGATAGAAAATAATGAAACAATTATTTTTAGGTAAACTGAAACTCCAATCCCACATCACCATGGAAGAAAATGTTAAGATGTTTATTAAATGCATACATCTGATCTATATGATGGCGATGAAATTATGATGAAAGACAAAAAGGAAGTACAGTTATTTTTAGGATTAAATGGTAACAGAAACACATTGCATTGTGGATCGGTGCGTAAATTTGGTTTCATGCATTTCATCCAACTAGATAGTTATAGTATGACAACACGCAATGTAACTAAATTGTAAATCATCAATGATGAATGATGATTGCCTATGCAGGCAGCCTCATATAACCATTATATTGCACGTAGCAATGACAAAAAAATAATAACTAAGCATCATAGCAAAGACAAAGTTAACAGTAAAACATCATAGATTCATACGCACATCTTTTTTTTTTTGCTAAAAAGATTGCCAGATCTTTTTTGTTTTTTCTTCATTTTTTCAACCTAAAACATTTGCAGCAAGCAAAAAAACATCCATCGCAATTTGTTATTACAGATTAGCATAAGTGTTTACCATAGTCTTGCAAGCTAAAACAACAAGTCTAAATTTCTGGGGAAAAGATGAGTCCGCATAAGCTTACTCATGTATGCTGAAATAAACATAAACATTGAGCAATTGTGGCAAGCTGAAACATTACCAGGAGACAAGCTGTACAATTTGATTTACTTATATGCAGAGCTATAAACTTATGGCTAGATAAAACTTCATATGAGAGGTCATAGTGAAGAGTCAAAATTGATCGTTTTTAAGAAAATAAGATGACAAATATAGTCTGTATGGGTCAGCAAGATAGCTAAACTGGAGATAGGAGAATTTCCGGTAAGAGCATAAGGCAGAGATCAAAAGAAACAATCCAGTTTCTTGAACCTAATGACAGAGGAAAGAATGTGCAAATGAGCAAGCAGAAGAGTCACAAAAGCATACCAAAATGCTATATCTGAAATTACTGGAACCCCTCACCATTCTTCAGCAGCCTAGGAACCTGAACCTGCAATAAGACAGTAAATAACTGAAGCCGGTTCATATACCATGTTAGTGCAAGTCTATCTAGCAGCAAGGGTTTGTAGTAGTGTTAGCAAGGATCAGTGAGAAACAGATCTATCAGTATAACCATTAACACCCATTTTGGGGGAACAAAATAGAAAGCAAATCTGTGTAGTTCTACTGGCTACTGCTCTTATTCAGCAGAACTGCCCTTTATTTTTTAGATCTGTTTGTATGTATAGCTATAAATTTATTGTTGAATAACTCTATAGGTACATTAAAAAAACTTCATTTTCAAGAAATGCTGCAGTAAACTATTTAGTTGACACAAGAAACGACAGATGAGAAAATAAAATAGATAATTTGATGGGAAAAATATGTAGCACCTTAACAAATATCTAAGAATAACATATCTGGTCAATGTGGTACCAGGCTAATTGCAAAATTGTACCATACAGTCCATGCCTGACTTACAAAGTATTGGTAAGAAGCATCCTAAAGATCACAATTACATATTTATTATTGGATGTACATCCTTATTTTAAGAGAAATATACATGCTGCATAAGGCTGCACAATATGGTCAGCTATCAGAGAACATTTTGCACATCCATGTGAGTGCTCGAATGTATGCAGATACGACCTCAAAAGTAAAGAGCACTGGAAGGAGGAATGCTGAGTTGCATATTCAGTCACTATAATTTTCACATGTTCCCTCTGTGATGCTCTGTAATTTGCACATGGAAATTCAAGCTGATATTAGGTACAACGCCATGGTGCTAAATTGCAAGTTGATCATGATGTAATGCAGAACGTATTCTTGGAACAGTAACAACAAACGCTGGCTAGGTATCTGGATGGGGAAATATTAAAAAAGAAAACTACCTGAAATGGTTTAACATGTTTCTAGCCAGAATCTGCAATTATTTCACTACATGGCATAGCTAATCCTAGATTATTGAGTTAGTGAAAATAGAAATAATAGAAAATTAAAAAGTACTCTTTTTGTGTAGTATGGCTCAGAAAATGTGGAGCACAACAATTATACGGACTTCCTTGTACAATAAATACAAAACTTCTGTGTAGAATTACCTCCATTATAACCAAATCACTGCCATAAAATTTTATTGGCGCTCTACATTCTAATACATGGAACGGATTGAATATGCAGACAAAAGAAACAAAAAAAAAGAACATATCCAAGCAAACTTTTTTTTTATAGAATTAGCCTACAAGGAAATCAAGGTCTTACCTCCACCCTCAACAATGAGCACTTGCCTCTCCGTTCTGATCAGCCAATTGCCAGTGACTACCAATGTTGTGATCCCTTTTTAACCAATCAATTTCTTCAGAAATATATAATGGCAGGAAAATAAAGGGCTGTGACAATGGATGGAGAAAAAAAATGTCTGAGAGGGAGGCATGATTGCATGAATATAAATGGGCATGAATTGAACCACCTGATGGACTGGTGTAGCAGTCTTAAACTTCTCTTCAGATTCACAATGCAGCAAGTACTCGATGGGTCAGTCAGTCAGTGGCAAAGCTCATATCAACGCACCACTGCAGCGAAGGAATTAGCAGCAAGCGGACTGCATCTAAACAAAACAAATCCTAGTTAACTATCTTGATGTGTGCATACACAGGAATTCAAAACCACGAGAGATCACGCATCCACCGACCATGTAAGGTACTGGAATAAATCAGCAATATTATGAGCAAAAAAAGAATCCAAAGCTAGCACAGTTTCATATAGGAAGCATGGGAAGGCCTACAGGCAAAAAACACACCACCAGACACCACATATACCAGATCTAAAAAGAACAATAATAAACAAGGGGCAATTGAAAGCAAAAGAACATAGGCTCCGTTCGCTTGTCTTAAATATGGCTTGTTCAACTTCTTTTTTCAGCCGGAACAGTGTTTTTCTCTCACAACAATTCATCCGGAACAGTGTTTTTCTGCCAGTTTCAGCCAAGTTTCAGACCAGCGAACGGGGCCATACAAGTGCTCACCTCAAAATCTGCTAGACTGCGAATCAGTTTCCTGGAAAGAAGCCCCGCCCTTCATTGACCACCTTGATGCTTATCTTCAATCCCAGTGGCCCCCAATATGTGGACATTGTGCTCTAGTATGTTTGTAGCAACAGATTGGAGTAAGTTTCCTCTTCCAAGTACTGCTGTGCTGGCATTCTCATAAGCTAATTGGCACTCCTCAAACAGATCGACTCAGTTCACACATGCCGACGACAAGAGTTCTTAGACCAAACGAAGAATACTTGTGGAGATGTGCATTTGTAGCACGAACAAAGCATCAGAAACTTGTAATGTAACTCTTGCTTTGATTTTAGATGGACCTTTATACACTTAACAAAATTGACTAAGTATTTGCATGTCACGGGTTGTTCAGTACACTGTTATAGGGGCCTAGTTTTTCAGCTGATAAGCAAATGAAGCTAACACAATAAAAACAAAAGTCAACCAAGACACTGAATAAGCTCGCTATACAAGAAGGCTGAGGACGTGCCTATGTCTCTGTTAGTCTATTTTCTGTGTTAGAACATCAAGCGAAAGGATCTGCATATATAAGCAGTTATTTTATCGAGCATGTAGCAGGTGGCAAGCAGGCTTACATGGATGGGCAGGGGAACTGTTGCGTGCCAACAGGCCGACGCAGCACTCGTGCACGGCGTCAATGGTGTGCTCGTCGGCACGGGACAGTGTGAAAGCACGACTAGCATCTTACGAGTTACGACACCTTTCAGTCTCTCTTCCACCGGCTACCCTCCACGCACTACGGGAGACGTGCTCTTTGTCGAGTGTTCGATGCGTTTTGCCGAGTGTCGAAACACGGGCACTCGACAAAGAGGTAGTTTACCGAGTGCTGCACTCGGCAAAGCCGGCCCTCGGCAAAGAGGGACACTCGGCAAAGAATAACCCTCGGCAAAATACCTCAGCTGACGCCGGTGGCCCCTCCGTCATCCTTTGCCGAGTGCTGGCCGTTAGCACTCGGCAAACGTGCTGTCTTTGCCGAGTGCAGCAAGCCTGGCACTCGGCAAAGAGGTTCCTTTGCCGAGTGCCAATTCCGACACTCGGTAAAGTATTTTTTTTTCAATTTTTTTCTGTGGCATTTATATAGTACCTTGAAGCACATGTTCTAATTTGGAACTTTTATATGACTTTTTAGTATATTTTTTTAATTTTTATGTTTACTTGAATTTTTCTCGAAAAAGTAAATTTGAACTGCAGGTGTATGAAATATTAGAATTTAGCGATTCAAAAAATGGTATTCATGTTTTTGAGTGTATTTTGAGGCCGTGTGTAGGGACATTCGTGAAATTTTGAACATCTGTTTCACGAAACATGACCACCAACTCGTTAAAGTGTTTTTTAATTATATAAAATGCAAACGAAGTTCAAAAATTACGAAACTTGTAGAGGTGTCGTGTCATCGCATGTAGAGGCTGTGGTAAAAAAATTAGAAGTTTCCGAGCAAGTTGTGACGTACGATGCCTAAAACCCAGACATCTCGACATGTGGTGCCCTGCCCGGCGGCTCCCCGCCCCTGACCCGCCGGAGTGGAGGAGAGGAGCAGGGGATCCAGTAGAGGAGAGAAGGGAGGTGGAGGAGAGGAGAAGGGAGAAGGAAGAAGGAGAAGGGAGGAGAAGGAGAAGGAGAAGGAGAAGGGAGGAGGATGGAGAAGGGAGGAGGAGGAGCCTCGGCCGCCGGCCACGCCCCTCGCCGTTCATCCCCGCCGTCGTCCCCGCCCCTCGCTGGAGACGAAAGTGACCCCGGCACCGCGTCGCCCGACTCCACCGCCACCCAAGGTATAAAGCCCCCCCGGTTGTCGGCCTTCGTGCCTTGTATGTCATTGACGGCCTTCGTGCCGTATGTAGATGTGTGGGCCTTCGTGCCTTGTATGTCATTGACGGCCTTCGTGTCGTGCCGTACGTGGATGTGTGGGCCTTCGTGTCGTATATATGTTGTCGGCCATCGTGGCGGCTTTTTTCTTGTAGGTTTTGGAAACCTCCCCGTATAGGGGAGGTTCTGTCGAAATTTTTAACTTATAGTATTATAATTCTTCTTTTGCAAAGCAGGACCCGTCGGAGGGGACCCGGAGTACGTAGGTGACCCCAATCGTCTTCGTCGGCGCTGCGGTCCTGCCTGCACAGCGTCGCCTCGCCACTGCCCCGCTAGCCTGACTCCACCGCCACCCTAGGTATAAATAACCTCTCTTCCTTATCATTGTCGTAGATCGGTGTAACCCAGTTAGGCGTCTCCCGTTTGAAACAGATACGGTTGGAGCTATGTGGATCTTCGCATATCTAAGACCGTATCTGTTTTGGATTGTCCACTTTTTTGGACAGCCCGCGAATGCGTAGATGGGGTAGTTTTCATGTTCTGCTTCGATCCGAGACAGAGTTTCAGCACCACCTCCCCGTTGTTCTCCGGATACACACTCTCTCTTCCAGGACGTGATCGGGAGAACAACGGGGAGGTGCTGCCGAAATTCTATCTCGGATCGGAGTAGAGCATGTAAACTAACCTCATCTACACATCCGCGGGTGGGATTAGGACCTATCCTCACCCATTAGACAGTAGGCAATTGGTGGTTATATTACTTGCTCATGTATATGCTAGAGGATGGATAACCATGAGTGGATGTACACGGGCCGTCCAAGTCAGGCTGAAATCACCCCTGAATGGATGGACAAGACCGAGGGTTTCTTGAACCAAGCATTTGGCAAGGCAGCTAATGGAGCGAGAGACACATTCTGTCCCTGTAGCGAATGCGGAAACAGGAAAAGAAAAACAAGGAAGATCATGGGGGAACATCTTTGCAAGTATGGATTTACGCTAAACTATACCCGGTGGGTGTTCCATGGTGAAGCCCATCGTACTAGAGAGGAGGTGGTGAGACCACGTTTGGAGGCGTTTGATGCTGATGGCGGGGTAGCAGGATGGTTAGGTGACTTTCACAAAGCAACGTTCGCTGAAAGACCTACGGAGGAGGAGGAGGAGAAGGAGGATGAGGAGGAGGAGCCAGAGGCAACCAGAAAGGCGTTCTACCAAATGTTGTCTTCGACACAGAAGCTCCTACACGAGAAGGCAACGGTTTCTCAACTAGATGCCATTGGACGCCTAATGGGGTTGAAGTCCTAGTACAACATGAGTCGAGCCTGCTTCGATGGTATGTTGGTAGTTATTGGTGGGCTGCTTCCGGAGGGTCATATTCTGCCGAGCAGCTTCTACGAGTCATAGAGACTCCTTCGTGCACTTAAGATGCCGTATGAGCAGATACATTGTTGTCCGAAGGGGTGCATCCTATTTAGGAAAGATCACAAGGATGCAAAGTACTGTCCAAAGTGTAAATCCTCTTGGTATGTGGAGGTAGACAAAGGTGATGTCCAGAAGGAGCAGCTTGAGATCCCCATGAAAGTCCTACGGCACCTTCCGATCATACCGAGGCTCCAACGACTATTCATGACCGAGGAGTCCGCGAAACAGATGACATGGCACAAGAATGGCATTCGATACAATCCTGACAAGATGGTACATTCAGCTGATGGTGAAGCATGTAAAAGCTTTAATCGCAAGCATCGTGACAAAGATCTTGAGGCCCGTAATGTACGTGTTGCACTGGCAACGGATGGGTTCAATCTTTATGGAATGATGTCGGCCCCATACACTTGTTGGCCCATGTTCGCTATCCCCCTCAATCTCCCCCCAGGGTCCTCCTTCAACGGCAAAACATATTCTTGACGTTGATAATTCCAAGACACCCGGGAAACAAAATGGGTGTGTATATGGAGCCTGTTTATGATGAATTGATCAGTGCTTGGAATGAAGGGGTATGGACTTACGACCGAGCTACAAAGAAAAACTTCAAAATGTATGTTTGGTACCAGTACTCCATACATGACTTCCTGGCGTATGGGATATTCAGCGCCTGGTGTGTCCACGGGAAGTTCCCATGCCCGGTATGCAAGACAACTCTGGAGTTCATTTGGTTGAAGGTGGCAAGTTTTTGTCGTTCGACAAGCATCGACAGTTCCTCCCTCTTAACCATGCATTCAGACAAGACACCAAGAACTTCACGAAAGGTGCCAAGGTGACCGACCCTGATCCTCAGAAGATGATTGGTGCCCAGGTTCATGCTCAGATAGATGCTCTCGTGGTCAATCCACAGAAAGATAGTCGAAAGAAAGATAATCCAAAGAAAGATTGCTTTGTGGGATATGGTGTCGAACATATGTGGACTCATAAGTCAGGCTTGGAGAGGCTTCCCTATTTTGATGACCTTCTCCTTCCACATAATATAGATGTAATGCACACTGAGAAGAATGTCGCCGAAGCACTTTGGGCAACACTCATGGACATTCCTAACAAGACAAAGGACAACCCTAAGGCCAGAGTGGACCTGGCAACGTTATGCGATAGACCAAAGCTAGAGATGCTGCCTCCAAGAGACGGCAAGCCATGGAAAAGGCCTAAGGCCGATTACGTCTTAGAAAAGAAGCATAGGACGGAAGTGATACAATGGATGCAGACGTTAAAGTTCCCAGATGGGTATGCAGTGAATCTGAGGAGGGGAGCGAACCCAGAGACTGGCCGAGTCTTAGGGATGAAGAGTCATGACTACCACATATGGATTGAGCGGCTTCTTCCATCGATGGTTTGAGGCTACGTCCCTGAGAATGTCTGGAAGGTGCTGGCAGAGTTGAGCTTTTTCTTCCGCCAGCTTTGTGCCAAGGAGGTATCTGTGAAAGTGGTTGAGGAGTTGGAAAAAGCGGCACCTCTGTTGCTCTGTAAGTTGGAGAAGATCTTTCCACTTGGTTTTTTCTTGTCGATGCAGCATTTGATTTTGCACCTCCCGTCCGAGGCACGAATGGGGGGCTCGTGCAGAACCGTTGGTGCTATCCAATCGAGAGATATCTAAAGACTATTCGCAAGAAATGTGGAAACAAAGGCAGGATTGAGGCTTCCATTGCTAAGGCATTCATTCATGAGGAGGTGTCAAACTTCACAACAACATACTATAATGAGAACCTTCCTAGCGTGCATAATCCACCCACTTGGTACAACGAGGACGAAAATGAATCGACCCTTAGCCTTTTCAAAGAGCCACGCGGGAGAGCAAGTGGAGCGACCACAAAGACCTTGAGCTATGAAGAGTGGCACAAGATCATGCTCTACGTGTTGACCAACCTTGATGAAGTGGAAATGTATCTTGGGTAAGTTCTCAACGAACTTGTTACATACTCCGTAACTTTTGTACATCCATCAACATTGTTCCTTGTTGGTGCAGAGAATTTTTTTATGAATCCTGGCATCATTCAAGGCCACCTTCTGACCATAAACGAGAGAGCCTTCTTCAACATGGTGGTGGTGGTGGTGGTGTGGTGTTGGTGGTGGTGGTCACGGTGTTGTGGTGTTCATGGTGGTGGTGGTGGTGGTGTGGTGGTGGTGGTGGTGAAGTGTGGTGGTGAAGTGTTGGTGATGGCGGTGATGTGGTGGTGGTGGTAGTGGTAGTGGCGGATATTTATCTTGCATATTTATCTCTTATCTTGTCGCTCACGTGCAATCTCTTCTATTTTGTGCAGCATCAATCGGGGGCGGCGTCGAACCACCTCGGAGGGTCGCCGGGATCGCACTTTGGGCCATCCCAACCCGGACCGTCGCCGTGAGCTTCAAATGGCAGCCGTTGTGGTATAATGCACTTGTGAACTTTGTGAACTATGCTTGTGTGTTTGGACTTTGGACTTGGGAGTCAAGATTGTGATACTTGTATGCTATGTTTGTGTTTGTGGTGGATTGTGATATACATTTGTATTATATATATATTTGTATGATATATAGTTGTGTTATATATATATGATGTATATCTTGTTTGCAACGATGGAAGACTAAAAACAAAAAAAATTGAATTTTTTCACTTCTTTGCCGAGTGTCATGACCATGACACTCGGCAAAGCTAGGAATCTACGTCACTGGGCTTCCCAGCTTTGCCGAGTGCCATGGGCAAGGCACTCGGCAAAGAAAATTCAAAAAAAAACAAACTGCTTTGCCAAGTGCCTACCTACAGCACTCGGCAAAGAAAATCCAAAAAAAAGAAAACAAGCTTTGCCGAGTGCCAGATGCAGGCACTCGACAAAGCATTTAAAAAAACACATTTCTTTGCCGAGTGCCGACGCATGGCACTCGGCAATGGGGTTGTCACCGTGACCTGGCCATCACGGCGGCTTTTCTTTGCCGAGTGCTATCGTGGCACTCGGGAAATCCTTTGCCAAGTGCCCAACATGCGGCACTCAGCAAAGAAGCCGTTGCCGTGAGGTGATATGCCGACAGCTCTTTGTCGAGTGCAACACTCGGCAAAGGCTTTGCCGAGTGCAAAGCCTTCTTTGCCGAGTGCAATTGCACTCGGCAAAGCACGCGTCTCCCGTAGTGACGCGTCGCTGAGTCATTGTCGCCCGGGGAGAGACGTCGGGCCGATAGTCCCGCTGCCACCGGCTGCCCTCCGCATGGAGGACGGTCATCCAACAAAGCCATACCCCGCATCCACCATAGCGTGGACGGCCCTGAGGCTGCCCCACGGCCATCCACCATGCTGCTGCCGCCCTTGGCCTCCAAGGCTTCACGCTCAATGCTCTGCGCAGATCCAGTGGGAGGACGGATGGATCCAGCCATGGAGGCACGGGGATGCATGCATAGAGTTGTTGTAGCAGCCGCCGGTGAGCAATTGCAGTGTAGCTAGAGAAGGGAGGGGAGCGTGTGAGAAGCGATGTGGAGAAGGCCGTGGCATCGCCGCTGGCTGTGGAGCTGCCGAAGCAGCCGCTGGCAAGGAGCCCATGACTGAACGAGAGGAGAGGACACAGATTGGGTAACTTGGCTCTTGAAAGTCACATTGCCATCATCTGGTAGTGCTACCACGTCCATTCTATATCCAACGTTTGATATGCTTTCCAAGCAAAAACACAACCAACACTTCGCCATTTTTGGCTCGTACGTATGCTTCGTTAGTCCCGTCGGATGCGACCAACATGACGGCGTTCGGCGACCTGCACAACACCGAAAGGCTCATGATGACCACCATGGTGCTCATGGTCGTCGTCGGCACCGCACTATTCGTTCTGTGCCTCGTGGCGCACATCTTGTGCCAGCCTCCTCCACCTCCAGATGCTCGTGCTCCTCGTCGAGCTCCTCCGCAAGGTGTACGCCATGGTCATGCTGGCGGCGACACAGTCGCGCTGGGCATCGGACGCTACTCCTTATTCGACGCCGTCAAGGACGCTATTCTCTTTCTCCGGTCCGGGTGCTGTTGTCAATCGCGGAGGGGTGACACGGCCACACGGGCCTAACGCACGGCGAGCATGCTCGGCCGGGTGCAGGCCCAAGCGCGGCACTCTCGCGAGTCGCTACCGACGCAAAGGGCTATGCAGGGCAGCGCACAGCGAACGCGTGTGGCCATCGCAGAGGACGACATAGCGACCTCGCATCCAGCGAGGCGAGCGTGTGCGGCGCACTACTCGTGGCCGGCGCAGAGGGCGATGGAGCGAGGGTGCAGCGAGCATAGGACAGAGACGCCGAACGAGAGGAGAGTGGGGCAGGGAGAGATGGCGAGGCATGGAGTTAGAAGATTTTTTTTGAATCTATGGAGCTAGATGATTGGAGGATGCGGGAGTGGCCATGACCCATGAGAATGAAATGAGTGGAGGAGGACAACGATCCAACCGTAGGAGCGTAGGACATATGCTTTGCTGTCGATTCAACCGTAGGAAAACGATCCCAACCAGAGATCGACATCAAAGCATCTCACCGTACAGTAGCATCCCCAGCAAACTGGGCAACCGTAGGACAACGATGCAACCGTGCACATGTCTCCAAAGAGACAAGTGGCCAATAGTAGGACAACATCCAATCACGCACGTCTCCGAAGAGAAAAGGGCGCAAGAGGGCCATTCCGAGGGCATAGTTTGGTAGCGTCGTTATCAAGACCATTAAACTGGGACGAAACACCCACTCTCAATTCAAAGTTTCATCACAGAGTTTTATAGACATTTAATTTCATGACTCATAGATAGTTAGTAATCGTAACGAGAACCTCTTTTTTTCTCTCTTCTTAAATACTCTACCTCATCATAAAAAATGCCTATGTAACAACCTATTTAATGCAAATGAAACTCGCATGAAACTCCCACTAAGACTGGCCTAATAATAGGCTCTAAACATGCTTAATGCTGAGGTGGAGAAGAAAGAAAGTCGGTGTAGACATAAGAAGCAAGAAACACAGTGAGAAAAACAAGTGGGCCATGTAATTAATAATGAAGAGTTAACCACTATATGAGTGGGCTGAGAGATAGGCTATAAAGATTCTTACAGCCAGCAGCCAACTGTATTATTAGTCTTGCTCTAATTTCACTAACGTAGCCACACTCCGACCATAAGAACATAAATAAATTGGGCCCATCATTGCCTCATATCTCCACCTAGAGTACCTTGTTTGGCCGCCATGGGGTTTCCATGCATGCTCCCCCTCCCGCAGTGCTGTCCTTGCTAGCAGTGCCAGGCGCACGCCGAATATAGCCACCATCACCAGCAGCAGCAGCGGTGGAGGACGTGCTCGTGGGAGAGAGGAGGGCAGTGATGCTCCCGCCAGCATTGTCTGCGAAGTCAAGCCCATCGTTGTCAATGGATCACGATCATGTCGCTGGGATTGGGATTGCTGAATTCCTCGAGGGCAACAATGTTAGCACCAGTGTTTAGAGGGAGAAGAAGAATAGGAGAACAAGCACTGAATTGGGTTTAGATCGGAGGAATCTGAAGAACGGAGGAGTGCTTGTTTACAATAACAGAGTTCATATAATTTCTTAATCCCCTCTTCTCCCCATGGTTTTATTCTTATTTTTAGGGGAAATATGGATTTTCATTACTCAGACAAAGCTGAATCTTCAGTAATTACAAATTGAATATGTGCCGGAACGTAGACCAACACTGGTTCCTCTTCCGAATCACAAACACTACCAAGACTAGCCAACTCATGTGCTACTCTATTACAAGAACGTGGACGCTGTTGAACCCTCCAAAATAAGATAAAAAGCCTGAAACTACTCCGATCGAAATAAAAACTGACTGAAGCGCAACCCGCTAACACCTAACAATAACAACGACCCCTTAGGGAGCAACCGAAAATGATAACCAAGTTGACTAACTCGAGGACGCTCTAGGAACCATTGCCATGTTATATTGGTTGATATCATCCTTGCATAAACTAGCTACTTCTCTTGGTCTTCTTGTCTTCTGCTGGAAAGTTTTTCTATTACGCTCCTTCCAAATATGCCACCAGAAATATATAATGATTCCATCAAACATTTTCTTTGTTTCCTTGTCAAAGGTGACTCGACACTTTCTCCAGTAATTATAGACAGAGCCAGATTGATCGATATTCCTGAGATGAGTGATGTCGCACCAACTTTGAAGAATTGCCCAAGCCTCCTTTATAAAACTGCAATCCTTGCACAGGTGTTGAGGCGTTTCAGGCTCAGCTCCACAAAGTTTACATAAAGGATCATTTGGCCAGTTCCTTTTGATTAAGTTGTTCGCCGTTAGAATCTTCCTATGTAGTAATGTCCACGCAAAAAACCTGCACTTAGGTTCAGTCTGTGCTTTCCAGATTGGGGTTAATCTTAGTTTGCTGTAGGCCCCCGCGAACTGCATATTGTAGGCACTACTAGTCGTGTATTCCCCACTTGCTGTCCACCGCCATCGAATATTATCCTCGACTTCACTATTTATTGGTATTTGATGTATCGCCTCCCAAAGGTCGACATATTCTCTAAGTTCATCAGCGTCACTAATCGGTAGTAA
Source organism: Miscanthus lutarioriparius (assembly GCA_904845875.1). Classification (NCBI taxonomy): domain Eukaryota; kingdom Viridiplantae; phylum Streptophyta; class Magnoliopsida; order Poales; family Poaceae; genus Miscanthus; species Miscanthus lutarioriparius. The sequence continues at coordinate 55,800,878 of CAJGYO010000007.1, read as the reverse complement.
ATATTCTATCCATTTGTTGTCCACTTTGATCTTTTTTCTTTTGCACTTTGCAAACAATCTTGGCTCTATATTTTTTGCTACTTTACCACTGATCCAGCTTGATGTCCTAAAGAATGTCGATTTTCCATTGCCAACTTCCACCATAGTGGATGCATTGAATAGCTCCACGTCTGTTTTGTCGCACGGTGTGTCAAGATTGTTCCATACTCTATGTTTTTGCTTCCGTTTGAACCAAAGCCATCTCAACGTTAATGCCCTTGCAAATCTCTCCAGGTCCAAAACTCATAGGCCCCCCTTTCCTTTTGGGCGGCATGTGGTTGGCCAGTTTATTAGGGAATGCCCTCCCTTCACATTTCTGGTGGTTCTCCACTGAAAGGTTCTAAATGGCTAGAGGGGGGGTGAATAGCTTATAAAAATCTCTACAAATTCACTAGAGCAAAGAGTTAGAAACCTAAATGGCGAAATATAATTTTGCTCTAACTCTACAAGGGTTGTAAGCCACCTATACCAACAATTCTAGTTGCTATGATATCTAAGCACACACAAACTCTTAAGTCACTACTCTCTAAGCTAGTGAGCTCTCAAAGACTAACTAAAGAGCCTCACTAACCAAACTAACAAGCTCTCAAGACAAACTACACTAAAGAGCTTGACTAGGCAAGAAAGTAATCAAAGTAAATGCAAGAGAGTGAGTTGGGTGATTATACCGCCATGGCAAGAGTGAAGAACCAATCACAATATGAATACCAAATCAATCACCAGGAGAATTCCAATCACAATAGACACAAGATTTTCTCCCGAGGTTCACATGTTTGCTGGCACACTAGTCCCCGTTGTGTCGACCAATACTTGGTGGTTCGGTGGCTAATAGGTGTTTCACAAACCTAGCCCAACACTTGGGCACCGCAAGAACCTACCCACAAGTGAGGTAATTCAATAACACGAGCAATCCACTAGAGTTACCTTTCAGCTCTCCACCGGGGAAGGTACAAGACCCCTCACAAATCACCGGGAGATGGCCACGAACAATCACCAACTCGTGCCAATGCTCCTCTGCTGCTCCAAGCCATCTAGGTGGCGGCAACCACCAAGAGTAATAAGAAATCCACAGCCACAACGATCCCCAAGTGCAACTAGATGCAATCACTCAAGCAAATGCACTAAGAATCACTCCCAATCTCACTATGATGATGAATCAATGATGGAGATGAGTGGGATGTGTTTGCTTAGGCTCATAAGGATATCAAGTATGTCAAAGTGCCAAAAGAGTGAGCCCCAATACGGCCAAGAACCATTTATAGAGCCCCTTTGCTCAGAGAGCCGTTGGGCTCACACAGACATGACCAAACTCACCGAGCACAGTCCAGTCGCCTGGGTCCGGTCGCTCCTAGTAGTCCACGTGTCCCCGTTTCAAACATCAGCCATCGGATCTCAACGGTCACTTAAGTCGCGCCCAAACATCAGCTCCGCCCCGTTATTTCGCGCGTGATTCCAAACGTTTCCAGAGAGTTCCCGAGCGCCAAAAGCATGACCGGACTCGGTCCGGTTTTGATGATCGGACTCATCCCTAGGTATGGTCCTCATACTGTTCACCACGCGTGCCACCAGGTCAAGATGACCGGACTCACGGTGTCGGGTCCGGTCCTATCGAATCAAGCTAGGTCCGTTCGCTTCTAGAGACGTCCAGAGAGCACCCAGGTGCTTCAGACCGGGTCCGGTCGCCACAACCAGACTCTGCACCTAGGTCTGGTCAACCCCAAGCCGCCACGTTGCCTCGCACCTATGCCAGGTCATAACTGGACTCCCGCGCGTGGGACCGGTCTCCCCTTGCCGTTGGGTCCGGTCATCACTGCGCGTCCATGGCCACAACTTCAACACTGACTAGACTCAGGCTGGCCAGGGTCCGGTCCTGGCCGAGCTAGGGTCCGGTCCTAGACCAGCAGCTCCTTTTCAACAATTACTTTCAAGTTGCTGATCAAAATGTGTAGAACTTGTGTGCACATGTGTTAGCATTTTTCAAAGCATTTTCAAGGGTCAATTGTTAGCACACTAGGTCCCTAATACATATGTAAGAATCATGTCATCTAGTGGCACTCGATAACCGCTTAGCCAAAGATTTTTCATCTTTATAGTACGACTATCGATCATAAACACACTCACACCCTCTATGGTGTCTTGAGTACCAAAACAAAAACTATTTGATACATTTGCATTAATCAATACTTGGTTTTTGTTTTTCTCTTTCTTCTTTTCTAAATTGGAGCACTTGATCTTTAAGTTTGGCCACCACCATCACCATGACCATCATCTAGCTCCATCACTTGGTGTGTACAACCCTATCTCAATCACAACACTTAAGGACAAGGGTTAGTACACTAAGTTTCATTAATTATCCAAAACCAAACTAGGGCTTTCATCCACGCCATAAGAAACTCCTTGTGATTTTATCTATTCTCTTGATCAACCATTTTTACACCAGGAAAGCCGTAAGGTGATAGATTGGCTGTGAGGATAGAATGGTTTTTACCTGTGTTTCTCATCCGGCCGTTGATAGTAATTTACCTTGCCATCCAGGTAGTCGGGATCCTATCTTATCAATGAGAGGCTGAATTTCAACTCTTAATTTTCTGGTGTGAAGCGGTAATCCCAAATATTTCCCCGGAAGCTGCAGATCTTTCCCAGAAATTTTTGAAGAAGAGTTTGCACCATGGATTTATCCAACCTGATTGGGAAAATTTCCGTTTTGGCCATGTTTATTGTCAAACCCGAGCATTCTCCGAAGATATGTAAAATTCTACTCAATCTTGATAGATCGTTAGCTGTTGGTGCCGAAAATATTGCCGCGTCATCCGCGTACAGAGAACATCTTAGCTTTGCTGTCTTCGGTAGAACCGGCTGGAGGAACCCCTTTTCAGCAGCCATTTCAATGATGCATAGGAGAGGGCCAATTGCCAAGATGAATAGCAACGGCGAGAGTGGGTCTGCCTGCCTCAACCCACGAGCATGTTTGATGTTTTTCCCTTGCCTGCCGTTGATCAAAATTTTAGACGATGAAGTCATAAGCAGTGATGAGATCCAGTCCCACCATTTTTGACTGAAACCTAATGCCTGTAATCACTACTGGAGGCGCCCTCTTTGCCGAGGGCCCAGGGCACTCGGCAAAGGCAGGGCACTCGGCAAAGGCCCAAAAGCCCTCGGCAAAGGCTTTGCCGAGCGCCGCCCTCGGCAAAGAGCCCTCAGGAAAAAATTTAACGGCAAAGAGGCTCTTTGCCGAGGGCCATTTGTCGGGCACTCGGCAAAGCCTTTTCCGAGTGCCAACGGCGACACTCGGCAAAGAAAAGCAGCCGTCAACGGTGCTGCTCCGTTGACGGCGCCTTTGCCGAGTGCCGATAGTTAGGGCACTCGGCAAAGACATTTTTTATTTTTTTTTCAAAAACTCTTTGCTGAGTGCCACGACGGCGCGCACTCGGCAAAGCCATTTTTTTAATTTTTTTAAAAAGCTCTTTGTCGAGTGCCTCCCCAGCTTGGCACTCGGCAAAGATTTTTTGCTTTTTTTAAAAAAAAATCTTTGCCGAGTGCAATGTCCTGGCACTCGGCAAAGTTTCCCAGCTTTGCCGAGTGCCATGACCATTGCACTCGGCAAATCAACCGAAATTGCAATTTTTTTTGTTTTTTGCATTCCACTGACACAAACAGTTCAAATATATATCACATGTCACATATATATCACAAACATCACAATAATCACATATATATCACAACAAAACCATTTTCACACATTATATCACAACCATAACTCAAATAACAACATATCGCAACCACAAGTCAAATATCACAACCACAAGTCACAAATTCACAACCACAGTCCATCAAGTCCAAGCACAAGTCACAACCACAAGTGAAGCTCAAGTCCAAGCACATGACGAAGCACAACTCCTCAAAAAAGCGGCCTATGACACGATGGTGAAGTAAAGGCTCCATCATTCGGTGACGCATGAGCGGGGTTATTCAAACCCGCCGACGGAAGCTACAAAAAGGATAAGAGGTTGCATGTGTGAGATTCATCTAGTAAGTTTCTATGTGAAGCACTGGTGTATGTCATAGCTAGTGCAAGCATCTAGTAAGTTTCTATGTCAAGCATCTAGTAAATTGAGAATGTCAAGCATGGTTGTATGTCATAGCTAGTGCAAGCATGTAGTAAGTTTCTATGTCAAGCATCTAGTAAGTTTCTATGTCAAGCATCTAGTAAGTTTGTATGTCAACCGTGGTTGTATGTCAAGGAAGCATCTAGTAAGAGTGAACTTTCATACTTACAGGAGTGGCTGTAGGAGTAGGCGGTGGAGGAGCTGCCAACGGCAAAGGTACACCCCCTTGCTGGACACTCTGCATGAAGGCCTCCATTTCTTGCATCCTCCTCTCCTACGCCACGAACGCTTCCCTCTGGGCCTGCAGCTACACGCTCTAAGCCTCGACCACGAGCTTCTGGGCCTGCAGCTCAGCCTGCAATACAAACTTCAATGTTTTAGTAATGCAAATGTAACTTAGGTGTGCAAATATGAACGTACGACGAGTAAAACAGGATGTACCTCGAGAGCATCGACCCGCTGCAGTGATGGAGTAGGCCGTGGGCGTATGGGCTGGCTGGAGCTCGTGCTCCGTGCTCGGAGCACATCGAGAGAGGGAACAGTGGTGGAGTCGATGGCACCGTCTACAATCCATAGCCGCCCATGCTTCTTGCCTCCTCCTAGCCTCATGATGGTCTCTGCATCAATGGGCTCAGTGCGCACATCGTAATCTTCCCCATGGACCTCCCTCACCTTTGAGGCATACTCTTGGACCTTAGTGTGCATAGTCGGGTCGGAGTACACCTTGCGTGGGGCAGACGGGTCGAAGGAGACAGAGGAAGACGCCCTGCCCATGTGGGACATACCCCACATAGAGAACTCCGAGACCTCCACGCCCGGGTGTGCAGCCTCCTACAAGTAAGACGGCAAGATGGTGAGAAATAAGGCAGAACTCAACGTCAAATAAGATAAAAGAAATCACTTACATATGCTTGTTTGTAGGCGGGGAGGCTGCGGCTGCCTTGATGGTGAGTAGCACCTCGCCTCAGCAGACGCTGGTCCTGCTGCCTCGCGTGGTTCTCAGCAAAGTCGTTGGACAACCACCTGTCCACGATCATCTCCCAGCACACGGAGTGGGATCAGTACCACTAGGGAATCACCTACAAGTCATCGATTATTTGACATAGAAAAAGATAAAATTAAACCGACTTAATCTCAAAACGAATCATTATTAATGTTTTTCGTCTACCTCAAGGTACTAGGCCCGGGACAGCTCCACCTGTCTTGCATCAGGCTTGCTGATGGACTGCTTCAACACCACGGCGTAGTAGTCTCTGTGGGCCTGCACGCGCGCCTCGTGGTGCATGTCGGTGACGTACTTCCTACAGGCGGCGGCAGTCGCCTGATCCGCCCAGGCCTCAAGTTCTTCTTCTGGCTTGAAATACCTCTGCATACAAAACCGATGTATCAATTCATTATTTCAATAAAAGACTTGCCCAATGAAAATGTTGTGTGAGAGAGACTTACCCAAAACTCCGCCAGTACCCGCTCCTGCTTGTTGCGGTACCTGTCGTTAGGGGCCAACTGGTACCTGTCCCACATGTAGGCCGGCTCTCGCACGTCCTCGGACACGTTCACAAGGCTGGGGTACCATTTCCTGCACAAAACACCAAGGATGCTCGCGGGGGAGCGTGCAGAAGTACCTGACAAAACCAACCAGGCCCTGCACAAGTGATTAAGAAAATTTATCAGTTCCTCTTTTGATTTCCAACATTATCATATGAAGTAGTTGTGATAACATCTATAGTTACTTACCTCTTTGCCATAGGGCGAATCAGTGCCGGTTTGCGAGGAAGCGGAGGCTGAGGGAGGCTCGTGGGACCTCGCTGGTAGACAGTCGGGGTAGCGGAACTGTCGCCCTCAGCGACCTTGCCCTCGGCCGCCTAGTCCTCGGCCGCCTCGTCCTCGGTCTGTCGGACGTCCTCGTCCTCGGGCATGTCCATCACGTGCTCCTCCTCCATCACCTCGTCTGAAGGTGGCGGGGAAGGAGTCCGCTGCCTCCTGCTGACCCTAGTCCTCCTCCTCTAACCTCCTGTGGACGCTACCCCTAACCCCGACCCCTCATCTAAAATGGGAGGGCGTGGTCTCCCATAAAGGGAGGCCATCTCACGTCGTGGATGACTGCTCGCCATCACCTGCAATCACAAAGAATGAACAAGACTTATTAGTATATATATTAGAAATAGATTCAAAATAAATAAAGAAAACACAAACTAAAACAAACATAGTATTACATGTATTAGGAATAATCTTCATGATTAGGATCATAGGTGTCGTCATCACTGTCAAAATTGTCCAAATGGACAACACTATCTGAAGGTTCTATGTTGTCTTCGTTGTCATTGCCTAGCCTTAATCGGTCAAGCATTTCTATGTCCTTGGCATTTTGCACCACATCTCCATCAACCTCGTCATCCTCCGTTTCGTTGTCTACTTCCATTTCGATCGCTTCGGGTAAGACTATCTCAAACGTGCCTGGTAGCCCATCTTCTTGATAGAATTGTCCATCATATGTGTTTGCATTGAAGTTGTAATCATCATCGTTTGGGGCAGGTAGTTTACCGTGTGGAGACACCTGGTGCACAATAGCCCAACCCTTAAGATCCGCTTTGTCTTGGTTGGCATATCGCGTATAGTACACCTGCATGGCCTGTTGAGCCACAATGTAGACATCTTTTCCTAGATAGACGGAATCTTCTCGGATCTCGACTAGCCCAAGATGAGGGGTCTGTCTCATTTCTCAAGGATTAAACCAGTGGCATTTGAACACGATAGGTTTATGTTTGTGACCATGAAATGAGAGTTCATAGATTTTCTCAACTCTACCATGATAGTCGAGGTCATCAGTGCTGGGCGTGCAAACTCCGCTATTTGTGGTTTTCCGTTTGGGCCGAGTCTGCTCATATCTTGTTGTGTGGAAGCGATATATGTTCACGTCATAACCGGTAAATGACTGCACCCTAACATCATAGCCGCTTGCAACCTGTCTCAACTCCTCACTCATGGATGAGTCAGTCTGGGCCTGCAAGCTCAAGCATGATAGGTCGTTATATTAATCGAACGAACGAGAAACTTGGAATATGGAACGTGGGAGCTAAATTGAACATTACCTTTTGTTTGAACCAAGAAATGAAATCAGGCCTCCCCGCACCCGCACCCTGAGAAAAAAGGGTGTCATGTTCCTGCAAGGTAGGATCCCTTGATTGATGCCAGGACTCACGAACAAATTCCCTGTCCGAACGAGAATCAGTGGGGTTGCATGAAGAATATTCAGGGCATATTGAAACAAGTTCGTTGAGAACTTACTCGATGAACGGCTGCACCTCGGGAAGGTTGGTCAACACATATAGCATGACACTTTGCCACTCTTCATTTCCCAATATCTTATTGGTCGATCCACTTGCGCTGCCGAGTTGGCCTTGGAACAGGCTATGAGTCCATTCATTTTCGCCAACATTGTAACGAGGGAGTGGATTATGATTGCTAGGAAGTTTCGGCTTGTAGTATAGTGTTGTGAAGTTTGCCACCTCCTCCCTTAGACTTACCTCTACAATGGAAGCCTCAATTCTAGCTTTATTTGTACATTTCTTACGAAGAGTCTTTAGACATCTCTCGATTGGATAGCACCACCGGGCTTGCACGGGCCCCCCAAACGTGCCTCAGACGGGAGGTGCACAATCAGATGCTGCATGGGCAAGAAGAAGCTGGGTGGAAAGATCTTCTCCAGCTTACAGAGCAACACAGGTGCCACTTTTTCCAAGTCCTGAGCGACGGTTCGAGATATCTCCTTAGCACAAAGCTGACGGAAGAAAAAGCTCAACTCTACCAGCACTTGCCAGACATGGTCAGGAACATAGCCTCGGACCATCGCTGGAAGAAGCCGCTCAATCCATATGTGGTAGTCATGACTCTTCATCCCGTTGACTTGTAAAGTGCCTAAGTTCACTCCCCTGCTCAGATTCGCTGCATATCCATCTAGGAACATTAACGTCTTGATCCATTTTAGTACTTCCCTCCTTTGATCGGGTTCTAAGACGAAATCGACCTTAGGTCTTTTCCATTATTTGTTTCGGCCACTAGGAGGCCGCATCTCTTGCTTTGGTCTATCACACAACGTCGCTAGGTCCACTCTAGCCTTAACGTTGTCCTTAGACTTGTCAGTGTTCATGAGAGTTCCCCAAAGTGCCTCGGCGATATTCTTTTCGATGTGCATTATATCAATGTTATGTGGCAAAAGAAGGTCATCGAAATAGGGGAGCCTCGTCAAGCCGAACTTATGAGTCCACATATGTTCCTCACCATATCCCACAAAACCACCTCCTTCATTGTGCACGAGAGCATCTATCTGAGCATGCACCTCAGCACCACTCTTCATGCGCGGTTTAGGGTCTATCACTGCAACACCTTTCGTAAAGTTCTTGATGTCTTGTCTGAATGGATGGTTAGAAGGGAGGAATTGACGATGCCTGTCGAACGACGAATACTTGCCACCCTTCTTCAACCAAATGAACCTCACAGCTTCCTTGCATATTGGGCACGGGAACTTCCCGTGGACACACCAGGCTGCGAATAACCCATACGCCAGGAAGTCATGCAGGGAGTAGTGGTACCAAACATGCATCTTGAAGGATGATTTTGTAGCTCGGTCGTATGTCCATACCCCCTTCTCCCAAGCGTCGATCAATTCATCAATCATAGGCTCCATGTACACACCCATATTACTCCCTGGGTGTCCAGGAATTATCAACGACAAGAAGACATTATGCTGTTGAAAGGAGATGCCGGGGGAGAGATTCAGGGGGATAACAAACACGGGCCAACATGTGTATGGGGCAGACAACTATCCATAAGGATTGAACCCATCTGTTGCCAGCGCGACACGTACATTACGAGCCTTAGCTGCTTTGTCAGGATGTTTGTCATTAAAGTACATCCATGCTTCAGCATCGGACAGATGCACCATCATCCATGGCTTGTACCATACACCTTCTTTATGCCATGTCATCTGTTTCGCGAATTCCTCAGTCATGAAAAGCCGTTGGATCCTCGGCACAAATGGAAGGTGACGTAGGACTTTCACGGGGATTGTAAGTTGCCTCTTCTGGCCATCTCCAGAGTCTATCTCTAGGTACCTTGAGGATTTACACTTCGAACAGTACTTTCCATCCTTGTGATCTTTGATAAATAAGACGCACCCCTTTGGACAAACATGTATCTTGTCATATGGCATCTTAAGCATACGAAGTAGTTTCTGTGACTCGTGTAAGTTCTTCAGCAGAATGTGCTTCTCCGGTAGCATGCTGCCAAACACGGCCAACATCTAATCAAAGCCTTTGTGACTTAGATTTAACTCGGCCTTCAACCCCATAACACGTCCAATGGCATCCAGCTGAGAAACCGTTGTACTCTCATGAAGGGGTTTCTGTGCCGAGTCCAACATTTCATAGAAGGCCTTAGCGGCTTCCTCCATCTCCTCCTTCTCACGTCCTTCTGCGAAGTGAGCTTGGTGAGTGTCATCTAGCATGTCTGCTACTCTGGCATCATCATCAAAAGCCTCGAGGCATGGTCTCACCACCTCCGCTCTTATACGATCTGCTTCACCATGGTGGATCCACCAGTGGTAGCCAGCTGTATAACCATTGTACACAAGATGTTTACCCATGGTCACCTTGTCTACCCTTCTGTTGTTGTCACATTTTCTATAGGGACACCAAAGTTTAGAATGTCCTTTAGCTACACCCGAGCTCCATGCATGTTCCAAGAAAGCATCTGTCCCATTCACCCACTCAATGTCAAAGTCACTCCTGCTTCTTTGACCCGTGTACATCCACTGACGGTCTTCCATCCTTCCACATATACAGCACATAGTAATGTAACCATCAATTGCATCCACACGGTGTTCCTACTCTCTAATAGGTGAGGATAGGTCCTAATCCCACCCGTGGATGCGTAGATGAGGTTAGTTTCCATGCTCTGCTCCCTATCCGAGATAGAATTTCGGCAGCACCTCCCCGTTGTTCTCCCGATGCACGTTCTGCAAGGGAGAGTGTGTATCCGGAGAACAACAGGGGGTGATGCCGAAACACCATCTCGGACCGGAGCGGACCATGGAAACTAACCCATCTACGCATTCGTGGGCTATCCAAAAAACGTGGACAATCCGAAACAAATACGGTCGCAGATATACAAAGATATGTATACCTCCAACCATATCTCTTTCGGACGGGAGACACCTAACTAGGTTACGTGACCAAAGACCACATATGGATAGAGGGGTTATACCTAGGGTGCCGGTGAGGTCAGGGTAGCGGGGCGGTGGAGAGTCGGTGCAGTGGCGTGTCGACGCGGTGCAGGAAGACCCGCAGCGCCGACGAAGACGATCGGGGTCACCGAGTCCCTCCCACAGGTCCTCCTGCAAAAAAGGGCAAAAATGGTTAGTATCGACTCAAAATTTTGGTAGCACCTCCCCTGCACGGGGAGGTTCCCAAAACCTACAAAAAACATGACACAAAGGCCAACAACCACATATATACCAAACATGGGCACGAAGGCCAACAACCACCAATACATCAAGAGGAGCCATGTACTTTAGTTCTCTTTCCATGCAGATGAAAGTATTGAAGTAGTACAACAACAATTACTACTAACCCTACAACTACTACTAACACTACTACTAACAACTACTTAACTACTAACAGTACTAATACTAAGAACTACTTAACTATTAACAACTACTACTACTAACCACTACTACTTACTAACTACTACTATTTACTAACTACTACTACTAAGCCTACAACTAACACTACTAACTACTACTAACAACCACTACTACTTGCTAACTACTACTATTTACTAACTACTACTACTACTAACCCTACAACTAACACTACTAACTACTACAACTAACACTACAACTAACACTACTAACTACTACTACTAACACTACAACTAACTACTACTAACACTACTAACTACTACTACTACTAACACTACAAGGGTAGGGCTTACCTTGGTGGCAAGAACGGCAAGAGCGAGGGCCGGCAACGATGGCGGGGATGACCGCAGCAGCGCGAGGATCAACGGGCGGTCAGAACGGCGCGAGGATCGACGGGCGGTCGAGTCGGCACCTTCCTCTTCCTCCTCCTCCCCCTTCTCTTTCTTCCTCTTCCTCCTCCCCCTTCTCTTTCTTCCTCTTGCTCCTCTCCTTCTCCCTCTGCTGGCCGGCCGTAGGGCATGGCACGGCCGGTGGAGCTCGGGGCCGGCCGAGTCGCTGTCCCCGGGTAGCTCGGAGCCCGGGCGCGGCATGGGGCCAGGGCATGGGGCTGGGAGGCTGGGCTGGGTGGGAGCGCCGGCCGAAGGTCGGGCGAGCGCCATGAGGACGGGCGGGGCAAGGATGGGGGGGGGCGGGGGCGTCGGGGCGGGCCAGCAGGACCTCGCCGGAGGGGGGGACGACGGCAGCGGCATGTGTTGCACGTGACGGGGGGGGTGGGAGGCAGTGAGGAGGGGTTGGGTTGGTCCCGCCCATTTTGCGCCTTTTTAGGTTAAAAGATTTGCCGAGTGCGTGCCAGTGACACTCGACAAAGGTTTTTTTATTTTTTTAAAAAAATTCTTTGCCGAGCGCCCTGTGACTGGCGCTCGGCAAAGGCTTTTGGCGGAGTGTCAAGGTTGGCACTCGGCAAATTAATTTTTTTTTTTTTTTGCCCCATTTTTTTTCTGGGGCCTTGCTACAGTAATTAAAACTCCATTTTAAAATTTGGGACAATTTTTAGTTTTTTTACTTTATTTCCTTAATTAGTTTTGTTTCGTTGAATTTTTTCGACTATTTCAAATTTGAAGCGCAAGTGCATGGAATATTGTAATCTAGTGCTTGAAAAAATATTATTCATGGTATTTGGTGTATGTTGAGTCTCAATTCACAAATTATGCATCAAATTTCGCGCATCTTCTTCGAAACGTAACATCATGAGCCACATACTTATAAAATGTGTTTTAAAATTATATAATATTTTCGGACTTCATATGGACTTTTATAAACTTTTAAAACACTTTTCGGGCAAGTGGCTCATCATGTTACGTGTGGAAGAAGATGCGAATAAATTTGATGCGAATTTGTGAATAGAGACTCAACATACACCAAATACCATGAATAACATTTTTCGAAGCACTAGATTACAATATTCCATGCACTTGTAGTTCAAATTTGAATTATATATAAAAATTCAACATAATCAAATTAATCAACCAAATATAACAAAAAAACTAGAAAAACATCAAATTTGAACATGAAGTTATAAACAATGTAGGCGGGCCCAACAAAAAATTTGGGGTCAAAAAAAAAAAAAAAAATGAAAATTTGCCGAGTGCCAGCTTGGCACTCAGCAAAGACTGTCTTTGCCGAGTGCTGGTCTAGGGGCACTCGGCAAAAAAAAATTTAAAAGAAAATTTTCAAAAACGGTTAAAAAGTCTTTGCCGAGGGCCTAACGGTGATGCCCTCGGCAAAGATTGACGGTAGGGGATGGACATCGTGTCAGACGGTGTTGCCGAGGGCCGGGCCTTTGCCGAGGGTTTAGCCCTCGGTAAATAATTATTGTTGCCGTGTGCTTGTCTTTGCCGAGGGTCAGGCCCTCGGCAAAGACTCTTTGCCGAGTGCCCGAGCATTTTCCCTCGACAAATACTCAGGCCCTCGGTAAAGATGCTCTGTCTGGTAGTGAATACTTCCAGTAGATAGGGCCAATTGATAGAATCAAAGGCCTTGGAGATGTCCAGCTTGATGAAAAGGCCGGGTTATTTTTCTTGTGTAATGTTTGAATGACCTTTTGTGCATAGATGAAGTTATCATGGATGCACCTTTTCCTAATGAAAGCGTTCTGTGCATTTGACACCATGTTGTCCAGCTTTGGTGCAAGTCTGGAGGCAAGAATCTTTGTTATTATTTTGACGACGCTGTTAATCAAGCTTATTGGCCTATAGTCTGCCATGCTGGAAGCTTCTTGTTTCTTGCGCAGCAGGATTATGTTTGCCTCATTCAGTAAGTGCAACTTGGATGTTCTGTGGTTGTAAAAAGCTTGCACTGATGCTTCTATTAAATCGTATTTTATGACGTTCCAACATTTTTTATAAAAGAGACTGATGAAGCCATCCGGCCCGGGTGCTTTCATGGAAGGCATTTCTTTTATGACTAGAGATATTTCCTGCTCTGTTAATGGTGAATCCAGAGAGTCCAAATCAAACTGTTCATATCCCAGTGCTTCCCAATTCAGCGCAAGGCTTCTCGGCTTCGGCGTGCCAATAGACTGACTAAAAAACTGGAATGCGACGTTGTCTTTGTCTGATTGTGACACCGCTATTCTATCACCATCTTGGATAGCGCTTATAAAGTTTTGTAGTTCAGCTGAAGAAATCATTTTGTAGTTCAGTTATATGCTTTCTCTGAAATACTACTTAGTACAGTACAAGTTACTTGTGACATTTCTGAACATAACTGTAGCTCGTGTCAGGCTTGACATGCTGAATGTCAGCATCTGGGTTCATTCACAAGAATTGCAAGTTACATTAGATAGCCAATATCTGTTGATATATATGATAGCCAACATCTGTTGATACATATGATGCCCTGCACTTGTCTTTATAAACTATCTGCTCTTTTTGTAGAGGAGAGAAGGAAGCGGATAGAAGGGTGGAACAAGGTAGGATCTTTGCATATTCAAGGGTTCACATGTTTGAACTAACAAGCTGAAGATACAAAGGAGGATGCTTAGCTATGCTGGTGGATGAGATATCATGTGTTTGATATATTACCGTTCTAGTTGTTCTGAATTTTGTCGGTCTTATGTCCATTTTCGAACCTGTATTGAACCTGGTACATGGGTAAGATTCGGACTAAACATGTTCTCATCATGGTAGCTCATGAGCAAAAAAAGGTTTTGTTTAATGGATGAGATTTTACAATGGAGTTTTACTAGCAGAAGGATACATTGGCCTGTTGTCAGCCTTGTGTCCATCCAATCTTGTGTTCATCCTTTTTGCTGTACGACATGCAATGATTGATGACTTTTCTTCCATTTGTCTGCTTGATTTTCCTTTACCTGAGTTGTGTTGTGTATGATATTTTACAGTGCTCTTGTCACGTATTCAAATTCTCTTCCCTACGTACTTAGCTATGCTGCCTACCGGCTTGTTAGTACAGAACTACAAATTTGAAAACTGATTTGTGATCACTGAGATGGAAACCAAACACCTGTAACGGTAAACAATACCATTACTGTACCCAACCAAACAAAGGCTGCAATAAGTAGTGATCCCACCACCAAAACCCCCGTGAGCTCATTCCGTTTCCAATGACGTTACCTTAGGGCGTCCCCAGCGGGGTCGACGACGTCGCTGGCTGAGCTGGTGGTGAGAGAGAAAGAAAAAAATATTATCTTACCTTTCCAGTCCCACCGGTAGAGCGGTTCCCGTATATCCCGCTATCACATGCATGTCCTCGGTTGCAGCGAAAAGCGAGCTCATCTCTCTTCATTTTTATGTGTCCACGTCGGATGATGTCCAACGTCAGCTAGCGACGTAGCCGACCATTGAGGCCGCCCTTAGGACCAACCAAACGCTATCCTAGAGTCAGGGGCGGAGCTTGGTTCACATCAAGCTGGGCCGTGGCCCCCTCCTGCCCAATACAATTTCCACGTGCTAAACTCCTGCCCAATACAATTTCCACGTGCTAAACTGTAACTTTTTGACTCTTCATAGATGATTATAAGACTCGATTATAAAGAATGGCCATTGCTGCTTGTTTGATCAAGCTCCGACACTGCCTAGAGTACGACCTTGTTTGGCCGCCATGGGGTTTCCATGCACGAACCTGATGCCCCTCCCCGGCAGTGCTGTCCTCGCTGCCAGGCGCACGCCGAGTCTAGCGACCAGCAGCAGCAGCGGTGGAGGACGTGCTCGTGGGGCGAGAGGGAGAGCCGTGATGCTCCCAGCATTGTCGGACAGGTCAAGCCCGTCGTCCTCGGGCTCGGGGGATTCAAGAGCCCGTCGTACTGCTGTGTTGGCAACGGATCACGATCACGTCGCCGGGATTGGGATCGCTGAATTCCTCGAGGGCAACAACTTCCTCATCACTGGCGGAACTGGATTCCTGGCCAAAGGTGTGTGCCATTGTCTACCTTCTCTTCTTTGATATTTAGGAAGGAGTACATACATACTCCTTGGTAGTTGATGTATCACAATCCTAGTTCGCCGTTCTGCATCAGTTCTTATCGAGAAAATTTTGAGGGCGAATCCTGACGTTGGTAAGATATACGTTATGATCAAGGCCAAGGACGCCGAGGAAGCATTCAAGAGGTTGCAAACTGAGGTGAGATGTCCAGGATTTTGATCTAATTATAATATACGTTTTTCTTTTCTTAAATATAGATATATGTCCGTGCGTCGGGGTCATAAATTTTTGCGCATGCCTACAGCGAGGTAGATGGATTGGTGCTTAGACAAACATATTAAGAATTCTATAGCGTTGATGAACACATGTAGCTCCGATGATGCTGCGCCGTCTGGCAGCGACGGCACCTCGCCGAAGCAGATTAATCAATATCAGGAAGCCGTGCATATAAGATAGTTAATTTAAAAGTTGTAGATGAAGGGATCCAAAAAGCTCAATTATTCTTCCGGATATAAAAAATAATAATATCTAAAATCACCCAGCATTTTTCATTAAAAAAAGACATTGTATATTTGACAAAAGCGAAATAAAACATCCATTCCGTCCGCTCCCCCACCCTCGAGTGCTCGCTCGCTCACTCGAATAGTGGTGGCGAGATACGGAAACATATCCGTCCCGTCTCCTGCATCCTGTGTCTTTCACGCTGCTCGCCGCGGCGTCCGCAGCGTCGGCGGCATGGACAGCCGTCGCGGTCGACGTCACGGGCACGCTGTCAGCGCTCCTGGACCTCAACGACGTCACGGAGCTAGCAGGGCGGTTGTCGCTGACGCTGCTCGCCGTGCCGAACGGTAACCTTCCGTGGTCGCCGTCGGCATTCGCAGCCGAGTCGGGCGCCAACCTTATCGATGTTCTCCGCGACCACACGTCCTCCTCGAGTACCTCGCCCCCACTGACCTTCGCCGCCTGCCCGCCTCCGGGAAGCTCGTGAGTCGTGACCATGTTGTTCCAGACCACCAGCCACACCCCGGCAGGTGCGGATCCAAGGGTATTCCCTTGTATTCCTCCTGACCGGCCTCTTGGTGATGTCCAATGCCAAAGGAAATCTTTGCCACTACAAATGTTGTTCAGATCTCCTACTGAAAAGTCATCTCGTCGAGTCTGTAAGATTGCAATAAAGTCAAGAAATTTATATTTAGCCAAGTCCCTAAGACTTCTGCTATTCTAGAATATTCCTTTCATTTAGGTAACTTTTTTTATTTAAAATGGATGTTGATATTTTATTTTCTTTCTCTTTTAAGAGCTTTTCTTATTGGACACCTTATGCCATTCACCACCAATGTGATCTGCATCGTCGTCCAGATTCTCTTCAATGATGCCACTACATAAGTGACCTAGAGTTAAAAATACTCTATCGCATTGTCCTCATCCTCACCAGATTCTTCAAACATTTTAGTTGTGACCTGTTGCTCTTGATTTCTAGCAAGTAGCCTATCTAACTCTCCAAATTTAATATCCGACACGCCCTTGAAAAAAAATCATTTGAATTAAAGCCCATAGAGATACCCAAACTCTGAACATTCGAAGTTACACAAGAATTAGGAACTGATAAAATAGAATTACCAAAAGACATGCCATCGTTTTAGCAGGTTCTTCCAAATTTCTGATGGTGACTACCCTTTTCGCTTCGCTGAAAAGACAAACTGAAAAACACTGTTCACTGATTTGTTGTGAGAGAAAAACACTGTTCCTTCACTGAAAAAATACGGCTTATAAGACAAGCGCGCTCGGCCCTCAGCAAAGAATCTTCATCCTTGGTTGCGACGTACATGGATCGGTGCTTAGACACACACACGGAGCTCCGATGATGCTGCGCCCTCTGGCAGCGACGGCACCTCGCCGAAGCAGATTAATTAATATCCGGAAGCCGTGCATATAAAATAATAATATCTAAAATCTCAAATATAAGACAGTTAATTTAAAAGTTATAGACGAAGGATCAAAAAGCTCAAATATTCTTCCGGAAATAAAATAATAATAATAATATTTAAAATCAACCAGCATTTTTCATTAGAAAAAAGGCGTTGTATATTGACAAAAACGAACTAAAATATCCATTCGTTCCGCTCACCCACCCTCGAGTGCTCTCGCTCGCCCGAATAGTTGGGCACAATAATATCCTCAAGATCGGTGCTTAGACAAACATATTAACAATTCGTACATGGATTGGTGCTTAGACAAACACACGGAGCTCCGATGATGCTGCGCCGTCTGGCAGCGACGGCACCTCGCCGAAGCAGATTAATCAATATCCGGAAGCCGTGCATATATATTATATCTATAAAATAATAATATCTGAAATCTCAAATATAAGATAGTCAATTTAAAAGTTGTAGAGGAAGGGATCCAAAAAGCTCAAATATTATTCCGGATATAAAATAATAATATCTAAAATCACCCAGCATTTTTCATTAGAAAACGACGTTGTATATTGACAAAAGCGAAATAAAATATCCATTCCTTCCCGCTCACCCACCCTCGAGTGCTCTCGCTCACTCAATAGTGGTGGCGAGATACGGAGACAGACCCCTCCCGCCTCCTGCATCCTATCCTCGCGGTAGCTTTCACGCTACTCGCCGCGGCGTCCGCAGCGTCGCTGGCACCGACAACCGTTGCGGTCAACGTCACTAGACTAGTACACAAACAAACAGACGGTCAAAAATGATCTTTAGTCGCTTAGCGAAAGTGATACTATGGCATTGACGGTAAAAATAAGTTATTTTCCGAGACGGTTTTAAAACCGTACCTACAAATTGACTTCAGGGACGATTTTCTTCAGACAACCTTCCTTAAAAATTAATTTTTAGAGTCGATTGACTTAAGCCAATTGTGTTTAAAAATAATTTTTGGATTTTTTAGAAAATCATTTAGGAGTTGTAAAAATATGAAAAAAAATTAATGTAGCCGAAAGCCTGAAGGACCAAGCACCACTCGCTCTGGATTTAATTTTCACTATTTCTAACAGAATGCAGCCGCTAGGATTCAAACAAGCGACCTTTCGCCTCATGCGTATAGCCATCTACCACCACACCACACAATCACTTGATTGCTTATATGATGTTATCTATTTATACTCATATATACGAATCTTGTAATTCATATTTTGACTTGTAAACAATCTTAAATGAGAAAATTTTCAACTACAAGTTTTAGATTTCGTCGAGCACTATAACTTTGATATAGGACATGTCTCCATCCAAGGTCATTTGAAAAATTCAAACAAATCTGAGAACTTAATTTATATATTTGGAATCCTAAATGATCTTAACCAATCAACTTCAAAGTTTTAGATCTCATCAATATCTAAAATTTTAAAATAAATTATGTCTTCATCGGACTTCATTCGAAAAAAGATATGAATTTATTTGTGCTATAACTATTTTTAAGGACAATTGACTTAGTCAACCGCCCTTGAAAATGGATTTTTAGGGATGGTCGACTTAACAAAACCGGCCCTAGAAATCACTCATTTTTAAAGACGGTTGACATAAGCAACAGACCTTGAAAATCTTATTTTCAGGGGGGGTTCTTTTAAGCCGACCATCCCTGAAAATAGGTATATTTTTAGTGATGGTTTATTTAATAGAACTGCCCCTGAAAATTGATTTCCAACCACGGTTCGTTAGCTACAGTGCTCCCCGCCAAGGGTATGAGCGGTTTCCTAAGTCGCCCGTCTCTATTACAAATGGAAGCCATCTGTAAAAAATGATTAATACTATTGCACGCTGTCAGCGTTCCTGGAACTCAACGACGACTTCACACGACTGCTAGTGTCCAGCCCTGTGCGAACGGAGCTCGCTTCGGGCATTGCGGTTGAGTTCAAGGCAAGCGGGTGAGCGGAGCACATGGAATTTATCAGGGTGAGCGGAGCTAGGTGATTGGGTTGGCCATGAGCGAAGTGGCGTTGGGGTATGCCTGTGTGGACAACGGAACGCGGGGTTGGGTGCAAGCAGCGTGACGCTGACAATCGCCCCATTCGCTTGGCTTATAAGCCATACTTTTTTAGCTAACGAACGATATTTTTCTCTCACAATAAATCAGCCAACAGTACTTTCAGCCATGATTTATCAGCCAAGTGGCCAAGCGAATAGGGCAAATAGCGCTGCATAGAAGTGGCGCAGGCCTTGAGGACCAGATGCAGACCACGTAGCACGACGCCGACTCTGCAGACCAGGCGTAGAGGAGCGGGGCAATTATACCATGATAACTGTCCTTACTTTTTAAGTAGTAATAGATATAAGATAGAAGATAAAAGAGATAGATAGGCACAGGCTGCAAATTGAGATTGGGTTGTCCCTCGTGTAATAAATGTACTCTTTTGGTTCATTACTATGCTAGTATACTGTGGTACTGCTGACCTAAACCAAGTGGTAATGCTTAATGGAAATGGTTAGACTCTTCATCTTGTTTTTGGTCTGATCGCTAGTCGGGAAAAGATTTCTAGAGGCCGTTAAAATGGGTTTTTAGGGGCAGTTTGAAAAACCGCTACAATGCCACCGATTGTAAAGATAAAGTGTTTGTAGCTTCGGGCATTTAACCATCCTTGGAAAAGAATTTCTTGGGACGGTTCTGTTAAGATATCTACCCCTGAAAATGGTATTTTCAGGGACAGTTGCAGTAGGAGAACCGTCTCTAAAAATGCATTTTCAGGGGTGGTTCAAATACGAGAACCACTTCTAAAAATGTATTTTCAGGAGAGGTTGCAGTAAGCACACCGCCCTGTGTAGGGTCGAGATGGTGGACTAGAGAGGAGTGAATAGTCCTTTCTAAAAAAATAATAGCGCCGGCTAACCGAGATAAATGCGAAATTAAAACTAACGGTCTAACCAAGACTACACCTCTCTATCTAAGTTCTCAAACACCTTGAAAAGATCATAATTAGGCAACAAAGGTGCCGGGCTAGTTAGAGCTCACCTAATCAATTATAGTAGCAAGGTCATACAAACCTATGCAACTAGTACTTTAGACAACCAGGGAAGCTCCTACACAAGCTAGTAAGCAAAAGTACAAAACTCCTAAGCTCACTAGCAATGCTCACTAACAAGGCTAAACAAGCCAAATTAGAGAGCTCAAATCACTTAGCTACACAAACTAAGCAAAGTGACTAACAAGGCTACTCAAGCCAATTAGTCACACAAGGGAGCTAGTTCTATGCTACACAAACAAGAAGGTAACTAGCAAGCTACACAAGCTAACTAAATACAAGAGCAACTACACAAGCATAATATATATGAAAGTAAATATAAGCTTGTGTATGGGGATCGTTAACCAACGGGAAGATGATGACACGGTGATTTTTATCCTGAGGTTCACTTGGTTGCCACCAAGCTAGTCCCCATTGTGTCAACCGTTTACTTAGTGGTTCGACGACTAATAGGCGTTCATAAGCCTAGCCCACACGTTGGGCGCTGCAAGCACCTACCCACAAGTGAGGGTAACTCAATGGCATGCTCAACTAGTGTTGCTCTTCGCGGCTTCCACGGGGTGAGCATGGTACCCATCACAAATCCTTCTTTGGAGCATCGCACAATCTTCTTGCATGCTTCACGACAGAGAACTCACCACCAAGCCATCTAGGAGGTGACAACCTCCAAGAGTAACAAGCATCACCGGCTTGCAACTCGATCACCTAGTGCCACTCTTGCAATCTCTCAATGCAATACACTAGAATAACTCACTAGCTATCGATTTGCAATCTAGCAAGCACAAGTGAGTTAGAGGGCTCCTAAGCACACCTACACAGGCCACCAAGGCGTGAGGGTGCTCAGCAACCAGCCCAAGGCTGGTTAGGGTCACTACTAATAGCCCCAAGGGCTAAAAGAGGCGTTGCCCAAAGTCTATCTACGCAGGGTGCGAACCGGACCCTCAGACAGCGATCGGACCCTCCCTATTCACAGGGTCTGGTCCACCAGATCATGCCACGTGTCCTCAGGATTCGAAGCCAGCGGCTACTTCACCCGTGCGTGAAACCTTCGGACCGGATGCGCCTCACCAGCGACCGTTCGTGCGACACCAAATCTGGTCAGCATGTGCCCACACTACACCACTTCGGACCGGACTCACCTAGCCAGTGTCCGAACTCTCAACGCACATGGATCCAAAGCTATCCAGAGAGCTCCCAAGAGCGCCAAAACTGACCGAACCGGGTCGGATCCTAGCGACCGGACACAGCCAGGGTCCAATCCGCTCCACACTTGTTGGCATTTCTAAACGCAATTACCAAGTATAGAGATAGAATCCATCCCCAGCAACGGCGCTATAAATGCTTGTTGGCATTTCTTAACGTCGTTACTAAGATTTGTGTTTCCTAGCAACGCCACCAAGAAATACCCTTACAATAGTTTTTAACGTTTACAGAAATGATCCGCAAGCGTATGGAATTATCGTTGTAGCATTTCACCCGGAAGTATTCACAGTATCGTTCATTTATATTTTCCCAAGGGAAGGCATTGTGTAAAAGTTTCTAATAGGGACATGGGCAAGATAACATGACTGTATAATAGACCAATGTTCACAACAGGGGTAAGCCAAGATAAATATTGGATTGTGTGACACGCACTCAAGCCAATCTCAAGGATAAAGATAAAAGAAAGAATAAAAGAATATACCTAAACTAGAGCATTCTTATCCTAAGTAGTTATGCTAAGATGAGTAGATGATCATACAATACATGGTTAGAACTAAACCCTAAGCATTAGATGGACAAGAAGACCTCCGAGTACTGGTCTGTCAGCAACCTCATGAGGCAATTTAGACTCCTACACCATACCCGAATGTGGAGGATTACGAAGGACGGACAGGGCTGTCACCACCTGCCACCTACCCCTCAACCGTGGAGCACAAAATGTATCTGCCTGTTCCCGTGCACCCGAGCACCACGCTCGTGTACAAAGAAACTACCCAAATCCCACTAGGACTCCAACCCTACGGATCGACAAGCATAGGATTTGGGCACACCTGAAGGCACAACGAACTGCCACCTCAACTCATATCTTAGTCTAAACATATATGTTGCATGAAAGATTATGCATAAGGCTTTATATACTAAACTAATAACATAAGAACTTTGCTCTAGTTCTATATCATAAGTACTTTAATAAAATAAGAGCAAGGTCATATTGGAACCAAATTTATTTCTCATACCAAGATTCTCCAAGAAGTCCATGCTCTTCAAGTAATTCTTGCCTAGCTCCTAATACTTTTCAAAAGTAAAAAGAATACAAGTGGGAGGAGAGAGGCTTCTTGAGTGAGGTGTGTGTTGAGAGAGGGGCCTCCCCCATCTATTTATAGGAGCTTGTGGTCGGTTTGGAGGAATATTCTTTGGGGATTCACATGCAACCGTCATGGAGGAGCCACCAGGAGATACCACATGGAAGGAGGAGGCAGTTGGTGCAGGTAGGGGTGCGGCCGCACCTAGGTGTGGCCTCCCTGCTATAACAGAACTGCCCAATTTATACAAGATCAAGTACGGTTGTCCCCGCTAATACGTTGACACATACATACTTTCACTCATATAAACCCGGTAGTCCGTCGAGTGTCCCGAAAGACCTCAGTAAATCAACATCACAACCAAGATCGCGTGATTAAGCAAATACACATCACATACACAGGGTTGCAGCGGAAATAATATTACAAATGGGTTCACAATTAAAAGTACAAGTTTGGGTTTGAAAATCGATTAGTGAAAACAACATAGCTTTCAAAAGATTACATTAATATATGTTCCAAATACATTGCTAGCATAAGTGACATCATCCGACAAAAGCATATAGATGAGAAGTAACTATAGAATCACCGAGCCCATCGGCGGTTAGCCACCATCTTCAACAGGCCGAGAACTTCACCTGCAACATGGTGGGATAAACCCTGAGTACTCGAATGTACTCAGCCAGACTTACCCATCGGAAACCAAAACAAATGACACCAAGGGTCATGCAAGGCTTATGAGGTGGGCTAGCTTGACACAGTTGCATAAAAGAGCTTATGAATATAGTGACCAATTTAAACTTAGCATCAAGTTTATCATCATTTACCTGTCCCCTAGATTAGCACCTGTACTATAGCACTCACTTATTAGGAGCAAACAATATTAACCATAGCAGGTATAATCAGGCTGTCATCATCATATCATCATTTCTGAACCATTATGTTATTTAGTGTATCTACTTTGGAGATAAGCCCATCAAGTTCTCACTAACTGGGAGAGACGGCGACTCGAATCGAATTACAACTCAGCTGAGGGAGTATTCCTAACTCTCACCCTGGCATACTTTGCAAGGGTAGCCGTGGGTCACCTTTGGGACAACTCAGGAACCAAATTCGCGGGTTCGATCAGCGCCAGCACTCTTAGGGATTACCCTTCTGCCAGGACGATCAGGACTTTTAAATCACCTGCCCTTGGACTCATGCCTACGGCTCCCTTCCGAGGCGCACTTTATACTTATCGACTCTCGGCCTGAGGTGAGCTACTCGGCTTCGTGGTCGGTCTTCGGACACGGCCAACTAAGAGAGAGGCATGCGTTCAACATGAACAGGAAAGGCTCCAAGATTCAGTCCTTAAGCGACACATATGGAGTAACTACAAACCGGCAAGCCTCCGCCCGGTCTTCATTTCAAATTAAGACAGGTTCTTTTCCATGATAGCAAATATAGCCAACCGTGCCATATGTATATCCCTATATCTCGCAGGTGATAGGAAATCACCTGACTTCTACCACGTTTAAGCAGGGCTAAGCACTACACGAGCTTGAGCTACATAGGATTCAGGGTATCAATATCTGGACAAGGATTGGATAACCAATGCAGCAAGTGTTTGCATCCAACACCTAAACTTAATGCAACAATATATATATGTAACAATAATACTTTAACTGCATTTCAGAAATTAGGAGGCTTAATATGCTCTGGGGCTTGCTTGGGATCCGACACAAGTCAGTTCAGTTAGCTTGCACCGTCATGGTGACATCTCCGGTCCTAGCACTTGCTTAGTCCTTCCATCTTCGGGATATATCCACCAAACCAAATCTTCGGGTTTGGCTCCAACATCGCATCCTTCACGTGGTGCATCTAGCGTACCTAGATGAGATGCAATATACAAGTGCATAAATATGAAGAATAGTACCATGAGATGCATCACAAGATAGCAAGCAAGACAAACATAGTTTACACTAACACACTTAAGTACTTTGCGATGCTTAACTTAAACATCACACAATCTATCATGCTAAGATGGCAAAGAAGGCGACAACACCAAGCAGGACACAAGTTTCCCAAGATCTCAAGTGCTCTAACTCAGTCACCATTCAAGGCATAAGTCACACTTAACAATATACAAGCAAACACTATAATTGGAATCTGCCAATTTCTGGACATGCAAACAGCAGCTACAAGATTTAGCTATAACTGGAGTTACACAAATCCAAATGACTTGCAAGAAGACATTTTGGAAAGCTTATGGAATTTTATACAATTCATATTTAATCATCTTAGCATTATTCTCAAGTTAACTAAGTCAAATATACACATTTATAGAAACTGGTCCACAATTGATAGAGAGCAGCCATTTCTGAAACTCAAATTTAAACAGGCATAACTCACAAACCATAATGCCAAATACCACCAAATTTTAACAGAAGCTAGATACATGAATTATCTACAACTTTGTTATTATCACCAAAAGCTCATTCAAATCCTAACTAGATCAAACACTAGCATCTTTCAGATCTGCTCAGAATACAATCAAAACCTGACAGAAGACTTAAAAGTCATGTAACTCCTACACTATCAGGCCTATGACCTTACCATTTGAACACAAGCAAGATCATGAAATTTGATACAACTTTTGTATTCACTACAACCATAGCAAACATCATTTACACCACTAAAATAATTGCACAAGCAAAACTGCAAATGCAACCCAACAACAGTGGTACAGAAAACTGATAGGAACTTTAGAGTAGCATAACTAGAGTTCTAGACCTCCAACAAACATGAACCATAACTTTTTGAAAATCTTAGGAAGCTACCTACAACTTTCTTATTATCATATTAAGATGATTCTACAGTTAGAAGGGTCAATTAATCCAATAATTGCATCTCTGTCCAAAACATAGACAGAAACTGATATTCCACTTTAAACAGCTATAAATAGAGTTATACATGTCCAATAAATGTGGTTCTAGACTTTTTAGAAATCTTATCAAATTCTAAACAACTTTGTTGTAAACACCTAAAGCTAATTCTACTACTAAGAAGGCCGCACAGTAAGAACAAGGAAACCCTCTCTGGGTTTGGGCAGAAATAGCCACAGAGATTTAAGCAAGTATAACTCAAGATCTACTTAACCAAAAATCATTATATTTAGCTTTTTGAAAATCTTAATAAAATTACTACAACTCATGTATTATCATAAAGTCATGATTCATAACTTAACTAAGCCAATTAATTTAATCTTGCAGACCTATTCAGAATAGGGGTAAGGCAATACAGGTAATTTGTTATTTTTATAGATCTTAAACTATCAGGCCTAAAATACTGAAATTTTTACCAGACATCACTAATCACATCAGTAACACTCCATAAAAATTTCACATTTATTTGAATAAAATAACTGCAGTTATCAAAAAGACAAGACATGACTAGTATTAAGAACCTAACTGCCTAAATCTATTTTTACAGCTAAACCTTTAAACTAAAACATGTAATATTATAGATCTAGTGCACAGATAATTTCACAAGGATTCCAAAAAGTCTTCATTTACTATTTTACGATTTTTCAACAAATTACTACGAATTTTCAAAGTGGAGCATTCAAATCTGTAAAAACCAGAGAAAAGGAATTGAAATCTTGCATCGGGGTCCCTACGGAAAATATAAATCAAACGTCAGCGAAGAGGTCCTCCTGAGCACTATCCACATGTGTCACAACTTCGCAGAAAGAACCTTCCCTTTTCTCGAATTCGAGCGTGAAGTCCTTCCACCTTCCTCAGGGCTGCAGAGCAGGGAAGACGGTGGGGAGGGCCAGCCGGTGGTCCGACGGCGACGAGGAGTGGCAGCGCAGCACGCGTGGGCCCATGCGCATTGGTGCATGGCTTCGTCAGGGTCCGCGGTGGCCTACAGTGGCCCGGCCATGTACGGCCGTCGACATGCAGCGGCGGCGGCGAACTATGAAGTGGGCGCGAGCTCTGGGACTTGTCCGGCTGGCTGCGAAGGAGGGCCGTGGCCGCGCCGGAGCCCCGAGCTTAGCCAACCGCATGCAGCAGCGGTCCAGCTGCAGCCTATGGAAGCAGTAGCAGGAGCTGGCCGATGGCATCAATGGCGGCCGTGCCCTGGAGCTCGCGTGCGACGCCAGAGAGCGAGGAAGGGAGAGTGGAGAGGCGAGTGGGTGATAGAGGAGCTCGAGCACTCGGTTTATGGAGCGGGGGTGCGACAGGGCGACAGAACACGCGGCAGCGGTGCACGACAATGGCATGGCGCGAGCTCTGCATGGCTGCCACGCGCTCCCCCTTTGGGGCATTCCACCGAGCGGCTGGCAAGTGTTGGAGCGGGCCGGTTGGACCACGTTATTGGGCTTGTTCTGGTCTGAACTAAGTCATGGGCCCTTAAGCAAGTTTGTTGTCCACATGATGACCTACAAATTTCATTAACGGACCACAGCCATTTGAGCAATGGATTAGCAGTTAATTAGGCTCCAAAGTGATAGTGTCAGTGTGTTGATAACAGTCACGGGAGCTCGCCTTCGGAGGTCAAAACTCGGTCAAACTCAGTGCAACTTTTTGTATACTCTTCTCCATAATATAACCTTCAACTTTTATTTTTGGACCAACTCAAGTTGCTTACTGAATTTCGGAGAACGCGAGACGCCAATGGCGACGACGATGAATTCTAGACTTAGAAAAATTCTAAGTCTGAAAACAGCCGCTGATTCAATTTTCGAGCCTCTGTTTGACTTAGTTCCAAGTTGAGCTGGCTCTTGTTCCAAAAACAAAGTTTGTTCTACTCTACTCAATCTTCAACTTTTATTTAAGGTGCAACTCCAGGCAAGCACTGTAAGTGGTTGGTCAATATAGGTCAAAGTATCGTCACTATAAAGCTTAAATTAGAGTTATTGACCGATTGAGGCATTTTCTTGACTTCTGCTCAACATGAACCTTTTATAACTTTTGTTGTAGAGTTCATCTAGAGTTATTTGGGCAAGGTTGCAAGGTTTAATTGATGACCTACATTTCCATTCACTTAATAGTGCAATTCACGCACTTAGTAAAATCATTCCAATAAGGATATAACTTATCATTTCATGTGACTTTTTGATTCCAAACTTCATAAAACTTTTCCAGTGATCAATATAGATGGATATTGATGTGAGACACATGAAGATATTCCAATAGCACCATCCAAGCATATATCTTTTAAAAGGGCCTATATGTAAAGCAAGGGTGCAATATCCGAGCTTAGGTTGGGGCTTATTTCCATAGGTTTGACCTTGACATCTCCAACACCACTTAACATGTCATGGTTGATCTTAAACCCGTTTCTTAACTAGTGACAAACACCTGGGGTGTTACACCTGCGACCGCCTTCCGCATGGCGGTTGCATGTTGGGCCTAGTCTGCTTCCACGTGGGTTGGAGGCCCAATATGTTCCAGTAGGTGGGCTCTTCCTTGTTTGCTTGCTCAGGATCTACTTTGCGCCTTCTCTGGTTGCACACTTTGATCACATTTTCTACATATTTCAGATATATGTCCTACAAAAACACTAATTCTCCAATACATGTGCAAATGTATCAATATAAAAAACATATGTGTGTAAGTTATGCTAGTTCTCCTCATTTTGTATCTTATTTGGTGGTCGAATTTGGTCGATAAGGACCACCAACAACGCTCACCTGCCTGCACACCATGCGTCGGCCATCGAACGACTGGACTCGCCAATACTCCTAGCGTAGCATCCGAACCCTGCTCCACCCAGAGTCCGGTCGAGTCCGCACCACAACACCCGTGCAACCGGACTCATGCACTTGGGTCCTGTTGCTCCCAGACGCCGAGTCCAGTCTGGACTGCTGAACGCTCCTCACCTAGGGTCCCGCCAAAGCAGGGTCTGGCCCCTTTGAGCGCCGGAGTCCGGTCACCCTGTCTCAACTCCTTTTCTTCTTCAAGTTGATCCAATTCAACTACAATTTCTCCTTTGCAAATGTGCCAACACCACCAAGTGTATGCCATCATATGCAAGTGTGCTAGCATTTTTACAAATATTTTTCAAAGGATTAACACTCTTTTCACCACGCCACTCGATCCTAGCAATGATGCAAAGTTAGATCACTCGAGTGGCACTAGATGATCGATATGCAAACAAGTTTTCCCCTCTTGATAGTACGGCCATCTATCCTAAACCCGGTCATAAACTTCTCTACGCACCTATGACCGGTAAAATGAAATGCCCTATAGATTATACCTTTGCCTTGCGCATTCCATTCCATCTTCTCCGTTGTTGATGCAACACATGCACCAACCATATCACAAATGATATGATCCACTTCAATCATCACGTGACCTTATTCGTTCACCGATCTTGACTTCACTTGCTTTTCACCGTTGCCTTTGTCTGTTGGTGTCAAGTCTTGCTCAAGCTTCACCACCACGCGGTACATCGCTCCAAAGCAAACAATTATTTAAACACATTAGTCCACCTAGGTTGTCACTTAATTATTAAAACCAAACAAGGACCTTTCACCCTGTAAATAAATTTTCAGTGGTGATTGCTGCACTACAACCGTCATTGAAAATGTTTTTTTTCAAGGATGGCTGTGGCAATGCAACTGCCTCTGAAAATGTATTTACAAGTGCGGTTCACCGAACCGCCTCTAAAACCAGTTTCAAACTTTTGGAATTTGAAATTTCCCGCCATATTTTAAAGCGCGTTTTCCCACCAAATTTTAGAGCCGAATGCAATTGATTCAAATTAACTTCATATATACACTACTACACTTGGACCTTTCATAGCCGAGTTGTAACCCCCATCGCAGTCCAATTTTAGCCTCGATAGTAAGCTATCTACAGTGATAGTCATAGCCATCACCGTCGTCATCTAAGAGCGACTATGGGGTAGACTACACTGCCATATTGACTTATCATCATTCCGTGATAAGGTCCTTACTTCCGTCTTATTGGAGCACGACCCATCTATGGGTATACACTAACACTGTCGCATTGGCAAACGATCCTCCTGTGTGGAGGCTATCATCACCGTCGTGTGGGCACATCAACCACCTGTGTAGTGGTCACCAGCACCGCCACCTTGTACTTCGACCCGACTGTCTATGGTGCAGCTTCGCTGTCGCTTCGACGACCGAGACGTCTGTGTAGAGGTTAACACCACCATTGCTTCATAAAAACACAGTACAGAGATAGATTATAAATTTATAATAGCAAGTGAGCAACAAACACATCAGATGCATACTTAAAATGAAGTAAACAAAGTACTTATAAATTTAACAATGGAGAATATAATCCATCCATTGATTGATCCACAATTCGACAAATCGAACTAAAGTTTGTCCAGCCAGCCCACCACGACCATGACCATGAGTCCATGATAGTCATACTCATATAGTTTACAGCATCATCCATCGAAGGATTCCATTCATCCGTACAGAATTCAAGAACAAAGAAAAATAAATGAGCAACAGCTAGTGTGCTAGACTGATCAGGTCTGTAGCAAATATATATATAGTTTTGCTGTAATGCTGTTACAGCAGCAGCATGCCAATTGACACCAAAAGCAAGTCAGAAGCAGCCATGGGGGCACAGCCAACAGGTCCTTAGTTCTCTTCTCCCTTGTAGCCTGTTGCCTGTATGTGAACAACACATCAAGTGAGAACAAATATGATTTCCACCACACTGCTGGATATTCTAAAATAGACTTACTAGTTGCTTTCCACCACACTGCTGGGAAGCTCCACACTCTCAATGTCACCATCATCACCATCTTCTCCCTGTAAAAACAGTAAAATAATTAAGCATTACATATTTACATACACAAACTTTTAGGGAAAAAATGGAGTTGAAAAATAGACTAAGCATCACATACCAGAAGATCAGGAGGACTTTTAGAACCTCGTATCCAACTAGATGCACAAACTAGTGCTTGAACTGTCGCTAGCTTCAAAGAACCCCTATAGTCATCAAGAATTCTACCTCCACAACTAAAAGTGGACTCAAATGATATGCTTCTAGCTGGGACAGCTAAGAACCTCTTTGCCATACTAGACACAACAGGAAATCTAAGAGCATTCACTTTCCAATAGTGGAGTAAGTTGAAATTCATATCATGTAAATGATGGTTTGCTTCATCTAGGTAGATAAGTAACTCAGATTTTGAACTTTCTAAAGCACTCTAGAAAGGACTGAAATTCACTTGAAACAAGACAAGCCACTGAGCTAGTTGTTTCCTTAGATGATGAGGCTGATTGAGTGGTTGAGCTGCCATTGCCACCCATTTTCCGGCGTTGCTCCAACACATGCTTCTTGTACAGCTCTTCTAACTCTTTGTTTATATCAGCAAGCTCTTGTTCACACCTTGAGGAGTCATAAAGCTGACTAAAATAGAACTCAATATATCTCATTTTGAACCTAGGGTCAAGGATTGTAACAATAACCATGACATTGTTCTTCACTTCCCAATATTTATGAAATTTGTCTAACATTGCAGCACCCATTTTCAAATTTGTAGCATTATCAAGGGTGAGTGTCGAGATTGATTAATGGATCATGTAGTTAGAGTGGTAATAGAAAGAGATAAAAATAGAGTTTTTTTCTGTCACCTTGTTGTTCCATCGATTAGACCTGAGCATTTTGCGGGTCGGACCAGGTTCGGGCCGGGCTAAAATAAAGCCCTGTTATTTCGGGCCGAAAAGTCCCACCCATGACTGTCCCACTGGGTAGGCCGCCCACGTATTTTATATAGTGTAAAATAGCAAAAACAGTATTTTGGGCCAGGCTCGGGTTAGTTTTTTTCTAGGCAGCGGATTTATGCCAAGGCCCTGTCCAGTAAGGTTTGTAGGTGTGCTAAAACCCATCGAGCTGGGGTCTGTCTGGGTTCAATTTGCTCAGGTCTACCGTCGATTCCATTCCACCGTAGATTAGTTTGTTTCTTTTTTTTTCCGTTGTCCGTCCGTTTTGTTGTGCAGATCTTTTTGCCCACCTGTGGAGTCCATTTATTTACCGTGTTCGTGTTCTGCCGCACGTCAGTTTTTTTTTTTTTTCCGATCACCTTGAGTTGATCCGCCGGCCACCAACTTGGAAAGCGGGGCAGGGCCGCGGGGCGATCTCACGCGCGCAGAGCCACAGACGATACCCTTAGCTTGTTCCGTCGATTCCGTTCCACCGTAGATCAGTTTTTTTTCTTTTTCTTTTCCATGGTCCGTCCATTCTGTCGTGCCGATCTTTTTGCCCAGAGTCTATTTATTTAGGACATGTATTGCTACATGTCAGATGTCTCGCACGTCGTCTCATGCGGTGCCACGTAGGATTTTTGCTGATGTGAAGGAAAGAGAGAAGGGAGAGAGAGAAAGAGATCAGTGTTTCACGGAACAACCATCTCATGAGCTAAAATTTAGAATTATGAGACAACTATTCTACCTTTGTATGACTTGTTGCTGCCATACAACTCACAACTTTACTTTTATTCTAAACATGAATTAAGAAGTTATGAATTACTATGAGACAACTTAAAAAATAATTATTATATATGTCTATTAAGTCGTCTTAAAATTACGTGATACTCCATAAAATCACATACATGAGACAAAGCCAATGTAATTGCCCTTACCGTGTCCGTGTTCTGCCGCACGTCAGTTTATTATTTTTATTTTTTCGGTCACCTTGAGTTGATCTGCTGGCCACCAACAGGAAAGCAGGGCAGGGCGGGGCGATCTCACGCTCGCAGACGATACCGTTAACTATTTTTTAACGTAGATAGAAGAAGAGAAGAGATAGATAGATAGATAGATGTAGAGAAGAAGCGGTTTACCTAAAATCCGGTTTGTTTGGTTTTTTTAGTTGGAACAATGTTTTTCTTTTACAACAATTTAGTTAAAACAGTATTTTTCAGCCAGTTTTAACTAAAATTCTACGAGCCGAACGAGGCCTAAGAAGTCACTAACAGGACAAACGTACTGATCGCAAGTGATTATACACTAGAAATACCTCTCTGACTTAAAAACGGTCAGTGATATATACTCTCATCGGTCTAAAATAAGCGCTCATCTCTCATTTTAAAGAGTCAACGCAGGCTAAATTTGATGAAATCTATATAAAAATTTATCAATAGTTATGATATCAAATAAACTTCGTTAGATTAACCACATCATATATTTTCATAGTGAACCAATTTAGAATTGCAAATAATATTATTATTTTTTATAAGGTGTAGCACCCGGGTTTTAAG
The DNA here is from genome assembly GCA_904845875.1 of Miscanthus lutarioriparius. Lineage (NCBI taxonomy): Eukaryota > Viridiplantae > Streptophyta > Magnoliopsida > Poales > Poaceae > Miscanthus > Miscanthus lutarioriparius. The sequence continues at coordinate 55,768,097 of CAJGYO010000007.1, read as the reverse complement.
AACAAAACTAGATACACATTATATGTGAGTCCAGAAAGTCAAATCTCACATATAGCTACAAATAAGGGTAATATCAATAGACAATACTTAAATACATAACGTATTAGTGTACAGAATGTAACCTTAGAGTATAGACAGCGGAAAGACAACTCCGATCTTCAGGTAAAGACTCCAAATCTATAGGGACAACTGACTGGTTGATCACAAGCCTAATTTCTCTAAACTCTAGCAATCTGGTACCCATCCGAAATTTTTATCCAAATATGTGAAAAATAAAGCAAGCGTAAGTACATGTCGTACTCAACAAATATAACATGGGGTTCATGAGGCTCAAAAGGCTGACACTGGTTTACTGCGATTAGCTTTTAATGAGTCATCTTTTAGCAATTCAGTAGCAACAAGTTTATCACAAGTCCATAAACAAATGATCAGGTAAACATAAATAATGAATAGCACAAACAATTAACCATTAGTGAGCATCTTCATCATCCATATCATTAGTGTTCATCATCTATTCCGTAAGGGTTCCAAGGCTGTTCGTGACCGTGAGCACGGCTGATATACCAGTTTTACACTCTATAGAGGTTGTACACTTTCATTGTAAGTCGTGATTTACCCTTTCGCCCGAGGCGATCAGCCTCTTGACCCACTACCAAGGAAGGTCAGCAGGGTCCACTATGAAGCCTTCAATGGTTCGTCTAACAAGTTAGGGCCATTAGATTTACTCGGCAAACAGATATAGGAACCCTCCTGTCGAATGGCACAATTCCATCACGGCTATACACATAAGAGTAGTGGTTGTTCTATACCCGATTCGGCAAGCCATTCTTACGCTAATAAAGGTAACCTCTAACAAGCTAGAAAATGTCCTCTTACTGAGCTAAAACCAGAGCCATATAGCCCTCATAGCTGTACTGTAAGTTCCGGATGATCACTTACAGATAAGTCCTTAGGGAGAGGAATCTAGAGCACCATAAAAATAGCCCAATACTCTAGCCCTCTTGTTCCATGTTGCTAAAAAACATCTTTTAGTGTTTATTGCATATACCATTATTCAAGTTACAAGATCATGGTTGTAGTTGAGCACTAGCATCATACTATCCAATGCAATACCCCATAGGTATCAAGGTACAAGGTACTAGGAAATCCTTAGTGATAATCAAGGTAGACACATGCAGTATGAATTAAATGATTAAAGTGTATAGGACAACAAGAAAGATCCCATGCTATACTTGCCTTAAAACACCGATCTTTCGGTAAGCTTTAATCTTCAACGTTCTTCTTCTTCTTGGTCACCACGTATATCTCACGGACGGGATGTAATCATAAAGAACCACACAAGTGTAACACCTCTGGTGTTTTGACCTAGCATTAAAATTTGACATGTCATCATATGCATTGCAAAGCATTCATAAAGTAGAAAAATTTGAATGCATTCACTAAATAAGCTTTATTTCATAAGTTGTTATTTTATGTGATGCAATGTGATTCAAAACTCTGAATAAAAATCATGACCACAAGGGTCAAAATTCATATGATCATGTGAGACCATATGTTAATTGACTCAAATAACCATAATGGGCCATGTTACTGGTCAAAAATCAAGGTTAAGTCAAAAGGAAAACAAATCAAATTTGAATTCAACTTCAAATTATAAAAGTCCTTTTTGCCCCTTTTGTATATTTCAAAATCCATTTGGAATTTGGGGTTGTGACAAAAAGCAAAGGTGAAGCTTATTTTATAAGGATCAACTTTGGTATTCAAAGTTTTTAAAGTTTACATATAAAATTTGGAGTAATTTTGAAATGATTCAAATACTCAAATGCGCCCCCAAATTCAAATTTCAAAATGGAGGCAGAATTTGAAAATATTCCTTGAAGCAAAGTTGTAGAGTTCGAAAAGTTGAGCAACTTTTATTTTTGGAGATTTTCAACTTCTTTAGAAAATTTGAGAGTAATTTGCAAAAGTAACTCAGTGGCAGTTCTGTAAATATTTCAAAAATCAAAATCGACATCGCCTGTTTGCCACCGGTGACACGCAGCTGTTCGCCACCGACCTTCTTCGCTGCTTTCTCGTGCGGTGACACGCAGCCGGCACCGTGGCGAGCTCGTTCGTGCGCTGTCGACGCCGGACGCATGCTTCTCTGCTATAAATAGGAGCACTGCCGCTGTCGTCCTCCGTTTTTCCTCTTTGCTCTGCTCCGCCACCATTCAGCTCCGCCGCTCGCTGTAGCCACCGTCGACCCCTTCAGTCGTGCCTAGCTACACTAACGTGATCGCCTCGACCTTGCGCTCCTCTTCGGCTTGCTCGCATCGTTTGGGTTGGCCGGAATCGCCCAGCGCAGCGCGTCTTCCCCGTGACCGGTCGGAGCTCCGCCACGACCGACCTCACCGTGGTCAGGCTGCTCCAGACCGTCTCCGCCTTCACCAAGCACACCGGCGTGATCGTGGTGAGCTCCTGAGCGTGATGCTCGCTTCGTTTTAGTCTCTACTGTACCGTGGTCATGGTTGTGCCGTGCGCCTTCGAGCCCGAGCCGCCATGGCCGGCATGGAGCTTTCTCCGGTACATCTGCTGCGGTTCTAAGGGCTAGGATAGTTTCGTAGGGTTGTGTAGATGGTTCTGATGCGGTCTGCCTCGCCGAAGCATCACCGCCGGCGCGTTTTGGCCGACCGGTGATGGCAGCGCCGCCGTATGCTCGGTGTTGTGTCACTGACGAGCGGGACCGATTGTCCGTGAGAGATAGAGAGAGAACAGTAAGGTTTTATTATTTTCTGAGTTATGAATAGTGCAGCAACTTTGAGAATTTATAGGAAAATAATCATAGCTCCAAAAATTCTAAACAATTTTGTGTAGCTTCTGTACATGTTCTATTATGGTTTAAAAATTTGAAACTTGAAATTTGAATAAATTTTTAATGTTCAAAAATTCAGTTAATTAATTGATAAATGTAATTTCCATAATTTTTATAGGTCACTGTATAGCTCCAAAAATTATAAAATTTATTTTGGTACACTAATTTGTTATGAGGAAGCTTACATAAAATTTTGAGTTCATTTGGAATACGTTTATTTTTGGGCTTATTTCCAAATTAATTCAAAAAAGAATAACAACAAACCCTAAGTGTTAGGGTTAGGGTTTGATCTTGTTTGGGTCATGTTTTGTGACCAGTAGGGTTTCAAGATCAAATTGGTCAAGTCACTTAGGTCATAAACCCTAGATGTTAGTGTCAATTAGTTTTGTTGGCTTTCAATTGTACCACGAAGGAAAGTTGTATTCAAGGTGTTATTATATTTCATGCACCATGAAAGCATCATGTTTACATTATCATCATGTTGAAGCATATGTTATTATTTCATGTAGAATCCGAGAGTGAAACGATTCTAGTTGAGCAAGTTGTGGAAGAATCCCCGGTTGTCACAGGATTCGATAATTGTGGTACTGATCCGGAACCCGAGATCGTCAACGAAGGCAAGCCCCGGTTTATGCATTAAACCATTACCTTGTTTACTTTGAAAAGTTTATCACCTACGTTACTTATTGTATTAAGTTGATTAATTTAAATGTTACCTATTTGATGCATTGCCTATCTTGTTAATTATTTACCATCCTTGAAGATGATTTCATTTACAAAGGCATAGAATTGCTTAGTATGCTTTGTGGTAGGCTTTCATAGTAAAAGTTTTGATACAATCAAAGATGGCATACTAGCCAAAGAAAGAAAGAAGATAGAATGAACTAGAGACTAGTCGGGTGGCTTATCTTGAATGTTGGGTAATGTTGCCGACTACGTCGCTTAAAGGCCACTCATTGTGGATCTTCTGAACGAGATACTTTGTAGTACTGGTCACATACTCTGGTAAGCCTACTTTGGCTAATCCAATACTAAGACGAATGCCCACGCACTGGGAGTGGTGAGATGGCGGGAGTAGCGTGTACCCTCGTGGCTTGAATGTGGCTGGATTTGAGGCGTGCTGTGCTCTCGGGTGGCGTGAAGACGGCTTAGTATAGGAGGATCCGGTAGTGAGGTTTGAAAGCATCTAGGCCCCTAAGTGGATTTCGGTGATTAATGTCAATACAAGATTACTATGACTAACGTATGTTTTGTAGAGGCAATTAAGCTAGGTCATGGTAATGGAGATCGATTGGGCAATTGAGGTTGTCATGCCCCTACGATGGAAATCGTTTCGGTTTTCAAAGGATGGACGACAAGGTTAAGGATAACTAGTTCTAAGTGTCAATTGAAGTTGGAGAGACACTTAGAGTAGTTTAGGACTTTGTTTTTTCCTTTGGCCGTACTATGAAGGGGGGTATGAACGGGTAGCTTGACCTAGTTGAGTCTAGTGAGTTAGATGTGGTGCACACTTGTTAAAACTAGCCCTAGGTAGCTCCTATGAATGCCTAAGATCCTTTGGAGCTAACTTCATTCACATATGATCAAGAGTTGGAAGTGAATGGAGGGTCAAATCTTGACCGGGGCGGCTCGCTCGGTCTTGACCGGACGGGCCGCAGGTCGGTCGATTCATTTATTTATGGAGAACAAGTCTGGAGTGACTGGACGCTGGAAGGTCGTGTGACCGGACGCTGAAGGCCAACGTCCGGTCGACTCCAGTAAGGGTCCAGATTTGAGAAAGTGTGACCGAACGCGTCCGGTCAGTGGTGACCGGACCCTGAGTATCCAGCGTCCAATCGTTTACAGTAAGCATCCAAGATCGACCGGACGCTTCCGGTCAGTGCTGACCGGACCCTGTCAGCGTCCGGTCATCACTTGGAAACTGTTGCGCGAGTTGAACTGACCGGAGCGTCCGGTCAATATGATCGGGCGTCCGGTCATCCATGAAGCTCATAACGGTTCGTTTTTCAGTTGTCTTATAAATAGAAGCTCCACTCGTGTGTGGAGTCACTTTTGCTCATTCAACAATTTGAGAAACACGTTTGTGAGTGCCAAGAAGAGCAAGGTCCTAGTGAGGTGTTTGTGATTTGAGAATCCAAGAGTGAAACCTCATTAGTGAATCAAGAGTAGACAAGTGTGCATCCATCTTCTCATTAGGCTTCGGCGTGGTCAAGTGAGAGTTCGTGCTTGTTACTCTTGGTGATCGCCATCACCTAGACGGCTTGGTGGTGATTGGGAGCTTGGTGATCACCGGCGGAGCTTGTGGGTGACCCAACTCAAGTTGTGAGCGGTTTTGGGTGATTCGCCATGACGGAGTGTCGAAGAATCAACCCGAGAAGCACTTGATCCTTGCTGCGGATCAAGGGGAGCTACACCCCCTTGTGGTGCTCCAACGAGGACTAGTGGGGAGTGGCGACTCTCGATACCTCGGCAAAACATCGCCGCGTTCCTTTCTCTCTCTATTTACTTTGAGCACTTACTTTGAGTATGTACTTTGAGCAATTCAATACTTGTTTCACATCCATAGAATTGCTTGCTAGAGTAAGTTTGGAACATAGGTTTCGAGGTTGTTGTGCATTAGTTTGACATAAACACTTTTCTAGGCACAAGGGGTTAATTGGGCTATCCGTAGGATTTGATTATTGCAAGAAAATTTAGAATTAGCCCAATTCACCCCCCTCTTGGGCATCTTGATCATTTCAATTGGTATCAGAGCCTCGTGCTCACGTTTTTTAAGCCTAACCGCTTAGAGCAAGATGTCTCACGGGGATGGACCTCCTCCTATCTTTGAGGGGGATGATTTTCCTTATTGAAAAATTCGCATGGAGGCTTACCTAGAAGCTCTAGATGTTGGAATTCTTAGAGCCGCCTCTCAAGGGTTTCCAACACCTAAGAATGCCGCACAACTCCAAGGCGATGAAGTAAACTATAAAAAATGGAATGCAAAGGCTCGCAACACCATCTTTAGAGGCCTTTGCAAAGATGTGTTCAATCGTGTAAGGAACCACAAAGACGCCCATGCTCTATGGTCGGACGTTTGTGCGCTCCATGAGGGAACCAAGAGTGAGCGTGAGGAACGCTATCATCTTGTGATTAAAAAGCTAAATTCTTTTGAGATGCTTCCCAAAGAAAGTGCTAATGAAATGTATTCTCGTTTAAATGTTCTTGTAGAGGAAGTCAATGGGCTTGGACTTACTCAAATGTCACCATTCGACATTGTGAGAAAGATCTTGAGTATCCTCCCCATTGACAAATATGGGCACATTGTGACCGTGCTACATCAAGGTGATCTTTCTGCCGCTACACCGACACAAATCTTGGGAAAGATCAATGCTCATGAGATGTACATGCACATCACGCCACAAGATGGCTCAACCTCTACAAAGAAGAAAGAGAAGGACTTAGCATTCAAAGCTAGCCAAGATAAGGGCAAGGCAAGACTTGAGTATGAGAGCTCAAGTGATGAAGATGATAAAGAAAGTCTTGCTCTCATGGTGAAAAAAGACCGCCAAGATGCTAAAGAAGCTAAACAAGAGTGGCATCAAGTTTGATGGCAAGAAGAAGAAGTTCTTCACTAGCTCAAGAAGAAAGCCAATCTCCGAGATGGATTGCTACAATTGTGGCGAACTTGGCCACCTAGCTCATCAATGCACAAAGCCCAAGAAAGACAAGTTCAAGAACAAGGGCAAGAAAGATGATTCAAGTGATGAAGATGAAAAGAAAAAGAACAAGCCATACAAGAAGAGAGATGGCAAAAAGAGAGACTTCTACAAGAAGAAGAAGAGTGGCAAGGCCTATATTGTCGGTGATTGGCTCACGGACATTGATTCATCAAGTGGTTCATCCGATGATGAGAGTGACAATGAGAAGGTGGCCGCCATTGCTATTGATCTTGCATCCTCACCGCCACCATCGCCATCATCCTCTACACACCTATGCCTTATGGCCAAGGGTGAACGCAAGGTAACTAAGAGTGATGATAGTAGTGATGATGAGCAAGCTAGTGATGATGATAGTGATAGCGATGATGATTCACCCACATATGATGATCTTGTCAAAATATTAAGAAAATACACTAAGATCATTAGAAAGAGTAGAGCTACTAATGAAAAACTTGATGCTAAAAATGATTCACTCTTAGCTAAGTGTGATACATTAGAAAAGGCTAATGATGAGCTCAAAGAAACAAATGATTCTATATCATCCAAACTCAAGGAGCTTAAATCTTCTAAGAAAGAGCTTAAAGATAAACATGATAAACTTGAGTTGGTGCACAATGAGCTTGTTATTAGTCACAACAAGCTAAAAAATGAATATACAACTCTAAAGATCAATTATGATACCCTTGTTATTGCACAAGAATTCTTACCAAATGAGCCACATGTTGCTACTAACCATGTTGTTAAGATTGATATAGCTACCTCATGTGATGATTTAATTGATGAGAGCATTGAGCATGGATCTAGTAGCAAAGGCAAGCAAGTGGTTGAGTGCAATGACTATGATGAGTATGTCAAGCTCAAGAGTGACAATGAGAAGCTCATGAAAGATCTTGAAGAGATGAAAAGTCACAACACCATTGTGATAGAAACTCTTGATCATGACGAAGATTTGATCCTTGAGAATGAGAAGCTAAAAAAAGGAAAATAAGAAACTCAAGGAAGAGAAGAACAATGATATTCTCAAGGAAGAGAACAAGAAGCTCAAAATGGAGAAAGAGCATCTCAAGGTGGGATTGAGCAAGTTTGCTAGAGGCAAGCATCTCCAAAGTGAGCTACTCATGAATACCGTCATGAAGATGGATAGAAGTGGCATTGGATATATGGCAAGTGTAGAGAAGAAGAAGGCTCAAGCTCAACACCAATAATCAAAGCCAAAGCTAAAGCCAAAGAGATGTTTTGAGTGTGGACAAGAAGGCCACTTTGCTCATGAGTGTCAAACTCCACCACCACAACCCTTGCCCAAGCATGCTAGACCCTTTGCTTTCAATGCTCACTACATGCTTAGAAAAGATTCTAGTGGAAAGATGAAAGTCATGTTCTTAGGACCCCCCAACAAGAGTAGGCCTAAGAAGATTTGGGTGGCTAAGTCACTTGTTGAGAAGGTGAAGGGCCCTCAACAAGCTTGGATCCCTAAAGCTTGAATCTCTTGTGTGTAGGTGAACTACAAGACCGGTGGAAGTCATTGGGTTATTGATAGTGGTTGTACTCAACATATGACCGGTGATCCTCGTATGTTCACCTCACTAGATGAAGAGGTAGGTGGACAAGAGAAAATAACATTTGGAGATAATTCAAACGGCAAGGTTAAAGGATTGGGCAAAGTGGTAATATCAAATGATCATTCCATCTCCAATGTGCTCTATGTTGCCTCATTGAGTTTCAACTTGCTATCCGTCGGGCAATTGTGTGATCTTGGTTTCCAATGCTTATTCACCGAGAAGGAGGTTGTTGTATCCAAAGTAGATGACAAGCAAGTGATATTCAATGGATTTAGATACAACAACTTATATCTAGTTGACTTCACATCCGAAGATGCAAACTTAAAGACTTGCCTATTCACCAAAACAACACTTGGGTGGCTATGGCATAGAAGACTTGCTCATGTTGGGATGAGCTCACTCAAGAAGCTTATGAAGAATGATTTGGTGAGAGGGTTGAAGGATGTGAAGTTTGAGAAGGACAAGCTTTGTAGTGCATGTCAAGCTGGCAAGCAAGTTGCAAACACTCATCCAACCAAAGCTTTCATGTCAACCACAAGAGTGCTAGAACTCCTACACATAGATTTATTTGGACCAACAACATACAAGAGTTTGGGAAGAAATCTCTATTGTCTTGTGATTGTGGATGACTACTCAAGGTATACATGGGTGTTCTTCCTTCATGACAAATCCGAAGTTGCATCTTGTTTCAAGAAGTTTCCCAAGAGAGCTCAAAATGAATTTGAAGTGAAGCTCAAGAAGATAAGAAGTGACAATGGCAAAGAATTTGACAACACAAACATAGAAGCTTATTGTGATGAAGTTGGAATCAAACATGAAGTCTCCGCAACCTATACTCCTCAACAAAATGGTGTAGTTGAGAGGAAGAACCGGACTTTGATCACTCTTGCAAGGACAATGCTAGATGAGTACAACACCCCCGAAGCTTTATGGGCGGAAGCAATCAACACTGCATGTTATGCATCCAACCGCCTATTTCTTCAAAAGTTCCTTGTCAAGACACCGTATGAGTTGCTCAATGGGAAGAAGCCGGACGTCTCCTTCTTTAGGGTGTTTGGTTGCAAGTGCTACATCTACAAAAAGCGGCAACACCTAGGGAAGTTTCAAAGACGTTGTGATATAGGTTTTCTTGTTGGTTACTCATTGAAGTCCAAAGCATATAGAGTATTTAATCATGCCACCGGCTTGGTTGAAGAAACATATGATGTGGAATTTGATGAATCTAACGGCTCCCAAGGAGCACATGAGAATCTTGATGATGTAGGTGATGAACCATTGAGGGAGGCTATGAAGAACATACCGGTGGGAGACATCAAGCCAAAAGATGATGAAGATGATGTACAAGTCATTAACCAACCTTCTTCATCAAATGTACCACAAGATGACGAAAAAGATGGGAGAGTAGAAAATGAAGATACTCATATCTCTCATGAGCAAATGGTGGTACAAGCACAAGATGTTGATGCTCCACAACCTCCTTCTCAAGTGATCAATAGAAGAAACACACCTCTCCTATAAGATCATCCACAAGATCTCATCATAGGGAGTCCATTAAAGGGTGTAATGACTCGATCTAAAAAACTTACTTTATTTATTGCTCATCACTCTTTTGTCTCTTGCTATGAGCCTACCAAGGTAGAAGAAGCTCTTAAAGATCCGGATTGGATCAATGCCATGCATGAAGAGTTGAACAACTTCACTCGCAATGAAGTTTGGAATCTTGAAGAGCGACCAAAAGGTGCAAGAGTCATTGGAACGAAGTGGGTGTTCCACAACAAGCAAGATGATCAAGGTGTTGTTGTGAGGAACAAGGCAAGACTAGTTGCAAAGGGGTTCTCTCAAGTTGAAGGTTTGGATTTTGGAGAGACCTTTGCACCGGTTGCAAGATTAGAAGCCATCCGTATCCTTCTTGCATATGCATCACATCATGAAATGAAACTATATCAAATGGATGTGAAAAGTGCTTTTTTAAATGGCTTTATAAATGAACTAGTCTATGTTGATCAACCTCCCGGGTTTGAAGACCCTAGATATCCTAATCATGTTTATAGGTTGACCAAGGCACTATATGGGCTTAAGCAAGCCCCAAGAGCTTGGTATGAGCGCCTTCGGGACTTCCTCATTGAGAAGGGCTTCACCATTGGGAAGGTCGACACCACACTATTCACCAAGAAGCTAGATGGGCATATCTTCATTTGTCAAGTATATGTTGATGATATCATCTTTGGATCATCAAATGAAGACTCATGCAAAGAATTTGGTGAATTGATGTCGAAGGAGTTTGAGATGTCAATGATTGGTGAGCTTACATTCTTTCTTGGTTTTCAAGTCAAGCAAATGAAAGAAGGCATCTTCATCTCTCAAGAGAAATACACAAAAGATCTTCTCAAGAGATTCAAGATGGATGAATGTAAGCCAATCAAGACACCAATGCCTACAAATGGACATCTCGACCTAGATGAGGGAGGTAACCCGGTTGATCAAACTCTCTACCGTTCTATGATTGGTAGCTTGTTATATTTAACCGCATTTAGGCCCGACATCATGTTTAGTGTGTGTATGTGTGCTAGATTTCAAGCTAGTACTAAGGAAACACATTTAATTGCCGTAAAAAGAATCCTTAGGTATCTTAAGCACTCACCAAGCATTGGCCTTTGGTATCCCAAAGGAGCTTTATTTGAATTAATTGGCTATTCCGATTCGGATTACGCCGGATGCAAAGTTGATAGAAAAAGCACATCCGGAGGGTGCCATTTGCTTGGTAGATCACTTGTGTCTTGGTCCTCCAAGAAATAAAATAGTGTGGCTTTGTCCACCGCCGAAGCGGAATACATTGCCACGGGTGCCTGTTGCGCACAAATATTATACATGAAACAAATTTTGCTAGACTATGGAGTAGTTCTAGAGAAAGTACCTCTTTTGTGCGACAATGAAAGTGCGGTAAAACTTGCAAATAATCCGGTTCAACACTCTCGCACCAAGCATATAGATATTCGCCATCACTTTCTAAGAGATCATGTGGCTAAAAATGATATATCACTAGAAGGTGTAAGATCCGAAGATCAATTAGCGGATATCTTCACAAAACCGCTAGATGAGGCTACATTTTGTAGATTGCGGAATGAGCTAAATGTACTTGATTTTAGTAACTTCACTAAAAATTGAGCCTGTGTTGTCCCTTGCATTCATTGTAATATACAACATGTTTAATTTGTGGCAATGCACATAGGGCTTGTCTAACATGGTTAGGATAACCGCCGAAAAGCGTGTGAAGAAGCTTAACCTTGGATCAAACTTGACAAGCAACTAGATTTACTTACAAGTATTGCATATGCATGAATGTTGTTTTGTCATTTTATTCCATTTGCCCTCTTGTTGCCTATTTTCTTAAAAATAATTATAGCCTAAGGCAAAATATTTAAAAAAATATGAGGGTTTGAGAGAGGTCACTCACATCAGTCCCAATTGGTGTTTATTTGGATCTTTTTCAAGTTGGGACTTGATTGGGAACAGGCAGCGCGAAGGAAGGTTGGAGGTTTGCTGGAAAAGGTGCACCGGACGCTGCACCGGACGCTGCTGTCCAGCGTCCGGTCAGTTCACAGGAGGTGAACTGCTGCCGAAGGAGTGACCGGACGTTGCGTCTGTGCGTCCGGTCAGGAAGGATTCTGCGTCCGGTCGATCAAAGTGTGCTCAAGTTGTTCTATCCGGACCCTGCCTGCGTCCGGTCATGGACCTCTCTGGAATCGACCGGACGCTGGGTGGTAGCGTCCGGTCGCTACCACCGGAGCGTCCGGTCAGTGGATCTCGCGTGACTTCAGGACTCTTTTTGGTTTCCTTTTCTATCGCATTTGGGGGACTACTTAACCGTACCACCAAATTTTTTTTTCTGGATCCCGTCGCAACCTTGCCGTCTGCCCTAGCCCGAGCTGCCGCCTCCACTGCTCGCCGCCGCAGCCTAGCGCGCCGCCGTGCTCCTGCCTCGCCGCGCCGCCCCACTGCGCCCGAGCCTCCCCGCGCGCTCCCACGCCAGCTCGGCCCGCACCTCCCTTGCCCGCGCTCGCCCGGCCTCCTTGCTAGCCGCGCGCCACCAGGGATCGCCGCGCCGCCATGTCTCCCCGAGCGCCCGTGCCTCTAGTCTTCCAGGGTCATCAAGTTTCATCGTACCCTAGTCCTACCTCCTTCATCGTTGGCAAGACCAAATTTTTCAATCTTGATCTGTTGTGACCTAGATCAAGTTGCAGTCATTGATTCCCCATTGCTTTCAGGCTGTTTGACCTAACCCTAGCCGGCTCCGAGTTCCCCGCGCGAAATCTTATCTTTTCTCGGTTCGCTGATCGTCAGGTAGAAAGCCATTCGATTCAATTTCGCATCTACATTGCTTTCTCTATTAGGGTTTTGCATCTATTAGCAATATGGTATTTATTTGTATATCCATCTACTCTATCGTGCAGCGAGTCGGTTCCGTTGTGGTTCTTGTGGCAGTTGGCAGTCATCTCGGAGCCAAGCTCGCGAGATTGGATTGAGGCCAAGCCTCGAGAGGTTCAGTTTGTCTGTTGATCCTCATCAGCGTCAGTTCACCATCTTGTCAGTTCAGATGGCCCGCACCAAGAATGTTGGTGGTGGCCCAGGTGATGATGATCGGAGGCCCCCGCCTCGCCAGCCAGCCGGATCGAAGGGCAAGTCAACCAAGCAGGTGACATCCAAGAAGCGGAAGTACCCCGATGCAGAGACAGCGAGAGCAGCAGCTGTTGTAGAGGCCGCAGATCGTGCCGAGAGAGGTGGTGCCCGCAACGGAGTTGTCATTGCAGATCAGCCAGTTTCACCAGCATTCAGAGCTGCGCTTGAGGAGGTTGAGCGTCGTCACGGTAGTCCAGCTGGGACTATCACGTTTGCAGGACGACGGGTTACCATTGAGGAGGGTCCGTCAACACAGCAGCAGCCCCCACAAGCAGAGCCTCAGCAGACCCAGGAGGCCGACGAGACAAAGCCGGCACCCCAGCTTCGCCGCTCTGGATGGACCCGTGTACCAGTCTCACCGAGGCCGCCGACACAGCGGAGGGGATCACGTCCTCCACCTAGACCACAGGGTCCAGCTCTAGTGGTTCACCTCGACTTGAGGGCCACTACCGCCAGGCAGGTTCAGCAGCTGTGTTTTTGTTGAGTTTGAGGTTTGGTTTCCCCCGAGGAGGGATGAGAGAGCAGCTGAGGGTTTCTACACGCCACTGCAGGAGGATTTCTACAATGCTTATCTCAACAGTGGGGCAGTGTTCAGATCTCAGAGAGTCTGCCAGATAGAGTCTATTGTGGCAGCAGCCGGAGAGAGCATTCGGCCATACTTGTCATATTTGCCAGGACTGACAGATTTGATTGGATGGACGGGGATATATGTACCATCTTGGGTTCGTTAGTTCTATGCTTCACTCTTCATCGATCCACATCACAGGTTTATTCACTTTGCTTTCAGAGGTAAAGACTACAGAGTGACGAGTGACAAGGTCAGAGAGATACTGAGGCTACAGGAGCAGCTTGTCAAGATACATGAGGTCTGTTATGGACAGCAGGAGCCTCCTAGGCGTCCTCACGGAGGTTTGGTGCCTCCTACAGATTTAGTGCAACATTGCTTCAAGGAGCCTTTTGGAGAGGGGTCGAGGAGGAACCCTAGTGACTTGACTCCCACAGCGAGAGTGCTAGAGGCTATTATTAGGAGGACATTGCTTCCCAGGTTGGGATATAGAGAGGGCCTGACTCGCTTACAACTCTGGCTTCTTAATGCCCTGATGCAGCAGACAGTATTTGATATCTGGGACCTCCTTCTTTCAGAGATGGAGGACACTATAGTTGAGGGATTCAAGGGTCGCAGGCAGCTTCCTTATGCGCCTTTGGATCACGTTTCTTATCCTGAGTAGTGCGTGATAAGCCCCTGGTATGATGGATGAGTATCAGGTGCCACCACAGAGTTCCTAGCTTACAACCTGTCATAGAGGATCAGACACACCACTCCTCAGGCACCTAGACAGCCTAGCTGTCGTCCCGACGTGTGCGAGTCTGTGATTTCGGCAAGATGAGATCATCGGAGGGATTGCAGCCACCGAGGAGGAGGAGCTAGAGGAGGCGATGAGGAGGTGAGCGAAATGCAGTGGCAGCTCGACGACGACTACCGGCCTATACCTCGAGATGCCTCCACGAGACCACGATGCGAGGCCGGTAGCTCGATTCGCTCCACTGCTCTCATGAGAGCAGACCCGCTCTCATTGCTATTCTTGGCGGATGTAGTAGGATCGAACCACAGCGAGCACGAGAGACAATTTGCCAACTTCACGATTTCGAGCTCGTCGGGGCGAGTTCTAGCAAAGAAGCAGCTCCTTCAGCACCAAGCGATTACTTATGCGGCGGCGGCTCATGGGATTTATGCGGCATGTAGTGAGCGGCTATTGGGGTTCCACGCCACGACCTCCTACCACTTGATGACTCAGAAGATAGCCTAGTGGGCTCCAGAGTCGAGGATAGCCTCCGGCTCGATTTGCTTCACCGCCTATACTGGTGTCCCGATGGTTAGCCTCACCGTGGTAGCCCTGCAGATTCACTCCACTTGAGACGGGCTTCACTCCAGAGCAGTCTTCCTCGCTATTTGTGCCTGACACGTCAGTCTCCAGGAGCCTTGGAGCATCTTTCAGCGAGTTGACCGGCATGCCTACTCCGCCTCATATGCATTCTGCCGGTCCGTCTCTGATGAGACCCAGTCATTTGTGACTACTCAGAGGCTCCCCCCTCGTGCTGTCGCCTCGTCGAGATCCCACGACAGAGACATACTAGCAGCTTCACAGGCAAAGACCAGCTCCGGCTTAGACCCAGACCGCAATGACACTTCCCTGCCACAGAGGGTCGGTCGATTCAGAGCTCGTGGTCGATGATGATGGTGCCGGTTCAACTTTGCCCTCGTTCTTGGCCCGGCTCATCAGCTGCACCTCGCCGTCGACCCCTAGGTTTTGGTGTTTGACGTCAAAGGGGAGAGGGTGTTGAGTATGTAGTCTCGGGGGAGCTACATTTAGGGGAGCTAGTTATCTAGTATTAGCCTTTTATATACATTTGGAGTTCTATTTGTGTGATACACTATTACTTGTGCATTCGTGTGTTTACTTTCATGCATACTATTATATATATGTGATAGTGCTATCTACGTGCTTGTGATATTTGACATGTGTGATTTCTACTTTGCATTATCTATATGTCATATCACTTGTGTTATGCTTATTTGCTTTTGCTTCGCTTATACTTGAAGCAAATGAGCTTTGTTACTTGTACTCATGCTTAATTCATATCCTTTGAGTACATTGTGTTGGCTTGGGTCATATAAGCTTGCCTAACTCTTTTGTTCTTAACGACAAAAGCTTATATGAACCAAGCCCTTCAAAAACCTCACTCTTTAACATACTCGAGGTGGTATTGTCATCAATCACCAAAAAGGGGGAGATTGAAAGCATCTAGGCCCCTAAGTTGATTTCGGTGATTAATGTCAATACAAGATTACTATGACTAACGTATGTTTTGCAGAGGCAATTAAGTTAGGTCATGGTAATGGAGATCGATTGGGCAATTGAGGTTGTCATGCCCCTATGATGGAAATCGTTTCGGTTTTCAAAGGATGGACAACAAGGTTAAGGATAACTAGTTCTAAGTGTCAATTGAAGTTGGAGAGACACTTAGAGTAGTTTAGGACTTTGTTTTTTCCTTTGGCCGTACTATGAAGGGGGGTATGAACGGGTAGCTTGACCTAGTTGAGTCTAGTGAGTTAGATGTGGTGCACACTTGTTAAAACTAGCCCTAGGTAGCTCCAATGAATGCCTAAGATCCTTTGGAGCTAACTTCATTCACATATGATCAAGAGTTGGAAGTGAATGGAGGGTCAAATACTGACCGGACGCTGGCTCCGGTGCGACCGGACGCTGGCCGCAGGGTCCGGTCAGTTCATTTGACTGTGGAGAACAAGTCTGGAGTGACTGGACGCTGGAAGGTCGTGTGACCGGACGCTGAAGGCCAACGTCCGGTCAACTCAAAGAAGGGTCAGATTTGAGAAAGTGTGGCCGGACGCCAGCGTCCGTCGGTAGTGACCGGACCCGAGTATCCAGCGTCCGATCGTTCTGATAAGCATCCAAGATCGACCGGACGCTTCGGTCGATCTTGAACCGGACCTGTCGGCGTCCGGTCATCACTTGAAAGCTATTATGTTGAGTTGAGGCCCGACCGAGGCGTCCGGTCAATATGATCGGGCGTCCGGTCATCCATGCAAGCTCATAACGGTTCGTTTTTCAGGTGTCTTATAAATAGAAGCTCCACTCGTGTGTGGAGTCACTTTTGCTCATTCCAACAGCTGAGAAACACGTTTGTGAGTGCCAAGAAGAGCAAGGTCCTAGTGAGGTGTTTGTGATTTGAGAATCCAAGAGTGAAACCTCATTAGTGAATCAAGAGTAGACAAGTGTGCATCCATCTTCTCATTAGGCTTCGCGTGGTCAAGTGAGAGTTCGTGCTTGTTACTCTTGGTGATCGCCATCACCTAGACGGCTTGGTGGTGATTGGGAGCTTGGTGATCACCGGCGGAGCTTGTGGGTGACCCAACTCAAGTTGTGAGCGGTTTTGGGTGATTCGCGCGCGACGGAGTGTCGAAGAATCAACTCAGAGAGCACTTGATGATTTGCTTGCGGATCAAGGGGAGCTACACCCTTGCTGGTGCTCCAACGAGGACTAGTGGGGAGTGGCGACTCTCCGATACCTCGGCAAAACATCGCCGCGTTCCTTTCTCTCTCTATTTACTTTGAGCACTTACTTTGAGTATTTACTTTGAGCAATTCAATACTTGTTTCACATCCATAGAATTGCTTGCTAGAGTAAGTTTGGAACATAGGTTTCGAGGTTGTTGTGCATTAGTTTGACATAAACACTTTTCTAGGCACAAGGGGTTAATTGGGCTATCCGTAGGATTTGATTATTGCAAGAAAATTTAGAATTAGCCCAATTCACCCCCCTCTTGGGCATCTTGATCATTTCAATTGGTATCAGAGCCTCGTGCTCACGTTTTTTAAGCCTAACCGCTTAGAGCAAGATGTCTCACGGGGATGGACCTCCTCCTATCTTCGAGGGGGATGATTTTCCTTATTGAAAAATTCGCATGGAGGCTTACCTAGAAGCTCTAGATGTTGGAATTCTTAGAGCCGCCTCTCAAGGGTTTCCAACACCTAAGAATGCCGCACAACTCCAAGGCGATGAAGTAAACTATAAAAAAAGGAATGCAAAGGCTCGCAACACCATCTTTAGAGGCCTTTGCAAAGATGTGTTCAATCGTGTAAGGAACCACAAAGACGCCCATGCTCTATGGTCGGACGTTTGTGCGCTCCATGAGGGAACCAAGAGTGAGCGTGAGGAACGCTATCATCTTGTGATTAAAAAGCTAAATTCTTTTGAGATGCTTCCCAAAGAAAGTGCTAATGAAATGTATTCTCGTTTAAATGTTCTTGTAGAGGAAGTCAATGGGCTTGGACTTACTCAAATGTCACCATTCGACATTGTGAGAAAGATCTTGAGTATCCTCCCCATTGACAAATATGGGCACATTGTGACCGTGCTACATCAAGGTGATCTTTCTGCCGCTACACCGACACAAATCTTGGGAAAGATCAATGCTCATGAGATGTACATGCACATCACGCCACAAGATGGCTCAACCTCTACAAAGAAGAAAGAGAAGGACTTAGCATTCAAAGCTAGCCAAGATAAGGGCAAGGCAAGACTTGAGTATGAGAGCTCAAGTGATGAAGATGATGAAGAAAGTCTTGCTCTCATGGTGAAAAAGACCGCCAAGATGCTAAAGAAGCTAAACAAGAGTGGCATCAAGTTTGATGGCAAGAAGAAGAAGTTCTTCACTAGCTCAAGAAGAAAGCCAATCTCCGAGATGGATTGCTACAATTGTGGCGAACTTGGCCACCTAGCTCATCAATGCACAAAGCCCAAGAAAGACAAGTTCAAGAACAAGGGCAAGAAAGATGATTCAAGTGATGAAGATGAAAAGAAAAAGAACAAGCCATACAAGAAGAGAGATGGCAAAAAGAGAGACTTCTACAAGAAGAAGAAGAGTGGCAAGGCCTATATTGTCGGTGATTGGCTCACGGACATTGATTCATCAAGTGGTTCATCCGATGATGAGAGTGACAATGAGAAGGTGGCCGCCATTGCTATTGATCTTGCATCCTCACCGCCACCATCGCCATCATCCTCTACACACCTATGCCTTATGGCCAAGGGTGAACGCATAAGGTAACTAAGAGTGATGATAGTAGTGATGATGAGCAAGCTAGTGATGATGATAGTGATAGCGATGATGATTCACCCACATATGATGATCTTGTCAAAATATTAAGAAAATACACTAAGATCATTAGAAAGAGTAGAGCTACTAATGAAAAACTTGATGCTAAAAATGATTCACTCTTAGCTAAGTGTGATACATTAGAAAAGGCTAATGATGAGCTCAAAGAAACAAATGATTCTATATCATCCAAACTCAAGGAGCTTAAATCTTCTAAGAAAGAGCTTAAAGATAAACATGATAAACTTGAGTTGGTGCACAATGAGCTTGTTATTAGTCACAACAAGCTAAAAATGAATATACAACTCTAAAGATCAATTATGATACCCTTGTTATTGCACAAGAATTCTTACCAAATGAGCCACATGTTGCTACTAACCATGTTGTTAAGATTGATATAGCTACCTCATGTGATGATTTAATTGATGAGAGCATTGAGCATGGATCTAGTAGCAAAGGCAAGCAAGTGGTTGAGTGCAATGACTATGATGAGTATGTCAAGCTCAAGAGTGACAATGAGAAGCTCATGAAAGATCTTGAAGAGATGAAAAGTCACAACACCATTGTGATAGAAACTCTTGATCATGACGAAGATTTGATCCTTGAGAATGAGAAGCTAAAAAAAGGAAAATAAGAAACTCAAGGAAGAGAAGAACAATGATATTCTCAAGGAAGAGAACAAGAAGCTCAAAATGGAGAAAGAGCATCTCAAGGTGGGATTGAGCAAGTTTGCTAGAGGCAAGCATCTCCAAAGTGAGCTACTCATGAATACCGTCATGAAGATGGATAGAAGTGGCATTGGATATATGGCAAGTGTAGAGAAGAAGAAGGCTCAAGCTCAACACCAATAATCAAAGCCAAAGCTAAAGCCAAAGAGATGTTTTGAGTGTGGACAAGAAGGCCACTTTGCTCATGAGTGTCAAACTCCACCACCACAACCCTTGCCCAAGCATGCTAGACCCTTTGCTTTCAATGCTCACTACATGCTTAGAAAAGATTCTAGTGGAAAGATGAAAGTCATGTTCTTAGGACCCCCCAACAAGAGTAGGCCTAAGAAGATTTGGGTGGCTAAGTCACTTGTTGAGAAGGTGAAGGGCCCTCAACAAGCTTGGATCCCTAAAGCTTGAATCTCTTGTGTGTAGGTGAACTACAAGACCGGTGGAAGTCATTGGGTTATTGATAGTGGTTGTACTCAACATATGACCGGTGATCCTCGTATGTTCACCTCACTAGATGAAGAGGTAGATGGACAAGAGAAAATAACATTTGGAGATAATTCAAAGGGCAAGGTTAAAGGATTGGGCAAAGTGGCAATATCAAATGATCATTCCATCTCCAATGTGCTCTATGTTGCCTCATTGAGTTTCAACTTGCTATCCGTCGGGCAATTGTGTGATCTTGGTTTCCAATGCTTATTCACCGAGAAGGAGGTTGTTGTATCCAAAGTAGATGACAAGCAAGTGATATTCAATGGGTTTAGATACAACAACTTATATCTAGTTGACTTCACATCCGAAGATGCAAACTTAAAGACTTGCCTATTCACCAAAACAACACTTGGGTGGCTATGGCATAGAAGACTTGCTCATGTTGGGATGAGCTCACTCAAGAAGCTTATGAAGAATGATTTGGTGAGAGGGTTGAAGGATGTGAAGTTTGAGAAGGACAAGCTTTGTAGTGCATGTCAAGCTGGCAAGCAAGTTGCAAACACTCATCCAACCAAAGCTTTCATGTCAACCACAAGAGTGCTAGAACTCCTACACATAGATTTATTTGGACCAACAACATACAAGAGTTTGGGAGGAAATCTCTATTGTCTTGTGATTGTGGATGACTACTCAAGGTATACATGGGTGTTCTCGCCTCGTCAGATCCTACGACAGACATACTAGCAGCTTCACAGGCAGCCCCAGCTCCAGCTTAGACCCAGACCGCTTCAGCGACACTTCCTGCCATAGAGGGTCAGTCAGTTCAGAGCTCAGGGTCAGATGATGATGGTGCCCGGTTCCAGCTTGCCCCTCGTTCTTCAGCGCCCGGCTCATCCGCTGCAGCCTCGCCGTCTGACCCCTAGGTTTTGGTGTTTGACGTCAAAGGGGGAGAGGGTGTTCGAGTATGTAGTCTCAGGGGGAGCTACATTTAAGGGGAGCTAGTTATCTAGTATTAGCCTTTTATATACATTTGGAGTTCTATTTGTGTGATACACTATTACTTGTGCATTCGTGTGTTTACTTTCATGCATACTATTATATATATGTGATAGTGCTATCTACGTGCTTGTGATATTTGACATGTGTGATTTCTACTTTGCATTATCTATATGTCATATCACTTGTGTTATGCTTATTTGCTTTTGCTTCCGCGCTTATACTTCGAAGCAAATGAGCTTTGTTACTTGTACTCATGCTTAATTCATATCCTTTGAGTACATTGTGTTGGCTTGGGTCATATAAGCTTGCCTAACTCTTTTGTTCTTAACGACAAAAGCTTATATGAACCAAGCCCTTCAAAAACCTCACTCTTTAACATACTCGAGGTGGTATTGTCATCAATCACCAAAAAGGGGGAGATTGAAAGCATCTAGGCCCCTAAGTTGATTTCGGTGATTAATGTCAATACAAGATTACTATGACTAACGTATGTTTTGCAGAGGCAATTAAGTTAGGTCATGGTAATGGAGATCGATTGGGCAATTGAGGTTGTCATGCCCCTATGATGGAAATCGTTTCGGTTTTCAAAGGATGGATGACAAGGTTAAGGATAACTAGTTCTAAGTGTCAATTGAAGTTGGAGAGACACTTAGAGTAGTTTAGGACTTTGTTTTTTCCTTTGGCCGTACTATGAAGGGGGGTATGAATGGGTAGCTTGACCTAGTTGAGTCTAGTGAGTTAGGTGTGGTGCACACTTGTTAAAACTAGCCCTAGGTAGCTCCTATGAATGCCTAAGATCCTTTGGAGCTAACTTCATTCACATATGATCAAGAGTTGGAAGTGAATGGAGGGTCAAATACTGACCGGACGCTGGCTCCGGTGCGATCGGACGCTGGCCGTAGGGTCCGGTCAGTTCATTTGACTGTGGAGAACAAGTCTGGAGTGACCGGACGCTGGAAGGTCGTGTGACCGGACGCTGAAGGCCAGCGTCCGGTCGACTCCAGTAAGGGTCCAGATTTGAGAAAGTATGACCGGACGCGTCCGGTCAGTGGTGACCGGACCCTGAGTATCCAGCGTCCGGTCGTTTACAGTAAGCATCCAAGATCGACCGGACGCGTCCGATCAGTGCTGACCGGACCCTGTCAGCGTCCGGTCATCACTTGGAAACTGTTGCGCGGGTTGAACTGACCGGAGCGTCCGGTCAATATGATCGGAGCGTCCGGTCATCCCGCAGAAGCTCATAACAGTTCGTTTTTCAGGCTGTCTTATAAATAGAAGCTCCACTCGTGTGTGGAGTCACTTTTGCTCATTCCAACAGCTGAGAAACATGTTTGTGAGTGCCAAGAAGAGCAAGGTCCTAGTGAGGTGTTTGTGATTTGAGAATCCAAAAGTGAAACCTCATTAGTGAATCAAGAGTAGACAAGTGTGCATCCATCTTCTCATTAGGCTTCGTGTGGTCAAGTGAGAGTTCGTGCTTGTTACTCTTGGTGATCGCCATCACCTAGACGGCTTGGTGGTGATTGGGAGCTTGGTGATCACCCAGCGGAGCTTGTGGGTGACCCAACTCAAGTTGTGAGCGGTTTTGGGTGATTCGCCGCGACGGAGTGTCGAAGAATCAACCCGTAGAGAGCACTTGATCCTTGCACGGATCAAGGGGGAGCTACACCCTTGCGCGGGTGCTCCAACGAGGACTAGTGGGGAGTGGCGACTCTCCGATACCTCGGCAAAACATCGCCGCGTTCATTTCTCTCTCTATTTACTTTGAGCACTTACTTTGAGTATTTACTTTGAGCAATTCAATACTTGTTTCACATCCATAGAATTGCTTGCTAGAGTAAGTT
Source organism: Miscanthus lutarioriparius (assembly GCA_904845875.1). Taxonomy (NCBI): domain Eukaryota; kingdom Viridiplantae; phylum Streptophyta; class Magnoliopsida; order Poales; family Poaceae; genus Miscanthus; species Miscanthus lutarioriparius. The sequence continues at coordinate 55,745,641 of CAJGYO010000007.1, read as the reverse complement.
TGGAACATAGGTTGTGAGGTTGTTGTGCATTAGTTTGACATAAATACTTTTCTAGGCACAAGGGGTTAATTGGGCTATCCGTAGGATTTGATTATTGCAAGAAAATTTAGAATTAGCCCAATTCACCCCCCTCTTGGGCATCTTGATCCTTTCAAGGTTGATATATGCAAGATTAAGTTCTACATATGTCGTGTGATAAGGAATCCCCAGCTGGGATTTGAATCAATTCGAATTGCCGGTGCTCTGCGGATATGGAGACTCGATTCATTATAGAAGCAATGCAGGACTAGCGAATTACTAAAACATAAGAAAAAGAATGGAATGAGAAAGATTAGAATATGGGATATGAATACTTAGTTTGAGATAATGAACTAAAGTACTTAGGGGTAAAACTCAAAAATAGGATCAAGAATGATAAGCTTTTGACAAAGAACTTTTGAATCTTGCTACATCCTTACCTTGACCCAACACCTGCATCTCTAAAGTCCTTCACCCCTTTTACGTCGGGCCAGTCTTGTTAAGTACTTTTGTACTCAGGGTTTGTTAACCCTTGTTGCAGGTGAGTCGCATGCGCAGGCTTGTTTTGGTCCCTGCTGCATGTCAGTGTTTGAAGTCAATGACGATGAGGAATGATGAATAGCCTTTGGACAAGGCAGTAGTTTATGTGAAACAAATAATGTTAATGTAATATTATTCCTCTACTATGGTTGTATGACACTTATGGTTTTGTAAGTTTGAACAACTGGTTTGTAATACTAAAACTTAAGTCTTCCGCTTTATAATCTCTGGTATATATATTGAAAACTGTTGTAATCTGCAATGACTATGATTGGGATCCTGTTTGAAAAAGATTCGTGGATGATTCGGGTTTCCCGAGGACATCCGACAGACCTGTTAAGTTGTTGGGAACTTGTGTACGCTATCTGAGGTCGGTTGTGACATCGATAGATGCACGTGGGCCCAATTTCTTAGGAGGTTCTGCCACAACAAGCATCCATACAATCATACACGAAGCAAACAATAGATCTAAATTAGAACAATACACCAATCATAGAAAAATAAGTGAAAGGGTTTGAAATACGATTCTACGCATCACTACGAACACACAAACGCGAGAGGCACACTAATCGGAGCTGTGGTGAAAAAAATACATCTACTGAAAGATTTGCTCATAGAAGAAAATATAAAACTATTAGCTTCAGGTGTTTTAATTATATATAAACATGTATAAGATATTTTATAGATAATATAATTTATGTCAAATTTAAGTTTAAAATATAATACTAAAGTAAAACAAATCATATTTGATTTATAAAATCCAGTTGCATAATCATTAATCAAGATATGATCTAAACCATGAAATTTCAGAAATAGTAATATGGTAAACACTGTTACTAACACGTAGATCTCGTTGCTATGAATCTAACGCAACTTGAATGGACTAAAACGGAGCTAAAACGCAGAAGATATGAAAAAACAAGATTTCCTTTATTAAAATAAGAGATTAAATCTAATCTCGTATTTCAAAAGTTTAAAATATATCTAACAGTAGTATGAACATGTACATTATGAAATTACGAACCTAACGCAAATTGAACGGGTCAAATCGGAGTTAAAACAGAGAAGTTATGGCTAAAATTAATGGCAAATCTGTAAATAAGTGAAAACGTTTTTTGGATATAAACCGACGAAACTACGCTTTCAAAAGAAGAAAACGTAATCTGTGATTACGCCTTGGACCGCGGGTTAATTTGCCAAAAATAGAGGGGCTCTTTAGCAAAAAGAACAGCGAAGGGGTATGTTCTAATGTGGGCCATTGATCTCAACGCGGACGGCTCAGGATGATGTGTATTTCTATTGTATTTCTAGATTTGTTTTCTTAAAGAAAAACGGCCACAAAACTCATGTATGACCTCATTTGATGTCAGCTAGCTAGCAAACTGGAACAGGCAAAGCCATGCACGGCCGGGCTGCTCTGCTAACTCCGCTCCCGCGGTGTCACGCGTTCGCGTGCGTGCATGCGGAGGGAGCGCAGGAGCTGTGCGCTCGTCACAGCTGTGCGTTGGTTACGGCGCCGCTGGAGCAGCCGGCACCGGTGAAAACACAGGGTGGCGGTAGGCGGCACGGTTTGCCTTGCAAATAAATGGCGACGTCGTACTATCGCTACAGAACGAGAGGGAGCTCACGGGAGGCACCTGCGGCATCTTTACCTCAACGCGAACCTTGACTGAAGATCCTCGATGACGGCAAGGCAGCAGGCGAGATCAAGAGCGACGGCGATGCTGTAGCTCTGGACGTGATGTGGAGGAGCTAGGGTTCTTGCGGCAGCGCTGGGTTCTGGGAAGGCGACGACGGCTCCTAGATGCAAAGAGAGGGCGTGGAGGGGCCTCGGCTTTAATAGGGCCGCACTTGACGTGGGTATCACGCCGAATGGTGATGATGGCGCGGAGGTGGACATGGACACTGTGGAGTCCACGTCGAACACGAGCCGAGGTGGGAGGCGGAGCTGACGGGCGGAGTTGGAGCAGGGGCAGACTCCCGGCTTGGGTTAGAGTCCCACTCGGCAAGGCTGGAGGTGGGAGACGACTGACATGTGGGCCCTACCGGTCAGCGACTGCGCGCAAGGGAAAGGAGACACGGTGTGGTGTGGCCTGCGCGGTGACTGGGCTGCGGCCTGGCTGGCTGGTGGCTGGCCCAAGAGCGGGACACGGGGAAGAGAAGGGAAACAGACCGCTGCTGGGCTACGGGGAAGAGAAGGGGATGGGCCAACGGTATCCAGGGGAGAGGGAAGTGAGGCGGGGAAAAAAGATTTGGGTCAGGCCAAAACGACTTGCGGGGCTAAATACAGAGAGAGAGAGAGAGAGGAGGAGAGAGGAGTAAACAAATTCTTTTTCTCATTTTTTTTTCATTCTCAAACCGAATGCAAATATGAATCAAATCAAATTTGAATAATGTTTCAAATACACTTTTCAACTTAATTAACAATGAGAAATTTTGGTAAGTTCTCAAAAATAAATTTTACAACCTTTTTAAATTCTTTTATTCTCACATTTTCTTTTTTGTTCTTTTCTTTTACTTCAAAGCCATTTTTAATTTATTTCCAAAATCAATTTAAACCATTTTGAATCTTGATTCAAAACCACTCAACCAAATAGATCAAATGCACCGGCATGTATGCACAAACATATTGCTACCTTATGATAAATTTTAAATTAATGAAAAATTTTATTTTCCTATGTTTTCATGAGCACATAAATTCAAAATTACCTCATTTTACTTCTACTTCAAAATGAGCAAATTTTTGGGTGTTACAATCCTACCCCCTTAAGATGAATCTCGTTCCCGAGATTCGGAAGACATTGACTAGGAGATAGAGATACTTTGTCTTTAGATTCCTCTCATCTTGATAAAGATCCTACTTTACTTTGCATACCTATTGACCTTACCAAAATGATTCTAAGATTTTGACAAATACTCCAACCAATACTCAAGTAACTCTAATCACTAGACCACCATTTCTTTTTAGTCCATACTTATTAGACCTCTTTGTTCACACGTTCACCTCACAACGGAGCCTCTTCTGCTTCCTTCATCGGCATCTATCCACAATCTCCACAAAGAAAGTTTAGCAACTGGTTGGCGACGACGGCCATCCCACGCACTCGTACAAAAAGGACCAGAGAAACACAGCCATGGGACATTGAAAAAGAATATGACCAGTCGTTTCAGGTTTGTCACAAACAAAGCATTCTTTGGGGCAAGACCACTGTTTCCTCTTCAGTTGCACCCCACACTGAATTCTGTCATGCACAGCCATCCACAGAAAAATCTTGACTTTTAAGGGAATGTTGCACTTCCAAATCACCATCATTTCAGAGTCAATAACATCTCCAGAAGTCATCAGTTGTATAATGAACTTGTTGAGTGACAATGAGACATCCCTTAAGAGCTCCTGTAGATTGCCCTACTCCTCTCTCAGACTCTCACTCAGTTGTCTACTAAAAGAGAGGTGCCACTGTCCATCAACAAAAGGCTTTAGCTACCTCTATGTCAGGTTGGGATGATATATGAAAGAGTTTGTGGAAACTAACTTTCAAAGGACATTCTCCTAGCTAGCATTCATGCCAGAATCTAGTTTGATGGTCAGCTCTAACATCAATACCACAATCTTTTCGGTACCAACACCTTGAAATTCAAGAGAGATCTCCAAAATTGGGAGCCTTTTCTGTTCTTGATTTGATAGATACTCCTTTGGCCCAGGTATTTCTTCCTCAACAAAGAACAAGTTTGTTATCTCCCCTTTCTAATTTATCAATCCATTTAACCAGCGGACACACATTCATGGCTCTAACATCCATGAAACCCAAGCCTCCAAACTCTTTAGGTGTATTAAGGGCTCTCTATTTGATCATGTAATATTTTCTTTTCTTGCCTGTACCTTGCCAAAAAAAACCTGGATCTGATAGAGTCTAGGAGTTGAGAATTTCCTTCATACAGCTGATATACTCCCATAGTGTACATGGGGATGGTAGATAAACAGGAATCAATTAGAGTAGATTTGCCTCCTGATGAAAGGTAGTCACATTGCCAAGTGCACAACCTCTTTTCAGTTTTCTCACTGACATATCTCAACTGAGCTTTGGAGATTTTACAATTACTAACAAGCATGCCCAAATACTTCATGGCAAAGGACCCAATCTTACAACTGACAACATAAATCCGATTTAATGAACGGTCAGTGATAAGCGTCATGGTTTTTGATCTACAAAACCCGCAGGTGGCAGTAGGATATCACTATCATTGATGGTAGCAGGTAGACAGTACTATCATTTTATTTTTTGGCAGAACAGACACTAGTATCATTGATTGTTTTTTTAACATGATACGCGGATGCTGCCCATGATTTTTTCACCTTTTTCTAGGAAACAACAGGGGATCCCCCACACGCGCGTCACATGCATGGATGTCCCATGAAATATATCTTATAGCTAGAAATAATATTTTTCAAAAGATATATTATTAGTCAAGTAGCCAGTGGAATATTTTGTGCTAGCTGTTTCCTGTCAATAACCCCACAATAATATAATGCTCAAGTGGCACTGTGCTGTGCAGGTTGTAGACGCAGAACTATTCAAATGTTTGCAGGAAATCCACGGGAAAGCCTTCCACAGCTTTATAGCAAGAAAGTTAGTTCCTGTCGTCGGCGATATCAGGGAGAACAACCTCGGCATTGCCCAGGAGTTGGCCCACAAAATCCAGGACGAAGTAGATATCATCGTAAACTCAGGCAGGGAATACCACTTTCCACGAGAGGTTCGGTTCGTGATCGAATATGTATACCAATATATTCATTAAGGCCTTGTTCAGTTCCCTGGGAACCATTCCTTGGAAAGATTCTCAGCCTAAATAGTTAGCTAATTTATATAAGCTTGATCAAGTCGGAATGATTCCTAGTCTCATTCGAAGCTAACTGAACAAGCCCTAAGGATAAATATATATTTCGATCAGCTGGATCAGGGCCACTGATATATCGCAGGTATGACGTTGCAATGGACATCAACACCCTTGGGCTGCTCCGGATCATGAGTTTCGCACAGAGGTTCCGAAGATTGAAGCTCTTCTTGCATGTGTCAACAGGTGAGGTCAAGCGAGTGTGCATGAAACTGAAGTGCATGTACTTTAATTTTTTCTTATGGTGAAACTTTGTATGTACACTATATATATGAGTTACAATCCCTCTTGGCCGGTTGACATATGTGTGTATGCTATGTATATATGTTTGTTGATCAGCATATGTGAATGGGAATAGGCAAGGCGTGGCGCTGGAGAAGCCGTTTCGAATGGGAGACTCCATAGCAAATGAGATACTATTAAGCTCAGCAGAATGCTCTTCAGAGCATGCTGCGAACGGTGCCGCTCTTCATATTGAGGCAGAGATCAAGCTGGCATTTGACCACACAATAAAATCAGATGATCAAGCTTCTTGTACTCAAGAAATGAAAGATTTAGGCTTAAAAAGGTATTGCTATATATTGAGTTGTCAATCCGCCTCATGATGCTGTGTGGTACGGTCCCAAATACATATGCATGCATGATGTAGGATTACATTAATTACATCACATGTATGTTTTGTTTGGTATGTGTTGTTTGTCATTTAATTTGTAGGGCAAAACATCATGGCTGGCAAGATACTTATGTGTTCACCAAGGCCATGGGGGAGATGGTCATCAACAGCATGCGAGGAGAGATACCGGTGGTCATTATCAGGCCGAGCGTCATTGAAAGCACCTTAAGGGACCCCTTCCCGGGTTGGATACAAGGGAATAGGTCAGTAACATATTATTATATGCTAGATATATGTCTGTGTATTGTAACGGGATCACGAATTTTTGCATTGCGCACTACTCTTACGGGGATACACGTGGCATGCGGCTTAGATGAACATATCAGTGAGAACAGACTTTTCATCAAAGGTCAAAATGGGATCTAGTTCCGGCATTTTTTGCACCCGGGACTAGAGAGACCTTTAGTCCCGGTTGGTGTCTCCAACCGGGACTAAAGGTCCCTGTCCAACGGCTACTGCGCTCGGCACAGTGGCAGGGGATCTTTAGTCCCGGTTGGAGACACCAACCGGGACTAAATGTGGACCTTTACTCCTGGTTAGAGCCACCAACCGGGACTAAAAGTCCTCCAACCTTTAGTCCCGGTTGATAACACCAACCGGGACTAAAGGGTGACCTTTTAGTCCGGGTTGATATTACGAACCGGGATTAAAGGTCTCCCACCCGGGACTAAAGGTCCCTCACGGGTCAATTTAAAAGTAGAAGCGGGGAGGACTATGTCACATGTGGTGTGCAGTTGAGTTGGTAAGGAATCTACGCGTGATGAGAGAGGTCTTGTGTTCGAATTCCACACAGCGCAAGCGGTCTCAAGGAATTCGTTTATTTTTTTAACTGAGGAGGGGGCTTTACCCGGGACTAAAGGGTCTTCCCTTTACTCCTGAATTCTTACTCCCGGTTGGGAAACCGGGATTAAAAGGGGATCCCAACCGGGAGTAGAAGCCTTCTCTCCATCAGTGTATTAAAAACCTACAAATTTAATTACATAGAAGATACAAAGCCAATTTCATGATCTTTATCATTTCTTTTTCTTAAGAAATCAAAAACTAAATCAAAAGAACCACCATCTTTCATGGCATCTTGAGTGTGCTCTAAAACCCAAGCATTAAAGCACTCCAAGAGTCTTTATCAAATTTACTCTCCAAATCTGCCATTTTTAAGTAAAAGCCACTTTCTATATGTTTGTATCGTCTTTTCTGTGTCCTGTGTACACTCTATAGAGTTGTTCTCGCTCTTCATCTTTGTCTAGTGAAAAATTCAGAATAGAGGATGTTTATATTTGGAGATCCATTTAAAGAGTTTGTTGAAGTTTTTTTCACTAAAATCTCTGTTCTTATAAATTTAGAAGGATATAAAGATTCTCTTAGAGTTGCTCTTACATAGCTTTTCCAGAAGCTAAAAAAAAGCCAATAATCATTTCTCTTAGTTTACCTGCAGTACACATGTAAATGTGCTAATCATTTAATAATTAATTTTATTAGGCTTACAAAAGCATCCGCAAATGCTCCTTTCATGTTGGAGTGGGTCCCACTGCTAATAAAGAAACAAAAATCAGTCTATCTCATCCACATATTGGCTGTGGTGCCCGGTATACTTGGCCAAATGGGCAAGCCCGCTGGGCCGGCACTAGCACGGTACTAAAAAGCATGGCCCGAGCACGGCCCAGTCCGACGCCCATCATGCATGTGCCTAGCACGAGCCAGTAGTAGTGTTGTGCCTGGGCTGCAACTTTGGCCTGTAGTGCTGGCCCAGGCACGGCACGATTATTGAGCTGCACGATGTGGCCCACTTATTCTCCACCGTTGATGAGCATGTGATGACCGAGAGCTGTTGGATATTAGTATATATGCATCTCTCTCCCCCAAACCCTAACTTCCTTCTCCTCTCTCTATCCTCTCATTTCCCCACCACGACACGCCAACGCGGACACCAGAGGGGGCCGGCGACACAGTCGCGGTGCCATGCCGTGAGGGCCTCAGGGCGGCGGTGCGGCGGCCAAGCCAATATGTAGCAGCAGCGGGTGCGTCGGCATGCGGCCTGCAACAGCAGCAGTGGAGCAGCACGCGGCCAGCGGCGGTGATGGCACATCTTCTTCTTCCCCAGCCACTCCACCTCCACCTGCAGGGATGACTCGGGCAGCACACGGTCCCAGCGGGTCGTCGTGCCCATTGGTACAACGTGGCACGACTAAGCCTCCGTAGAGCCATGCCTGGACCGCAACTCTGGCACGGCCGCATAGTGCCGTGCCTGGCGGTGTCCATGCCCGTGCAGTGGCGTGCGGCCCGGTGCATGGCATGCGCAATGGTTGTGGTGCACTGTAACTGCACAATGGTATGCTCACGTGAGTTAAAAGCAATCGCTCCAGCCTCATCCCTATCCACTCGTCTTTTCTCTGTTCATCTTCCATGCGTGTATCTCTCTCTCTCTCTCGACCATGCACCACCCTCCAGCGCCGCCGCTCACGGCTCATCAGTGTCCAGTGCCGGGCCGCCAGCAGGGAGGGAGCATGCTTTGAATAGCACCATCCGCTGGGACAAGAGCCAGAGGGGCCATGCGCCTAGGCCACCGACGCATGCAGTTTGCCGATGACCATCTCATCCAGGACATCGAACTTGCTATTGTAGTGTTGTCCCGGCGCACTGCTTTGTCCTATTTGTTGTCCCTAAAATTCTCGACTGCTCCACGGCGGCTCTTGGTGTGCGTGCGATGTGAACGACATCCTTCAGCCCGCGCGCTTGGTGACTAGTCCGCGACGCGCGGTTTTCGCTTCAGGTCCACTTGGCAGAGCTCTGGCTCCAGCTAAAACAGCTTCAATTATAGATTCTATTGTAGAGCAGCTCTTTATGGCTCTTGTTTGTTTGGTTGGAAAAGCGTTTGGTAAAACAACTTCTCCTGTCTAGTCAAATGATGAAATGTCCATATTGTCCTTTTTCTGTCCTTTTCCTTTTATTTTTCTCTTCCGGATTTCGTTTATTATGGACCGCACACCTCTCCTTTTCCTTTTATTTTTTTCTTCCTTATCCGCACGACCTCATCCACACATCGGTCGTCGTCGTCCAGGCGTTTCTTCCCCCTCCGTGTCTTCATCACCGTGCCGCTGCGCCTCCACCTCCACCACCATGCTGGCTCTAGTGCTGCCTCCAGATCCACGCCCCGATGCACCCTTGCCCTGTCTCCTCCCCAAATCAGTGCGCCCTCACCCTTCTTCCTCCCCGCGCTGCCGCCCTTCTTCCTCCCTATGCCTCTGCCCTCTGTCGCTCCGGCACTCTATGTGCCGTACCACCATCCACCTCGCCTCAGCCTGATCTCGCGTGGCGCCGGGGCCAAGCGGACCAAGGCCACGCGCTGGGCCCACGGGAACGAGAAGTAATCGGGCGAAGCTCATTTTTTTTGGCTCCAGGTGCGCGTTTGAGTTCCAGTTAGCGGATTTCGCGGGCTCCTCTCGCGGAGCTGTTGCTGACGACCCCGGTTGGTACCCGGAGCTGTAAAACGCCTCCATGAGCTGCGGTAGAATCCCTACGAAAGGGGGCCTTAGTTTCCATGAGGGAAACGAGCGAGCTCTACGATGGTCATGATGAGCCCGAGTAGGGTGTAAGACGATAGCCTTAGGTATTTTTTTAGGTGTGTGTAGATACATCATCCACCTATAGATTTTCATATTATTAGAGCAAGGCTAATATTATACTGGCGGCTGGCTGTAAGAATATTTGTAGCTTATCTCTCAGCCCGCTCATACAGTAGTAAGCTCTTCGCCATTAGTATATGGCCCACTTATTTCTCTTTTGTCTAAGCTGGATGTAAGCTTACAACCCGCTTTTTCTCTCTGCTCTACCTGAGCATTTAGCTTGCTTGCCTGTTATTATACTTGCTCTTATAGGTCATTTATTTAGTTTGAAGAGTGATTGAGATGTTGTTAGATCGATCGATGGATCGATCATCCTGTTCTAACATTGAATAATAATCCTTGGATGCTAGCTCTAAACTTGCTTCAATTCAGTGCTAGATCTGAAACCGACAGTATATATGTTATTATATCAGTAAAACCTGAAGAGTTTGTCGGACTGTTAAGTCCCTAATATAACTCCTAAGGCCACATGTGGCACCTTTCATTGTACTGTTAGCTCATGTAACATCTTTTATTTATTTTTTTACAACAAGAATTTGACTCGGTTGAAAACAAAGCTTCCTTGTATACTATGGTTATAACCGAACGAACATAATCGAAACATTAGTATCTTTCTAACAGCCCCCTCGATCTAAACTCTGGAATATAAAAGAGAGAGAAATGCTCCTGCACTCCTGCAGACCTTTTTACAAAAACCGCACGCATCCTAAAGCGTGGTTAAGAAAATAAAAGTTGTATCATTATTACTTCTTCCTTGATACGGCTTTTTTTTTATCTCATCCTTGATACGGATTTGGCACTACCCAATCCAGTCGTCCAGCCTAGCACCCGACTCACCATCGTGCAAGTAACTCTGACCCTTTGTCGTCGGTGATCCGTGTGTATGCATGGCTGGTTCGCTCATGAAGACGACTATATATTCTACTAGATGGCATCAATTATATATTCTAGATGCCATCACAATGTGACTTTGCCTCTCTAGTGTGCTGTTTGGTTACGTGGAAGAGCTGTTTGGTTAAGGCAATTCCATCCCAAATTTAATTTTCGCCAAAAGTTAAGGTTGAGTGGTTGACTATTAAATTGTCTATGTGCATGATTACCTAGCGAGTGCAAGGGAAATTTGTGTGGACATCTAAACAACTAAGTCAAGCATGAAGATAAAGCAGATTCAAATCTATGTGTTAATTTCATTGAAACCATAGCAAAAATACAAGTTAGCAACCTAAGGCTCCGAGCAGAATCCAGCTTACTGTCAAGCAATTTTATGAAGCTATTGGTGGCCATACACTGCAATGATTCTTAGAGCCGCCTCCATTTAAGGGTTGAGGCAGCTCAATCCAGCCGCCTCTATACTGCTGTCCCTTAGATCCCACTAACCAAGCCACCTCTAGATTCTCAACCGCCTCTTAATAGCAATTTATAGAGGCAGCCCACAGGCAGCGATGAAAACGGACGGAAAAACCCTATTTCTACTTCCATTTCTATTTTTTTCGCGGAAGCGGGATCAGGTTCGGAAAATGGAACCAAAATATGCGGGTGTACGGAAACGAACCAATACGGTCGGAAGCCAGGAACTTAAGCCGGAATACCGCACACCTTTATAGTCACAAATCACTGTCACACACAAAGCTGTTGTGAGGTCCTAGCTGTGAGAAAGCCGAAAGCCATTTGGTTGAGCAACTACGACTTTCGTAAAAACTGCCGTGAGCCTGTCTCACTTACAAGCATCGAGGACTTATATGAAATATATAAAATGTTTCAGGGGGTAGAATAGAATTGCAAGACACATTGAACAATGAAGAAAGAAGTGGAGGGGGGCTTTTGTAATTTGGTCTCTTCTTCCTCGAGCTGATCGGCCATGGCCGCAGGGCTGCTGCTCCTTGAGCAAGGGTGTGTAGAGGGGTCTCGGCAAGGAGCGTGGGGCGGCTGGCCAGCCTGCCGGCGGCAGTGCACGGCGCAACTGGTAGCAGAGGCGAGGTGGCAACTGTGGGAGTCTACGGCTGGTCTAGCGGTGGCCCTGGAGGGCTGGGCGACGGTGGCCTGAAGCATCCCAGCACAGCGCATTTATGCCCTGCGCCTGCCCCTGCCCCTGCGAACGTGATGGGCTAATAGAGTGACGGTGCGGCTGCAACCCCTGCACCTGAGACTGAGGGCCCCCTTTGGTTGGGTTTTCCAACCTGCTTTTGTTTTTGCAAAAGCCAAAAGCGAATCAAAGGGCCCAAAAGCAACATTCACTGCAGTACAATCCAAAAGCACCTCTCCCCTGCTTTCACTGGCTTTTGACCCCAAAAATTACCCACCTGACACAGGTTATGAGGAGAAAATAACGTTTCGCTCTCGGTTCTATACCACTCGTGTCCACTCCTCCCGTCGCCCCTTCCGCATCCACTCGAGGATCGTGCGACTGGCCATCTAGGGTTTGCCGCCACCCCCGCCGGAGGCGTGCTCCGGCCGACCGTAGCCTAGGTCAGTGCGTTCTCGTCCACCGACCGACATGTCCTTCTCCACCGACTAGTTCGCCTCCTCTCCTTCCATCCACTGCTCCCCATCCCAGGTGGTGCCGCGTGGGCCCTGCCCATCCCTAGTGGCGGCCCTAGCCCCATCCTGGCAGCGGGCCTCTGCCCCACCCCTGCCCGGTGGCGGCCCTAGCCCCATCCCGGCCTCTGCCCCGGCCCTGAGCTCGAGGAAGAAGAAAGAAGGACGAGCACATGAGTTGGAGGATGAAGGAAGAACGACGGCCCCCGTCCCCGTCTCCATCTTTGACATGGCGGGCGAGTGAGGTCCATCGAGCGAGCGTAGCTCTCCGACCGGCAAGGCGAGATCCGCTTCTCCATGGCCAGTAGTACTAATGGCCAGCAAGGCGACATCCACTACAGGCATGGTCTCGGACCCATAGGAGCGAGGGCCACCTCTGGTCGGAGCGCTGCCGCGCATGAGCTCGGCGAGGGCCACCGCGTGCCAGAGCGCCGCTACAAGCTCATCCCGTACGTGGTCAAGAAACAGGTTGACATGTGGGGTCCACTGGTCAGTGAGAGACAGTGGGGGTGGATTGTGAATGACATGTGGGTCCGCTTGTTGGTGTTTTCCAAAAGTCACAACTGTTTCACTAAATGGGCTTTTAACATTCACACATTAGCTTTTCCAAAGCCCACAGCTTACAGTAGCTCTTCCAAAAGCCACAGCTCAACCAAACAGGGCCTGAGAGTGAGTGAGACAGAGTATGTAGGTTTTCTTTAGATGGGTTCTTGGGCCTTCAGGATATGGATAAGCTAAAATGTTTCATGGGCCTAGCTAAAATTCGGTAAAAATCTGGAACAAATTTGATAAAATTCGGGAAAATACGGAATTCCGAAAATACGGGCGGAAAAACACCTTCCACGTTTCCGTTCCGATTCCGGAAAGCTCTGTTCTGCATCCTGTACTGTTTCTGGATTGTCCAACGAGCGCAGCACTATCACCCACTATTCCGACAAAGTCACGCACGGGGCATGACATAACGGGACAAAACCCCTCCGATGACTTCAGGGGCTCGGGGGCTTACGGGCCCGCTTGTCAGCCCCTAAAGCCAAATGCCTTCGCCAGCAAAGGCAGCCTCTAGAAGGTGCACCTGGTGGAGGCCGGTCCAAGACGACAAGGTCTGACTGTCAGAGTAGAGGAGCAGAGGAGCCCGACGACGCCTAGGGCTTCTCCGACTCCATGATGACGCCGAGGTCCATCCACGCCGCAGTAGTGCCCTCCTACACTCCTGCGCATATAGACCATAGACAATGCCCCCCAAACTGCCATGTACCCGACCTACCTCGGTATATAAGGGGAGCTCAGATCCTATAGAGGGGTTGGTTGAACAAAAATAGAACATGCCAGTTAGTCCTTAGGACAACTAGAGCTCTCCACCGAGAGCATGGCCACCCCGAGAGGAGTATCGAGAGCTCCTCCCTTTCCATCGTCTTCTTCCTCTCTGACGAGGAAGAGACCTCACCGCTGATGAGCTTAGGATTAGCACCAAGTGTTCCCCTGCCAAATCTCTTACACTCCTTGTTGTACCCCCCTATTTGGGTGCTCCTGTATACAAGGATCATCTGCTACTGGACTTAGGGCCTCGATAGCCTGAACCAGGATAAATTGATGCGTCCTCTCTATGTTCTTTGTGTTCTTGAGTCCACCTGAGCTAACGGAGACCCACACTTAGTGACATCTGACGAACAACAATGCTTGCCATGGTTTTGACCCAACAACAGCTGGCGCACTAGGTAGGGGAGCATGTCAAGTGTGGCTGGCTCTATGATGGCCGAAGCCACCCACCAAGTCACCAGAGTAGGCGGCGCTACCTGAGACAGCGGTGTTTGCTTCCCCGGTGAGTTCTCCGTCAAAGCCGGCGCCTTCACACCCAGCTAGGTCCTCAACTTGGGAGCCTGGCCTACGTCACCGATTTCTATGGCAAGCTTAACTCACTCAAGGAGGTTGCGCTGGTGGACAACGAGTACTTGGCGTCAGCTCCTCCATCGGGCCTCTTGGGAGCAGATCTCGAGGTCCTTGCCCGGTAGATCCGGCATGGCCTAGGCCCGAACCCCACCATGTCGGAGCACCGCCAGATGTTCTACATGCTTCCCAACATCTACTATTAGATCACCACCAGCGAGGAGCTCCCACTACCCGAGCGCTTCTGGTACTACCTACCGGACATGCCATTTGGAATCCTGAACATGACGCCCTCCTTCTAACTAGAACTGGAGCACCTCATCAGTAGACAAGTGCCATGAGGTGCCATCCTCTCTGATGTAGCAGGGACCAATGCCCCCACCCCGCTCACCTTCCTCAAGATCCTCCCGGGGAATGGCCTGTAGTACGACTTCGATGACATCGACTACTACTCTCTCCGTCCCATGAGTGCTTGCACATCGACAGCAACAACTCTACTGACGACGCCCTCGAGCTCACGTGATAACCAAAGTCCTCGTAGCCACATGGAGTACTTCCATGAGAAGGTAGTGTGCCTATAGTCCTAGCAGTTGGACCTAGAGGATGCTGAGGCTAAACTAAAGTGGCAAAGAGAGGAGCTTGCACAGTAGTAGGCGGTGCAACCCACCGACGATGATGATTGCACTGGGGCTCCCAGCATGGAGCGCTTCCCCTATGTAGCCTACGACATTGCGGACACCGCCTACCACCTCGAGAACATCTATGACACGCTGGACCTAAAGAACAACGAGAGGCTTCATGAGCAAAGCGGTTCCTTCACGTTGCCCTCGAGCAGCAGGCCGAGAGCTCGGCATCGAGGCACTGTGCCGCCGCTTCCAGGTCATCCCAGCCAACGCCCACCGTGAACGGGGACCGCTCTGACATGTGCGCCTCAAATCATGGTGACCACGGCTCTGATACCACTTGACAGGTCCTAAATGGCTAGAGGGGATGAATAGCCTAAATAAAAATTCTACAAAACAATAGAGCAATTTGGTTAGTATGACAAATGACAAAAGCAAGTTTTGCTCTAGCTCTACCAAGTGATGCAAGCCACCTATCCAATCAATTCTAGTGAATTATAGCCTCTATGGGACACAATTGACTATGTTGCTAATTCTACTCTAGCGAGTTAGCAAGCACAAGAATTACAACTAATTACTTCTAGCTGCACAACTAACTAGACTAGCTACTTCTACCACGTACTACTCAAGTATGTCAAAGTGTAAATACAAGTGATATAGTTACCAATCCCGGCAAGTGATAATCAATGAATACCAATAGAAATCCAAGGAGATAATTGACACATGATTTTTCTCCTGAGGTTCACTTGCTTGCCGACAAGCTAGTTCCCGTTGTGTCGACCGTTCACTTGGTAGTTCACGAGCTAATAGGCGTCACAAGCCTAGCCTTACACAAAGGCGCCGCAAGAACCTACACAAATGTGGGTACTCAAAATTTACTAGAGTTACCATATGTCTGTTTGCCGATGAAGGCACAACACCCCTCACATGCAACTGATTGGAGCCAGAGACAATAACCAACTCCGCTCAACGATCTTCCAATCACCAGGCATTCTAGGTGTCGGCAAATACCAAGAGTAACAAGTGCTCAACCATCCCAACATGCCCAACTAGTGCCACAAGATGCTACAACTCAATGCAATGCACTAGATGCTCACTAATCTCACTCAAATGATGAAGTCAAGTGCGCAAGTGAGTGGATTGTGTTGCTTTATCTCCCAAAGGGTTTTCTTAGGTGTATGGGGTTCCAAGAGAGTGGCCATGGCCGGCCACCACTCTATTTATAGCCACACAAGCAAATAGAGTTGTTGGACCCTTGGAATAGACTTCTACGTTCCTGACCAGCGTTCGGTCAGCACCAACCGGACGCGTTGGGTCAGGAAAATGTCTCTCTGGAACCTCTCTAGAGTTGACCGGACGTAGGACCCTAGCATATGGTCCATTTTCACTTAGCGTTCGGTCAGTACCAGATAACTTCAATTGATCAAATGAACTGACCGAACTCACCCTCCAGTGTTCGGTCTTAACCAGACCAACGTCTGGTCAATCATTTGACCCTCCATTCACATCCAACTCGAAGTCCTATGTGAATGAAGTTTACTCCAATCGATCTTAGGGCTATTCCTGAGCTACCTAGTGTTAGGTTTGACAAGTGTGCACCACACCTAACCCACTAGACTTACCTAGGTCAAGCTACTTGTCCATACCCCCCCTTAATAGTACGACCAAAGGAAAAACAAGATCCTAAACTACTCTAAGTGTCTCTCCAACACCAAACGACACTTAGAACTAGTCCGTCCTTAACATTGTCGTCCATCCTTTGAAAACTAAAACGATTTCCATCGACAGGGGCATGATGCCTGCCTTCGTCAATTCACATGTCCTCACATTGTGATCTAGTGATTTGCACCAACTGCAGTGCATTTTGGACCCATGCTTTGTTAGCTTAGGTCCATTTCTGCCTTGAACCTCATATGCTTGTTTCTTCCTTGCCTTTGGTGGCCTCCCAATCCTTTTCTCATAAACTGGTGGAGCAACTGGAGGTCCAGCAGTCTTCTCCCAGTTAGCCATGTCCTTACATGGCCAAATGTTGTTGGCATATGCAGTTGCAAAAGCTTCAACAGAGTAATAGGCAGAGATCACTGTCTCTAGAGGTATCCTCTCATGTCTCAAGCAGGAAATGGCATGGGAACATGGAATACCTATGAGATCCCACCTCCTACACTCACATTGCTTGTTGACAATATCAACAATGTATGTGTTTTCCTTGGACTGCACTTGGAATATTCTCTGGGCAGCAGGCATGGCATAGCAAATATTAGCAAATTCAGCATTCTTGGCAATTTTTTCCTTATCTTTGGGCAAACAGTTCCAACAAAGTTTTCTGCTTCCTTTTGTTTGTTGTAGTTGAAAGGATCAAGATGCCCAAGAGGGGGGGGTGAATTGGGCTAATTCTAAATTTCTTTGCAATAATTAAGCCCTACACTTAGTCCACTTCACCCCTTGTGAATAAAATGTGTTTCTATTAGTTCTACCGCACAAAAGTTTTGCACCCTAGGTTCCAATCCTACTCTAACATGGCAATTCTAGGAATGTAAAGACTTGAAATGAATTGCTCAAATGTAAATGGTCAAAGTAAAGAGAGGGAAAGGAACGCGGCGATGTTTTCCCGAGATATCAGAGAATCGCCACTCCCCACTAGTCCTCGTTGGAGCACCCACGCAAGGGTCTAGCCCCCCTTGATCCACACAAGGATCAAGTGCTCTCTATGGGCTGATTCTTCGACACTCCGTCATGGTGAATCACCCACAACCGCTCACAACTTGAGTTGAGTCATCCACAAGCTCCGTTGGATGATCACCAAACTCCCAATCACCACCGAGCCATCTAGGTGATGGCGATCACCAAGTGTAACAAGCACAAACTCTCACTTGACCATGACAAGCTTAATGAGAAGGGTGGATGCACACTTTCTACTCTTCTTGCACTAATGAGAACCTTAATCTTGGATTCTCAAATCTCAATCACCTCACTAGGCTCTTGCTCTCCCTTGCACTCTCAAGGTGTTTCTTAGCTGAACAAATGGGCAAGAGACCTCCCTTGGACAAGTGAAGTAAGTATTTATACCCCCTCATTCAAAACATAATGTTTGGAGGCTGAGTCAGCATTCTATGGGGTGGCCGGACGCTCCGGTCAGTTATACCCGCAAAGAGCTATTAAGCTTTGACCGGACTCTGACCAGCGTCCGATCATCACTGATCGGACGCGTCCGATCAAGAAAAATGCTCTCTAGAACCTTACTGATGTTGATCGGACGTTGGCACCTAGAGTCCGGTCACTTCACTATTTATCGTCCGGTTAGTTACTGGATCCTGACCAGCGTCCGGTCAGCACCAACTGGATGCATCCGGTCATGAAAATGTCTCTCTGGAACCTCTCTGGAGTTGACCGAACACAGGACCCCAGCATCTGATCCATTTTCACTCAGCGTCCGGTCAGTACCAGATGACTTCAGTTGATCAAATGAATTCACCGGACTCACCCTCTAGCGTCCGGTCAATCATTTGACTCTCCATTCACTTTCAACTTGAAGTCCTATGTGAATGAAGTTTACTCCAATTGATCTTAGGGCTATTCCTGAGCTACCTAGTGCTAGGTTTGGCAAGTGTGCACCACACCTAACCCACTATACTTACCTAGGTCAAGCTAATAGTCCATACCCCCCTTAATATTACGACCAAAGGAAAAACAAGATCCTAAACTACTCTAAGTGTCTCTCCAACACCAAACGACACTTAGAACTAGTATTTCCTTAACCTTGTCGTCCATCCTTTGAAAACCAAAATAATTTCCATCGATAGGGGCATGACAACCATGATTGCCCAATCAATTGCCATTACCATGGCCTAACTCAAATTGCCTCTGTAAAACACACGTTAGTCATAGTAATCTTGTGTCTTCATTAATCACTGAAACCCAACTAGGGGCCTAGATGCTTTGAGTAGTGTCTAGTCATTATTTGGTTTTTGATCCTCTCCAACATACTTAGGATGGGTAGCTCCCTAGCCTCTAAGATGTCTTGTTAAAGACCTCACAGTTGTTATTGAGCAACACATCACATTTTGGGAAAGTGCTAAAAAAGGCTCTCACCCAGGTATTTGGTGTGATTTGCTTCAACCATTGGTGGGTAGCTACATCTATTTCCTTCATTTTCTACATGTTTTCTCCCAATGCCTCACACAGGTGGACCTAGCACATGTCCACAGCTAGTTTTTGAGGTTGTTGTAACACCCTAGGTGTTTGGCTTCCACATTTGCACTTGCATTTCATAAACATGAGCATCATTCATCCATTCATGAGCTTATATTGCATGAAACATGCTTGTGAAACATTGCAACATATTATCATATTTCATGTGTGTTTGTTTTATGAAATGAATAGTGTGCAACACTCAAGTGCAACATATGCAACACACTTTAGTGAAACATGGTTAGTAGTACTATGCAACACACTTATGAAACATATGAAACATGGCTTTGAAACAAAAGTAGCAATTCATTTGTTCTTCCTTGTTTCAACCCATGTGATGCTTGATTTTGGTGTGACCAATGTGTGGTGTGGCTAATTATCCTCTTAAGCAACTTAGTTATACTTAGAATGTCATTAGGAACAATGTTCATGTTGACCATATTGTCTAATTATGCTTTCAAGTAATAGTTTGACTAGTGTTGACCCTAGAGCTCTTTGGTTTGACTGTTTAAAAAGTACAACTTAGAGTGTTTGCATGTCTGAGCAACCTAAAGCAACGTTGTAGTAAATTTTATAAGGAACAAACTTTGTTTAGAAGCCAAGTCATGAAAATGAGCAGAACATGTTCAAATAGGGCCAACAAGCCTAAGATCAGTGTTGTTTCAACACTTAGAAAATTTCTAAGTGTTGGAACTGCTTTCCAGTTTCATGAAGACGACTTTAGAACCTTGTAGATGGAAATCCATGGTGAATTAGCTCAAGCTTATGTTGAGTCATTTGGAGTACTCACTTAGCTCTATCATGTAGTCCAAATAGATTAGAATTTGGCCGAGTCGATTAGGAGTTATGTAGCGTTGAAAATCGCCTGTCAGGATGTTCACTTGGTAACTGAATCGGATTTTTAGACTCGCTATAGTGACCGGCCGGCAGCAGAGCCTTGCCGCCGTGTGGACGCCACGCGCCCGGCTGGCCCTGACCATGCTACGCGCTGGCCGGCGTGAAGAGGAGGACGCCAGCTGCCTCTCTGCTCGCTCGCACGCGCTCTGCCTCCCACTCACTCTCTCTCACAACGCCACTGCTCGCCATTGCCGACGCAACTCGCTTTGCCACCGCAACTCGCCTTCGATGCCATGCTGTTTGCTAATCCATCTCGACCATCACCGCATCTTCTTCCACTCCACCTCCCGGACCTCTCGCTCTACTCCCTTGAACCGTTGGTAAGGCACATTTTGATTTCCGTCGTCGGAGACTTCACCAGAGCACGAGCTCGTCGTGGCCGGCCGCCTTGAACCTTTCCTGCCTCTTATAGCACACGCATGAGGACCTTTATGAGCCATAGTATCTACCTCAAAGACATAGTCCTTGGATTCGTCGCCGTTGAGCCTGAATAGCCATGCCGCCGTGATGCTCAGGGCGCCGCCATGTGACCGTGCGTGCGGCCAAGCTCACCGTCGCTACCCAAGCCGCCCTTACCTTAGGCTATCTCTGCGTTAGGTCTCTAGGAAGCTCTAGCATCTTTCGCTAGGTGATACCGTGGCTGGAGTTGGCCGGTGTGCCGTCGGGCGTCTACGCTGTCCGCCATGGCCGCCGCCGTCCAAGCTCCGAGGGGCCATTCGCCATGCTCCGTACATCCCTCAACGCGGTTGAGCTCGGAGATGGCGACGGTGGTGACGCAACCACCTGAGCCCTCTGCGCCGGTGAAGAAAAGCTCGTAGGAGCACCGCGGCAGTCCCTCCCCTGTTTCTGTCTCACTGCCATGCGGGCCCAGCTGACGTGTGGATCCCGCGTGACAGTGACTGTGTATTCAAAAGCTAGTTCAAATTTTTAGATTTGGATGTTGTTTTGTAAAATTTGTATCTCTAGTTTTGTTGATCCAAATTGGGTGGTTCCAATTTTGTTAGGATCATAGTGAAGTCTAGTATTTAGGAAAAATATGACATGAACACTTGTAGAGGAAATTTTGGATGAATTAAATTGAAACTTGAAATGTGTTTTTGAATGCATACAAACTTGTTTAAATCATATCTTGAGTTTAGTGTGATCCAAAAATTATGAAATTTTGTGGGTAAGCTAGTCTTGCTTAGTAGAAGCTTTAGTTAAAATTTGAGGGTCATTGCATGTATGGTTTTTGAGTTATAGATTTTCCTTTTATCATTGAATGATCCTTGTGTGAATTTTAGTAATTTATCTATGAATCCAATGACCATGAAATTTGTTGGAGAATGTCCTAGTACCATGAGGATGCTACGAAAAATATAAAATCTGTTGCTTGACACTTTTCACTAAGGTTTCCTAATTATGCCATTTTAAGCCATTATGCCTTATCATTTTTGTGTAGGTTGTTATACTTGCTCAAATGGTGTGAAATTTTTATGGTAGTCTAATTAGAGCATGTAGTATCTACTGTAATTTTT
Source organism: Miscanthus lutarioriparius (assembly GCA_904845875.1). Classification (NCBI taxonomy): domain Eukaryota; kingdom Viridiplantae; phylum Streptophyta; class Magnoliopsida; order Poales; family Poaceae; genus Miscanthus; species Miscanthus lutarioriparius. The sequence goes on along the minus strand of CAJGYO010000007.1, from coordinate 55,724,253 downwards.
GTAAATTTAATGGTGTAGTTTTCATATATGTTTACCATTTCCTCTAATTAATTAAATAAATTAAGAAAGGTATTAAAAGAAATGTTTTGGTGATGAACACCCTACTTTCTGGTGTTCATGTGATATGAGTGATATGTGAGTAGAGTTATTTTTGTCCAATTATGTGTTTGCATCATAAGTTATTAATTATTTCGTTTGCATTATGTCCCTCTAGACAGATCTGGGGACTTTAGGAAGTTCCCCATGATATTTTAGTTTTCTGTGAATGTGATGAACACAAGAGTTGTAGATAATTGATGTATCTAGCTCCTGTCAAAATTTGTGGGCATTTGGCCCCATAGTTTAGAAACTACAGCTGTTTAAAGTTAGGTTCCAGTTTTACCTACTCTCTGTCTTGTGTGGACAGAGTTCTGTTGATTTATGAATTCGACCTGGTAAAGGTTTGAATCATGCTTTGAGGTCTGAAAATGAATTGTAGACAATTTCATAAGCTTTCCAGATTGTCTTGTTGCATGTCAATTGGATTTATAAATCTCCAGTTATAGCTAGTTTACTGTACCGCTACATAGTCTTCATTTTGCTGAAATACAAATGCTTGAGTGTATGCTTGTGCAATGTTCTCGTTGATTGTTTAGGGGTTAGCCTAACTTGAGAACATGCTTAGGTGCAGGTGCTAGGTCTTTAACTGAAGATGAGAAATTATACATTAGGTTGTATAAACTTGGTAAGTAAAGTGATTTGAATAGGGCTTAAGTTGGAATATGCAAACTACAGCGAACATGCGCATTCCCCGAGCATCCCTGACATTCGTTCATGTGCATCCATGATATTTATCTTGCGCATTCATGCAATAGGTGTGCCGGAGGGAGTGACGTTGCTGGAGTTCGAGGGAGCCAACCATGAGGAGGAGCCCGAGGTGCAGGAAGCCGACGAAGCAGTCGCCACGGAGGAATTGCCCGAGTGCCCTGACCACCAGCCTTCCTCGTTCCTGAAAGGCAAGCCCCAGAGCATATTAAGCCTCCCATGTTTTTACAAATATATTGAGTATCTCTTATTGTTGATGATGCATTAAGTATAGGAATTGATTGGAACTAATTGTTGCATTATATCCCTACCTTGTCCAGATAAAATCCTGTGAATCCTCATTAAGTGTAGGATCGAATGATGCTTAGCTATGCATAGACCGGAAGAAGTCGGGTGATTTTCTGTCACCTGCAAGATGTAGGATGAGCTCTGGTCACGGTTGGCTATATTTGCTATCGTGGAAAAAGAACCATGTGTTAATAATGAATGGAGACCGGACAGGATGACGGTAGTGCAGCAACAAGGCATGGAGGTCTTGGGTGTGAATCTATCCCCGTCTGTGTCATTTAAGGACCGATTCGCTTTACGTCCTCAGGTCATGTTGAACGCAGTCTAACACTTAGCTGGACGGATAAGTCGTTCCGACCGTGAAGCCGAGTAGCTCAACTCAGACCGGGAACCGTAGGGGTTGGATGCATTCTAGAGGTAGTAAGGATGTGCGAAGAGCCATTGGCATAAGCCCAAGGGGAGTCAGGGTTTAAGATCCTGCACTTCCTGGCAGAGTGGTTCTCTGAGAATGCAGGGCGGCCCAGACCCGCGTCTTTTCTTTTATTTTTCTCCTGAGTTGTACCAAATGTGACTTGTTTGCGGCCCTGACGGGGGAAGCAGGGTTTGTGTTAGGAATACCCCTCTAGCTGGATAGGAATCAATTCGAATCATCGTCTCTCCCGGATAGTGAGAACTTGACTTGAGCAGCGGCAACGTAGATTCACAAAATATAAAGATATGGTTAAATGATGATGACAATGATGATGAGAATGATGATGAGCCATGAAATACCTGATATGGTTATTATTGTTTGCAACTAAATCAAATGGTTGATTAGTACAGGTGCTAATATAGATGGTAGGTAATGGCTAAAAGTCAATGCTAGTACAGGTGAATAATGCTAATGGTTACTCAAGCTTTTATGCAAAAGGTTGTCCAGCAAGATCCATTGATAAAGCCTTGCATACTCCTTGGTGTCATTTATTTTTGGTTTATGACTGGTAAGTCTAGCTGAGTACATTCCCGTACTCAGGGTTTATTCCCTCTTGTTGCAGATGACCTTCTATATTAGGGCTTCTACAAGTATTGTCTCCACCCGGCGGGTGACAAAGACTAGATCATGGGCATGATCTCTGTTTATCTTATCCAAATGCTTTTGTGGGATGTGATCAGCAAGCTGGTACTTGTATTTGAACTCGGGTGTGTGAGTTAAACTATTTGCTTCCGCTACTTTACAAGACTTGGTTTGTAATAACTATAACTCTGATGCGTTGTAATCTATCTGCAAACTGAACCTAAAATGTTGTAACGTATGAGATGTTATGTTGAATTACTGTGATCTTGGTTGTATGCAAGTTGGATTGAAATCCTTCGTAGTTTCAATTGACTATCGGGTTTATATGGGCTCAAATGCGAGAATTTGATCGTTTCGGCGATTGTTTTTGTACTTGTGCTCTTATAAAATGGTCGGTTCTGTGACAGCTGGCATCAGAGCTAGATTCAACATTAAACATGTCTTACGGCTATTTGAAACAAAAGCTTTTGCTGTAAAAATGATTTTCCAACTTATAGTTATATATAAGTGTTCAAAAATCAAAATTTTTATGGTATACTGGTGATCACATCCCTTGTAGCCCACCTAAGGACTTTTAGGTGGCTTATTTAATTACTAACTTGGGGGAAATGATTGTTTCTATTTTTGTCGTCCATGCGGCGTGCTATTACATGGGTGCCATTCGCTTGAATGGTAATGTATGGATCAATTGCCTCTACGCCCAGGTAAGTGTGAGTTGTGAGAGCATGACCGTCCAACTGTCGGTCTAGGGGAGAGTTAGTTGTGGTTACTGGAATATTTACATGTTGCATACATGTACATATGAAGGTACTTAATTGTGGGTCTATCTGTCGGGTAGTTGTGGGTACCAAAGTATATATATCCGGGGATGTATATATGGGGAGTACCTTAGTTTACTGCTTTCATTGTGTGCTTAATTCTCTTTTGTTGGGATGGGCTGCAATGAATTTGTTTGCAGGTACACTAACAACGTAACGTGTAGCTCGACTAGATACGTATATGAGAGAACGTATGTATGCCACCGTCTAGCCGTTAGAATTCTCAAATTCTACTAGGGTGAGAGAACGTACGTAACAAGCATGCATCATATTCACTCATGTCATTCATATTGCATTACTCCCTCCCTTATAAATTGCTTATCCGGTTATTTATGCTTACCTTGAAAGATAATCCCTCTTGTCAATCATCAAATTGTGATACAGATGGCCAAACCTACGTTCCCTGCTAGCAGCAGCGACTTTCTGAACCACTTTGGCACTCCCACTATCCTGTGGAGGGTGTTGAATTCAGTGGGGTGCATGGAGCCACCTTGCTACCACTGGCGGGAAGTTGAGACCACAGGTACCGTGCAGTGGTACTATGTGGACATGGAGATACCCAGGCACGAAGGAAGGATAGTATGGTGTGGTTGGGTGATTGAGTCCGATGGGCAAAGCCCATGGGAAGGTGCACAGTGTGCTGCTCTTACCACGCTGATTAACATTTGTCTAAAGCATGGAGATGAGTTGGCAGGTGGACCTGCTGCTGTATTCCCTCATGTCCAACCCGAGGAAGCTCAATGGAGTCAATCTCAGGGAAGCATTTTGGTTGGGGGCCATGGGGAGCGTGCCGAAAGCTCTAGTGCAGCCATGAGTGCAATGATGGCTGTTCTAAAGATCTACCAGTCGAGAGATGGGAGCAACTCTACTATCATGTCCGCACTTAGAGAGGCTTCAGATGCTCAACGCAAGGCCAAGAAACATGCTCGCAAGAATGGCAAGGAGTTGCAAGAAGCTCGGCATGAAGTGGGTCAGTTGACGGAGGCTTTGAACACTCTCAGGCAGCAGTTTGTGCGGGCTGTTCATGAGGGGGAACATAAGCATGAGCAGATGATACAGCTGGCTCGCGAGAAGGAGGCGCTTCAGGCACAGATAGTGTAGTTGACTCATGAGCGGGATGATGCTCGTGAGGCAGCTAAGATTAGGCGTCAGGGATGGATCATGGCTAACAACGATGCAATTTATGTTGTTTCAAAGAATCGTAAGAGAGCCTACGAGGTGGGTGCCTCACAGTCCGAAGCTCTAGTCAAATCTAAGGCTCCATTCTAGGGTTCATTCCGTCCTTCAGCATCAGCTGCTAAGTTCTGCCCACCGCAGAAGAAGAATTCTAGGAAGACTGGATTTCGCAAGGCTTTTACAGTTGCTCTTCCAAAGGGCACTACCAGTCAAGGCAGCTCCAGAGTTCCTCCTAGCAACATGCCATGCTTTAACTGCAACAAGCCAGGCCACTGGTCAAGGGAGTGTCCTTATCCCAAGAAGAATAATTACCAAGGTGGCCGTCAGGGGCAGGTGAACTACACCAATATTGTTGATATTCCTTCAGGAGAGGTAGTAACTGCTGGTAAGTTTCTGGTTGATCAACACCCTACAGTTGTACTATTTGGTTCAGGTGCTTCACATTCTTTTATGAGTCCCGCATTTGCCTCCAAGTTTAAGTAGAAAACATACACTGTCGAGGGTGAGGGTTATTGTTTAGGATTGCTAGTGGGGGTATCCCAACGAAGCTAGTAGCCTGGTGCAATGCTAGTCGCTATCCACCCTGGCTTTGGAACCGTTTTTCCTCATAGATCAGGTCGTTAATCCCTGGTGAGTGCTTTGGCTCTCTTCCTCGAATCTCGTGTATTTTGTCTCCAACTCTTTCATGTCTCTGGGTGTTTATCAATCTTAATTCCATGTTGCTCTTGGCAAGGCCAAATCTCATGTTAATATTTAGGGATGAAAACGGTCGGAAACGGTCGAAAAACCTCTCAACCGTTTTCTACTTCTACATTTTGAATACGAAAACGAAAACGAAAGCGGTAAAGCCGGACACGAAAACAAACACGAACTTACGGAATATCAAAAATTTCGAAAACGAACTAATTCGAGCGGAATTATGTCGAACACGGTCGGTATACGAAAAATCAATACGGAATATTGACCCGTAGGACCAAGTGCATAATAATTAACAAGTACATAATAATTAACAAGTCCTACAACTTTCTTAAAAAATATCTCCATTCAACACGACGTAAGGAAGATATGATTTTTTTTAAGGCAACAAGCGCGTGTACGCGATTAATATATCGCTGACTTTGTTTAATTTTTTTGAACATTTTCAAGACATCAAATGGAAAAACTAAGAACTAGAAAGTGTAGATCTCGTTGAGAGCTACAATTTTCATATAAAAATCATCTTCATCCGAGATCGTATGAAAAAGATATAATTTTTCTAAGGTTGGACTTGTAGTGGGTCAAATTTGGTTTAAACCGAATTTCGAAACCGAATTTCGAATTCGGGATATTCCGAATTAAAAGTAGAAAAGTAGAAATCGGTCGAACAAAGCCTAAACCGAATTCGATCCGATTTCGAATTTGGTGTTCCGAATTTCGAATTCGAATTTAGTATTCCGTATTTTGTCCGAAAATACGAATTCGCTCGGGTCAAATATAGAAAACGATGCGGTTCGGTTCGGGATATTTCCTTTCCGTTTTCATCCTTATTAATATTTACCTGGTAGTCACCTTGGTGGACACAAGGCGTGTAGGGAAAATAAGCAAGAGTACACTGCCCAGTTGTCTTCGGCAATTAGTCTATATTCTCTTGCGCTGTGTTTTGATCTTCAGATCATCTACTTATGACTCCTAACCTTGTGACTACCTTTACTTGCTATTCCTCCTTTGCATAGTGCTTGTTCTTACGACCCAATCTTTGCACTTGAAATTTCACTTTGGGTGTGTGATCAGTAATGGTGTTATGAGTAGCAACTACGGTGCCACGACGAAACCGAGAGCCTCCTGTGGCGCGCGACACAAGGTTGTGCTGCTCGACACGCGCTGGTATCAAGGTTTCTAGTTATGATCCCTTACCGAACTACACCGATGTGTTATCTTCACGTGAACTTTTCCTTGATTACCTCTCCATATCTACTCTAAAGATACTTATATCTGACCTAACGTAGTAGAGTTTCCTTCTGAAATTGCAAAGAAGATAACCTTTGAAGAACAGGTCACTAACATGAACTTAACAGACTACAAGAGATGGTAGACAAGTGACTCTACGTGCCTATCCCTGTAATGACATCGATCACCTAGTGAGCAACTTATGTCATCCTCGTTGGATCAGAAGGCTACACCATAAGTCACCTGGTGCATATGAACTTTTAGAGAAGGGCCTCATTTGCCCTAGTTCATCACTGTGGGGTTGTCCAGCCATATTCGTGAAAAGGAAGGACATGTCGCTGTGCATGTTTGTGGATTATCGTCCACTCAATGCCATGACAATCAAGAACAAGTACCCATTGCCCTGCATTGACATTTTGTTTGATCTGTTGTCTAAAGCAATGTGTTATCCAAGATTGGTTTGAGGGCTGGTTACCATCAAATCAAGATTTGGCCAGGAGGCATACCTAAGACAGCCTTTTCCACTAGGTATGGCCTTTGAGAGTAGTTTGTCATGTCCCTTTGGATTGACCGATGCTCCTACCTACTTCATGTACTTGATGAACTCGGTGTTCATGCCCGAACTCAAAAAGTTTGTGGTTGTGTTCATCGATGATATCTTGATTTATTCTGAGACAGTAGAAGAACATGTCGAGCATCTGCTAGTTGTTTCATCCAGGCAAGGCAAACTTCGTCGTGGATGCCTTAGGCAGGAAATCTCATTGCCACTCATGGAGTGAAAGTGACTTCCATTTCTCACATCTCCTACATCCTGCAGTCCTTCACAACATCACTGTTAGTTGTACTCTATAGAGTCGAATTATTGAGCTATAGAAGACAGATCCCAGTGTGTTCCACATCAAGCGCAAGATGAAAGAGCTTAGAAACCAAAATTTAGAGGAAGATCACTCATCTAAGTTATCTATCCACCCGAGAAATAGGAAAGTGTATCAAGGCGTGAAACCTCGCTTTTGGTGGACCACGATTAAGAAAGAAATCGTAGCTTATGCTGCAAGGTGTGACAATTGCTGTAGAGTCAAAGCAACTTGAAACCTGTTGGACTTCTTCAACCATTGTCTATACTAGTGTGAAAATGGGAAGAGATTAGTATGGATTTCATTGTTGGGTTTTCCCCTACCCAAAAGAATTTTTATTTTATTTTATATGAGTAATAGTGGATCGTTTAACGAAGTTTGCTCATTTCATACCAGTTAGAACTGACTATGGACCAAATGACTATGCTGAGTTATATTTTAATCAGATAGTATGTCTCCATGGTGTTCTAGGACCATTGTATTTGACAGAGGACCTCAGATCACTGCTCATTTTGGGAACATTTGCACAAGATGTTAGGCACCAACTTAGTCAGAAGTTCTGCTTATCATCCACAAACCTCCAGACAGACAGAGCGGGGGAATCAAATATTGGAAGACATGTTAAGAGCTTATGTTATATCTTCCAAAAGATCATGGGATAAATAGTTACCCTTGGCAAAATTCTCTTACAATAATAGTTATCAAGAGAGGATCAAGATGGCACCATTTGAAGCTTTGTACGGCCGAAAGTGTAGAACCCCATTGAATTGGGTTGAAGCCGGTGAAAGGAGGTATTATGGTATTGATTTTGTTCAAGAAGCCGAAGAACCAGTTCGTACTATCCAAACCCATATGGCCGCAGCTCAAGCTAGGCAGAAAAGTTATGCTGATCGTCGTAGAAAACCTATCGAGTTCGAAGTTGGAGACTTTGTTTATCTGAAAGTCTCACCTATGAAGAGTGTCCAACGCTTTGGTGTGAAGCGAAAGCTTGCGCCGAGGTATGTTGGTCCATTTGAAATCATTGGACAAAGTGGTAAGGTAGACTACAAGATGCAATTACCTCCTGAGATGAGTGCTATCTTCAATGTTTTTCACGTCTCTCAATTGAAGAAATGTCTCCGCGTTCCCGAAGAAAGAGTTTCACTTAGAAATACCAAGTTGACATTAGATCTATCCTATGAAGAAAGACCGGTGCGGGTTATTGATACCAAAGAGAGTAACCCAGAACCGTGTGGTCAAGTTTGACAAGGTTATGTGGAGTAATCAGGGTAGTGAGAGCGATGCAACGTGGAAACGAGAAGATTATTTAAAGGATGTATACCCTACCTTTATTCAAAATCGTACGCTTTTCAAATCTCGGGATGAGATTTTTATAAGGGGGGAGGGCTGTAACTCCCCAGGTGTTTGGCTTCCACATTTGCACTTGCATTTCATAAACATGAGCATCATTCATCCATTCATGAGCTTATATTGCATGAAACATGCTTGTGAAACATTGCAACATATTGTCATATTTCATGTGTGTTTGTTTTATGAAATGAATAGTGTGCAACACTCAAGTGCAACATATGCAACACACTTTAGTGAAACATGGTTAGTAGTACTATGCAACACACTCATGAAACATATGAAACATGGCTTTGAAACAAAAGTAGCAATTCATTTGTTCTTCCTTGTTTCAACCCATGTGATGCTTGATTTTGGTGTGACCAATGTGTGGTGTGGCTAATTATCCTCTTAAGCAACTTAGTTATACTTAGAATGTCATTAGGAACAATGTTCATGTTGACCATATTGTCTAATTATGCTTTCAAGTAATAGTTTGACTAGTGTTGACCCTAGAGCTCTTTGGTTTGACTGTTTAAAAAGCACAACTTAAATTGTTTGCATGTCTGAGCAACCTAAAGCAATGTTGTAGTAAATTTTATAAGGAACAAACTTTGTTTAGAAGCCAAGTCATGAAAATGAGCAGAACATGTTCAAATAGGGCCCACAAGCCTAAGATCAGTGCTGTTTCAACACTTAGAAGATTTCTAAGTGTTGGAACTGCTTTCCAGTTTCATGAAGACGACTTTGGAACCTTGTAGATGGAAATCCATGGTGAATTAGCTCGAGTTTATGTTGAGTCATTTGGAGTACTCACTTAGCTCTATCATGTAGTCCAACTGGATTAGAATTTGGCCAAGCCGATTAGGAGTTATGTAGTGTTGAAAATCGCCTGTCAGGATGTTCACTTGGTAACTGAATTAGATTTTCAGACTCGCTACAGTGACCGACCGGCAGCAGAGCCTTGCCATCGCGTGGACGCCATGCGCCCGGCTGGCCCTGACCACGCTGCACACTGGCCGGCTTGAAGAGGAGGACGCCTACTGCCTCTCTGCTCGCTCGCACACGCTCTGCCTCCCACTCGCAACGCCATTGCTCGCCATTGCCGACGCAACTTGCTTTGCCACCGCAACTCACCTTCGATGCCGTGCTGTTTGCTAATCCATCTCGACCATCACCGCATCTTCTTCCACTCCACCTCCCAGACCTCTCGCTCTACTCCCTTGAACCGTTGGTAAGGCACATTTTGATTTCCGTCATCGGAGACTTCACCAGAGCACGAGCTCGTCGTGGCTGGCCGCCTTGAACCTTTCCTACCTCTTATAGTGCGTGCATGAGGACCTTTATGAGCCATAGTATCTACCTCGAAGACATAGTCCTTGGATTCGCCGCCGTTGAGCCTGAATAGCCATGCTGCCGTGATGCTCAGGGCGCCGCCGTGTGACCATGCGTGCGGCCAAGCTCACCGGCGCTACCCTAGCCGCCCTTACCTTAGGCTATCTCTGCGTTAGGTCTCTAGGAAACTCTAGCGTCTTTCGCTGGGTGATACCGTGGTTGGAGTTGGCCGGCGTGCCATCGGGCATCTACGCTGTCCGCCATGGTCGCCGTCGTCCATGCTCCGAGGGGCCATTCGCCGTGCTCCGTACATCCCTCAACGCGGTTGAGCTCGGAGATGGCGACGGTGGTGACGCAACCGCCTGAGCCCTCCGCGCCGGTGAGGAAAAGCTCGCCGAAGCACCGCGGCAGTCCCTCCCCTGTTTCTGTCTCACTGCCATGCGGGCCCAGCTGACGTGTGGATCCCACGTGACAGTGACTGTGTATTCAATAGCTAGTTCAAATTTTAAGATTTGGATGTTGTTTTGTAAAATTTGTATCTCTAGTTTTGTAGATCCAAATTGGGTGGTTCCAATTTTGTTAGGATCATAGTGAAGTCTAGTATTTAGGAAAAATATTACATGAACACTTGTAGTGGAAATTTTGGATGAATTAAATTGAAACTTGAAATGTGTTTTTGAATGCATGCAAACTTGTTTAAATCATATCTTGAGTTTCTATGATCCAAAAATTATGACATTTTGTGGGTAAGCTAGTCTTGCTTAGTAGAAGCTCTGGTTAAAATTTGAGAGTCATTGCATGTATGGTTTTTGAGTTATAGATTTTCCTTTTATCAATGAATGATCCTTTTGTGAATTTTAGTAATTTATCTATGAATCCAATGACCATGAAATTTGTTGGAGAATGTCCTAGTACCTTGAGGATGCTAAGAAAAATATAAAATCTGTTGCTTCACACTTTTCACTAAGGTTTCCTAATTATGCCATTTTAAGCCATTATGCCTTATCATTTTTGTGTAGGCTGTTATACTTGCTCAAATGGTGTGAAATTTTTATGGTAGTCTAATTAGAGCATGTAGTATTTACTGTAATTTTTGTAAATTTAATGGTATAGTTTTCATATATGTTTACCATTTCCTCTAATTAATTCAATAAATTGAGAAATGTATTAAAAGAAATGTTTTGGTGATGAACACCCTAGCTTTCTGGTGTTCATGTGATATGAGTGATATGTGAGTAGAGTTATTTTTGTCTAATTATGTGTTTGCATCATAAGTTATTAATTATTTCGTTTGTATTATGTCCCTCTAGACAGATCTAGGGACTTTAGGAAGTTCCCCATGATATTTTGGTTTTCTGTGAATGTGATGAACACAAGAGTTGTAGATAATTTATGTATCTAGCTCCTGTCAAAATTTGAGGGTATTTGGCCCCGTAGTTTAGAAACTACAGCTGTTTAAAGTTAGGTTCCAGTTTTACCTACTCTCTATCTTGTGTGGATAGAGTTCTGTTGATTTATGAATTCGACCTGGTAAAGGTTTGAATCATGCTTTGAGGTCTGAAAATGAATTGTAGACAATTTCATAAGCTTTCCAGATTGTCTTATTGCATGTCAATTGGATTTATAAATCTCCAGTTATAGCTAATTTACTATACCGCTATATAGTCTTCATTTTGCTGAAATACAAATGCTTGAGTGTATGCTTGTGCAATGTTCTCGTTGATTGTTTAGGGGTTAGCCTAACTTGAGAACATGCTTAGGTGCAAGTGCTAGGTCTTTAACTGAAGATGAGAAATTATACATTAGGTTGTATAAACTTGGTAAGTAAAATGATTTGAATAGGGCTTAAGTTGGAATATGCAAACTACAACGAACATGCGCATTCCCCGAGCATCCCTGAAATTCGTTCATGTGCATCCATGATATTTATCTTGTGCATTCATGCAATAGGTGTGCCGGAGGGAGTGACATTGCTGGAGTTCGAGGGAGCCAACCATGAGGAGGAGCCCGAGGTGCAGGAAGCCGACGAAGCAGTCGCCATGGAGGAATTGCCCGAGTGCCCTGACCACCAGCCTTCCTCGTTCCTGAAAGGCAAGCCCCGGAGCATATTAAGCCTCCCATGTTTTTACAAATATATTGAGTATCTCTTATTGTTGATGATGCATTAAGTATAGGAATTGGTTGGAACTAATTGTTGCATTATATCCCTACCTTGTCCAGATAAAATCCTATGAATCCTAATTAAGTGTAGGATCGAATGATGCTTAGCTATGCATAGACCGGTAGAAGTCAGGTGATTTTCTGTCACCTGCGAGATGTAGGATGAGCTCTGGTCACGGTTGGCTATATTTGCTATCGTGGGAAAAGAACCATGTGTTAATAATGAATGGAGACCGGACGGGATGACGGTAGTGCAGCAACAAGGCATGGAGGTCTTGGGTGTGAATCTATCCCCGTCTGTGTCATTTAAGGACCGATTCGCTGTACGTCCTCAGGTCATGTTGAACGCAGCCTAACACTTAGCTGGCCGGATAAGTTGTTCCGACCGCGAAGCCGAGTAGCTCAACTCAGACCAGGAACCGTAGGGGTTGGATGCATTCTAGAGGTAGTAAGGATGTGCGGAGAGCCATTGGCATAAGCCCAAGGGGAGTCAGGGTTTAAGATCCTGCACTTCCTGGCAGAGTGGTTCTTTGAGAATGCAGGGCGGCCCAGACCCGCGTCTTTTCTTTTATTTTTCTCCTGAGTTGTACCAATGGTGACTTGTTTGCGACCCTGACGAGGGAAGCAGGGTTTGTGTTAGGAATACCCCTCCAGCTGGATAGGAATCGATTCGAATCACCGTCTCTCCCAGATAGTGAGAACTTGACTTGAGCAGCGGCAACGTAGATTCACTAAATATAAAGATATGGTTAAATGATGATGAGAATGATGATGAGCCATGAAATACCTGATATGGTTATTATTGTTTGCAACTAAATCAAATGGTTGATTAGCACAGGTGCTAATATAGATGGTAGGTAATGGCTAAAAGTCAATGCTAGTACAGGTGAATAATGCTAATGGTTACTCAAGCTTTTATGCAAAAGGTTGTCCAGCAAGATCCACTGATAAAGCCTTACATACTCCTTGGTGTCATTTATTTTTGGTTTATGACTGGTAAGTCTAGCTGAGTACATTCCCATACTCAGGGTTTATTCCCTCTTGTTGCAGATGACCTTCTATATCAGGGCTTCTACAAGTATTGTCTCCACCCGGCGGGTGACGAAGACTAGATCATGGGCATGATCTCTGTTTATCTTATCCAAATGCTTTTGTGGGATGTGATCAGCAAGCTGGTACTTGTATTTGAACTCGGGTGTGTGAGTTAAACTATTTGCTTCCGCTACTTTACAAGACTTGGTTTGTAATAACTATAACTCTGATGCGTTGTAATCTATCTGCAAACTGAACCTAAAATGTTGTAACGTATGAGATGTTATGTTGAATTACTGTGATCTTGGTTGTATGCAAGTTGGTTTGAAATCCTTCATGGTTTCAGTTGACTACCGGGTTTATATGGGCTCAAGTGCGAGAATTTGATCGTTTCGGCGATTGTTTTTGTACTTGTGCACTTATAAATTGGTCAGTTCTGTGACAGTTGTCACCTTTGAAATGGACTTGGAAATTTTGGTACAGATGCCTCACACAAAATCTGTGCTCAGCCTCGGGGAACACTTGTGCCACAGCTGGGATAAGACCCTACTAAAATACTGTGGTAATGTGTTAGTGAACAAACATGCAAATATTATTAGTCAATGATTATGCAGAAAACTTTGTGCAAATGTTATTATACCTTTTGCTTGTCTGTCATGATAGTCCATGGGAATGTGTTGTCAATGCGGAGGTCATCTTTTAGGCTTTGCAAAAACCATTCCCAGGACAAGAGAGATTCAACTTCCACCACTGCAAAAGCAATTGGGAAGATGCAGTCATTTGGATCCATCCCTATAGTAGTAAGCAACTGCCCTCCAAACTTTGTCTTCAGGTGGCATCCATCCAAAAAGATGATTGGTCTGCATCCACTTAAGAAACCTCTTTTGCAAGCATCAAGTGATAAGTAACAACTACTAAATGCCCCTTCTCTTAGATTAAGGTAGAAGCTGCTACCAGGATTGGACCTTCTCAACTCTTGTCCATAATCCCACAACTGAGAGTACTACTTCAACTCATCACCATATATAGTTTGCAATGCAAATTTTCTTGCTCTCCACAGCTTGGTTCTAGATGGAGTAAGGTTCCATTCCTTTTAAACAGTTCTTGCAAAGTTAGGTAGGGTCATCTTGTTGTCTGCCCTAAATGTTTCTAGGTACTTCTCTACAAGACATTTGGAGGTACAAGTCTTGATCATCCACTTTTTTTGGCAGTTGTGATGGCCATTGTATGTCTTCATTAGAAAACAATTTGTCCTACTGTCCATGGATGCATAGAAGTTCCACGGACACCCTTCAGCACAATGAGCCTTGACTCTCTTCCTATCATTTCTGGGCATTTTAATCTCTACCCTATTCCTAAGGCTGCACTCTGTGATGGCCTCCCTCACAAGCGCAACTGTACCAAATACTTGCCCTACCCTGAATGATGGATTCAACAAATCTTCCTGCCAAAATTCCCTGAACCTATTCCTATTGCTACCTTCATCAGAATCTACCAAGTCAATTTCTTCCTCTTCTGTTGATTCATCCTCATCTCCAACTGACATAGTCATAGACTGCTTCCTCTTGAGTTTGCTGCCCGTAGCCTTCTTCCATTTGAACATTTTACAACCCTTAGTTGCCCCTTCATCAAACGCACCAGCATCGACATTGTCAGTAAATAGGTCATCATCAGAAAATCCAATCTCATAATCACTATCATTAAAGCCTAAGTCATCTGAATTACTGTCATCTACCTCAATGCCATCATGTACTGGATCTTGGTTCCACTCAGTGGCCTTCCTTAGGTTTGTGTAAAACACTGGCAATTTCTCCCCTTTCTTCCTTTCAGCTGTCACAACCTTAACAGGACTTAAAGACCTTGGGCAAACTATAGACAGGATTTGCTACAATGTCATCTCAATTGATACCAGAACAAATCATATCATGATGATCAAGACAAATGACCAACTTCCTCACCCTATCAATCACAGACATCATGACCATTGTGTCACTATTAGTCTCTATAAGTCTCAAACCATATGTTATTGTCTTCCCTAGCAATAACCAATGCTCCTTCAGTGTACGTGATTCCTTATCATAACCTAACTCTTCCACAAAGTCCTTTATCCATATGGGTGACCAAGTATTAGCATCACACCGATCAAACCAGTCAATTTTTCCATCAAGGTAAGCATGGCTCTGCCGAACACCAACATAAAAAACACCATGATGCACCTCTAGACTGAACTGGTTAGACCTTGGACCTATATTTCAACCAATTTTCAACATTCAAATAAAATTTTTCCCATCTGTACCAAGAACCCTAGAACACCGCCATTCATGTCTACAAATCAACTACTTTCAAATGAAAATGGCCTAAATCTACCATAATGTCTGCAAATCCATAGCAAAAACTCAATAGAGGGTCCAGATAAAGATAGGGTTTCTTCAACTCATCATATTCAGCCGCCGACTCTCCTTTCTAATGCAATCTGGCAGCCATCTCCCCCAATGCCCCTGCCTAGAGGGCCCTCTAGGCGCGGCCGTCGAGTTGTCCTCGCTCTCCACCCACGCCGCCTCCGCAAATAGTTCCAGTCAACGGCGTCGCCACCCTCCTCCCCTTCTCCCCTTCGTCAAGGTCTGAGAGTTATGGAAAGCAGTGAGGTGGAGATGGTGAAATCATGCGGGGGCTTTTTGGCTAAAAAGCTAGCAGCTGCTGAGGGTCACATGTTCCTCACGTGCTCCACGTTGACTGCTTGACACCGCCTGGACTGTTTAGGACCTAGATGGACCGAATTAAGTAGATTGGGGAGCCAAGAGTGTGATTTCATAGTTTGGGGACTCAGACGAAATTAGCCTAATACTTTAAGGACCAGCCGTGCAATTTACTCATGCACTTATATATTGAGTTGTTGATCCACCTCAAGATGCAGTGGTATGGTACCGAACACATATGCATGCACAAATAATGTAGGATTGCATTACATGTAGTATGTTTGGTCTGTGTTGTTTGTCATTTAATTAATTTGTAGGGCAAAACAGCATGGCTGGCAAGATACTTATGTGTTCACCAAGGCCATGGGGGAGATGGTCATCAACAGCATGCGAGGAGAGATACCAGTGGTCATTATCAGGCCAAGCGTCGAAAGCACCTTAAGGGACCCCTTCCCTGGATGGATACAAGGGAATAGGTCAACACCATATTTATATACTAGGTGATTCCCCCCGCATTGCTGTAGAGATTTAAAGAATACTTTCAGATATACTCTTGTTGACATTGAAGATGACCTCAAGCCAACACACCAGCAGGGCCTTGGATGCCCAAAGAGGTTGCACACAACCTATAATGTAGCAAGAACATAGCGTAATCGATCAAACCGACCTAGAGACCGATAGGGACGATGTAGAGCCCATTCTTGGCTGAAAACGCTCCCAAACTTCTCCTAGGAAGACCCGTCAGGGAGGAGCACTTGGAGGATCTCCTAGAGCCAGCAAGGCCGCCTAGGATGCTGATAAATCTTGCCAAGAGACGTGCCGAACAGCAGGAGGGGTCGAGAGAGGAGTAAAGGGGCAAAAGGACTTGATAGATGTGTTTTGGTTCGATTGGATAGATGGGAACTCAATTAGCCATGATCATCTCGTACATATAGAGGGGGTGGTCTTATCCAAGTAGGAAACATCTCCAAAATGCGTTCCCCATGTTTCCAATGTCAAAAATGTAACAAAAACCGATTTTAGGAAGTCTCCAACTTGGTTTCTTGGACGAGTTGGCTTAGCCGACTGGGGGACTTGGCTAAGCCAACTTTTGTGGGCTTAGGAGTTGGCTTGGCCAGCCATCAGGGGGGAGTCGGCTAAGCCGACTAGACCAGCTAAATCAGCTAAGCCGACTGTAGGAGTCGGCTAAGTCGACTGGGGCAGCTTGCCGTCTTCTCCACGTGATTCTTTAATATTTTTGCTATGCCATTCAACCTTCAACATGCCTAAGATGTTTATAACTCATTCATGATGCCTGAAATCACCTCAGGACATTTTTGAGTGTCAACATATGCCCCCTGTTTTCAGGCGAATGATGAATGAACCTAGAAACACTTAATCAAACAAAACCAAACAGCGACGATACCCATCTCATTGGCTGCTTACTGACTAAGGCCAATGAATACATTAGCCATTTTTGTTCTAAGGGTGGTACATGTATCGGCCATTGCTTGGTAGAGCACTTAGGCTTCTTGCCAAACACTTGGAAAGTACTTTTCATGTACCTCCTGTTTATTGCTTTTGTGAGACGTTCACCTTGCAATGTCTCTAGCATATGTGAATTATTGAATATCACTTTGATCACTTTATAAGGACCCTTTGAATTTGGTGACCACTTGCCAAACTTGTTGCTTTTCGATCCAATTGGTAGTATGGTTTTCCACACTAAATCTTCCACTTGGAACGATTTACTCTTGACTTTCTTGTTATATGCTTTGGCAACTCGAGCTTTGTCTTTCTCCATCGCTCCTTTAATCTTTTATTGGTCACCTCATCGACATTGTCCATAATCATATCATGATACATAATAGTAGATAGATCATTTTGTTTAGCAAGCCTATATCCATCCAAATTCAATTCGACAGGTAACACGGCCTCTTGACCATATACTAGCTCAAAAGGAGTAACTTTTGTAGCACCATGCCTTGATATGCGATGTGCCCACATAGCTTCTGATAAAACTTCATGTCACCTTCTTGGGGTTTTGTCCTTGCGAAAAGTGACCAACAAGTAAATATTTGTAGTTTTGTCGTGAGTTGTGATCGGATGTGGCCTAGCACTCAATGACACAGGATTTATACTGGTTTAGGCAGCGTGCCCTACGTCCAGTTTCGGTCGGTTGGTGACTTTATTCCTAAGCCTAGGTGCTCAAAGTTTGCTGTAGGGTTACAAACGAGTAGGCATAAGAAGAGGGGTGTTAAAGGTCCGGTCGGACTCTGAACCGAAGGGCCAAGAGTGATGGGAGCTCTAACGTGCGCTAAGTATTGGAGCATATGCTCTATGTAGCTTTAGAGTTCTAGAGCTATTGAGGTCCGAACAATACGATCCCTTTTTAGTAGAGAGCTCATCCCCTTTTATAGTCGAAGGGGATGGGCTCTTACAAGTTTGGAGAAAGAGAAAGAACGTGTACGTATGCTACATAGTCTTGTTGCCCACGCTATCAGGTATGAGATGGTCGTCGGCGCCCACAATACTGTTGATGTTTAGATACATGTGGCAGGCTTTGTCATGTTCGCCTAGTATGGCAAATGTTGGCGCCCACAATACTATTAGGAAAATGTCAGCGTCCACAACACTATTTGGGTCCTGACACGCCTAGAAGGTTGCTTTGTGCCTATCAGTCATGGCCTGGTGGCACCATCCTGTGGGTGCGCAGGGTATGGCAGGGTACGGTCCTCGGTATTGTAGTTTGACTTTGAGTGCCTTACCATACCTGCTCCGCCTGATCCCCGGGCCCTTACCGAGTGGGCGTCCCTAGTCGGTCATTCCCGGTCGGCTCCAACCGTGTCGGTTGGGGAAGAGCTGCAAGCAGAGGTTCGACGTATTCCCGGTCGGAAAAGGAGGTCAGAGTCAGACTATGTCCCCTCCTTGGCCAGGCCTTCTAGTCGGGGACTGGGTCGTTCTCCCAGCCTATCGTTTAGGTATCTAGGCTAGCCCAGGAGGCGCGCGTTGTCGCTACGCCATCTACTGGGCCGAGCTTTTGCTGTGAAGCGGGCCCATTGGGGACCTCAGGTTTATGAACCCGATAGGAGCCCCCGAACCCTTTTGGGACTTTTGAGAAGTTGTGAAGGGGTTGTTTACACTCGCTTTATGAGCGCATCCGGTGGGTATAAGATCGTGGGTCGCTGTCGGGCGAGGCAGAGCGCCAACCCAAGCGTCGGGCGTGGCCCAGGGGTCGGCGAGATGGAGCGCCAACCCAAGTGTTGGGTGCCAACCCAAACGTCGAGCACGGCTGAGGGGTCAGGCGAGACGGAGCGCCAGCCCAAACATTGGGCGTGGCCAAGGGGTCGGGTGAGGCAGAGCGCCAACCCAAGCATCGGGCACGGTCGAGGGGTCGGGCGAGGTGGAGCGCCAACCCAAACGTCAGGCGTGGCCGAGGGGTCGAGTGAGATGGAGCTCCAACCCATGTGTCGGCCGCAGACCCAAACGTCGGGCGTGGCCGAGGGGTCGGGCGAGATGGAGCACCAACCCATGTGTCGGGTGCGGCTGAGGGGTCGGGCGAGGCGGAGCACCAACCCAAACGCCGGGCGCGGCCGAGGGGTCAGGCGAGATGGAGCGCCAACCTAAGTGTCGGGCACCGACCCAAACATCAGGCACGGCCAAGGGGTTGGTCTAGTTTCGTGCATTACCCCATCCGTGGTTTTCGCAACCGGAGGGGTTGAGCTAACGTCACTTGCCTCGACGGCTCGAGTTACACGCTCGGTGAGCTCTATAACGGGTATGTCCAAGTGGAATCAGGGTCCATCGTTCATAACAAGTCGGTATAGCCCTCATGTGGCATTCCACTGCTCCTTGATCTACCTCCCAGCTGATGCCCGAGCCATTCTAGAGACCGACTCAGGTGGCCCACTGGCCTCACCTCGATGGAAATTCTATGGGCATGGCTCGAGGTTAGGATCAAACGAGAAGGTCAAGATGACCCTGTCTGCTCCTAAATAGATCGAGCAAGGGCCACTAGGGCTCATATGCATTTTCTCCCCTAGCTCTGTTTGACGCGAGGAGACCTCAAGCCCATTGCGGGCCAGCCTTTGAACCCCGGTCGATCGTCGCTCATATCGAATGAGGCGACTACCGCTTCATGACGCAACACAAAGCGTTGTGATGCAACAATTGCATATGCAATGCTTGGATGTATGGGATGAATATATGGATGCATGCATGAGAATGGATGAATGAATGATCATGCACTAGAAAGTAAAAAGGGGTTTGGTAAAATTACCTCAATGGCTCGAGTGACGGGTCTGGGGAGCTCCTATCGGATATGTCCGAATGGGATCCATGCATGTCATTCATGATGGGGTCGGTATAACCTGCATGAGGCATCCCGCTGCTCATTACCTATCTCTCGGCAGCCGCCCGAGCCATCCGATTGACTCGGGTGACCCGTTGGTCTCTCCTCGATGGAGATTCCATTGGTTGGCCCTTCCAAATCCTTCCAGGGAAGGCGGAGGATTGTTTGCGTGCAGTTGCACCCTATTTCCCTCGCTCGGGTTGGGGTAATGGTGGGCCCTACTTAGGCCACGTCCCACTAACCGGGAGACGTTTCGTCGGGCAGGGCGCGTCCCATCAGTCAGGGCCACGTCCTGTCGCACGCTTTTTCGCATTAAATAGGGGGAAGGAGAGGTTTTTCCTCCCATTCTTTTGCCTTCCTTTAATCCGACGTCGTTCCTCCTTCCTCCCTTTTGCCAAATCTATTCGTGTGCCATGGCGGTTTGCTAGGAGGGAGGAGGGTAGAGCGAGGGAGAAGACTCATAGGTCCATTCGTGAATCCGAGGCGTGATGTCGATCTAGAGGACTTCCAACGTGGATGAGAAGGTGCTGGCCGCCTTCGCCGAGAAGGGGCTGCTCCCATCGAAGGAGGTGGTGCATTTTAGGGCTCCTGCATCGGGGGAAATTGTTACGCAACCCTAGGCTGATGAGGTCATCTCCTTTCTTGCCTTCCATGAGCGCGGGCTTGGGTATCCCGTGCATTGGTTCCTACGCGGGCTCCTCAACGAGTGGGGCCTAGAACTATAGCACCTCAATCCAACTGGGGTGTTGCACATCATTGGCTTCGTCACCGTCTGCGAGGCCTTCCTCGGGATGGAGCCGTACATGGACCTCTTCTGATGGATCTTCAGTGGGCGAGCCGTATTCGAGGGGAAGCCGCCCAGAATCAAGCCGGTTGGGGGATTCGCTTTGTAGAAGAAGCCAAAGCCGTCGACCCCCTACCCTGCGTACTTCCCCTATGACTCCAATCAGGGGTGGAATGGCGAGTGGTTCTACATTAGGAATCCAGTGGAGGCACCATTCCCGCTGTTCATCAGAAGAATGCCGGAGAGGAGGGAAAGCTGGTTGTGGGGTCCTGCCGGTCGGCAGAACCAGTTGGAGGTTATTGTGGCAGAGCTTTAGAAGCTTGTGCGGCATGGCCTCAATGGGTTGCGGGTCTTCCATACCTTCTTCTACTATCGGGTCACCCCATTGGTGGAAAGAAGGCAGCCAATGTGGGAGTACCTCGGCCTGATGGATCCCAACCGTGCGTCATCGGAGGAGTTGCCGAAAGATGAAGTCTGGAGTCAATTTGATCGGGTGCTGCAGTTGAGGGACAAAGACTCCCTCGAAGGGACACCTAGACCTCTGCACACCATGAAGCTGTCCAATTTTGTATGCCCCCCTTTTCTTTTCCTGTGACCTTTTCCTTCTTGCTCTTCTTTGTTTTGATTGATTTCGAGTTGCCCGCTTTGTAGGGACTCGCAGGTTATAAATCCTAGCTGCACCTTCCGAGGGGGCCAGAGGGCGTAGCTCGGCAAGCTTCCTAGAAGGAGGCAGTGCTTGCCAAGAAGAAGAAGAAAGCTAAGAAGGCCCAGAGGAGGTTTGAAAAGGAGAAGGAGATCAGTCGCTGGGTCTGGGGGGCGAGAGCCGGAGCGACGTGGAGGCGAAGCTCGAGTTGGAGGAGTCCACGGAGATGGGTGGCGACGCAAGTGCCTCCGAGGACAAAGGAGACAGGGGTGACATTGTGACCTCAGCAGAGCACCGTGAGCCTATGGCCGCATCTGTTGGTGGCGGTCATGATACAGAGATGCATGGCGACATTCCTGAGTCAACGAAGCATGACGTGAGCGAAGACACCGCCATCGAACGAGAGGCGAAGCGAGCGCGGTCACCACGCCCTTCGAAGGCGTCATTGGCTTTATGCCCCCCTGCTCCGAGTGTGGTGGAGCACGCCGATCGGTCAGGGGGACGTGATCGTTTCCCTACATCTTCAGGGTCGGCGAGTGTGCGCGACCCCCAACGGGGAGACGCCCCGTCAGTTACTCTGGTGGGTTTGCCACGAGCTGGCGGTCGTGGCTATTCGTGGGTCGATCGAGGACTGGCCGAGTTAGGTCCTGCCTTGGTCGATACGAGGGGGCACAGGTCATGACCCACGAGCGGTCCTCGTCCAGTCGGCTCGTCGTCACCTAGTTAGGGCTTCAGGGCTCTATCGCTTTCGTCTAGGTAAGCATTCATGCTCCCTCCTATTCTCATAGTAGAGTTTTTGTGTGTGACTAACTTGCGCTTGTTTTACAGCAGCAGGAGGACTAGGAGTCTCCCCACCTCTCGTGCAAGAAGAGTGGAGACCCAGCCTGTAGCGGGTCGCGATGAGCGGTGGAGGAAGTAGGCTGGCGGTGGCGTGACCTTCCTTACTGGGGGTTGCGTCTTCCCAGCCAGTTGCAAGCATAGCGGCAATAGTGACGGCGGTGATGGTGGCAATCCCCATGGTGATCACAGAGGTTGGGTCAGAGGTGACCCTCGCGATCCCTCCCCCAATAGCTGCGGAGGAGGAGAGCAGGGAAACTAGGCTCCCTGCCTCGCTCGGTGGAGGAGCGCATAGTTTGCCCTCCTGGTTAGAGTTGGAGGGGTCAAGAGGAGACACGGCTAGGCCAGAGGTAGAACATCTGCTAGTGAGCCATGGAGTCCAGGCGGTGGAGATCCCCTTCTCCGGTGAGGAAAATGCCGGGGTGGAGCCACCGGCCATCCTGCCGTCTCGAGAGCTGGTGATGATCCGGTCGTCGCATGATGCTGCGGTGGTCGGATCTTCCAGTGGGTCGGGGGCAAGCCGCGAGCTGGTGTGGCCTTGCCCTGGCGAGCCGAGAAAGGCCCGGTTCATCCTTCATGATGAGGAGGAGGTGAAGCTCTGGCGCCTACTCTGGGAGAGAGGACTATCGATGGAATCTGGCCTCCCCCTTACCAAGGCGAGGCTCAAGGAAGCCTTAGAGAGGGTTGATGTTCTCCATCATGCCATGATAGTCGACCTGCCACGCGTTGCAGAGGTAAGTTCTTTGTGTTTTTGGTGTTGTCCTTGACTCCTTGGCCTTTCACTGGTTGTCTCAGCATGCCTGCTTCTTGTCTCACAGGATCTGGAGATGATGTCGATCCGTAAGTCCCATTTTCTTTGAGAGGAACATGGTCGGATGGAGGAGGAAGCAATGACGTCGCAGCGGGTTGACGAGCTCAGGCACTAGCTAGAATCCACCCACCGTGATTCCCAAGACTAGGTGACCGAGGCTACAGGAGCACGGGCTGTGGAACTGCGTGCGGTCGAGCGGGCAACTGCTACCGAGTGAGAACTCGACGTGGCGAAGGTCCGGCTGGCGAAGACCGAGGCAGCACTTTAGAAGTCCTTGGAGGCTCTGGAGACAGAGCGAAAGGCCCGATTAGATGCTGAACAAGAAGTGGTCGCGCTAAGGGGTTAGGTGCTCGAGGCAGAGGAGTTGAACGCTCGACTGCTTGAGAGGGTGACCCGACAAGAGGAAGGACTCTCCATCCTTGAAAGCGCCCGCCTTGGTATGTATCTATTCTGCCTTCGGTTGATGCCATGGTTTTTCCTTTTCTTTGCTTCTAGAACTGGGTGGAAAAATTGGCTCTCTAGAGCGAGAGCTAGAGATGGCCAAAGCAGCGGCCGGTCAGGGCATGAAGGTGCTAGCCTAGTCCCTTGAGGAGCGACGCACTCTCGAGGGAGAGCTCGACCAGATTCACAACGTCACATAGGTGGTCATCTCTGAAGTGTTCGGGTTAGGACCGAGCACCAGTACGCCCATAGTCCAGCTAACGGAGGTCCTGAACAAAGTTTAGGAGCTCATCTCCGACGGCATGTTCTATGGGATGTCGGGGCTGCTGACCTCGGTGGTGACCCATCACCCTGATTTGGACTTCGTGGCCATCTGCAGACGGTACGCCGACGGGTGGAGCACAGATGAAATCCATGTGCTGGGGGAGAGTTTGGTGCCATATGCACAGATGGTCACCAAGCAGGACACCGCGCAGTGGGTGATGGAGGCTCACCGTTCGACCGTGGTGTTCGATGTTTCATGTGTTGGTGAGAACATTGCCATTGTCGTCCTTCAGCCGGTAGGTGCCCGGTCGGATCACCTCGGTCACTATATAGGGTCCTTCCCATGGTGGAGAGAGCTTATGTTTCTCTTTGGTTGACTGGGTCCTCCTGAGTACGAGATCGCCAACCTCGAGGATCCTCCCTCTGATTTTTCTTTCATGGTACCTACGAAGAGTTTGCTGGTAGCGAGCGGAGCGGATGACGATCGTCTCACGAGCCTCCTCGAGTAGGTCAACCATGTCCTACTAAGCATATGTGGCTTGGTCAAGGTCTAAGGCCTTCACTCTTGGGGTGCTGTGATCGAGGTCAGAGGGCAACACTGCTTCAACTCTGTAGGCCAAGAAGGAAGGTGTGAACCCCGTGGATCGGTTCGGGGTCGTTCTCAGGATCTAGAGGATCGCTGGGACCTCTGTGACCCATCGCCTGGCATACTTATTGAGTCAGTCAAAGATGCGGGGCTTGACTCCTTGGAGGACCATGCCATTGGCCCGCTCGACCTGACCGTTAGTACGTGGATATCCAACCAAGGACCAATCAATCCTGATGTCGTATCCATCACAGAAGTCCAGGAACTTCTTCCCGGTGAAGTTTGTTCCGTGGTCGGTGATGATACAGTTAGGAACACCAAAACAATAGATGATGTCGAGGAAGAACTTGACCGCCTCTTCCGAGCGGATATTGGTGATGGGCTTTGCCTCTATCCACTTGGTTAATTTGTCCCCCGCTATGAGTAGGTGAGTGAAGCCGCCCGAGGCCTTTTTGAGGGGTCCAACCATATCAAGGCCCCAGACCGTGAATGGACAGGTGATGGCGATGGTCTGAAGCTCCTATGCCGACAAATGAGTTTGCCTAGCATAGAACTAGCACCCTTCACACCTGCGGACAACCTCCTTTGCATCTCGCAGTGCGGTGGGCTAGTAAAAACCATGGCGAAAGGCTTTCCTGACCAGCGACCTCGGGGCCACGTGATGTCCTCAAATTCAGACATGGATTTTGAGAAGTTGTTTCCCTTGGTCGGTCGGGATGCACTTCATGAGTACTCCCGATGGGCTCCGCTTGTAAAGTTCATCACCAATAGCAACGAATGTCCTGACGCGTCGAGTGATTCATCGCGCTTTCAGTTCTTTCTAGTGGGAGAACCTCCTCGAGGAGGTAGGCGAGCAGTGGTGCTCTCTAGTCGACTAGATCAAGCGCCATTATGGCAACGTCGGTGGGCGATGTCGCTAGGAAGGCGCTCGGGTCGGAGCCACCAAGCACTTGGTTGGGGTTGGGACACGTTGGGAGGTTGGAGTCCCTGCATGCCAGGTTAGTGTTGGAGTGCATCTAGATTGGATCCTCCAGAATGTGGGTGGACAGCTCATGGAGATCGTTGATGAAGACCCCATCGGGAGACGGCACCTGCCTAGCAGCCAATTTTGTGAGGAAATCGGTAGCATCGTTGTCCTTTCAGGGGACATGATGCAGTTCTATCCCTCAGAATTTGTCCTCGAACTTGCGCACCTCCTAGCACTATGCTGCCATGAGAGGGCTCTTGCAGGAGGACTCCTTCATTACTTGGTCGACGACCAACTCTGAGTCACCGCGGACGTACAGCCGCGTGGCACCGAGCTCGACAGTGATGCGTAGTCCATTGATGAGGGCCTCGTATTCTGCGGCGTTGTTTGAGGCTAAAAAATGGAGATGGATCACATAGTAGAACCTGCTCCCATCTAGGGAGATCAGAACCACTCCAACCCCTGAGCCGGGTGCCATGACTGACCCATCGAAGTACATCGTCCAGTACTCGTGGGTGACATCAGGGGTCGGGAGCTAGACTTCCATCCATTCAGTGATGAAGTCAATGAGAGCCTAAGACTTCATAGCAGTGCGGGGGATATATACCTAATGTCATGGCCCATGAGCTTGAGAGCCCACTTGGAGATCTGACCCACGGCGTCGTGGTTGTAGATGACATCTCCCAGCGGGTACATGGTGACGACCATGACCTTGTGGTCGGTGAAGTAGTGCAGGAGCTTCTGGGTTGCCATCAGCATGGCATATAGAAGCTTCTACACCTGGGGGTATCGAGCTTTGGCATCGGTGAGTACCTCTCCGATGAGTACACTGGTCGTTGAACCTTCAGGGGGAGTCCTGGCTCCTCCCTTTGGATGATGAGGGCGGCGCTCACAACGTGGTTGTTTGCCATGATGTAGAGGAGGAGGGGTTCTCCCTGTTTGGGAGCGACAAGGATTGGGGCTGACATCAGTGATGCCTTGATGCTTTTCAAATCCTGTTGTGCCTCATCAGTCTAGACAACTGCGTCTGTCTTCTTTAGAAGTTTATAGAGAGGCATCCCCCGCTCACCTAGCCGAGAGATGAACTAGCTTAGGGTGGCCAAATAGCTGGTGAGCCTCTATATGCCCTTGACGTTGCGTATAGGGCCCATGTTGGAGATGGTCATGATTTTTTGGGGGTTGGCTTCGATGCCGGATTCGAACATGATGTATCCAAGCAGCTTCCCCTTCGGAATCCCAAAAACACATTTTTTGGGATTCAATTTGACGCTAAACCTTCAGAGGTTTGTGAATGTTGCGGCCAAGTTTGTGATCAGGTCGCTAGCTTGAGCTATTGTTAGCACTATGTCATCTACATAGACGGTGATTGTTGGTTTTGGTAGCTCGACTTGGTCAGGCTAGTTGGGCGGGTTGATTTGGTCAGCGAAGCATCGCTGCATGCACCGTTGATAGGTGGCACCAGCATTCTTCAAACCAAAAGGCATGGTTACGTAGCAGTACGAACCATATGGGGTGATGAATGAAGTCGCGAGTTGGTTGGACTCTTTCATCATGATCTGGTGATAGCCTGAGTAGGCATCCAGAAAGGAGAGGATGTCACATCCTGAGGTGGAGTCGACTATTTGGTCTATGCGTGGCAAAGGAAAATGGTCCTTTGGACACGCCTTGTTGAGGCCAGTATAATCAACACACATTCTCCATTTTCCAGTCTTCTTTTTCACAAGAACTAGATTAGCTAGCCTATCGGAGTGGTATAACTCTTTGATGAATCTAGCTGCCAGGAGTTTGGTGATCTCCTCGCCTATGGCCCTACGCCTCTCATCGTCAAAGCGACATAGGCATTGCTTGGCGGGCTTTGAGCCTGGGACAAGGCATAATGCATGCTCGGCGACCTCCCTTGGTATGCCTAGCATGTCAGAAGGTTTCCACACGAAGACATCATGATTGGTGCATAGGAAGTCGGCGAGCTCACTTTCCTATTTGGCCAGGAGCTTGGTCCTGATCCGCACCATCTTGGTCGGGTCGGTGGGGTCAATCCCCACCGCCTTGGTTTCCTTGATCGGGTGGAAGGCACTCGATGAGGTCAGCTCATTGCAGTCTGGGACTGCTGGAGTCAATGAATTCCCGAGCTACGGGAGCTCGGCGGAATTGATGATGGCCATGGCAAGCTCGTAATGCTCGTGGTCGCGTGTGTAGGCATGCGAAAAGGTGCTACCCACGGTGATGACGCCATTCGGTCCTAGCATCTTCAACTTGAGGTAGGTGTAGTTGGGGATCACCATGAACTTGGTGTAACATGGCCGCCCCAAGATGGCATGGTAGGACCCTAGAAAGTCCACCACCACGAAGGTGAGGACCTCCGAGCAGAAGTTGGCTCGGTCACCAAACATGATGGGTAGGTCGATCCACCCAAGCGAGTACGCCTGTGTCCCTATGATCACACTGTGGAAGGGAGAGCTCACTGGGCAGAGCTTCGATCGGGGGATGAGCATGGTGTTGAGGGTGTCGACGTAGAGAATGTTGAGGCCACTGCCTTCATCCATCAGCACCTTGGTGAGGTGCTTCTTGCGGACAATGGGGTCGACAACGAGCAGGTAGCGACTTGGTTGGGTGACGTGGGAAGGATGGTCTCTCTTATCAAAAGTAATCGATGAGTCCGACCAGCTAAGGAAAAAGGGGATGGCCGTCTCGGCGGCACATGCCTCTCTGTAGCGCACCTTGTGCTGGTGTTTGGAGTGGATGGCATCGGATCCCCCAAAGATCATGAGGCATTCCTCGGGGTCAGGGAAGCCATCATCATCTTTGCCGGCCATGCCTCCTTTCCTCGCTACCTCTTCCTTGCCATTCCCTTCCTTTGGCTTGCCGGCCTATCACAAGAAGCACTTGAGGAGCTCGCAGTCCTTGTAGAGGTGCTTGATGAGGTAGGCATGGTTGGTGCATGGACTATCCATGAGCTTGTCGAAGTGGTCGGGCTGGCCCTACTAGGCTGCTTGCTCGCACAATTGGCTACGGCGACCAAAGCTGGGTTGGCCGGTCGGTGCCGATCCTTCTTGTTCTTCTTGCCCCTCTATGTGGAGGGGCCTTCACCTTAGTCCTCGTGCTTGGTCTTGCCCCTATCCTGGCTACCGCTAAAGACCGCTCCATCTGCCTCCTCACCGGAGGCGTGGTTAGTGGCGACATCGAGCAGGTCACGAGTGGTACGGGGCTTCAAATAGCCAAGCTTGTGGATCAAGGACTCACAAGTTGTCCTAGAGAGGAACGCGCTGATGACGTCTGTGTCAACGACATCAAGAAGGGAGTTGCACTGCTTTGAGAACCTACGGATGTAATCCCAAAGGGACTCATTGGTCTTTTGCTGGCAGCTCTTAAGGTCCTAGGAATTCCTAAGACAGACATATGTCCCCTGGAAATTTCTGACGAAGACCCTCTTGAGATCCGCCTAGTCACATATGTTGTCGGGCGGGAGGAATTCGAGCCATGCTCGGACATGCTCCCCCACATAGATGGGGAGATACTGAATGATGAAGTGGTTATCATTCACTCGTCCGGCTCGGTAGGCGAGCCAGAAATCTTTGAGCCATATACAGGGATTCGTCTCCCCGGTGTATCTGGCGATGTTGGTGGGTGGTCGAAAGCGTGGTGGGAACGGTGCTCTCTAGATGTGATGACCAAAGGCCCATGGTCCTAGGCCATCCGAGCTAGGACTCCAGTCGTCTGGTCGGCGACCATGCCTGGGGTGTGTGTGCCCGCACTCCTCGATGGTCAGGACGGGGCCTGTATCGCCTGCTCTCACTGCCATTCGGTAGCCATCATCATCATGCCAGGCATGGCGTCGATTGTTGATGATGCTGCGAGTGTCATGGTTCGGCCCCACCTCCGACAGCTGTAGTGGTGAGTGGATGGAGCGATTCGACTGGCGTGGCCCCATTCCCCTATGGGGGAAGAGGCCACGAGCCGGTGTCGCGACGCAAAGCTCTCCGCCTGTTGAACAGCGGCGGTTTCCACCAGCACTCGGAGGTTCCGGTGGATTGCCTATTCCTGGGGGTTGGCCGGCTTGGGGAGGCTGTGTAGAAGCATCACCGCAGCAACGATGTTCTAGCCAACTCAAGCGAACTGAGGGGGGTCGTTCCCTCTGTCCAAGATGTTGCGCTGGACCTGACGGGTGTGACCCTGGGCGCCGCTCGCCGGGTTACGCGTGCATGGCGTAGCGTGCTGCGCCGAGCGTGCCAGCATAGGTGGTGGCTGGCTCTGCCACCTTTGTCGTAACTCCTCTCCATGCTTCTACACACGCGCAAGGGCCTCCGCACGAGGGTACGGAGGGGTGTGAGTTTGCAGAGACTCCGCTACCACCAGTGGCTGTCCTGGAGCATCTGCTATAGCGCACTCCCGAGACAGAGGGTGGCTAGGTGTCGTGATGTCATAGATGCTGGAGCCGTCGCTGTCGACCTCATCATCCACAAGGTCGTGAAAGGAGGCAAGAGCATAGCCCGCTATCCCCACGAATTCAGATGTGAGAGGGGCAGTGTAAGCGTCTTTCGGAGCCCCTGCGCATACGCGTTCGCATTGGACGTGAAGCCATAGGGGAACCGATCGCACGGCGGTCGCGATGGGGACAACGGGGTCCCTCCAGAGAGTCAGCGGAAGGTATTAAATAGCAAGTAAAGAACAATATGTACATTACTTATAATGGGGTTCGAGCCCAGCATGGGCTTGAGGCAAAGCGTGAGTGTCTCGATGTTGAGGTTGTCGAGTGGCCTAGGGCCGGTGGAGAGCGCTCCTCCTCTAGTGGACGCCGGGATGAGCGCCTCCTCGAGGAGGCAGAGCACGCCGAGCTGGTCGGCGATGAAGTCCAGAATCCCAAAGAGGAAATTCTAGAGCGGCTGGAAGACAGGAGGAACCCACATCCCAACAGGTGGGAGCGCAGGAAAGTCCATTGAGCCGAAGCGAATCGTATCGCTCAAGCCCGTCATGCCAAAGATGGTGGAAAGATGGGCCATACGATGACCAAAAGCATGAGCACACGACGTCTTCCCCATGGACGACGCAAACTATCGGTGCGAAAAGTGACCAACAAGTAAATATTTGTAGTTTTGCCGTGCGTTGTGATTGGATGTGGCCTAGCACTCAATGACATAGGATTTATACTAGTTCAGGCAGCGTGCCCTACGTCCAGTTTCAGTCGGTTGGTGACTTTATTCCTGAGCCTAGGTGCTCGAAGTTTGTTGTGGGGTTACAAACGAGAAGGAATAAGAAGGGGGGTGTTAAAGGTCTGGTCAGACTCTGAACCGAAGGGCCAAGAGTGATGGGAGCTCTAATGTGCGCTAAATATTGGAGCATATGCTCTGTGTAGCTTTAGAGTTCTAGAGCTATTGAGGTCTGAACAATGCAATCCATTTTTAGGAGAGAGCTCATCCCCTTTTATAGTCGAAGGGGATGGGCTCTTACAAGTTTAGAGAAAGAGAAAGAATGTGTACGTGTGCTACCTAGTCTTGTTGCTCACGCTGTCGGGTATGAGACGGTCGTTGGTGCCCCCAATACTGTTGATGTTCAGATGCATTTGGCAGGCTTTGCCGTGTTCGCCTGGTATGGCAAATGTCGGCGCCCACAACACTGTTTGGGTCCTGACACGCCTGGAAGGTTGCTTGTGCCTATCAGGCATGTCCTAGTGGCACCGTCCTGCGGGTGCACAGGGTATGGCAGGGTACGGTCCTCGGTATTGCGGTTTGACTTTGAGCGCCTTACCATACATGCTCCTCCTAATCCGCAAGCCCTTATCGAGCGGGCGTCCCTGGTCTATCGTTCCCGGTCGGCCCCAACCGTGTCGGTCGAGGAAGAGATGCAAGCAGAGGTTCGGCGTATTCCCGGTAGGAAAAGGAGGTCGGAGTCGGACTATGTCCCCTCCTTGGCTAGGCCTTCCGATCGGGGATTGGATCATTCTCCCAGCCTATTATTTAGGTATCTGGGCCGGCCTAGAAGGCGCGCGTTGTCACTACGTCGTCTGCTGGGCCGAGCTTTTGCTGTGAAGTGGGCCCATTGGGGACCCTGGGTTTATGAACCCGACAATTTTCCTCAATTTTCTTCTTGATAAGCTTGATCAAAGTCTTGTTACTAGACTCAGCCTGGCCATTAGCTTGAACATAGTATGGAGATGAATTGAGCAACTTGATTTTAAATGATTCGGCAAATTCCCTCACCTCCTTGGACACAAACAATGTCCCTTGATCTATAGTTAATATTTGAGGGATGCCGAATCTGTGAATAATATGCTCTGTGATAAACTCAATTACCTACTTGTGTGTCATATTCTTCAAAGGAACTACTTCTATCTACTTTGTGAAACAATCCGTAGCAACTAAGACAAAATGGTGTCCCTTTGAAGATAGGAGATGAATTTGGCCAATGAAGTCTAGCCCCCCCCCCCACAAAAAGGCCATGGTTTGATGATAGGATGAAGCATAGCAGCAGGCACAAGCTAAATATTTCCAAACCTTTGGCACTCTTCACAACCTTTGTAGTAATGAAAACAATCGTCCATCATAGTAGGCCAATAAAAAATGGCTCTACGCAATAACCACTTCATCTTAGGGGTTGATTGATGCGTATCAAAAATACCTTCATGCACTTCTCCCATAGCCACTCTTGCTTGGTCAAATCCCAGTCACTTAAGCAACAAATCTTCGACGGTTCTTCGGTAAAGCTTATCATTATGCAACATATATTTAAATGCACTCCGCGGAACGCTTTTATCAACTTTAGCACTTGGATTACTTAAATATCTCAACAAGGGAGTCCTCCAATCTTCTAAATCGGCCCCAACATCACTGGAGGTCAAGCCGGGCTGATTTGGGAGCTTCTCAGGTGAGGTGACTGGGCTGGTCACAATGGGGTCGGCTAAGCTAACTGGTCTGTACCTACACAAAAAAAACTCAGATTTTCATGCATCGGTTGTTCTCGAATATGAAAATTACGCCCACCAATGTCATAGCCAGATGCTTGTTGAGCTAATATGTTGGCCTTTTGATTTTCATGCCTTGGATATGCCGAATTCAGAATTTGGCAAAAGAATCAATGATATCAATACAAGCATCAAGAAAAAATTTTAGTGACCCTTCTAAACATTGGAATTCACCGGCAACTTGCTGTACCACCAGCAAAGAATCACCGTAGGCTTCAACATGTTTTACCTCCATATAACGCAACATAGTCATTCCGAGTAAAAGAGCTTCATATTTGGTTTGATTGTTGGTGCAATAGAAATTTAATCGGCTTGACATCCCAATTTCAGCACCATTGGGAGAAATAATAACAAAGCCAACACCTTGGCCATCTTTACAAACCAATCCATCAAAGTAAAGTTTCCTTGGAGGAAAAGTAAGGTAATTGATCTCATCATGTAAATCAATACCATGCTCAACAATAAAATCAGTAAGAACTTGACCTTTTAATGTTTTCAAATGTTCAAAAGTCAAGTCATATTCAATTAGTGTGTATGCCAATTTGCCTATCCTTCCACTAAGGATTGGCCAATATAACATGTCATTTATCGCATCGGCCTGGCAAGCAACAACACATATACTAGACAAATGATAATGTCTCATCTTAGCACAAGTATAGTACAATGATAAGCATAATTTTTCAATATGGGCATACCTTGTCTCAGGATCAAGAAGACGGTGACCGAGATAAGCAATCACATATTCTTTAGCTTCGTCTTCTTGAGTCAAAACAACCCCAATAACTTTCTCTTCGTCGGCAATATATAATTTGAAAGGAACTCCCCTTTTAGGTGCACGAAGAACTAGCGGCGTTGACAAATATTCCTTTATCTTCTCAAAGGCTTCTTACTGCTTTGCCCCCCAAGTGAATTCAGATTCATCCTTCAACTTTCATATGGGGGTGGAAGGAATAATTTTCCCGGACAAGTTAGCAATAAATTTCCTCAAGTAGTTCACTTTCCCCATGAACTTTTGCATGTCATTCTTGCATGTAGGCGCCTGAACTCCCTTGATCTTCTTTATCCTCTTAGGATCAATCTCTGTGCATTTATCATGAATAATGAAGTCTAAGAACTTCCAAGCCGATACTCCAAAAGCACATTTGAGTGGGTTCATCTTCAAACCATAGCGGCGCATCCTCTCAAAAGCAAGACATAAATCAGCCAAATGAGATGCATGGGCGGCCGTTTAATCACAATATCATCAATATACACTTCCATGATCACCCCAATTAGATCATGGAAGATCAAATTCATTGCTCTTTGATAAGTAGCACCTACGTTCTTTAATCCAAATGTCAACACAACCCACTCAAAGAGACCAACAAACCCAGGACATATGAAGGCCGTCTTGGACATATCTTCTTCGGCCATAAAAATCTAATTATAACTGGGCATTACCATCAAGAAAAGCTAATAACCCGATGTCCTGAAGCATCATTGATAAGCATATCCGGCTATAGGCAAAGGAAATTCATCTTTCGGAGTAGCTCTATTCTGATCTCTAAAATCAATACAAACTCTGATTTTCGCATAATCTTTCTTCTCAACAGGCACAATATTAGAGACCCACTCCGCATACCTACATGGCTGAATAAACTCCCGCTTGCAACCACCAATTAATCTCCCATTTAATCGGGTCGTATATTATAGAGTTAAAGCAGCGGGGGTGTTGCTTGAAAGGTCTGAATCCATTCTTAATGGGGAGCCGATGCTCGACAAGCTCTCGGCTCAATCCAAGCATCTTAGTGTAATTCCATGCAAAACAATCACTACTACAGATTGAGTTATCACTGTAACACTTTCACTGTCGTAGAAGACATAAGCGATGGTGTGATACTTACACCGTTGGATGGATCAATTTCGAGGTCTCGTAAGGAATCAAACTGACAATTGAAACTTCTACCACCGACGGGTTAACAATAGATGCGGCGGTGCTAGTGGGGTTGAATTTCACCATCGTTTAGAAAGCCAAGCCAACTAAGATACGCGTTTTGACTGTCAGCCCTCCACGACTGTTTGGTCTACCGACGGTAAATTCAGTGTGAGTGTTGAATGTCCCAACTTCCAACACCGTCTCAGCACTTCTGTCGAGAACCATCGTATACCTCGTGTTCCCTGATGTGTATGCCTAGATCACGCATCTTAATTGCTTATTTTTGCTTCTCCATCTTGAAGGTTGGCCTATTTAAGCTGGGTCTGGGTGCACCTCTTGGCCTCATTCCACACACTCTTCCTCCTTTAATCTCTTTTGGAATAGATACAAATCGATAAAGCTCTTGAGCCAACCATCTTTTTTTCTTCATCACCATGGCGCTCCTTGTCCAATTCCTCCGACGGCAGCGGCGGCATTGGGAGAAGGCCTTCAAGATTGGGTACAACCTACATCAAGGCACAGCGGGGCTGCTCGATCTAGGTGCTAGTGGAAGTGTTGCAATTAAGGAGGGTTGCTTATTTGGGCAAGACAGGGGTACTGAATGCACTTTGGTGTCCGTGGTTTGGCATTGCTGGGCTTCGTCATTGGGGCTGCTGGGATGCCAGTGGTGGGCCCTATGATGGCTCCGATGAGCACAGGGCCACTAGGAAGGTTATCTCTGTATGTACAGTCGCCACCTTTCTGCCCTGCGCAGCCCTGCTGCTGCTGGTTCATCAGTTCCGTAGGGTCTTGCTGCGCGCCTCTCCGTTGCCGCTACGAAGCGGGAAACGGCCGCGGCAGAGCTTGCCACCACCGAGGCCTAGGTGCGTCTCACTGGTAAGGCATTCGGATATGATCTTGCTTTTCACTTCGTGCGACGTCGTGTCTTCAATTGTATCGTTTTCTTGTCTCCTTTTCAGTCGTCCAGGAGCCGTTGATCGTCGTGCAGGGCCAGACGCGGCAGAGGTGATCCGCCTTCGCCAGGCACCTCCAACATGCCTAAGATGTTTATAATTTAGCCCTTGTTTAGTTCCTCCAAACTCCTGAAAAGTGCACTATGCAAAAAGAAGATTCCCTGTCATATCAAACTTGCGGTACATGCATGGAGTACTAAATGTAGACGAAATCAAAAACTAATTGCACAGCTTGCTTTAACTTTACGAGACGAATCTTTTGAGCCTAATTAGTCAATGTTTGAACAATAATTCACAAATACAAACAAAATGCTACAGTAGGAAATCTTCACTATGTAAAATTTGCCTGCGTAAACTTTGCCCAACTAAACACCGCCTTATTCATGATGCCCGAAATCACCTTAGGACATTTTTTAGTGTCAACAACTCTCTATGAAGATGTTTTAAAAAAAACATAAAAATAAAAGGATCGGCCGGTAGAATTTTGGCTAAAAACATTGTTCTGGCTGAATTGTTGTGAGAGAAAAACATCGTTCCGGCTGAAAAAAAGAAACCGAACAAGTCGAATATGGGGTAAGCCGAACGGGGCCATACTAAGCTCTCTCTGGTTGCCTGATTCAAAAAAAAAAGGTCTCTCTGGTTGCCACGTGACGATGGCCATTCCTCAAGAAAGCATGTGTTCCATTTTATTTCGGTGGAGGAACGGCTGTTGGTTGCGTCATCAGTTTCACATTCATGAATGAGCCGTGGTGGTCTGGTGGATACGCAACTTTCAGTTTGTGTAGGCGGCCACGATGGCTGGGAACAGGCAGTTATATGGAATAGGAAGCCGACTGGGTGGGCCAGTGGAAGATGAGAGGATAATGGCCCCGTTCGCTGGTCTGAACTTTAGCTGAAACTAGCTAAAAATACTGTTCCGACTGAATTATTGTGAGAGAAAAACACTGTTCCGAGCCGAAACAAGCCAAACTTTAAGACAAGCGAACATGGCCAATACATGGACGGACAGATTTGAGAGGATACGTATGATTTGACGGTAATAGAAATCAAAGTGACATTGCTTAACATGGTTGAAGCTTTATAGCAAAATCAATGATTGCTAGGTGCCTCTATCCATATAGGTTATATAGATATAGATATGTGTGTACATCATCCACCCATATATATGGTTTGCCATGTCATTATAGGTTGTTTAGTTTGAAGAGTGAGATGATGAAAGATCATCCTGTTCTAACCCTGCTTCAATGTCAGTTCTAAACTGGCTTCATTGCTAGATCCGACAGTATGTTACTATCAGTAAAGTAACCAGGAGAACTTGTGGGACGTTAAGCCCCTAAGGCTAACGCGCACCTTTCATTGTACTGGTAGCTCATGTACAATTTTGTGCCTTTGCATTTTTTTTTAACAAGAATTTGACTCAGTTAAAAATAGGGTTTCCATGTCAACCGTACTATACATCCAAACATTAGCAACATCCTAACGCTCGCTATTGATCTAAACTCTCTAAGTTAAGATCGTTCTTGAATTTGTTAGAATGTGTTGAACTGCTAATTAATAGATCTTAGTAAAACCATCTTCCATTTTATTTCAATAAGATAAATGTCTGATATTCAACAGCTTGTTAACTACTTGTTCTCAAACAAAGTAATAATTAACTACGGGTGTGTTTTGTTTCCTGGCTTATTTCTAGCTTGGCTATAATCTTGGTCTGAGTAGCTTTAGCCTGCTTCCACCAAACTAATCACTAGTTGTTTAGTTATCTGCGTTATCTAAGTCTGGCTGGCAAATGTTGTGTTTGATTGTCTGGTTTGCTTTACATAAAGTCACCCCTTCTTCGACGTGGTAAGTTTACCCCTTTTTGAGGGATTTCATCGAACAGGTGGTGGTTGCAAAGGAGGCGCTAGCGAGCACCTCGCCGGCGAGCACCTCAGCGAGCACGTCGACGAGCCCCTTGGCAGCACCAGGTCGCGCATGGCAACAGCAGGCCGCCGCTGCTTGAGTAAGCAGCTGGCCGCCGCCGCACGGCAACACCAAAGAGAGAGAGAGAGAGGGGCTGCACCTGCACTGCAATGCTGCATGCGGCTCGCCTGCTGCTTCCAGGCGAGGGCGCGACGTGACGGGCCGGGCGCGGCCGCGAGCCCGCGACGACGCAGGCCACAGCAGAGCAGGGCGGTGTGGAGTGGAGCTTCGAGCTGAGGAGAGGACGTCGATCGTGGGAAGCCAGAGCGTCGGACCACCACATCGGCAGCAAGGTTGCAGAGGGCGCGGGCTGCGCGAGAGGGAAGGCCCTCCCGTTGCTGTTGCACCTGCCGCTCCTGAATCGCCTGGGTTGAGGAAGGCCAGGTCGGTGGCACACGCAGTGATGGCACAGAGGCGGAGCGCGAGCGCGAGTTGCAGCTGGTAGGTCTCTTCGGCCTGCTGCGCGGCGCTCTTGCAGGGTGAGCCAGCTGCCCCACGGCAACGTCTGGGACCCGAGACCGGGAGCGCACAATGGAGTGGCGGCGCCGGCGGTAGGAGCTTCGAGCTTCAGGGGCATGGTCGGAAGCCGGCGCGTGGAGGACCTGGTGGACGCGCGCATCGCCGCGCCGCCGCCGGCGCGTCGATGCTCAAACAGATCTCAGCGGCGCATCCAAGCCATGGCGCAGTGGCCGAGCGGCGCGGCCGAGCTCCATCCGCGAGCTCCCCAGCGACCCAGCCTCCAGGATCCGCGAGCTCCCCGGCGCGAGTCACAGGGTCATCCGCCGCGCCACGCGATGCGCGAGCTCACTGCCGCCGGAGGAGGACCATATGCGGTGGGAGGAGCGCCAGAGGAGGAGCCAACGCGCCGGCGAACCTAGCTGCGGGGTGTGGCGAGCGTCGGAGGAGGAGCCGATTCCGGGCGGTATTGAGACTTCAACGAGGGCATAGCCAAGCCTGGCTAGGAAAAAATGACCACCCATCTCGGACTGCTTACTGGCAATTAAATAACTGCATGTTGGCTTCCGGTGTCTGGTGGAGGGGTTAGCCACCCAACCAAATATGTCCTCTATATTCAACGCGAGTGTGAAACACACGTGATCCTGCTTTCAGTTATGGTATCTATATTTTTTTGAGTAATGTATGAAATCAAACTACTCTAGAAGTTGCGTTGTCTAGTTATTTGTATTCTGCTTCGGTTCTAGTCCTTGAAATGCTAGCTTGATTATGAGCTCCTAGATATGAGATTGTTGACATAGAAAACTGCAAAGGATCTCGTCAACCATCAGTCATATAGTGGTGGGTTCAAGGAATATAACCATGTGTTTGGTTTGGGGATGCGAAGGGATGGGTCGGACCCAATCCACTTTCTAGGGATAGGTTGAACCCATTTGTTGTTTGATTAGTGTAACACCTCTGGTGTTATAAGTTCGCTAAGCATTAAGATTTGGGCCTAAGAAAAATTACCGAAACAAGTTCCTCGGCTTTTAAGATTTAAACTCACTCGAAATGATGAACAACTCTTATGTGATTTACCTTTTAGTTGAGAGGAATCAAATACAAACCTAAGTAATTCCTTAGTGTGTAAAACTATTAGTGAAAATCCTAATAAGAAAAAATATGATACGTAGCTTTAATTGTTGGGCATGAAAAACTATTTTTATAAAAAAAATCAAATATCACTTGTATGTAGCGCTTAAATAAAGTTTAGAGTGCAAGTGAAGAGGTGAAAATGTAACATTCATTTTGGAAGAATAAATACTATTAGTTAGTATTTTGAGAGTTCAGAAATCTAACTTGGAATTAAGGAGGGTCATTTTCATTGTTAACTAATACTTGAGTTTATGTTAAAAGTATCATTTTTTTGGCGAATTATATTGACAAACGGGTTAAATAATTCTTACATGTTTTGTTTCTATGAGTTAGCATGAAGTATGAGCTAGGTCATGACATGTTGTCTAGTTGAAATTGATGAGGCTTAGACCATTTAAAAATTCAACCAAAAGTGTTGGGGAAGGTTAGATCTAAACGAACATCGAATTCGTTAAGTCCGAAATGATAGTGGACAATGCTATGTTGTCATTTAAATTTTAACAAAAATGCATAAGCGATGGCTTCATATTTTGACATCGTTGGTCGCACCAAGATGAGTGCACGGTCTTAGTATATGTAGTTGTGGTGTTGGGTGGTGCATTGATCGCGCAAAAATTCTCCGAATTACGTTAGAACGCGTTGCGAGCTCTGTGTCAACGCTCTGTCGCAAACCGAAACTTCGAAGATGAACTCATCTTGGCACGCATGTATCTTCCTCTCAGGTGGTCCTTTTGTTATGCAGATTGCTCCGTTAGATAACTGATAAGATCAACTTTAGAGTCATGGAATTAGTTGAACCTCAATCGTGATCGTTAGCAGTTTTTCTTTCGCTTTAAAACTCGTGCGTAGCAGCTGTTGACCGTAATGTCGTCCGCGCGCACGTGCAGGGAGGTGGTCTTGTCCGTTGCCGTTCGGTCACTGCAGCACTCGCTCTCAGCCACTCATCTCACCTACCTCGTCCATGTCCGACGCGTGCGTTAATGAGGAGAGACGGTGCTGTTGTTGCCTACTTCCCTCTTTGTCTCCCCTCGCGTTCTCCTTTGCTCTGCTGCCCACAGCACGGCATGGCCGCCATGGCCAGGGAAGCTCCCATTGCCACCGCTTTCCCATGCCTTTGAGCTCCCTCGTGCTCTATCTCTCTACCGCAGCCCATCATGGCCAAGTCGAGCTCGAGCTCGCAATCACTGTCGTTCTTTGCCTCCGTGTCGCCTGCGTGCCCTGCGAGTCCCTGCCCGCCCGCGCTGCATGCCGCTGCTACGCTTTGTCCATTGGGACGTCGTGTGCGTGGCAGCCCCGCTGCCGCCAGCCACCGACCGCCTGCTCCGCTGCGCGTGGCTGTGCCCTTGAGAGCCATAGTGGCGCGAGCTGCCCCTTCCACGGGTATGCACGAGGCCGTCGCTGCCCCTGCGTCGGTCCCCCTTTGCCTCACTTTCCGTTGTGTCCTTTGTACGTTCGCCGAGCCCGTGGAGGCCGGAGCCGCACCGGTGCTAGGCTGCTGCGGCCACCGCCGTTCTCGCCGTTTCGTCGCTCCCCGTGCTCGATAACCTGCACCGTCACCTTCGTCTTGTTCCTCTCCATACCCCTCACATGCACGCCAGAGTCCGCGCCACCTGGAACCACTGTTTCCTCGTGGCCGTCGGGCTGTTGCCGCTATAGTGCCCATGTGCACGGCCGGAGGGCCTCGGGCCGTCTTCGGTCGAAGCCGAGCACAGCCTCAGAGCCACGTGAGTCTGGTGGTGCTCCTACGCTCCTTCCCGGCTTGCACCATTGCTGGTAGCACCGCTGCCGTCGTACCGGTCCGCCTCCACTGCCGCACGTGGCGGGTGCTTCACCGGTCGCGCCCGGCCGAGATGTTGCTGTCCACGCATGCAGCCGAGGCCGTTGCTGCCCCCGCACACCGCCCTCGCTGTTGCCAGTGGCCTGCCGTGTTGAATCAGCCATGCCCCGACGCTCCCCTGCCTCGGCTCTGCTTCAAGGTGAAGAGAAGGACATCGGGGTGAGAATAGAAATTTTCCCAGGGTTCCCAATGCAAAACCGTGACTCACATGAATAGTGTTCTTATACTGTGGATTAGTTTCAGGAAAGTTCAGGGGTGGTTTCGCAAAAGTGTGTGGGGAGCGGAGCCTGCTGGGCCACTTGGGCCGTTGGCCGGCGCTCCGGCCGCTTGGGTCTCGGCTCCACGTGGGCCGCGTCACATAAGCCGCGTCCGTGCGCGTGGGCTTCGCCCAGGGTGGGCCGCGCTAGGCCGGTCCCAGCTTTTCCTTTTTAGAAGGATTTAGAAATAGATTGTTAATTTTCTTTCTGAGCGGATCTCTGGTAAATATTATAAAATCGCATAGACATCAAAACATAGTAAAACCAATTTTGTTAGGATCCTAAAATCATGGTCTATCTGCTAGTATATTTTGTTCACATAGTTTTGTAATATTCTTAGAAGCTATATAATTAATTTGAGATACTTAATATTGTTAAAAATATAAATTTATAGGAATTGTTGTGATAAATTGGTGATAATGATGGATCTGAAATTTTTACAGTAGATTTCTCGCAATATTAGGTGCCCACTATAATTTTTGTAGCTCCATAGGAATTAGTTTCTTAAGATAACTAAATGAGCACTAGTACGAAAATATATATTTAATCAATCAAATGTCAAAATTAATTGGGGTGTTGTAAAATGAAAACATTTTCTGAGAACGAGCCTTACTTGATGACGTAGATACGTAGACTAGCACGTTAGAGCTATCTCGTTAGCTCATGAGGCGTAATCGAATTTCTAAGAGTTTCGGCTGTCATTGATTATTTACATCTATGCGTTGCATCCACATATATCATAATAGGAAAAATGATGGACCATGGAGATGACAGGAGTAGCAAAAAAGATGGTGCCTTGGTGATCGTGTCGCCACGATGAGATGCTAACTTTTGGTTATATCTTACCCAGGCAAGCCCCAGTGCATAACCCCTATTATTCTAGACTTTAATTTATGCTCGTGCATTACGTTTAAGGAGTTGCTGCTGTTTACACCAGAATTTAGGAGAAGGACTTCAGAGGCTCGAAAAGCTCCCAGAATCATGTCAGCAAGGGATCAATTACGTATAGATCGAAACCAACTGATTCGAATACGGCACTAGAATCAGCTTTCTTCCAATAGCGCCAGCAGATAATGACAGAAGCTATGATCGGTGCTGGGACAAGACATGTTGGACTCTACAAAAAGGGAAAGATTAGAGTCAAGTTATCTTAAATTAAGAATGTTTTGTTTTTATGCCAAAGATTGTAACAAATCGTGCTCGAGTAGGATTCATGTCTAGACTCTGGGTATAAATATCAAATCCCGACTATTGTAAGAAACAACCAATCAATCAAATATAAGTCAATTTACTTTTTTGGCTCCGGCCACCCCTTAGGAGTAGGAGTAGAGTAGATCTCGGCGAGTTCTTCAGCAAGTATGGTTGCATCGATCCGGTCGACCTCCACTGCTTGTCTGTAAGTACCGTCATGGTCTATACCTCTGTTTGTATGGCTGCATCGATCCGGTTGACCCCGACTGCGACTCTGGTATAGGCTAGTTATCGACTCTTGCCTAGTTCAAGTATGGCCTGTGTGATTCTGCCTCACACCCCACAGATTGAACTAGATCAAGGTCAAGTTATCGGCTCTACCTTTGAATGACAGTCTTTGGTAGATTCATTAAGTTACCGATATTGCTTATTACTTTCATTGTTTATCTAATTACAGCAATATCACTCCGCCCGATTGTGATTAATCTGGATCGGCCTTATATCTTATTTAACCCATCGTTTGCTAATCTAAAACTGATCCAATCTATATCTTAAACGATGAGTTATGTTTTTATCGGCTATTTTATATTAATCTTAATCGTGCATAGTGTGCGGTTAAGGCATGTTCGATCTTGAGTAGATCTGTTGATTAGCGAGAACCGTTCCATGGCCTGTTATCACGGCCTGTGGGATTCTACCTCTCACCCCACTGTTAGCACCGTGGAGTGGGGATCGTTAGTTGATAGATCCGTTCCTAAGAAGGCATGACCTTAACTGTGCGCTATGCCTGAATCGGCTGTTTAGCCGATATCGAATGCTTTCACGAACAGTTCATATCACAAGATCATTGAAGTAGAGATAAGTTGAAAGATATGTTAGCCACATGATCTTATTATTGTATTACGGCCTGCATGATTCTGCCTCATGCCCCACTGATATTAGTAATGAGTTAGGGTCGTCGAGTCTATTGTTGTTTCTACGATGTGCATGATTCTGCCTCATGCCCCACTAGTCATGACGATAGATAAGATCTAACATGTTCATTAGATTTATCTTTATTAAATGGTTAAGTGGTGTTGAATTGTTTCTTTATATAAAAAGGGGTTCGGTCACTTGTAATCATTGGCTCAGTTTAAACAAATCATCATTGATATCTTGTTATCATTGATCAAATTATTGCTCAAATTATATCTATCTTGGATGATAACCAATTCTTCTTACACATCCCCATGAGCTTTAACCGATTTATTCTTATGAATATGCTGGAATCGACTATTTAGTTGATTTCCTTTCATATCGGCTCTCAGAGCCACACATTCGGGACTGTCTGGCAACACCGGCACGTTCCGCCCTTAATTACTGATAAACTTTCTCTCCTTGTCAATTACATGGTCAAATTGATTGGCTTGTCTCGGGAGGATTGTGTAGGATCGACCACCCTTGCACTGAAGCTAGGCAGATCTGCTCCATCGAGCGGACCCTTCCGGCTTGTTGTGTGTGTCCTCGGCATAGGACAAAATTCGGTGTCGACACACGTTTCTGGCACGCCTGGTGAGACCCCACAATCGTCATGGCAGTTCACAACAATGACAACATCCTTATAGTACATTATGAAGACCTACCTGATGGAGATAAGGGTACCATCAACAAAGCTACAGAAGAATTTCAGAAGAAGTGTCTGTTGTCCTACACCAAAACACGTGACAACACCATTATTCAGAAATTTCCACTACCAAGAGTTCTACTACATAGGCAGACAGATACAGTCGAAGCTGAAGAAAGACGTTTCTTTACGGAAGCCATAGACAAATCTGTTTGAGATGCTCTATCAAGCCGCAATGAAGCTTTCGTTGACGCGTTTCACAACGCCATGAAAGAGACGATTCATGGAATTCTAGTTAGTTAGGTTGGATCGACTTGTTACAACATTCCAGATCCGTTGACCCAAGGGACTAATCAAGTCGGCACCAGCCATCAAGAAGCAGCACCAGCTGGTAATGGTGACGTCCAGGCACTTCAAGGTTCATCTGAACAAACTCTAGGTACTACTACGAATTAGATACAGCACAATCCTAGGTCGTCGATACAGCATGTGCAACAGCCGGCGGGGCAAAGTCAAAACCAGATGATCAATTTTGGCACGTCAGGCCATATACCATCGTTGGCTCAGAAGATAGCACCATCAATTCAAAGGATCCATAGAGATATAGATCCTCATGTCTATAATCAGAGATTTCAAGCAGCAAGCCAGCAACGGACTCAACAGATTGAGGTTCCACAAGGCTATCACTATGGCACGGATTATAGCACCGTCCACATGATACTAAATCCAGGATATCAAGGCACGTGGGATAAAATCCACAGATGGGTCAGCAGAGAAATCCAAATCCACAAGTTGACGAGTTGCTGCTGAAGGTGACCGAGATGATGAAGAATCAGTTCGGTCTAAAGCCAAAAGGAATGACTTTTTCATACAAACGTCTGTATCCAGAATGGTATAATTTGGTCGCTCTTCCTACAAATTACAGGCTCCTAGAGTTCGCCAAGTTCACTGGTCAAGACAGTACAAGCATAATAGAACATGTCAGTCGGTATCTTACACAATTGGGTGAAGCATCAGTTGAGGATGCCCATCGAGTTCATTTCTTCTCCTTATCCCTGTCAGGGTC
The DNA here is from genome assembly GCA_904845875.1 of Miscanthus lutarioriparius. Lineage (NCBI taxonomy): Eukaryota > Viridiplantae > Streptophyta > Magnoliopsida > Poales > Poaceae > Miscanthus > Miscanthus lutarioriparius. Next base: position 55,679,795 of record CAJGYO010000007.1, on the reverse strand, counting down.
AGCCTTCACTTGGTTCTTAATGGAGACGGGGATCCCGATCTTCCGTCAGGTGATGGTAACTATCGTTGTGGCGGAGAATGACACACCGATCCGGCTTCAGATCGAAAGATCGAACCCTGCAATCTTAGCACCACAGCTCCTTTGGTTATCAACCGAGTCACGGACCAGGTTGACCTCGCCAAGAAGGCCATTCCCTGCCTGCGCAACGAAGAACACAAGCAAGAACAAGAAGGATCGCAACCAAATTGCAAATGTATGATTAATCTCACGAGTTGGGGTCTCACAAACCGAAGAACGGCGAAACTGTTTCTTGACAGAATAATCTAAGCAAAACCCAAAACCTAATGACGGCGGCGGCATATGATTATAAAGGTCTTAGGGTCATCGCCTACCCTAGACACAGCCCCTAATGGGCCCAAACACGATACACGGTCCAACGGACCAAAAGAAGGTGTCGCAGCACCCTGGCAGATTCTGGATGCTGACTTGTTTTGACGATTCCTGTTGATTCCGAAGAGATTTTGACATGAAACCACTTGGATTGGTTTCCTTATCAAATTATCTTTCCATCCATATGTGGATCATCGAAAACGAAGTCCGGATGCGTCCTGGGCGTCCGTTTTATTACAGACTGGTCCTGACGGCCGAGGCAGACTCGAACTCGGATTGGACTGGGCCTCTGGCTTGGCTTAGACGTCCTTGCTGGGCTCCTAAGGTGGTGGCCAAGGAGGAGGACGTCCAAGGGCTTTCTTGGTGGGTTCTCCAAGTCCTTGGGGTGTGCTCCCACTTGGGCCAGGGTCCCAAGGATGAATAACAAGCCCATAACGATAGTGTAGCTCCCAGCAGAAACAGCGACAGAATATATTAGTGATTTGGAGGCCTTGCCGACGTGATATTGATATGGAACCAGATCTATTTGAAAGCTTATCAAACAAGCTTTCCATCAAGTGCTCATTGACCTCGATCGCACTCCGGATGGATGAGTTATGGCCTTCCCAATGAGGCACCGTCGGGCTGCCGACGAACCGAAAGTTCAATTTTGATGAACTTCCATTATGAAACACATTTGAACCTACAATCAAATAGTGACATGTACATGTGGAACCAAGTGAATTATAACCAAAGCCACTATGCAAATGTAGGAACGAGCGCACCTTATAATCATTGTTCATATCCGAAGGTGCCATGTCCTCATCAGTTCTCGTCACTACCAGTCAACTCCATTGCCAATTGGGATGACCTGGAGAAGAAGTTTCATACATATTTTTACACTAGGACTAGAGAAAAGAAGATAACCGATTTGACAATCATGAGACAGAGGACTAACGAATCAGGCACTGAGTTTCTTTAGAGATTCTGAGAGACTAGGAACTTGTGCTTCTCATTGAGCTTGGCAGATGATCAGTTAGCTGCTTTAGCCGTCCAGGGAATGCTGTCAATGTGGAAAGAAAAGTTGCTAGGGCAAGAGTTTGATAACTTGGGTCAGTTGGCTCAACGAGTAGCAGCGCTCAATAGCTAATTCCAGAGTATGCGTAGAGATACCCGATTCCAGAAGAGTCCACCGTAGCCGAAGCTTATGATCCATACTCAGTCGATGACGGCTATGAGGATGAAGAAGAGGAGGTTGCTGCAGTTGAATGGAATTGGGGCAAGAAGATAGTGATGGTGCCAAATCCTTGGGGAAGAGGAGTCGAGGAGAGCTATGACTTTGATGTTATGAAATCGGACAAGCTCTTTGACTTCTTACTTGAGAAGGGCCAGATCAAATTGTTGGACAACCACGTTATGTTGCCCCCTGAACAATTGAAAAATAAGAAGTTCTGCAAGTTTCATAATGCTACTTCTCATTCCACTAATGAATGCAGAATTTTCTGGTAGCATATACAGAGAGCTATTCAGCAAGGGAGGCTCAAGTTTGATACGCCTCGGAAGATGAAAGTTGATGATAATCCTTTCCCAGGAGATCAAAATATGGTTGATGTCGGGCTATTCAAAGAAAAAACTAAGGTTCTAACATCGGCCAAATCAAGAGAAGCTGGAACAGTTGATCCCAAGATGCAAATATCGACCGATGAATACAGAGAGATTAGAAAACGTCGTGATCAACAAAAGAGCTGATATGAACAGGGGGAAGCATCAAAGGATGGAGCGACAAAGCCGCAAGTTACATCTCAAATCTTGTTGAATAAGTGGCAGCGGCAGAAAGAAAAGGATTATCAGCGATGGTTAGAGGATTAAGAATACCAGCATCAACTAGAAGAAGAGAGGTATGAAAGGAGACAAGCCGAATCACACTGGAATTGTCCTTTGTTTAGATACTGCTGGAATGAAGGTCTAAAATTGCCTACCAGACATGACTGTCTGGAATGCAGCAATCAATATGGGAAGTTTAGGCAATCTCAGATCAACCACCGGTCTATCCATGCCCAGGATGCATATCATCATAATAACATGGATCGGCGCTTAAAAAATAAAAGCATTCATGATCGGCTGGGAAAAAGAGTTGTTGACCAAGACTGGGCTGATCATGAAGAAGGAAGCAACAAGAAAGAATACATTGGGCAGGAAGGCCAATGGTGCCCCGAAGGACTAACGAGGAGCCAGAAGAGAAGGGTGCAGCGCCTAAAGAATAAGGAGTTGGAACAGGCTCAGGTATCCGGTAAACTTCAAGTATGGCGCGCAAGGCAAACAGCCGATAGAGAGAAGCCATCGGCTAATATGCAAATGGCTTTTCTGTTGCCATCAGAATTCAGAATCGATGGCGAAAGTCAACAGCCGATCCAAGCAGTCGGCTTTGGAAATCTATTTTAATGGATAATCCAATAGATGGTACAGATGGTAAACTGGGACATGGCTTCATGTCGGCCGATGAATTGGAGGAAGTGGATATTGGTTCTAGAGACAGGCCTAGGCCGACGTACGTAAGTGCTAAATTGGATCTGGAGTATAAGCGAGAATTAATTGATCTATTAAAAGAATTTAAAGACTGCTTTGCTTGGGAATACTACGAAATGCCTGGTTTAGACCGGTCAATTGTCGAACATCGGTTGCTAATCAAGCCTGGATATCGGCCATTTAAGCAAGCTCCAAGGAGATTCAATCCGAACGTGCTTGACGATATTAAAAAGGAGACTGAGAGGCTACTGGAGGCAAAATTTATCCGACCATGCCGATATGCAGAATGGATATCGAATGTTGTCCCTGTATACAAGAAGAATGGGAAACTAAGGGTTTGCATCGATTTTAGGGATCTGAATAAAGCCACACCCATGGATGGTTATCCGATGCCGATAGCCGATATGTTAGTAGATGCAGCAGTCGGACACAAGGTTATTAGTTTCATGGACGGCAATACGGGGTATAACCAAATTTTCATGGCTGAGGAGGACATAGCGAAAACCGCTTTTAGGTGCCCCGACGCAATCGGCTTGTTCGAGTGGGTTGTGATGACCTTTGGTCTAAAGAATGCTGGTGCCACTTATCAAACGGCAATGAATTATATCTTTCATAAGTTGATCGGCAGGATCGTTGAGATTTACATTTATGATGTGATGATAAAATCGAAAGGATACAAAGAGCATCTAGCTGATTTGTGGGAGACTCTGGAATGCACAAGAAAACATGGTCTGAAGATGAAACCTAATAAGTGTGCTTTTGGAGTGTCAGCTGGACAATTCTTGGGTTTTATGGTCCATGAGAGAGGAATCAAAGTTGGTCAGAAGAGCATGAAAGCGATTGACAACGCAGTGCCCCCGACTACTAAGACAGAGTTGCTATCTTTTCTTGGCAAGATTAATTTCATCAGAAGATTTATTTCAAATTTGTCAGAGAGGGTTCTACCGTTTTCTCCCTTGTTGAAATTAAAAAATAATCAAGAATTTAGATGGGGTGACGTACAACAGAAGGCGTTTGAGGAGATAAAGGAATATATGAAACGTCCACCCGTGCTGGTCCCTCCTCAACAAGGTAAACCTTTTAAGTTGTACATATTGGCCGATGACCAAACAATTGGATCGGCCCTGATACAAGAATTTGAAGGAAAAGAGCGAGTGGTTTTCTATCTAAATATGAGACTTTTAGATCCAGAAACAAGAATTCTCCCACTGAAAAGTTATGCTTGTGCTTATACTTCTCTTGCACCAAGTTGTGACATTACTTATTATCGACCGAATGCACGGTTGTTTCCAAGGCTGATGTGATCAAACACATGTTATCGATGCCGATACTAAATGGGAGAGTAGGAAAATGGATTCTCGCTTTATCAGAATTTGACTTGAGGTACGAATCGGATAAAGCAGTTAAAGGGCAAGTAATAGCTGATTTCGTCACCCAGCATCATAAGCCAAGCATGAATCATGTAGAGCTGGTGCCCTGGACGTTATTCTTCGATGGGTGATCATGTAAGCAAGGTGGCGGCATTGGTATTGTTATTATTTCATCTCGGGGGGCAAATTTTGAGTTTGCTTTTCCAACCGAACCAATGGTCACCAACAATCAAGTAGAATATGAAGCTATTCTCAAAGGGATTCAACTTCTTCATGAGGTAAAGGCCGAAGCGATTGAAAATATTTGGAGACTCATAGTTAATTATTAATCAGTTGATCGGCCTGTATGAATGCAAAGAGGATACTCTGAGGAAATATTATGACGAATGTCAAAGGTTGCTCAGGGAATTTTCTCATGTCTCATTTCAACATATTCCGAGGGTGCAAAATCAAGAAGCTAACCGTTTGGCTCAAAGTGCATCAGGTTATCGAGTGGTTCAAGAAATCCTGAGTAACGAAACCTCAGACAATGATTGGAGAGTTGAGATAGTCGACTACCTTAGAAATCTATCACAGAAAGTTACCAGAAAGCTAAGGTATAAATCGACTAAGTATGTTTTACTGGATGACTAGCTGTATTACAAAACCATCGATGGGGCATTACTCAAATGCCTGAATCAAGAAGAAGCCAAGGTTTTGATGGGCGAAGTGCATGAAGGGATATGTGGGGCTCATCAATCGGCTTATAAGATGAAATGGATTATTCGCTGGACTGGATATTTCTGGCCAACAATATTAGAAGACTACTTTGAATATTACAAAGGATGCCAAGACTGTCAACGTTTTGGTAATGTCCAGAAATCGCCTGCGTCGGCCATGAACCCAATAATCAAGCCATGGTCATTTCGAGGCTAGGGAATTGATTTGATTGGCCAGATCTTTCCACCCTCGAGCAAAGGACATAAGTTCATATTGGTAGCAACAGATTACTTCACCAAGTGGGTTGAGGCAATTCCCCTAAAGACGGTAACTTCAAAAAACATGATTGATTTTGTTAAGGAACATATCGTGTATCATTTTGGGATTCCTCAAACCATCACTACCGATCAAGGGACCATGTTCACATCAGAGGAATTCGGAGATTTTGCTGCCAGTATGGGGATCAAGCTGCTAAATTCATCTCCTTACTATGCTCAGGCTAATGGCCGGGCAGAGGCGTCCAATCAGATTATGATCAAACTGATCAAGAAGAAAATTGAGGAACAGCCAAGGAAGTGGCATTCGACGCTTAATGAGGCACTATGGGCATACAAGATGGCCTGTCATGGATCAATTAAAACATCACCTTATGAACTTGTGTATGGCCATAACGCAGTCCTTCCTTGGGAAGTTCAGACCGGATCGAGGCATGTTATGTTACAAAACGATTTGACAACCGAAGTCTACAAAAATCTTATGATGGATGGCTTAGAAGACTTGAATTGCCTTCGGCTACGCGCTCTTGAAAATATTGAAGCCAATAAACTGAGGGTCGCAAAATATTATAATAAAAAGGTCAAGAATAAGCAATTTTCTGAAGGAGATTTGGTCTGGAAAGTGAAATTGCCGATCGGGTCAAAGGACAGTAAGTTCGGCAAATGGTCACCCAATTGGGAAGGGCCTTATCGGATCAAGCGTTGTGCGCCTGGTAATGCGTATATTCTAGAGAGACTAGGAGGAGAAGAAGAGTTCGGTCGAGCAATCAATGGGAAATATCTAAAGAAATATTATCCCAACGTTTGGATTAATACTTAAATAACCGATTTGTTCAGTCGACAGCTCTAATAGCCGATATCAGAAGGGTATCGCCTTTAGTGCAAAAAATGAACCCAAAGGGACAAAAGCTGGTACGATACGTATCGCCTATAGGAGAAAAGCAAACATGGATGAAGTAATACGCATAATATGAAGTACGAAAACAAAGAAAAGTCATTCAAGACGAAGGAATTGTTTGCTAAGAAATTACTTATTACAAGCTACGGGTTGGAGAACACTTTGCTCACTACATCGTCGGGCAAAGTATTGAAAGCTACAGAGTTGGCGGTGCTAGAGAATTCCTCAATCAAACGCTCATGATCCCCGGGGGGCACTACATCTGGGAAACCATGAGCAAGAAGTTGGAGATTGTGGCCAGAGCGGGCTTGTGTAGTGGCCAACGCTATGGCAGCGCCATGATGGACACCATGGAGAGCAACCTCCCTGACGCGGTTTGGAATTTCATGCAAACGGACTACCGGAACAGCACCCCTGGCATTGACAAATCCCGCCGCGTGATCTGCGGTTGATCGAAGAATTTCCAACTGGGCAGCCAGATCTAAAATTCAAAGGAAGGGATGATCAGAAAATCTTGAAAGCAAAGTTCAGAAAAGCTAAGGAGATTATGGTAGCCGTCTCACCTATGATTCTGGCTTCAACCCTAGCTAACCGCTCCCTCAGGTCGGCCTCGGAGGACGATCGGATTTCAATCATGGCCAGAGCCGATTCCGTAAGGGAAAGGCAGTGGGATAGACTCTGATCAGTCCGATCAATGCAAGCGATTAGATTGACATTATTGATCTGCCTCCTCAAATAATTAGGCAGCTGGCGATGAATCAGTGTTGAAGATGATCTTGAAGGCTGAGCCAAATCAACCCTGTGCTCTGGAATGATGGGGACATCCCGAGTGGCACCTTCCCGGCGATGAAGGCGCTGGTGTGATGATGCAGGCCCATTGAGAGCCTCCCTAGCAGGCCTCTTGCTGTTCTCCATGATCTCAAACCTACAGGAGAGCAGGAACTATACCAAGGACGCAGAAGGTTTGAGACGAGGCAGGTAATTTTCTGAGCCCAAGTCGTGGTCCGTATATATAGCCCGGGGAGGCGAGGAGATGAATTTCGCCGAGGGTGTGAAAACTGAAAGCAGATACGGAAACGGATCGGCACTCTGGGATTTCAGGGGGTAGATAACGAAGAGATAACAGATTCGGACTTATAGCTTCCCAGATTACAAAAATGTCGTGGGATGGATACAAAGAATTTACATTGCCCAAAAAAAATTAACCCCCCAAGACTTCTTTGGATTGAAGGGAGTCCGGGTCCACACGAGGCCGAAGGTTATCATGAATCAAGTCACATCGGCCAGTGAACAAGCTTATATCAGGAGAAGGGGAAAAGGATGCCCGCTTAACATACGCCTAACTAGTTTCTCGGTGATTGAGAACAGAGGGAAAGAAGTTTGTGGCTCTCCCAGTGGGCATTTGATGAAGCAAACAAGGGGAAGGTGGTATCACAAGACTTCTTCTAGCCGCAATAGCTGATTCTCTTGCTCGACAAGGTGCTAGAATGAGCGACGTGATCACCCTATGCACAAGAATTCTTCTAACCACTCAAGATCTTCATAGCAAAGGGATGGACCATGGAGGGTCTGGTGAAGTTAGAGCTCGAGAGGGCAGAAAGAAGAGAAACATAGCTGAATAGTTGAGTTGCTCTCGCTGGGGATGGAAAGGCATTTTATAGCTGGCCTAGAAGGATGAGTCCAAGTACCCGTGAAACAATAATGCTCTCGTAAAAGTTGTGAAGCATGGGCTCATGAGCTGACATAGGCGGCGACAAACAGTAGACCCCAGATCAAGATTCTCTACTTGTGACCGCAAACCCATCAAAGATGAAGACGTGATAATTTTGGAATAAAATTACTTTTATCCCAAAATTGGGGGGCATGTGTTTACACCAGAATTTGGGAGAAGGACTTCAGAGGCTCGAAAAGCTCCCAGAATCATGTCAGCAAGGGATCAATTACGTATAGATCGAAACCAACTGATTCGAATACGGCACTAGAATCAGCTTTCTTCCAATAGCGCCAGCAGATAATGACAGAAGCTATGATCGGTGCTGGGACAAGACATGTTGGACTCTACAAAAAGGGAAAGATTAGAGTCAAGTTATCTTAAATTAAGAATGTTTTGTTTTTATGCCAAAGATTGTAACAAATCATGCTCGAGTAGGATTCATGTCTAGACTCTGGGTATAAATATCAAATCCCGACTATTGTAAGAAACAACCAATCAATCAAATATAAGTCAATTTACTTTTTTGGCTCCGGCCACCCCTTAGGAGTAGGAGTAGAGTAGATCTCGGCGAGTTCTTCAGCAAGTATGGTTGCATCGATCCGGTCGACCTCCACTGCTTGTCTGTAAGTACCGTCATGGTCTATACCTCTATTTGTATGGCTGCATCGATCTGGTCGACCCCCACTGCGACTCTGGTATAGGCTTGTTATCGACTCTTGCCTAGTTCAAGTATGGTCTGTGTGATTCTGCCTCACACCCCACTGCTTGAACTAGATCAAGGTCAAGTTATCGGCTCTACCTTTGAATGGTAGTCTTTGGTAGATTCATTAAGTTACCGATATTGCTTATTGCTTTCATTGTTTATCTAATTACAGCAATATCACTCCGCCCGATTGAGATTAATCTGGATCGGCCCTATATCTTATTTAACCCATCGTTTGCTAATCTAAAACTGATCCAATCTATATCTTAAATGATGAGTTATGTTTTTATCGGCTGTTTTATATTAATCTTAATCATGCATAGTGTGCGGTTAAGGCATGTTCGATCTTGAGTAGATCTGTTGATTAGCGAGAACCGTTCCATGGCCTGTTATCACGGCCTGTGGGATTCTGCCTCTCACCCCATTGTTAGCACCGTGGAGTGGGGATCGTTAGTTGATAGATCCGTTCCTGAGAAGACATGACCTTAACTGTGCGCTATGCCTGAATCGGCTGTTTAGCCGATATCGAATGCTTTCACGAACAGTTCACATCACAAGATCAATGAAGTAGAGATAAGTTGAAAGATATGTTAGCCCCATGATCTTCTTATTGTATTACGGCCTGCATGATTCTGCCTCATGCCCCACTGATATTAGTAATGAGTTAGGGTCGTCGAGTCTATTGTTGTTTCTACGGCCTGCATGATTCTGCCTCATGCCCCACTAATATTAGTAATGAGTTAGGGTCATCGAGTCTATTGTTGTTTCTATGGCCTACATGATTCTGCCTCATGCCCCATTGGTCATGGCGATAGATGAGATCTAACATGTTCATTAGATTTATCTTTATTTAATGGTTAAGTGGTGTTGAATTGTTTCTTTATATAAAAAGGGGTTTGGTCACTTGTAATCATTGGCTCAGTTTAAACCAATCATCATTGATATCTTATTGCCATTGATTAAATTACTGCTCGAATTATATCTATCTTGGATGATAACCGATTCTTCTTACACAACCCCATGAGCTCTAACCGATTTATTCTTATGAATGTGCTAGAATCGACTATTTAGTCGATTTCCTCTCATATCGGCTCTCAGAGCCGCACATTTGGGACTGTCTGGCAACACCGGCACGTTCCACCCTTAATTACTGATAAACTTTCTCTCCTTGTCAATTGCAGGGTCAAATTGACTGGCACGTCTCGGGAGGATTGCGCACGATCGACCACCCTTGCGCTGAAGCTGGGCGGATCTGCTCCATCGAGCGGACCCTTCCGGCTTGCTGCGTGTGTCCTCGGCATGGGACGAAATTCTATGTCGACAGCTACTTGGCTGTGTGTTGTGTGTGGAATCGATCCATCACTTTAGTGGGGTGCCCTGCCCCCCTTTTATAGACCAAGGGGGAGTAGGTATTACAGATGGGAGAAAGAGGAAAAAACCAGAGGGTAGAGAAGGGCCTTCGAAGGAGCCAGGTCTTCCTTTCCCCCTGTGCCTACCCTGCTAACATGGTAGACCATGTTAGGGATGGCATGTTCGCTGATCCTCATAGGGCCGTGCCCTGGCCTCATTCAGTAAGTGGGTGTGTCCCATCCTACACCGACGGATGGTGTCGCGTGCCAGAGAACCGAGCTGTGACCCTTCGGGGAGTAGACGGGGAAGTGACCATACGTCCATCACTGTAGATGATGTGAGATCTCTCTTAGATCGTAGTGGTTGTCGTATGCTTGTGTCAGGATCCACGTCCGAGGGCTGATGGCGGTGCCCACAACACTGTAAGACCAAAGTCGGTGCCTACAACACTGTTCGGGCTCTACTATGCCTGGAAAGGCTTTAACGCGCCCGTCCTGTCGTAGCATGATAGTACTTTTCTACAGACATGCAGGGTATGGTCCTTGGTACTACGGTTGACTCAAATATCCTGTCTTACCTCATGCTCATCATCATGAAGGAGCAGGGCGCAGTCGTCAGGTGAGGCAAAGCTAGCCCTCAGTCGTCGGGCGAGGCGAAGCCAGCCCTCAGCCGTCGGGCGAGGTGGAGCCCGAGCCGTTGGGCAAGGCGAAGCCAGCCCTTAGCCGTCGGGTGAGGCGGAGCCAGCCCTCAGCCATCGGGTGAGGTGGAACCAGCCCTTAGCCATCGAGCGAGGCAGAGCCTACGATGTCGGGCGAGGCGGAGCCAGCCCTCAGCCGTCGGGCGAGGCGGCTTCTAGCCCTCGGGGGTCGGGCGAGGCGGAACCAATCTTCTGTCGTTCGGGCAAGAAGTGTAGTAGCGTTCTTGTCTGACCAGAAGCGTTAATGTTCGATGGTTATTAGCTCTACCTCGTTGGGTACCCCGGTATTAGGTCCCTGACAATAGCCCCTGAGCCCCCGGGGATTCAGATAGAATTGCCCGAGGGGTATTTTGATTTGCCAGGGGGTGCGCGCGAGCGCACCCATAGGGTGTAGCCCCCGAGCCCCCGAGTGATTCGGATAGAATCGCCTGGGGGAGATTTTGATTCGCCAGAGGGTGCGCGTGAGCGCACCCGTAGGGTGTAGCCCCCGAGCCCCCGGGGGATTCGGATAGAATCGCCTGGGGGGTATTTTGGACCCTTCGTGGGTATGACTATGCGATTTGGTGTTTTGATAACCAGACAGTTTAAAGGAAACCTTGGTATCCCATTCACGGGGATTCGTCCAGGGTCAGCCCGGTTGAGACTTGTTTGCGGATCGAGACTCCTTTGAGCCTCGTGCGCCTGAGTTTTGGCCGTTTGCGGGCCCATCCCTCGTCGGGACGACCATTGAAACTGTTGGGCCAGCACTCAAACTCCTGGGCCTAGGTGGGCTGAAGAAATGCTTTTTGACCCATATGCCCTCTGTGGGAAAAGAGTCCTGGCCTGCTCGGGAAGGCGAAACGTCTGGCGCGATTTGGTGGGAAAGGATAGGGATCGCGGGTGCATATCCTGTGACATGATGTGGTGGTGTATCGTGGTAGGCTCGGAGACCGAGGCAGGCGATTGCTCTTCTCTCATCCATCGCCCCTATAAAACCACGGGGTTTGCCCCAAGGGTTCCATACTTTGCCTCCTCGCCTTCACATCTACAACCTCCGCCGCCAATTGCCTGAGCCTCCAGCACCCGCATCACGGCCGCCATCAAGCTCGCATCCACCTCGCAGTCACCGTCAAGCTCGCATCCACCCCCCTCCCAATCGTTCAATGGAGCCATGGTGCAGATCTGACATCACCCCTCAGCGCCTGGAGGGCCTCGTTCACCGTGGCCTCCTTTGCCCGCTGACCGTCGCTGAGGAGTGGCGGCTGCCTAGTAATGAGGACAAGCCGTTGCCGCCCGAAGGGTATGTCATGTCCTTCGCTCACTTCCATGAGCGGGGATTCACCATACCTGCCCACAAGTTCCTTCGGGGGCTGTTAGATTACAATAAGTTGGAGTTGCAGCACCTTACTCCCAATGGGGTACAGCACATTACAGCGTTCGTCGCCCTGTGTGAGGGGTTCCTAGGGATTAGTCCCCACTTTGACCTATGGCGGTATCTCTTCGCCATCAACCTTTTGAAGAAGCGGGTCGAAAAGCAAGATCTGAGCGTGCCGATGGGATTCGTCGGCATTCATCTCTACAACAATCGGGTGAACGAATACCCATCGATGCATCTATCGACCTCTAACAAAGGGTGGCACTCGCATTGGTTTTATGTCAAGGACAACATCGCCGCCCCCTTGCCAGCGTTCTCCGGGTGCATCATCGAAGAGGCCCCGGGGTCATGGAAGTGGGGTGTCCCAAACAAAGACAAGAAGAAGATCAAAGACCATCTCGCCACCCTCCAAATTCTGAAGGAGAGGGGTGTGAAGGGATCGGGGATCATCGGCGCCTACCATACGTGGAGGGTGGCGCCACTGATGAGCCGCGCAATTCCCCTATACCTGATGGGGCTCGGAGCGTCGCTCGAAGGGATGGCACTGGTCGACGAAGCGCTCCCCCCTACGAAGTGGCGCAGCGCATCAAGGAGCGATGGAGCCTTCGAAGGACAACGTCGGTGTTGTCCTTGATTTCGTGTATCCGGTGCCGGGGCATCCCCCAATGTGGTCAGAACCAGGGTTCATCGACTTCGTAAGTTCTCTTTTCCCGTGCCTCCTTTTCACTTGAATTTCTGACCCCTTGATGCTGACCTCGGGATAGCGGGACCAGACAAAGAGACTCATCTTTGTGGATAGCCCAGCTCCACTGCCGAAGGACCAGCTCGTGGCGACGGTGAATCACACCGCGGCCGAGTGGGATAGGAAGACAAAGGAGCTCAAGAGGAAGAAAATGCTACAGAAGCAGCAAGGGCGGGAGCGAGGAAAGGAGACAGACAGTGATGACGACAACGACCACGAGGAGGAGTATGACAAGGTAGTTGCCGATGTGGAGTGGGATGTCCTGGAGGGCGAGGATTCGCTGACAGGTACCCACTCGTCCATGCAGGGACCCTTCCTGTTCCACGAGAAGGGAAGTGAGTCCGTGAGGCCGGTGGAGACGGGCCAAACCATCGGCCCGTCCTCAGGGCCGGTGGGAACGGGCGGATTTGCCACCACGCTCGGGGTGCCAGTGGAGGGGGGTGGCTCCACTGCCGCACCCCACGAGCTGATAGGGGCAGGCGGATCTGCCGCCGCGCCCGAGGCGCCGATAGATAGGGGTGGCTCCACCGCCACGGCCTCAGAGGCAAGGGAGACGAGCCCCTCTGCCTGGGACCTGGGGGCAAGCTTGAAATGGTCCCGCCCAGATGAGTTGGGGCAGGAATCTAGAGGTTCGTTCCCGAAACGTTCCTACCGCCCAACAGTGCCAGCGTAAGTCACCGATTCCTCTATTTTTCTTGTTTTCCTGTTTTTCTGTTTTTCTGTGTGACCTATGCCTTTTAACTCTTGCAGAGTCTTGAGACAGGGCCGTTCTTTGGTGCTGGCGCCCAAGAAGAGCGTTGCTCTTCAGGCGGGACAGGTGCCGTCGCCCAACGTTGCTCCTGTTTTGAGCAGGAGCAGAGCCGATGTTGCGGCCTAGTCGGTCGGCCCCAGGTGCCGCCTACGGTGGTGCCCGTGCCCTCGGTGGGTCAAAGCGGATGCCAGGGCTGATGGAGTGCCCTCGAGGATCGCTGAGCAAACAACTACGGAGGTGACTCCGCCGCCTACGTTGGAGCGGACAGAGCTGCCGCCTGCGCTTGTGGCGCCCTCTGTGGTGGGCGCGACGCTGCAAGTTGAGGCCCCGGCATTGCAAGCGTAGGTGACCACGACCGTGACAAGCCAGGCACAGCCAAATGCAGCCACAGTGGTGACTGAGGAAGGGGCACGATCCGTGCCACCGATGGCCCAGGCGACGGCGCCCAAGGTTGGCCGGACAGAGGGGGATGCGGTTGGAGGGTCCCCGGGCGTTGTGGAAGTGGTGGAGAGGATCAACGGGGGGTCGCCCTTGGCTCTGATGTCAGGGGGGAGCCGCTCGCCCGTGTGGGGTAAGCCGCCGCTCTAGTGGATGGCTCCTCAAGACCCAACGTCGACTCTCTTCTCGCTCGACGATGCTACCGAGAGCATAGAGCGGGAGAGTCTCAATGTTGGGTTCTCGGCTATGATGGATGCCTTGAGCCAAGCCAGGGGCGTCCTACGTGATGTCATCGTTCCCACTGGTAGGGTATCCACTTGATCTTCCCTCTCGCTTTCTTCTTTCTTCCAGTATTTTTGTATTTTCGTATTTTTGATACTGGTCTTCTTTTCAGTCCCTCATTGCTCGTAGCCGGGAGAAGTTTCGGTTCCTTCATGAGCAGAAGGTGGAATGGGACTGCCACACCGAGGAGACCCAGCTGCGTGGAGATGTGAGCGCCCAGCTTGTTGCCACCCAACAGTGAGAAGCCGAGGCACGTCGGGACATGGAGGAGATCCATGGGTTGTTCCAGGATCTATCAGCAAGGGTGCAGCAGGACGAGGAGGTGGCCGCCAGGGTCCAAAAGGAGCAGGACGAGCTGCTCTAGAAGGATGCCGAGGCCCTACAGTAGAGGGTGAATCTAGATGCCAAGGTGATTGCCCAACTGCGTATGGAGCCAGACGAGCTGCGCCAGATTGCCGAAAGACTCCACTCAGAGCGCGGCACAGCCCGTGAGGAGCGCGACCAGGCCGTCCAAGAGCGCGACGAGGCATGTCAGGGGGTCAGCTCCCTCCGGGTGGATCTTGGAGCCGCGGTGGCCCGAAGGCTAGAGGCCGAGAGCGTCTCTACCAGGCAGGGCCCGGAGCTCGCCGAGGTGCGGGGGATTCTTCAGGCTGAGAGTGATGAGCATGATCTCCTACGTGTTGTCGTCGGGGTTGTTTTTAATGACCTGGGGGTGGCGCGGCTGGAGGAAACCGGCTCACTTGCGGCCCGTGCCATAGATATCATGGCGCGGGTGCGCCAGCTTAAGGAGAACGCCTTTCACGCCGAGATCACCCAAGCCTTTGTTGTCGCCCGCTCTCATTATGATCAGGAAGTTAACTTGGAGGCAATGAGCCTCGGCTTCGCGCCCAGCTATGAAAACTCCGAACTGGATGAGATTGAGAAGGCGGTGACTCCCATTGCGCGGAACATGGTGAACAAGCTGAAAGACATAGTACTATCTCCGAGGAAGTAGTTAGTTGAATAAGTTTGATAAACATTTATCTGTAATATGTGGACAAGTGTTGGTACTTTTGTGTCTAAAAACAGATTTGTAATTTTGTTTCGCAATTTTGTTTCGTTCGTTTGAGCTTACTTTCTTCCCTTTTGCAATTGAGAAAAAAGGTTTATGCGATCTAACCCTTCTGTTCGTTAAGACCATAGGGCCCAAGGTGTATAAGGGGAAAATTTTGATTATGCTGGTGAGCAAAGTTACTGAAGCCGTCGGGGCGTGGGCTTTTTGTAGACTTACCAGGCATGCTCATTTATCAGATCCCACAAACCTTGCCGCTAACCTTAACGCGAGGAAGAGGTCTGATGCAACGACTGTTTCGAAAAAAGGAGGTATTTATACCTTTATCAGCCCCTGAATGAGATCCGACCCCTTACGGTCGTTGGGGCCGGATGTCACTGGAGACCGAAGTGAGGGTAGCAAACTTATTATTGTATTCGCACGTACCCCATATTTAGGATTTTGGCGATTGTTCCATGACTGCGCGTTTGGTCTCATTGCTGGCCTGGCCTTCCCTGAGCCCCCACGCGTGGTGGGGATTCGGTCAAGGGTTGACTCATTTTGTGACTGCCGCCCCATCCACGGTTTCCGCAACTGGAGGGGTTGAGGCGACGTCACTTGCCTCGATGGCTTGAGTGACGTGCTTGATGAGCTCGCTAACGGGGATGTTTGAACGGAATCTGATCCTGTTGCTTTGTGACAGGGTCGGCAAAGCCCCCGGGTGGCATTCCGTTGCTCCTTGACCTGCCTTCCAACAGATTCCCCCACAATGGGGATTCTATGGGCTCGGCTAGAGGCTAGATTGAACTAGAAGGTTGAGATGACCCTATCCGCCTCAATGTGGGTTGGGCAAAGGCCGCTGAGGCTCATCTGTGTTTTCTCCCCTGGCTCTTGTTTGACGCGAGGTGGCCTTGGACCCTTCACAGGCCAGCTTTCAAACCTCGATCTCTCGATCTCGGATCGAGCGGCTCAAGCCCCCGAACCCCTTGGGGTCTGATAGGGGTCAGCCGTGTTTCACGCGTGACCCTGTCCTCGGTTTCCACAACCGGAGGGGCTGAGTTGACAACACTTGCCTCGATGGCTCGAGTGTCACGCTCAATGAGCTCGCTAACGGGTATGTTCATGGGGAATTTGGGTCCGTCATTAGCTGACGGGGTCGACAGAGCCCTCATGTGGCATTCCACTGCTTCTTAACCCGCCTCTCGACAGATGCCCGAGCCATTCAATAGGCTCAGGTGGCCCATTGGCATCTCCTCGATGGAGATTCTATGGGTTTGGCTCGAGGTTAGAATCAAAAGAGAAAAAAAATGTCCCTGTCCGCTTCTGAGCGGGGTCGGGCAAGGCCGCTAGGGCTCATCTCAGTTTTTCTCCCCTAGCTCTGTTTGACACGAGGCGGCCTTGAGCCCTTTGTGGGCTAGCCTTTGAACCTCGGTCAGTTGCCGCTCATATCGAATGAGGCGGGTGCCGCTTGGTGGCGCGACATGAAGTGTTGAGATGCAGCGATTGCATATGCAACATTTGGATGTATGGGATTAATGTACGATTTAATTGAAATGAAAGCGGGGGTCGGTAATGTTACCTTGGTGGTATGAGCAACAGGAAGCTCTTTACCAGACATGTTCGTGTGGGGTTCAAGTCTGACATTCGCAATGGGGTCGGCGTGACCTGCATGATCATCGCAATTTTTCATTTCTGTCTCTCGGCGGTGATCCGAGCCGTTCGATCGATTTTAGGTGACCTGACAGCTTCTCCTTGAAGGAGATTCTGTAGGAGGACCCCTTCGAACCCTTCTCGAGAAGGTGGATGCTAAAGCTTGGGGTGCGGGGAACTGTGAATTCGATTATACTGGTGAACAAAAACATCGTAGCCATCGGAGCATAGGGTCTAGCGGTTCATCTAGTTTTACTCAAAGTTTTACACCCGCACACCGTGTCTCTGGTTTTTAAACATAAGGAGGGGTTAGGCGGTGAGGATGTCTAAACAAGTAGGCACTCTCGGTAGCCCCCGAGTGATGTCTGTGCCCCTGCCGTTGCTGGGGTCGGAAGCTCGGTAATGAAATTAACATGCAAACTAAGTAAACAGAGGTGCTTATCTTTCAGCGGTCGTTCGTTTGTCATTTTACCTAGGCCGTCCGATCAACCCAGGAGGCCCGTTGGCCCCCCCTGGACGAGGGTTCCGTCGTCTGGTCGTTCCATGGTCCTACCTGGGGAAGCGGAGAGTCACCTGCATGCAGGTGCGCCCTGATTCTCATGCCCGGCGTGCGGTAGTGGTGGGCCATGCCTGGGCAATGTCCTGTTTGACCAGGTGACATCTCATCGACCAGAGCGCATCCCGTCGATCCAGGCATGTCCCCTCGGATTCCCATCAGCATCGATTTCCCATCTGCATTGAATAGGGGAAGGGAGAGGGTTTTTCGTCCCAACCTTTTGCCTTTCTTTCACTGCTACATCTCCTCATTAAATAGGGGGAGGGAGGGGGTTCTCATCCCTATTCCTTCACCCATTCTTGAGTTGCTACCTTCTCCTCCTTCCTTTTCACCGAGTGCGTTCGCATGTCACGGTGGTTCCTAAGTGAGAGAGGGTAATGCGAGGGGGAGGAGAACTCATAGATCCGTTCGTGAATTCAGACTGCGATGTCGAGCTAGAGGTCATCCAACATAGATGAGATGGTGTTGGCCGCCTTTGCCGAGAAGGGGCCGCTTCTACCGAAGGAGGTGGAGGACTGGAGGGTGCTGAGCGTCATCGACTTTGTCATCGTCCACGAGGCCTTCGTCGGAATGGAGCCGTACTGGGACTTCTTCCGTTGAGCCTTCTCCGGGAGAGCCTTGTTGGTGGGGAAGCCGCCTAGGACTGCATCGGTGGGGGGCTTTGCCCTTGCGGCCGCTCAGATCAGCCAGTTCATGAAGCTTGATGAGAAGTCAGAGACATCCATCAGCCATGGCGGCCTTTCTATGGCGGGAAGCACCCCTGTCTAGGTGCCGTTGTTAGGGTTGCGGCTGATCACGATGGCGTAGTCCTTGGACGCCCGGCGAAAGGTGCCACGGTCACTGATGTGGTGCTCAACATTGCAGACGACGACACCCTCAGAGATCCCTCGGAGCGGTAGGACGTTGCCGATGGAGAGCGTGGCGCGGTGACCGTAGTAGTACTTAGAGTAGAAATGGTCAGAAACTGTAATCGAATAAGTTGTGGGGGAGCCCCCGAGTGAACAGTCTTTTGTATTTATGAATACATCAGTCCTTTTCATGATGAAATCACTTTATAAGTGATGAATTTGTGCAAAAAATGAACAAGTTCTTAAATTTCGTTACGGCAAACAGCTTTTCAGCTCTTCTCCCTCTTTTTGTAAAAGAGTTTTTAGTGCCTTCTGACCCTTCCCATAGTTGAGGTCGCACAAAACTTGGAGTGCGGGCGAATCAATTCTGATCATGCTGGTGAGCAAGGAGGCCGTAGCCACTGGGGCGTGGGTTTCCTGCAGTCCTACCAGTTATACTCAGATTTTGTTCCCAAAATTCTAGCCTTTAGGACATACCATGAGAAAAGAGGGAAAACACAGAGAATGTTTCCAAGATAACACAGAGAGTGTTTGCAAGATAAACGTACTTATATCAGCCCCCGAGTGAGGTCCGACTCCTCGCACTTTGCAGGGGTCGTATGTCACTAAAGATCAAGGATTTTTTAAGACAAAAACTGATAAAAAAGTATGCGTTTATTTTAAGGGTAAAAACGACGTAGCTGCTCAATGTTCCAGGCATTGGTGAAGACCTCGCCGTCGATGGTTTTCAACTTGTAGGCGCCTGGCCGGAGTACTTCCGCGATGACGTATGGTCCCTCCCAGGGCGGGGAGAGCTTGTGATGGTCCTTGTTGCTCTACATGAGGCAGAGAACCAGGTCCCCGACGTTGAAGGCTTGATCCCGCACCCGTCAGCTGTGGTACCGACGCAGCGCCTGCTGGTACTTGGCCGAACGAAGGAGGGTGATGTCGCGAGCTTCGTCTAGCTGGTCCATGGCATCTTCATGGGATGCCTTAGCTCCCTGTTCATCGTATGCTCTGATTCTTGTCGCTCCATAGTTGAGGTCGGTTGGGAGGACGGCCACGGAACCGTCGACCATGAAGAAAGCCGTGTAGTCGGTGGCCCGGCTGGGAGTTGTCCTTAGGCTCTAGAGCACCACAGGGAGCTCGGCGACCCAACATGCGCCAAACTTGTTCAACCGGTTGAAGATCCTAGGCTTGAGGCCCTGTAGGAGCATGTTGTTTGCGCGCTCGACCTACCAGTTCGTTTGGGGGTGCGCGATGGTGGCCCAATCAACCCGAATGTGTTGTTCATCATAGAATCGAAAGAATTTCATGTCGGTGAACTGTGTGCTGTTGTCCGTGATGATGGAGTTCGATACTCCAAAGCGATGGATGATGTCGAGGAAGAACAACACGACCTGCTCGGACTTGATCACGGAGATCGGTCGAGCTTCGATCCATTTTGTGAACTTGTCTATGGTGACAAGCAAGTGGGTGTAGCCCCCAGGCGCCTTTTTGAGAGGCCCAACCAGATCAAGCCCCCAGACCGCGAAGGGCCACGTGATGGGGATCATTTGGAGTTCCTGGGCCGGAAGGTGAGTTTGCCGAGCGTAGTACTGGCACCCTTCGTAGGTGTGTATGATCTGCTCGGCGTCGACTACTACAGTGGACCAGTAGAAGCTTGTCAGAATGTGTCCCCAACCAAGGTTCTAGGCATGGCGTGGTGACCACAGACCCCATCGTGGATATCACTCAGCAGAAGCTTGCCCTACTCGACGGGGATACAGAGCTGCAGGATCCCGGTGTGGCTTTGTTTGTAGAGTTCACCCTCTACAAGAACGAAGGACTTGGTGCAACGTGCGAGCTATCGAGCTTCCTTCTTGTCCGTCGGTAGCATGTCACGGAGGAGGTAGCCGAGGTAGAGTGTTCTCCAGTCATCCAGAGGGTCGGGCTCTATTGTTGGATCTTCTTCAAGCTCCATGACCTCGGGGCCGAACAGAGCCGTTGGTGGGTTAGCCCCCGAGGCTGGATTGGATGGACCATCGTCGGCCCATTCCAACCCTTCGTAGCATACCAAGGGCTTGCGTTGGTCGTTGGCGAAGACACCCGTTGGCACCGGCTCTCGACCGGACGCCGCTTTTGCAAGCGCGTCGGCCGCTTCGTTGAGGTGCCTTGGGATGTGATTGAGTTCGAGACCGTCAAACTTGTCCTCCAGCCATAGACTTCTTGGCTGTACATAGCCATCTTGGCGTCGTGGCAGCTTGACTCCTTCATGACTTGGTTGATGACCAGCTAAGAATCGCCTCGAATGTCAAGGCGTCGGATGCCCAACTCTACGGTGATGCGTAGGCCGTTGATGAGTGCTTCATACTCGGCCTCATTATTGGATGAGGGGAAATGGAGACGAAGCATGTACCTCATGTGGACCCCGAGGGGTGATATGAAGACCAGCCCCACGCCGGTGCCCTTCTTCATCAGCGATCCATCTAAGTACATCGTCCAATACTCTTGATCGATGATCACCGGTGGTGTCTGGACCTCGGTCCATTCCGCAATGAAGTCAGCCAACACCTGGGACTTGATCACCATTCGGGAGGCATATGTGATGCCTTGATCCATCAACTCGAGTTCCCACTTTGTGGTTCTTCCCGTGGCGTCCTGGCTCTAGACGACCTCGCCGAGGGGGAACGACGTCACAACCATCACAGGATGTGACTCGAAGTAATGGCGAAGCTTCCTCTTGGTGATGAGGATGGCGTATAGGAGCTTCTGCATTTGGGAGTAGCGGGTTTTAGAGTCAGATAGTACCTCACTGATGAAGTACATAGGGCGTTGCACCTTGAGGGCATGCCCCTCTTCCTCCCGCTCTACTACCAGGGCGGCGCTGACCACTTGCGTGGTGGCCGCTATGTATAGCAGGAGGGATTCTCCATTGCTTGGAGGAACTAGGATCGGGGCCCTTGTCAGAAGCGGTTTGACCATGTCAAGTGCCTCCTGGGCCTCGGATGTCCACTCGAAGCGGTCGGCTTTCTTTAAGAGTCGATAAAGGGGGAGACCTCATTCGCCGAGGCATGAGATGAATCGGCTAAGGGCGGCAAGGCACCCTGTGATTCGTTGAACCCCCTTTATGTTCTGAATCGGGCCCATCCTTCTGATGGCTGAGATTTTCTCTGGGTTGGCTTCAATGCCGCATTTAGAGACGACGAAGCCGAGCAGCATGCCCCTCGGGACCCCAAAAACACACTTCTCGGGGTTGAGTTTGATGCCATTCGCTAGGAGTTTTGCAAAGGTCCGCTCAAGATCGGCAATGAGGTGGTCAGCCCGTTTGGACTTAACTACGATGTCATCGACGTAGGCCTCAACGGTTCGCCCGATGAGGTCCCCAAAGCATCTGAGCATACAACGCTGGTACATAGCCCTAGCGTTCTTCAGTCCAAACGGCATTGAGACGTAGTAGAACGATCTAAAGGGGTGATGAAAGACGTCGCGAGCTGGTCGGACTCTTTCATCGCTATTTGATGGTAGCCAGAGTACATATCAAGGAAGTAGAGGGTTTCGCACCCCAAGGTAGAGTCGACTATTTGGTCTATGCATGGCAAAGGAAATGGATCCTTTGGGCACGCCTTGTTGAGACCCGTATAGTCTACACACATCCTCCATTTCCTGCTCTTCTTTTGTACAAGAACGGGATTGGCTAACCACTCTGGGTGGTATACTTCCTTGATGAATTCGGCAGCTGATAGTTTTGCTATCTCTTCACCAATGGCCCTACGCTTCTCCTTGTCGAAGCGATGCAGGCGTTGCTTCACTGGCTTGGAGCCCGGATGGATTTTCAAGGTATGCTCGGTGACCTCCCTCAGAATGCCTAGCATATCCGAGGGTTTCCACACAAAGATGTCTTTGTTGCCACAGAGGATGTCGATGAGTGCGCTTTCCTATTCGGAGGAAAGTGTGGTACCAATGCGTACCGTTTTACCCTTGGAGCTGCTGGGATCTATGAGGACTTCCTTGAAGCCCTCTGCCAATTCGAATGACCTGATTGATTTCTTCATGTTGGGTGCTTCTTCGGAGACCTCCTCCTTGAGGGCCGTGAGTTCCCCCGAGGCAATGATTGATGTGGCATGGCCGCAGCACTCGACCTCGCACTCATAGGCCCACTGAAAGGAGGTGCCGACGGTGATGACCCCATGGGGGCCCAGCATCTTCAGCTTGAGGTATGTATAGTTGGGGACGGCCATGAACTTTGCGTAGCATGGACATCCTAGGATGGCGTGGAAGGTTCCGGGGAACCCAACCACCTCGAAGGAGAGGGTCTCAGTCGTATCATTGAACTGATCCTCGAAGGTGAGGGGCAGATCGATCTGCCCTAGTGGCATGGACTGCTTCCCGGGCACGATGCCGTGGAAAGGCGCTCGGGTTGGGCGGAGGTGTGTCCGATCGACGCCCATCTCGTCGAGCGTCTTGGCATACATGATGTTGAGGCCGCTGCCTCCGTCCATCAGTACTTTGGTGAGTCGCTTTGGGCCAACAATTGGGTCGACCACAAGCGGATATCTCCTCGGGTGCGGGATGGTATCTGGATGGTCGGTCCGATCAAAGGTTATGGCGCACTCCGACCATCGGGGGAAAGGAGGTGTGGTCGGTTGGGCCATGTAGACTTCACGGCGTGCGACCTTCTGACGGCGTTTGAAGTCGTAGGCCGCTGGTCCTCCGAAGATCATAAGGTAGCCATCCAACATTGGAAAGACATCGTCCTTCTCCTTGGCGTCGTCCATAGTGGGGGGAGGGTCTTCCCCCTGCTCCCCTTTGTTGGAGCCCCCAGACAAGAACCGCCGCATGAGGCTGCAGTCCTTGAGCAGATGCTTAACAGGAAAGGTGTGGTTCGGGCATGGCCCCTCAAGTAATTTTTTGAAGTGGTTTGGAGTGCCCTCCATGGGCTTCCGACCACCCTTGCGGTCAGCCGTGGCCATGAGCGAGTCCTCGCGCCGTTGCTTCTTATTCTTCCTTTTGGTGGAACGATTAGAGGTGCCTTCGTCGGCACCCTCGTCCTGCCTTGCCTTGCCCTAGAGACGACCGAACATCACTTCGACCATCTCTTCTCTTGAGGCGTGGCTAGTGGTGATGTCTAGGAGTCCTTGGTGGTTCATGGGCCCTTGCATCCTAGCTTATGAACCAGGAACTCGTAGATCGTCCCAGACAGGAAGGCTCCTATCATGTCCACATCGGCGACGTTAGGGAGCTCGTTGCACTATTGAGAGAAGCACCAGATGTACCCGCGGAGGGTCTCTCCGGCCTTCTAACAGCAGTTCTTGAAGTCCCATGGGTTCCCAGGGGGCTTGTATGTGCCCTGGAAGTTTCCCACAAAGATCTCCTTCAGATCCGCCCAACTCTGGATTGAGTTGGACGGCAGGTGTTCCAACCACGCTCGTGCCAAATCGGCCAAGAACAGTGGAAGGTTGCAGATAATGAAGTCATCATTATCCGCACCACCAGCTTTACAGGCAAGCCGATAGTCTTTGAGCCAAAGTCTGGGGTTTGTCTCCCTAGAGTACTTAGGGATATTGGTAGGTGGTCGGTACCTTGGCGGAAACCAGCATTGAAGATGTGCCGGCCAAAGGCCTGAGGTCCTGGCAGGCCGGGGCTCGGGCTCCAGTCCTCGCCACTGTCGTAGCGTCCGCCACGATGAGGATGATAGCCGCAGTAGGCTCCTTCTCTTGGATCGCTATAGGTGTGTCTGCGGGTGTCGAGGGTGCTGCATGCGTCGTGGTTGCAGCCGAGACGTTGATGTATCGGGATCGCAGCGCGCTGCCTGCCGCCTTGTGGTGCCTGGTGGACTGATGTGTCCCTAGCGGGATGCACCGAGGGCATGCGCTGGCTGGTGTCGAGCTCGCGTCGCCGAGACAACGAGCTTTCTGCCTGCTGCGCCACCGCATGCTCGAGCAGCGTGCGAATTCCACGGTGGGCCCGATGATCCTCAGGCGTTGTAGCCTCAGGAAGGCCATGGAGCAAAGCCATTGCGGCGGCGATGTTCTGGCCTACCCGAGCGAAGTGAGGAAGGGTTTCATCGTCGGTGATAATCCTTCAGTTTACGTCACGGGCCACGACGCATGCGCGCCCACCGTCTCCACGGTGTTCGATATCCTGATCGACCTCCGCGTATTCCCGCACAAGCTGTTGTCCGGCTTCATCGATCTCCCACTTTCGGGCTCTCAGCTGCTCCACCCCTACGTGAGGTGGGGCCGCTGTCTCCCCTTCGGTTTCACCGCCGAGGTTGCCAGCCGGGGTAGCCTCCTCCACGAAGACGCTTTCGACATGTCCCTCAGAGGTACCCACCATGAAACATTCCTAGGAGGGGTGATGGCTCCCCCGACTAGAGTCAGAGCCAGAGTCCGACCCTGGACCCTCTGCGAGGAGGCCGTGGAGGGATTCCGTGATGCTTTCAATCATCCCCATGAACTCGTTGTTCACGGGGGATGGGATCATGCGCTGTGCCACAAGGTGGCTAACGGTCGCCGCGGCGTTGCGGAGACCGAACGGAAGCGCCATCAGGATGCTCCGTGCAGAGTGTTTCGGAGAGGGGGTGAGGCGGCGTGGGTCCTCCCTAGATGACTGGGGTCCAAGGGAGACGCTAGGCTGGCGCTCAAGCCTCCCATAGTTGAAGCCGATGGAGGGGAGAGATTGGATGGCGGCGTGGGCCAACGCCGACTCTCCTCCCACCATGACGATGAAGTCCAGGTCATCGAAATGCATGTGTGTGCCCGGGACCCAGCTGATTGCGTGGCTAGCCATCCGAGGCCTGATTTGGAACACGCAAAGACCCCTACCTAGCGCGCCAACAGTCGATGTTTCGAAGAAACACCAACTAGTAAATTTATATTTGTTGCACGTTAGGCTCGGATGGTGTACTAAAGGACACAAGGTTTATACTGGTTCGGGCAGAATGTCCCTACGTCTAGTTTGCTGCTGCTCATGTTATTAGTACCGAAAAAGGTTCGTAGTAGGGGGTATAAACGGTCGAGAGAGGGACAGGTCCCAAGTCTCTGATGGAAAGGTCAAAAGGATGCCAAGAGCTCGGTTGCTGCTTGGCTGTGTGTTGTGTGTGGAATCAATCTGTCACTTTAATGGGGTGCCCTGCCCCCCTTTTATAGACCAAGGGGGGCATGGATTACAGATGGGAGAAAGAGGAAAAAACCAGAGGGTAGAGAAGGCCCTTCGAAGGAGCTAGGTCTTCCTTTCCCCCTGTGCCTGCCCTGCTAACATGGCAGACCTTGTCAGGGATGGCGTGTTCGCTGATCCTCATAGGGCCGTGCCCTGGCCTCATTCAACAAGTGGGTGCGTCCCATCGTGTTCGCTGATCCTCATAGGGTTGTGCCCTAGCCTCATTCAGCAAGTGGGTGCGTCCCATCCTACACTGGCGGACGGTGTGGCGTGCCAGAGAGCTGAGCTGTGACCCTTTGGGGAGTAGATGGGGAAGTGACCATACGTCCATCACTATAGATGACGTGAGTTCTCTCTTGGATCGTAGTAGTTGTCGTATGCTTGTGTCAGGATCCGCGTCCGAGGGCTGATGGCGGCGCCCACAACACTGTAAGACCAAAGTTGGCATTTATAACACTGTTCGAGCTCTGCTATGCCTGGAAGGACTTTAACGTGCCCGTCCCATCGTAGCTTGATGGTACTTTTCTATAGACGTGCAGGGTATGGTCCTCGATACTGCGGTTGACTCAAATGTCCTGCCTTACCTCGTGCTCGTCATCATGAAGGAGCAGGGCACAGTCGTCGGGCGAGGCAAAGCTAGCCCTCAGCCGTTGGGTGAGGTGGAGCCATCCCTCAGCCGTCGGGCGAGGCGGAGCCAGCCCTCAGCCATCGAGCAAGGTGGACTCTAGCCCTTGGGGGTCGGGTGAGGCGGAACCAATCTTCTGTCGTTCGGGCAAGAAGTGTAGTAGCATTCTTGTCTGACCGAAAGCATTAATGTTCGATGGTTATTAGCTCCACCTCATTGGGTACCCTGGTATTAGGTCCCCGACAGAAACCCACTTGCAAATATATATCCTTACCCTATGAGTTTTACTAGTATGATAGATCATGTAGATTGCTATGCTATAGGACTTCGGTAGAAGTCGAGTGATTGCCGGTCACTCGCGAGAGATAGGAAAGATATTATTATTGCTATTATATTATTATCACCTGGAAAATATATATGAATGATAATTTGAGAGTGGGCGGAAGAGTACTTTGGATCTAGACTTGGTTTGGCATTCAAGCGAGGCTCGGGTTGCACTTGTTTCGCCTGTGTCGGTTAAGGACCGGCCGTTGTAATGGACGGCAGTCAGGTCACAGACTTATTATCCTAAACACATACTTGTGTATGGGCGTGGGAAGGCTCATTACTCTCTTGTCATGGGTTCCGGCTCTTTCTAGACTGGCTAATTGGAGGCAGGAATGGTGGAGGTTTAAGCACCGCACTGAGTCTAGGACTCAGGAGCGGGGGCTTGGAGTCCAAGTTTGGACGGGGACCTGGACCCCATGATAGGAGGGCAGTGGGTTGGTCTTGCTTGTGCTTGGGGTACAAGTGGGGCATGTGTTTTTGGGTACCCAGCTAGGATACATTGGTTCGTGAATCGCCGGGAGATCCGGTACAACTTGTCTATAGTCTAGCACTGTAATAAGAACTGGAATATGAAAGATGTAAAACTGGTTCTGATTGCTTACCACCTGCTTGAAAGTAGTATAGGCGCTTACATAGAATGGTTAGTTAATGAACTAATGATGACTACTAATAAAATTGAATATAAGGACACATGTTTAGTAATGCTCCTATAGATGCAATAAACCCACAAGCCAGATAGAGTCTTTTCTTTCTCCTGACGGGTAAGTCTTGTGGAGTATAATTGAGTACTCAGGGTTTGTTCTACCCTGTTGCAGGTGACAGGCTGATGCTAGAGCTGACACTTGTGTGCGGGAACCTCCTGGTGGGCTCAACGAAGATTCCTTTATGTTGTGATCACAGTTTTTATTTATAACTCTCACTGAATGTTTTTATAAATAGAAGTTTTATAATCTGTTGTCATAGTTTATATATCAATGCTTCATCGTGTTATGAATAGATATTTATTTCCGCTGTAACTCTGATCACATGTTTATATTCCGCTGTTAAATTAAATTATTCATAACTCTGATAACATGGTCATATTCCGCTATTATAAATAATAAATATTATACTCTGATGTTGTATGGAAAGGGATGTAAGAAATAGCTAAAATGTTGTAAGCTTTATTCTCTCATTTGTGATCCTGATGGAAAAATGTGGATCATCGGATTCTCCCTTGGGGTGTGCTCGACGGAACTACGTAATTTAGTTTCCTCCCTTGAGTACTTAGTGTCTAATAGAAGACAAGTACTCCTGGGAGGCATTAGATTAGACGGTTCTGCCATAATTAGGGGTTCGTTTTAGGGTTGGGTCGAACCCGTTTTTTGTTTGGTTAGAGTGTTGGGTTGTGAAGGGTTGAGCCACTGACACATGAGACCCACATGTCATTGTCTGGGTCTTCTTCTTCCTTGCCCTGTGCTCTCTCCTCTCGTTGCTCTTGCATCCGGCGACTATGCGGCCTACGCCTAGCACCGGCCATCGTGGCCACGAGTCCTCCCCCGCACCGGTCAGCGCATGGGCCGCCATGGCCGAGCGCGTGGGGGTGGAGCTCGCCCCGTTGTGCCTTGGTAGTCCTCGATAGACAAACCTCATTCAATTGTCTGTTTGTTTACATTTTATTGCATAATCACTTTATATGTTTTATTAGATGTCTCATGTTTCTAGTAAAAATAGATAATATAAAAATGTTTTGTTTTTGTGTACTTATGGGCCAATACAAGTATGTATTTTTTTAATATGGAAAATTCTGCATATTAGCTAACGTACAAATCCTTAGAACCTGATACGATTACAAGACGACAATGATACTTTAAATTGCTACTCTCTTCGTTCTAAACTATAAGTTGCCTTGACTTTTTTTATACATCCATTTTACTATACATCTAGATATAATATTATGTCTCGATATATAGCAAAATGGATGAAAAAAAAATCAAAGCGACTTATAATTTAGAAGTGAATAATGACCATGTATAGATTTTACATAGGTTTCACCCCTTCTTCCACTGGCATACGAACTCAGGATGTTGGATCCTATGATTATCAACTACGGGAAAGGACGTATGTGTAGCTTCCTCGGCGATCGAGACTGCACTATTGATGTCGTAATCACTACTGGAATCTCAAGCTTTGTCGAGTGCCTGCGGCACTCGGCAAAGCCCGAAATACACTCGACAAAAGCTTTGCCGAGTGCTGCACTCGGCAAAGGGCACTCGACAAAGAATTAATCGGCAAAGAAGCTTTGCCGAGTGCTTTTTGTCGGCCATTTGCCGAGTGTCGGAAAAGCACTCGGCAAAGATTTACACTCGGCAAAATGAAAATGCGAAAAAAATCCAAAAATAATAGCAAAATTTTTCAAAAAAAAAATCAGCGGAGGCTGCCACCAGCCAACGCCCGCCCGTCTTCATCGAAGTCAGTGTATTTTTTGCGCTAAATTCGCGGCTAACGCGGCCGGCGGGATTCAAACTCACGACCCCTCTCTGGCGTGTCTGCTGCTCTACCACTGCACTACACTGTCACTTGTGTCTAGATTCCGTTATCTATCCTCATATATTATACTAAACCGAGAGTAAATTGCTTGTTTGAGGCCCTAAATGAATTTAAATCAAAAAATGGTTAACTACAAAGTTTCATAACTTTTTGAGATCTACAATTTTCATTTAGGAAGTTTTTACATTTGAGGTCGTTTGAAAAATTCGAATTTTAAATTTGAGAGATTCAAACGTAGTTTTGCATGATAAGATGATTTCAAATCAAAAAGTTGTCAACTACATAGTTTCATAACTTTTGTAGATCTACAATTTTCATTTAGGAAGTTTTTTCATCCGAGGTCGTTTGAAAAATTCGAATTTTAAATTTGAGAGATTCAAACGTAGTTTTGCATGATAAGATGATTTCAAATCAAAAAGTTGTCAACTACATAGTTTCATAACTTTTGGAGATCTACAATTTTCATTTAGGAAGTTTTTCCATCTGAGGTCTTTTGAAAAATTCAAATTTTTAAATTTTCAAATTCAAACGTCGTTTTTGCATGACAAGATGATTTCAAATCAAAATATTGTCAACTACAAAATTTCATAACTTCTCAAGATCTACAAAGTTTATTTTGGTCATTTATTCATCCGACATAGTGATAGTAACATTGTTCACAAATCTTATATAACTCTTCTACTTTCATGAAATTAATATGAGAGATATGAGAGAAATGTAGAATTTATGAACAATGTTATTGTCGCTTTGTCAAATGAAGAAATGACCAAAATAAACTTTGTACATCTTGAGAAGTTATACAACTTTGGAGTTGAAATTTTTTTCATTTGAATTCATTTAGGGCCTCAAAAATTGCTTCGAAAAAATAATTTGCCGAGGGCAAAAAAAAATGCGCATGGCAAAATGCGTCTTTGCCGAGTGCCAAAAAAAGGCACTCGGCAAAGACGCATTTTGCCGAGTGCCAAAAAATAGCACTCGGCAAAATACATCTTTGCCGAGCGTCAGAAAAAAGCACTCGGCAAAGAGGCATTTTGCCGAGTGCTAGAAAAAAGGCACTCGGCAAAATACATCTTTGCCGAGTGTCGAAAAGAATGCTTGGCAAAGTCATCTTTGTCGAGTGTTTTTTTTTGTCAAGTGTATTTTATTTGGCACTCGGCAAAGACCGTCTTTGCCGAGTGTCCGATAAAATATAATCGGTAAAGCCTCCGATACTCGGCAAAGTGCCGGTTTCCGGTAGTGAATATACATGAACATGTAGCAGATTATTTGTATTCGAGATATATATCTCCTGCACGATCGAACATGCATATTTCGCCCAGTAGTTCCTGATGGCTATCTTAATGGTAAGCTAGGTTCCGGCGGACATTGTGGTCAACGTCACGCTGGCAGCTGTGGCAAAGCATAGACAGTTGGCAGCACTAGGAATGCACGTGTACCATGTGGCGTCATCGACAGTAAACCCGCTGACATTCCAAGATCTGTTCCAGTTCGTCTTCCACCACTTCTCAGGATCGCCGGTGATCGACGCGGTGGGGCAGCCCATCCGGGTGCGCCCGATGCAGTTCTGCGACAACATGGAGCAGTATGCCAGCGACACGGAGACGAACGCGACGCTAACGCGGTGGGCGAGGCGCCCAGCGTCCGCCGAGCGGCTCCGCAAGGCCGTCATCGCACAGATCATGCACCTCGGCCGCATCTATGAGCCCTACACCTTCTACTGCGGCAGGTTCGATATCGCCAACACTGAGGCGCTTGTCGCGGAGATGTCGGAGGATTACTTCATCAACGTACACGTCCCCGGAGTGAGGAAGCACGTTATGAAAGCTAGAGGCTCTTCGCCTTAAATAGGGTGCGAACCATGCATGCAACCAGGGCGTCCATCGTATCATCTCATAGGCGGCCTGGGGCGATCAAAGCAACGCAAGAAAAGGAAGACATTATTGTTCTATATTGACCGAGTCAATCTTGTTTAGTCGTAAGGCTTCTCCTAAAATAATGCCGGTCCTTCCTCTAAGAAGTCATCTATTGGCTGATGTGGTGAATCGGACTGAAATGTAAAACTTTCTTCGCCTTAAAATATAAGGTATTGAAGTACTTAAAATTTTATACTAAACTAGAGAATAACACGCGCCTTGCCGTGAGAAATTTTAGTCAAATTAGATAAACTGTTTATCGACCCCAACGAAGGGAACACGATTCGACATCGTTTTTTCAGCACCTTGCTTCATCTTGGAGCCATGCATCAGTCGGCGGGCCGCTGCCTCTTGATTTCTTATTTAATTGAGCAAATGTTTTTTTTTCATAATTGAGCGAATGGTTGGATCAGGTATGATGCTGAATCATGCTTGCTTGTGGTACAGAAGCAGAGTCACCTTCCAGTACATGAAAAGATGGATTTTAAGATTTTTTTTTTTGACTAAGGAAACTCTGCTTTTATAAAGCCACAAATAGTTCTAACAAAGATATTCAGACAGATGTAATTAAATATACTACTATTTAACTCTCTCATCCATCGTGGCTAATCAATTGAAGAGAATGATACATAACGTAACACTGAAGCAGTAATCACGTTTTAGACGAATCAGTTCCTAATTTGCTAAAGTGGCCTCGAAGATCCATAAGCATGAGAGATTTTACTGAGTCGCATATAGACGTATAATATACTCGGTATATATACTTTATAATATGCCTTTCAAAAAGAAGGGAAGGATTCCGTACACAAACTACACTTGCACACAATATTTTTTCCAAAAAAAAAATGAAAAAACTATACAGGCACATGCGAAGATGGTAGCTACAATCTACGTTATGGAGCAGGTGCCCGACCATGGGTACTGGTCGTACACGACGCCGATAGGCTACCGGTAGGGTAGTAGTGCGGATTGTACGCTGTGACAACATTGGCGACGGGTCCGGCTTCTCCTCCTTGTCCTCGCCGACCTCCATGATTTGCGTGCCGCCCACATCATGCCTAGGTTGCTGGTGAGCTTGATGGAGTTGACGTCCTCGCCAACGAGGATGACCCAGTCCTTGCCATCGCAAAAACTATATAGGCACAGGCGAAGATGGTTGCCACAATCTACATTATGGAGCAGGTGCCCGACCAGATTTTTTTTAATTTTAACATTTTTTAATATAATTTTAAATCTAACATTGTCGGGTTTTTTTTAAACTAACACTTTTAGCCGCGCCTATTGCCCTGGCGCGGCCAAATACCTGTGCCGCGCCATGCATGGTGGCGCGTCAGAGGGCTGACGTGGCGAGGGCCGGCCTGGGGGACCGCTAACGTGGCAGGTCTGGCCGCGCCACCGACCTTGGCGCGGCAGGACCATATATATACCGCGTGCGAGCCTTGGGATTTCAGGTGTTTTGGTGTCCTTGGGATTCTCCGGAGCTCCAGGGCTACCTGAGTCCTGTCACTAGGGACGAGTCACACGAGTATCGCTGCGATGTCCCTCTTATTTTCTTCCATGTGGTCGAGATTCACTTGCCTATCCGGGTCTGCAGACAGTTTGGAAGAATGACAGCCTGCCCACCACCGCTTTACTCCACCAATCAAGAATTGCACGGGTGCGTTATCGATTAATAACAATGCTACAATTCATATGTGTGTTTGGTACAGCTAACATCGTTTTGTTGCGGGTTTGACCGCAGGAAGAGGTACAAGACCAAGGATTGGCGCGTGACACACAGCCCGTACATCCATTTGTGGCAGACCAGGGTACCACATGCGGTCCTTGCGGGTCCTCCACACGACCAGCACACCTTCGACGAGTACCTGCGGCGGCTTCACAGGTCTACGAGGACACATGTCAAGTCCCCGTACACTGACGTGGCGATTGACAAGGACTCGGAGGAAGATGTCATCGAAGATGTGTACGACGTTACCACTAGGGAGGACACACAGCTACAGAGAGCCCCGCTTCAAAGATACGTGGTAAGATACTTGAATGGTACAATTTGTTATCCTTTTGGTTTTAAGTAAGTGTACTAAAATTGTCCAACCGTGTTTCTATACCCAAACGACACAATTGTCAAGGCTGTCCAACGAAGCAGCGTTCCGGCTTCACGAGTCTAGAGGGCAGGGCCAGGCGTTCTCGCGGCTTTTGTGGAGGTAATCATAAACTTGTCCGTTTCGAAAATATTTCTTTAGTGTATATGTGTTTGTGTAATGAATTAACTTTAACGTCTATTTATGCAGAAGGTGAAGAAGAGCTACAGGAAGCTAGCTCAGAAGCTGAGCTGCATGGACACTCCTTATGAGGAACCGCCACTCCCGGCGCGGTCGGGTGGCACGTCTTCAGCCTCGTTGAGGACACCAGCCGGCTCTTCTCAGCTGATGACAGGTGCCACTTCCGCGGTACGAACACCACCACATCATAGCGCTGAGAAGGACCCTGCAATCGAGGACGAGGAGGAGGACGATGACGACGACGACGAACCCCCGGGCTTCCGTGGACAGCACGACCAGTGGGACGAATGACCGCAGGACGAGATCGGCATGTCTCAGCTAGGTGGTGCCCCGCTTGGCACCCAAGGAGCCTCACAGGTACTAACAAAGATAGTTTGTTTTAATATATAGGCTCCATGAACTAACGATCATAAGTAATCGTGTGTATCATATACCTGCAGGGTACGAGCCGTACGCACCGTCGACGCGACCATACTGACGTTGGCTACACTCCCAATGTGTTGCCAACAAATCCGAAGAGACAGAGGCGTCCGAGGGATCCTTACACTCCTGGGTCTTAGTTTGTTAGGTCAAACGAATATTGCCTTCCGAAACTTGCGTGGTTATTTGGTTATGTTATCTCAAACTTATGTCAAAACAATGAATATGTCATGTGGCAGCTTGTCAACTTGCTTCTTATTCGTTTCTTTGAGTCACGGCAGCACTACCGGCGAGATTAAGTACCAACTAGTTCGAAAACCGACAGTCCCGGTGGTAATTTTTCGTAATCGATTAGTTTAAATGGTGCATAACCATATTATGAAAGACGAAAAACTTATCATTGGCTTATCAAATTCTTTATTCGGACGTGAAAAAAACTCAACAAAATACGTGCGCGACGCGTTTCGATTCAACCATCCAGGTACTCCATGCGGGCGGTAGGCGCAGCGGCTAGGTGGTGTGGCTGCGCGGGCGGTATATATATGGTCCTGCCGCGCCACGTATCATGGCGTGGCACTGCCGCGCCAAGGTCGGTGGCGTGGCAAGAGCTGCCACGTCAGCGGTCCCCCAGGCCGGCCCTCGCCACGTCAGCCCTCTGTCGCGCCACCATGCATGGCGTGGCACAGACATTTGGCCGCGCCAGGGCAATAGGCGCGGCAAAAAATGTTAGTTTTAAAAAAAACCCGACAGTGTTAGATTTAAAATTATATTCAAAAAAGGGTTAAAATTAAAAAAAAATCCCCGACCATGGGTACTGGTCGTACACGACGCCGATAAGCTGCGGGTAGGGTAGTGGTGCGGATTGTACGCAGTGACAACATTGGCGACGGGTCCGGCTTCTCCTCCTTGTCCTCGCCGACCTCCATGATTTGCGTGCCGCCCACATCATGCCCAGGTTGCTGGTGAGCTTGATGGAGTTGACGCCCTCGCCAACGACGACGACCCGGTCCTTGCCATTGCCGGTGATGGCCACGG
The DNA here is from genome assembly GCA_904845875.1 of Miscanthus lutarioriparius. Taxonomy (NCBI): domain Eukaryota; kingdom Viridiplantae; phylum Streptophyta; class Magnoliopsida; order Poales; family Poaceae; genus Miscanthus; species Miscanthus lutarioriparius. Next base: position 55,645,296 of record CAJGYO010000007.1, on the reverse strand, counting down.
AGTCAACCCCACCCTCGGCCGCCACCAGCGCCATGGCCTTGGAACGGCATGTCTCGGTGTCGCCATGGAAGCAAGCATTGCCGGCTCTGGATTGGATTAACTTTAGCAACAAAGAGCAGGACGCTGCCGCCTGTAGGTTGTGGATGGATCGGTGTTTTGGGCATAACTTTTTTGTAGGTGAAGTGATCTGATTGATGGAGTTGGAGGTGGAAATAAATAAGAAGTCTCTTTGAATCCCTTGTGAACATAAGTGAAGAATTGATGGAGGGAGGGAGGAGAACTGAAGAGACAGGAGGGAGGAACTCGAGAGAAGCTCCACGGTGAGGTGGCTTCGTAGAATCATTGAAAAATAAGTGTACCGTAGACCTATTAACTTTGGGTGGTTTATCATCTAGGTTTATTAACTTTTAAAATATGTTTTTGGGTTCATTAATTTTTGGTGGTATGTCATCCAGATCTATCAACTTTCAGATTGCATTTTTAGGTCCTAAACTTTTTAACTGGTTCACCGTAGGACTATACCCCTTCGTTTAGCGAATAGATCTGACATGGCACGCCAAATAAACAGCCACTGTGGAGTAGGTGATGAGTCCATAGCTCCTCAAGATGTTCATGGAGACTTGTCTAGCAATAATTCAAATGTAGCAGCTGGTAATTCGTTAATATCCTTTGATCTTAAATTTGGGACTATTATTTTTAAGGATAAATATACTGTGGACATGAAAAAATTTACAACTGCTAGTTTGTCATCAAAGATATTTTATAGGGGTGTCTTATTATTGCGTGGAAAGAAGGAGAAAATAAAGCCTACAAAATACATCAGTATTAATTCTAAAGAGATGGAGATTATCAATGAAATTTTCCAAACGTGATTAGCATTCTTGTCGTAGTATTTTATTATTTCCATGCATTAGTTTCCTATCCAGTTGTGATACATGATCTTTTATCTAGCATCTAGCTAGTAGTGCATGCGTGCACCTATGTACGTGAATCAAATTGGTGGCTGCGTTTGGACGTGCCATGCATGTTAGCTGAATCAGGGACTCAGGGTCAATCGGTCCTAGTTGGGCTGGTGGAGTCCGAGTTTTGTTTGAGTCAGGTGGCCTGCATGCCTATACCTTTGGCGTTCGGCCTTGTACCGGGCAGATTAGACTGGATTTTATTGTGGAGTTTATTCCCGTCGAGCCGTCGCTCGAGAAACCCTAAATGGTGATCCCATTGGGTTCGTATTGAAGATTATCTCCGGACGGTGATCTTGTCCTATACTACATGGTGGCTGCTTTTTTGTGTGCCATGTCAGATCTATTTGCGAAACGAAGAGGTATGGACCTACGGTGAACTAGTTAAAAAGTTTAGGGAAAAAATACAATTTAAAAGTTGATGGGCCTCGATGACACACCACCAAAAATTAATAGACCCAAAAATATAGTTTGAAAGTTGATAAACCTGGATAACACACCACTAAAAATTAATAGATCCAAAATTACGGTTTAAAAGTTGATCGACATCGAGGACACATTACCGAAAATTAATGAAGCGACCGTGCATTTAACTCTTGAAAAATCAGCTCGTAGGCCTTTCCTATTTAGGTACAGGCGATTATTATAAGGTAATAAAGACTTCACGTTGACCGGCCGTGTGTTTGTCGCTCTGCACGGCCTTCTGCATCCATCGTCGGTTGACGATCGGAAGGACACGGTGGTCCAGTATGCAGAGATGGGTCACGCCGTTCCAGTTCTCCTCGTCTCCATTTCTCATTGAGGCTTTGTTTAGATTGAAGTTACAAATTAGTATTTGGCACTATAGTATTTTTATTTATATTTAATAATTATTGTTTAATTATAATTTAATTAGATTTAAAAAATTTATCTTATAATTTATAATTAAACTGTATAATTAATTATTTTTTTTATTTATATTTAATACTCTATGTATATATGAAAAAAATTTGTTGTGTGAGAGAGAGCGAAAAAAAACTTACAATCAAACAAGGCCTCGCTCTCTTCAGGGTTTCTCTCTCTTCCTCCCCTCGGTGATTTCTCTACAGCCCGTTCGTTCCAGGCCGCCGCCCGCCGACGCCGCTCGCTGCCCACCCCAACAGCAGCCAGCAACCAAGCGCCTAGGACAACCTTCGGCAATCCTGCTCGGCTGCTCCGCCTGCCAGCCCGCCGGCTCCACCTTCCAGCCACCGACGGGGGCGCTCGCTGGTTGGGGGAGCGGCCGCAGGCCCGCCACCGGTCAAGGAACTGGATCTCCCTTCGTCTTCCATGGATCCACCACTGAAGGTCTTCAACTACTGTCGTCGGGCGCGCTGCTAGTGGCGAGCGTAGTGCTAGGAATACATATGGCACCGGACCTAGAAGAGGATTTTCGAGTTGTGCTGCAGGCGGCGAGGTCCAGGACGAGAGTCAATGACCTCTCCAGTGAGCTGCTTTGGGAGCAGGTTGCCGGTGAGTTCATTTATTATGCTTTTGCAATCAATTCATTCATCTACCTACAATCATTTCTGCTTCACGAGATTTCCCCCCAATTTGATCTAGCGTGATTGGACTGGAAAATGGGCCCCTTGATGTTGGGGCATAGCTCCTCTGTCCTGGATCTAGTTCCTTGCCATGGAAGAGGGCTCCTGTTAGAGGGATCTGCTACTCATTGTTGGGATCGATTTTCTATGCCATATGGTGCGAGCTCCTGTGACTTGTGAGGCCGAGCTCAACCATCTGTGGCTTCGTGCGTGCATCGACCTGCTCAAAGACGTCGATCTCCACTGCAAGGGTGTTTTCTACCTCCAGCTTCCCCAATCAGTATATTCATGTGACGCATAAGGTAGTAGATTGGAGAAAATTCCATCATTGCTTATGTGATTTTATTTTAGGACATTTTTTGCCCTTTGAAATTGTTAGGATGTGCATAGATATGTGGTACAGCTTTGCTTCTCCCAATTGGCATGATTTTGTCCTAAAAACCTTATAGATTTGTTGCAGAATAATTTTGCACAGCATAGAGTATTTGGAGCTAGAGTATTGGTAGCAATTTTTTAAAAGCCTATATTATTTGGACTTAAGGCAATAGATGTATTTGGTTAAAGCTAATTTTAGCTTCATTGCTCATATGTGGACATAGCCACTTGAGATTATTTTCTGAAGTAGTAGGCAACAAAAAATTATTTGGTCATGCTAACATATGAAGCACACATTCTCTTTGGGTTGTAGAAACTCACTTGTTGCATATACTCCAACATCTTACTTGCAGGTTGACATTGCTGCTGGAGGCTTGCATTCAACTGCACTAACTATAGAGGGAGAGGTATTTCCATTATCTTGATTCTTGAATTCAGGGTTATCATCTTAATCTATGTTGTTTTATCCTGCCAAGCCACCTGATGACACAAATATATTGAGGGACGGGCTATTCTTTCGTGCTTAGGAAATTAATTTCATGAAAACTGTTGTCATATTATGTTGGCTGCAGATACATTCATTTGCTCGCTATTTATTCAGGGCATGCTTTAAAGATGTCCAGATTAGAAGCACCAAAAATATACATATTATACAATGAAAGTAACCTAGAGGAGTTTGTTGACCATGTTGAGCTCATATGAACCGAATACAGAGTCAGCGGTTGTTCCCCAAAAAAAGGGCTACAGACTAACTTTGGCTTGAGTTCTGTTGATTCAGATCCATCTGTACCTTATTCTGCATTTTTTAAATACGAATATTAATGCCATGAAAACGTGTATTTTAACGTAGTAAGAATGGCACTGGTCACAATAAATGGCAAGAAGAGAAAAGTAAGGCACTGCAAGTTAGATATTGTATTGCATAGGGGTAGACAGTGATGGGGAGCATAGTGAGGGTGTATGTTGAGATCTGAAATTAACTAGGATTGCTTCCATGGTTTCCTTACATATAGACGATACTTTGGGCTTGTGGTTGTTTATTTAGAAAGATGGATCATTTGACAAACATATGTGCTGTACTAGGCAAAGCAAATATGCACTTAGGTGCCTCTGTTTTTGTTTACATGTTCATTGTTCGTACAGGATGCTGTTGATGTCACGAATCTCTCCCTTATCTACACTCTTGCTGGAGGTACGCATGTTGATTCAACTGGAAGACATTCATTTGGATTGGATATTTTTAGCATTTTAGATTGACATTGTAACAGTCCACGTCGCAGCCCACATGTTTTCTTTATATATCTTCAGTCAGTCAAGAATTGAGATTTTGATTACTTGTAGTTTGACCTTTTGTTTAACAACCCAATTGTAGAAAAAAAATTAAAACACTGGCATTAATGGAACATAAGGACTTGCTGATTTTGAAAAGCAGGGCAAGATAGTGTAGGATCTTTGGTTAGCCTAGAGGGGGTGAATAGGCCTGTCAAAACAAACGCTCATACTTTCATCAAACTCAACCTGCGGCACTGCCGCTCTGACCTCGCGGCAATGTCGGACAGCGGCACTGCCGGGCCAGAACAGCGGCATTGCCGCACCTGTAGACAACTTCGAGTCACAGTTCAAAATCAGCGAATGTAAACTTGAATCGAAGAAATTTCTTAGCTTCCTGCAGGTATGAGATTCACAGATCGAAAGCTAGAAGTGGTAGGAATACAACACACAAGTAAATCGACCACAAACACTAGAAATCACCCCAACAACAATATGAAATGCAAATGATGTAAATCGCACAAGGTGACACGATGATTTAACCTGCAGTTCAGCTCGCCACCAAGGCTTGTCTACGTCCACATTGTTGAGGTTAGCCACTAAGGCTTAGGGCTTTGCAACCCTTCCTTGTTCTCAAGTCAAGAGACTCAACTCTTGAGATAAGGGGTGAGTTTACTAGCTTCAAGAGGTGGTTACAAACCTCCCGGGGCTGCCACACAAGTTGGCAAGCTCCACGGGCGACGCTCTAGCCGGCTAGGAGCAAAGCTCCAAGAGTAATAAACACAACCACTGGCCAAAACATGAACCAATTGCTCTTTTGAGTTGGGGAATCAAAGGATCTACTCTCTAATTGAGTTTGTGACCTTTTTTTTTCTTAAGGATTGATGGGGAAATCAAGGGAGAATGCTTAGGAGCTTAAGGTCACCGATGGAGGAGAGAGAGAAGGACACTCTTCTGTTCTTGGACGAGCTGAATGAGTGGGAGAGAGAAGAGAGACGTTGGGGAGGAAGGGGAAAGGTATAAGTACCCCCAGCCCCAACGGTTACTTAAGTCACGGCAGTGCCGCGGCTCAAGTACGGTAGTACTGCTCTCTAGGTGCGGTACTGCCGCACCAGGCAAGACAACAAAGGGTAAGAGTGAAGTGTGGTTGTCTTGGCTGAGTAACTGAGGATGTATGTGTAAGATTGAGCACTTGGTAACACATGTTAGCTTATGCATTGTGTCCCTTTTATAGTACGGCTTTTCTTATATTCAAATTCAAAATATAAAAGAATTTAAACCTCCTTTGAGTTTAAAGCCATCAACATTTGTAATTGGGGGCTCCTCCGTTTCGTGTAACATCCTCGAATATAGATTTCCTGCTTGTCATCTCGATAAATCTCATTAGTTCTCTAATTGCGTGGTCATTATCACCAAAACCATAATTAGGGCTTGATTGCACTTTCAATCTCCCCTTTTTGGTGATTAATGACAACTTAATTAGAGCTTACAAAAGATATGAAATGAATATTGAGATTTTGGAGCCATGGGTGAGCCTCCCACTAAATGTGTATAGAGAATTAAATTCTTAAATTGACATAAGAAGCCAAGATTCACATTTTAGTGAAAGTGATGGGGCTCCCCCTACATCCATACTCCTGTGGGGTGCTGCATACTGTGTCAGGTATGTAGACGTGATGCGAATGACAGTTCATGCACAACAAGTTTTGTTGTAATAGCTAGGTATGGCACCGCCGCTCCTGGGTGCGGCACTGCCGCACTTGCTGTAACATCACAGATAAGAACAGGCACCACACATCATGTAATACATATAAAGATATACATTCTAGCACAATATTATTACAAGCTACATCACAGATTAATTTATGTCCATATCCCACACATATAAAGTATTTATGTAGCATTATTACATAAATAGAGTTTTGAATCGTCTCTCAAACTCTCAACCTAACAAAGTCTACTTCAAACGGTTAAGAACATGAAGCTCTAACTGCAGCAATCTCATCTCCATGGTGTCGAAAAAATTGACCCCTATCTAATTTCTCCCCCTTTGGCATAACGCACCAAAAAGAGAAGAAAAGAAGAAAGACCAACACTCACTCCTCATCTTCTTGGATGGTGTCCCAATTGACATCATCCCCACCAGCAGCTCCACTAGCACCTGCAACATCCTCCTCACCACCATCGTCGGAGGAGGAGGAAGAGGACACCACCGCCCTCCCTTGGCGATGGGTGGTTGAAGTGTGACGCTCATGCCTGGTGCTCCTTCTCATGGACTGCAAGGTGGAGCTCAACCTCGTGTGAGGGTCAAGCTCTAGCTACTCCTGCTCCTCATCGGCCTCTAAATCTGTGTCGGAGAGGCTAGGGAGGTTGTCAAACCTCGGCGGTGACTGTACTGGAGAAAGAGGTGGCAACCCTACACGCTCTCTAGCCTCTCGGTTGGCTTCACGGTTTTCCAACCGGTCCTCATATGCGGTCCTCGCTGCATTGGTACAAGTAGTGAAAATGGCCTTAATCCATCTCCCAAACTTCTCTATCATCTTGTCCTTGCGAGGCCTAGAGCGAGAGGACTCGGGCACGTCCTCAACTGATGGAGAGCGTCTCACTGCCCTACTAGCACCTGAGGCTTGGGTCTTCTCAATCTTGTAGACGGTGTGGAGACCATCTTTATCAAACCTGTAACCGGTGACCCTCTCAATCATGAACATGAGATAGGGGCATAGGGCATTCCCTTTCTCCCATCCTTCACGGCATTCCTCAGCTCACGCCACATGAAGCGAGGGACATTGAACCTGTCACCTCCAGGGGCAAACCTAGCAAGCACATTCCTTACATATGCATTAAGATCTGAAGCTGCTTCATCTTTGGGATTTATTGTGTGCCTGATCAAATTGTTCAGAATATAGTAGTAGCTCTTCAAGCCACTAACCTTGCCATCTGCACCTCTCCTGTCAATCCACATATAGGCAATGTCACGGATCTCAGCTCTAGCCTCATCATGTATATAAGTGAAGCCCCGCTCCTCTCCAAAACCAAGGATCCGGCTGAAAGTCACAAAGTCAATCCTATAGTGTCGTCCCTCAGTCATCTAGTGTATCTCATCAGTGTAAATATCATAGAAGAAGGGGCATTAAACTGGGCTAGCACTTCTTCATTCCAATTATACTTTAAGCTCATGATGTCAGTGAGGCCAAAAAGCTCACAAGCCTTGATCACTTTGTTAAACTCAGGCTCATTCTTCCCCTTCATCTCCTCCTAGTCAATGTATTGTATCTTGATTATCTTGGACTTCTTAGAGTTGAAGATCACTGAGACATAAAAGTTGGAATGAAACTCATTCCAAAATCTGTAGTCTACCCTAAATCCTTTGGCTGCTCATAAGGATTATTCTCACGTGCTTCTTCCACCATCTTTAGCTTTCCCACATAGTTGAGCACGGGATGAGCACGTGTGTCAATGGGACGCCTCATGATCACCTCCTCAGAGTACTATCTGATATAGCTCCTATCAAACTCCTCAAGGTGAGGTGGAGTATTAGGGTAAGCACCTAGAGGAATGGTGCGGCCAGCCCTCTTCAAGTTCGCCTGGATCAACTGATCCCTCCTCCCCCTGTCACTAGCATCCCCTCTTCCAACTGCAACGCTGTTGCCTCCTGTTGTTCTGCCACGACCACGATGAGACATCTGCTTATCACGAGGCTCGATCATCTTCCTCTTTTCCCTCCGGTCATCTTCACCTTCGAAGGCCATCTACGCAAAAACATAGACCAAAATGAGAAACTATACAAGTGGTCCCTATAAAGCAAGTTAAGTACTCAAGAAGAGTCAACGTGCAAGCGAGGGAAGCAGCTGATGTGGTACTGCCCCCAGACATGCGGCACTACCGCGCCCGGGAGTGGCACTGCCGCACTTGCTCTCTAGCCTCTCGGTTGGCTTCACGGTTTTTCAACCGGTCCTCATATGTGGTCCTCACTGCATAGGTGCAAATTGGTGAAAATGTCCTTAATCCATCTCCCAAACTTCTCCATCTTTCTGTCCTTGCGAGGCCTAGAGCGAGAGGACTTAGGCACGTCCTCAACTGATGAAGAGCGTCTCACTACCCTGCTAGCACCTGAGGCTTGGGTTTTCTCAATCTTGTAGACGGTGTGGAGACCATCTTTATCAAACCTGTAACCGGTGACCCTCTCAATCATGAACATGAGATAGAAGGCATAGGGCATCCCCTTTCTCCCATACGTAACATCCAGATAAAACACTTGCATTATGTGTGTAAAAACATATGCAACATCTAGATAAACACACTTGCAACATACATCGAAAAAAACATATGAAACATTGAGAATAGGAGCTTGCAATATACGTTTATAACCATTGCAACATGTGCAACATCCCGATCTACTTTTGCAACATCTGTATGAAACACTTGCAACATACCTCTAAGACATTTGAAACACTTGAAACAGACACTTGTAACATGTGTTTTTCACCCTTTTTCTGTACGACACAACGCAGAGCAGGGGACGGTCGGTTCTGGCCAGTCGGTAGTCGAGGATGGTGTCGCGGCCAGTTGCGCCTACGCCTGGCCAGCGACGCCCCTCTCCTGGTCGCCTGGCCTGGGCGCGGTGAAGGACGGAGCACGGCGGGGGACGGAGGCGCTGCTGCACTCGCCGAGCACACGCATGGAGCTTAGAGGCGGAGGGCGAGGCGCCGTCGACCGGGTCCGGCGGCAGTTGCAGTCGGTGTGGCGGCTGGCAGCGTACCTCACGCGGAGGATTCCTCCTCTCTATGGGAGACGGAGGTGCCACGGGGAGCGGCGTGCCGGAGTGGGCAGCGGCGCAGCGGATTGGGTCAGTTGGACGGCGCACGGCGCCGCGACGCATGAGCACGGAGTGGGAGAGACGAGCTTCCGTGGGGATTTGTTTTTTTTATTAGGCGAGCGGCGCATACGGCAGTGAGTAGAGCGAGGTGTCCGTCCTTCCGGACTTCTTAATGGTAGCATTACCATTTCACCATCCCTGACTCTATTTCTCTCTGACCAGTAGAACCATAGCGCATAGCAACATTTCAGTTTTTGCTCTTCATTCATAGTCGATCACATCGTTGGCTGACGACTTATCAGCTAGCTGCTCCCTCTCCCGATTCAGACCGAGCAAGTTCCACACCCTCTCCGTGAGTTTGCACTTGAAAAACAAATGAGCTCCGTCTTCATTGAACTTTGGCAGAACACGCATCGTGTATCAATATCCATACAATGCCTTCTCAGATTCATATGGATAGGATGGCTATTGTAGCAAAATCTCCAAAGGAAGTGCTTGACCTTGCTTGCACAATCCAGTCTCCATAACTTGCTCCACAAGGATACAAGCTTGCGTCTGGGTTTGAGGCCGAGCCCCCGCTTCGACTGCTCCTGCCTAGCTGATCGTTCCTATATGACTTGTATGCGCTTTTGATTGAGAAAACTCCTCTCTTTTTTCAAAGTGCCACGCAGCCAAGTTCTCCATTCCCCCATGAACCGGAATTGCCAAACTAATTCTCGCGTCCTCCTCCCAAAAAAATGTCATGAACTAACTGTGTATCCCAGCTCCCGGTTAACCGGATCTATTAGCTCAGCCACGTCACGAATGAGGTCAGCTCCTCTTGGGGTGATCGGTCTTCTCGACATGTCTCGAGGGAGCCAAGCGTCGTCCTGCCATACATTTAAATTCTCACCATCTCCTACCCTCCAAGTGAGACCCTTCTTCATCAGCTCAATGCCCCTCACGATACTCCTCCATGAAGAATATGAGATGCTCCTCCCCGGCCGAGACTGTAAACACAACTGTCCAGGGTAGTACTTCGCCTGCAGCACCCGAGCACACAAGGAAACTAGTGTTTGCAGTAGTCGGCAGGCTTGCTTGCTGAGCATTGCCATGTTAAAAGCATGGATGTCTCTGAACCCAAGCCCCCCTCCTTTGGTTTGATCATCATCTCCCACTCAACCAATGAATCTTGTGTTTGCCTTCCTGTTGGTTCCACCAATAGCGAACAAATCATGACACTGATTTGATCACACAAGGACGCGGAGGAAATTAAACTACACCAACAATTTGGTGGTATGAATATTTATTTATCTATCATCTCGTCGCACTGTAAAAGAGCGTGTTTTTTAAGGGGCACTCCATCTATAATACCCGGTCGATACGCAGGCTTACCTCAGCCTTCCATCATTAGTAAGATGTATAAGATTTTGACTTCACGATTTTACGCTAGGTGGTCAGAGTCGTCTACGTATGGGGGTATTATATGTAACAGACCATATCCGATCTGACCGAGGGCCACACGAGCTTGTGTTATCAATCGAGTGTGCGGGATCTTAGCCCTGCAGCTGTCCTACACAAAGAAGCGAAGGAGCTCATGTCTTTATGTTTCGATTCAGTACAAGTGTCTCATATTCCTAGATCATGTAATAGGAGTGCTCATGATATTGCTCGTTTGAGTCTTGGTTGGGACCCGGATCAACCTCATGTTTGGATTGATCCCCTCCCTAGCTTTGTATCTCATATTTTGGTTCGTGATTCTGCTGAACCTCATGTTTATGAATAAATAGACTCAGCGTGATTTGATCAAAAAGAAAAGAAAAGAAAAACTAGCTTTGTTGCACTCGGCGGCCGCCTAACCCGGATGTTAATAACCGAGGCAAAAATTAAGGGCTGGGAACGAAACTGAAGAGTCCTAGAAATTCTCGTCGCAATGGCTGCTGGCGATCGCCGCCCCAGCGGAAACTCTGCCGGTGTTCATCCTCGTTTGCGTGTTGGTGGCCTCGGCGTCCGGGCTCCAAATGCTCCCTAACGAGGATCCGAGTACGTACCCCAACGGCAAGCCGAGGGAGTTCTGGTACCCGCGCGGAGAAGTGATCGTCATCGATCTGGTCAACACCAACTCTTTCGTTGCCAGCTACACCGGCACCGGCAAGACCGACGACGAAGACACCATGTTCCACTTCTGCATCCCATCACCGTTGCGTTCGTCGGCTACTACGTCACAGCAGCGCACGGCAGAGGTGAATGGTCAGGGCATAACGTCAAGCAGCACACAGGTACACCGCCGACGATCAGCCTCGTCGTCGTCATCCACCTGTTCAGTCCATCTCAGATTATCGGCGACATGCAGCTCGCAGCGTCCACATCAAACAGAAGCAGTCAAGCAGAGATATAATGCCTCGGCATAGTGCTAGTGCCTATACGGCTGCATTGCGTTCATCGATTCATTTTTTTTTTTTGAAAGCACCACCTGGTGCGGTCTTCACGGGAGGCCAGTGAAACTTTAAATAACAAATCTAAGTCATACAGCGGAGAAACTAAACATATACCTAAGAATTGAGGTTAAATTATGCTAGCAAAACAGTTTTTCACTAGCGGAACAATCCAAACCATACCGAAGAACAATTAATTTTCCCTACTGGAATAATAAAAACATACCACCAAACAATGCATTTTTCATACCGGAACAATAAACATATACCACTGCTTAATGAATTTACCTTGAATGAAGAATACAAAATATATCACGAAATAATGGAGTTCCCCTACTGCACATCAAAATATACCATAGAATAGCAAATTTTCACTCACAGAATAATCCAAAAATACACAAGAAACAGTACAAGAACAACAAAAATTTACTCCCTTCATTCCAAATTATAAGTCGTTCCGGCGTTTAAAAATACATAGCTTTTGCTACACATAAGATACACATTATGTTTAGATAGATACATAGATACATAGTAATAGTTATGTATCTAAAAAAATATAATAATTTACAATTTCGAACAGAGGAAGTACTAGGGACTAATGAATTTTCACTGATGAAAATTCTAGTGTTCAATGCCCTGTCTCCCAACCTGGCTGGAAGCCTTCTTGTTACTGGAGTTTGGCGGGGGCTCGGGGCTTTCCTACTTGCCGTAGAGCCCGCCAGTAACTAACAGGTATTCTTAGAAACTGTGTGTATTGTTAGAAACTGTGCGTATTGTTTATGTTGTAAGAGTTATTGCCCCCCTTTTCTAATTAATATAAAGATACACAGTTCTCATGCTTGTTCAGGAAAAAAAAAACAGATTACATCAACGAACAATGGATTTTGTTGTTTCGTGCTATTTAGATCCGTAACATCCAGTTGGTCAGATTAAAAAAAAAACATTGTGCTAACTTACTTGGGAAATCCCCTTTGTCATGAACAGATCACATTTGTGTCATCACTGAACTAAAAAAACACTGAATGGCTCTTACAAGTGAACATTATTTTTATTCTGCATGTGACATACTGCATTTATTAATAAAACTAATGCTCACATGTTATTACTGCAAACCAGGCTATGGCTAACAGCTACTAATACCTCATCACCACCAAACCAAGTACCTACAATCTTTGTCGTTTCATTCAGTGCAGCAGTTCTTTGCCAAACAACCCAACAATGGCTCGTCCAGGGCACTCTTGCTTCACCAGGGATTCCCCCACCAAAACCTATAGCAACAGGCGCACTTCAATTAGCTTCAGTTCAAAGAACGGAGGACCCGTAAACTGAGAAAACATCATGAACAAGGCATGTCATCCTTCAATACAAGGAATGTACTGTATTAATTTATATTTTATATAGTTATAAGTATTTGTGGCCTGATCGAATTCAAGCAGGTTGTGTGTATTCCAATAGTCTACATTTTGGAACAAAAACTGAAGTGAATTAAAGATAAACTGACAAATGTGTAATCAGTACAGAAAGAGAAAATAAGGCGAACCAATATAAAGTAATAAGTGGTTCAAGAGATGTTGCTAAAAAGGTTTCTCAAATCATGTGGGGCAGAATCTAAATTGACAAGGAACCAGGGGGAACTTACAGCAGAAACACCAGCATTCTGCACATAAGCAACATCATCTGGCGTGAACAGACCTGATTCACCAACAACCTGAAAAGTATATAAAGGGAAAAGAGAAACAATTAGGAAGGACCAGATTATGACACCTAATAGTCCTACTCCAGAAACAAGGGAATTAATAGCAAGCTAGAAAAATGCCCTAGCAATATGCAATACACTACAACTGCAATATCGAATATAAGTTGACATATCTGCTTAAAGTAAATTGTCAGTTTCAGTTTCATAATCTCTTACCTATTTCCCTTTGGCTGTAAAGAAACTTATTTTCACATATGTTCATACAGTAATTGGAGTAATATGATCAACAAATTGGAAAACAGGCTCTTCCAGTGCCTTTTCACATTTCTGAATAAGTTCTCCAATAAACTCCCTCCCTCAAAATAAGATAACGTGTAGAACACAAATACATTCAGTATGCTTCAAACGCCCCCAAAGGCCAACACCAGGATTCATTCAATGCATGCATGTAGCTCGAAAGACATACAGGTTAAAACTGGATATTTATCATGGCTTCCATTTGTGTTTAGAGAATACCACACATATTTGGCATTGAAATATGGAAGTTCCTATTTGTGTTCTGTGTCTGAGCCCACAGAGTGTACACACTAGGTTATTCTAATGAATCAAATATGGAACTAGAACCTGACAAGGTTATTTGAATGAATCAAATATACACCCAAGACAATGATATTACCAAAATTCCCTTCTCCCTGATGCTATCGCCATGCTTCTCGAGCAACATCTTGGTGTTTGAAGTATCAACAACAAATGTCTCTGCAGTGAAAGTAATTTTCACAAAATAAAATAATATAAGCATTCATCAGAAAAAAGGTTTAGAGAAAAAACAAGTGGGAAGCATTAGTACTCGATGAAATAGAAAAGTTCAAACTTAAAGATGACAAGATGTCTTCGATAGAAAAAAGAAAAACGAGCACAAGAGGAATCCCATACCAAGGCTTCGGTTATTGATACCAATAAGCTTAACTCCATTTATCTTCAGCACACGCTCCATCTCTCTTTCATCATGAACCTAAAATATAAATCCCACCAGAATACCAAAATCAAGCTTAGCTTATTGTGGACAATTTGAGTTTATCACACTTGTCTTCTATTCAGAAAAATATTATGAGACCAGCATACAGATCAGCAAGAAATTACAATTTACTCCACACTGTTTCCATATGAAGACACAAATGAAAAAATTCATAACATTTCTTTTATCAAATTACTTGTTGAGTATTTGAATAAAACACACACAGAATGATGGTTAGAGAACAAGTCTTTAGCATGATATAGAAGCATAAGCAAACTACTATGGTTCATTCTATCATGTGAAGTAAACTATGCAATTTTACTAAAAAGGAGAACGTTAAACTCTTTCATCATGCAAAGTAAATTACTATGGTTCATTCTGCCATCCAACAATGGAAAAGTCACCAGTTTCTAATTAATGGGTGGGTACAACAAAATGAAATGCATAACATGTCGAACCTCAATAAGAGCTGTCATTCCCAACTCTGCGCAAATCTTAACAAAGTACGTTATGTCAACATCTGGTAGCACAGCAGCAATTAATAGAATTGCATCAGCACCCTTAGAGCGAGCATTATAGATTTGCCACTTATCAATGACAAACTCTTTGCAGAGAAGGGGGCACTGCATTCACAAGAGAAATTTTTACATCTTGAGAGCTATTGGTAACTCATAATCATTCTCATAAAAAAAATAACACTTAAATGCATCAGTACCTTCACTCCTGAGGTGCGCACCTTCTCAAGATTCTCAAAGCTTCCCTGTACAATGGAAGCAAATTGAGGGAAACCAGGTAAGCATAACATCTATGATCCCCACAGACACAATCAATTAAAATCAATTGAAATATACCTGAAAGTACTTCTCATCTGTCAAAATGCTCAAACATGCAGCTCCATTCTTTTCATAAGCTTGAGCAATTTCAACCTGCAATAGAAAATTACTTTTTAGTTACATAACCAACCACTGAAACTGACTCTAGGTTTCACAGCTAATGAGCCCAGAACATACAGGATTAAAGTTCTCCCTGAGCACGCCCCTACTCGGGGATGCTTTCTTGACCTCAGCAATCAATGCAGGCACCCCATTACGCTTATAGGCAGCTTCTAAAGCACCATAGAAGTCTCTTGAAGGAGGGGCCTTCTGTGCAGCCTGAATCACCTCCTCCAGAGGCTTCTTAGCATGCCCCTGCACAAGACCAGTACAACCTGTTAACCATCCCTTTAAAAAAATCTGTTAACCATCATAAAGAGCTGTGTGAAAGCTTATGAAATAGTGACCATTATGTAAGAGTATGCAGGTCAACCATATGAAAATAGCTTAATTAGCTCTTTCACGAAATATACTTTAACACTGCTAAGTTTAATGTATTGATGGTACATTTTTATAAAGACATAGTAAAAAATTTAGACTGCAGAACATGAGCAAAATCAATAACCTATCTTTAGTGAGAGGAAGGATACAGAAAGGAATCACCTATCGCAGGAAAAAACAGTAGAAGCATGGGATCAAGCACCTTTGATTTAAATTACAAAGATTATATAAGAGCCCTCGCAAGGGATCAAGCATCTATTTGTGGCACAGAACTGTAGTCAACAATATGGACAAAGTGAGAACTTTCTTCTGGCAAGGGGAGGTACAAAGAGAAAATACCACCTGATAAAGTGGACTAGAATCTATAAAAGCAAGACAGGTGGATTAGGTATTAAAGACCGGAGAAAGTGATGGTGGAAACTTGAACAACAGGATGAAATTTGGCAGGGAATTGTTAAAGCCATGTATATTAAGGAACAATCAATACACACTGTGAGTCATAAACATGATAATTCATCCATTTGAGCAGACTTGCTCAAGATAAAAACATTGACCTTCAAGGATTCTGGAAATGGGAAGAAAACTAGATTCTGGAAAGATCCTTGGCTCTATGAAGAGCCTTTATGTGGCAAATTCCATACTCTGTTTCAACTATGTGAGCAACAAGATATAACGGTTGCCAAATGCATGGAACTCAATTTACAGCTTTCAATTAGGAGATAGCTCTATGCTGTTTTGAGACATCAAAATTTCCACTTCCGAGATGAGGATGATTTACTATTGGAAACTGGAAAAGAACAAGAAATTCTCTGTTAAATCTCTCTACAATGCCCTGACTATCAATGATGCAGGGCCATTATTCAAACACATTTGGAAAGGAAAATCCATCCCAAAATTAGAATCTTTATGTGGTTGATGGAAAATAACGATGTTCTCACTAAAGAAGGAATTAGATTGGAAATCCTAGCTACTACTTCTGTGAGCAGGATGAAAATATCTCCCACCTCACCGTGTAGCCAAAGTGGTTTGGTCGAGCATTGGTGCTAGTGACAGGCCAAAATGCCTCGCTCAATCTGGAAGTGGACTAAGAAATGGCTTCTGAATGGAAATAAATTCCATACTTCGCGATCTGGACAACTAGAAACATAGCTTGCATTGAAGGGAAGTTAGTGGAAAGCCCTGCAGAAATTATATGTTATGCTTGTTTTCTTATGCGATATTGGACAGGTCTATACCCAAATGATATGCATGAGATGATGGTCATGCTGCAGGTGGCTACTAGACTTGTTGCTGAAGGCCCCCTAGCTACTCCGACAATCCTGAAGCTTAGGAGGGCAAAGAAGGTGAGATAACTGATGGCTGCTAAGATGATGGTGCGCAGCAGAGTTCCCTGTTGGTGTTCTAAATGTTGCCGTCTTCTTTTCGGATGATGTAATAAGTTCTGTGATTGGGGTCTGTAGTTTTGGTAGTTGTAGAGACCTGGAGTCTGTTTTCTGCTGTCCTATCCCTTAGGGCCTGTTTGGAATAAAGGAATGAAAAACAGAGGAAAGGAAAAAAAAAGTAGGAATAGGATATAGGTGTTATGGGAAAACAGAGGAAAGAAAAAAACACAGGAAAATATAGATTGGGGTGTTTGGAACATAGGAATTGTAACACAGGATTCCCAAAACACGAGACATTGCTAAAAGAGATGAAAACTTATTTTATTATTCACTAGCAAATGTGCCTGTGCGTTGCAACGGTAACCAATACGTACCCGTGATCATAAAAAAAAATAGCTTTGTCTAATTTATATTTGCTTACTTTCTACTTTTCTTTTCTTTTCTATTTCTATTTCGAGTAGGATTCCTATTCGCTCAGGCTATTCTAGGCAAGAAGCCTTGTACGACAGGAGAAGTCTATTTGGATTAGGATTTCTATTCAAGTTACCTTAAGAAACCCCATATATTCATGTAATAAAATAGTAGGGGTGTAGATGTGTCTGGGATGGTTTCCACATTCACAAGGTTAGTTAAGAGGTCCGGACGAAAAAAATGGGTGGAGAGACATTTTGCCTCTTTAATATTAGGTATAGAAATATTTGTCATTGCAACGTAAAACTTTAATTAACAGATAAACATATGTGATTACTACTTCGACAGGTACTACGTGTGTCAGGACCAAACAAATATATAAATTTGACTTCTAATCATGGAATTTTTTTTTTGGAATTCTATGTTTGTCAATTAATCTGCCACAAGTTCATGTTTAATAAACGAAAGTACATACGGAATCCTCTAGGCCCTGTCGTCGCCTCTCCGGTAGCCACTGCCCCTCGCGCAGCCATCGCCCAGCACTGCCGCTGGCCTGCCAGCCACCCGCGCCCCCCTCCCTCCCACACACCAGCTTGGTGCCAGGTCGGCCATGGACGGATAGCCATGAGCTCAAGCAAGAAGATGAGCAGTTGACCACTTTGGAAAGGTAAGAAGAGGCATAAAACATTTGCTTTCTACCGGCTTCTTACCTACACGCGTGCGTCCGTCTCGGGCATACGCGAAAACTTTGGATCCGAGTAGAGTTTTTCGTTCCTGCGTTTTGTGAATGGAAGCGTTCCTTTCCAGAGGAATGGCAAGGCTGAATCCTTCGTTCCAAACGGCACATGACATCATCAAAATGGAGGAACTGCATTCCTTTGAAATTCCTTTGGAATTCCTGCAATCCAAACGAGCCCTTAGTCTGGAGTCAGGTATCTGATGCAGGCTCTCCAGCTCTAAGATAAAGTGATAGGGGTTGCTTCTCCTCTAGTGCTCCCCTTCTGTTCACCCTGTTTGTGTCACTTCAAATTCTTGTATTTCTGTTTCCGTAATGGAAATGGTCTTTCCTTGGTTAAAAAAAAAATATATATATATACATATATATACAACAGCCCTCGCCTCCACAACTCACCCATCTCCGAACAATTGAAAAGCCTCCTCATGCCATTGCCACCATCTCCACTCCCACCCTGCCCTGCCCTAGCTGCATCTCCCTCCACCGCCGTAATCCAGGAAGGACAAGTAACGGTGAAACAGGGCACTCAAGCTGAGTGAAACACAACACTAAATTACTAGAATTGGAAGGCCAGTTACTCTCTCAATTTGCGAAGTCCAATTTTTTTTCTCGGACACGCATGAGAGTTGTGTATCATTGAATTAATCTTTTGAACGAAAAAAGATTTTTTTTTGACCGAAACGTATCATTGAATTAATACAAGAGAGTCAAACACATACACACACCTCTGCCCATGAATTAGAAAATTGTATCAGTTCTTGTTTTTAGGATGACAGTGAGTTAGATCTCAGCAAGGTGGATGTGTGATTTGCTAGGACGTGATTTATTGCACTTGCATTCAATCTCAATTTTTGTCATGGTTCTTGAAGATATATTTATACCACATTATCAAACAATTTTGTGACCGGAAGGGCGGGCCTGGTGCAAGCGGTAGAGTCTTACCGCCTGTGACCAGAAGGTCCCGGGTTCGAGTCACGGTCTCCTCGCATTGCACAGGCGAGGGTAAGGCTTGCCACTGACACCCTTCCCCAGACCCCGCACAGAGCGGGAGCTCTCTGCACTGGGTACGCCCTTTTATCAAACAATTTTGTTACATGTTAAACACAGTCTGCTCATAGGAGGTTCTGAAAATACATGTATGCTAGTATAACTGAAGTCTTTGTGTGTGTTTTGTACTTTCTATTGAACTGTATTCAGGTATATCTTGCCGAAGAATAGGAACCACTTGCAAGGGTTGTACTTACAAAAGATACAATAACAAGAGTTGGCGATGGTGCTTGTCCCTAGAATCACCATGTCTTAATTAATAGTTATTGATGACATTATATTTCTTGCTCAAAAGTTATCACAGCAGCATATCTGAAGTAAATAGACTACTTCTGAAATGTTAATGGCCAAACCAACTTCCTGTGAATATGAGGAATTTATTCCAATTTGATAATTTGGTAATTTTGGATTTACGGTTAATGGCAGGTTTCCTCTTGTAGAAGTGAATTTACTTTCAGCCAACTGTCTCGTGATTTAATATTTCATACTCTTTTTTTTTTTTTTGCCATACCTCACTTCATTCTAGCTACTGCAGGTTGTGTTCAGCAGTGCTACGCATTTTCTGGTTGTTATATTTTGAGGCCCTGGGCAGTGGACATTTGGGATTTAGTAATGTAAGTGCTTCCCAAGGTTAGCTAAATGATAACTAAGAATGCCTATTCCACTGAATGCTTGTTTTTATAATTCTGTGGCCATGAATGTAAGCGTGCTTTGCTAACTTATTGTAATTATATGCGGTGAGAAGAAAAAACATAGCCTATGTCTACAGATTGATTATGACTGCTGAAACTTTTCTTTTGTCAAGCTCATGCCAAGTCTTGGTGTTTCTATCCAAAAGTATTTCCCATGTGCAAATCAAGACCAGCCAAACTATTGACATTTGATATGTCAAATCTATGATTCCCTTCCATGGTTAGTTTTATTTCTTTTGTACTTGTTTTATTTCTTACCGCCTGTGACCGGAAGGTCCCGGGTTCGAGTCGTGGTCTCCTCGCATTGCACAGGCGAGGGTAAGGCTTGCCACTGACACCCTTCCCTAGACCCCGCACAGAGCGGGAGCTCTCTGCACTGGGTACGCCCTTGTTTTGACATTGGCCCTGTTTGGAAGCACTTAGTTTTCAGGAGCTTTTTTGGTAAGTCAGTTTTTCACCACTTCTCACAAAAGACGATTCCTAAAAAAAGCTAGGCAATGGTGTTTGGCATAACAAGCTTTTCAACTCTTGCTAGGCCATCTCCTTGGCCCGGCAGCTCTTTTCAGGTGCTCGGGTCTCAGGTGTGGTAGGTTAGGTGGGAGGGCCTCAGATGCTCAGGTCGGCAGGTGGGCCTCCAGCGCCAGTCATGGGCGAGCTCGATGGTGGGCACGGCTCCAGCAAGAGGCCCTCCGACGGGCGGTGGCGCTCCAGCAAACAGTGGGCGGGCGAGCTCAATGGCAGGTGTGCGAGATCCAGCAGGAGGTGCTCTAGTGGGCTGTGGCGCTCTGGTGACCGGTGACACTTTGGTGGAGAAGCGTGCCGTCCTCGCACGAGCTCGTCGGCTTTGGGCGGAGAGAGGCACAAGCGACAGCTCCCTCTCTCCTCGGAAAAGTTTGTCCCTAGTTCATTTCCCAGAAGCCCATCTAGAAAAAGCCCATGAGAAGCTAGGCGTTTGGGAGCGCTAGTGACTTAAAAAGTAGCAGAAGCTGCAAATAAGCAGTTCCAAACAGGGCCATTATTTACATGAGTTTTAATTTCCTTCATGGCTATTAGGGGTGTATAAACGGCGAGTATTTCCTGACCGACCAACTAAATGAAGGGCTTCAGTATCCGTATGAAACGTACCATATCCAAATCCATAGATTTAGTATCTGCACCATATCTGTATCCACATGCTAAAATTTGGATATATATGATGTCGAAATCCATTCATATCTTATCCGAAATATCAGTAACCGAATCTGAATCCGAGGTTTATGGTAGCTATCCATATCCGTATCCGTAGGTATCCGATCTGTGTACACCCCTAGTGGCTATTGTAATCTATTAAAACCTGGCTTTGCGTCTGTTTGTATGTGATTCACTTCTCTTATCAACCTTGTGACTCTGAACTGTGGGAACCTATAGTTTCAGCATCATGGTCTTTGATGTTTGTTACTGAACTCTCAGTCTGTAGTGACACAATTGTGTTGCAGTTGCTTATGTTAACTAAAACGTGGTTTGTTGCATGAATTAATTGATGCATAAATAGAAAAGTTGAAGCTCTGTTACTGAGAATGTTCTACAGAAAGAGGAGGACAACATTGAGGGCTTTGCACAGAGGCTTGATTTTTTTCTCTTGTTCTTAGCAATCTGCTATAGCAATTCATTTGACACCCTATATGGAAAGGTTGTATATAGAAGTTTTGAGATAGATATTCTTTGTTCGTTTAGATCTAAACACCTCTCATAAGATTAGTCCACTTTGGTCAGATCAATGTTTTTGTAATTAATCTTGGAGGTTAACCACATGAAGTATCCTTAGGTACCTTATAAAGTCATAATTTATTCACAATGACCTACATGGCTACATCACAAATTTTTAACTGTGAAAATAGAAATATATTTTCAAAAACCAACTACATGGGCTACTTATGAAGCTATTGTGTATCTGTGAAAAATGTCTTTCTGTTTCATATCATAGAATAAACTAAGGACCTCATGAATATGTATACCTTTTTTAGAATTTAATGATAGAATCGAATAATGCACTGTTAACCTGTGTAAACAAGGAGCAACTTCCCCCTGGATATATGGAGTGTATCGGCATATGTCCCAGCCTTCACACAACTTACCCAGCGTTTTTGTCAGCATATTTGGAGCTCAATAATTGAGTTTCTTCATCGTTAGCAGCTAACACTAGCTTTCATCATTTCTGGGAAAGATGTTCACTGCCAATTCTTGCCCCACAGTGGAATAATAGTTTATGAAATCGGTCATTTTGTTCATTGGGTTTGTTTCCTAAGAAACTGTGCCATAAATGTTTCAGATACATACACATGCTGGTAACTTCTCTATTATCATATCATCTAACTTCTCTATTATGGACAATAGAATGTATGCCAAATGCTACTGCAAGTTCTAATTTGCAGATTACTTACGCCAATACTATGTACTAACCTAAGAGGCTAAGACTCTACATGCACACCGTCCAGTTCTTGCAGCCATGTGAACAAATAATTAGTAGCAATTAGTAGTTATCTCAAAGGACCTACTGTCCATAATACCTAATGCTCACACTGCTTTATTATCAGTATCTGTGCAACATCACTCTCTACCTTTGGCCATTCAACTTTGCTACCAGAACCACAAATGTCCTACACATGCACAGAGTTGCAACTGCATACCTCAGCTACTTCAATCTCCTTGTCCCAAATGATCGTCTCTAGGATGTTACGAGGGGCTCCCAGCCCCTCCTCTATCTCCTTCAAGGAGGCAGTGGGGCGGCAGTGCCTGCGGATGCGAATCCCCTGGCTAGCCGCTATGTCGTTCACTGTCATGCCATTCTCCCATTGGACTAGCTCTGTTGCGTTCAGCATATCATCCTTTGCCAGCGCCTCAAGAATTGAGTCCTAAATAAGCCCAAAAAAAAAAACTTGTCAAACAAGTGAGGCGCACCATCAAGCACATTAACCCAGTATTTATATTTATAAGCAAGATTTTACTGATAAAATAACAAATCGTTATTCCATACTGGGGAGGCGAAATGGGTGGAAAGATGGTGCATTGTATTGGTGATACTAATAAGTATTTCAGGACGAAACGCAACTACACTGCGGGAAACCCTGCTCCGCGAATGGGGAAAAGAATACGAAATGGTACCAAGAAAACAGGAAACCTCCACAGCATATCCGCTCAACATCAGAGTGGAGAGACCAAACAAACCCTTGGAAACACAGCAAGGCGTACCTTGGGGCCAACACGGAGCGGGCGAGCGCCGGCGCCGGCGCCGGCGAGGGTGGCGACGCGCGAGGGCCTGGGGGAAGCGCCCCTGGTGCTAGCGACGGCGGAGAAGGAAGACCTAATGGATCGCGATGCGAGGAGAGACTCCATCAAACGTGGAAAACGATGGGGGTACGCGGAAGCCGACGGTGGGTCTCCTGGTCTCAGGGGAATTCTATAGCTGGTGGCGGCAGCCGGGACGGCAACAGCGGTCCGAGTCGGGTGCTGACGGGAAAGACGACGTGTCCGGCACGACGCACGAGGAACACGCGCCTCCTCCTATCCCTGCAAAGTATTTTTTTATTTATATATATATAATACTCGCTCCGTGGTAGATGTATATCAAAATTTATATATATAAAAAAGTTAAAGCGAGGGAGTATAAATTTGTTATTAGGGCATTTTTAATATAATATTAATATTTGTTGATGAAGACTAAACAACATCTTCAGCCGTGAATACCCTTTTAATTATAATATAATAGACATTGTATCAACTAGATGATATCCACGCGTTGTTACGGGAATTTTGTGGCATTGCACATGATCACAAATAGAGAAATATTACTTTGTTTCTTCTTGATTTTAGCTCAAAGTATAAATGGAAAACAATGATCCATCTTCAGTAGAACCTAACAAAATGCCTATCAATCAAATCCATATCTTCGTAAAGAAAATACACATATGCACATTCTGCATTAGTGCTGTTTCTCATGTACTGTCTCTGTTTGGAGACCGTACTTGTAGTTTAAATTTTGTAAAAAAAAAAGCGCACACATAAATAAATATAACAGATCGGGTATCAGTTGGCGACCCACCAGAAGTTCTGTTTTTAAAACATCTTCCATCTCTCGTAAAAGGGAAAACCTTCCGCCCCTATCAAAAAAATGGGAAAAAAATCAGCCGCAATACCTCACGAACCATCATCAGCCCATCACGTAGATGGACTCTCGCCCACTCATTCGGGTCTTCCCCTCTTGTATCCTTCGGAGTTCTGACTCTAGCGCGGAACGGACGTTCCACATGGGAGCTCCAATCAGATCGCCTTCCTCCATTCTTTCCCTTCGAGTTCCAAACGCCACCCTCGTTGCGTGCATGGGTGGTTGTCATTGCCGAAAGCGTGGGCGCCGCACCGCACATCTCCGTGTCCCTCGTAAGGCCCCGGCATTGAGATCAGTCCATAGGTGAATGGTCGCCGGGGCTAGGGACGTCGCCAGCGAGGGAGGGCGGGCACGGCGAGCAAGCCGTTGCGGCGAAGCTCTGCAGGCACCACCAAGCGGGACGGAGCCCGGCGGAGGTGATGTTGAGTCCCGGACGTCCATCTTCTCCTTCCGTAGCCGGATGATCCTAGGCATGGCGCACGAGCCACGGGACAGCTAAGGTGGAGCGCAGTATCCTGTCGGGGACGGCGCGATGGCTGAGCTAGGAGAACCTCGGCAGAGGTGATGCGGCGCTGCCGAGCAAGGCAGGACATGGCCAGAGCGGAGTTATTTAAACTTGACTGCAGCAGAGGCGGCGACTATTCGTTTTCTTCTGCATGCGTGCATTTGGAGTGGCAGTTCCTTTTAGGTGCATTTATTTGTTGTGATCGAGAAATTGGTGATGCATCGTGGTAGATGAATTGATTGACGCAATAATTTGTATGGCTCTGCGTGAGAAAGAACGATGGGTGGGTGCGGGTGACGTGGCTTAAGGAGATGGCAGAAAAATAGGCTAGTGGGGATCTCCTGTTAGTTATATAAGATTAAAAAATAGTTTTAAGTTATAAAGGAGAGAATGAGTGAATAGACATAAATATCATTTCTCGCCCATGTTGCATCTCAGCCCATATTAAGCTAAATAAAGGTCACCTTATGCTAAATGCGTAGTATAAGACCATATTTGGTATAGCTTTTTGGAGGCTTTAGCTCCTCCTAAAACTTATTAGCGATATTGTTTACAATTGTAGCGAGAAGCCATTTTGATTTTCGAGGGGAAAAATAAACTGTGAAAGAGGGGAAGTTGGCGGAGCCATAGTTTATTCTATCAGCTCCAAATTCACCATGCTGTAGTGCTACTACAGTGTGGAGCCAGAGTAGCCAAGAGCTATGCTAAACTGTCCCTAAATTTCACAATTCATACATGTTCGCACTTCGTAGGTGCTTGAGCGGATCATCCACGCATGCTTGAGCGGGCCACCCACACAATCCGTTAATTCATTCCGTCACTTTACATTTGTTTAGGCATTGATGGCGGGGATAACCAAGGGCGGAGACAGGGGCGGGGCGGGCAGGGGCCTGGCCTCCCTAACTTTGCATAATTTTCATTAGTATATACAAATCATTAGTTCTCACTTATTAAAAAATATTATAAGTAAACAAGTCTTCTCAAATAAATTAGATTATTTTTCTCAAATACATCTTTCGATTGTCTAATGTTAAGTGTATAAATAAAATAATATGATGTGAGTCTATTTTTGTCTTTAATTTACACATTTAGCATTTATCTAAGATGATGAGATTAAAGATGATTTATTATAATTTTGTTAGCCAACATCAAAGTTGATATTTTTTAAAGCCGACATCAAGGTCTGACAGTGAAATTGAGTCAAAAAAAGAAGGCATAATAGCCTTTTTCATCCCTCAACTATTACTCGAGGCTCAGTTTGGTCCATGAACTTTCAAAACGGCTGTTTTAGTCCTCAAACTCTACTTTTAGGCTCAATTTCATCCTAGAACTATGAAGATGATTGTTTTAGTCCTCAAACTTTGCATTTTGGGCTCAATTTCATTTATAACCTATCAAAGTGTATTTTGTTCTTTAAACTTTTATTTTCAACTCACCTTTGTCTACGTTCTATGTGGAACGCTGCACTGTTGCACCTGGTTAGCTCCAACACCACTAGCGATTAGAGATAGAAAAATAATATTCATCCAAAAACTCTTTCGTGGCCATTAATAATTCCAAGCTATTATTTTTAGTGCTACCTTATAATGGTACCATTTACATATATCCGACTAAATGATATTTGTGGGAGCAATTACAGTTGCATCGAACACTATTTATTCTTTAAGAATACATGGAAAATAATAGCAGATCTATAATTTTGATAATTTACGGATGAAATTGTGCCTAAAATATAAAGTTTTCTTTTTGAATAGACAAAATTGAGTTGAAAATAAAAGTTAAATGCACTTTGATAATTTATGGATGAAATTGAGCCCAAAATGCAAAATTTAAGGACTGAAACGATCATCTTCATAGTTGTAGGATGAAATTGAGCCTAAAACTAAAGTTTGAGGACCTAAACGGCCGTTTTGAAAGTTTAGGGATGAAATTGAGCCTCGACTAATAGTTGAAGGACCAAAATGGCTATTGTGCTAAAAAAGAACTAATGGTGAAATCATATAATTTTTTCCGACACTTGGTGAGCTACCTCCTTCTATATGTGAATCTTGGCTCTGCCCCTAAGGATAATAACATATGAGGATAACCTACACGGGATGACCATCCACACGATTCGGTAATTCGTTCCGTCACTTTGCATTTGCTGTGCTGTTGACGGTTGGGATAACGTACAAAGGATAGCCGTAGTACGCGGCAGTAACTCCTTTTGCGCATCAATTAGGTGTCGGCGTATTTTTGACCATTCATTTCTTTTTAATATAAAAACACTCAAACGACGTCACGTCTGATATATCTCAAAGAAAATAAAGACCGATATAAAAGATGGATAATAAAATATAAAACGACCTCTAAAAAATAAAAATACATCAAAAACCAAATCAGACGTCTTCTTCCTTCGAACGTCCACTTCCTGTCAGAGTTTAAAGACTGCACTATGAAGACAACGAAGAAAAAGAACACACGCAAATACCCTTGCCAAAAAATGCTTTGAAGACCGAAAAGCCACTCGTTGCTGACAACGAGATCTAGTACACATTGAAAGAACATCAATTGAAGAAAACCTTCAAAGGATGCAGGCTTGCAATTCTTCACCATCAGAACAACGTGTCGAAGATGCCGGACCTTGCTATAGAACATACCAAAAGAAGAGGTCGAGATTGCCACATCGAAAACCAACCAACTGCTTCCTCTAATAAGCACATTAAAAGCAAAGATCTGGAGAAGAACAATAGATATGATAGACCAAACTTCCACCGGTCCTTCGCCGATGCCAAATCGAACATCGTCGAAGTAGGGAGGAGCAACAGAGACGTTCATTTTACTAACCTCACAAGTTTGATGTTCATTGATTTTTACCCCTCTCGTCACTTTTGAGTTGCCACTCTCTTGTTCATGTGGCTTAGGTTAGTGCTTTTGAGTAACCAACTGTGTCGCAGAAGTGTAGAGGCGAGGCGAGCTAGAATAACAAACTAACTCAGGATGTTTGGTACCCTGCAAGCATGATGCGACGACTCTTGGTGAGGGCAGTCACAATACTACAAATTTGTTTCTATGCCTATTAATTATAAAAGGTTCTTGACGTCGCCTGAGAGGGGTGAATAGATGTTTATGAAATTTAACAACAAACAAAGCTTTATAATAGGTTAACAGAGTGCGGAACTTCCGCGCAAATTCTGCGGAACTTCCGCACAAAGACGCAGAACCTCCGCACAACACACAGAAGCTCAAATAATAAATATGCCTAGAGTTCTAGCTCAAACAAAACTTGTAGATGTGTTTGAAGATATCCAGTAATAAGTCCACAAAGTATATGCACTTACAAACACACGACCAAGTAGATCGAGTGGAAAGCAAAATATTGCAATTCAAACAAGAGATGAGCTCAAGTCACGACAATAAGAGGCAAGACACAAGATTTACCCCAAGGTTTAGTGGAGCCACCAAAGCTTGTCTATGTCCTCATTGTTGAGGGAGCCACAAAGACTTGAGTCTCTTCCAACTCCTACCTCTTCTCAAGCGAACCATGAAGATCGAGGTGGAGGGTTTCCACTAGCTTCACAAAGGGTAATACAAACTTCCCGTAGCTCACCGCAAGCTCAAGAGCTCACTGGACGATGTCTAGCCGTCCAGGAGGCTTTCCCTCCAAGAGTAACAAATGCATCACAAAGTATGACGAAGCCTGACAAGTGCTCAAATTTTGGCTTGCTCTCAATTGCTCTCTAGCTATTAATCTCTCAACCCAACACTTTAATCACATATTAATTACTCACTCTCACAAAGAGAGGGGTCAGGGAGAGCTCACACAAGGCTTAGGAAGTGTATTTGATGTTTCAAAGATCAGCAACAGCTCACTACTACAAAATTAATTTTAGGAGTCAGACTCATTCATTAAAGGAGGCAGTTACAAAGTGTAACGGTTAGATATATGGGCTCAGGGTACCCTCACCGACCATGTATCTGGCCCAACAACGGAGTACGCCCGAGGAAGAAGCCCGCAAGGAATAGGCGTGGCTACCAACTTGGAGATCACGACGTATCAAAGATATCTGCCGTTATCATAGCTATGGAAAGATATAATTGATCTATTGTAACAAACTAGGAATCCAATCCGTAGCGCCGATCGCCCTCATTGTAACCCTACCCCTCTGCCTATATAAAGGGGGTAAGGACTCCATGATCGTCACTTCCACCACGACACCATTGCCTCATTCCAATCTACCTAGTAGTTAGGAGCAACAACCCTTGTAACCGAGCATACGAATGTAAGAAGAGCACCACCACCACTAGAGTAGGGTTTAGCGCGCCACTGTGCCCCGAACCAGTATAAATCATTGTGTCTCGTGTGCTACCATCTGATTCCGTCTTTGCGATCATGTTGCTAGGCATTGCTAGAGCTAAATCATTCAACAGTTGGCGCACCAGGTAGGGGCCTTTCGCGTATAGATTTATATTGTGTTTCAGATGGGAATCATCATCAACATCGACGACGCCGCGGAGAAGATTTGGCCGGGCGAGAAGATCACCTTCGACAGTCTGGACTTCATCGCCGACCGATTTGGGGACTTGCCTCTGTGTTGGTATTTATTAACATGTCACTTGTTTAAGTACCACTTGTGTTTGTTGATATTTCTTAACATCACTTTTGCTAAGTTGTCATCCCTAGCTATGATGCCAGAAATGCTTGTTGGTACTTTCTAGCATCACTTCTAGAATGACACTAAGAAGTACTTATGTATTTTATTGTGACTAGAAAGACTTTAAATATGAATATGAAGGGATCTACAAGCGCACAGATAATTTACCATTGTAGCATTTCACCCGAGAGTATTCTAGTTATCGTTATTTATATTTTTACCATAGGAAAGGACGGACAGTTGGAATATATTGATAACTTATACGTTTGATGGAGAAGTAAACCATGACCAAACATCCACTCACAACAGGGGTAAGTTAAGAGATAAATATGATAAATAATGATAAGTATAAATGATCACTCAGAGTACTCCTTTCTATGGCATTAGCAATGCTAAGTAGAAATTAGAGGAATAATTCCTAAGTCATTCTTAATTACAAGTCAAAGCATACATTAATTAGTGCAATTACACGTAGTAGTCATGGCTAAGATCAACTTCATATCTACACATAAAGGATATTGCTAAGGAGGATCAGGAATAGAGCATGTCTTCCTTCGTAACTAGATCCTACTTGTCCTATATTTGGGGAGTGGACTACAAAGGACTCAACGGGAGAGTCACATCCACGATCTAACACATGGCCCAAAATATATGGTGCATCCGTAACTAAACAACGTATAAGCACTATGCTTACACAATGACGTCCACTCACCCCCATGTACTTTAGAGAGAGCGCTATACGAACTTATGCTTGAACATAAAGATAATCTAAATATACTAAGCATATAATCAAAGTAACGATGATCATGATAACTAGGAATATGAATAATATTAAGAATAATGTCGAATCAATTGTAGCAAATATATGAATAATGAAAGATACAAAAGAGGGTACAAAGGGCTATACCAAGCCACGCTGTTGACAAGATCAGGAATCCAAGCGAAGCTTGCCTCCCTCTAGATCTAGCGTAGCTATCTATGCCCTAGAATATGGTGGAGCCCTGAGGATGATTACGATTTCTGCCTTCTCAAATGACTTATGCCTGAGGGAGGGGGTAGTGGCTAGTATATATAAGACGAAGCATCAATTCTGAGACCTTAGATCAAACCGACCTAAAAGAACGGCGTAGATGCAAACCCTAAGGCGGTGGAGAACCGACATTCGAAGGAGGGGGCTGTCAGGTGGGCCCAGGGGCTAGCCGGCCTACAGGTGGGGCCGAGCGGCCCCACCTGGCTACTTCTCGCCCTCTGCTTCGGTGGTTTGCCTCCTAGAGTCTTCTGGAGTTGTTTTCATTGTGGATAATTGCGATCAATTCTGATGTTTGTTCCACCTTGACGGATTTCTGAATAAACTTTGCTGAAAACACAGATTCACCAAAACTTGTGGAATTTGTTAGTTTAAACCTCTAAACCTATGTTGGTGATCATATTCATGCATTATATTGACAATTTATAATGGTTGTTAACTACCGTCAACAAACTCCCCCAAGCTTAACCTTTGCTTGTCCGTGAGCAAAGCTAAACTTAGCAATAGAACAATAGTTGCATCAATGGTTTCTCTCCTCAAAAGTACACATGCGTTCAAACAAGAATTCTCCTCTGAATTAGAATAAACTATTATGACTTTCAAACTTACCCATATTACCTTCAACCATGGGGCTTCTCAGCCTTCACTTGGGCCTTTAGCAATTGAAAGATAGAATGATTAAGTCAAGCACTATGTCTCAAGTTCTTTACTCAACCATTATTCTAGAGTTTTTGTAGGTTTTGAAAATAAAACTCAGAGCTTCTATTGTATGACACTCTCAAGTCTCTCAATATATGTAGTGCAAGAAAATATGGGCTATCTTATTCATCTCTCTTTTTTCTTTTTTTCTCTTTTTTCAGGCGGGCATCTAAGTACCCATTGTTTTAGATATCTCGGACACTTGTCCATTTTTTTATGAATAACTTTTGCATAGCCCTTACTTCTTTTCTGCACAAAATTTTTGAGAGATAGAAACAAGAACTTGGAGCATTTATTTGGTGGATATCCTATCAAATATATTTTTGGTGTTCACTCCCATGTAGGAGTAAAATATTTTTAGGTGGATCTAAATGGAATGACATATTTTTACACCTATCCCCAGTGTAGGAGTAGTGCATATGTGTGTGGTGTGTACGTGATCTTGGTTTTAAGAGCATGACAAATCTCTCATAAGAGTCAAAAAAGCTTGATTAAATTCAATGTAAAACAAGCACCATATATGTGAAAGTTTTCCTAGCCTAAATATCATATTTGGCTCAGGTCGGAATTCAAGCTTTGTCATACAGGAACTCATCTTGAAGCATTTTTATGTTTTTCAAAAGATAAATCTCCGGAACATTTGGAACAAGATAAACAGCAGCTCATACATTCTTATATCATATCCATCAATTACTTAGACTTAGATCAAACATATGCTACCCACGAGTTTCAAGTTTTGAGTAAATTTTTATATCAAAACAGTCTTATCCAAAACTCGGGAGAATTCAAGGCAGAAAACTAGGTACTTTAAAGAAATTACAATAGAGTAACTATTCATCATTTCCATTCAAGAGATTATCTTCAGAGTCCATTTTATTTTATTCAGCTCTTAAAAACAAAAAACTAGACACACTCTTTTTATTTTATTTTCATTTTTAGATCACACGTTTACTAATATATATATCTAACACAAAAATAAATTTTTATTTTGTTTTTTTAGTTATGAATCTTTTTATGACTTATAAATATTAAAACAAAAAGAAACGAAATACTTATCTAGATACACAAGGGGGATGCCCTTCCCCCAAGCTAGTTGTTGGAGTGGTCGTTCAAACTTGTACTTCTTAGAGCGGTTTTACCAACGGGTGTCCTTCTCATTCATCAAGTGAAGTGAGGTGGATACAATTGGGTAAACTTGCTTTTGATCATATCATCTTGCAAAATACCAACAAGAACATCAAAACTCGTGGAGCGGATTAGAATAAAGGGTTAGTGGTTCGCCGTCCAGAGGTTAGTCATTCTTGGAGTTAGAAAGATTTTTTATTTGGCATAATTTTAGCAGGATGTCTTTCTAATATATTTTTTTTGGATTTTATAATATAACTAGATGTATGTATGATATTTTTATTTTTATGCCACCATGGTGAATATTCCTGCAGGTTTTTACACACCATAAAAGTATTCACATGGGGCTTAGAATTTTATAATGCAGTAATGAGATTCTTATTTTATTTTCTAAGTGCAAAACACATGTAGAAAAGTAAATATGCTTAAGTAAAAATAATTTATGTAATGCTAAAAAGTAAATATGGATAACTACCGAGTTTACCTCCCGGCAAGGGTTTGAATTTTTAAGTCCTCCGGACAGGACTCTTCTCTAGTGTTGTTCATTCTTTGGGTGCATCAGTCGATCCCGGAGATGTAGACCTTGATGGTTCCACCTGTTGTGACGGTGACTCTGATGATGATGCCACCTTTTCCTTCTAGACCTGCTTGGTCTGTGGACTTGATTTTGGCGTAGTCTGTTCATTCTTCATAGCTTCTACTTCTTCTTCATTCTTGGGGAGTTGATTCCTCTAGCGTTGGGATGCTTGGCGTCTCCTCTTGGATTAGGTCTTCTTTGGCTGTTTATAAGTTGTATAACTATTGAAATAACAACGTACCTTTTGTCCTAGAAATTGGAAGTGGACTTGTCCAGATCCAACATAGATGATTGCATTGGTAGTGTTGAGGAACGGTCTTCCAAGGATGATAGGTACATGTTCTTCTTCTTCTCCCATATCAAGAACCATGAAGTCAGCAGGGACATAGTGATCTTGTATTCTTACCATGATATCTTTCGCTATTCCCTCCAGAAATCGGATTGATTGGTCCGCCATCCGCAATTACATATATGTAGGGAACAAAGGTTCATCACCGAATAAGTAGTCATATGTTACCTTAGACATTTTGTTGACACCAGACCCAATGTCATAGAAGGTGTTGTGGAAGATTCGTTGTCCAATCATACACTCGATCGTCGGCACACCAGGGTCTTCCTTCTTGGTAAGAAATAGTGAAGCAAGAAGATGGTCGTACTCTGATCTGAGTGTGTTGATCATCTTGACTGATTCTTCTTGTGGCTGCCTGGCCTTGTTCTTCTTCCTTCGGTTGTTCCTCTTTTTGGTCACTGTTGTCTC
The DNA here is from genome assembly GCA_904845875.1 of Miscanthus lutarioriparius. Lineage (NCBI taxonomy): Eukaryota > Viridiplantae > Streptophyta > Magnoliopsida > Poales > Poaceae > Miscanthus > Miscanthus lutarioriparius. The sequence continues at coordinate 55,612,144 of CAJGYO010000007.1, read as the reverse complement.
TTCGGGCAAATACGCCATTTGTGGATGACTAGGAGAGTGGTGTTTACGATTCTTGAAAGTAAACTTCTCCTTCCTATCCTTTATGGTGAAGCAGATCTTAGCACTATCCGCGTAGATGATGGCTTTTGTGGTGCTTAGGATAGGTTGGCCCAAGATAATGGGTGCCCTTACATCTCCACCTATTTCTAAAACCACAAAGTTTACAGGTATATACGATTGTCCAACTCATACACAGATGTCTTCAAGAATTCCCTTGGGATAGCAGAGTGACTCATCTGCAAGCTGCAAACGCATGTTAGTGTACAATAGAGTATCTCCATTAATCTTATCATAAATTACCTTTGGCATGATGTTCACACTTGCTCCAAAGTCACAGACAGCTTCTTGGAAGATGTGAGGTCCAATGGCTATAGGGATCATAGGTCTTCCTAGATCACCTTTCTTGATGGGTAAGGAATAATCCTCCCATCTTCCTATCGATTGTTCTATGTAGCGTCCTGCAACATTGTGAATATCAATAAGATTTGCAATTTCTGGATCTTCCGGTTGCCCTAGAATCTTACCTTTATCGATCGGAGGAACAACAGCTGCCAGCTGAGCTATTTATGATTATATCATTTTATTAAAGCTATGCTGGTTTTTAATGGCTGAGGAGAAGCTATCCATTCTATTATTTATGTTTTATAAGATTTTATCATTGGAAGCTAGTTTTCTAGGTAAGCCCTCCATAATTTTAGCTTGGCCAGAAATTAGTTCTCTCAAGGGTTTTTGATTATTAAAATTATTGAAATTATTACCTTGATAGTTACCTTGGTAGTTGAGCCTTTGTTGCTGATTCCATCCTTGATTCTGTTGAGGATGATAGTTGTTGTTGTTGATGAAGTTCACATCCTCATGGGTTTTAGGATAGTTGTTCCTTGAGTGCCTAGTGTTGCCACACTCTTCACACATCATGCGGGAATCATGTATGTGCATGACTTCTTGCTTCTCATTGGCTTGGTCTTTAAGCTTTTTCATCAGCAGGTCCATCTTGGCAGATAGCATGTCTACCTCCTTGAGTTGATGCATACCTCCACCTCTCTTGTGAGTTTAAAGACGTTCTTCATTCCAACCTTGGTTGGAGACCATCTTCTCCATGAGAGTTGTTGCTTGTGCAATAGTGAGTGACAAGAATGCACCTCCAGTAGCGGCATCCATATTTTCACGGGTGCTGTTTGTCAACCCATGGTAGAAAATCTGCATGAGTAGCCAATCCTCCATCCCATGATGAGGACATTCTGATATATAGTCTTTGAAGTGTTCCCATGCCTCAGGGATAGATTCATCATGTTGCTGCTAAAAACTTGAAATTCTCCCATGCAGAGCATTTGTCTTGCCTATGGGAAAGAACTTCGCTAGAAAGGCAGTGGAGCAGTTCTCCTATGTAGTGTTTCTATCTTTGTTGGCATAGAACCATTGATTCACCTTCCCCAAAAGTGAGAATGGGAAGAGGCAAAGTAGTATGGCGTCTTTGGTAACTCCCTTGATGGTGAAAGTGCTGCAAATCTCTAGGAAGTGTTGGAGATAAGCACTCACATCTTCATGTGCCTTTCCACAAAACTAGTTAGCTTGCACCATGTTGATGAGAGCTGTCTTGAGCTCAAAAGCATTGTCTCCAATGTTGATCGCCGGTCCAGTACGGATGTTGGTCGTAGTTGGAGCAGATAATTCACGGAGAGTCTTGTTGGCCATGGCTTCAAAAACTGGTGTTAAGCTTCGCCTTGACTGGTTGTCTTCCGATTCTAAAGCTGAAATTTTCTTGAGTTTAGCCTTAGTCCTCCTGAGTAGTGCTTCTAGATTTTCAACATAGTTTGTTGGAAGGTCAAAACTAGTCATACATTACCCTGCATAAGATACAAAAGTCGACAAAACAAGGGTAATCCTACTTGAGCAGGGGTGAATGGTTTCCTTGATCACATCAATAAATAAAAGTTTATCAATATTCCATTTTGCCTAGCTACCTTCCCCGACAACGGCACCAAAAATGCTTGTTGGTATTTATTAACATGTCACTTGTTTAAGTAGCCACCTAGTGTTTGTTGACATTTCTTAACATCACTTTTGCTAAGTTGTCATCCCTAGCTATGATGCCAGAAATGCTTGTTGGTACTTTCTAATGTCACTTCTAGAATGACACTAAGAGGTACTTAAGTATTTTATTGTGACTAGAAAGAATATAAATATGAATATGAAGGGATCTACAAGCACACAGATAATTTACCATTGTAGCATTTCACCCGGGAGTATTCTAGGTATCGTTATTTATATTTTTACCACAGGGAAGGACGGGCAGTTGGAATATATTGATAACTTATACGTTTGATGGAGAAGTAAACCATGACCAAACATCCACTCACAACAGGGGTAAGTCAAGAGATAAATATGATAAATAATGATAAATGATAAATGATCACTCAGAGTACTCCTTTCTATGGCATTAGCATAGCTAAGTAGAAATTAGAGGAAAAATCACTAAGTCATTCTTAATTACAAGTCAACGCATACGTTGATTAGTGCAATTACACTTAGTAGTCATGGCTAAGATCAACTTCATATCTACACATAAGGGATATTGCTAAGGAAGATCAGGAACAGAGCATGTCTTCCTTCGTAACTAGATCCTACTTGTCCTATATTTGGGGAGTAGACTACAAAGGACTCAAAGGGAGAGTCACATCCCTGATCTACCACATGGCCAAAAATATATGGTGCATCCGCAACTAAACAACGTATAAGCACCACGCTTACAAATGATGACCACTCACCCCATGTACTTTAGAGCGAGTGCTATACGAACTTATGCTTGAACATAAAGATAATCTAACTATACTAAGCATATAATCAAAGTAGACAATGATCTTGATAACTAGGAATATGAATAATGTTGAGAATAATGTCGAATCAATTGTAGCAAATATATGAATAATGAAAGATACAAAAGAGGGTACAAGGGGCTATACCAAGCCATGCTCTTGACTAGATCAGGAATCCAAGCGAAGCTTGCCTCTCTCTAGATCTAGCCTAGCTAGCTATGCCCTAGAATATGGTGGAGCTCTGAGGATGATCAGGGTTTCTGTCTTCTCAAATGACTTATGCCTAAGGGAGGGGGTAGTGGCTGGTATATATAGGGCGAAGCATCAATTCTAAGTCCTTGGATCAAACCGACCTAAAAGAATGGCGTAGATGCAAACCCTAAGGCGGTGGACAACTGACATTCGAAGGAGGGGGCTGATAGGTGGGCCTAGGGGCTGGCCGGCCTGTAGGTCTGCCTCTTGCCCTCTGCTTCGATGGTTTGCCTCCTAGAGTCTTCTTGAACCTTCTAGAGTTGTTTTCGTTGTAGATAATTGCGATCAATTCTGACGTTTGGTCCACCCTGATGGATTTCTAAATAAACCCTGCTGAAAACATAGATTCATCAAAACTTGTGGAATTTGTTAGTTTAAACATCTAAACCTATGTTGGTGATCATATTCATGCATTATATTGATGGTTTATAATGGTTGTTAACTACCATCAATAATCTGCAAGAACCCGAATCATCCATGGAGGAGAAGGAGCCTCCCCTGATCTACGCATTCTTTGCTAGGTTGGAGGAAGCTATGGATGTTGGGCTCCGCACTCTTGCCCAACACTTGAACCACTACAACTGTGATGTCTTCACCAAGCTCAGTCGAGAGAACGATCTCGAGGCCATACTCCAACTCTGGGAAGATCCAAACTAGATCCCCCAATCGGATCTATTGTCACCGCCCAATCACTTCCTTTCTGGCTTTTCGACCGGATTAAGGAACACGGCGGCAACCTACTCTAACTGGCTTCAACAAGTCCTGGCAGAACCCACCAAACCCCGCACTGAGGAAAACCCCATCCGCAGTTTCAACTCTCCTGATTGCTTCGACAATCTAGCTACCCAGTTCATTGGAATGGTCGCCAACGGCGATGAAGAGATGGCTGAAATACTAGAAGATTGGGAGCACGCAGATGGTGAAGAATCCATACTCGGTCTCAATGAGATCGACTATGACCAGTTCCTTCTTGATAACCCCAACATCGAGGAGGAACAACCTAAGGAAGAGAACGTCGAGCCATCAAAGCAACCTAGGTGCTACATGAACATACAGGATCCCGAGCCACCTCGGGAGGAACTCGAGAAGCTCATGCTTGATAGTCCCACCTCTTCATTGGGAGATGTGACCATCCATGACACTACGTATGAGACAAGCGATGAAGCGCGCTTACTCCTACTTTGCCCGAATGATGACCTCGAGGTAGAGAATAACCACCATCGCCAACAGCTCGATCATCCTCCTAGCATGCAACAGATGCCATCTTCAAGCACCCACCCGATGGGTGGCCAAAACTTGGCTGACCGCCCCTACAGGACGATCAGGCTGCTCTAATCGGCTAGCAGGGCCAACCAGAAGGCATACCTGATAACTTAGAAGCTGCTACCAGATCAGGAAACTCCCAAGATATGCCATGCACCCATGCCTCGTGATCGCTAGCAGCATCTTCCTGGTACTAGAGGCCAACCAACGGGAGGCCCAGGTGTCCACCGTCCTCCAAACTTGATCTACAGTCAGCTAGGAGGCGGACAAGATGCTTGCTCGATCATCAATGTGCGAAAGCAGGAACACGACACTCGCGATCTTGTGAACCTCTTGACACCCATGGGGAGATGAATCCAAGTCCTGATCAAGCTTGATTATACAATCCCCAGGACTGTTCTGAATGTTCATAAAAAGCAAGCCTATCAGGACATGTTCGAGCGGATCATGAACAACCCATGTTAGAACCATAGCTTCGCCGTGACCCACCTTGCCAAAGATTGTGTTGCTTATCAACGGTGTGTCACTCTAGAAGCCTAGTAGCGGATGGATCAGGATGGGTACTTGAGAGATTGTGATGACAATGAGAGCTCCAATGCAGCCGCCAAATGCTCCATGCTCATATTCGGTGGCCCCTAAGCCTACCAAGATTGGAGGCTGAAGAAGCTAACCCATAGGTAGATCTATGCGACCACACTGGCCGCCCACTATATCTATGCTGGTCTAAATGACCGATTACTTATGATCATACCGATCATCCCGATTGAGTGATTGAGGCGGGTCGATTCCTCAGGTAGTGTCCCTAGGCAGCGCGTCATGCCCCTGGGCACAATAGATCTCTCTGTGACATTCGACAACGCGGTACACTACCAAAGGGACACACTCCTTCGAAGCTGTTGACTTCTAGGGATCCTACAGCACCATATTTGGGAGGCCATACTACGCCAAATTCATGGTGGTCCTGAACTACACCTACCTCAAGCTGAAGGTGCCAGGACCACTGTTGGTATATATTAACACACATAGAATAATCTACAAGCGCATGGATATTATACCGTTGTGGCACTTCACCGGAAGTAACCCAATTTTATATTGAACTCGAGGAAACATGTGTGAGAATAACTAAATTTAACTTAACCCAACTTTACAATCAAGGCTAGATAATAGAAGTGTAGAGGAGATTGCTAAGGTTTTCTAGATCTAACTTCAGCAAGCTTTGTCTTCTATTGTTTAGTTCTGAGGATATTACTAAAGAAAACACAGGCAGAGTATATTTCCTATAGCAACAAGGTCCTGCTAGGCCTACAAATAGGAGGTGGACTACAAAGGATTCAATAAGGCTATAAGAGTCACCCTCGTGAGCTACCACCAATCTGGAATATAGGGTACATCCATGAGTAACCGAGTCTAAGCACCATGCTTACACTATGAATACTACTTTAACCTAGGAGCTACAAGGATTAAAGTACTAAAAAAGAGTCACAAACCTAAAGAATAATATAAACAAGATGCTTACCTGAATTAGAAGTTGATTACCAAAGAAATCTCGGAAGCAAGCTCAAGAAGAACTTGATTCCGCCATAGTACAAGTCATAGAGAGTGCACTGATAGGCCGGGACTCCTCCACAACTCTTCCCTCTCACTCTATCTCTCTATTTCTAATACAAGACTAGATCCTATTGAGGACTAATCTTCTCTTGATTGCTAGTTCTGATCCTAGTGGAACTATAAATTAGGGTTTCTGGCCCTCAGGCTCTTAGGATCAAATGCCTCTATCTCCTAGAGAGGGGTGGTATAGGTAGATATATAGGGCCCTTGAAGCATCCTAAACCCTTGGATCAAACTGACTTGAATGGATGGCGTAGATGTGATCCTTGAGGCGGTGGAGAACCAATATAGCAATGCGGAGGCTGACAGCGGGGCCCATAGACCGACCGGCCTGCATGTGGGACCGAGCGGTCAGACATGGCAGAGGCTCAGGTTCCACTTTGGTGGAGAGCCTCCTAGAGTCTTCCCACATTGGTAACATGGTGGAATTCAGTAATTTCCTTTAATGAATAGGCTCTCTTTGGCGGTTTTCTGATTAAATCCTGCTGAAAACACAGATTCTCCAAAACTCATGGAATTTGTTAGTTAAAACCCCTAAGTCTATGTTGGTGATCTATTTTAGTCATTTATGCAAGGTATATTGACGGTTTGTGATGAATGTTAACTACCGTCAACAAACTCCCCCACACTTAGGCTTTTACTCGTCCTAGATAAAAGGATGGATTACTCAAGACATCACTTTAAGACAAGACATCAACATAAAACCATTCTCAGTCATGCATGCATTGCAGGATTTAACGTGTCTACCATGAAATTTTGGGTGGTTGAAGAACGGAACAGCTTGAAACAGATCACCATCTTCCTTCAGTCAAGTCAATTGGAGAAACATTTTGAGATTTCTGAAAACAAAACATAGCTTACCTTCTCTTTTTGTGGTACTCTCAAATCTCTTAGTATATGTAGTATTTTTGGATCCTTACCAAGGCATAGATGACTTTGCCTTCTTTTTGCCTACTTCTAAAAGCTTATGTGAAGCTCAGGTAGGGATGAATATAAGAACATACTTGCATTGCATATATTGTAAAATCAAAACAAGGATCCAAGGAGAAAAATGTCATACTCTTAGATCAAGATGTGCATATGCGTTGATGTATATATGGTGGCTATCCTAATTCTACTATGCTTATTGAAATATATCCCTATTATTTGAAACTTAAAAAACACTTTGCAAGAAAACATGGGCTATCTTATTTATTTTTCTTTCTTCTCTTTTTTCAGGCAGGCATCTAAGTACCCATTGTTTTAGATATCTCGGACACTTATCCATTTTTCTTTTCAACTTTCTCTCTCTTTTTTTTATGAATAATTTTTGCATAGCCCATGCCACTTTTTCTGCAGTTGGAAACTTTTCAAGAGATACATTTACCAGAACTTGGAGCATTTGTCCTAACAAACATATTTTTGTGTCTATTCCTAGTGTAGGAGTAGAGCATTTTTGGGTGGATGGAAAACATGTTGTTTACGTTTCCCAGTGTAGGAGCAGCAGATATACGTGGAGTGTACGTGATCTTGATCTTGAGAGCATGATAAATTTCTCAACAGGGTCACAAGGTTTGATCAAACTCAATACAATGACAAGTAGTAAATGTAGAAGGTTCTCCTAGTCTCTATGTCATATTTGGCTCTGGTGGGATAATGCTTACCACAAAGGAGAGGTGTAGCTATTCTTTTTTAGAGTTTTGCAATAAAATTCTCCAATGGCGAGATATCAAGAATCAAGTTCTCATTATTCTACTATATCTCATTTCACAACAACTTAAGTAACATGGGGTCCCTAATAATAAGTTCTCACAGTATCAAGACTTCTAGGAAAAGTATTATGTGAGTCTATCCTTTAGTCATGTCTAAAATAATCTTTCCTCAAGTTTTAAAGTTGTTTATTAAAGGATTTTCAATTCGGTTCGAAACATAAAGTATAACATGTGAAAATAGAACATATGGGCTGCAAACCTGATCGTGAATGAAGCGTGAGGCGAGGCGGCACAGTAGTGGACTGGCCAGCCCATAGGGGAGACCGAGTGGCCTAGCCCGAAGCCCATTCAGGTCTAGCTTTGGTCAACGTGGTTCTTGGTCCATTGCTTCCTGAATTTCGTGATTTGTGCAATCGAATTCCGTCTTGTTGTCGCGGTGTGCTTTCCCCACACTTGTTTCCTTTTATCCTTTATGCACAACATGTGGAGACAAACACATATCCAAAAAGAAATAGAGAGTAGATAATTATAACAAGACTCCATTAATACCATAAGGCACTTTATTACACAATCAAATTAAACACAAACTTCTGACTAGCTAACACAAACCTTAATCAATCTAACAACTGAGCTAAATGATCAACCTAAACACTTGACCTAACCATGCATGCCTTATCATAAACTATCTCACTTTCGCTCCCTAGGCTTGGTAACATAACGATTTAAAACATTTACATCGTGTTGTAAGCTCTTGCGATGAACGTGTTCTTATTCAATCCTTTGCTCTAAAGTATGAACAAAATCAGTAAGATCTTCAATCTTCTTCTACAGGAGTGCCATGGTCATCCATGGGTGCTTCTCCTCATTCTCTAGAATAGCTGATGGCGCCCTCCTCTTCTTCTCCTTAGGAGGAACAACCTTGATCTGCTCCAGCATAGCCCAGACTCCATCAATGGTTGTACGTGGGGTGACCATCTTATACTTCACGCATGTAAGATCCCTAAACTTATTGGTCTTCACTCCGGTCAGTACCTCGTGTCCCCTTGGAGGAAGGAGGTTGATCTCCTTTGTCACCTTGATCAACTTCGGGACATCCAGTTGAGGCTCTTGCTGGCGTGGCTTGTCTTCAAGAAGTAGACGTGGAGGTGGCGGAGCGATCACTGGACGACGGACAGCTTGGTCGTAGAAGGATTGGCTTGAGCGAATGGGAGCTATCTCTTTTGGAGGAACGATGCTCAGCACAAGCGCATCGGGCTTCTTGTTTAGATCAAACCCGAAGGGGACGATCTCTCTACCGGCCATTGGAACTAGGGAGGAGGAGAGCTTTGCTGCTGTTGGAGAAAGGAGGCTTGTTGGAATGACTATGGAGGCAGGCAGGGGCTCATTTATATATGGGGGAACAACTTGCAGTAGGGGTCAAGATCTATCTATTAGGGTCTTGTAACAAAGGAATATGAGAATGCAGCGAAAAACTATGGGATTGTAGAGGGGAGGGTTCTAGAATACACGAGAGAATCGACCGGGCACGAGGCGGCTGCCAGGTGGACCGGCTGGTCTGTAGGTGGGACCAGCCAGTCCCACATGGTGGCATCTCGTGGAGATTTTTCTCATGGTGTTTTCTAATCCCTATCTAATCCCAAAAAGTATATTTATCTGATACGAAACATAAAGAGGATGGCAGTGGTGTAAATCTATGGTAAAATCAGAAAATCTACCTTATCCAAATCCTCAGGTGGGTTTTTAAGTTCAAGAAAGATCTTGAGACGGTGATCATTTACCTTGAATAATGTACCTTCATCATTTTGAAGTGTTACTGCTACATGCGACGAGGTGCTTATAACCTTAAATGGTCCTTCCCATTTGCTCTGAAGTTTTTCGTGCCCAAATAATTTAACCCTAGAATTAAAAAGTAATACCTTATCTCCCGAGGTGAACTCCTTCTTCTTGATCCTCTTGTCATGCCATCTTTTTGTTCTCTCCTTGTATATCTTGACGTTGTGATATGCTTTTTCACGCCATTCATCGAGCTCAGAGAGTTGCATCTTCCTCTTGGTTCCTGTAGCTTCGAAGTCCATGTTCCATCATTTTATAGCCCAGTGAGCCTTAAATTCTAGCTCAACAGGTAGGTGACAGGTCTTTCCATAGACAAGTTGATATGGTGACATCCCAAGTGGTGTTTTATAGGCCATTCTGTAAGCCCATAATGCATCGGGTAGTCTATCCTTCCATACAATCCCCATCTCATTAACCGTCTTCTGCAGAATGTTCTTAATTTGTTTGTTTGATGTTTCTGCTTGGCCACTTGTCTGAGGGTGGTATGGAGTAGCGACGTTGTGATGGATCCCATGCTTCAACAAGTACTCATGAAAGTTCTTGTCAGTGAAGTGAGTGCCTCCATCACTAATCACCATTCTTGGAACTCTGAAACGTGGAAATATTCTCTTCAAACATCTTGGAGTTCTTAGCATTAGCAGCTCTACATGGCATGGCTTCAACCCACTTGGAGACATAGTCAACTACCACCAACATGTATTCATAGTTCTTTGACTTTGGAAATGGTCCCATGTAGTCGATACCCTAGACATCGAAAAGCTCGATCTGGAGGTTGTTGGTGAGTGGCATGGCATCTCTTGAATTGATATTCCCATGCCTTTAACACGCTCCACACCTCCAGATGAAGTCCTTCGTATCTTCATACATGGTTGGCCAAAAGAATCCACTTTGCTAGATCTTCGAATGAGCGCGGAATGCACCATAATGTCCTCCATACGGTGATGAGTGGCATCGTTCAATGATCTTAATGCCTTCTTCTATCAGCATACACCTTCTGAGCAGTCCATCAGAGCAGACTCTGAAGAGGTACGGTTCATCCCATATATGGAGATGAGTTTTATAGATGAGCTTCCTTTTGTTCTCCCCTGGTGGTACATAACCTGCAACCATAAAATTGACAATATTCGCGTACCGGGGGTCGGATTTTGTGACTTTGAAGAGCATGTCGTCCCACGGAGAATCATTGATGGGCAGTTCCTATGGATTTTCAAATTGCATTCTAGACAAGTAATCAGCAACATAATTTTCTACTCCCTTTTTATCTTTTATTTCTAAGTCAAATTCTTGGAGTAACAAGATCCATCTTATCAATCGAGGTTTAGCGTCTTTCTTAGTGAGCAGGTATTTCAAAGCAGCATGATTAGTATAAACAATCACCTTAGGTCCTACTAAGTAAGATCTACACTTATCAATAGCAAAAACAACAACCAAGAATTCTTTTTCAGTTGTTGCATAACTAAGTTGGGGTCCAGTCAGAGTGTTGCTAGCATAAGCAATTGCATGATGCTTTTTATCTTTCGTTTGTCCCAAAAACTGCTCCCACAACATAATCACTAGCATCACACATAATTTCAAAAGGTAGCGACCAATCAGGGGGTTGGATGATTGGTGCAGAGATGAGTGCTTTCTTAAGAATGTTAAAAGATTTTAAACATGCATCATCAAATTCAAAGAGAACATCTTTGGCCAAAAGATTTGTAAGTGGTCTAGCAATATGTGAAAAATCTTTTATGAAGCGGCGGTAAAACCCCGCATGAGCAAGAAAACTGTGGATCCCTCTGATATTTATGGGAGGAGGTAGCTGATCAATTACTTCAATTTTAGCATTATCTACCTCTATCCCTCGTTCGGACACCAAGTGTCCCAGCACTATGCCTTCTCTAACCATGAAATGACATTTTTCCTATTTAAGGACTAAGTGCTTTTCTTCACATCTTTGCAAAACCTTGTCTAAATTTTCAAGACAATCATTAAAAGTTTTTTTCATAAACAGAAAAATCATCCATGAAAACTTCCATGATTTATTCAATCATATCAGAAAATATAGACATCATGCATCTTTGAAAAGAAGTTGGAGCATTACATAATCCAAAAAACATTCTACGATAAGCATAAGTTTCATATGGACATGTAAAGGTGGTTCTACTTTGGTCATCTAGATGGATTGGTATCTGGTGATAACCTGAATACCCATCAAGGAAACAGAAGAATGAGTGGTTTGCCAATCGCTCCAACTTTTCATCAATGAAGGGCAACGGAAAGTGATCTTTCTTTGTTGCCTTATTAAGTTTTCGGTAGTCAATGCACATCTGCCATCTAGTGATGGTTCTTTAGGGGATTAATTCATTCTTTTCATTTTTAACAACAGTCATACCTCCCTTTTTAGGCACAACTTGAACAAGGCTTACCCACTCACTGTATGAAACGAGATAGATGATCCCAGCGTGTAGGAGTTTCAACACCTCTTTCTTGACAACCTCTCTCATCGCATTATTAAGCCTATGCTGTGGCTCCCTAGAAGGTATAGAATTTGGGTCTGTAGGGATACGATGGGTGCAAAGAGCAGGGCTAATTCCCTTAAGGTATAGGAGCAAGTAGCCAAAAGCAGAATGATGCTTTTCTAAGATAGTTATCAAGCGTAGGGATTCTTCTTGAGAAAGTTTATCACTGTTGGCACAAAAACGTGTCGACACGCAGCAAGCCAGAAGGATCTGCTTGATGGAGCAAGGCTGGAGATCCACTTGGCTTCAACGTAGGACCAGTCGACCCTATGAATTCCCGAAGGCATGCCAGGCAATTTGACCTGCAATTGACAAGGAGAGAAAGTTTATCAGTAATTTAAGGTAGAGCATGCCGATTTTGCCCAGACAGTTCCAAGTGTGCCGCTTCGGGAGCAGCCAGACAGGAAAAATCGACTAAATAGCCGATACGAGAAAAAAATCGGCTGTTAAGGACTATAACACTCGCGAGTCATGATTGATTTTATAATAATGAATGCAACATGCCCTGATGTAAGTAACATCATCAGCTAGATAAATATAACCGGTGTAAAGCATTGAGCTGATAAGTTTAACGAGAAAGGATATAACATGCGAACAAATCGACTGTCTAGTGCAAATGGATCTACAAATGCTCTGAATCTAATTTGCTACCATCAATAGTGAGGTTCGACCGGATCGATGCAGCTATGATGATAACAGCAAAATAAAGCCAAAGAATCCATAAAACCATCTATACGTTGACAGGTTTCTCTAAGACATGCTATATGTGTGAAAGCACAGGCGAATCGGCTGAAATAGCCAATTTAGGTAGAAAAGGGATTACATCATGTGAACAATCGACTATCTAACATGGACAGATCTATAAACTCATCAGACCTAACCTATTATCCTTAATAGTGGGGTTCGACTGGATCGATGGCAGCCATGATAAAGACAACACATCAAATCTTTAAAATAAACAGGTCTATTCACATTTAACAGAATCATGAAGACACATTGTAAGCGTTAAAGTATAGGCGATCAGCTATTTAGCTGATGTGGGCATAGCAAACAGCCAGGGTCATGTCTGGTCAAAAGCAAATTTACCAACTAGCATCCTTTGATCTAAAGTACTAACAGTGGGGATCGATCGGATCATTACATCCATAATAGCGAGCTATAGACCAGATTCAACTAGCTAGTAAACCCTCTCAAGAGTTTGCCTTAACCACGTACTATGCATGATCAAGATCGAAGTAGAACAACCGATGAAACATAATCCGTCGTTTAAAGTAAGAACCGTCGTAGTGTAACAAAATAAATGATGGACTAAAAGGATGTGAGGCCGATCTAGATTGATCTCGATCGGGCAGGTTGATATTGCTGAAACTAATGGCAATAAGAACATCAACAAGATTGGTAACTTAATGAATCTACCCGAAGGATGCCACCTTAGGTAGAGCCGATAACTTGACCTTAATCTAATTTGAGCAGTGGAGGTCGAACTTAACCGATGCAGCCGTACTTGAACTAGATAAGGATCGATAACTAGCTTATGCTAGAGCTCGCAAGAGGTTGGCCGGACCGATGCAGGCTTACGAATAGAAGTATAAGCCATGACGGTACTTACAGACAAGCCGGAGGTCGGCCGGACCGATGCAACCCTGCTTGTTGAAGAACTCACCGAGATCCACACTACTCCTACTCCTAAGAGTTGGCGTGAAGCTGAAAAAGTAATTGGTATTGATTGATTGGATGTCTTTTTACAATAGCTAGGGTCTAATATTTATACCCGGAACCTAAACATGAATCCTATTCAAACATGACTCATTATGATCTTTGGAATAAAAGAAAACATTCCTAACTTAAGATAACTTGGACCCTAATCTTTTCCTTTTTGTAGAGTCCGACATGTTTATCCCAACGCCAACCGTAGCTTATTGACGTTATCTGCTGATGTCATCCGAAGAGAGCCGATCCTAGTACCGCATCTGAACCAGCTGATATCTATCCTTATGCAATCGATTCCTTGATGACACAATCTTGGAAGCCTTGAGTTCCTGTGTTCTTCTTCCTAAATTTTGGTGTAAACAATCACTTATGATCACAGGAGAATCCTGATCGTTATTGAGAAAAGCATATCTAAGACCAGAAGGCAGGGGTTTAAGCTCAATGGTGGGCTTAGGTGGTTCTAGCAAATCATCTAGAGGTTCAGGTTCAGTAGGATTTTCTTCTTGCTCCTTGATGAAGAATTGGGCATCATCTTCAAGACTGGGTTCGATCAAGTCATCAAGAGATGCAACCTTAACCTCTTCCATTGGGTCTTCTTCAAGAATTAGCTCAGTCTCAGTATTTAGAGAGTGAGTAATAGGTATAGAAAGTTTAAAGTTTTCCCGAGACTTATTTTCAACTTCCCCATTTGTCCTTCTTGGACAAGTCTTTCGATTGGTTGTCCTATCAACATGTCAAACTCCATGATATCAAAGATATAAGCTCAAATGAACCATGGTTCCTTTTACCTGGATAGGGAGGGCATGCATAATTCCCAAACTTGGAAGAATATATCCTGAAAGTCCTTTTAACAGCTTTGTTGTTGGGGTTAATGGCATGTGTTTCAATAAATCATGAGCAAAAGATGCAGACATGATATTAACTCCCACAACTGGATTATAAAGAGCATCAAAAGGAGCTTTGTTAATTTGGTAGCGAATAAAATAGAAGGTGAATCTAAATGAATCACATCAGAGGAAAGCTTTGATTCTTCTAACCATTCATTGCTTATAATAGTCACTAGCTCTTTCGTAGTCTTTTTAAGGAAAGCTTCCTTAGATGGGTCTAAAGGTTCTTCTAGGCTTCTAGGATCTCATAGTATGATAATTCAAGGTATTTTCGTGTTTGTCAAAAAGTTCATCCTCAAATTTAAGCATGAAATCCGAAATTAGAGTTTCCTACTTTTCCAGTGGTTCGGGATTTAGGATAGCTGAAGTTGGTGATGGGTTAGACAAAAGTTCTGGTTTAGCTATCTAGGATTCCTCCTCTAGCGGCTTCTTTTCTACTTCTTCAGGGTTGTTCTCTAGAATTTTAGTGAGAATGCTTCTCCCTGAATTGGCAGAAACATGCAAGAATGAGCCTCCTGAGGCCGTATTGAGATGCTTCGAGTTTTTCCTATCAAGACCCATGTAAAAATGTTGAAGAAGAATGGTGTCTTGAATGGCAAGGTCAGGGCCAATATTAATGAGAGCATTAAAATGTTCCCATGCCATGCTTAGAGATTCTTTTTCTTCTTGTTTAAAAGATAGAACTTCTGAATGAAGGCTGGCTACTCTAGAGATGGGAAAAAATGCAAGCAAAAGCTAGAACACAAAGCTTCCCAATCTCCTTGTCTACTCCCTATGTTGAGCTTGTACCAATGTTTAGCTTTTCCTATCAAAGACAAAGGAAAAAGCTTCCATGTAGGTGGGAAAAAGGTTTCATCTGACATGCCTGCTATGCGTAGGCATGCACAGGTCTGCTCTAACTCATTTAGGTGGGAATAGGGATTTTCATCATCTTCGCCTGTAAAAGGATTGATCCTAAACCATGTTAATTAAACACGGACGTAGCTCATAGTTGGTGTTAGGATAGGCTTTGCGGATTCTAGTGGCTGTAGGCGTGCACTCGTAGGTGCTACATATTGGTAGATAGCGGTGGATTCTGGATCCATGGTAAAAAGAAAGATAAAAGGTAAAAGAATAAAGATACAAGGTTAAGCTAGGTTCGAAGTTAACTCAGCAATCGTTTCCCCGGCAACGACACCAGAAATGCTTGTTGGTATATATTAACACACACAGAATAATCCACAAGCACACGTATATTATACCATTGTAGCACTTCACCGGAAGTTACCCAGTTTTATATCAAACTCAAGGAAACATGTGTGAGAATAACTAAATCTAACTTAACCCAATTTCATAATCAAGGCTAGATAATAGGAGCATAGAGGAGATTGGTAAGGTCTTCTAGTTCTAACTATGGTAATCTTTGTCTTATATTGTTTAGTTCTAGAGATATTATTAAAGAAAACACACGGAGAGTATGTTTTCTATAGTAACAAGGTCCTGCTAGGCCTACAAATGGGAGGTGGACTACAAAGGATTCAACGAGGCTATAAGAGTCACCCTTATGAGCTACCATGGATCCAGAATATAGGGTACATCCATGAGTAACCGAGTCTAAGCACCATGCTTACACTATAAATGCTACTTTAACCCAGAAGCTACAAGGATTAAAGTACTCAAAGAGTCACAAACCTGAAGAACAATATAAACAAGATGCTTAGTTGAATTAGAAGTTGATTACCAGAGAAATCTCAGAAGCAAGCTCAAGAAGAACTTGATTCTGCCAGAGTACAAGCTGTAGAGAGAGCACTAACAGGCCGGGACTCCTCCACAACTCTTCCCTCTCACTCTATCTCTCAATTTCTAATACAAGACTAGATCCTATTGAGGACTAATCTTCTCTTGATTGCTAGCTCTGATCCTGGTGGAAATATAAATTAGGGTTTCTAGCCCTCAGGCTCTCAGGATCAAATGCCTCTATCTCCTAGAGAGCAGGGTACAGGCAGATATATATAGGTCCCTTGAAGCATCCTAAACCCTTGGATCAAACCGACTTGAATGGATGGCATAGATGTGATCCTCGAGGCGGTGGAGAACCAACATAGCGACGTGGAGGCTGACTACAGGGCCCACAGATCTGCCGACCTACATGTGGTACGAGCTGGTCCGACATGGTAGGGGCTCAGGCTCCACTTTGGTGGAGAGCCTCCTAGAGTATTCTAGAGTCTTGCCACGTTGGTTACGCGGCAGAATTCCATAATTTTCTTTGATGAATAGGCCCTCCTTGGCAGTTTTCTATTTAAATCCTGCTGAAAAGACAAATTCACCAAAATTCATGGAATTTGTTAGTTAAAACCCCTAAGTCTATGTTGGTGATCTATTTTAGTCATTTATGCAAGGTATATTGACGGTTTGTGATGAATGTTAACTACCGTCAACAACCACGTGGTGTAATCACAGTGTCGGTAAACTTCTAGAATGCCTACTAGTGCGAGAGGGACACCGTCGAGTATGCAGAGGCAAACAATCTAGATTCGGGACAAGAGACAAGAGTCCTTTGGGGGCTCCCACCCTCTCCTGCTTGGTACCAGGAAGAAGCTCCTGTTGATGGCTCTAGAGGAGCCACCTGTTGTCATCCTCGACCTGTTATCCTTGACTTCATCGCTGGCTTCTAGGCCTAGAGGTCTACTCATCGGATCTTGAGGAGGCAACCGAAGACTCTCAGTTATGATGGTTTCTTATTTTTAATTCCAGTCGTTATTTACATCTCGCAAAGAATATTTATTTACATGAATAAATTGTGATCTCTTGAGTACCTTATGAAGAACCTCTCTAGGTCACTCGAGGGCTAACCTTTGTAGCTGTCATTTATGTTCCTATATTCAGCATGTTCATTTGTTATACTAACTTATCAACGTGCTCAGGGGTTACAACGATCTCCATACGTGCCACCTACTTTTGTTTTCTCTCGCTCAATGAAAGTCTCAGGCTTTGGTATGATATAAGTGACTTAAAGAGGCCTCGCATGGACTTGATCAGAACATTTCATTTTGACTGAATAATCCCCACGTAGTTAGTCTAAAAACTTAAACTAGCATGAAATACTAAAGACAATGAAAGACATAGTATGCAGAGTCGGGTGTCGCACATTACAAGGTGACCTCATGCGCCGCCCGAGTCCTCTAACAAATCGGGCACACTGCCCTTCACTATCACAAAAGGATCCACATCGCATATTATGGCTTCCGAAGGCTATGTGGCCTGTTGCTGAATCAGGCTGTATAGCAAGGGATCTGTGTTGATAGGTTTCCCTCTAATAGAACTAATGTTTAGTTTGGTGTAGATTGTACCAACGGTCACCAGCTCCATGTGCGCCCCGGTGGACAAACCGTACTAGGCAATCTCCTCTCGGCCCCTTGGGATCCCCCTCAGCTAGGAAGCCACCTTTGATGAAGAGGTAGGCCCTCCTGGCTGAGCATAGGCTGCCTCACAGGCAATGCGGCTAGCCGTGACTACACTCCGAAGCTCATCCTCGAGAGATGACACCTGAGACATATACTTCGCCTGCATGGCCAAAAGAGTCACTGTATGCAGGCGATTAGCCTCAGCAGCCATAGCCTCCAGGTTTGCATACGTAGACTTGCACTCAGTGACCTCATCTTGAGGGCACTTCACCTTAGCTGACTCCGCTGTCAACAAGTGTGTCAGTCTAAAGCTCGCATACAATCGTAACACGATTCATTGAAAAAAGAACAAATACCTTGGATCTACTCTCATAGCTTGTCCATCTCCTCCTGATCAAGCGCTAGCTTCCACCTCTCCCTCCAATACGTGGAGCCCAAGGCATGAAGAGCAGCCTTCTCTTAGGACAATTCGATGATGGCTTCGGTGGCGGCTGAAAAGCGTAAAGGGTTTCACAAACCTCAACAAATACAAAGGGGAAAGGTCTTGGCATAAGCCCTACCTTGGGTCTCATCTTGATGATGCTTTAGGGCTGCCACCTCCCTCTCTAGCTCGGCGATCCATGCTTTCGCCCCATCATCTGGTTGAGGGAACCTCTCCCGGATGAACACAGATTTCACTGAAGAGTTCTTCTTTAGATACTACAAAAATGAGACAGCATAAGTCTTAGCTTCATTCAGAATGAATCAACCCAAGACTCAGGGGCTAGACCCATTAGGTCCACTACGTGGCCACGAATATGATTCAGTAGTGGCGTCCACCTACTACGACCGCTAGACAGACGCTCGGGGGTTAGATACCAAAGCACCCGACATGAATCATACCTCTAGGGCAGCGCTAAGAGAATCCCTGACTGAGATACTCTTGGTCTTCACGGCATTGGCTAGGGCTTCCAACACATCAGATAGACTGTTTGCATGCTTCGTCATCCCATCCAACTCCATATAGCTAGAGTTGAGACAGCGCCACTCCTCGACGTCGTCAAACAAGCTCTCACCCTTAGCGTCGAAAGCTTGTAGCGATGGCCCTCCCCCTGTTCAGCTGATCATAGATCCGAGAGGGACCAGGCGAACATCGTCCAACTGCAGAGGGGAGTCAACCCGCATCAGTACCCATTCGAGATCACCCTCTAGGAGTACTCCCAAGGACAACCCTGATGGGTTAAGCCCACGACTGGCTCAATGACAGGCTCTTTTCCTTGGGTACATAAACTGGGAACCTAAGTAGGGTCACCCTGCACAGGCTCCCCCTGGATCACCGGAGAAACATCTTGCCGAGCATCCTCCAAGGGCAGCGTGCGTGTGTCAAAAACAACCACAAAGTCATTAAGGGTATCATCGACCCAAATCTTCTTTGAATTATTCGAGTCCTCACTCTCGTTCCGGTGAACTCTAGAAGCTATAGCTTGGCTAGTGCTGCTTAGCGCAATCACCATGGGCAACCCCTCGGTTGATGAGACCTTCAATCGAGTGCTGCTCTCGAAACAGAAATAGGTGTCAGGAGCCGATCGTTCAGCAAAATGAGTAAGTGTAGGAATAAAACTCACATGTTCTCATCACTAGGAACATCCAACAAGGTAGGCTTCTTCAATCACCTGCGAGAGGTTCCCAAACCTTGCTCGAAGGGGACATTTCGCTTTCGGACCAAATTCGCCGACGACCAAAGCCATCCCTACTGGTGGCTTGTCATCGGTAGGCCTAGGCAACCCTAAAGCCCTTGGCACTGCGATCAACTCACGATAAGCCAAAAACAAACATGTAACCAGGTCATAACTAACCATGGTTGCCCAACGTACCTGGCACCATAGATGACTACACTCGGTGCAACCACTTCTTCTTCTCGAGGGCTCCTTGCCCCTCATTGGTACCTGCTGCCTCCATGGTAGCCATGCCGCCTTGCGTCTCCCGACGCACCACCGTTGGAACGGCCCGGGCAAGGCGTAGGAGTAACAGTGCTCGACTCCTCCTGAAGTCAAGATGTTTCACCATTACTAGTGGATGCCTCGGTCTGATCGATCTCTCCCCCTCAGACCTTGTCCAAAGGGGCCCTCGAATGATACTTCTGATGAGCTTGTTGTAGCACCCGGTTTTAAGAACAAAACCAGATACGCACCATATGTGAGCCTAGGAAGTCAACTCTCACATATAGCTACAAATAAGGGGTAATATCAAAAGACAATGCTTAATATAATGTATTATTACAAGAGATATAACCTTAGACTACAAATAGCAGAAAGACAACTCCGATCTTTGGATAAAGGCTCCAATTCCACAGGGACAACTGACTGGTTGATCACAAGCCTAATTCCTCTGAACTCTAGAAATCTGGTACCCATCCGGGATTTTTCCAAAGGTTTGAAAAGTAAAGCAAGCATAAGTACATGTCATACTCAACAAATATAACATGGGGTTCATGAGGCACAAAAGGCTAACACTGGTTTAACTGCAATTAGCTTTTAATGTGTCATGATTTTAGCAATTAAGTAGCAACAAGTTTATCATTAGCCCATATAAACACATGATCAGGTAAATATGAATAATGAATAGCATAAACAGTAATCATTAGTGTTCATAATATATTCTATAAGGGTTCCAAGGCCGCTCATGACCGTGAGCACGACTGATATACCAGTTCTACACTCTATAGAGGTTGTACACTTTCACTGTGAGTCGTGATTTACCCTTTCGCCCGAGGTAGCTAGCCTCTTGACCTACAACCTAGGAAGGTCGGCAGGGTTCACTATGAAGCCTTTCAAAGGTTCATCTAACAAGTTAGGGCTGCTAGGTTTCCCCATCAATAAGCATGAACTCCCCTCCAAGGAGTGACTGACAAAAGACCAAGAAGCCAAAATGCACTCAACTTGGCAGGCCAAGGTCATACAAGTCGGAGCCCCTTTTGCGCCATGAAGGTAACCACTAACAAGCTAGAAAAGTTCCTCATACTTGACTAAAGCAAGAGCCATGTAGCCCTCATAGTTGTACTATAAATCCTAGATGATCACTTATAGATAAGTCCTTAGGGAGAGGAATCTAGAGCACCATAATAATAGCCCAATGCTCTAGCCCCCTGATTCCATGTTGCTAAAAAGCATCTTTTAGTGTTTATTACATATACCATTAGTCAAGTTACAAGATCATGGTTGTAGTTGAGCACAAGCATCATACTACCCAATGCAATACCCCATAGGAATCAAGGTACATGGTAACAAAATACTAGGAAATCCTTAGTGGTAATCAAGGTAGACTCATGTAGTATGAATTAAATGATTAAAGGTGTATAGGTCAACAAGGAAGATCCCATGCTATACTTGCCTTAAACTTAGATCCTTCTTCAAGTTGAAACCTTCAAAGGACTTCTTCTGGATCACCAACTTCTTCTATATCACCAACGCAAAGCTCATCGACTGGACAAGATCATAACGCACCACACAAGCATCCATGCAATCATACACGAAGCAAATAGTAGAACTAAATTAGAACAGTACACCATACATATGAAACAATGAGTGAAAAGGTTTTAAAGATGTTCTACATGTTGCTATGAACACACAGACGTGAAAAGCACGCTAATCGGAGCTATAACGAAGAAGTTATGAATTAAACAAGATTTCCTTTAATAAAATAATAGATTAAATCTAGCCTCAAATTTCAAAAGTTGAAAACATGTTTCACAGTAATATAAACTTTTAGATTACACAACTACAAATCTAACGCAACTTGAATGAGTCAAATCGGAGTTAAAATGAAGAAGTTATAGCTTAAATAAAACTAGTGGCAAAACTGTAAATAGAAGAAAGCGTATTTTGGATCTAACCGAAGCAATTACGTTTTCAAAAGAAGAAAACATATTTTGAATCTAACAGAGGAATTCTACGCTTTCTAAAAGAGAAAACATATTTTCCAGAGAGTGCTTTGGACTGCGGGTTGATTTGCGGAAAACAGAGGGTCTCTTTAGCAAAATTGCTGGCGAAAGGGGTATCTTCTATTCTTGGCCCTTGATCTTGAATTGGATGGACGGGAGGTGAGACGGGGAACTTCCCTGGCTGGAACAGTGAGACCGGCACGGTGGCTATCATTGACGGCGACGCAGAGCTCGTTGGCGTACATGGAAAAGGGCCTAAGGACCATGACTGTGCGAAGCGAGGGCATGGGTAGATAGAGGAAGTGAAGGGGAGCTCACCTAGAGTGTTCTCGATGGCAGAGAAGGCATGGAGAGGTCATAGTGCTCGGTGAGATGGACGTTTTCTTCCTGCGAACCATGGCGGCGGTAAGCATACGATAAGGGAAGCAAGAAGAAAACTCCTGCAGCTTCTTCACCTTGGGGCGAAACTCTGTGGTGGGTCAGGGACGGATGGGAAGCACCAAACGACATCAATGGCGACGGTGGCCTTGCTTGCTCATTGGTGAGATCCAGGCGGCGCGGCTAGGGCACAGAGGTGACTTCAAAGCGACTAGATGGAAGCAGCGGGTGCAGGGGGACGCTATTTAAGAGGTGGGTGGCGTGGTGTGCACGCCAAGATTGCGGGGAATATGGCATGGCGGCAAACTTCCTTATCCCAGTGGAGCAGAGTCCGACCTGGGTATGGCGTAGGTAGAAGATGGCTGACTGCTAGGCCCGGCTTGTTAGCGAGAGAAAACATGGGACCTGGCTGGTAGCGGGACGGAGGTAGAGGGACACGACATCTGCGCGGCTGCTGGGCCAGCCCAACAGGACCGGGCAGGCCGCTGCGGAATAGGTGAGAGGAGAGTGGGCTACGTGGGCCTCGGCTTTGGCTAGGCCGATGGTGAGAGAGGTGGGGGAGCGGGCCAAAACCAAGGAGAGTGAGAGAAAAGGGAAAATAATTTTTTTCTTTTCTTTTTCTTAAGCACGTTTTCAAATCCAAATTCAAACCAAATTTAAATTCTTTTGAAAGTGTGATCAAACCCAATCATCACAAAATAAATATGCAGCATCATGTATGTACAACAATGTTGCAAGACCTTATAGTTGATTTTAATTTAACAAAAATTAATATTTTTCTAGGTTTAGATGCTCACAAAATGCATAATTAAATCAAATTCACCTATTTTAAAATGATATAAATTTTAGGGTGTTACACCTATGGACAAAGCAGACAAGGTTAAGCAAAATCGGGATAGGCCACCTACTAACAACCAACAAATGGTGTCTTACCGAGCTTTCATACTCTCTTCGCGCTCAAGGGCTCCACCAGAAGGTCTTTGCCTATAAGCTAGGACTTCGGGCCCAGCAACTTGTTGGTTATGACAAGCACCTGAAGCACAGCGTCAGGAGAATTTCACATCAGGGATGCACATTCCCTCAGGGGCTGGATCCACCTCCGAAAGAAGGCCGCTAGGCAAGCCTGACCAGTAACTCCTCTTTTCTAGTGATAATCCTACAGGTCACTCTCGAGCTCGTTTGCTTCCTCCAACTTGGATTCAGACAGATCTTCCTTCTCTGATATGGGTAGAGGAGGGGGGAGCTTATGGGAGAAAGCCGGGGTAGAACAGTCATAGACATAAAACCACTTCTTCACCCAATTTGGGTTGTTGGAGGGGAGATCTATGTGGAAGAATGGAGACTTATCAGCCACCTTGATCCAAAGGCTACCGGTGATCTTCTGGTCTGACTGAGGAAAAACATCGAAGTAGCGGCAAAATAACGCCTAGTGGGGTTCGATCCCTGTGAAGTCCTCACAATAGGAAATGAGCATGGCAAGAAGCATTATCCCATTCTAGGTCAGGTGATGTACCTGCACGTCATGGTATTAGAGGAGATCTCGAATGAACCAGTGGATTAGAACCCCGAATCCACGGCGAAAGAAGTCGACGAAGACCATAATCACGCCAGCATTAGGTGTAGGGACATCCTGGCCTAGGGCACATCGGTACCCTGAGAGCTCCCTCGGTGCCAAGAATCCCCAACCACATGGCTCTTGATGTCCTCCTCCATCGCTGTCGACACCTCCCATGGAGAACTAGGGATGGGACTCCATCCCCCTTTGCTCTTCAAGCTCATATCTTCTTCACCTACTGAACTAATGGTTTTTGTTTTCTTGGCTAGGATCTTTCTCGGCACCATCACTGCGATTGTCGAGAGTAGGATCTAGATGTGACAATGTCTGCTAGGTCAAGGTAAGCGGAGGAGTGGGCACTATTGCTTTTGTCAGCAGCAACAAAGGGATGAACCGTCTTCACCCTTGGCTACTTATAAAGGCAGCTAAACTAGTCAAAACCCTTATGGACCCTAGGCCCAAGACCCAAAATTACTGGTGAAACAAGGTGGACCAACATTTGGGCCCCACCAACATCTGGCATAGCCCACCAAAGTTGCAGGTACAATCGGTGGTTATAGCCTAGAACCGTGAAAGTCGAACCCTGCCATCTCAGAGTCAGGGGGTGTTTGGGAGGGTCGCCAGCCGATCCTAAAACCTTTGGTACTCGATCGCACAATGCAAATCCCTTGAGTACTACATAAATTTCTTGAATGTTCAAATGGGCTCAAAGTACCTTATTTTAGCGGATGTGTGCCCCTTCGTGGGAAACTAGAAAACTAGTTGGCTAGAGGCTGTAAACAAAGCACAAGCTCCTGGAATCTGGAAAAAGAGTTTTATGATGTGCCCCTGATGGTCAGTCTTAGTCCTGCTGCTTCCTTTCAGTGATAGCGGACACTCACGTATTCTACCTGGTATTAACTCAAAAGAGTAGCATACGCTCAAGCCTTAGAGGTTCATGTGTTCGCTATTTGCTCAAGTGATTCTTGAGCATTCGGGGTCACTGGCTTCAGGAGCCACGAATGATCACACTTGGTCAGAGTAAAATTTCAATTCGAATCACCTGCATAACCCGTAGTTACACTAACTACCCATTGGGTCAGGAAGGGGGGCCCGAAAAATGCATGGACGGTTTGACTGAACGAAAATCACCAAAACACCCAATCAGTTCCGTACACAGGTAGGAGTGTTCAAAATCAATCAAAGTCATTCTTTTTCGATTAAACTCTGCTGCACTTAACATTTACCAGGTGTACAATAATCAAAACCTATCAGCAACTACTACAGCTATGATAGTCTTGTGAGTATAGGATCGACTTCGCACTTAGTGATTGGCATCTCATGAAGCATAGAAGTTGGACGAAGGCGCATGGCGACCTTCACCTCGCCTTCGGTTCTTTGTGAATAGGGATGACGCCTGGAAGATGCCTCGGGGAGAACCACATCGTGGAGCTTCCTCTAACATCCAAGAGGAGGAAGAGCCCCACAAGGAATCCTGCTCACGCCACCTTCTTCAACGTTAGGGAGGAGCGAACTGTGATGAATCGGTGGCTCTAAGCCTCTGAATTGATACATAGGAGCTCCTAGGTCGAGATCTATGGGGTAAAGGGTTTCCCGACAACCGCAAGCCTATTGACGGTCGTTAACATCAATCATAAACCATCAACATATCCTACATATGAACTTAATTCCATCACCAAACATAGGTTTAGGGGTTTAAACTAATGAATTCCATGAGTTTTGGTGAATATGTGAAAGCAGGAGGATTTATCCAGAAAACCATCCTTGGGACCACCGTCATACTCTCCAAACAATCAAACCGACATCAACAAGTGAATCGACTCGCAAAACCTACGGAAAACAACTCAAGATGGGGTCCAGACTCTTCCACCAGAGGGTGGGGCCCACCTATCACTAGGACAAGCCGATTGGCCCCACCTATAGGCTGACCGGCCTATGGGGTCCACATGTCACCCTCTAATTTTTACGTCGGTTTCCCACCGCCTTTGAGAGTCCGTCTCCGCTATTACTCAAGGTCGGTTCATCCAACGGTGATCAAGAGAGTAGATGCGGATCGATGACGTGGCAATGCCTTGCCCCTTACTCCATATCCCCTATATAAGGCGCCCCCTACCCCCTCCTGAGGCATCTCTCATTCAGATCAAGATACACCATAGGAGAGAAATCTCCACAAAGCTCTCAAGGTGTAGAAGTAGAATAGCTCTAGTTGAGAGTTAGACAGAGTTGAGCTATGCTTATGTTCTAGAGAAATCTTCGAAGGTCGGGTATATCTTTGTATCTTACCTTTGCAAGACTTATGCTTTAATATAGTTATCTTCTCTAGTTACTTTTATGCCTTTCATGTGTATGGTTAGTATAGTTTTTATATCTTAGCATTGAATCTTCGCTGACATCAAGTGCTCTAGTTATAGATCATGACCAGGGTAGTAATCAATTGGCTAGACATGGTGTCGAGTCTATAGGTTACCTGATATGGCATCCAACCCTACAGATAGCTGTGGTAGCCCCAGGTGGTGATAGCCTTGACGGCCGACGTAGTCCACCATGTTCGGGTTGGTGTTTGTAGGGCCATAGTCGGAGCTTCTTAATCCCTTTCTCATCCCTTTCTGAGGCTAGTGTTATGATGTCCCATAGTGCTATTGTGTGTGCTCGCTATATCTACCCATACTTTAGTTATACCCTCTAGTCTAAACTAGAAAAGAACCAAAGTAATAGAGAAGTATTTAGGAACCTTGAACTCACTCATTGTCCTCTCAACTTAGCTAAACTATTCATTTATTTTAAGATAGAATTCTCCTATGTGTGTGTTATTATTCATAACTCTTATCATTATCAACACTTACCCCCACTTCAGTTTAGTTGGTATACTAGTTAGTAGATATATGATGGTAAACTATCAACTTCTTGAACCAATGTTTCCCTATGGATAAATAAGATACCTTAGAATACTCCCGGGTGAAAACTACAGCGTTATCCGTGCGCCTGCGGATTTACCTATGTGCGTTTAAAAATACCAACAAGCTTTCTGGCGTCGTTGCCGGGGAAACAAATGGCGTAAAGATTTTGATACTAGCTTGATATCTGCTAATCTAGTTATGACTAGCTTTTGTGGGATTATCCCTGTTCTGTTGAATTGCGGAAAAGACAGGACAGCAAACACCGTTGCGACCTTCCGGTAAGTTTCTACAAGAAAAGAAGAGAGAAACATTGAAGAACCCCGGGTGCCTGAACATTCTTGATCCATCAACACTGGAACCCTACCATCTCATAGGTTTGTATAGACATATATATTATTCTAACCATGTGTAGATTGGGGAAAAAGGTCGTCGTCAAAAGAATTCAAATCACATCTCAAGTGACGGAAATAGACGCTGCACTACTCACAAATTCCATCGTGTGAGTTATGGTAAGTATGATCAAGAAAGGTGAGATAGTCTTGCTGATGGACTTTAAACTTAATGAGTAGTTATCTTTTAATTTTTGTATTCTACTGCATGTTTACTTTAAATAATCCATGCATCCATCTCGTTTAGTTTAAATTTTCTCATATCAAATCCACAACATGTTTAGTTCCATTCATATATCCATCCCACTTGCATCTTTATTAAATAAATAAAAAAATATATGGACACATGAAGGTCCAAGCATAGAAAAGAAAAAATATATATGAGCACATGAAGGCTCATGATTAAAAAATAAATAAATAAATTCTCACCATGATCATACCATTTTTCATCTCTATTTGAATAAATCTCTATAGTGCTTTCATGCTACCTTTGTTTGCTAAAATATGTTTAGGTTTGGAAGTATCTTTATACATCTTTTAAATTAAGCATGGTGCTTAGTTTAAATCAAGAGGTATGTGATCTTATTTCCAAAGGCCTTTTAAATTAAGCGTGGTGCTTGGGTTAAAATGCCTTCCTTAATCAAATTAGACATGAGTTTAGTTTAGCTATTGAACTAAAATGTTGTAGCAGATACTAGATATTTTGTTGGACTAACCCCTATAGAAAGCTCTCAAATTCAATCTGGGTAAGTCAAGGGATAAATTCACATCAAAGATGAATCAAGGCATGAGATGAACTCCGACAACTCTACGCAAAAGAAGACACAACTCATTCTTCATGGAAGGAAGAACTGTGAGTATCAAGGGTTTATTCATTTATCATTTGTTGCAAGTTATTTTTGCCTTGAACCATGCTAGAATGCAACAAACACATAAAATTTGCTACAAGAACATCTATGCTAAACAATCCTAAAACCATCCTTCCATTAGCATAGGGGAAAATCACAAAAAAATAATATGGACAACAACCTGAGTTTCAAATTTTTTATATTCCTTCGGGTATGTGTCCAGTAACATTTTGCAGGAAAGAACTAATAGAAGCTATGCCTGTTCATGGTTTGGTACAAAGCTACAAAACCAAACCGCCACTTTAGTAATGGAACAAAAGAGGAAGAAGACGAGTGCCATAAAAGCACTCAATCTGAGGAAGTGGACGAACAAATTGATAGGCCATGAGCAACATCGAAGATAACCTTGCTTTGAGCCTTGCCAAGATTCAAGCTAGGATGTTGATGAGAAGTTGGATGCAACCCACCTTGTTTTAGCCAGAATATGTCTGCTTTCATCATCTTCAAAAAGACCAACTCGCATATCAATAGCAAGGACTAGGATGACAAATGCTACTACCTCATGGCATACATCCTCGTATCAACAGACGTCATCAATCAGTGGTGGTCTACCAACGATATCTCATGGAATCATAGGCACTGGAAGACATCCTGAAGTCATTAAAGATAAAGCTTCCATGCAAGTACCAATGAGGTTCCTTCCTTGACCATTAAGACAGTTGGCGTATCGCTAACAAATAAAGAAGAACAACTCTCTGCCACATCGTTAGACAATCAAGGAGAAACTTGAGTTTGCATCTCCAATGAACCCCAACTCATCAACCAAGAATCAAACAAAAATCAAGAAGGATTGACGGGAGAAGAAGATGCAACTGTCCAAATGGTACAAAGAAAAGCTTAATGTAAGAAGAGATCCAGCTCAACTGACTAGGGGCTCTCACCAACAAGAATGAGAGGAGTAGAAGGTCCAAACAAAGTGCCGAGATCCACAAAAGAAAGTACAAAAGGATGGCATGATAAAAGGAAGAGAAAGAAGGAGTGCGACATAGGAGACAAGATGCTCATGAACAAGCTAAAGCAAGGAAAGCTCCAAGAAGGAAGAAAAGACCACCACAAGTCATCTACCCTTCATCACAAGGTGTCATCATGCTCCAATAATGAAGGAAACATCTTAAGGTAAGTGGTCATTATTGAAAAAGCTTTCCTTTGATCTTACTATTTACACAAATGAAGAAACAAATATGTTTGAGTTACAACTTTGTTTGATCTAACCTGATTAACTCAACATATCTTGTTCCTTAAGTTTGTTCATAGCACCACTTTCTTGATCTCGGTCTTAACCAAATGAGCTAAAATGTTGTATATCTTATCTTTGGAAGGTGATAGTCATAATCGTGTAAAATTTGATACATTATGGAAAATCCTTCTATAGGTTAAGCAACTCCACTCTTTTTGACAAATGTATTCAAATGCCACATTCATACTCATCCTTCTGATCTTATCATCCATGTTGTAAGAATGAACAATGCACATAACATCAACCTTATCATGATTCGATGTGCCTGAGGTTAGAGAAGAATAAATAAAGTTTTGGTTCTGTTGGTGTTTTACGACCAACGGAGCCCATGCAATTGATCTCTACCTTGTCTTCATGAGCAGAACATACTTTGAGCAAAGTGTGGGAGAATTGATCCCCCAAATTCTACAAGTGGAAGTTCTGAACCAACAATAATGATGCACTCAAGATGTCGCCATCTTCTACTACTAAAATGTTGAACAAGGAGGAAGAACAAGTCAAGAAAGATGAACCTATCAAACCAAAATCAAATTCAAAACTAAGATGGGTTTGGCAGAAGTAGGTAGGACCTCCATTGGAAGCGCCACCATTAGAGGCGCCACTACAACAATCCTCATTTTCAAGAGGAAATTGAGGTACTCGATCGATGAACTTCGCAATTAGGAGTCTGGTTAGAAGGACTTAAAACACCGAACCCTCGCCGAAAGGTAACTTGGTAGTTATCCATGTTTATTTATTGCATTTAGCATTTTTTATTCATATCTTGCATCTAAAAAATGATAAAAATAGTAATTGCATAATCATATAATTTAGATACAAACTTTTAAACTTTAGCATGTTTAATTCTGCATAGCATTTAGAAAACCTGTCTGCATGGCATATATAAAAAGAAAATAAAAAAGGTTATAACCCTGCATAATAGACTTAGTTTAGTTTCATTCTAAGTTTTGCATCAAGAAAATGTTTAAGCCCCATATTAGCAACCTTGTGGTGTGTAACAACCCATATGAATATTGATTGGGGTGGCAATAAAAAATCATAAAACTTATAAAACAAAATAAGTCAAAAGCCAGCTTAGGGGAGATACATCCTCGTGAAGAAGCTAGATTGGGGGAGACGCATCTCCTATTATCTAGGTAAGTATCTTTTCCCTTCATTTTATTTTTAAGCATTTCTGGCAATAAGATAAAATAAAATAAAAAGTGTGTTTGCAATAATATGCTTAGTAACAATAAAATAAAATAAACATAGTTGGGAGTTTAAGACTTTATCCTCAAATAAACTTTTGATGGACATGATGAATAGTTGATCTGCTGTAATTCCTTTCAAGTGCCTAGTTTTCAGTCTTGAATTCTCCCGAGTTTTGGATAAGATTGTTTTGATATAAAGATTTACTATGAACTTGAAACTCATGGGTAGCATATTCTTGATCTAAGTCTAGGTAATTGACAGATATGATATGAGAAGGTCTGAGCTATTGTTTATCTTGTTCCAAGTGACACCAAAGTTCTAGAGATTTATCTTTTGAAAAACACAAAAATACTACATGATAAGTTTCTGTGTGACAGAGCTTGAATTCTCACTAGAGCCATACATGTTATTTAGGATAGGAAAACTTCCACATATATGCTGCTTGTATTGCATTGAGAATACGCAAAAACATTCCTTCATTTAGATCCACCCAAAAATGTTATATTCCTACACTAGGGGTGAACACAAAAACATGCTTGTTAGATTTCCGCTCAGAATAAATGCTCCAAGTTCTTGTTGATATCTCTCTAAAAGTTTTGTTGTAAAAAGAGACATGGGGCTATGCAAAAGTTATTCATAAAAAATAAAAGAAAAAAAGAGTTGAGAAAAAATGGACACAAAAGTGTCTGAGATATTAAAAACAATGGGTACTCAGATGCCCGCCTAAAAAAAGAAAAAAAGATGAATAAGATATGTTTCCAACTTTCAAAAGAGAGATATGTTTTCAAGGAGCATAGTAGAATTAGGTTAGCCACCATATACATCCACACACATGTACATCTTGATTTGATTGTATGACTCAACTCTCTTTGGATCCGTTGTTTGACTTTACAATATATGCATTGCAAGTATGCTCTAGCTTCCTCCCTACCTATGAACTCCACATAGGCCTTAGTGGTAGGAAGAGAAAAGGCACAACATCATTTTTATGCCTTGGTGAGGATCCACAAAAACCACATATATTGAGAGACTTGAGAATGTCATACAAAAGAATCTCTGAGTTTTATTTTGAAAACTTATAAAAACTCTAGAATAATGGTGGAACAAAGAACTTGAGACATAGTGCTTCACTTGATCATTCTGTCTTTCAATTTCTCAAGACCCAAGTGAAGGTTAAGAAGCCCCATGGTTGAAGCTAAAATGGGTAAGTTTGAAAGTCAGATCAGTTTATTTTGATCCGGAGGAGAATTTTTTATTGAACGCATGTGTAGTCTTGAGGTATGAAAGCATTGTAGCAACTCCTGATCCATTGTTCAAGTTTAACTTTGCTCAGGGACTGGCAAAGGTTAAGTGTGGGGGAGCTTGTTGATGGTCGTTAACATCAATCATAAACCGTCAATATATCCTACATATATACTTAATTCTATCACCAAACATAGGTTTAGGGGTTTAATCTAATGAATTCCATGAGCTTTGGTGAATAGGTGAAAGCAGGAGGATTTATCTAGAAAACCATCCTTGGGACCACCGCCATACTCTCCAAACAATCAAACCGACATCAACTAGTGAATTGACTCGCGAAACCTGCGGAAAACAACTCAAGACAGGGTCCAAAAGCTTCCACCGAAGGGTGGGGCCCACCTATCACTAGGACAGGCCGGCTGGCCCCACCTGTAGGCCGGCCAGCCAATGGGGTCCACATGTCACCCTCTCCTTTTTATGTTAGTTTCCCACTGCCTTTGAGAGTCCATCTTCGCCGTTACTCTAGGTCGGTTCATCCAACGGTGATCGAGGGAGTTGACACGGATCGATGATGTGGCAATGCCTTGCCCCCTACTCCATCTCCCCTATTTAAGGTGCCCCCTACCTCCCTCCTGAGGCATCTCTCATTCAGATCAAGATGCACCACAAGAGAGAAATCTCCACAAAGCTCTCAAGATGTAGAAGTAGAATAGCTCTAGTTGAGAGTTATAGAGAGTTGTGCTATGCTCAGGTTTGGAGAAATCTTCGAAGGTCAGGTATATCTTTGTATCTTACCTATACAAGACTTGTGCTTTAATATAGTTATCTTCTCTATTTACTTTTATGCCTTTCATGTGTATGGTTAGTATAGTTTTCATACCCTAGCATTGGATCTTCGCTCGCATCAAGTGCTCTAGTTATAGATCATGACTAGGGTAGTAATCAATTGGCTAGACATGGTGTCTAGTCTATAGGTTACCTGAGATGGCACCCAACCCTACGGATAGCTATGGGAGCCCTAGGTGGTGACAGCCCTGATGGCAGACGTAATCCACCATGATTGGGTTGGTGTTTGTAGGACCATTGTCGGAGCTTCCTAGTCCCTTTCTCATCCCTTTCTGAGGCTAGTGTTATGATGTCCCATAGTGCTATTGTGTGTGATAGCTATATCTACCCATACTTTAGTTATACCCTCTAGTCTAATCTAGAATAGAACCAAAGTAATAGAGAAGTATTTAGGAACCTTGAACCCACTCGTTGTCCTCTCAACTTAGCTAGACTGCTCATTTATTTTACCATGGAATTCTCCTATGTGTGTGTTCTTATTCATAACTCTTATCATTATCGACACTTACTCCCACTTTAGTTTAGTTGGTATACTAGTTAGTAGATACATGATGGTGAACTATCAACTTCTTAAACCAATGTTTCCCTGTGGATAAATATGATACCTTAGAATACTCCCAGGTGAAAGCCACAGCGGTATCCGTGCACTTGCAGATTTATTTGTGTGCGTTTAAAAATACCAACAAAGCCGCCCTTTGCCCTTCAGGATTTCCTACATATATTCTGGCCTAGAGATCTCCCACGCACCGACCATCGGCGAGCCTAGCCGCTGTGTCCTCGATCACCCAGGGCACCAATGGTATTGTTCCTCCCCATCTTCACGGAACTTCGTCTGACACCCAAGGAGAGTAGCCACCGCTGGCCTGCTGTAGAGCCTGATCTTGAAGGCATTCTCCCAACGACGGCACCACCGCCGAGAAGTGCAGTGAACCATGGTGCATGGGAGGGGTAGCCACTCTTTCACTTAGTTTAAGGCTAAGGGATTTGGGGAAGAATGTAGGGGGTGAAACTCATTGGCCTCCCTTCCCTTGGCTTAAATAAGCGCCCTAAGGATGGTAGTGAGGGAGATGGTGGTTGCCATTAAAGATGGATCTAGACATCCAGAGGGTTCCACAAAGTAAAAGCGTGGGAAAAGGAAAGGTTTAGGTTCCCAGGCACCACTATCTCCTAACATTCCCAACAAAATTTGAATATTTTCCTGCAAGGGTGAGTCCACATATACAACCAAATTCTATACAAGTATGTTTTGATTCAATAGTTAAGCTTGAATAGTATTCCAAAGCATACTTATAACAGAACAAGGAAGTTTAAAAGACTAAAGGGATTCATTCAAATAAAAACAAGGATATGTATGGTGAACCAAGGGAGCATGATTATTTAGATTTTTATTTGTTAGTGATTTAACAAGTCGAGCACATCATAAAAGTAAAGATGACCAAGACAAATTAGCAACATGGCATGAGATGCTTTAAAGAACTCCATCCCCCAGACTTGAATTTTGCAGAATCCAAAATCTAGCTTGGATGATAGAATTCTCCTATGAATGTGATTCTATATTGCATAATGTTTGGTTGGATATACCTTATGTTTTCCTTCTTTTTTTTGAAATGATTAGTGACAAACATACCTGAAGGAAACTTGTCCGATGTACCTATCAGTGAGGGCTTCATGGCTTTAGGTCCATTGAGCCGGACCTCTTCTTGACTTTAGCTTTTCTTTGCACCATCCAATCCTAGAGATGAGGATATGGACAATTGCATGCTCTTCTTCCATCAACCTTTCTTGATTTTTGTTGATCCTTGGTTGACGAGTTGGGGTTCATTGGAGAAGCAAACTCAAGTTCTTCCTTGATTGTCTTTATCTTCTAGTGGCATGGCATTGAGTTGTTCCTTGTAAGAGATACGTCAGCCGTCTTGATTGTCAAGGAAGAAACCTCATCGGTACTTGCATGGAAGCTTCATATTCAATGACTTAAGGATGTTATCTCGTGACCATGGTCATTGCCTTACGACACACCGTCGACAGACCTCCATTGATTTCTAACATCTGTTGGCACGAGAATGTAAGCCATGATGTAGTGCATCTTGATGTCTTGTCCTTGTTGACGATGTGCGAGATGGTGTCTTCGAAGGTGATGAAAGCAGGCACCAGATTGGCTGATATGAGGTGAGTTGCATCCTACTTCTCATCAGCCTCCTAGCTTGAGTCCTAGAAAGGCTCAATGCTAGGTTGCCTTCAACATTACTAATGATCAGTTGATTTGTCTGTCCACTTCCACAGTTGTGGTGTTGGTTTGGTTTAGGGTTTGTGGATTCATACCAAACCTTGAACAAGCAAAGCTTCTATTCATTTTTTCCTACAAAATGTTAATAGACACATACCCGGGGAAAATAACGAATTTGAAACATGAGTTGTTGTCCATAATTTTTGTGATTTCCCTCTATGCTAATGAAAGGATGGTTTTAGGATTCCTTTAGCATAGATTTTGTTTTATCATGTTTTATGTGTTTGCTGCACTCTAGCATGATCCAAGGCAAAGATAACTTGCAACAAAAGATAAGTGAATAAACTTTAATACTCACATTTCTTCCTTCCATGAAGAATGAGCCGGGTCTTTTTTGTGCAAAGTTATTGGAGTTCATCACTTGCCTTGATTCATCTCCGATGTGAATTCATCTCTTGACTTACCTAGATTGAATTTGAAAGTTTCCTGCAGAGATCAGTCCAACAAAATATCCAGTATCTACTAAAGCATACTATCGGCTCAAAAATCAACCTAGACACCATGTCTAATTTGATTTAGGAAGGCATCTTAACCTAAGCACCATGCTTAATTTAAAAAACCTTTGGAAGTAAGATCAACACACCTCCTGGTTCAGAAATCAAACTAAACACCTCGTCTAATTTGATTTAAGAAAATAGTTTAAACTAAGCACCATGCCTAATTTAAAAAGTGTATGAGGATACTTCAAAACCTTAAGCATACTATAGCAAACAAAGGTAGCATGAAAGCATTATAGAGATTTATTCGGATAGAGATAAAAAAGCATAATCATGGTGAGAGATTTTTTTACCAAGCATGAGCCTTCATGTGCTCACATTTTCTTTTTCTTTTTTTATACTTGGACCTTCATGTGTCCATATATTTTTTCCTCTTTACTTAATAAAGATGCAAGTAGGATGGATATTTGAACGGAACTAAACATGTTGTGGATTTGATATGGAAACATTTAAACTAATCAGAGTGGATGCATGGATTATTCAAAGTAAACATGCAATGGAACACAAAAGTTTAAAAGATAACTACTCACTAAATTTTAAGTCCATGAGCAAGACTATCTCACCTTTCTTGATCATACTTACCATGACTCACATGATGGAATTGGTGAGTAGTGCAGCATCTGTATTCATCACTTGAGATGTGATTTGAATTCTTGTGACGACGACCTTTTTCTTCAATCTACACATGCTTGGATAATATATATATCTCTATACAAACTTATGAGATGGCAGGGTTCCCATGTTGATGGATCTTGAATGTTCAGGCACCCTGAGGTTCTTCAATGTTTCTTCTTTTCTTGTGGAAGCTTGCTGGAAGGTCGAAACGGCATCTACTGTCCTGTCTTATCCATAATTCAACAGAACAGGGGTAATCCTACTAAAGCTAGTGGTATGTTAATGATCTAAATCTTTACTCCAATTGTTTACCTGGCAACGGCGCCAAAAATGCTTGTTGGTATTTATAAGTGTAAATAGAATATGAAGGATTCCACAAGCACAAAAAATACCATTGTAGCATTTTACCGGGAGTATTCCAGGTATCGTTATTTATATTTTACCATAGGGAAACAATGGAGTAAAGACTTATTGAGTAATAAAGGAATATCTATCAGTCAACATACCAGCATAGCTAGAGCAAGGGGTAAATGTAATGATAGGAATTAAGGATAATGACACTCAGGGGATAGATCACTAAGATAATGCAAACTAGCTAACTCAAAAGAACAACGGGTGAGGTAGATTCCTATGATATTCTTATTACATGGTCAAAGTATGTACATACACCCAACTATAGCTAAGACTAACTCGACTCTTGTGCACTTCGGGACACCGCTTAGACGGTAGAGCACCCACAATAGATAACCCTATTTTCAAAGCACGGTACATACAAAATTTTGCACAGTACTTTTTATCAATTCATCATATTCCTATCTACATGGCTGTCACCTCCCGCTGCTACACCCAACCAGAGAATAGGGTGCACTCACAGGCAGAGCATCGTATAAGTACCGTGCTTACACGAGATTTGTCTACTTAGCCAAACCGGTAAACTAGTAGGATAAGCACTCTATGAACCTGCACACAAAAGTAATGATAACCATAACTAAGTAAGATATATATTCAAAGTAAACATAGCCATGTAGATAGGAATATGATGAATTGATAATAAGTCTTACAAGATGTAGAAGTGAAGATACAAGGCTTTATCTAGCCTCCAAGACTAGATCCAGAACTTGAGCATGAGCTCAACTCGACCCTCACTCCTAAGCTACTAATCTACTACATTGGAGAGTCTAGACCTAATCCTCCTGGTGTATCTTGATCTCTGAATGAGAGATATGAATTAGGGTTTCAGGGATGGCTCCAAGGAGGGGGGTAGGGCTACTATATATAGGGAGGAGCATCAATTTTGGACCCTCAGATCAAACCAACTTGAAAGAATGGCGTAGATGCAATCTAGGAGGCGATGGAGAACCGACATTCGAAAGAGGGGCTA
Source organism: Miscanthus lutarioriparius (assembly GCA_904845875.1). Classification (NCBI taxonomy): domain Eukaryota; kingdom Viridiplantae; phylum Streptophyta; class Magnoliopsida; order Poales; family Poaceae; genus Miscanthus; species Miscanthus lutarioriparius. The sequence continues at coordinate 55,574,825 of CAJGYO010000007.1, read as the reverse complement.
ATAGGTAGGCCTAGGGGGCCAGGCAGCCTACAGGTGGGGCCAGTTGGCCCCACATGGAAACCACCTGCCCTCCACTTTGGTGGTTTGTCTTCTAGAGTCTTCTAGAGTCTTCCCACATTAGTTTCATTGCGGATAAACGTGATTTACTTTGACGAATAGGCCCACCTTGACGGTTTTCTAAGTAAATCCTCCTATAAACATAGATTCACCAAAACTTATGGAATTTATTAGTTTAAACCCCTAGACCTATGTTGGTGATCCTTTTTATGCATTTATATAAGTTATATTGGTGGTTTATGATGAACGTTAACTACCGTCAACAAGTTCCCCCACACTTAACCTTTGCTCGTCCCTGAGCAAAGCCAAGCTCAACATTGGATCAAGAGTTGCTACAATGCTTTCACTCCTCAAAAGTACACAGGTGTTCAATCCAAAATTCTCCTCTGGATTAGAATAAATTGACCTGACTTTCAAACTTACCCATATTACCATCAACCATGGGCTTCTTAGCCTTTAGTTGGGTCTTGAGCAATTAAAAGACATAATAATCAAGTCCAGCACTATGTCTCAAGGTCTTTATTAAACCATTGTTCAAGAGTTTTTATAAGTTTTCAAAATAAAACTCAGAGATTCCATTGTATGACACTCTCAAGTCTCTTAATATATGTGGTATTTGTGGATCCTCACCAAGGCAATAAAGATGTTATGCCTTTTCTCTTCCTACCACTAAGGCTTATGTGGAGTTCATAGGTAGGGAGAAAGCTAGAGCATACTTGCAATACATATATTGTAAAGTCAAACCTCGGATCCAAAGAAAGTTAAGTCATACAATCAAATCAAGATGTGCATGCGTGTGGATGTATATGGTGGATATATGTATGGTGGCTAACCTAATTCTACTATGCTCCTTGGAAACATATCTCTCTTTTGAAATCTAGAAACATTTGCTAGAGAGAAGGGGCTATCTTATTCATCTCTTCTTTTTTCAGGCGGGCATCTGAGTACCCATTGTTTTAGATATCTCGGACACTTGTCCATTTTTTTCTCAACTTCTTTTTTCTTTTCTTTCTCTTTTTTGAATAACTATTGCATAGTCCCATGTCTCTTTTTTGCAAAAAAGCTTTGGGAGATAGCAACAAGGGAGCATTTATTTGGTTGGACGGAAAACCTATCAAGCATGTTTTTGGTGTTCACTCCCGGTGTAGGAGTAGAACATTTTTGGTGGATCTAGATGGAAAGCATGTTTTTGCGCCTACCCCCAGTGTAGGAGTAGTGCATATTTGGATGGTGTGTACCTGATCTTGATTTTAAGAGCATGACAAACCTCTCATATGGTTCAACAAAGTTTGACAAAACTCAATGCAAAAGCAAGTAGCATATATGTAGAAGTTTTCCTAGCCTAAATAACATATATGGCTCTTGGTGGGAATTCAAGCTTTGTCATACAGGAACTCATTATGGGATTTTTTTTTCAAAAGATAAATCTCTAGAACTTTAGTGTCACTTGGAACAAGATAAACAACAGCTCAGACCTTCTCATATCATATCCGTCAACTACCTAGGCTTAGATCAAGCGTATGCTACCCACAAGTTTCAAGCTCAGAGTAAATCCTTATATCAAAACAATCTTATCCAATACTTGGGAGAATTCAGGGCTGAAAACTAGGTACTTGAAAGGAATTACAACAGAGCAACTATTCATCATTTCCATTTTAAGAGATTAAAGCAAACTAGACACACCTTTTTAATTTGTTTTCATTTTTTTAGATCACACATTATAACTATATATATTTCTATAAAGATAACTTTTTATTTTGTTTTTAGTTATTCATCTTTTTTAATATATATATATAAAGCAAACTAAGAATAATAAAAAGGGAAAGAAATACTTATCTAGATACACGGGGGATGCCTTCTTCCCCAAGCTAGTTGTTGTCGTGGTTGCTCAACAAGGTGGCTAGATGTGGAGATGCTGGAACAGAGCTTCCCAAATTTGATTTTGTTGTTGCCGGAGGCTGGCCATCTCGTGTCCCATGCTTACCTACCATTGTGTGTGATTATGTAACATACCTTGGATGGCAGCTGTCCTCTCATCAATGGTTGTAAGCCTGTTTTTGAATTCAGAACTTCCACTTGTAGAATTTGGGGGATCGACTCCCCTACACTTTACTCAAAGTGTGTTTTGCTCATAAAGACAAGGTAGATATCAAGTGCATGGGCTCTGTTGGTGGAAAAACACCAATAGAACCAAAACTTTATATACTCTTCTCTAGCCTTAGGCACATTGAATCATGATAGAGTTAATGTTATGTGCATTATTTATTCTTAAACATGGGTGATAAGATCAGAAGGATGTAGCATTTTGGCCGTGACAAAAAGAGTGGAGTTGCTTAACCTATCGAAGGACTATCCATCTTTATAATACATCAAGCTTTACATGATTATGACTATCATCTTCCAAGGGTAAGATATGCAACATTTTAGCTCATTTGGTTAAGACTATGAGATCAAGAAAGTGGTGCTATGAACAACTTAAGGGACAAGACATGTTGAGTTAATCAGGTTGGATCAAGCTATGTTGTAACTCGAATATGTTTGTTTCTTTATTTATGTGCAACCAAGATCAAGAGGAAACTGATGACCACTTACCTTAAGATGTTACCTTCATTATTGGAGCATAATGACACCATGTGATTGTAACACCCCAGTGTTAAGCATTACATTTGAAATTTGCATTTCATGAGCACAAGCATCATCCAAGCATTCATGAACATGATCATATGAAATTTCATCTCATTCTTATACATTGTCACATGAAATGTTGGTTATATATATGCTTATGCTTGCAATCATGTATGACTAATGTATGAGATAGTTGTGAGGTCATGAAAACACCTTAGACACATTTAGAATGATAAATGGAGCAATGTTTATATTCATGACATAGACCAAATTTGTTTCTAAGTGTTGGTTTCATTTGAAATGCCATTTTCATGATATTAGTTTGACCAAAGTTGAACAGTAGCTTAGAATGTTTGCATGGTTATGTGACCTAAATAAAAGTTGTAGTTTTCATCAAGGGTAACAAACTTTATTTAAGGGTCATGAGCTAATTCAGTGTCTAACATGGTCAAATAGAGCTTACAAGTATCAACAAAATGCTGTTTTCAAAACTTAAATTTTTTCAAAGTGTTGAAGTTGTTTTCAGTTTAAAAGTACCTCACTTTAGATCTTTGTAATTTGAAAACCATTGCAAATTAGATGATGGTTCCCAAAACAAAGTTGGAGATCTCACATAGCTCTACAACTTTCACTAATACCAATTTTTCTAACTCGAACTGGATTAGGAGATATAGAGGAACGAAGTAGCGCTGTCAGTCACTGAATTGGCACTTAGCTGATTTGAATCGGCTGGCCGTCGTGGACGACCGCGCCAGGCTGCATGCGCCGCATGGCGGCAACATGTCGGCGTTGGCTTGACTGGTCAGGCCAGCAGGGGGAGAAAAGGGAGGCAAAGCCACCGCGCTCACTCACTCTCGCTCTCTCGCCCTCTCTTTGCCTCTCTTTCACTCGCTAGAGAAAGCCGAGTGCCACCGTTGCCATTGCCGAGCCCTGCCATGCTCGCACGCAACTGCTACCACTGCTATCATGTGGGAACGCGCAACACCGTCGTGCGCGTCCGCCACCGCCAACCTCACTGGCCACCCTTAGCCCGCTCTGGTACCCGTTATCGTGTCACCTAGAGGTGTAGCACCTTCCCTGATGATGGAGACCTACCTTCGGCCGCCATCTTGTCAGAACGGTGACACCACCGCCATGCTCTGTGCGCCGCCATGACGCCATCACGTGGCTAGAGCTCACCGCCTCTTCACCGTGGCTCCATCCACACCGTATAGCTCCGCTAGGGTTCGTAGAAGTCGTAGCCATGCTTGTTTGGTCACATCTTCACTGGAGACGACGAATCCATCACCCTACGTCACCGCTAAGCTGCCATGCTCGCCGGCGAGCTAGCTCTGGTGATCCACCGGGCCAACCAAGGGTACCTGTAGGTGCGGCATAGGATGGGGAACACGTTGGTGCCGACCTCGTCGCCGGTGACCTCACCGTCGGTGAGCTTTTCACCGGTCAAGCCGTGCCCCTGCTCTGTGTGTCGCTGATGTGTGGGTCCCGTTGACCAACGGGTCCCAGCTGTCAGTCGGTATATGAAATGTTTTTCTTGATTTATTTTCATAGATTTGAATGCAAACTTGCAAAAATTATATCTAGAGCTAGGAGTATCCAAATGGGGTGAACCAAATTTTTTTGGATTCATCTTGAAGTGTACTATTTGATAAAAATATGAAATCTATTGTTTATTTTATTTTTCTAGGAGAATTAAATTGAGCAAGATAAGTGTTTTTAAAGTAGTTTATATCTTGTCAAATGCATAACTTGAGCTACGAAAGTGATAAAAATGTGATTCCAATTTTGCTGGTCTTGTGTTGACAAGATCTAGCTAAGAAAAATACTAAACCTATAGTATGCATAATTTAAATATGGTCTTCATATTTAATCCTAATTAATGGTATGTTTCTAGTGAAATTAATTGGGGTAAAATACATAACATATGATCATACAAATTTTTACACAGTATTCTGATGCTAGGAGGAAAGTAAGAAAAATATTAAATCTATTACTTGACACCTTTCACTGTGCTAACCTATTTTTGCTAAAATAAGCCTATGTAAATTGTCATTTTTATAGTGGTAGTTATACTTGTACAAATGGCATGAAATTTGTACAGTATACTATTAGGATTATTTGTAGGCTACTGTAATTTTCTCAGAATTTATTAAGTACTAGAAATATTTATCCTTTAAATCACCTTATTATCTAAGGAAATTAATAAATGAATATAAATAATTTAGTTAGGCTTAACCATGATATTTCTGTGGTGCGTGTGATGCATATATTCTATTGATACTGTTAGTGAGGCTTAGAGGTATGTGTTTATAGGTAGCTAGTTAATTATTGTATTATAATTCAACTAGATGGCTGCATATATAGTTTCTGTTGTGGTGACGATTCCATGATGATAATGATCCTTTCTGTAAAACTTATTAATAACAAAGTTGTATATAACTTACTTATATACCTTGTGTTAAATTTTCATAGTCATAGGCCTTATGGTTTAAGAATTATAGCTATTAAAAGTCTGCCGTTAGAAATACTTGCTCTCTAGATAGATCTGCAAGATTGAATTATTTAACCTAGATAACTACTAAATAACTTTGAGATGATTAAAAGAAAGTTGTTGACAATTTCATAAGATTTCCAGAATGTCCACAACCATATTATTTTGATATGTATAACTCTAGTTATGGTTAAAACAAGTAGCTGCTATCTTATAGTCTAGAAAATGATTTACATAATTGTTTGTTTAACTTACTAGAGAAGAGATATGCACCTACTCAGTAAAAAAAATATAACTTGTTATCACCTTAATGCAATGCTACCGAGAACACTTATGAGGATACATTCATCATTTCATATCATATTATACATGTTATTATATATGTATTCGTGATATCTTATTTCATGCTCATGCATATAGGATCATCAGAAGGGATAACCCTTTTGGAGTTCAATGAAGAAGAAAAGGAGGAACAACAGGAAACACCTCAGGCCATAGCTCTAGAAGAAGAGGAGCAAACTCTTGAGGACCTCCCTGAGTGCTCGGATCACAGGCCAACCTCTTTCCTCAAAGGCAAGCCCCATAGCATTTTAAGCCTCCCATGCTTTACAAAATATCACTTAAGTCCTCTATGTTTGATGCATTAGGTTATAAGAGTTGATTAGAAACACTTGATGCATAGAACTACCTTGTCCAGATGCATATACCTTTAACCCTATGTAGGTCCAGGATAGAATATATTCTTAGCCATGCTTAGATCAGTAGAAGTTGGGTGATTTCCTATCACGTGCGAGATATAGGTGGATACCGAAGCACGGTTGGCTATATTTGCTATCGTGGAAAAGAACCATGGGATAATGTAACTAGAGGCCGAGTGGAGTCAATGTGTAGGTTGACTCATGTGATTCAGTCTGTGCCGATTAAGGACCGTACCATTGTTGGCGCTTCTGTCGAGATTGAACGCATGCCTCTTACTTAGCTGGCCGGATAACTCGTTCCGACCGCAAAGCCGAGTAGCTCAACTCAGGCTAGGCCCTGTTCTATAAAAGTGCGCACTATGGATGGTAGTAAGGATGTGTGGGGAGCCAGACATGAGCCCAAGGGTAGGGTAGTCCTGATCGTCCTGGCAGCTGGTTGTCCCTGATTGTGCGGCGCTGGTCGAACCCGTGAAATGTGTACCTGAGTTGTACCTGAAAGGGACCATGACGCCCAAGAGGAGGGATGAATTAGGCAACTTAAAAAGTCTAACTCTAAACTATGGCCTCTTTTTCTAACCTTAGCAAAACTCCCATCGATGACTTTAGTATTTTTATCGAGGTATCGAGAAGCGCGCAAGCTTCCCCCTAGTCCTCGTTGGAGCCCCTCGCAAGGAATCCCTCGCAAGGGCCAAGCTCCTGGTCGGGTAACTCCGTGGATAGCCCCGGGCCTTCCCCATGCACAAGTGTGTCTCTGGTGTGCCTTCCAGCAAGCCTCTCCTAGAGCACTCCCCGCCGTCTTCACTATCAAGCTTCCGGCCGAATCATCGCGGGCCTTGTTCCCTTCGGTACATGGTGGTGGCCACACCACAAACGTGGTGGGTGTGATCTCGCAAGACTACAAGCCCCTCCGATGTACAACAATGGTGCGCGCAAGCTCCGAGTGGTAAGAGGTATGCAAACCTCACTAAACACCAGGCCTAAACCTAGAGCAAGCACATAAGCGGTGGTCTAATCAACCTAAGCACTCGCAAAGTACCTACGCTAATCACCTAATGATTCACTAAGCACTATGCAAGTGGAGATCACTAAAATGGTGTATCCACACCCTTGGTATGTTTGCTCAGCTCCACTCTACTCAAATGGCTGGTTGGAGGTCTATTTATAAGCCCCATGGAGAAAGTAGCTATTGAGGACGAAACCCACTTTTCTGCTACTGACCGGACGCTACTTTCGTCCTAACCGGACATGTCCGGTCGTCCTGACTGGTAGAGCGCGTGATCAAACGATCTGACGCTGGACGCGTCCGGTCGCAACTAGGCCGCTCTAGAACCTCTCTGTACTCGATCAAATGCTGCAGTTCCTGCGCTCGGTCAATTTGCCACTAGCATCCGGTCATTGCTGAATGTGTTGCCAGGATGATGAACAGTGCCCTCGGTGCATCTGGTTACTTTCAGTTTAAAGCATCTGGTTGCTGCTGCTGACGCCTGCTGTTGTTGAGCAACTAATCGGATGCGTTCGGTTCCTATAAGGGTTGCATCCGGTCGCTACGTCCGGTCACTCTGCCGAGCATGTTTCTTCGCGATCTTGCGTCCGACTTGGTTCCTATCTTTGTGCTCGGACTATGCTTGATATCTTGGGTCTTCTCTTGTGCTTCTAGGGTCTTGCTTATGGTGTTGATCATTGGATCATCACGTCACCTTCGTCCAAGTCATGTTTTGCACCCTATTGAACTACAAAACAATCACTTGCAAATTCATTAGTCCAATTTGGTTGTGTTGGTCATCAAACACCAAAATTCAAAGTAAATGGGTCTAGGGTCCATTTTCCTTACAATCTTCACCTTTTTGGTGATTGATGACAACATGACCAAAATAAGCAAATAATAGAAATTTTAGAATTTAAAAACTATTTACTTGCTAGGATGCAATGCAAAGGGCAAGGTTATATGATGCCCATAGATACCAATTGAAGATACCAATTGTAAAGCTAAAAGGTACCACATGTAAATATCTTTTGAAACTTATCTTGCCCTTGCAAATGTCCCCATGTGGCATTATGAATTTAAGCCTCCCCCTAACTCCATAATCCACTACCCTCCCTTTCTCGGACCATTACCACTTGTAAATTATTATGATCGAGCTTGCTTTTTGGTCCTACAAATTAATGCTTGCTTTTGGTCCTACAAATTCCCCCCTTTGGAATCAAACACCAAAAAGGAAGACATTAGTGGCACAAGGGAGGGTCAAACTTTGTGATCCTTTGTATGTGGAGTGGAATAGGTCACAAAATTTGACTCTCACATTACATAGACTAAGCTCCCCCTAAATATATGCATACATATGATGGAGAATGTAGTTTATGCATAATTGGCAAAGTAATGCTCAAGGGAGTTTAATCTATATAATGCATGGAGAAAGCATATAAATACCAAAGTGAAATCAACATGATTATATCAATTTAGAAATACCACATATGGAAACCAATTTGATTTATACCACTTGCAATAGGTGGTGTATATTTGAAGTATGATGCTTAACTTCGAGGACACCATTTTTCTTGCAATGAGACTACTATACACATGATAAGCTTGAAAAGGTGTTAGTCTCAAAGCATCCAACTTGTAGACTAACCTTCCCCTAAATTTGTGCACACAAGTATAGAATACTTGTAGGAGACATGCACATTGATTTTAGAATAAAAAATACCACTTGAAAGATGACATCACATGAATGTGAGATTCATTTTCGAAGGTGATATTCAGGAGAAATTATTTACAATTTGGACTTTGGCACATATTAGATGAACAATTGTAAAACAAGCTATGTGTCATGCTCCTAAACAATTTAAACCATGTAGGTTTGCTCCAAGGGTCAAGAGTGAAACTGAGCAAGCCTACCATATGATTTACCTAGTGTATGCATGACAAATGATTAAACATGCTAATGCAAACCTAGGCATAAAAAGGAACTAGATGCTAATTGAGATTGCAAGATACTAATTGAAAGGAATTACATCTAGTTACCTAACATGGGAAGGGGAATTTGGGTCTATAGTATTCACTAACCCACTTGGCAATTTACCTTATCCATAATGATGCACCCCATGAAATGCACCCATACTTTGCCAAGTCTCCAAATTCCCCGAAGTCCATCGGACTTCTCACTTCCCTTTCGGGATCCAAACCTTTTTGGTGCTCTTCATGTTGGAAATGATCTCCTTTGGCACCCAAACGCGTTTGGCCCCATTATTGGCTTGCTTGTTCACCTTGATGGCCACCACCTTGTTATTTTTCTTCTTCTTCAAGAGATAAGGTGTGGAGGCCTTTTTATCCACCTTGTTGGTGTAGGTGTTGGAGAGCTTGCTTGTTTGCTTTTTCTCTTTCTTCTTTGCTCCTCCCCCATTCTTCACCTTGCACTCATAGGACTTGTGGCCTTCCTTGTGGCATACGTAGCAAACCACGGTCTATCCTTCATCAAGCTTCTTCACTCCCTTGACGATGTTATCTTGATGAAGTTGGGCTTGCTCCGTCTTGCCTTTCACTTGAGTCAAGTCCTTGGTGAGGCAAGCAACTTCTTGCTTGAGTTGCTCATTCTCCATTGCAACCTCTTGTGTGCATGTATCTACAACAACTTTCTCAACACAAATTTGGTTGCACAAGGGTGAGTCTAAACATAAATCATTGCAAGAAGTAGAAGCATCCTTTTTAGTCTTGTTAAAGATATAACTTTTCTTTTTAGATGCCTTGGTGTGGGTTGTACCGACAGCTTCAAGATTAGCAACTTTATTAGTTAGCTCATCACAATGTTTGCACATGGTTTCTATTTTAGCAAGCAAACTTTTATAAGCATCTTGTGAGCTAGCTAACTTTTCTTTTAATATTTCATTTTTCTTTACAAGCTGCTCATCATTGATTGTGCATGCATTTATTGTTGCACTAGCCTCAAGTTGCTCAATTTTAGTAGATAGCTCCATATTAAGATTGGGAAAAGTTTCATATTGTTCAAGCAAAGTAGCAAAAGCTTGTTGTGAGCTATCTAGTTTTTCTTTTAATTTTTCAAGCTTCTTTTGTTGACTAGTGCAAACTTTAGCAAAGTTAAGATTTTCTTGCACAATTTCATCATAAGAAGGTAGCTCATCATCACTATCACTATTATTGTCACTATCACTAGGGATAGGCTTTTTGTTACCTCGTGCCATAAGGCACAAATGTGAGGTTCTTAATGATGAGTGCTTGTGCCCTCGCCTCTTGTGATGGTCTTCTTCTTCACTTGAAGAATCATCCCATGACCTTATTGATGTCAGGGCTTTGTCCTTGCATGCCTTCTTCTTTGTCTTGGGTGTGGTCTTGTTTGGACAAACTTCCACAAAGTGCCCCAATTCATCACATTCTTTCTTTCTTTGCTCATTTCTTTGATTGGTGAAGATGAAATCTTGAATTTAGATGGGCACACCCTTGACATTTAGCCTTTGGATCATCTTCTCCACCTTGTTGATAAGTTTAATTGATTCATCGTCAAGGTCGGAGATGGAGGAGGAAGATTGATCATCATCACTTGATTCTTCATCATCATCATCCTCATCTTCTTCTTCTTCACTTGAGGAGCTTGAGCTTGAGCTTGTCTCAACTTGCTTGCCCTTCATCTTCTTTTTCTCACCACATGCGAGAGCTTTGCCTTTGCTTGATGAAGAGGCTTCTTCTTGACCCATCTTGCGTGACATTTCAAATGCCACTATCTTGCCAATGACTATGGCCGGGGTCATGGTGCTCAAGTCCTCCGTGTTGTGAAGGATGGTGATGATGCTTGCATATTTATTTTGTGGTAGCACAGAGATGATCTTCCTCATGATGTCTGCATCATCTAGCTTTGTTAATCCTATTAAATGGAGCTCATTGATAATTAGATTCAAATGAGAATACATATCACGAACAAGCTCATCATCATTCATTTTAAAGGAATCATAATTTTGTTTAGCTAGACAATATTTTTGCTCACGGACATTCGTTGTGCCATCATGGAGCTCTTGGAGTTTTAACCAAATTTCATGTGTCATATTTAAAATGAACACTTGGTTAAACACATCCATGCTAAAAGATTCAAACAAGCAATTTTTAGCTCTAGCATTGAAATGAATTTCTTTTTCTTCACTCTTTGTGGGTTTATCGGGATTCTTAATGGGTTTCATCCTATCACGAGTGACTCTCCAAACACCCAAATCCACCGCCTCAAGGTGACAAGCCATTCTAGCTTTATAGTAAGTGAAGTTAGTGCCGTCAAAGTGCGGAGGCCTAGAGGTATCCATCCTAACCACTCTAAATAGTATCGGCTCAACGGTGGTGAAGCCAAAGGTCCAAATTGAGCCAACCAGTTCTGATACCAATTGAAAGAGATCATGATGCCTAAGAGGGGGGTGAATTAGGCAACTTAAAAAGTCTAACCCTAAACTATGGCCTCTTTTTCTATCCTTAGCAAAACCTGTGCAAAAAGATAAACTATCTAAATATGCAACTACGGTTTTGCTAGTGTGTTGCTATCTCTACCGCAAAAGGAGTTATGCGAACAATGTAAATGCGGAATCTAAAGTGTAAGGTAGCGATATGCAAACTCCCATCGATGACTCCGGTATTTTTACCTAGGTATCGAGAAGCACACAAGCTTCCCCTAGACCTCGTTGGAGCCCCTCGCAAGGAATCCCTCGTAAAGGGCCAAGCTCCTGGTCGGGTAACTCCATGGATAGCCTCGAGCCTTCCCCATGCGCAAGTGGGTCTCCGGTGTGCCTTCCAGCAAGCCTCTCCCAAACTGGTCGCCAGCATCTTCACTATCAAGCTTTCGGCTGAACCGCCGCAGGCCTTGTTCCCTTCGGTACACGGTGGTGGCCACACCACAAACGCGGTTGGTGTGATCTCGCAAGACTACAAGCCCCTCCGATGTACAACAATGGTGCACATAAGCACTGAGTGGTAAGAGGTATGCAAACCTCACTAAACACTAGGCCTAAACCTAGAGCAAGCGCATAAGCGGTGGTCTAATCAATCTAAGCACTTCGCAAAGTACCTACGCTAATCACCTAATGAATCATTAAGCACTATGCAAGTGGAGATCACTAAAATGGTGTATCAGCACCCTTAGTATGTTTCCTTAGCTCTACTCTACTCAAATGGCCGGTTGGGGGGTCTATTTATAAGCCCCATGGAGAAAGTAGCCGTTGGGGATGAAACCCATTTTTCTGCTACTGACCGGACGCTGCTTTTGTCCTAACCGGACGCGTCCGGTCGTCCCGACCGTTAGAGCATGCAAACAACTGATCAGACGCTGATGGTGTCTGGTCACATGCCACCAGATGTGTCCGGTTGCAACTGCGCCGCTCTGGAACCTCTCTATACTCGATTGGACGCTGTAGTTCCTGCGTCCAATCGATTTGCCGCCAGCATCCGGTCATTGCTGAATGTGTTGTCGGGATGATGAACAGTGCCATCGGTGTGTCCGATCACTTTTAGTTTTCAGCGTCCGGTTGCTGTTGCTGATGCCTACTATTGCCGAGCAACTGATCGAACGTATCCAGTCCCTATAAGGGCTGCGTCCGGTCACTCTGCCGAGCATGTTTCTTCGCGATCTTACATCCGGCTTGGACTATGCTTGATATCTTGGGTCTTCTCTTGTGCTTCTAGAGTCTTGCTTATGGTGTTGATCATCGGATCATCACGTCATCTTCGTCCAAGTCACATTTTACACCCTATTGCACTACAAAACAATCACTTACAAATTCATTAGTCCAATTTAGTTATGTTGGTCATCAAACACCAAAATTCAAAGTAAATGGGCCTAGGATCCATTTTCCTTACAATACCAAAGGTGACTGTTGATCTGGTCTGCCTGGGTTTGTGTTAGGAATAAATTCACAACTGGTTGAAATCGATTCGAATCACCGTCTCTCCCGGACAGTGAGAAACTTGGCTAGTCCCAACATCGTAGTAACTGTATTATGAAATATGATGGTTTGAATGAACATGGAATTATTATACCGGCTATGGTTACTACTGTATGCTACTAAATGATATACCACATGTTTGGCACAGGTTAGTTGCTAATTTAGAGTTGAATAGCTATAATTAACTTAATGACCGAATTATAACTGTATACTTGAATTGGTAAGCTTTTTATGCAAAATGTTGTCAAGCTAGCTCCACTTATAAACACTTGCATAATCCTTGGAGTCACTTTATTTTCGTTTATGACGGGTAAGTCTAGCTGAGTACCTTCTCATACTCAGGGTTTTATTCCCATTGTTGCAGATGGTACAGTTTATCATGGCTATTGCAAGAATTGCTTCTGTCCCACCGTGGACTAGGAGTAAGCCCTGGGCAGACATCTCTTATCAATCCCTCTCTTTTGCTTTTGTAGAAGTGTGATTGTGAGCTGGCACAATATTTAAACAATGTTGCAGATGTTGGTTTCAAACTTTTAATTTGCTTCCGCTACTATCTTACCTGAACGTGGTTTATAATAACTTTAATTCGTACTCTGATGGATGAACTGTATTTGTGAACTTTATGTAATGTGTGACATGTATGTTGAATCATGTACTACCTTGGTTGTATGTTGATGGTTAATTGAGACCCTTCGTGGTACTTGACGGACTACCGGGTTTATATGGGCTCAAGTATGACAATGCGACCGCTTGCGAGCTGCCATTGTACTTGTGCTCTTATAAATTGGTCAGTTCTGCTACAGTGATGAAGGGTAGATGACTTGTGGTGGTCTTCTCTTCTCCTGCATGAAGCTTTCCTTGCTTGAGCTGTTCATGAGCATCTTGTCTCCTATGTCGCACTCCTTCCTTTCTCATTCATTTGTCATGCCTTCTTTTTGTCTATTCTTTTGTGGATCTTGGCATTGTGCTGGACCTTCTTCTCTACACATTGTTTCTTCTCTACAAAGGATTAGTGGACAACACATACCCGAAAGAATATACAAATGATTTAAAGCAAGGATAGTGTTGTCATAGAGTCAAAGGTCATCTTCTATGCTATAGAAAAGTTGGTTTTAACATTTTAATTAGCATAGAATCTTTATCCCATGTTTTAAATAATGTACCTTGATTGTTCACCACTACTTCAATTTTTCAACAAGGTTAAGGCAAAGATATGTAAAATCATTTTGAAGAATACCTCAAACCTTGATTTGTTTCTATGAATGATCTCCTAACATTCCCAACAAAATTTGAATATTTTCCTACAAGGGTTAGTCCACATATACAACCAAATTCTATACAAGTATGTTTTGATTCAATAGTTAAGATTGAATAGTATTCCAAAGCATACTTATAACAGAACAAGGAAGCTTAAAAGATTAAAGAGATTCATTCAAGTAAAAATAAGGATATGTATGGTGAACCAAGGGAGCATGATTATTTAGATTTTTATTTGTTAGTGATTTAACAAGTCGAGCACATCATAAAAGTAAAGATGACCAAGACAAATTAGCAACATGGCATGAGATGCTTTAAAGAACTCCATCCCCCAGACTTGAATTTTGCAGAATGCAAAATCTAGCTTGGATGATAGAATTCTCCTATGAATGTGATTCTATGTTGCATAATGCTTGGTTGGATATACCTTATGTTTTCTTTATTTTTGTTGAAATGATTAGTGACAAACATACCTGAAGGAAACTTGTTCGATGTACCTATCAGTGAGGGCTCCATGGCTTTAGGTCCATTGAGCCAGACCTCTTCTTGCCTTTAGCTTTTCTTTGCACCATCCAATCCTGGAGATGAGGATACGGACAATTGCATGCTCTTTTTCCATCAACCTTTCTTGATTTTTATTGATCCTTGGTTGACGAGTTGGGGTTCATTGGAGATACAAACTCAAGTTCCTCCTTGATTGTCTTTATCTTCTAGCGGCATGGCATAGAGTTGTTCTTTGTAAGCGATACGTCAGCCGTCTTAGTTGTCAAGGAAGGAACATCATTGGTACTTGCATAGAAGCTTCATATTCAATGACTTAGGGATGTTATCTCGTGACCATGGTCGTAGCCTTATGACACGCCATCGATAGATCTCCATTGATTTTTAACGTCTGTTGGCATGAGAATGTACGCCATGATGTAGTGGCATCTTGATGTCTTGTCCATGTTGACGATGTGCGAGATGGTGTCTTCGAAGGTGATGAAAGCAGGCATCAGATTAGCTGATATGAGGTGAGTTGCATCCTGCTTCTCATCAGCCTCCTAGCTTGAGTCCTGGAAAGGCTCAATGCTAGGCATCAGATTGGCTTATATGAGGTGAGTTGCATCTTGCTTCTCATCAGCTTCCTAGCTTGAGTCCTGGAAAGGCTCAATGCTAGGTTGCCTTCAATGTTACTAATGACCAGTTGATTTGTCTGTGGTGGTGGTTTGGTTTAGGGTTTGTGGATTCATACCAAACCTTGAACAGGCAAAGCTTCTATTCATTTTTTTGAACAAAACGTTAATAGACACATACTTGAGGGAAAATAACAAATTTGAAACACGGGTTATTGTCCATTATTTTTGCGATTTTCCTCTATGCTAATGAAAGGATGGTTTTAGGATTACTTTAGCATAGATTTTGTTTTATCATGTTTTATGTGTTTGCTGCATTCTAGCATGGTGCAAGGCAAAGATAACTTGCAACAAAAGATAAGTGAATAAACTTTAATACTCACAGTTCTTCCTTCCATGAAGAATGAGCTGGGTCTTCTTTGTGCAAAGTTATTGGAGTTCATCACTTGCCTTGATTCATCTCCGATGTGAATTCACCTCTTGACTTACCCAGATTGAATTTGAAAGTTTTCTGTAGATATCAGTCCAACAAAATATCTAGTATCTACTAAAGCATACTATCGGCTCAAAAATCAACCTAGACACCACGTCTAATTTGATTTAGGAAGGCATCTTAACCTAAGCACCATGCTTAATTTAAAAAACCTTTGGAAGTGAGACCAACACACCTCCTGGTTCAAAAAACAAACTAAACACCTCGTCTAATTTGATTTAAGAAAATAGTTTAAATTAAGCACCATGCCTAATTTAAAAAGTGTATGAGGATACTTCAAAACCTTAAGCGTACTATAGCAAACAAAGGTAGCATGAAAGCATTATAGAGATTTATTCGAATAGAGATGAAAAAGCATGATCATGGTGAGAGATTTTTTTTACAAAGCATGAGCCTTCATGTGCTCACTTTTTTTTCTTTTTTTATGCTTGGACCTTCATGTGTCCATATATTTTTTCTCTTTACTTAATAAAGATGCAAGTAGGATGGATATATGAATGGAACTAAATATGTTGTGGATTTGATATGGAAAAATTTAAACTAATCAGAGTGGATGCATGGATTATTCAAAGTAAACATGCAATGGAACACAAAAGTTTAACATATAACTACTCATTAAATTTTTAAGTCCATGAGCAAGACTATCTCACCTTTCTTGATCATACTTACCATGACTCACATGATGGAATTTGTGAGTAGTGCAGCATCTGTATTCATCACTTGAGATGTGATTTGAATTCTTGTGACGACGATCTTTTTCTTCAATCTACACATGGTTAGAGAATATATATATGTCTATACAAACCTATGAGATGGCAGGGTTCCCATGTTGATGGAGCTTGAATATTCAGGCACCCTGAGGTTTTTCAATGTTTCTTCTTTTCTTGTGGAAACTTGCCGGAAGGTCAAAACGACATCTGTTATCCTGTCTTATCCACAATTCAACAGAATAGGGGTAATCCTACTAAAGCTAGTGGTATGTTAATCATCTAAATCTTTACGTCAATTATTTATCCGGCAACGGCGCCAAAAATGCTTGTTGGCATTTATAAGTGCAAATAAAATATGAAGGATTCCGCAAGCGCACAGAATACCATTGTAGCATTTTACCAGGAGTATTCTAGGTATCGTTATTTATATTTTACCACAGGGAAACAATGGAGTAAAGACTTGTTGAGTAATAAAGGAATATCTATCAGTCAACATATCAGCATAGCTAGAGCAAGGGGTAAAGGTAATGATAGAAATTAAGGATAATGACACTCAGGGGATAGATCACTAAGATAATACAAACTAGTTAACTCGGAAGAACAATGGGTGAGGTAGATTCCTATGATATTCTTATTACATGGTCAAAGTATGTACGTACACCTAACTATAGCTAAGACTAACTCTACTCTTGTGCACTTCGGGACACCGCTTAGACGGTAGAGCACCCACAATAGATAACTCTACCGACGCGACTATAGTCCTATAATTTAAGAACCTGCTCAATTCAGAGTGGACTACAAAGGATAGACAGGGTTGTCACCTCCCGCTGCTACCACCCAACCAGAGAATAGGGTGCACTCATAGGCAGAGCATCCTATGAGCACCGTGCTTACATGAGACTCAGCTACTTAGCCTAACCAGTAAACTAGCAGGTTAAGCGCTCTATGAACCCGCACACAAAAGTAATGATAACCATAACCAAGCAAGATATATATTCAAAGTAAGTATAGCCATGTAGATAGGAATATGATGAAATAATAATAAGTCTGACAAGATGTAGAAGTGAAGATACAAGGTTTTGCCGAGTCTCCAAGACTAGATCCAGAACTTGAGCATGAGCTCAACTCGACCCTCACTCCCGAGCTACTAATCTACTACATTGGAGAGTCTAGACCTAATCCTCCAAGTGTATCTTGATCTTTGAATCAGAGATATGAATTAGGGTTTCAAGGATGGCTCCAGGGAGGGGACAGGGCTGCTATATATAGGCCAGAGCATCAATTCTGGACCCTCGAATCAAACTGACTTGAAAGAACATGCGATCTAGGAGGCGGTGGAGAACCAACATTCGAAGGAGGGGCTGACAGGTGGGCCCAGGGGGGCCGAGCGGCCTGCAGGTGGGGTTGACTGGCCCCGCATGGCAGCCACCTGTCCTCCGCTTTGGTGGTTTGCCTTCTAGAGTCTTCCCACGTCGGTTTCGCTGTGGATAAACATGATTTGCTTTGACGAATAGGCCTTCCTTGATGGTTTTCTGAGTAAATTCTCCTGTAAACACAGATTCACCAAAACTTATGGAATTTATTAGTTTAAACCCCTAGACCTATGTTGGTGATCCTTTTTATGCATTTATATAAGTTATATTGACAGTTTATGATGAACGTTAACTATCATCAACAGTAGCGCCGATCGCCCTCATTGTAACCCTACCCCTCTGCCTATATAAAAGGGGGTAAGGACTACATGATCATCACATCCACCATGACACCGTTGCCTTATTCCAATCTACCTCTTAGCTAGGAGCAACAGCCCCTATAACCGAGCATACGAATACAAGAAGACCAGCACCACCACTGGAGTAGGATTTAGCACGCCACCGCGCCCCAAACTAGTATAAATCCTTGTGTCTCGTGTGCTACCATCTGATTCTATCTTCGTGATCATGTTGCTAGGCATTGATGGAGCTAAATCATCCGATAGTAACCATCTCCTAAAATAGGTGACGATTTTCGGAGGCAATCATTTTATTTAAGAAGCCAGTAAAAAAATGACCAGCTCCAAAAATCAATTAATAGAGGCACATAGCCCTAGGCTAGCGCACTTAGCAAACCCTAGCTATAAAATATCCTATTATCAGACCACTCACTCCATCCCTCCTCTCTCTCTCTCTCAGCGACACACCAGCACCACGCGGCTCTTCCTCACCAGCTTCCTCTTCCTCACTGGCAGCAGCGTGGCTCCACCGGAGCTAGTGCTCATGTAAGGCCCTCTCTGCTGATGCTCGCGCAGGGCCTTTTATGCGCTATGTGCTCAGGTTACAGGGGCACTGATGATGTTTGTCGGGAGATTCTATGATGGGTTTCGTGGATGTCAATCAGGCGCTGCATACTCCTCCTTATGTAGTCTTGAGGGTAGGTTAAAGTACATTGAAGCCCCTAAGTGGGGTTTGGTGTATTCATGACAATATAATTAGGGATCTAAAGAGATTTGTCAAGTATGGATAGGTAACAAATTTGCAAAGGTCTATGACAACACATGAGACCCCCCAATTCTTCGCTAAGTGGCGTATGGAACGTTCAAGGCTTACTTTACATTTCATATTTTGAGTTTGAGTATAGGAACGTTGTAGTATAATGAGGTACAAAAAATGGAAGCTTAAGGGGAATCATGTTCTCTCACAAATAAACAAAACCCCCAAAGATGAAAGAAAGCCAGCTAAACCTAATACCTATTTAGTTCTAGCCAACGCGGGAGTTCCGCGTCTGTGCGCGGAAGTTCCACATCCAAGTGTGGAAGTTCTACGCTCGGGTGTGGAACTTCTGCACTTTAATTATACCATTGGAATAGAAGTGAAGGGGTATTTATACCTCCCTCTCTTCTTCCCCAATGGTTGCCTGCCACATTCAGATTCACACCAACCTATGGACAAGATCTCTCTCCACTATAGAAGGCCACCCAACCTCCACATTGACTTCTTGGTTATTCCCCTTGGTGAGGTTGAGTTTGTGAGTGGATAGAGAGCCCTATAGTAAGAGCATCACCTTGAGAGCCTTGGTTCTCGGCCCTCTAGCTTGTGCTCTATGTTCGTTACCCTTGCAGCTTGGGCTCCTAGATGGCAAGAGGATGCCCGGGTGCTCCCAATTAGTTATGGTTGAGCACCTGGAAGTTTGTATTGCCCTTGTGAAGCTTAGTGGAAACCTCAAGCTCGTTCTTTATGTTTCGCTTGAGAGGTGGTGGGAGTTGAATGAGATTCCAAGCCTTTGTGGCTTCCTCAATAAAGAGGATGTAGGCAAGCCTTTATGGCTCAACTGAACCTTGGGGTAAATCATGTGCTTGTTGTTGAGTTTGTGCCTCTCTCTTATTTAAATTGCAATTCTAGGATTTCCACCTTATCTACTTGTATAGTGCATTATAGCTATACGGACTAGGTGCAAAAGGAAGCTTATATCACCAAGAAACTAGGTATTTAACTTGATCTAAGTTTTTATTCTGATTCATTTCAATTGTTGGTGTCTTCAGCTACCAGCATGGAACTTCCACGGATTTGCACAGAACTTTCGCATCCAAGCACAGAAGTTCCATAGGAATGCATGGAACCTCCGCATTTTGCTAACCCGTTGTTTCGAGTTTAAGTTTTTATAGGTGTTTATACCAAAATTTGGAAGAAGAGTCACAAGGGACTTGAAAGCTCCCAAGATCATGTCAGCAGAGAATCAATTGTGTGTAGATCGGAATCAGCTGATTCGAATGCAGTACTGGAATCAGCTTTCTTTAGGCAGCGCCAGCAGATAACAACAAAGGCTAAGATCGGCGCCAGGACAAGACATGATGGACTCTACAAAAGGGGAAAGATTAGAGTCCAAGTTATCTTAAATTAAGAATGTTTTCTCTTGGGGCCAAAGATTGTGATGAGTCGTGCTTAGATAGGAGTCATACATAGGTCCCGGGTATAAATATCAAACCCCGGCTATTGTAAAGGACAGACAATCAATCAAATACAAGTTATTTACTTTTTTGGCTCCGACCACCCCTTAGGAGTAGGAGTAGAGTAGATCTCGGTGAGTTCTTCAGCAAGTACGGCTGCATCGATCCGGTCGACCTCCACTGCTTGTCTATAAGTACCGTCATGGCTTATACCTCTGTTCGCATGGCTGCATCGATCCGGTCGACCTCCACTACAACTCTGGTATGAGTTAGTTATCGACTCTTGTCTAGTTCAAGTACGGCTGCATCGATCCGGTCGACCTCCACTGCTCGAACTAGATTAAGGTCAAGTTATCGGCTCTATCTAAGGGTGGCGTTCCTTCGGATAGATTCATTAAGTTACCGATATTGCTTATTGCTTCCATTGTTTGTTTAATTACATCAATATCACTTCGCCCGATTGAGATTGATCTAGATCGGCCTTATATCTTGTTTAACCCATCGTTTGTTAATCCAAACTGACCTAATCTATACTTTAAACGATGAGTTATGTTTTATCGGCTGTTTTATATTAATCTTGATCATGCATAGCGTGCGGTCAAGGCGCATCTGATTTTGAGTAGATCTAATGGCTAGCGAAAATTGTTTCATGGCCCGTTACCATGGCCTGTGTGATTCTGCCTCACACCCCACTATTAGCACCGTGGAGTGGGGATCGTTATTTGGTAGATATGTTCCTGAGAAGGCATGACCTTAACTGTGTGTTGTGCCTGAATTGGCTATTTTAGCCGATATCGAGTGCTTCCACGAACAGTTCACATTACGAGATCGTTGAAGTAGCGATAGGTTGAAAGATGTGTTAGCCCCATGATCTTATTATTGTATTACGGCCTGCATGATTCTGCCTCATGCCCCACTGATATTAGTAATAAGTTAGGGTCGTCAAGTCTATTATTGTTTCTACGGCCTGCATGATTCTGCCTCATGCCCCACTAGTCATAGCGATAGATGAGATCTAATACGTTCATTAGATTTATCTCTATTAAATGGTTGAATGATGATGAACTATTTCTTTCATACAAAGGGGTTTGGTTACTTGCAGTTATTGGCTTAGCATGAACTAATTACTGTTGATATCTTTTTGCCAGTGACCAATATTTGTCGAAACAATGATATTCATCCAGAATGATAATCGATTCTTCTTACACAACCCCATGAGCTTTAACCGATTTATTCTTACGAATATGCTGGAATCGACTATTTAGTCGATCTCCTTTCATATCCGCTCTTAGAGCCGCACATTCAGGACTGTCTGGCAACATCAACACGTTCCACCCATAATTACTGATAAACTTTCTCTCCTTGTCAATTGCAGGGTCAAATTGACTGGCACGTCTTGAGAGGAGTGCACAGGATTGACCATCCCTGCGTTGAAGTTAGGCGGATCTCCAGCTCCATCGAGCGGACCCTTCTGGCTTGCTCGTGTGCCCTCGGCACGGGACCAAATTCCATGTCGACACATGTTTCTGGCACGCTCGATGGGACACCACAATCGTCATGGCGGTTCACAACAACAACGACATCCTTATGCTACATTATGAAGATCTACATGATGGAGATAAAGATGTAATCGGCAAAGCTACAGAAGAATTTCAGAGCAAATGTTTGTTGTCCTACACCAAAACACGTGACAACACAATTGTTTAGAAATTTCCACTACCAAGAGTTCTATTACATGGGCAGACAGATACAACTGAAGCTGAAGATAGGCGTTTCTTTATAGAAGTTGTAGACAAATCTATTTGTGATGCCATATCAAGCCGTAATGAAGTTTTCTTAGACACATTCCACAACACTGAGAAAGAAGCAATTCGTGGGTTTCTAGTTGGTTAAGTTGGGCCGGCTTATTACAACATTCTAGATCCATCAACCCAGGGGACCAATCAAGTGGGTACCAGCCATCAAGAAGCAGCACCAGCTGGTAATGGAGATGTCCAGGTAGTTCAGAGTTCATCTGAACAAGCTCAAGGTACTACTACGAATCAGATACAGTATAATCATGGACCGTCAGTACAGCATGTGCAACAGCCGGCGGGGCAAAGTCAGAACCAGGTGATCAATTTTGGCACATCAGGCCACATACCATCGTCGGCTCAAAAAAATAGCACCCTCAATTCAAAGGATCCGTAGAGATATAGATCCTTATGTCTACAATCAGAGACTTCAAGCAGCAAGCCAGCAAAGGACCCAGCAGATAGAGATTCCACAAGGGTATCATTATGGCACAGATTATAACACCCTTCACATGATTTCAAATCTAGGATACCAAGGCACATGGGATTTCAATCCACAGATGGGACAGCAAGTACAGAGAAATCCAAATTCAAATAATGACGAGTTGCTGCTGAGGGTGACCGAGATGATGAAAAATTAGTTCAGTCTAAAGCCAAAAGGGCTGACCTTTTCATACAAATGCCCATATTCAGAATGGTATGATTTGGTCGCTCTTCCCATAAATTACAAGCTTCTAGAGTTTGCTAAGTTCACTGGCCAAGACAGCACAAGCACAATAGAACATGTCAATCAGTATCTTACACAATTGGGCGAAGCATCAGTTGAGGATGCCCATCGAGTTCGTTTCTTCTCCTTGTCCCTGTCAAGGCCAGCCTTCACTTGGTTCTCATCACTACCAGTCAATTCCATTGCCAATTGGGCTGACCTAGAGAAGAAGTTTCATACATATTTTTACACTGAGACCAGGGAAAAGAAGATAACCGATCTGACAACTATAAGGCAGAAGGCTAATGAATCGGGCATCGAGTTTCTTCAGAGGTTTCGGGAGACTAGGAATTTGTGCTTCTCCTTAAACTTGGTTGATGATCAACTAGCTGCTTTGGCCGTTCAGGGAATGCTGCCAATATGGAAAGAAAAGCTGCTAGGACAAAAATTTGATAACTTGGGTCAATTGGCTCAATGAGTGGAAGCGCTCAATAGCCAATTCTAGAGTATGCGCAGAGATACCCGATTTCAGAACAATACCACAGTAGCTGAAGCTTATGATCCATACTCAGTCAATGACGGCTATGAAGATGAAGAAGAAGAGGTTGCTACAGCTGAATGGAATTAGGGCAAGAAGACAGTAATGGTGCCAAACCCTTGGGGAAGAGGAGTCGAGAAGAGCTATGACTTCAATGTCACCAAATCAGACAAGCTCTTCGATTTCTTGCTTGAGAAGGGGCAGATCAAGTTGCCCGATGGTCATGTTATGTTGCCCCCTGATCAGTTGAAGAATAAGAAGTTCTGCAAGTTCCATAGCGCTACCTCTCATTCCACTAATGAATGCAGAATCTTCCGGCAACATATTCAGGGGGCTATTTAGCAAGGAAGGCTCAAATTTGATACGCTTCAGAAAATGAAAGTTGATGATGATCCTTTCCCAGGAGATCAAAACATGGTTGATGCTGGGCTACTCAAAGGAAAGACTAAGGTCCTAACATCAACCAAATCAAGAGATGTTGGATCAGTTGATCCCAAGATGCAAATATCGGCTAACGAGTACAGAGAGATTAGAAGACGTCGCGATAAGCAAAAGAGCCGATATGAGCAGGGAGAGACGTCAAAAGCAGGAGCAACAAGGCCGCGAGTTACATCTCGGATTCTATTGAATAAGTGGTAGCGGCGGAAGGAAAAGGATTATCAGCGTTGGTTGAAGGATCAAGCATACTAGCGTCAACTAGAAGAAGAGAGGTATGAAAGGAAACAAGCTGAATCACATTGGAATTGTTCTTTCTTCAGATATTGCTGGAATGAAGGTTTGAAGTTGCCTACCAGACACGACTGTCTAGAATGCAGCAATCAATATTGGTTGTTTAGGCGATCTCAAACCAACCACCGGTCTATCCATGCTCAAGATACATATCATCATAATAACATGGATCGGCGCTTAAAAAATAAAAGTGTTCATGATCGGCTTGGAAAATGAGTTGTTGACCAAGACTGGGTTGATTATGAAGAAGAAGGCAACAAAAGAAATTACGTTTGGTAGGAAGGCCAATGGTGTCAAGGAGGTTTGACAAGAAGCCAGAAGAGAAGGGTGCAACGCCTAAGGAATAAAGAGTTAGAATAGGCTCAGGCATCCAGCAAACCTCAAGTGTGGCGTACTAAGCAAACAGCCGATAGAAAGCAACCATCGGCTAATATCCAAATGGCTTTTCTGTTGCCATCAAAATTAAGAGCTTCGGCAGATCAAGAAGTGTATTCAGATTTTGATGAATCAGAGTATGAAGAAATAGTTGCCAAGTTAACGGTTGTATAGCAAGCAATATTTGATAAACCAGTCAAGCATCGGCACTTAAAAGCTTTATATATGAAAGGTTTTGTTGATCGAAAGCCGATGAACAAGATGTTGGTGGACGGAGGTGCTTCTGTCAATCTTATGCCTTACACCACTTTTCGTAAACTTGGCAAGGGACCAGGAGATCTGATGGAGACTGACATGATGCTTAAAGACTTCGGAGGTAATACGTCTAAGACCCGAGGGGCAATAAATGTCGAGCTAACAATTGGGAGCAAGACTTTGCTCACCACATTCTTTATCATCGATCGAAAAGGGTCATACAGTTTGCTCCTTGGTCGTGATTGGATTCATGCGAACTGTTGTATACCATCGACTATGCATCAGTGTTTGATTCAATGGCATGGAGATGATGTCGAACTGGTTCACACTGATGAGTCCGTGAGCATCGCAATAGCCGATCTAGTCTTTTGGGAACTATGAGACTTCGAATGCTTTTCAGGCAAGTTATGGGAAGGTGGCTTCATTAAGATCAACAATGAAAGCCTACAGCCGATGCAAGAGATCGTCTCTGAAAGTTTGTTTTAATGAAAAGTTACGGCTTCACGTCGGCCATTGAATTAAGGAAAAATAAGCATTAGTCCTGGAGATGGGTTTAGGCCGACGTATGAATGCTAAATTGGAATCCTAAGTACAGATCAGAATTAATAGATTTCTTAAAGGAGTTTTGTTTCGCTTAATGGATACTTGACCTGGGTTGATCAATCGTCTAACCTTTGGTGTGAAAAGTTCTGCGGCAAAATATTTAAAGGGACGTTATCCTAACATCTGATCAACATTCGATAGCCGATTCGTTCGCGGCTCTAATAGCCGGTACCAGAAAGGTATCGCATCTAGTTCAAAAAATGAAAAAAAATCTTCAAAGACATAAAAGCCGATACGATACGTATCGCCTCCAGAGCAAGAAATAAAAACAAAAACAGTCATACACAAGGGCATTGCACTAAGACACATTCATGAAAGAACAGGGGTCTTTGTTCATCGGATTACCCTAAGTACAAACTAATCGAAGACCTTGTTCACTACATCCTGAGCGGATGTAATGTCCACAACGGCCTCCACGGCAACGACAAATTCTTCGAGCAAGTCCTCATGTCCCTCAGGGCTGTCGCCAACCGGGAAGCCAACCTCCATGGCGTGGAGGGCATGCCCGGTCTGGACCTACACCGCGGTCAGCGCCACCGACGCGTCGTGACGAACGCCATGGAGGGCGATCTCCCGAATGCAGGCCGGGATATCTTGGAGACGAGCGTCAATAAGGGAACCCCAAGCATTGACGGCATCCACGACCGCGTTAGCCGCCAGTTGGAGATATTTTGACTGCACCATCGGGGCTGACAATCACAGAAGACTATCAAGATAAAGACGGTGGAAACCAGAAAAGAAGCATTCATGGAAATCATCTTACCTGCCACTGCGGCATCAGACTCAGCTAGTCATGCTCGAATGGCGCTGGCCTCCTCATCAGCTGCATTTAGGGCTGCTTGGAAGACCCCTAGACGGATCTCAAGCTAGCCATTTTTCTGAATTGCCCTGGAATAGCGGTCCTCGGCCGCCCTCCATTCTCAGAAGAAGCGTCGGGCATCGTCGCCGTTATACGAGTTGGAAGAATCCGACGACGAAGCCGGCGCAGAAGATGCAGCATCAGTGGGTTTGCCGGTCTTAGGAGAAGGACAAAGGCTATCATTCACAATGAACCTATAGGTGAGTCAGAATAGATCATCATCATGAACAGAGGTTGCCAATCTCACCTCATGCGTCGGAGACGCTGGTTCATCGGCATGTCCTCTTTCGGGATCTCCTCCACCGCGCGCTTGCCTCGATTGTCCTCACCAGCCATGAGAGATGATTGGATCTACGGAAGGAAGAAAGAAAATGCTACAGGGTTTTGGCAGGCGGAAGAGAGCAAAGGAACAGTTGCGGATGGAGATGTGTTTGAGGCCGAAGCCCTCGACTGGTATTTGAAGACATAAAGCGAAGAGGCGGATGCCTCGAGACGAGCAAAAGGCAACCGCATTTAATAGAAGGCAAAATGCCACTTCACCAATGCCGAAGAGAATATGGCACTAAGCAATTAAGGGCAGAAGATCGAGGGATTCACTTAATGAAGGCCGTGTTTTCAGACTTAATTGGAATTGGATTAAGATTAGAAGTCTGGGATCGGCTGTATCATATTAGCGCTTTAGCCGAAACAAGAAGCGTAATTAAATAACGGAGAGTATGATCGATTCTACACAAGATACGCGTTGACATGCAGATTTCAAGTCTGGAACATCCTGGATCGCTCTCAACATTTCTAGCCGAATAGCATCAGCTCCCGTGATCTGTTGTTTGCCTTCTTCGGCTGATCCAGGAGTGCTCTCGAGGATGTACTTATGATGATCAATGGCAATAAGACTCCGGAGAAAGCTAGGGATGGATTACCCTTGATGGCGAAGAGCAAGAGAGCCGGTATGGTCGCCTCATTGGGAGAGACCTTATCGGATCAAACGTTGTGTGCCTGGTAATATTTACATTTTGGAGACACTGAGGGGAGAAGAGGAATTCGGCAGAGTAATCAAATGGGGAATATTTAAAGGAATATTACCCTAACATTTGGATTAATACTTGACAACCAATTTGCTCGGCTGTCAGCTCTAATAGCCTATACCAGAAGGGTATCGCTTCTAGTACGAAGATAAACCTAGAGGGGTAAAAGCCGATACAATGTGTATCGCCTGTAGAAGCGAGGCAAACACGGACAAAGTGATGCATGAAGTATAAAGCCAAAGGAAAATCATTGGAGACGAGGGAATTTTTTGTTGATATCACTTATTACAAGCTACAGACCAGAAAACACTTTGTTTACTATATCATCGGCCTGGGAGGTCAGGGCTATAGAGTTGGCAGCGTCGAAGAAATCCTCGACCAGGCGCTCGTAATCTCTAGGGTATCCGGTGGCTAGAGCTCCACGGGGAAGAAGCCGAAGATCATGGCTGGAGTGAACTTGCGCAGCAGCCAACGCCATGGTAGCACCATGATGAACGCCATGAACAGCGACTTCTCTGACGCGGTTTGGGATGTCATGCAAGCGAACCACTGGAATGGCACCCCTAGCATGGACAAATCCCACCGCATGGTCCGTAGCTAAACGAAGGCTTTCTAGCTGAGCCGATAGATCTAAAGGATTTAAGGAAGAGGTGATCAGGATCTTGGAGGCAAAAGTTAAGAAGAAACAGAAAATTATGGTAAATGTCTCACTAGCGATTCTAACTTTAGCCTTCGCCAGCCTCTCCCGCACTGAGTTGGCCTCAGGGGGTGATCGGCCCTGAACTATGGCCAGAGCCGACTCCGTAATAGAAAGGCAGTCAGCAAGTTTCTCGCCAGTCCGGTCAATGGAAGCAATCAGGTCATCATTATCTCTTGGCCTCCTTGGATAGCGGGGGAGCTGGCGATGAATTGGTGTTGAGGATGACCCCAAAGGCTGAGCAGAGTTAGCCCTCTGCTCTAGAATGACAAGAGCATCGCGAGTTGCACCCTCTTGACGATGGATGCACTGGCGCGATGATGCAGACTCATTGAGGGCCTTCTCGGCAGACCTCTTACTATTCTCCATGATCTCAAACCTACGAAAAAAGCAGGAACTATACTAAGAATGCAAAAGGTTTGAGACGAAGCAGGTTGTTGTTCGATCCACGGTCATGGCCCGTATATATAGCCTAGGAAGGCGAGAAGATAGATTTCATCGGGGGGTGTGAAATTGGAATCAGAAACAGAAGCGGATCAACACTCTAGAAATTCAGGGGACGGATAACGAAGAGATAACAGATTCAAACTTATTGCTTCCCCAAATTACAAAATATCATGGGATAGATACAAAGAATTTACATTGACCAGAGATCAACCTATCAAGGCTTCTTTGGATTGAAGGGGGTCTAGGTCCCCACAAGGTTGAAGGTCATCATGAATCGAATCAACATCGGACCGTTGATAAAATTGTGCCAGAGAAGAGGAAAGGTCGCCCGCCTAACATGTGCTCAGCCGATTTCTCGGTAAATTGAGGAACTATGGGAAAGAAGCCTGTAGCTTTCCCGGTGGGCGTTTGGAGGAGCAAACAAGGGAAAGGTGTCCACACATTTTAGCCATCATAAACACTAGAACAGCTTTGCGAGCATAGAGAGAAGACTCAGGTGATATCACAAGAATTCTTCTAACCGCAATAGCTGGTCTTCTTGCTCAACGAGGTGCTAGAATGAGCGACACAATCACCCTATGCATAAGAATTCTTCTAACCGCTTGAGATCTTCATAGCAAAAGGTTAGGCCATGGAGGGTCCGGTGGAGTCAGAAGCACTCGAGAGGGCAGATGGAAGAGAAACATAGCTGAATTATTGAGTTGCTCTCGCCAGGGTCGGATAGGCATTTTATAGCCGGCCTGGAAAGATGAATCCAAGTGCTCGTGAAGAAATGATGCTCTCGTAAAAAGTTTTGAAGCATGGGCTCATGAGCTGACATAAGCGACGACAAACGGTAGACTCTAGATCAAGATTCTCTACCCGTGACTACAGACCTATCGGGGATACAGATGCGATAATTTTGGGATAAAATTACTTTTATCCCAAAATTGGGGGGCATGTGTTTACTCCAAAATTTAGAAGAAGAGTCGCAAGGGACTCGAAAGCTCCCAAGATCATGTCAGCAGGGAATCAATTGCGTGCAGATCAGAATCAGCTGATTCGAATGCAGTACTGGAATCAGCTTTCTTCAGGCAGCGCCAGTAGATAACGACAAAGGCTAAGATTGGCGCCGGGACAAGACATGATGGACTCTACAAAAGAGGAAAGATTAGAGTCCAAGTTATCTTAAATTAGGAATGTTTTCTCTTAGGGCCAAAGATTGTGATGAGTCGTGCTTAGATAGGAGTCATACGTAGGTCCCGGGTATAAATATCAAACCCCGGCTATTGTAAAGGACAGACAATCAATCAAATACAAGTTATTTACTTTTTCGGCTCCGACCACCCCTTAGGAGTAGGAGTAGAGTAGATCTCGGTGAGTTCTTCAGCAAGTACGGCTGCATCGATCCGGTCGACCTCCACTGCTTGTCTGTAAGTACCGTCATGGCTTATACCTCTGTTCGTATGGCTGCATCGATTCGGTCGACCTCCACTACAACTCTGGTATGAGTTAGTTATCGACTCTTGTCTAGTTCAAGTACGGCTGCATCGATCCGATCGACCTCCACTGCTCGAACTAGATTAAGGTCAAGTTATCGGCTCTATCTAAGGGTGGCGTTCCTTCGGATAGATTCATTAAGTTACCGATATTGCTTATTGCTTCCATTGTTTGTTTAATTACATCAATATCACTTCGCCCGATTGAGATTGATCTAGATTGGCCTTATATCTTGTTTAACCCATCGTTTGTTAATCCAAACTGACCTAATCTATACTTTAAACGATGAGTTATGTTTTATCGGCTGTTTTATATTAATCTTGATCATGCATAGCGTGCGGTCAAGGCGCATCTGATTTTGAGTAGATCTATTGGCTAGCGAAAATCGTTTCATGGCCCGTTACCATGGCCTGTGTGATTCTGCCTCATACCCCACTATTAGCACCGTGGAGTGGGGATCGTTATTTGGTAGATATGTTCCTGAGAAGGCATGACCTTAACTGTATGTTGTGCCTGAATCGGCTGTTTTAGCTGATATAGAGCGCTTCCACGAACAGTTCGCATTACGAGATCGTTGAAGTAGCGATAGGTTGAAAGATGTGTTAGCCCCATGATCTTATTATTGTATTACAGCCTGCATGATTCTGCCTCATGCCCCACTGATATTAGTAATAAGTTAGGGTCGTCGAGTCTATTGTTGTTTCTACGGCCTGCATGATTCTGCCTCATGCCCCACTGGTCATAGCGATAGATGAGATCTAATACGTTCATTAGATTTATCTCTATTAAATGGTTGAATGATGATGAACTGTTTCTTTCATACAAAGGGGTTCGGTTACTTACAGTTATTGGCTTAGCATGAACTAATTACTGTTGATATCTTTTTGCCAGTGACCAATATTTGTCTAAACAATGATATTCATCCAGAATGATAACCGATTCTTCTTACACAACCCCATGAGTTTTAATCGATTTATTCTTACGAATATGCTGGAATCGACTATTTAGTCGATCTCCTTTCATATCGGCTCTCAGAGCCGCACATTCAGGACTGTCTGGCAACACCGGCATGTTCCACCCTTAATTACTGATAAACTTTCTCTCCTTGTCAATTGCAGGGTCAAATTGACTGGCATGTCTCAGGAGGAGTGCGCAGGATCGACCATCCCTGTGTTGAAGCTAGACGGATCTCCAGCTCCATCGAGCGGACCCTTCCGGCTTGCTCGTGTGCCCTCAGCACGGGACAAAATTCCGTTTCGACAATAGGTCTATTCAAGCCCCCTCTAGGCCTTGCCTCAATCCTTTCAGTTGGGTTATAGATGTAGTCCTATTCAACTTACAGATATGGTTTCCTAATTTGTTACAAGGAAATTTAGTTAGATCTGAGTGGATCTTTACAGATTACTTGGCTTCTAAGTATATCAAGTTGATGCCATGTCTTCCAAGTAGTTGGGGTACACCGTTCGGTTTCTGCCTCTCATTCTGCATGTTCAGCTTGCCCCATTCCAATTGGGTTGTTTTCCTTACGGTTATGGTACCTAGGGCCCAATATAATTAACAACACTCTTGCTCTTCCATGCCCATGGTCATCATCCACCATTTTGTCCTTTGGTCCAAGCCTTATCGTCCGTCCTTCACTGCTCTCAGTCCATCATGCACAGACTCCTAGCTTGACCTGCTCCATCGCCAATCGACCACTTCGGTGCACCCAACACATCACTACACAATGCACTCAATATGACATGACACGACACAAAAATGACACATCTGGTTCACCATTAGCATATACAAGCACATATGAAATGTGAACTCAACCAAATAAGTCACAAACCACTCAAGTCTTGTGTCCATCATTCATCACACACGCATAAGATCAAGACACTTCTCCACTTGGTCACTCAATCTCCCCCTTGATGAATGCATTGCCCAACACTAAAGCGCATAGAAGAAGGTTTGAAAGCAAAGAGAAACTCTCACTCAAGTGACCAAAAGCTTGGATTGTATTTGGTTCAGCTTCTAGAAAGTGTTTCTGACCAAACGGATATGACCTAAGGCTGCTCTTTTAGAAGCAGCTACTTTTACGTAGTACAATTTTCGCAGCGCCTTAGAACCTAGCTACTTTTAGCTTTCAGCTTTTTGTTTTTCCAAATAGGTGAAAATAGATGGATTTCACAGGTATATCAAGGGATAGAGAGATAGGGAGTATGTTTCATAGTTGTTTCAATGAAACAGCTTACACCTTTCCTATAATACATAGCTCCCAATAGCCTTTCCATAGCTCGTAGTTGAACCAAATAGACCCTAAGAAAAAGCAAACACAAGGCCACTTGATATGAGTAAGATTCATGAAAGCTCCAAGTAAAAACTCTCGGTTTCAAAAGAATGGGCAAACACTAAGCATAGCAGGAGAGTCACATAAGAGAGACAAAACCTTGATGCAATCCAAGCAATCAAATCCATTTCAACAATTGTCAACCAAGATTCTTATCAACTTTGTTTCACATCAATCACTACAAATATAAGGCGTGTCTCCATCAAAGATTGTTTGAAAAATTCAAAAATCAGAACCTAAAAAAGCTTAGAACTTAAAACTGAATATTTGACACTCTAAATGACTTCAAATGATTAAAAGACTTGTCAACTATAAAGTTATACATCATGTCGACCACTGCAACTTTGGTAAGACCATGTTCATTCAGAAATTCTAAAATTTGAAATTTAAAATCTAAGAATTTAAAACACATATTCAGTACTCTAAACCACATCAAATAAATTATCAACTACAAATTTATAAACCGCATTGAGACATACAACTTTGATTTAGACCATGTCAACATGTGAGGTCATTCAAAAATTCTAAATTTTGAATTTCAAAAAAAATAAGAACTTAAAATGCAATTTGGTACAATAAGTAATTTCAAATAAAAACTTTTCAACCACAAGGATTTACTCCCTCTGTCCCAAATTATCTATCGTTTTTTGTTTCCGTGCCAAAAGTTTGACTCGATTTGTAGAAAATATATACGACATTTGTATCTCCAAATAAATTTATTAAAAAACTAGATTCAAAGACCTTTGCAATGATACCAATTATGTACCATAAATATTAATATTTTTTAATATATATTTTGTCAAAGTTGTTTCTCGGGAAGCGAAAACGACAGATATTTTGGGACAGAGTGAATAGATCTCATTAAGCTCTACAGTTTCGATGTGAACTTTGTATTTGTCCAACTTTACATGTAAAAGTTATGAATTCTTTATTATTTATAGAGACATGCATCATAAGACGAATGCCTATGTTAATTGATTTAAGAAAGCGCTACACTTTAGAGACCTGCCTTTGTTACTTGTCATTTTTAGATATGGTCTTCTTAAGATACCAGACTCTTGAAATCCATTTATTTACTCGACCATCTCAATAAATGAATTGCTCATCTCTAAGAATCACTAGGTATTTTTTTATGACAGTGACACTTTTTGCCGCTTCTATTAAAAGGAGGTGCCTCTTGAAATCGTTTTTTTAGCGGTGGAACGATGTAATATATGTTCTATCCAAGTGTCTTGTGGGGTTTGGTTCTGAACATTTCGTGGTGTGGTGTGGTGAGGAGGTAAGGTTGTCACACACCGTACTATGTTTACTTTGGTTCTCGAGTTCCAGTTTGTTGTCATGGTTCCCGAGTTTGCCAAATTAAGTGTCTGTTTGAGACTAATCCGTTCTCCACGTTTTTCAGTTAAATAGGTGCAGCTCTACTTTAAAAAAAGTGAAGTGGTGAGAGTACCCAAAAATCGTTGAAGATCGCTAGGATTCGGGTTTGTTGTTATCGTTGGGTGAGATATTATTGTGATGGTGTTATCCTAGGGCAGTCCCTTCTCGACGTAGTTTCCAAGACAGAAAGAAAGTAACTAATGTCCAGTAGAAACTATCCTTAACCATCTATGATTTCTACAACGATTTCTATATAAATAAAAAATTAATAATTTCATGCATTCTACATAAAGAGAGGCTGATCTGTTGTGGCAAATATTTGTGTAGCTACCAGCTAGCTTTCTGAAACAGGGATGAGGCACCAAGATTCATCGTAAGCCACCACGCAGTAGTAAAAGGAGCACTAGCAGGCACCGTCTTAAGCACAGGCGGCTGCAGCATCAACGGCAAGGAAAGATGGAGCACCATTCATTCACCTGGCGAGCTTCTTGATTGTTTGTGTGTTCCTCCATGCCGATTGCAGCGGCGGGCCGGAGGAGGCCTCATCCGCATGGAACTGCGCCCTTAACTGGAGTGGAAGATGCGGCGGCTGGGCGACAAGAGAACCGACGGCCGGAGCAACTGCTGTAGCAGCATGACCGGCGGCGCGTGCGGGGAAGCAGAGCGCGGGAGGCGTGCGGGGGCTTGGTGTGGAGATGGAGGCGTACAGGATCCAGACAGAGGATAGAAATCACGAGTCCACCCAACGCCAATCGCCTGGTTTCTTCCGAATCGCCTGGCTTCCGTCCTCGCTCCGAGTGAAGACTCGGTTTCGCCTAGAAGAAAGGGTTTCTTCCTTTTGCAATCTCTCTTTATATTAATTCTCTCGCTGACTCAGCAAAATGCTTAGTTGGCAAGGTAATTAAGATACATAGAAACTACAATTAGAGTGTCCAAAATAGTTTCTTCGTTTTGCAATCTCTTTCTACATTAACTCTCTCGCCACCTCAGCACAATGCTTAATTGCCAAAGTAATTAAGATATATAAAAACTACAATTAATACCCGACTGGGAGTGCCCTTATGAGATTCGTGCGAGTCAAATAGACTTAAATTGATTAAATTTATGGTGAATAGAATTAACATATATCTTTAAATAAGTTTATTATAAAAATAAATTTTGTAATTAGTTTAGTGGTACTTATTTTGTTTAGTAATGTTAGAATTTTTTATATAATAGTTTTAGTCAAAGTTCAAATTATTTGATTCTTTGAAAAGCAAAAAAAAAAATTAGGACAGAGGAAGTATACAGTATAAAGATCTAAAACGACATGTATGGGCCGAACGGTGGTGCAAAGAGAGTCGATATGGACTCAGCTCATCCTTTAATTTGTGAATATTCTCCGGTCCCTGTCGACAGCAATAACTGAACCAAACCTGTCCAGTTGCGTCTTCAGCTATCGGGTGTGGACGGCACACAGCTACCGTTTACAACAGGCCGGACCTGTCACTATTGCAACGTGCTTCTCGCGTCCTTGGAAGTTTTATGCCACGACAAAAATCGATATGGCGTGTCGTTGCCGTGAACAGCTTAAAATGCAAGTGGAAGTATGTAGTAGCGAACGGAATTCCTTTTGCGCCGTTAAAAAACATCGTAATTCCCTATGAGCTATTGAAAAAGATCACAAGACTTCAGTGCCACTGCCTCAATATGTCTTTTTTTCCCTCCATGCCACCGTCGTCAGATTAGGCTCTAACGGTGTAAAACTGCAGGTGTGAAAAATCAAAAATACCCTTAAGTCTAAATACGACATTAATTTTTTTGAGCTTCTTAACGACTTCAAATAAAAAAAACTCAAAACTAGAAAGTTGTAGAGCTCATCGAGACCTACAATTTTCATATAAAAATTATCTTCATTTGATTCCGAAAAAAGATATGATTTGATATGATTAATATATCCTAGAAAAAATCATATTTTCTGTGGTATTAAATGAATATAATTTTTATATGAAAATTATAGATCTCGACGAGATCTACAACTTTTTAGTTTTGAGTTTTTCCATTTGAAGTCGTTAAGACACTCAAAAAAATTAATGGCATATTTAGACTAAGGGTATTTTCGACTTTTCACCCCTGCAATTTGACACCATTAGAGCCCAATCTAACGGCAGTGGCATGGAGGGAAAAAAATTAGAGCAGTGACGCTAAAGTTTGCCGAACTTTTTCAGTGACTCACAAGAAATTATGATCTTTTTTAATGGCTCACAAGAAATTCCTTGGATTCTACATCTTGCGACGGGTATAAAGTACTACTACTAGCTAGTATGGAGCCACTTGCAAAAATAAAGGTCATGTATGTGATATAGGTGTTAGCTAATAAATCAACTTATAGAGTTGTTCTTAGTCAAACTTTTAAAAGTTTAATCGAATTATAAAAAAGGAATTCAATTTTTAAGATATAAATTAATATCCTAGATACGTCATGAAATATATTTATAGTGTATACTTATTTAGAATCGCAAATGTTGACATTCTTTCTATGAAAACTAACTTGATTAATTTAATTTTATAAAAGTTGTTGATTTAGGAGGACAAGGAAAGTATTTGGACGCATGGCTCGTTCGTGTCGCCTCTTCGAAATCTGTTGATGATTACAGTAGCTAAATGAAAAGGTGACCTCTTTTCATACTTAACTGATAAATTAAGTGGCACAAGTACGTAGCTGCAACCAAAGCAACCCGTTTCTATGATAGATTGAGCCATCTTGGTTGGGCTTTCCAACCTATTTTTCTTCTCAAAAAGTCAAAAGCCAATCAAAGGGGTTGGAAATCGTAGCTGTTTTAGACCAAAAGCTGCTTTCGCTCTAGTACAAATCTCACTGCAGCTCCCCCCTATGTTTTCCCCTGCTACGGAGGTGGGCAACTTCGAAAAAATTACTGCCTGCCACTAGTTACAAAAGGTACCGATTCATTTTTTCCCTGTCCGGTAGGAATCATGACGAAAGAGAGGTCCGTGTGCTAGGAGTCCGCCGGCGATGGTGCATCTCCGGCGGGGCGAGCGCGAGCTTTGCCGCCGCCCTCAACTCCACATTCGCCAACCTCCACGCATCCATGGCCACTGTAAGCGGCGGCGGCTACGCCACCGCCATAGAACCACGCATCGTCGCCCCTGCGTTCACGATGGCATAGGGCCACCCGTATGTCGCGGCCTGTGACTGCGCCGCCAGCTTCAACACGGTCGTTGTGCGTCTCCACGCCACCTACGGTGTCCGCCAACCAAAAGAACGCCGCCAACCAAAAGAACACCGCCTTCTTCGACCAGTCCACGCTCTCGGGCAACACACAAGTCTACAATGGATCCGCCGCAAGAGCTGATGGCTTTGCAAACACGACGCGACCGCTGGTCACTGACCTCACGGTGGCCATGCCTCGCATCCCTGGGCTCGCCGCGGCGGCATGTAGACACTGCGTCGTGTGTGGAGACAGCCGGGGAAGGCAGTTGCTTGCAATGCCTCAAGGTGGCGATGGGGAACATCGATGGGTGCCCACCCCATGTCAGTGCCTCCAACTGGCTGGCAGCCGATGCCTAAGCACCGGCGCCCTCCCATGAACACAGGCCAGATCCAGAAGAGGATAAGGGAGAGAGAAGAGGTTGGTACATGGAGTTGAATGACACGTGGGACAAGCTGACGTCAATTTTTCTAAGAAGCCATAGCTGTTCAACCAAACGGCTTTGGAGCTTCCTCACATTCCATAAACCACATCAGCTTTTTTTAAAAGCCCATAGTGCACAGCAACTTTTTTAAAAGCTACATCTCAACCAAACAAGCTCTGATAGCTATGTGAACATATACGATTTTTATGGGGGAGAGATTTGTTGACGCCGGATTGATCTCGAATCACACACTAGCTAGGGCTAGATCGCCCAAGCCACCACGGACCAAAGAACGCAGCGAGGATCACACTTACATGGTGAAGAACCGAGAGGTTTATAAGCAAACCACCGAAGGATAACCAATCACAATTACATGACAAAGAACGGCTAGTCTCTGGGCATACTAGCAAATGAGCCATCAAAGCTCTCGCCCAGGAGGGACCCCGTCGGGGTAGAGATGTCACCAGGTTTCCCTAGGTCAGCCGACAATCCTAGGGCATCATCCTTGGTCATCGAATCAAGTGATTAACAACAACATAGGTTGGAAGCGAACATAAGGGAATTGTAGATGTAAAAAGGACAATTTGGTTGTTGGGTATCTCAATCAGCCATGATCCTCTAATATATATAGAGGGGGTGGTCTTATCCTAGTAGAAAAACAAGTCACAAACGTATTCTCCAAGTTTCCTGCATCCAAAATAGGTCCAAAACCGATTTGGAAGTCAAACCGACTCGGAAACAGCAGAAAAGTCATCGGCTTAGCCGACTTGAGAGTCAGCTAAGCCGGTTTTCATGGGCCCAAGGGGCTGAGAACAGGGCAAGTGTGGCTTAGTCAGCCCTAGCCAGTGCGGCTGCAAGTGGCCTCCCGGTCGATGGCCTCTGGCCAGCCACGGCTGGAGGTGCTCCCCTCGTCCCTTAGACAAGGACGTCTGCAACTGCCGCAAGGAGCTCTCCAGTCGATGGGCAGCAGTCTAGCACCACGCCAGTGGGTGCAGAAACATCGGTTGGTAGTGGCAGGGGGATGGCCGAAATGGAATGCTTCTATTTCTGCTACTTTTGGACCAGAATGGAGGACTATTGAAGAAGTCGTGATGGACGCACGAACATTGGATGCTCATCTACTCCGAGCTATGGTGCCTCTACTCGATGATGAGGTGCTCATGGTGGACGAGCACAAAACTAGATGTTCCATATAGGTGACAAGACGTAATGACCTTGGTTGAAGAGTGTGGTGCTACTCAAAAAACAAATGAACATTTCATTGCAGCTATACTTTTTACCAAGAGGGCTGAGAGAGAGATGTTTATGACTTTGAAGACCCATGAGGATAGATATGATTGGTTGAGGAGGAGGCATGAGTAGTTGGCTAGAAATGATGTTCCAAAGTAGTGCAATCAATTTTATTTCAAAACATGAACCGTTTAGTATAAATGATGTATCTTTCTATTTGCCACATAACCATACTTCTTGTGTGTGTTAAATTTATCCTTGTTTTGTTATATTCATCTTTGTTTTTTTCTTCATGTGTACAGATCTAATTTGGATGATAGTAATTCTAACATGGATGATAGTGATTCTAATGATTATGAGTGGGTTTCAAATATTATGGAATTGATACGGTCCAATCAAAATAATTTGTTTACTAGTGCCCTTCTTGCAACCAAGTACTACATAACCTATGTTGATAAAAAAAAGAAGCTAGAACTCTAGGTGCTGGTGTTTTATCACCCGACAAGTGAATTTATACGAATGTCGTGCTGCTCTAGGAAGACAATGGTAACATCCAAAGACACTAGGAATTATACTGGTTTAGGTCGAAGCCCTACGTCCAATTTTAGAGATGGATCGAGTGCGTGTTCCTTGATTGAATGCTCTGAAGTTCTTACAATGGGGTATGCAAGAAGAGTAGAAGAGGTAGGAGAGTGGAGAGGGACTGCCTGAATGAAGTCTCGAGAGTCTGTCCCCTTAGAAGGCTGCCCTGGCTTCCCTTATATAGAGTCTGGGGCCAGGTCACGTACAAAGAGTTAGGTTCTCCCGACCAGGTGGTCGTGATCCTGAGGGAGGGAAAATTAGCTATCTTGGCTTGCAAGGAAGGCCATCTTGTCTTGGTGTCAGCGCACACCCGAACATGGTTGCCATCATGGTCATGTGTCCACATCATGGCATGGGGTGGCGTAGTGCTATAGTGTCGACCGTGATGGCACTATTGGCACAGAGGTGGCTCGCAAGCCGTCTTGTGCGACGTGGTCTTGCCAACGCCTTCGTCATTGTCTCTAGGTCTCCCGGGAGCATTGTATAGGAGTAGGTAGTCGCTCCGGGGTCATCAGTTGTCTCGTTGGTCGTAAAGCCGGTGACCACGACCCCGAGCTCCGGGGCCATGGCCTTTGTTGGCTTGGCTGGCCTTGGAAGTCAAGACCTTAGTCATGAGCCCCATTCCCTTGTGGGTGGGGCCGTACGCCCATCCCATTAGGCTGTATTTGGGTAGTGGTTCACTGTACATGTCGTCACCTCCTGGCGGTGCTGTCTTGTCTGCGCAGCATGGCGCCGGGATGGCGTTTGTCCAAACTGAGGGGATGGTTGTCCCCTCAGTCCTGGCAGAGTGAGTGGCGTGTGCCTACCCTAGTCAGAGCAGGCATACTTGGTGGAGATCAACCTCTCCCCATTCCTTCTAGGGTCAGGACGGAGGAGAGGTCACACATCGTTGCACCACGCATAGTGAGAGGAGAAGGGAGAGGTCATGGTCAACCCCTGTCCCAGCACTCGACCTAAGTCTTCATAGCTTGGTTAGTCCTCGGTCGCTTGGGCTTGTAGTAGCTTGTTTGTCGTGGGCCACTCGAGCGGCTAACTAATCGGTGTCTTGATATACCTGGGGTATCATAACCACGACAGTAGCCCCCGAACGTCTTTGCGATCACGAAGTGATTGTGGAGGCACTGATATTTGTGTATATCAGGTGTGGGTTCGAAGTCATGGATGGTTTGAGCTCAAAGCACGACCCATTTGCGGGCTGGTTTGTTCAATGTGGTAGGTGGCTGTTACTTTACGTCCCGTCAAGTTGCCTTGATGGTGAGGTATGCGACTACTCTACTGAGCTTGGCCGTGTTAGTGTGCTACATGCTAGGGTACGTGATCTAGGTAGGACCGAGTGGTCTCATCGATGCTGTACCGGCTCCACCTTTAGGAGGATCTCGATTACCCCGACCTCACATGAGCATCTGACATTAGCTACGGCATCCCGTAGTTTGCCACATTGCGTGGGGGTCTTAGGCTGTACAGTCCGCCCTTTGGCCTTTAAATAGAGGCCTTCCTTCCGTTTGAACTACCTACAACCATGCCTTCGAACTGTTCCTAGTCTTTTCGAAACGCTAAGTTCGAAAGGCTAGTGAGATTTTGAGCATGAGACCTACTATGGGTCGATTGCGTTGGCCAGAGGCAAGAGGCCAGTGTTGGTCCTCCCAACAACTGGTGCTAGAAGGAGACTTGCGTGTAGGGGACGAGAGCTAGTATGACCACTGAGTTTGGTCATACGTGACCTCGGGCCGTTATCCTTTGACCGCTTCTTGCTCCGAACCTCAATGGTTCGGGTGCCCGAAGTGGATGGTGGCTGGGGACATCTCCAGCTTCCTCCCGAGCTCCACAAGCCAGTCGATGGTGTGTTGTGATCTCAATAAGAGATAAATCGATAGTTGCTTAGAGCTGCTTGAGGAATGAGAGGAGGATGAAGTAGCACTGCCTTATCACACCGCCTGCGTTGAGCAGGGCATAGGCGTGACATGGATGCACTTTGGTAGCTGGCCAGTCTCCCTTTGCCATTGTGAGGATGGCGTGGCTCCCACCGGCGCTGGGTATCTCCATGTTTCATAGGGGTGCTTCATGGAAATCTCTTGGTGCACATGTAGATCCTCCTAGAGCCATTGGGGCTTCCTTCTCTATCCCCCTGCATTTCGGCCGTGGGGACATGATGCTCATAGGAAGGCTTGTGAGGTATTCATTGACCTCACCTTCCCTGCTCATGGAGCATTCACCTTTTGGCCTTTACTAGTATCACCATCGAGGTGATACTTGGTTCTTTGTTCTTCTTAAGCGGTGCGGCCGCTCTTGTATCTGTCGATATCGAAGAACAAAGAGTCTCACTTTTCATATGTTTAGGCTACCCTTATGGTTATGATGAGCCCTCGAGCTATTGGATCGGGGTCATGTTTCTGGTCCAGGGTCGCTGGGCCTAAAGGGTCGACTTGCCTTAACCTATGAGGGGTTGTTTCACGATCCCCCTTTGCCTGGTCCATGCCATGGCTCATGGGTCTATGATCTTTTTTAATTGTGCATGATCGAGCCATGATCGCGTTTGGTTTGGGTCACGCATTGCTTCATGAGGAAGATGTTGCTGTGTGACCCTTGCT
This sequence comes from Miscanthus lutarioriparius, assembly GCA_904845875.1. Lineage (NCBI taxonomy): Eukaryota > Viridiplantae > Streptophyta > Magnoliopsida > Poales > Poaceae > Miscanthus > Miscanthus lutarioriparius. Next base: position 55,533,282 of record CAJGYO010000007.1, on the reverse strand, counting down.
GTCTGCCCCTTCGATCCCTCCTGGAGGGGTCATAGACCTCTGTCGGTTTGTGAGATTCCAGAGCTAGCTTTAGGTCATGGACCTTGGACATAGGGAGGACTTGGTCATGGCTTGGCCTCAACTTCTAGTGGGGTCGCAAGGACCCGACTCCTTTCTTCCCTGATGTCTATTTTGACCCTGAGGGGTCGTGTGCCTTGTTATAGGCAGGTTTAGTTTCGCCCCATGCAGGAAGAGGCTTGTCCATTGTAACCACATGGTTGGAGCGGTGCGCCTCATTGAGGTCGATGGTGTTGACGGTCACTAACACCTCATTTTAGACCATTAACCATGCCTAATTTGATCATACGGCTTATTTCTAACCATTTCCATAAGTTGTGATAACTATGTGAGTGAAGGCCATATACATGCAAAAACACTTCATAAAATGCCCATTTTGACTGCAACATGTGGAAGAGCTCATCCAGATACACGAAATCGAGTTTTGGTTCACCCAATTCGGAGTCCGAACGACAAAGTTATGGCTTCCGAAAGAACGCTAGACAAGCCGGGCTAGATTTGGACACAGGGTGGTGCCGGGCAGCGTGGACTGAGGTCGGCCAGCCTGGACTTGTGTCCAATGGCCACCAAACTTGGTTCAGGGCCTCTACACTCACCCAGGAGCCCATGGGAAGCCTTGTTCATCACATTGAATCACATGGGGGTTTGAAAAATCCTGGACAAAGTGACCCAATCCAACATAAGCAAAGATGTGTCCATATCCAGAGGAAGGAAATTCTAATTTGCACCAAACTTCGTACCCATGCGCTGGAGGACCATAGATGAAGTAAACCGACTTAAGATCGATGGCAAAGGGCTCAAAGCCACTCTGGGCGATGGCCCAAGGGCACCGGCCAGTGGCCCATTTTCACCAAACTGCCTCATCTTTGGACAGCATGCACACTAGCACAAGTGGAGCAATGTGGTGTGTCCATTTATGGTGGATCAAGGTTGGTTGCATCCAAGGGTGGAGAAGGATGATCACATGGATCGCTGACATGGCGATGGAGTAGCCCCTATTCCACATCAAGCTATAAATAGGACCCCTCTCCCACATTTGTAAACGCACCATCTCATTCCATCACTCCAAGTGAGAGTAGTAGCTAGGCGAAGCTCTATAGCTCTACTACTTAGAAGTACAAGATAGGGAGAGAGTGAGGAGAAGCTTAGGGAGGAGCTAGGGCTGTCGGCATCCTCTCCACTTGTGCTTTGGCGGATGAAGCTCTTCTTCAAGTGAAGTCCAGCATCTTCTATGGTAACTATGCTCTTTCGCATTACTTAAGTATTATTTATATTATTGTGTTTTCTGGTTCCACCGCTTGGTTAGAGTGCTCTGATCTTGTTCCACCGTACGTAGGATTAGAGTAGTAAGTTTATAGATTAAGCGTGGTGCTTAGGCTATAGCTTACTTGTGTTTACGGCTAGGCCTCTAGATAGATTGTGGTAGGTGGCAAGTGGTGACAGCCCTGTCCATCCTCTGTATTCCACCATGATAGGTCTAGTTATTAAACTATAGGGCTCATGGCAGACCTTGTCTAGTTATCTCTCCTAGGTTGTTAGGCGGGCTATGCCCTGAAGTAAACAACTATGATATAGTCTTCTTTAATCTTGCCTTAGTTCATAGAAACCATAGATATCTTCTCTACCTATTATTTTTACCCTTGGACACTCTTAGTTCTTAACTAGTCCACTTCGCGTTCCCCATGGAAATTTGATACCTTGGAATACTCTCAGGTGAAAGCTACTTTGATATCCGTACGCTTGCGGATTTATCTATTTGTCATATCTAGTGTCATCAGATGGGTAATTTGAGTGGGACCCGATATCCTCCACAATCGACGTGAAGTTCAGTTGTGCCTCATCGAGAGACATCCCATAAATCGTTGGCCGTCAAGCCCGTCGGTCTCTGACCACCTCATGCATGTGAAGAAGCTTACAAAGGTTTCAAACCGGACTTATTGGAAGCTTAGGCAAATCAATTTAGTTCAAATCAATAATAGAAGCTCATGAAGATGATAAGAGTTCAAGAAAAAGACAACAATGCAAATGGATATCTAGTTTATTTGTTTCAAGTGGTATCTAGACTCAAATGTTTCTTCAAGTGGTATTCACTAGTGGTGTCTAGATCAAGCTTACAAGTGATATCCTACAAGACTTCAAGTGATCCTCAAGTTTAAGTGATCATCAAATGAAGAAAGCATCCCTCATTTATAAGGGCTCAAGCTTATCAAGGAGTGTGACCCATGCTTTGACATAGGGGGAGATGCCCTATCGATTGGTATCAAGGTCAAAGAGTCTACATGTGGTATCTCAAGAGCTATACAAGTGGTGTCATTCCAACACATATGGTGGTGTCCATAAAAAATACAAGATTCAAGTGTCAACCATCTATCCCTAGTGCAACCCTTTGTATCAAAAAATGCATACCTTTTATGGAAATTGATGACAAAGGGGGAGAAGTAGTACAAAGATATGAAATAATCTTGGGGAAGCATGGATTTGGAGATGGTTATGGACAAGGAGGGAGCAACTTTGAGGAAAGAAGAAGGATCAAAATTTCTTGGACAAGAGAAGCACACAAGTAGGGGGAGCAAGCTCATGAACTTGGTTGTTTGCATTTGATATGTGCATAGTCATGTGCTTGCTTGCATTGCATAAGTTTTAAATTTAATATACATGCTTGTGTGGTGTATGCTAGTGATAGAATTTGAATGATGATTTGAATATTAGCATGTATAGGATGGTAGCAAGATATATATGTTTTACAAGTGGTACTAGAACATTGCTTATAATGTTGATCTCATGAGGTATCTAGTGTTTTTTATGTATCTAGCTAACCATGGTGCAAAGGATGGTGTTAAATGTGTGCTCCGATTGGTATCACGCTACAAAGGTTTAATCTTTACACCTTAGCATCATTTGGTAGTAATTACTCTCCCACAATTCCAATCTATGCATATATGCAAGCTTTAAACCAAACACACTAGCACATATGTAGGGGGAGCTAATACTACCAATTCGGGTTTGTAGTACTTGTCCAAAATTATTTACACATGGTAAAATTGCTTGGGCAAATAACTCAAATCCATTTGAGCTTATTTTCCATATCTTTGTAGAGTTATCATCAATTACCAAAAAGGGAGAGATTGAAAGGTCCCTAGTTTAGTTTTGGTAATTGAGTGACAACCTAGGTGGACTAATATGTGTTTATGAGAGATACACAGGTGATTAGTCCACACGTACACTTGTGTGAGCAACATATGCCATGGAGGTAGAAATGGCTTGGATATGTTGAAATGCTCACACATGTGATGAAGGAGCTCATTGCATATGAGACATTACATGGAGTCATGTGACTAGGTGGAGAAGATCAAGACAAGGCTTAGCATGATGGACCAGCTGCAAGAGTGAAGGGCAGTTGGAGGCTTTGAAGCAATAAACCGCGTGGTGGGGAAGCTTGAGCAAGACTTGGTGTTTATATTTATTAACGCACATAGATAAAATATCCGCAAGCGCACGGATACCGCTGTAGCTTTCACCCAGAAGTATTTCACGTGTCGTATCCATAGGGAAACATGTGAGACTAACTACGGTCTAACTTAACTAAGGGTAGCAACAAGGTTAGGATAAACAGGAGTATACAGAGGATAACTAAGGTCCTCTTGTTCTGACTTCGGTAAGCTTTGTCTTCTACTATTCAACTGGGGACATTACTAGGGAAAGACACCAGCAAAGGATGCTTTCCTTCATAATCGGGTCCTACTTGGCCTACATACGGGAGGTGGACTACATAAGATTCAATGAGGCTATAAGAGTCACCCTCATGAGCTACCACCAATCCAGAATGCACGGTGCATCCATGATTAATCCAAGTCTAAGCACCATGCTTACACTTACGATTAATACTTTACTCCCTCTAGAATAGGAATAAAGCACTCAAAAGAGTCGCAATTCTGATGAACAATATAAACAAGATGCTTACTTGAATCAGAAGTTGATTACCAGAGAAATCTTAGAGGCAAGCTCAGATAGAATTTGGATCCACCAAGGTACAAGCTGTAGAGAGAGAGCACCGACAGGCCGGCACCTCCTCCAAACTCTTCCCTCACTCTCTATCTCACTATTTCTATTTATAAGACTAGATCCTATGGAGGACTAATCTTCTCTTGATAGCTGGCTCTGATCCTGATGAGGAGGATATGAATTAGGGTTTTAGGATGCCTCTGCTAGAGGGGATACATGGCCGTATATATAGGGGGTAGCGTCAATTCTGGACCCTCGGATCAAACTGACTTGAATGGATGGCATGGATGCAACCTAGGTGCGGCCTCTCGCCCTCCGACGTGGTGTGGTGTCCTCTAGTGACTTCTAGATCCTTCTAGTGTTGTTTATGCCGTAGATAAGCGCGATTAATTCTGACATATAGGTCCACCTTGATGGTTTCCTGGATAAACCCTGTAGAAAACACAGATTCACCAAAACTTGTGGAATTTGTTAGTTTAAGCCCCTAAGTCTATGTTGGTGATTACTTTCATGCCCTTACACATGTTATATTGACAGTTTATAATGGTTGTTAACTACTATCAACAAAATGCCCCAACCTTAACCTTTGGTCATCCCTGAGCAATGCTAAACTCAGCAAATGGATCAGGAGTTGCATCGATGTTTCACACTCAAAAATACACATACGTTCAAACAAGAATTCTCCTCTGGATTAGAATAGACCAATCTGACTTTTAAACTTACCCATATTACCTTCAACCATAGGGCTTCTTAGCCTTCACTTGGGTCTTGAGCAATTGAAAGACAGAATGATTAAGTCAAGCACTATGTCTCAAGTTCTTTGTTTGACAATTGTTCTAGAGTTTTTTTATAGGTTTTCAAAATAAAACTCAGAGATTCCATTGTATGACACTCTCAAGTCTCTCAATATATGTGGTATTTGTGGATCCTCACCAAGGCAATAAAGATGTTATGCCTTTTCTCTTCCTACCACTAAGGCTTATGTGGAGTTCATAGGTACGGAGAAAGCTAGAGCATACTTGCAATGCATATATTGTAAAGTCAAACCTCGGATCCAAAGAGAGTTGAGTCATACAATCAAATCAAGATGTGTATGTGTGTGGATATATATATGGTGGCTAACCTACTTCTACTTTGCTCCTTGGAAACTTATCTCTCTTTTGAAACTTGAAAACATTTGCTAGAGAGCAGGGGCTATCTTATTCATCTTTTCTTTTTATTAGGCGGGCATCTAAGTACCCATTATTTTAGATATCTCAGACACTTGTCCATTTTTTTCTCAACTCTTTTTTTCCCTTTCTTTCTCTTTTTTATGAATAAATTTTGCATAGCCCATGCCTCTTTTCTGCAACAAACCTTTTGAGAGATAACAACAAGAATTTGGAGCATTTATTTAGTGGATGGAAAACCTATCAAGCATATTTTTGTGTTCACTTCTAGTGTAGGAGTAAAATATTTTTGGGTGGATCTAGATGGAAGGCATGTTTTTACGCCTAACCCCAGTGTAGGAGTAATGCATATTTAGGTGGTGTGTACGTGATCTTGATTTTAAGAGTATGACAAATCTCTCATAAGGGTCAACAAAGCTTGACAAAACTTAATGCAATTACAAGCAGCATATATGTGGAAGTTTTCTTAGCCTAAATAATATGTATGGCTCTGGTGGGAATTCTAGCTCTGTCATACAGGAACTCATCATATAGTATTTTTATGTTTTTTAAAAGATAAATCTCTAGAACTTTAGTGTCACTTAGGAACAAGATAAACAGCAGCTCAGACCTTCTCATATCATATCCGTCAATTACCTAGACTTAGATCAAACATATGCTACCCACTAGTTTCAAGTTCAGAGTAAATCCTTACATCAAAACAATCTTATCCAAAACTCGGGAGAATTCAAGGCAGAAAACTAGGTACTTGAAAGGAATTACAACAGAGCAACTATTCATCATTTCCATTTAAAAGATTATTCTTAGTCCTCTTTATTTTATTCAGCTCTTAAAAACAAATTAAAGCAAACTAGACACACCTTTTTATTTTGTTTTCCAATTTTACTAGATCACACATTATAACTATAAATGACTAATGTAAAGATAAATTTTTATTTTGTTTTTCATTCATCATTTTTTAACTAATTAAAAGAATCTAAAACTAAAATAAGAAGGGAAAGAATACTTACCTGGATATACGGGAGTACTTCTCCCCCAAGCTAGCTCTTTCGGTGAGGGTTCGGTGTTGTATGTCCTTTGAACCAGACTTCTCCTTGTGAAGTTCACTGATCAAGTACCTCGGTTCGCTGTGAAGATGAGGATTCTAGAAGTGGTGCCTCTAATAGTGATGTCACCTTCTTCTGCCAAACCGTCTTGGTTTTGAGTTTTGATTTTGATTTCACAGGTTCATAACCTTCACTTGTAGAAATTTGGGGAATTGACCAACTCCCCTACATTTTGCTTGAAGTGTGTCCTGCTCATAAGACAAGGTAGAAATCAAGTATATGGGCTCTGTTGGTGGGAAAACACCAACAGAACCCAAACTTTACTTATTCTTCTCTATCCTTAAACACATTGAACAAGATGAAGTTGATGTTATGTGCTTTGTTCAAGTATAACATGAGTGATAAGATCAGAAGATTAAGCATGAATGTAGCATTTAAGTACATTTGGCAAAAAGGGTTAAGTTTCTTAACCTATGGAACGATCAGAGATAAGGTGTGTAGCTTTTTAGCTCATTTGGTTAAGACTATGAGATAAAGAAAGTGGTGCTAGGAACAAGCTTAAAGAACTAAACATGTTCAGTTAATCAGGTTGGATCAAGTAAGGTACAACTTGAGCATGTTTGTTTCTTATTTATGTGCCTAACAGAATCAAGAAAAAACTCCTTTTAAATAATGACCATTTACCTTAGGATGTTACCTTTGTCATTGGAGCGTGATGACACCATGTGACGAACGGTAGATGACTCGTGATGGTCCTCTTTTTGCTTGAAGTTTTCCTTGTTCGGCTGGCCTCGAAGTTTAAACTGTTCATGAGCTTCTTGTTTCCCAGATTGCACCCTTTCTTTCTCATCCTTTTGTCATGCCATCTTTTTGCTCTACGATCTTTCCATTTTGTTGGACCTTCTGCCTTGCTCATTGTTTTATGCCTGCAACGGATTAGTGGACAACACATACCCGAAAGAATATATAACAATTTAAAGCAGAGGTAGTGTTGTCATAGGGCTAAAGGTCATCTTTCTATGCTATAGAAGAGTTGGTTTTAACATGCTATAGAACTTTTTATCCCATGTTTTAAATGATGTGCCTTGCTTCATCTTCGATTTGAATCCATCTCGTCACTTACCCAAATTGAATTGAGACTTTCCTGTAGGGGTTAGTCTAACAAAATATCCAACATCTACTAAAGCATACTATCGGCTCAAAAATCAACCTAGACACCACGTCTAATTTGATTTAGGAAGGCATTTTAACCTAAACACCATGCTTAATTTTAAAGCCTTTGGAAGTAAAATCAGCACCCCTAAACTAAGCACCATGCTTAATTTAAAAGATGTATGAACATACTCCTAACCTTAAGCATACTATAGCAAACAAAGGTAGCATGAAAGTATTATAGAGATTAATTCAAGTGAAGATGAAAGAGCAAGATTGTTATTTAGCAAATTGAGCATGGCTTAAAGGTAGAGACAACCAAGATGAATTATCAACATGGCATAAGATTTTTTAGAGAAGTCCATCCCCCAGCTTGACTATTGTAGCAAAATCAAGTTTGGATGATAGAACTCTCATGTGTGAATGTGATTCAATGTTGCATGATAATTGGTTGGACATACCTTGCGTCGTCATTCTTTATTCTTTTTCCTTCAAACCTGGAATGATTAGTGACAAAAATACCCGAAGGAATATTTTCACAATTATATTTTTATGCTCATTTCACAAAGGCATTACAGCAAAAGGCGAAAGCTCATGTTATCTCCCAAAAGTGCTTGTTTAAGGGCAAAAGCTCATCCTTGGGAAACCTTCGAATTGTGCTTTTAAGTTGGTAAAGTGGTTTCCCCTCCAACACCAACTTTTGGGTGCCTATCTCAAGATTCATGCCAATGAAATTTATAGTATTTATGATAAACATATGCATCTACAACCACCCTGTCAAATTTTTTGTGAACAAGAAGCACGAGGGGGTTGAAGATCTCGTGAGTGGAAATGTTAGAGAGACCAATTGATTTAGGAGATTTCTCATACGAGCATGGATTTGATGAGATGTTCATGAAATAGCTTCCATGCTCATTGATGTCATCATCCTTTTCAAGCTCCAAGGTTGTTTCTTCATGAATGTCCATAAGCGAAAACATTGTCTCCATCATTCCATGCCTATGACATTCATTGTCCAAGATTTTCCTTAGATTGGTGACTCTCGGGTTGATCTTGTCTAAGGCCTCCTCCAAACTTGGATGAGTCATATTTATTAAGGAGATTGACTTAAGCTCCGTTTGGATCAGGTTTGGGTTTTATCCTTAGAGCTTCGACCTCATCCATCCATTCAACGGCATATGAGTTCTTTATATTCTCCAATCATTGTCGTTGCCCTTCTTGGTCTTCCTTATGGCCTTCATGACTCCTATGCTTTGGGTGTCTTGGTGGACTTCTAGGATCATCCTGAGTCTCATGAAAAAGAGCATAAGAGGAGTCACTGGTGTCAAGGATGGGTTTGAATGAAACATCTAATGTGGGAATAGAAGGAGAGAGGATAGGAATAGCTTCTAAATGGCTTGGCTCTCCTTCTATGAGTTTACTAGACATGCCATCCTTGAATTCTTTTCAATGTCCTACATGGGAATAAGGACACTTTCTAAGAGATCCCTTCTTGAGAGGATTTGAATTATATTCGCTCGAATGTCTCTTGTGGAACTGGGAGTTTAAGCTTTTCTCAAAATCAGCATTAAAAAGATCATCCTCATAAGAAATTTCAAAAGGTTGAATTTCTTCTTCTTTTGGAGGATTTAGATTCTGGGGTATTGATGGTTCGGAGTTGATAGCAAAATCTTGGGATTGGAGTGGTTCTAATTCGGCTATCAAAACCTCTTCCTGATCAGAAGATGATTCCTTCTCTTTCTTGGGGAGTTCAACATGAATGCTATTGAAGAGAGTCTTTCCACTAATTCTATCAAGGATAGTCCTTGCTTCACCAACAGACAAATGAAGGAAAGCTCCTCTAGAGGCTTGATCCAGGGATTGCACTGTGACAGAACCGCCCAATTTATACAAGATCAAGTATGGTTGTCCTCGCCAACACGTTGACACGCGCATACTTTCACTTATACAAACCCGATAGTCCGCTGAGTATCACAAAGGACCTCGGTAAATCAACATCACAACCAAGATCGCGTGATTAAGCAAATACACATCACATACGCAGAGTTGCAGCGGAAATAATATTACAATTGGGTTCACAAATAATAGTACAAGTTTGGGTTTTAAAACCGATTAGAGAAAACAACATAGCTTTCAAATGATTACATGAATATAAGTTCCAAATACATTGCTAGCATAAGTGACATGATCCGACAAAAGCATATAGACGAGAAGTAACTATAGAATCACCGAGCCCACCGGTGGTTAGCCACCATCTTCCGCAGGCCAAGAACTTTACCTGCAACATGGTGGGATAAACCCTGAGTACTCGAATGTACTCAGCTAGACTTACCCATCGGAAACCAAAACAAATGACACCAAGGATTATGCAAGGCTTTCTTTAGTGGGCTAGCTGACTCATTTGCGAAAAGCATAAGCTATCATGAAGAAACCATTTTAAGTACTTTGCATCATCTTTATTATAACCTATCCATCTAGGTAAGCACCTGTACTATAGCTGTCACTTGATTAACCAATAACATTCGTTACCAATTTAGATTTAGCATATCCCATACCATCCAGATAACCATCATTGTTCCATAATAATTACTACGATGCCGTAACTCGAGTCAAGTGCTCACTATCCAGGAGCGATGGTGATTCAAATCGATTATTAACCAGCTGGTAATTTATTCCTTACACAAACCTCACTCACCCGCTAAAGTGAGGTATCGGTCACCGAGTCAACTATCCAGGAAAAATCTCGAGTTTGCCAGGAACCACATGTACCCGAGGGCCGACCGACTGCCTTTCGGTCTTATCATCGCGCCCCCGTGTCCTACCACGCCTGCTCCGGTACAGTGCGCTGCGGGCAATCCACTCGGCCCGAATAATCTCCTAGTTTCACGGTCGAAAGGAACGTTATTCGGCCAGCTAAATGTAAGGCATGCGTTCAACATGACCCGAGGCCCAACAACGGTCGGTCCTTAATCGACACAGACGGAAACTAATAGCACCCCAGAACCCTGTCTGGTTGCCTCCAACTTTTCCGTCCGGTCTCCAATTATCCATCACACAGGGTTAATTCCAGGATATCATTCTTTCCATAGCTAAATTCTTCTAGTAACCACCTATAATGTAGATGACCGGATATCACCGATCGCTACCGGTCTAAGCAAGGCTAAGCAGTTATTCGATCCTGACCTAACAGGGTAAAAGGTAATAAGGTAGGCAAGGATAGTAATAAATGCATCAATGGTTTCAATCAACTCCTACAACTTAATGCAACAATATATAAACTCATATATATATAAAGAATTGCTTTTATAAATTAGTAGACTTATAATGCTCTGGGGCTTGCCTGGGATCCGACACAAGTCAGTTCAGTTAGCTTGCACCGTCCTGGTGACGTCTCAGGTCCTAGCACTCGCTTAGTCCTTCCATCTTCGGGATAGATCCTCCATACACAGTCTTCGGGTTCGGCTCCAACATCACGTCCTTCATGTGGTTCATCTAGCGTACCTAGATGAGATGCAAGATGCAAGTGCATGAATATGAAGAATGGTAATACAAGATGCATCACATAAGCATTCAAGACAAACATAAGATTATGCAAGACATAGACACCAATAGCTATTTAACTAACATCACACAACTAACTATAGAGAGCAAGCACATCAAGCATGACACAAGTTTAACAAGGTCACAAGTAGCATAACTTGACCATCAACAAGGGCATAAGCCACACTTAGCAACACATGGAGTAAACAACCACAACTAGCATATGTCTATTTCTGGACTGGAAACAACAACTTCATGTTTGGATCATAACTAGAGTTATACAAATCCAATAGCCATGCAAAAAGACATTTAGGAAAGCTTATGAAATTCTCTACATTTCATCTATAACCATCACAGCATGATTCACAAGTTAAGTGGGTCGAAATTATATATTTACAGAAACGGGTCTAAACAAGACAGAGAGCAATCAATTCTGTAACCCATCTTTAAACAGGCATAACTCACAAAATATTTGGCCAAATGCCCTGAAATTTTAACACAAGATGTTTAAGTGAGTTATTTATAAATTTCTTATTATCATCTTAAGATGATTCTACAGATAACAAGGCCAATTAATCCAATGAATGAATCTCTGTCTAAAACATGGACAGAAACTGATATGCCACTTCAAACAGCTACAAATGGTTATATGTCCAATAAATGTGGTTCTAGACTTTTTAGAAATCTTAGCAAATTCTAAACAACTTTGTTGTAAACACCTAAAGCTAATTCTACTGGTAAGAATGACCCACAGTAAGAACAAGGAAACCTTCTCTGGGTTTGGGCATAAACAGCCACAGAGATTTAAGCAAGTATAACGCAAGATCTACTTAACCAAAAATCATGATATTTAACTTTTTGGAAAGATTAAGAAAAGTACTACAACTCATGTATTTTCATCAAGTCATGATTCATAACTTAACTAAGACAATTAATCCCAACATACAGAACTATTCAGAGTAGGAGCAAAGCAATACAGGGCATTTGTTATTCTTAATAACTCTTAAAATATAAATCCTAAACTCCTGAATTTTTTACCAGACAACCACAATCACCTGATGAGCACTCCATAAAAATTTTACATTTATTTGAGCAAAATAACTACAGTTATGAAAAAGACAAGACACAACTAGTATTACAAACCTAACTGCACAAATTGATTTTTACAGTAAAAACTTTAAACTAAATCATGCCATATTATAGATCTAGTGCATAGATAATTTCACAAGGATTCCAAAAAGTCCTAATTTACTATTTTACGATTTTTCAACAAATTACTACGAATTTTCAAAGTGGAGCATTCAAATCTGCAAAAATCAGAGAAAGGAAATTTAAATCTTGCATCGAGGTCCCTAGGGTAAACTCAAATTAAACTCCAGCGAAAAGGTCCTCATGAGCACTATTCACGTGAGTCACAACATCTTCACTTAACCCCCTGGAGAACCTTCTATTTATGCACGTGGTCCACCTTCTCCTTCCTCTCGACAGCAGCGCAGGGGAGCGGCCGGGCTCGTGGCTCCGGCGGCTGTGGTCGTCTACGATGTCGGAGAAGCGTCGGGGAGCATCCAGGGACCTTCTCACACGCGTGGTGCTGCTCAGGTCGGCCGTAGGCGGGCCAGGTTGGCCTGGCCGCACGCACAGGCGGAACGCCGGCGGTTGCTCCGGTGGCGACGGCGATACGGCGGCCGAGGTGACTGGAAAATGGGCGTGGGAGGGGCAGCGTGAGGCATTGGACGCATAGCGACACTCAGTGTAGACGCAGGAGGGCTATAGGAGAGGGAGCAGCGGTGGCACGGAAGCTTGGCGGCGGCGGCCATGGTGGGCGAGCTCTGGCGCGAGCGCACGACACCGAGAGTGAGCAAGAGCGCAGAGGAAAGGCCGAGGGAGTGAGGGCGAGTTGTGCTGGTGCTCCATTACATTGAGTGAGGCACGGGGCACGTGGTAAAGAGCAAGGGCGCATGGCAGTCACGTCCACAACACACGTCGTTCACTGAGGCGAAAATCCGAACAGGTGGAGGGCGACGGTGAGGGTGAGGTGGGGAGCCGACTTCGGCCGTCTCGGGTGCGAATTGGACATTGGGCCTAAAACAAAGTTTGAAGCCCGCGAACTGCTCTTCATTTTTCATTTAGATACCAAGGTCATTAGAGCTCTGGATTAGCGAGTAATTAGGCTCCAAATTGATAGTGTCAGCGCGTTAACAGCGATGCGCAAAAGTCCAAATTGATGGTCCAAACGAACTCACATGGGTGCCATCTTTATACATGCTCATCTCCATCATGTATACTCCAACTTTTATTTTGGGGTCAACTTGAGATGCTTAACGAATTTCGGAGAACGTGAGACGCCAATATCGAGGTCGATGAATTTCTAGACTTAGAATATTTCTAAGTGCTGAAATCAACAGCAGGTTCCAACTTTGAGCCACTGTTAGACTTGGTTCCGAGCCGATCCATGGTATACTCCAAAAACGAAGTTTCTTCTACATAACATGAGATTCAACTTTTATTTAATGTCCAACCTTAAAACAGGTGCAGAAGCTATAGTTCTACTTTGACCAAAGTAGGATCACGATAAAGCTTAAATTATCCTTCGTGATCCATTGAAGCATTTTCTTGGCATTTGCTCAACATGAACCTTTCATGACTTTTGTTGTAGAGTTCATCTAGAGTCATTTGGGCATGGTTGCAAGATTTGGTTGACGATCGAGAATTCCATTCACTTTATAAAATAATTCAAGCAAGGACATAACTCGTCATTTCATGTGACTTCTTGATTCCAAACTTCACAAAACTTTTCCATGGATTAATATAGATGGGTATTGATGTGAGACACATGAAGATATTCCAATAACACCAGCCAAGCATATATCTTGAAAAGGGCCTATATGTAAAGCAAGGGTGCAATATCCAAGTTTAGGTTGGGGCTCATTTCCATAGGTTTGACCTTGACATCTTCATCATCACTTAATATGCCATGTTTGAGCTCAAACCCATTGCTTAACTGGTGGCAAACACCTGGGGTGTTACATGCGCAGAATCCTTGCTAAGACCCATATAAAAATATTGAAGGAGCATCGGGTCTAAAATAGCAAGGTCTGGACCATGGGTGATAAGACTGTAAATACGTTCCCATGATGAGCCAAGAGATTCTTCTTCTAGTTATCTAAAATATAAAACCTCTTTCCAAAGGCTAACAACTTTGGAGATGGGAAAGAAACGTAAACAAAATTTAGAGCATAACGTTTCCCAATCTCCTTGCATACTTCATATGGTTAGAACCTCTTTTCGAAGGCTAACCAATTTGGAGCTGGAATTTCTAGTGCGGGAGTCCTCTCATGCCAACGGTCGGGAGAGGAGCATCTTCCTAAGAAATTTCAATCCATAGCCTGGAATTTCCAGTGCAGAAGTACTCCCATGCTAACCGTTGAAGAAAGAGCCGTTGCGGAGCGCCCGTCCGAATTTTCCAAGCCGCCGCCTAGAATTTCTAGTGCAGAATGCCGAGGGAGCCTATGCGTGAGGGGATAAGGCCGGTGTCATGGGGTCAGAACTGCAGCAAGCATTGTTGTTCGAGTCAGTGTCAGAGTATGGGTCTCCGGTGGCTTGGGTGGACCCAAGAACACAAGAATCATAGAGAGGACGCAACGGTTTAGGTCGCCTCACTGCTGATGGAACCTTCCCCTCATCGGACAAGAGGAAGACGACAGGATGCGGTGGAGGAGTTCTCAGTGCCCCTCTCTCTAGGTTCCCCTGCCCTCGGTGCTGGGTAGGAGCGGATGAAATGGAATGGAATGATCTGTCTTGGATCGTACCTCCCCCCCTCAAGGTCCGATCTTATCCCTTATATAACGAGATAGGTTGGGTACATGGCAGTTTGGGAGATGAGTCTACGGTCTACATGTGCCAAAGTCCAGGAGGGTCTTGCAGTGGCGCTCTGTGGACTGTGGTGGTGTCATGGAGCCGAAGAAGCCTTGGGCGTCGTCCGGCTGCTATGTTTTGACACTCTGCGTGCCAGGCGGTGTCGGCTATGACCAACCTCCCCTAGGTGGACCTTCTAGAGTCTTCTTAGTAGCGAAGGAGGTTGGCTCCAGGGGCTGACGCATGGGCCTAGGAGCCACCTAGCCCTTAGAGGCCATTGAAAGCTTGTCTTCTTGTGTCACGCCCCGTGCGTGACACTGTCATGGAAGTGGCCGATAGGGCCATGCCTAGGGCATGGCGTCTTGGAGCCCCAGAGCCTCGATGGCTCGGGGCTTGTCTTCTTGCACCCAGGCCTTGGCTGGCATCACAAGCTGGGCAGGAGCCAAGGCCCAGGCTCAGGCGTGTCATCGATTGGGAGTTTGAGGCTCGGGCAAGCCCCCGAGTCCTGTGTGGGGGCTACATCGTGCCTAGGCTTGGCCAGGTTTCTTTGTCAAAGGGTGCACACGAGCATACCTGATGGGTATAGCCCCCAATGATGCTCTCCTTGTCAGCGAGTGTGGCGGCTTCTAGCCATGTCACGTTCGATGATGCTCTCTAAATGCGGTTTGATGGCGTCTGGGCCATCGTGCCTGGTGAAGGAGTTAATGCGTGCGCTCCCATGCCGTCCCACTTTGTCTGGGTGATGGGACATCGGGCCACATGGAGCAGATCTAGCAGAGGAGGAGCCACAACACTCGGTGTGTGCATATCCGGGCCATTGATGGTGACTGGTGGGACCGAGAGGAGTCGGATCCCCTTAAGTCCCACGAGGAGGCATGCGTAGAGTGGGCGGTGCGCTTGATGGAAAGTGGAGCGAGGACTTGACTCATTGTCAGTGCCTTCCTGACTTCATATATACTGTGTGGCCACCATCACGCAACCACTTTGAGGCGTGTTGCGAGGATTGAAGGGACGCTTGGCTGGTACCTTAAGGCCTCTTTTAGCCATCGATGGCTAATTGGAGAGCTCGGAGCTATCCTTAACACATCGACTAGGCCTATAAAGATGGGCCCCAGGGACACGGTGCCTTCTATCCCTCCTATGGCTCCTTCTCTTCTTCCTCTCAGATCCAACTCCTAGTGGCCATGGCGACGATGAAGTGCGACGCTTCCCTCCGAGTGAGCCTAGCTTCCTCCGCCGGGCAATCGCTCCAACGAGGGTGGAAGGACTCCAGCGAAGGAGGGGTGATGACACGACGCTAGATGCATCTATTGCATTCCCCTACCTTGGAAGGCGGAAGGATTTCACCGATGTCTTAGAAATCCTTCCTCCCTCCAACGGGGAAAGGGATCCACGATGCATCGGTCGCTGCCCCTCCATCCCGGCGAAGGCAGGGGCTCAAGTCCATTAGCGGGGCAATAGTCGACATTGCCTGGCTTTGGCCCTCGGGGAGGAGCCCCAAGGCTGGCCCCCTAGCCCTAGCCACATGCACCATAGGGCCCCAACCCAGAGGTTGGGCACGCCCTACGATCTTTGCCAGCATATAGCCAGCAGCAGACCATGGTTTTTGCCGCCATATATTGTAATCGGGTCATTCCCAATCAATGAAATAAAATTACTTTTGTTTGTAATCTCACTGCTCATGAGTCATGCCCGGAGACTTAGGTCCCTCATTGGGATGGGCTATTACGATGATGGCCTTGGTGGCCAAGATCGTCGCGCCCATGCTACTAGCGGGTGAGTTCGTGAGAACCCTAGGTTTATGGTCGTTCAGTGCCCCAGTCATGTCCCCTAGAGGGGAGATCCTCGGCTTCTCGGTTGAGCCACTCATATAATTCCTAAGCCCATCTATCGGTGCTCAGGGGCTCGCTGCCTCCCTCGGTGGGTCACCACGAGTGGTTTTGGGTCGGTACTCGGACATCACACGATGATCGATTGGGTTCGCTTCTGGGCGATCGGCTAAGGCCACTAGTGCCTGACCATCAGCGTCCCTCACACTTTAGATGCCTCAAGCCACCTTGAAGCCCATTGGGCTAGCCTTAGAACCCTTAGCGATGCCCCTCCTGAGGAGTCCTATGCCGGTGTGCGGCTAGGAGAGGCGATCCGATGAAGGATCATGAGATAGAGATAGCTGTCAATGAACAAAATGAACACAAGGGAAGGGATAGGTGACAGAGCTGGTAATGTGGCAGCCAGGGCCGCTCCGTTAGCACCTTACTGACCTCTCGCCTGCTTCTGCTTTGTCCATCCATCCTTGCCTCGCTCGGGGGCCCTGTGATGAGGTTCACCTTCACGGAGGGCAACAGGTGGTTAGCTCAGTCAATCCTTTGGGTTGCCGAGCTACTGCTAGAACCACTTAGGCTTAAGGAGACAATAGAGAAGTCAAGCAAAACAAGAAGGTCAGGAGGATGGGACTTATCTTGGTCTTTGTTGTTGGAGAGGTGGGCCAGCGAAGGAGGTCGGCAGGTGAGCTCTAGCTTTGGCTCAGGAGACGACGCTTCTAGGCGGATGGCTCGACGATGGCCTTCCCTCATGGGGAAAGGTCAGAACTCAAACCAATCGGGTTGACCCCTTCTGGGGGGCCAAGTGCCTAGATGGAGGGGCCAGCCGAGCCACCGCTGCCACTAGGAGTCATGGCCACCCCGCCGATGCTCGATCGGTCGAGCACCGCCGCTGCCTTAGCTGCTCCCTCCATCAGCGCCCTTCCTGCATCGTGGCTAGGGCCATCGGGAGCGCAGGGGGCGACAAGTGTGGTTGCTTGAGTGATGTAGTCCTACTCACAGTAGTTGGCTTGCTCAAAGCTACCCTCGACAGTGATGACCCCCTTTAGGCTGAGCATCTTGAGCTTCAGGTACGTGTAGTTGGGGATGGCCATGAACTTGGTGAAGCACAGTCAATCGAGGAGGGCGTGATAGACGCCAGGGAAGTCGATGACCTCGAAGGTGAGTTGCTCCTTGTGGAAGTTGTCCGGCTAGCCGAAGGTGATGTTGAGCCAGATACGCCCGAGGGGCACGGCTTCCTTCCTCGGGACAATCCCATAGAATGGCGCCCAACTGGGGCACAGGTTGCTCCACGGGATGCCCATCCTATCGAGGGTGCTGGCATAAAGTATGTTGAGGCCGCTACCCCCATCCATCAGCACCATGGTGAGGTGCATGGTGCCCATAATAGGGCTAACCATGAGCGGGTAGCACCCTAGGTCTAGAACGCGATCAGGGTGATGCTCATGGTCAAAGGCGATGGTCATCAGGGACCATCAGAGCCATGTCAGAGCGGTGAGGGTGTGAACAGTGTTCACACCCTGCTCGGTGATGCGGCGCTTCCAGCGAGATTCATAGGCCTGGGAGCCCCCGAAGATCTTGTGGCAACACTCGGCCTTCGAGGCAGGCTTCTAGGCCTTGCCCTATTGGCCGAGGGTGCTGCGGATGTAGCCCCTAATGGTGGCGTAGTCTTTGAGGTGGTGCTTTGCCTGTCCCATGTGGAATGGGCAGGGTGCCTCAAGTGCCTTCTCAAAGTGCTCGGGGCATGCACCGTGCCCGTGGGGCTAAGACCTAGCGGCGCAGTCGGTTGCGGCCACCATCTCCTTCCTACGGCACTTCTGGTCCTTGTTCCTTCTGTCGTGGCGGTGCTCAGACAAGGCGGGGTCATCGCCACCATCTCCACCACTAAGGTGGCCAGCGGCCTTAACCTTGCCGCTAAAGTTGGTCTAGACAGACTCCTCACTGGTGGCATACTGGGTGGTGATGTTGAGGAGCTCCAACATCATGCACAGGGTCTCACAGTCGAGCGCGTGAATGAATGCCTCACAGGTCATGTCGCAGATGAAAGCGTTGATCACGTTGGCATCGGTGATGTTAGGGAGCTCCTTGCGCTTCTTGGAAAAGCATTGGATGTACTCCCGAAGGGTCTCGTTGGCCCTTTGCCTACAGTTGTGGAGGTCCCATGAGTTACCTGGGTGGGTGTAGGTACCCTAGAAGTGGCCGATGAAGACCGAATGGAGATCGCCCCAGCAGCGGATGCTACCGGGCTCGAGCTGCTCGAGCCAAGCTCTGGTCGAGCTTGACAATAGCAAGGGAAGGTACTGGACAGCAAAGTCATCGTCCGCCGCCCCCCTGGCCTTCATGGCGAGGCGGTAGTCCCCTAGCTAATGGTTTGGGCTGGCCTCGCCATCGTACTTGGAGATGTGCGTCGGTGGCTAGAAACGCCTAGGGTAGGGAGTCACCCAGATCGCTGCCCTGAATGCTAGGGGGCCAAAATGATCCAGGGTGGCACCCCTGCCCTATCACTTAGGGGTATGGGACTACGCCTAAGCATGGCACCTAGCCTCGATGGTGTCATAGATGTCGTGGCCATCGCCGATCCTACCGAGTCTTGGTGCCCTAGGTCCGCGGCCGATCGAAGCTATTGCCGGAGGTGTCACCGCTGCTCCCCCCCTCCTGTGGGGTGTGAGTGTTGGAGTGGTCCCCGTTGGTGGTGGTCATCAGCTAGGACAGCCTAGATAGTGTGGCACGACGTCGGGAGGTAGAGCTCTCAGCCTGCTGCACCTCGTGTAGGCGCTCGTGGGTCTTTGGGTCCGGCGTGTCGGAGATGGCCTCCAGCTGGCAAGCAATGGCCGCCATGTTGTAGGCCACATGGGGAAAGCAGAGGCCGCTAAGAGCCCCCGTGTGGGCGTCATCGTCGTCATCAAGAGGGTGCATGTCTTGTTCCCACGCAAAGTCCTGCCTTTGGCACTTGAGCTCTGCCACGGCGGCCTCTAGATCCACCTACCGAGCCCATAGGTGATCCACCTTCTCTTGAAGTTAGATCACACGGCTATGGGGACTCTGGTTCGGTGGTGTGAGCCCAGGCATCTCCTCGGCAAGAACCCCACCGTTGATGTGGTAACACATGCATGGCGAGGCGTAGCAGTTGATGTCATCAGAGTCATACTCCGGGCCATCCCCTGAGAGGATCTCGAGGAAGGTGCGCAACAAGGGGACGTCTACCCCTACGACATTAGAGAGGATGGTGCTTCTTGGCATGTCACGGCTGATGAGGTGCTCGAGCTCTAGTTGGAAGGATGCCGCCGCATTATGGATCCCAAAACATAGGTCCAGGAGGTAGCACCAGAAGCGGTCAGGTAGCGGTAGCACCTCACCAGTGGCGATCTGGTGGTGGACATTGGCCAGCATGTAGAACATCTAGTGGTGGTCCAACATAGTAGGGTTCAGGCCCAAACCATGCCGGATCTATCAGGTCAGGACCTCAAGATCTGCTCCCAGAAGTCCTGGCGGAGGAGGCGATGCCGAGAGCTCATTGCTCGCCGGTGTGGCCCCATCGAGCAGACGATGCTCGCTGTAGCAGTCGGCGATGTAGGCTAGGCTCCCAAAGTTGAGGACCTGGCCTAGGACGAAGGCGCCAGATGTGATGAAGAACTCACCAGGGAAGTGGATGCCATCGTCTGGGGCGGCGCCGCTTGCTCCGGCGACGAGATGGGTGGCTCTGGCCACTGTAGAGCCTAAGTCGCACTTGATGCTGCCCCCTACCTAATCGCGATAGCTGTCGCAGGGTCAGAACCATGGCAAGCATTGTTGTTTGAGTCGGTGTTAGAGTATGGGTCTCTGATGGCTCAAGTGGACTCAGGAACACAAGAATCACAGAGAGGACACAATGGTTTATCCTGATTCGGGCCAATCAATGCCCTATGTCCAGCAGCTGATGATCCTTATACTCAAAAGCACCCAAAATTGGGGGGTTACAATAGAGTGTAGAGAGAGATTTGGTAGGGGGTTAGCTCGGTGCTAATCCTTAGGTCGCCTCACTGCTGGTGGAGCCTTCCCCTAATCGGAGAGGAGGAAGATGATGGGATGCGGTGGAGGAGTTCTTAGTGCCCCTCTCTCTAGGTTTCCCTGCCCTCGGTGCTGGGCAAAAGCGGACAGAATGGAATGGAATGATCTGTCTTGGATCATCCCTCCCCCTCTAGGTTCGACCTTATCCCTTATATAATGAGATAGGTTAGGTACATGGTAGTTTGGGGAGATGAGTCTATGGTATACATGCGCCTGTGTCTAGGAGGGTCTTGCAGCGATGCTCCATGGACCGTGGCAGTGTTGTGGAGCCAACGAAGCCTTGGGCATCATTCGGCTGCTCTGTTCTGACACTCTTCATGTCATGCGGTGTCAGCTTGGACTAGCCTCCCCAGGTGGACCTTCTGGAGTCTTCTTAGTGGCGAAGGAGGTCGGCTCCAAGGGCTGACGTGTGGGCTCGGGAGCCACCCGGCCCCTAGAGGCCGTGGGAAGCTTGTCTTCTTATGTCATGCCCCGTGCATGACCCTATTGTGGAAGTGGCCGATAGGGCCATGCCTAGGGCACGACGTCTTTGAGCCCCCGAGCCTCGATGGCTCAGGGCTTGTCTTCTTGCGCCCAGGCCTTGGCTGGCATCGCAAGCTAGGCAGGAGCCAAGGCCCTAGCTCAGGCGTGTCGTCGAAGTCCAGGAGGCTTAACATACCCATATATTAGGATCTCATCAACAGGCTTCTCCCCTCCTTCTCCCTCACCACTCCTATTCCCCATTGTTACTCTTGGTGAGCTAGGGTTCCTCCTCTCTCTTCTCCCCATTGCCATGTGCCAAATCTTGAAAAGAGATTGAGTGCCCTTTGTGGGTGTGGATGAGAGATTGAAGATCCACCTCTTCTCTTTCTCTCCCTCTCAAGCTTGGTGCTAATTTGAGCGAGGGATTGAGATCCTAGTGTGTGCATTTGGGATTTGCATTTGGTGGCACTAGGTAATCTTTGTGATTTGAGATTTCTTGTTACTCTTGGAGGCTGCCACCTCCTAGATAGTTTGGTGGCATGTGGCTCTGTCGAAGCACGCAAGAAGATTGTGTGGTCCTCCGGAGAAGGATTGTGAGGGGTATTGTACTCGCCCCATGGGGATCATGAAGAGCAACTCTAGTAGAGCATGTCATTGAGCTACCCACACTTTTGGGTAGGTTCTTGTGACGCCCAACGTGTGGGCTAGGTTTGTGAAACACCTATTAGCCACCGAATCACCAAGTGAGTGGTCGACACAACAGGGACTAGCGTGTTGGCAAACACATCAACCTCGGGATAAAAATCACCGTGTCATCTTCCCGTTGGTTTGCATTCCCCATACACAAGCTTGTATTTACTTTCATATATATTGTACTTGTGTAGTTACTCTTATAATTAGTTAGCTTGTGTAGCTTGCTAGTTACCTTCTTGGATGTGTAGTATAGAAGTAGCTCCCTTGCGTAGCTAATTTGGCTTGAGTAGCCTTGTTAGTTATATTGCTTTGTTTATGTAGCTAAGTAATTCGAGCCCTCTAATTTGGCTAGTGTAGCCTTGTTATTGAGCAATACTAGTAAGCTTAGGGGCTTTGTGCTTTTGCTTTCTAGTTTGTGTAGGAGCTCCCTCAGTGCTGGAAGTACTAATTGCAGAGGTTTGTGTGACCTTGCTTCTAGAATTGGTTAGGTGAGCTCTAGCTAGCCCTGCACCTTAGTTGCCTAATTAGGATTTTTATAAGGTACTTGAGAATATAGATAAAGGGGTGTAGTCTTGGCTAGACCGATAATTTTAATTCCGCATTTGTTTCGGTTAGTCAATGCGATTAATTTTAGAAAAGACTATTCACTCCCCCTCTAGTCCACCATCTTGACCCTACACCTGGTTGTGAGCTTCTACCAGCGTCTAGGCTCGTATGCCGCTGGCCCACAAAAAATCATGAGGCACCCTTTCGGGTCGAGATACGTATCCCTCTTAACCTCATTATCGGTGGATCCGGACAACGCATCTGGGTCGGTGGCCTTGTAGTTGCCCTTGAAGTAGCAGTTGATGAGGTTGCAGTCTTCAAAGGTGTGTTTAACCAGGTAGCCACGGTTGCGGCACGACAACTTGATTATTTTGTCGAAACTGACGTGGTTGAGCTTGCCAGCCTTCTGCTTGTGGATTCTGTCAACCGCCGCGATGAACTCACTGTCACGGCGCCTCCAACTGTCCTTCTCGCCTTTCTCCCACCGGGCGCGGTCCCTAGCCTCATTCGTGGGCTCAGCCTAGGCCTTGTCCTTGTATTTGCAGAAGATTGCCCAGATGGCCTCCTCATCGGAGGCATGGCTTGTAGCGAGGTCGAGCAGCTCCCACGTTGTTCATGGTTTGCTGTGTCCAAGCTCATGGACGAGGGCTTCGTTAGTCGTGCCAGAGATGAATGCTCCGATCATGTCTACATCTATGATGTCGGGAAGCTCATTTTACTGCTTGGAAAAGCAGTGGATGTACTCACGTAGAGTTTCTCCCGCTTTCTGTTTGTAGGCTTTGAGATTCTAGGAATTTCCACGGTGCACGTATGTGCCTTGGAAGTTCCCTACGAAGACGCGCTTGAAGTCAGCCCACAAGTGGATGCTATTCGCGGGGGAGGTGGTCGAGCCACGCTCGAGCACTTTCCGTGAGGTAGAGCTACAAGTATTGGATGATGAAGAGGTCGTCGTCCACCTCACCCGCTCGACAAAGCGAGGCGGAAGTCTTCCTACCACACAGCGGGGTTGGTGTCCCTAGAATATTTGGTGATGTTCGGCAGTGCGCGGAACCATGCCTAGAACGGCGTCTGTTGGATCTTCTTCGTGAATGCTTGTGGGCCGCAAGTGTCCGAGCTTGGACTGCGCCGTGCATCTCGGATCCTGGGGTGGCGACCATGGTTATCCAGGTTGCTATCACCATAGTATAGCCAGTACTTGTTCGCCAGGTCTGGCTTAAGGCGTCTAGCACCTTGGGCCGGGCAGGTGTTGTGGTTTCCGATATAGCAGTTGTGCACTAGGGAAGGTTCCCACCTATATGCCACTCAGTCATCATTGGGTCGACACGCGGTGTCCCTTGAGGGTGCCATGTGTAGAGGAGATGTGTACGATACAAGGTTCGGGGTGTCACCTTTTTGTGGAGCATTGAGCTTGTTGTACCACCGTAGCTTCCAGCAAGTCTCGTAGCTCCTTGTGAACACGCTTTCCCTCATCGGTCCAGGCCTCAGGAGTCGTCCGCATAATCATTGTGGCCACGGTGATGTTTTGGCTGGCTCGGGGGAAGACGAGAGTCTCCTTCTTGCCTTGCTAGATTTGATCATATACGCGGCGTGCCCACGCCCGTGCGCCCTCAGCGTCGAAGTGTTGTGGACTAGGGCATCGGTCGTCGCATCGTTCGTTGGCTTGCTTGGCTTTGTGAGCCCCTGGCTCATTCCAGGCGCTCTTGCTCATACTCCGCCTGCTCCCTGGGGGTGCGTGGAATCGAATAGGCATCATCCTCTCCACCTCCCGCTGTTGTTGCCCCATTGTCTGAGAGATGCAACATGTTGCACTCTCGCACTGGGTGGCAGCTCCCCTCGGAATCACACTTGGAGTCCATTTTACCAGGGGTCGATGGCAGGAGGTCGTAGACATACTCTGGGTGTTGTTCCATCATCCCTGCAAACCTGGAGAGATTGGGTGCCATCAAACGGCGGTTGCACCTGGAAAGCTCTTGTTCGAAGAGTGTGGTGGCATCCCTCATTCCTGAGGGCAATGCCGTGTAGCTGGGCAAAGGTGTTGGCCCGCACGTAGAAGATGTGTCGGCTTTGATTCGGCTTGGGGTTCATCCCGAGGTAGGCGTTGATCCTGCATGCTAGCGCATCAGTGTCGACGATCGCAAGCCGGCGCGGGCCGGTCCGAGGTTGAGCATCGGGGTGTGCGACGGTTTCGTATCCCCTTCGTGGAGGCATAGCTGACCCAGGTGGTCAGTTATGGAGTCTAGGTCCTCGAAGCAAAGAGCTTGGCCAGGGAGAAGACTGAATGCGGGCGCTGGCTCGTTGGCGTCGGCGAACTCCAGGCTTCCAAAGTGGATGCGACCACCGGGGTGGCTGTGCCAAGATCAAGTCCGACGTAGGTGTGAGGAGCCATCACTTCCTTCTCAACAAAGAGAGTGCGTGATTGTCCCCTACCTGATGCGCCAACTATCGGTGTTTTGTCACCCAACGAGTGAATTTATACAAATATCGCGCTGCTCTAGGAAGACGATGGTAGCATCCAAAGGCACAAGGAATTATACTGGTTCTGGCTGGAGCCCTATGTCTAGTCTCAGAGATGGATCGAGTGCGTGTTCCTCGGTTGAATGCTATGAAGTTCTTACAATGAGGTATGCAAAAAGAGTGGAAGAGGTAGGAGAGTGGAGAGGGACTGCCCGAATGAAGTCTCGAGAGTCTATCCCCTTGGAAGGGTGCCCTAGCTTCTCTTATATAGAGTCCGGGGCCAGGTCACGTACAAAGAGTTAGGTTCTCCCGACCGAGTGGTCGTGAGTCTGAGGGAGAGGAAACTAGCTATCTTGGCTTGCAAGGAAGGCCATCTTGTCTTGGTGTCAGCGCACGCCCGAACGTGGTTGTCATCATGGTCTTGTGTCCACGTCACGGCGTGGGGTGGTGTGGTGCTATAGTGCTGGCCGTGATGACACTATTGGCATAGAGGTGGTTCGCCAGCCATCCTGCACGATGTGGTCTTGCCATGGCCTTCGTCATCGTCTATAGGTCTCTTGGGAGCATCATAAAGGTGTAGGTAGCTGCTCTGGGGTCATCGGTTGTCTCGTTGGTCGTGAAGCCGGTGACCACGACCCTGAGCTCTGGGGCCATGGCCTTTGTTGGCTCGGCTGGCCTTGGAAATCAAGACCGTAGTCGTGAGCCCCGTCACGTGGTGGGTGGGTTGTATGCCTGTCCCGTTGGGCCATATTTGGATGGTGGTTCACCGTACCTGTCGTCACCGCCTGGCGGTGCTGTCTTGTCTACGCAGCGTGGCGCAGGGATGGTGTTTGTCCGGACTGAGGGGATGGCTATCCCCTCAGTCCTAGCGGAGTGAGTGGTGCGTGCCTACCCTGGTCAGAGCAGGCGTACTTGGTGGAGCTCGACCTCTCCCCATTCCTTCCGGGGTAGGGACAGAGGAGAGGTCGCACATCACTACACTGCGTGTGGTGAGAGGAGAAGGGAGAGGTCGTGGTCGACCCCTGTCTTAGCACTCGGCCTAGCCTTCATAGCTTGGTTGGGCCTCAGTCGCTTGGGCTTGTAGTAGCTTGTTTGTCATGGGCCACCTGAGCGGCTAAGTAATCGGTGTCTTGAGATACCTGGGGTATTATAACCCCGACACCAGGTGAAAGTCATAGAATGTTTAGAATGAATGCTTCATTATTTCACAAGTTGCATACCTTGTTAGTGAACACATATAGTTTGGAGTCATCTATTTACATGAATTCTTTAGAGTCACTTGCTATCTTCCTACTAATATGTGGGCATGGTACATCGGTCAGTTCTTTGCATGGTATATTCAAGCATTCTGGAGAGACAATTAGTAGGGAATTTGATGATGTGTTGACTTGTTTTGTGTCCATGTGTGAGGACTACGTAATTAAGGCCTATTGATCCAAACTTCTCTACAACACATTCTAGGATAAGTAGTGATAGTAGGATGATGCCTCATTTTAAAGATTGCGTTGGAGCTCTAGATGGTACACATATCTCAGTTACACCACCTCCAGATGAGCTCATTAGATATATTGGTCGAAGTGGCAAAGTGACACAAAATATTCTTACTATTGTTGATTTTGACATGCGCTTCATATATTGGACAATCCGGATCTATGCATGACACTAGTGTGTTGTTTCATGCGCTTAGGCATGATCATGACAAATTCCCATACCCCCTGCTAGGTATGTATAGGTAACATGTTTGTTTTTATACAAGTTTCTTTGTATACAAATTTCATGCAATTCAATTTTGGTCAATTCTAAGTAGGGAAATATAATCATGTTGACGCCGGATAACCAAATAGACCGGGATGCTTGGCACCATATAAGGGTGAAAGGTACCTTGTGCCAGATTGGAGGAGGGGTCCTGCTCCAAGCGGTGAACAAGAGTGGTTTAACCATTTGCATTCAAGTATCCGAAATGTGGTAGAGCGCTCATTTGGTGTGTGGAAAATGAAGTGGAGGATCCTTCTCAAAATGCCGAGTTACCCAATGGAGAAGCAAAAGATGATTGTAGCTGCAACCATGTGTCTACATAATTTCATTCGTGAGAACCATTCTGAAGATAAAGATTTTAGTAAATGCGATCGGAATCCTGATTATGTGCCTACTATACCTCTAAGGTATAGAAAGCATTTTGATGCACACAACACAAGTGACACATCAACTTCGGGATCTAATGATCGGAATATGGATAAATTCCGAGATGAACTTGCATGGGCAATATATCTTTCTAGATCATCATCAGCATATATATTTGTATTATAGAATGACACATATCATGACTTTGCACAACCATATTTGTTTTAACGTGTCATTCTTATGCAAAAAAAAACAGATTAAATATTGGTTGCTAATACTTTGTGTAATTTTAAATTGTATTTTTTTAATTCAAATTTACTCCGATGAAAAATCATGTAGAAACATATAGCTTTGGATGTTACTAAGAGTCAAATAGACAATGGTATATTCGACAATTGATATCTCTTATTAGCTATGTATGATAAAATAGATGAAGTTGTTTTACCACACAGTCTAACAGAATAGCTTTAGCTTTACTGCTGCAGCAATTGAAGTAAAGCCACGCCAAACAGAGCCATTAAAGTAACAGAGAGGGTACTGGGGTATAAGTCATCCACGTGCGGAAACATGGTACAGTCGGTCCAGTCAGCCAGTTGTGATGTGATCACCGGCAGCTGCAGTTCGATCTCGTCGACCCTCCGTGTTCGGCTGGGGCTGGCCCTCGCATCGACACTGTTTTAATAAACTATTCATCAGTATTTCTCTCTCACATAAACAAACTATTAACGATACAAACTAGCCAATCGAACAGGCTATCATTGCTGCAACGTGAGGCACGGGTGCCGCAGAACGCGGACACGATACAAGTGAAAATAAATTAGCTTTCGATAATAAGAATCTGGGCATGTTCATTTGAATTTATCAGCTGGTTTATTAGCTAAAATTTATAGTATTTTTCTCTCACAACAAAAACAGTTTCAACCGGCTTATTGGTCGGCTTTAATACCAGCCGAACAGGCGCTTTGCTTTGATATTCACGTTTTCTTGGGTACGGAGTACTCAGCCTGTTCGGCTGGTGCTGGCTGGCTGGCTGGCGGGGCTGGCCAGCCCCCTCACATGGACACTGTTTTTACATGAACAGTGTTTTCCAGCCAGAACAGTGTTTTTTCTCATACAAACCAGCCAACAGTACTTCTTCACGAACCAGCAACAATACGAACCAGCCAACCGAACAGGCTAACTGGAGCAGAACTCCTTTCTTAAAACATATAGGTCAATAAACAGTAACTGATTAATTTATCACAACTAAATAGATTGTGTCAGAAAATGAAGAAAGAGAAAACATACAATACAATAACTTAATATAAGTAATTTTTATTAGTTAAAGATATTAAACAATAATTGATTCTTATGTGTTCTATAAGATTCTAACCCGTAGGAAAACACGTATTGATGTAGACTCTTGTATTCTAATAACTTACATGAGGTTTCCATGCATCTTTGAATATGGCCATTGAAAATTACGTTTCTTGACCTTGTCGACTAGACAATAGTACATACGGAGTACTCTATTTCCCAGTTAGTTGATTCTTTTGTGCTTTTGCGATATCCATGCAAGAAACACATCAAATAACCAAATGCCTATAACGGTGGTGTCATATTATTATTGTTGCACGAGGATCGGATGCAATTTATTTAGTCTATCAAATACCTTGTTCCGTGGTTTTAACAGTCACCGAACAACTGATTGTCCAACATGCATCTGTCACACACGCAATGTAGATTAGGGTATATTTGATACCATTGGTTAATTGTTAGCTAACTAATTTTAGCTCAAATTATCTATAGTGCATCTAAACGAGAGGGCTAATAGATAGGCTAATTTTTATAGCCAAGTCTTCGACTAGTTGTTAGCTAACTAATTTGTGCTAATTTTTAGCCTCGTTAGCTAACTAATTTTAGCTCAAGTTATCTATAATGCATCTAAACAAGAGGGCTAATAGGTGGGCTATTTTTTTTAGCCAAGTCTTCGACTAGTTGTTAGCTAAC
The DNA here is from genome assembly GCA_904845875.1 of Miscanthus lutarioriparius. Lineage (NCBI taxonomy): Eukaryota > Viridiplantae > Streptophyta > Magnoliopsida > Poales > Poaceae > Miscanthus > Miscanthus lutarioriparius. The sequence continues at coordinate 55,504,329 of CAJGYO010000007.1, read as the reverse complement.
TAATTTATGCTTAAGTTTTAGCCTAACCAATAACTAGCCATGTATATACAAACATGCCGTTTGTTTGGCAACATTAGTTACTGTGAGCATGATAGATAATTTTGGATAAAGCTAAACATTACAAAGTGATTTGACCGCTACTATCATGTGATTTGTCTAGCTGTGTGATCGTTTCTTCTTGTTATATTGATGGATAGACAGTAAGGGCTTGTTTGATATAGCTCAGCATCATTAGTAAAGCATATTTTTTGGCTTCGTATCGATAATAGTGAAATCTAAAGCTATTTTCAAAAAATGTTCGGTAAAACAGTTTCTTAGATAAGATAGCAGAGAGAAAGCTAGGAATACTGGTATTTTCACCTTTACCTCAGTTCCAGTGCTACGAGAGAAACTGACACTACTACAGATGTCAACTGTAGAGGTGGTTGGGGTGTGTGGCCTTTAGAAATGAGATTTTTAGAGGCGACCGAGAACAACAGCCCTCTCTACAAATTAATTTCTAAAACCGTCTCTATAAATAGGATTTGTATAGGCGGTTTTAAACCACAGCCGCCTCTGTAAGAACAGCTCCAGTGTTGGTCGAAACCGAACCGAGGGAAAGCCAAATCGAACCGTGAATATTTGAGCCATCGGCTGCTTGCCGTCGGATTACTTTCTCAGCTTTCCCCACCTCTGGGATGTAAAGTCTTACACGGAGAGAAAAAACATAGAGGAGAGAGATAATATTTCTTTAATGGTTTGTGGTTATGCACACACAGTAGCCACTGAACATTGAAAACATAAATCGAACGCTGCCCCCATGGTTCGAACGCTAACTGGAGCTACCCTAAATACACTTGTAGAGGCAGCTAAATTTTCCCTCCAAAATTCAAACCGAATTTAACAAATTTCAATCAATTTCATTAAAATTTAAGGTATGAACGTAAACTTTTATTTCTAGGGTCTAGCTTTTGATGTGGGGTCGACATGCAGATGTTGTTGCTAATTGGCACAAAATAGCTTCATGATGTTTTGAATCCTATTTAATAAATTTTAGTTAATTTCGCTAAAATTTTAAACATGAGCTTTTATTTCTAGGATCTGGCTTTGACGTGGGGTCTACAGATTGATCTGGTGGTGCTAATTGGCACGAAGTAGTTGCTTGTTGCATTAAATCGTCTGCAAAAAAAAAAATCTACTCAATTTGAACAATGTATAATATGAACGCGAGGTCTGACTTTTAATGTGAACCCATCCTATGCAAACATATACATTTTATAAATTTAAGGGTTTCTATAATAATCTCACAGGTTTAATTAGTTTGCGAGTTAGGTTGAAATTATAAAAAAAAAACTGGAATGGACTGAGTAAAAAAGTTAATTGAGTTAGATTGGGTATAGGGTGGATTTTAACCCATTAACAGGCCTAGGTTCTGTTCATCGTTAGACCCACAGAACAACGGATGAGCACATGGCGAGCACCCGGCCAGCACGAATGCACGAGAACATGGCACACACGTCCGGGTCCGGCCATCAGCTGTCAGCAAGACGGCACCGACGTCGTACAAGTGAAATATGATATCCGTCGAACTCGAAGTCTCTGTTTGTTGCACTGCACGCATGGACATGATTTCCCAGCCAGCAGCCACAAATAATAAAGTTTCATGTTATACAGTCAGCCACGTGAGAAACGTACACCGCCCGTGGGCATCCCATCCATCATCAGTACAGTAACAGGCGCGGCTAGTGGACACGGACACGGCAACGTGAGGCACGCGCGCGCCGGCCCGTTGTTCTGCAGCCCAAGTTGTGAGGACGGCAGCTCAGCTAACGCGTTTAGATGCAAAATTTTTTGGGTTTTGACTACTGTAGCATTTTTGTTTGTACTTAATCCATCTCAAATTATAAGACGTTTGACTTTTTTACATCAAGTTTGACCACTCGTCTTATTCAAAAATTTGTGTAAAATATCACTTCTTTCGTCGTGATTTGGTTTATTAATAAAAATTCTTTAAAAATGACTTAAATTTGACTATATTTGCATAAATTTTTTGAATAAGACGAGTGGTCAAACTTAGGACAAAAAAAGTCAAACGTCTTACAATTTAGGATGGAGGGAGTATTTGACAATTAGTGTCTAATTATGGACTAATTAGGTTTGAAAGTTTCGTCTCACGATTTCTCACCCAACTGTGCAATTAGTTTTTTTTCATCTATATTTAATACTCTATGCATATACTATAAGATTTGATGTAATAGATACTGCGTAAAATTTTTTGAAAACTAAACAGGCCTGTGTGCCCGCCTGCCATGCCGCTCCCTGCTCCCCCCGCCTGATCCATATCCATTGGCGCCTACCTACCCATCGGATGCCGTCCCAATGCAATGCACGAGCCCACCCCAGCCACGGGCACGGCTGGTCCCTCGCGCTCCTGGCCCTGCGCGTCTATAGCACAGTGTACGTGCGGTACGGGCTGGTGGGCGAGCAACGTTAGGGGCCGCCGGCCGGGGACGCGGACCACCTCGATCGTCGTGGTCCTGGCTCGGCGCGCCCCACCATGAATCACCTGGTACCTTATATTATATTTATACAAATACTTTGAGCCATTCACACTTCACTACTGCAACGATATTCGTGAAGATAACTTTAAACTATATTATATTAAAGTTATCTTCATAAATATCGTTGCAGCACACTTTAGGTCGAGGAACAGGGTACGGAAGAGATGACCACGCGAGAGGGAGCAAGAAAGGTTGCAGCACACTTCACTGCAAGGATTCACCTCTAATGCCACGTCACACGATTACAAACATCACTAATTTAATTGCCATACGGGAGTCGTATTGCAATCTTTTCGTAAAATGGTCGCAACATGTGCCTATAGTGTAATGAACTAAATGTGTTGCAATATGTGTGGTTTGTTGTTGTAATAGGTGTGTGCTACTGCAACCATTTAAGAATTGTGTTGCAATTAATTGACATTGTTGCCATGGCTCTTTGGAGTTATATTAGTATTAATTTTCGTTGTAATTATTTGGTGTTATTATAACTATATTAAATTTGGTTGCTTTTGCTTGTAACTATTGCCATAGTTATTCCGGGTTACAATAACCTTTAGTGATGTTGCAATTGCTAGATGGTTATTGTAATAAGAATTATGAAATGGTTGCATTGGCATGTGCAATAAGAATTATGAAATGGTTGCATTGGCATGTTTCTATTGTCACGATTTTTTGGTTGTAATAATCTTCTATGGCGTTGTAATTATTAGGTACTTATTACAATTATAATTCTAAATGGACGCAATATCATGTTACTATTGTCATGATTTTTTTGTGTTGATATGGACTAATGTATTTGGTCAGCATCTGGACTCCCGAGTCGACTCTCGATTAGTAATCACTAATCAGTTACATCGCACGTCTAGGATAACGACCTCAAATGAAGAAACATAAAAATATAAAGTTATAGATTTCATCAAAAGTTATAACTTTTATATAAAAAGATCTCCATTTAACATCCTACAAAAAAGATATGATTTTTCTCAGGCAACAGAGCTTGTATGTGATTAATATGCTGCTGAAATTTTATATTAATTTTTTTAGCATCTTAATGACCTTAAATGAAAAAACTCAAAACTATAAAATTGTAGATCCTATCGAAAGCTACAACTTTCGAGTATCCCTATTTGACACCATACAAAAAATATATGATTTTTTCATGACTGGAAGCACTTGTACGCGATTAATATTCTGCTGAAAATTTGATTAATTTTTTTGAGCATCTTAACGACCTCAAACTAAAAAATTCAAAATTAAAAAGTTGTAGATATCGTCAATATCTATATTTTTTATATAAAAATCATCTTCATCCGAGATTGTATAAAAAAGATATAATTTTTCTAAGGTTACGCTTGTCGCGCCAGTCTGGTTGGCGCGACGCTATAGTGCTACCGTGCCAACGGAGTGGCGCGGCAAGCTTTTCCACCTGAAATCGCTGTCCACCGTGGCAGATCGTGCCGCGCCGATACATGTTACACGACAGCGTGTTTTGACCGCACTACAGATTTAGGGGCGCCGAACGTGTTAGATTAATAAAAATGCAACAGTATTAATTTTAAAAATTGTTTTTTGAAAAAGGTGAATAAAAAAATCGCCCCTACCGCGCGGCACATCCGCCAACCACCGACTCGCCCGCCCCATTCCCCCGCACCCATGCCATGCCACCATCACTCCCCCACGCCCCCTAACTCTCCTAACAGCATGAAACACGTGAAATACAAAACACTTGAATGCAACATACGTCTGAAATGGATTAAACATCTATAACATAAAACTTGTAGCATACGTGTGAAAATATGCAACATCTAGATAAAATACTTGCAACTTACAACATGAAAACACTTGCTACAACGAAAGACAGGAACAAATGAAACATTTAGAGTATATTATTACAACATATGTGTGAAACATATGCAATATCCAGATCAAAATACTTGCAAAATAGATATGGAACAGATGAAATATTTTGAACAAATGCTTGCAACATGCCTCTGCAACACTTGTAATATATACAACATGTGCAACATCCCCGATCTACTTTTGCAACATCTATATGAAACAACAGCAACATATTCTTAAAACGTCTGAAACATTTGAAACATATATTTACAACATAGAAGAGGGGGGAGCGCCTGTGCCGATCAATTTCGGCCGTTGAGGTGGGAGCCGACAGCGAGCGGCAGTGCGCGAGCACCCCTAGCATCCAGCATTAGCGGCGCGCGCGAAAACCACTGCCACTAGTGTCACCAACACTGGGTTTGGCTCGCCCGGGCGAACGGCACGTGTGATAGCGGAGTGAGCACCACCAGCACCAGCGCGTGCGATGGGAAGGGGTGTGAGGCGCGCGCGATGGGGGCGAGCGAGCGGCGGCGAATGGGGCGGCAGCAGCAGCGAGGAGAGTGCGCGTCCACGTCCAAGACGAGGGTAGCCACAACATGCTGCGACAGGAGAGGAGGAAGTGGAAGGAATAAATATGGGTGATTTTTTAATATAAACTCACGAACAGAGTGAGCGCGCAGGGTAAGAAGCACAAGCAACGATGCGGTGAACCTACGGGATCGTTCGACGATTTGTGCTCACGTCGGACGTAAGACGACGTGGACCCATGTGCATAAGTCATGTTGTATCTCTCTCGCCCGAATATCGAGGTTCAACTTGATGCATGAGGTAGCCAATGTTGGGGTCATGAAATATTAATAATTATTAATATTATACTAAATAAGCCGCATTATATTTATCATGAAATATAAATTTATAATATATTTATTTAGAGAAGTAAATATTAATATTATTTATATAATTTTAGTTATATTTAGAAGGTTGACTCGAACTGGACCTCAGATTATGGGAGCTAAAATTCAGGTGCCTGAATTTTAGCTTCCTTCGTACGACGATTATTGTATATACTTTATACTAAAATTACAGTTTTAGTTGGTTGTAATTTATATAATCTGCAATTTCCAATTCCAAGAATAAAAAAATAGTTAGACAAAACCATAAATCTGATAAAATCTTATCCGTGTTGGTACAAAGACAATTAACAATTTACAATTGTCTCTATAATTAGATAAGGATAAAAATTTAATATGTCATGATAAAAAAACAAATGACAAATAATAAAAGTAACAATTGTACTAGTTAGTTATACAAGAATGTTGTCTAATTATACAAGGTACCTAGAATATAGGAGAAATGTCAAATTATATATTATATCGTTCTTGGACGGAAGTAGAATTTACATATTTTTTTATCTGACAGGATGCATTAATGATACTATGCAGGTGAACTTCTCGTCCTAACAGGTTGTATGATTCATGACGGACCCTATTACCCAGCTGCTACGCGACGGAAACTTGATCCGCCGGAACGGCAGTAGGCAGACAAAGTTTAGCCCCCTCCGACAACCTTGCGTCCCTGTCCCGTGCTCCCCTCTACACCGTTTCACGGTCCCTGCATTTCGTCGCCTCAGATTCGCCCCCCACCGCTTTCCCCCTCCCCTCCGACGCGAGAGGCGGATTCCCATTCCATTGCAGTTGGAGTAGACACAGGAAAAGCACCGCAGTGCCTCGTCCTCTCGTTTTGGCTCCTCTCCTCCTTCTCTAGACTGGAGTAGCGCCTTAGTAATCAATCAATTGGTTCGTTGCTAAGAGCCTTTTTAAGTACGGGATTACGCAGGTCTCTTCAGCATGTTCGTTTGGCTGGGTTTGTTCGTGGCTGATTCGTGAAAAAGTACTGCTGAATGGATTGCGTGAAAAAAAAAAACTGTCCCAGTTACGATTGTTTCACCCCAGCCTGACAGGCTGCTTGTTTCCTAACGACCACTTCTATACTATACTCATCCAGAGAGAGACACAGGGGATTGGGTTTCGTTGCGCACTTGCGCTGCTTGACTTGTCCCGTGTCCGTGTTCTTGTGCCCTTTTTCGGCATTGCGGCAGATATAAAATTCCTCTTTTTACACTACAATCCCCGCTTAATTAGCAGCAGCTCTCTCCCTCTCCATTCTTGGTGTCTGAGCCCCTTGGCCCTACGCTCTGCCTCACTCCTCCGTCTCTTGCTGAGTTGCTTCCCTTGCCGTCGGCGTCGGAGGCCGGAGCTTCTCGGCGGGCGGCGGCGCGCGGCGCCGGGCGCGGATCGGCCGCGGGTGCATGGTGGAGGCCGCCGCCGGGCGCCGGCCAGGCACCAGCCTTCGGCGGCCTAGCGGCAGCGGAGGGGAGCACCAGCGCCTGGTCGCGCTCGCCGTCGCCGCGCCCGTCGCCATGGTCACCACCCGGTCCGCGGGGCCAGCGGTGGCGGGAGGAGATGGAACGGGAGCTGCTGGAACGGGCGCCGGCGCCGCTGGCGGCAGCGGACGATGCATGGAGGACTTCTTCGACTGCCTCTTCAGCCTGCTCGGCGCGTTAGGCATGACATGGGCTGCGGCGCAGCCCCAGCGGCAGCCGCGCCCGCCGCTTCCTCGCGGGGTTGGGGCGGGGCCCGCGCCAACCGACGCCCGGCGTTTCGCGGCGGAGCTCAGGGCCACCCCCGGCCGGATCGCCGGCAATGGCGCCTGCGCCGTCGCGTCACTGTACACGCTGCAGGGCAAGAAGGGCGTCAACCAGGATGCTATGATCTTCTGGGAGGTAAAAGGAAAAATTAAAGAAAAAAGAGAAAAAAGTGCTATCTTTTCCCTGCTTTCTTGTCTGTACTTTTCCTCACACTTATTGTGCTGTGAGATTCTTGATGTAATTTTTCCCACTGTTCTTGATCAGATCTTCCCAAGATCTAAGCAATTTTGTTCTTATTCTGGATTAGTTTACCTGACATATCCTGTGTTCCAGATTTTTATTCGACGGAGAAGTTCAGATTCAGATTGTACTTTGCTGTACAAGCTAATTTTTGATCTTGATGTTAGCCTCAGGAAATTGTTTGTTTTATTTTTGTGGCCACAGCTTATGCATGTTCTTATGAGTTACGCAACATGAGCACACAGCATGAAACTATTCAAGAATTGAACTTTGACTCAAATCCTATATATATATTTGACACTGGTTGACATTGGATGTTGCTGGTGGAGAATTCCTAGTTGGTAGTCTTATTCAAGCGTAATAATTGGTGTTGAGTTGGAATACTTCATGGAGGTTGGAGGGGCTCCACATGATTCTCATCCTTATCCAATACTAGTTTTTTTCCCTTCTCCATCTCCTTGCTGGATGATCTTATCTGCTTCAAGCCCCATCCTTCCCTTTCCAAATGCTTGATTACCAATTTGGCTGCATGCCCATTGAGTGACACATGTACGGATCCTATCTTATTTTTTCGAACTCATATTTGCCTTCCATAAGTTATGATAACTTTCATGATTTGACTACCATAGTAATCTCTAAAAATTGCACACGGGTCTCACTGAAAAGATAATCTTAACTCCCAACAAGAAACCATCTTCCATGTACCTGTCCAGTTTTACTGGGCACGTGTAAAATTTGCTACTCTTGCTATTTCTGTGCAGCATATGTTTGACTTTGACAACTATTTTTACTCGTGGACAGAACTTCTGTTCGAGAGATGATACCATCTTTTGTGGTGTGTTTGATGGTCATGGACCTTATGGCCATTTGGTTGCCAAGAGAGTACGAGATCTCCTGCCTCTAAAGTTAGGAGCAGATTTGGGGATGGAAGATGGTAGAGTAACATCCACTGGCAACATTAAGCTCAACACACATGATGTAACTTCACCAGAACACATAGAGAGAGGAGGTACTGCCGTTTCCTCTGAAGCTCAGCAGAATGGAGAGTATCCAGAGATCTTCCCAGCATTGAGAACTTCATTCTTGAAGGCATTCCATGTAATGGATAGGGATCTCAAATTACATAAAAATATTGACTGTTTTCTCAGTGGGACTACAGCGGTGGCAGTGATCAAGCAGGTAACTGAGACAAATGACACTATTGTTTTATTTTCTTTTAGAAATATCTTTGATTTCATTAAATTGACACCAGGTGATTGGAGCTGCATCCTTGTATACTAATTGTGCTCTATTTCTTTCTGTATACTACAGGGACGCAATCTTATAATTGGCAATCTGGGGGATTCAAGAGCTGTCTTAGGCACCAGAGATGAAAATAACCAGCTTGTTGCTGTTCAATTGACAGTTGATCTCAAACCTAACATTCCAAGTAATCATGTATTTTCTTTCTTTTGTCCTTTACTGTATCGCTAGTCATTTTGCAAATCTTAGAACCTTTCATCATTCTTGCACTTGCGCAATCCTTATGTGCTGTTTCAAGTTCCTTCTGTTACGAACATCATTATATTTGCTTATATGTGACATTATGTGGCCTTAATCCATGAACTAACTGGCATTTTTTTATCTTTTTTCATGTCTTTATTATTTATGAGTCAAAGGAGTAAATAATAATCCTTATGAGATAAGATTTGTCTGGGCACTTCCATAGATCAATTTGTTTGTTTGAATAGGAGGCAAATCTGTTCTGCTTGCTGTTATTGCTACGATTAAAGAATTTCAAAAGACAAATCTAGTAATATAATTTTTTTAGCCAGTACAGAGAATAATAAATATATAAATGGTCGACTTTTGAAAGTTCAATGGCCCAGATTTCATGATGATAAATAAAAAAGAACTGAGTATGAACAGTTACCTTCAGAACATTATCCTCGTTTGTATTATGAAAGTATTTGTTGTGAAAACCCAATGATGTAGCTTTCATATATCCAGCTTTGCTTATTTTAAATATTGGCATTCCAAGTTTGAGATGTTTGACCTCATGGATTCCAAACCATCATAACGAAAAGGAACAAAGGGAGTATAAGCTTAATTTTGTTTCAAGGATTGCTTGTGTTTTGACTGTTGAGATGGTGTGGAAGACAAACTATTATTTTTGTTCATATGTTACCTAGCATTGTTTCTTTTCCTCAAATAGATTGGAGAGCTGGCATACATTTCATTTAAGTAGAAAACCGTACAACACCAGCCCCTTATGCTGGCCCCTTAGAAATAGTCGTTGTAATGAACATGCCACATAGGCAGAAAAACACCTAGGCTATTCCCAGGAAAAGACCCTGGAGCAATGGAGCTCCTTAGCAATTGCTGTGCACCATAAAGTGCCTTCGTCATTGACTGCCCCCACAACTTTGTTGGCATCTAGGGCGGTGACATTGAAAACAACATGGTTACGATGCTTCCAAAGCTCCTAGGTAACAAGAATAATTAGCGACTTAAGCCCTTTCTTCAGTTGCTTGTCTATGTATTTGGTTGAGAGATTGACTCTACCAGCTAGAGAAACTCAGTATCAGCAGTAGGTGAAATCCTGTCAAGTCCAGCCGGTTGGACGATGGTGAGCCAAACTTGCCAGGAAACAGTGCAAGATACGAGAATGCGATGTATGCTCGCATCAGTTTGATCACAAAGAGGACTGTGAGGAGGATGAGGGAGACCTCTCTTAGACATTCTATCAGCTGTCCATCATCGTTTAATAACAGCCAATCACATGAAACATTTTCATCTTAGAGGAGCCCATGATTTCCAAATCCATTTGCATGGTGTAAATATAATGTTTTAGCATTGTAATGGTAAGATTGAAGGGCGGGCCTGGTGCAAGCGGTAGAGTCTTACCGCCTGTGACCGGAAGGTCCCGGGTTCGAGTCGCGGTCTCCTCGCATTGCACAGGCGAAGGTAAGGCTTGCCACTGACACCCTTCCCCAGACCCCGCACGGTACGCCCTTTTTATTGTAATGGTAAGATTACATGCTAATTCAATTGTACAGACATGAGGATGCAAATATTTTTCGTTTTCTCATGGCAGAAAGTACTTCAGAACTTCCTATACATGATTCGTAGCAAGAGTTGTTATATTTAGTGTGTTCCTTCCTTATTCTGTTGAGGAATGGCATGGTAATTTCAGGTGAAGCACAGAGAATCAGGCAACGCAGGGGCAGAATATTTGCACTTCCTGAGGAGCCGGAGGTTGCTCGTGTTTGGCTTCCAAAGTATAACTCGCCTGGATTGGCCATGGCTAGGGCATTTGGGGACTTCTGTCTGAAGGATCATGGTGTAATTTCTATGCCTGATGTTTCCTATCACCACATTACAGAAAAAGATGAATTTGTTGTGCTGGCTACTGATGGGGTGAGCAGATTGTCAACTTACGCACCATTTTCTGAGTGTTGTTAGGTTGTTCTGACCTCTTCCTTTTGCACTAGGTTTGGGACGTGCTATCAAATGATGAAGTTGTTAGTACTGTCAGCCGAGCCTCATCTCGGGCCTCTGCAGCACGATTTCTAGTCGAATCAGCTCACCGTGCTTGGCGAACTCGGTTCCCCACTTCTAAAATCGATGACTGTGCTGTTGTCTGCCTATTCCTGAACACAAATGAAGCAAGCGAATCTTCAAGTTCCTTGGCCAACAATTTGGCAGATGCTGTAGAAGTTAGCAGTGCTCAGTGCTCCACAGCTATCCAGGTGAGCACTGGTGCATCTATAGATGTTACCGCCCTGGTAACAGATGGAAACGAGGTGTCTGTTGTTGAAACCGTCACAAAGCCGGTCACACTCATGGATTTGCCCAAGCATGGTTGAGGCGCAAAATATGGCATGATAAGTGAGCTTGCATGCTGCCTGTGACTGGTATCTGCTGAACGATCGAGTAGTTCAGGCACAGAGCGGAGGCACCATGAACATGCTGTGCCTGTGATTGGCATCTGTCGGAGCGAACATATAGCACGTCGGTGGGTTTCTGCTTGCTATTTTTTCTGGACGCAAGTGTGACTAGAATTTGCAGTTTTGCTTTGTGTAAAGTACCGCTTAAATTTAGCGTGATTTGTTCCAGTTTTTTGTAATAATTCTATTCATGTTATTATCGGTGCGGGCAAGCGTCGAGATCATATAGTATCCTGTAGGAAGGAGCCTACTGAGTTTTTGTGCTTCCTGTAAATATATTCATCATTCTATCTCTGGTGTCTGATCTATATCATCTTTTCTTTGGGGGTCGGTCTTATATTAATATAAGGGCGTGAACCAAAGATCAGGCTATTTCATTGTTCATTTTAAGTTGAGCGTTTAGGATGCGGTAGGACGCACGCAGGGTGAGAATGACGAGAAATACTGGTAGGATCATATATACCGTGCGTGGCGCCCTGCTTTGCCCAGATGATTCCGATCGATCGGTTGCATCCGCATCGAAGACCTTCAGAGGCAGCCGCTACCATTACGAACCACATCAGATCATCGCCCTTCATGTCTGCTCCAGGCCGCCATCGATTATTGGTTTCCTTGCCGGCCGATCTGCGAGCCACGAGCTTTGCATGAAGCTGTACGACAAACCAGAACGGGAGAAACCATCGCCGGCGTCTTGCTGAAACCCACGTGCTGATCCATTGCCGGAGGTAAGGACAATATCATTTTTCTTGTAATCTCCTTGGTCCCTTTTGACGATTACTCAAAATCTGTTGCACACCGTTGATTTCCATCTGCATGCCGCTGCTGGTTTGCTGCTTTGCCTTTGCTTCTGCAGTGCCATTGCTTGTCGTCGCCTGTGCCTGCAAGCAAGCAGCCCCGTGCATGCCAACGAAGCCCATTCGATCTCGTCCAGCCATGGAGTTCAGAAATCCGATCCTCTCTAATGGATGCAGCAACGCAACAGCAAGCCAGCGGCAAACCACCATGAAACAATTGAGGTGGTGTTGTGTTCATCTGCAGCTGCTGCACGTCCTTCTTCATTGCCAAAGGAAACCAAGTCACGCCTTTTGCTGCCTCCTGCCTGTAATCAGAAGCCGAACCGGCTGTCAGCTAGTTTCGGCCGTAAGTATCCGTAGTTTCTCCGTCTTGCTTCGTTCAAATTACGTTGACCAAGTGTGGTAGAGCTCTATCTGATTCTGATTCTATAACAGAAATGATTTTGTCGCTGAAAGCGATTCTCTTTGATTCTTTAGCTTACACTCGTAAAATCATAATGAAGAATCACTTCACAGAATTAGGAGGAGCTACTACGTAGTTTCTCCTTTTTGCTTCATTCAAATTAAGTTGACCAACTGTTTGGTAGAGCTCTATCTAATTTTGATTTCACGAGAAAAGTGATTTTGTCGTTGAAAGTGATTCTTTTTTATTCTTTAGCATACACTCTCAAAATCATAGTGAAGAATCACTTCACAGAATCAGGAGTTACTTTCTTCAACTCCTAGCCTCTTAGTTCATTTCAGAGGATCACTTCATGGAATCAACAAAGAATTACTTCTCTCTCAAAAACTGTTTAGCAGAGCTCCCGTTGGATTTAGTAGAGAATCAGCTCGGTAAGCTCTGCCAAATAGGACCTTAGTTTCGTGTTGACGTGGTCTACGTGTTAGTAACGATATTTGCCATGCTAAATATTTTTTAGTTTTATAATTTAAATATTAAACTGATTAATGTTAATAAAACTAGTTTGGTAATTAAAAGCAACATAGGTATAATACTCCGATATTTTATACATATAAATACTAATATGATTAATTGCTAATGTAAGTATTTTAAATTGTAATTTGCTTAGTTTAAACACGCATATTAAATTCGACTAGATGCTCTCGCATATCAATCTATATTTGCAAATTAAAGTTTAATCGGTATAAATGATGTCGAAATATTTATAAATAAAATATGACTAGTTTTAATCCTGTTTTTAAATAAAAATATATAACTTGACTAATCTGAATTAGTTTTCTGGTTTTACTTAATTAAAATAAATCAAACATGTAGTTTTTTCTTTTCTTTTATAATATAATTTGGTAGTCGTTTCTTTTACATGGCAGTTCCGTTTTCCGCGTCTATTGTGTTCTTGTGATTGTAGCATCTAACTCTCTTTTAGTATTGTAAGGACCGTGACGCCTAAGAGGTGGTGAATTAGGCAACCTAAATTCTACTTCTAACTATGACCTCTAATTTTCGCCTTAGCAAAACTATGTAATAAATAAACTATCTAAATGTGCAACTACGGTTTTGCTAGGTGTGTTGCTATCTCTACCACAAAAGAGTTAAGCACCCTAGGTTCCAATCCTATCAACTAGCCTATCAAATTAAGCTAAGAAAGTAAGCACACAACCAAGGTACATAATATAGATGCGGAAGGTAAAAGGGCGATAGAGATGCAAACTCCCGTCGATGACTCCGGTATTTTTACTGAGGTATCGAGAAGCGCTCAAGTTTCCCCCTATTCCTCGTTGGAGCCGCTCGCAAGGAATCCCTCGTAAGAGCCAAGCTCTCGGTCGGGTAACTCCATGGATAGCCCCGGGCCTTCCCCACGCGCAAGTGGGTCTTCGGGGTGCCTCTTCCGGATCACTCCCCGCCATCTTCACCATCAAGCTTCCGGCCAAAACGCCATGGGCCTTGTTCCCTCCGTACACGGTGGCGGCCACACCACAAACGCGGTTGGTGTGGTCTTGCAAGACTTACAAGCCCCACCGAGTACAACAATGGTGCGCACAAGCACCGAGTGATAAGAGGTGTGCAAACCTCACTAAGCACTAGGCCTAAACCGAGAGCAAGCGCATAAGCGGTGGTCTAACTAACCTAAGCACTTCGCAAAGCACATACGCTAATCATCGAATGTTTCACTAAGCACTTTGGTGGCTAAAGCAACTAAAATTGAGTCTCAACTCATATAGCAATCCCTTGGGCTCTCACCGTGCCAATTTGGCTGGCCATGGGGGTATTTATAACCTGTAGGGTGGAGATGGCAGACTAGAGGGGGGTGAATAGTCCTTTCTAAAAATTAAATGCGTCGGTTGACGAGATCCTAACATATGGGTATGTTAAGCCTCAGGTTCGAAGATTCCGGAACAAGGAAGACCCCCCACCGACCTCTCCAGGATCGCCCGAGGGCTTAGGGGCTATACCCATCGGGTCCGCTCGCGCGCACCCTCTGAGAAGAAACCCGGCCGAGCCTAACTCCACCGCGACCTCTGCTTGGGGCTCGGTGGCTTGCCCGAGCCCCCAAGCTCTCGATCAACGCTGACACTCTGGTCTGGCCCATGGCTCCTGCCCGGCAAATGATGCTAGCCAAGGCACGGGCACAAGAAGACAAGCCCCAAGCTACCGAGGCTCGGGGGCTCCCCGGCGCTGCCCCTTGGGCACGGCATTGTCAGCCACTTTTTCGACAAGGTCACGTACAGGGCGTGACACAAGAGGACAAATCTTCCCAGTGGCCTCCAGAGGCTCGGGGGCTCTCGGGCCCGCGCATCAGCCCATGGAGCCGACCTCCATCACCGCCAAGAAGATTCCAGAAGGTCCACCCGGGGGAGGCCGGTCCAAGCCGACACAGCCTAACACGTAGAGTGTCAGAACAGAGCAGCCGAACGACGCCCAAGGCTTCTTCGGCTCTACGACACCTCCACGGTCCACAACGCATTGCTGCAAGGCCCTCCTAGACTCCGACGCATATAGACCATAGACTAGTTCCCCCAAACCGCCATGTACTCGACCTATCTCATTATATAAGGGATAAGGTCAGACCTCGGAGGGGGGAGGAGAACTCAGATCACTCCATTCCATTCCTTAGCCTCTGCTCAGCATCGAGAGCAAGGCAACCCATGGAGGGGCACCGAGAGCCTCTCCACCCGCATCCTATCATCTTCCTCCTCTTCGACGAGGGGAAGGCACCACCGGCGGCAAGGCAACCTTAGGATTAGCACCGAGCTAACCCCCTACCAAATCTTTCTACAACCCTGTTGTAACCCACCAATTTTGGGGGTTTTTGAGTATAAGGATCATCAGTTGCTGGACATAGGGCACCGATTGGTCCGAGCCAGGATAAACCGTTGCGTCCTTGTTGGCGGTCATTAACGATCAAATCCTACCGCCAACTAAGGCACAAAAAAGAGGAGAAAAAAATTTACAATCTTAAACATATATGCATTTACTATTAACCAAGTTCCACATGTATTTGGAGGATATTGTTTTGCAGGTCACAAACACAAATACATGGAGAAAATCACTGAAAGGTGCTTTCCGACGCTGATTCGCGCAAAGGATTAAGGGAGACGCCCATCAACTCGACTAAAACTAGGCAAGGCACCACCAAGGAGTGATCCATGTCTAGTCCGTAGCCACCGTGCGAAGACGGTGGCGAGAGGAAATGATCAGGGGGCAGACAACCCCTAGGGGCGGGCGACTCCCTATCGGCGCCTCTCGGCCACCCCTTGCTCTGACGGTGGCATGCCTCCATGCAGAGGCGGTGCAACTCATTCTTCACGCTAGGAATAGCCTCCAGCACCGCCTAGCTCCTTGTATAAATAGAGGGATACCCCCCTCTACAACACACATCACATTGTGCAACACCTCTCACACCTCACTCTCTAGTTGTAGTTTTACTTTCTTTTTACTAGCTTTGGAGCAAGGCAAAGGTACCCTGGAGAGCTTGGCTCCTTGGAAGAAGAGACCTTTGGGTATGAATAGAAATATGAGTTCTTCCAAAATCATACTCTCGTCTTACATTTATAGTCATACTTATGAACTAGAGTATAGTTATTGTGTTATAATCTTGATATATGAACTAGTCTATAGTTTGTGTGTCATGAGAATAACACACTTGACTTTATGCTTAACCACTCATATAACTTATATAATCAGAATTAGAGCTAAGTTGAGGTGGTGGTTTATCGTGCCGTCAGGTGTGCCCAAGTCCTTTACCTATTGATCCGTAGGGTCAGGGACCCGAGGGGATTTGGGTAGTTTCTGTATACGCAAGCGTGGTGCTTGGGTATGGAGCGACAGGTGAATGCATTGTCCCTTTCCATGGTTGAGGTGGTAGGCTACAGGTGGTGACAGCCCTGTCCGTCCCTTGTAATCCCCCACGTTCGACTGGGGTGTAGGAGTCTAAATTGTCACATGAGGTTGCTGGCAGACCAGTACTCGGTGGCCTCCCGACCTACTTCACACTTAGCCCTAATAATAATTATGTAATTTGTATGATCATTAACTAATATTTGTATGACTATAGTAGACCAATGCCTGCTTAACTTAGGATTATTCTTTTATTCTTTCTCTTTACTTTATCCTTTGAGGAATGCCAAGTGTGTGTCCACTATCTTGAAATCACCGTTTTTACCCCTGCTATAAACATTGGTGCACTTGCAAGCATTATTATTCAAGTTCATATCCATACTAGACACTTAATCAAATGTGTTCGTTTGGGCAAATATAAATAACGATATCCTGAATACTTCCGGGTGAAATGCTACAATGATAGCTCCGTGCGCTTGCGGATAAATATCTAAAATTGTTAAGGAACTATCAAGGCTATTACTTAGTGACATTGCTGATCACTAGTGATGTTGCTAAGTAATTGTTGGTATTTATTAACTTGTCACTTGTTTTAGTTGCCACATATTAATTACCTACATCTCCTAACATTACTTTACTAGGTTGTCATCCCTAGTGATGGTGCTAGAGATGCTTGTTGGTACTGCCTAACATCACTACTAGAATGATACTAAGTAGTTCTTTATGATTTTATGTGACTAGAAAGAATATAAAGATATATGAATGAAAAGGAATCTGCAAGCGCACAGATAATTATACCATTGTAGGACTTCACCCTGGAGTATTCCAGGTATCGTTATTTATATTTTTACCACAGGGAAGGTTGAGCATGGACATGTATTGATAACTTATATTATTGATGGAGAAGTAAACCATAGCCAAAATTCTACTCATAACAGGGTTAAGTCATAGGATAAGAGATATGATAAGTATTGATCAATGATAATAATAAATCACTCAGAGTACTCCTTTCTATGGCATTAGCATGGTCAGGTAGAATATTAGAGGAATAATTCTTAAGTCATTCTTAATTACAAGTCAAAACATACATTGATTAGTGCAATTACACCTAGTAATCATGGCTAAGATCATCTTTATATCTACACATAAGGGATATTACTAGGGAAGAGTAAGAACAGAGCTTATCTTCCTTCGTAATCAGATCCTACATGCTCGGGGAGTGGACTACAAAGGACTCAACGGGAGTGTCACGTCCACGATCTATCACATAGCCTGGAATATAGGGTGTATCCGCAGGTAAACAACGTATAAGCACCACGCTTACACAATGTCGACCACTCACCCCGTGTACTTTGGAGCGATCACTTTGCGAACTTATGCATAAACATAATGATAAACTAGTAATACTAAGTATATAATCAAAGTAGATGATGAATATTATAACAAAGAACGTGAATGAGATGAATACTAATATTGTCATAACAATTGTAGCAAGTATATAAAAATAATGGAGATACAAAAGAGAGGGGGTACAAGGATTATACCAAACCATGCTCTTGACACGATCGGGAATCCAAGTGAAGCCTGCTTGCCTCCCTCTTGACCTAACCTAACTAGCTATGCCCTAGAATTGATGGAGCTCTGAGGATTATTAGGGTTTCTGTCTTCTCAAATGACTTGATGCCTCAAGGGGGTGGCAGGGGCTGGTATATATAGCCCAGAGCATCAAACGTGAGCTCTCGGATCAAACCGACTTAAGGAACGGCGTAGATGCAACCTAAGAGGCGATGGAGAACCGACATTGCAACACAGAGACCGACAGGTGGGCCCAGGGGCCGAGCGGCCTACAGGTGGGGCCGGCCGGGCGGCCCCACCTGGCAGCCTCTACCTCTCTGCCTCGGCGTGGTGTCCTCTAGAACCTTCTAGTGTCCGTTTCACGGTGGATAAGTGCAATTAAATCTGACATGTAGGTCCACCTTGATGGTTTTCTGGTTAAACCCTGCAGAAAATACAGATTCACCAAAACTCATGGAATTTATTAGTTTAAACCCCTAGACCTTTGTTGGTGATCATATTTATGCCCTTATACATGTTATATTGACAGTTTATAATGGTTGTTAACTACCGTCAGCAAGCTCCCCCAAGCTTAACCTTTGCTAGTCTCTTAGCAAAACTAAACATTAGCAAAAAATTGGATCAGGAGTTTAAAGTTTTTGAAAACATTGAAGCAACTCCTTAAAAGTACACATGCATTCAAACAAAAATTCTTCTTTGGATTAAAATAAACAGATCTGACTTTCAAACTCACCCATATTACCTTCAACCTTGGGGCTTCTTAGCTTTCACCTGGGTCTTGAGCAATTGAAAGATAGAACGATCAAGTCAAGCACCATATCTCAAGTTCTTTGCTCAACCATTATTCTAGAGTTTTTTTGTAAGTTTTCAAAATAAAACTCAGAGCTTCTATTGTATGACACTCTCAAGTCTCTCAATATATGTGGTATTGGTGGATCCTCACCAAAGGCAATTGTGATGTTATGCCTTTCTCTTCCTACAACTAAGGCTTATATGGAGCTCATAGGAGTGGAAAAAACATGAAAGAGCATACTTGCAATACATATAGTGTAAAGTCAAACCTCGGATCCAAAGAGAGTTGAGTCATACAATCAAATCAAGATGTGCATGTGTGTGAATGTATGGTATGGTATATATATGGTGGCTAACCTAATTCTACTTTGCTCCTTGAAAACTTATATCTTTTTCTAGAATTTTGAAACATAACCTTACAAGAAAACATGGGCTATCTTATTCATCTCTTTCTTTCTTCTCTTTTTTTTTCAGGCGGGCATCTGAGTACCCATTGTTTTAGATATCTCGGACACTTGTCCATTTTTTCAATACACTTTCTTTTTTTATGAATAACTTTTGCATAGCCCAATGCTTCTTTTCTGCAACAAAACTTTTGAGAGATAGCAACAAGAACTTTGGAGCATTTATTTGGGGGATATCCTATAGGGTATATTTTTGGTGTTCACTTCTAGTGTAGGAGTAAAACATTTTTGAATGGATCTAAATGGAATGGCATGTTTTTGCGCCTACCCCTAGTGTAGGAGTAGTGATATGTGGGTGGTGTGTACGTGATCTTGATTTAAAGAGCATGACAAACCTCTCATAAGGGTCAACAAAGCTTGACTAAACTCAATACAAAAGCAAGCAACATATATGAGTGAAAGTTTTCCTAGTCTAAATATCGTTTATGGCTCTGGTAGGAATTCAAGCTTTGTCATACGAGGAACTCATCATAAAGCATTTTTATGTTTTTTCAAAAGATAAATCTACAGAACTCTAGTATCACTTGGTACAAGATAAATAATAGCTCAGACCTTCTCATATTATATCCGTCAATTAGCTAGACTTAGATCAAGCATATGCTACCCTCGAGTTGCAAGTTCAGAGTAAATTCTTATATTAAGACAGTCGTATCCAAAACCCAGGAGAATTCAAGGCTGAAAACTAGGTATTTGAAAGGAATTACAACAGAGCAACTATTCATCATTTCCATTGCAAGAGATTATCTTAGGGTCTTTTATTTATTGAGCTCTTAAAAACAGAAAACTAGACACACACTTTTTATTTTGTTTTTAGGTTTTAAGATCACACTTTACTAATATATATATATATATATATATATATATATATATATATAACGGGCTTGGACAAATTTTTATTTTGTTTTAGTTTGTTATGCATATTTTTATTTCTTTAGCTAATATAAAGCAAACTCAAAAACAGTAAAACTAAAGGAAAGAAATACTTAGCTAGATACATAGGGGATGCTCCTCCCCCAAGCTGGATGTTGCTGTGGTCGATTGTTGAATGTTGAGTGATCTTTCTCAGAGCGGGTTTGCCAGCGTATGTCCTTCTCGTCCATGGGTGGAGCAAGATGACTATAGCCGAGTGAACTTTCTCTTGGTCTTATTTATCACCCTGTACAATACTCCAACAAAAACACCAAAACTCGTGGCATAGATTAGGATAAGGGGCTAGCGGTCAGCAATTCGAAGATTAGTTGTCCTTGTGGGTTTAAATAAATTTTCTAGCAGGATGTCTATCTAATATATTTTTGGATTTTCTTATTTATATAATGCAGAAAGAAAATATGCATATATGGTATTTTTATTTTTTATGCCACCACGGTGAATATTTCCACATGCTTTTACACCATAGAATTATTCACATGGGGCTTAGGATTTTTATAATGCAATAATGAAATTTTTATTCTCTTTTACTAATGGAATGATGAGATGTAGTCATGAATCTTTTTATCTTTCTTTTCTAAATGTAATGCTAACGCAGAAAAGTAAATATGCTATAGTGAAAAGAATTCATGCAATGCTAGAAAGTAAATATGGATAACTACCGATGTTATCTCACGGCGAGGGTTTAGATTTTTAAGTCCTTCGGATAGGACTCGACTGGAGGAAAGTCCTTTATTCCTAGGGTACATCATCCGGTCTCAGCGGTGGAGACCTAGATGGCTGCACATCTTGTGATGGTGACTCTGATGGTGATGTCACCTTTTCTTTCCACACTTGCTTGGTCTATGGATTTAACTTTGGCAGAGTTGGTTCATCTTTCACATGCTCTTCAGGTTCTTCATCTCCCCCCATTCATTCCACAGGGGTTGGTTCCCTTGACATCGGGATGATCGATGTCTCCTCCTAGAGTGGTTCTTCTCTAGGGAATTGGAAGTGGACTTGTCTAGATCCGACATAGATGATCGCGTTGGTGGTGTTGAGGAATGGTCTCCCTAGGATGATGGGTGTATCGTCTTCTTGTTCATCCATGTCCAAAACCATGAAGTTGACAGGGGCAAAGTGGTCATGTATTCTTACCATTATGTCTTTTGCTATTTCCTCCGGAAATTGGATTGATTGGTCCGCCATCTGCAACTGCATATATGTAGGGTACAAGGGTTCGTTACCAAATAAATATTCATATGTTACCTTGTACATTATGTTGACACCTGATCTAATGTCGTAGAAGGTCTTGTGGAAGATTATTTGTCCAATGGTACACTCGATCATTGATACACTGGGATCATCCTTCTTGGCAAGGAATGGTGAAGTAAGGTGGTGGTCATACTCTGATCTGAATGTGTTGATCATGTTGACTGATTCTTCTTGTGGCTACCTGACCTTGTTCTTCCTTCTTCTTCTGTTGTTCTTCTTCATAGTCACTATTGTCTCTTCGGACGGGTACGACGTCTGCGGATGTCCAGGAGATTGCAGGATACGATTCTTGAAAGAAAACTTCTCCTTTCTATCCTTGATTGTGAATCAGATCTTAGCACTGTTCGCGTAGATGATGGCCTTCGCAGTGCTTAGGAAAGGTCAGCCCAGGATGATGGGTGCCCTTTCATCTCCACCTGTTTCCAAAACCACAAAGTCTACGGGAACATATGATTGTCCCACTCGAACAATGGCATCTTCAAGAACTCCCTTAGGGTAGCAGAGTGACTGATCTACAAGCTGCAAATGCATATTTGTGTACAACAAAGGATCTCCTAAAATGTTCTCATAGATTACCTTAGGCATGATGTTGACACTTGCTCAAAAGTCATAGATAACTTCTTGGAAAATGTGAGGTCCAATGGAGACAGGGATGATAGGTCTCCTAGGGTCACCTTTCTTGTCGGGTAGTGAATAATCTATCCACCTTCCCTCTGATGGTTGTGTAGTAGAAAGTTTCATTGTGAATATCGACAAGATTTACAGTTTCTAAATCTTTCGGTTGCCCTAGAATCTTACCTTTGTCGGATGGAGGAACAGCAGCCGCCAGCTGAGCTATTTGTGATTCTATCATTTTATTAAAGCTATGTTGGTTCTTAGTGGCAGAAGCAAAGCTATCCATTCTATTACTTATATTTTCTAGAATTTTATCATTGGTAGCTACCTTCTTAGATAATCCTTCCATGAGTCTAGATTGGCTAGCAATTAATTCTCTCAAGGGTGGTTGATTGAAGTCATTATAATTGTTACCTTGAGGGTTACCTTGGTAGTTACTTTGGTAGTTCGACCTCTGTTGCTGGTTCCATCCTTGATTTTGTCGAGGACGATAATAGTTGTTGTTGACAAAGTTCACATCCTCATTGGTTTCAGGGCAGTTGTTCCCTGAATGCCCAGTATATCCACACTCTTCACATGTCATGCGGGAATCATGAATGTGCATGACTTCTTTCTTCTCATTAGCTCAGTCTTCGAGCTTCTTCATCAGCAGGTCCATCTTGGCAGATAGCATATCTACCTCCTTGAGTTGATACATACCTCCACCTCTCTTCTAGATCTGAACACGTTCTTCATTCCAACCTTCGTTGGAGGCCATCTTCTCTACAAGAGCTATTGTAGTTGGAAGTGTGAGTGATAGAAATGCACCTCCGGCAGCAGCATCCATAGTCTCATGGGTACTGTTGGTCACCCTATGGTAGAAGGTCTGCATGAGTAGCCAATTTTCCATCCCATGATGAGGACATTCTGATATGTAATCTTGGAAGCATTCCCATGCATCATGGATAGATTTGTCATGTTGTTGCTGAAAACTTAAAATTCTCCCACGCAGAGCATTGGTCATGCCTATGGGAAAGAACTTGGCTAGGAAGGCAGTGGAGCAGTTATCCTATGAAGTATTTCTATCTTTGTTGGCATAGAACCACTACTTCACCTTTCCCAAAAGTGAGAATGGGAAGAGGCGAAGTAGTATGACATCCTTGGTTACTCCTTTGATGGTGAAAGTGCTACAGATCTTCAGGAAGTGTTGGAGATGTTCACTCACATCTTCATGTGCCTTTCCACAAAACTGGCTAGCTTGCACCATGTTGATGAGAGCTGGCTTGAGCTCGAATCCATCATCTCCAACATTGACATTAGGTGTAGTACGGTTGTTGGCAGTGGTTGGAGCAGAGAATTCACGAAGAGTCTTGTCAGCCATGGCTTCAAATTCAGGTGTTAAGCTTCACCTTATCCGATTGTCTTCCAATTCTGAAGTTGGGACTTTCTTGAGTTTGGCTCTAGTTCTCCTGATTAATGCTTCAGGATCTTCAATGTAGTTTGTCGGAAGGTTAAAACCGATCATACATTACCCTGCATAAGATACACAAGTAGACAAAACAAGGGTATGCCTACTAGCGCAGAGGTCTATGGTTTATCTCGATCACATCAATAAGAATAAGTTTATCAATACTTCCATTGCTAGCTACCTTCCCCGGCAACGGCGCCAGAAATACTTGTTGGTATTTATTAACTTGTCACTTGTTTTAGTAGCCACCTATTAATTACCTACATCTCCTAACATTACTTTACTAGGTTGTCATCCCTAGTGATGGTGCCAGAGATGCTTGTTGGTACTGCCTAACATCACTACTAGAATGATACTAAGTAGTTCTTTATTATTTTATGTGACTAGAAAGAATATAAAGATATATGAATGAAAAGGAATCTTGAAGCGCACAGATAATTATACCATTATAGCACTTCATCCAGGAGTATTCTAGGTATCATTATTTATATTTTTACCACATGGAAGGTCTAGCATGGACATGTATTGATAACTTATACTATTGATGGAGAAGTAAACCATAGCCAATATTCTACTCATAACAGGGGTAAGTCATAGGATAAGAGATATGATAAGTATTGATCAATGATAATGATAAATCACTCAGAGTACTCCTTTCTATGGCATTAGCATGGTCAGGTAGAATATTAAAGGAATAATTCTTAAGTCATTCTTAATTACAAGTCAAAGCATACATTGATTAGTGCAATTACACCTAGTAATCATGGCTAAGATCATCTTTATATCTACACATAAGGGATATTACTAGGGAAGAGTAAGAACAGAGCTTATCTTCCTTGGTAATCAGATCCTACATGCTTGGGGAGTGGACTACAAAGGACTCAATGGGAGTGTCACGCCCGCAATCTACCACATGGCCTAGAATATAGTGTGTATCCATAGTTAAACAACATATAAGCACCACACTTACACAATGTTGACCACTCACCCTGTGTACTTTGGAGCGAGCGCTTTGTGAACTTGTGCATAAACATAATGATAAACTAGCTATACTAAGTATATAATCAAAGTAGACGATGAACATTATAACAAAGAACATGAATAAGATGAATACTAATATTGTCATAACAATTGTAGCAAGCATATAAAAATAATGGAGATACAAAAGAGGGGATACAAGGATTATACCCAACCATGCTCTTGACACGATCGGGAATCCAAGCGAAGCCTGCTTGCCTCCCTCTAGACCTAACCTAACTAGCTATGCCCTAGAATTGATGGAGCTCTGAGGATGATTAGGGTTTCTATCTTCTCAAATGACTTGATGCCTCAGGGGTGGCAGGGGCTGGTATATATAGCCCAGAGCATCAAACGTGAGCCCTTGGATCAAACTGACTTAAGGAACGGCGTAGATGCAACCTAGGAGGCGGTGGAGAACCGACATTGCAACGCGGAGACCGACAGGTGGGCCCAGGGGTCGGGTGGCCTACGCGGCCCCACCTGGCAGCCTCTAGTGTCCTCTAAAACCTTCTAATGTCCATTTCACGGTGGATAAGCGCAATTAAATATGACATGTAGGTCCACCTTGACGATTTTCTAGTTAAACCCTGCAGAAAATATAGATTCATCAAAACTTGTGGAATTTATTAGTTTAAACCCCTAGACCTTTGTTAGTGATCATATTTATACCCTTATGCATGTTATATTGATAGTTTATAATGGTTATTAACTACCGTCAATAGTAATACCCACAAGGCACTTCTGACACCGTTGTTGGGGATACAAACCTAGTAACGATGCTCGGATTTGCTAATCGGTATTTCTAGCGCCATTGCCGAAAATGGATTCTAACCCCATTCTTAGTGGTGACGCTAAGAAACGCCAACAGTCCTCTCTATGATTCTTGTGTTCTTGAGTCCACCCGAGCCACTGGAGACCCGTACTCTGACACCGACTCGAACAACATGATTGCTGCAGTTCCAACCCCGTGACATTGGCTAACCGAAACAAATGTGGACTTAAAACTATCGGTCTAGCCAACACTACACCCCTCTATCTAAATTCACAAGCACCTTACAAATATCCTAATTATGCAACTAAGGTGCCGGGCTAGCTAGAGCTCACCTAACCAATTCTAGAAGCAAAGTCACACAAACCTATGCAACTAGTACTTCAAGCAACGGGGGAGCTCCTACTCAAACTAGTATGCAAAAGTATAAAGCCTAAGCTCACTAGCAATGCTCAATAACAAGGCTACGTAAGCCAAATTAGAGAGCTCAACTTACTTAGCTACACAAGCTAACCAATGTAACTAACAAGGCTACGAGAAGATGATGACATGGTGATTTTTATCGCGAGGTTCACTTGGTTGCCACCAAGCTAGTCCCCGTTGTGTTGACCGCTCACTTGGTGGTTTGTGAGCTAATTGGCACCACGCCAAGCCCATACGTTGGGTGCCGCAAGAACCTACCCACAAGTGAGGGTAACTTAATGACACGCTCTACTAGAGTTGCTTTTCGTGGCTCCCACGGGGTGAGCACAATACCCCTCACAAATCCTTCTCCAGAGCACCGCACAATCTTCTTGCATGCTTTACAATGGAGAACTCGCCACCAAATCATCTAGGAGGTGGCAACCTCCAAGAGTAACAAGCACCACTGGCTTGAAACTTCATGACCTAGTGCCACTCTTGCAATCTCTCAATGCAATGCACTAGAATTACTCACTAGCTATCAATTTGCAATCTAACAAGCGCAAGTGAGTTAGAGGGCTCCCAACCACTCTCAAGCATGGACACTACGTCCACCAAGGTACTCAACCTTAGCCAAGCCCGAGCACCCCATCTATTTATAGCCCAAGGGCCAAATAGAGCCATTGCTCAAAAGCTAGCTTTTGGGGCTCCGGACCG
Source organism: Miscanthus lutarioriparius (assembly GCA_904845875.1). NCBI lineage: Eukaryota > Viridiplantae > Streptophyta > Magnoliopsida > Poales > Poaceae > Miscanthus > Miscanthus lutarioriparius. The sequence goes on along the minus strand of CAJGYO010000007.1, from coordinate 55,478,061 downwards.
AGCCTCTGGACCCTAGTTTTGGACCATGAATAGTAGGCTCCGGACCATAGGATGTGGTCACGTGTCCCTCCAATGCCGACTATTGAAGCTCAAGGCTACTTCAACTATGCGTGAAACCTCTGGACCAGACACGCCTCAACCGACTAACGAGACTCTCAGTCTAGGGTCCGGTCGCTCTCAGCGCCACTCTCTCCTGTGGACCAGACTCGCCTGCTGCTCGGACTGGACTCACTGCTCGCAGAGTCTGGTCACGAACAGAGACATCCAGAGAGCATTAATTCACTCTGGACTCGGTCTAGATCCACCGTCTGGACCCAACTAGGGTCTGGTTTCACTGATCCTGCTACACCAGCGTGTCATGCGCTAACTTCGCTACTACAGTCGCTCAACCAGACTCCCAGCATATGGTCTGGTCCTGCTCGACACCTGGGTCCGAAGCCCCTATGAGCCTCTACACCGCTGCTACTCCCAACGCTCAGACCAGATGCTGACCTAGGTCTGGTCCCCTAAGTCCAGAGCACCACAGTGCCACGCTCTAGCTTTGGTTTGCCACCGGACCCGCGCAAGAGGTCTGGACGCTCCCTACGCCAGGGTTCGGTCCCCCTGAGCACCTCCTTTTATTCTACAAGTTGATGCACTTCAACTCCAACTACTTCTCCTTTGCAAATGTGCCAACACCACTAAGTGTACAACACGTGTAGCATTTTACAAACATTTTTAAAGGATTAGTCACTTATTTCACCATGCCACTCGATCCTAGCAACGATGCAAAGTTAGATCACTCGAGTAGTACTAGATGACCGATATGCAAACAAGTTTGCCCCTCTTCATAGTATGGCCATCTATCTTAAACCTAGTCAAGCACTTCTCTACACAACCTTTGACCGGTGAAAATGAAATGCCCTACAAATATACCTTTGCCTTGCGCATTCCATTTCATCTCCTCCATTGTTGACAACACATGTACCAACCATATCACAAATGATATGATCCACTTCATATCATCACATGACCTTGTTGGTTCATCGATCTTGACCTCACTTGCTTTTTACCATTGCCTTCATCCATCGGTGCCAAGTCTTGCTCAAGCTTCACCGCCATGCGGTCCATCTCCAAAGCCTCCAACTTTTTGCAACCGGTCCATCAAGCCAATTCTTGTCTTGATCTTCTCCACCTTAGTCACATGACTCAATGTCATGTCTCATATGCAATGAGCTCCTTCATCACATGTGTGAGCCTTGCAACAAATCCAAGCCATCTTCACCGTCATGGCATGAGTTGCTCACACAAGTGTACCTATGGACTAATCACCTTGTATTTCACATTTAAACACATTAGTCCACCTAGGTTGTCACTTGATTAAAAAACCAAACTAGGGACCTTTCATGACCCCCAACCAAATAGAGCCGTTAGTCCCCTTGGTGGGCTCTATGTGCACCAACCGGAATAGACTCTAGAGGGTGGTCTGGACCATTCCCCCTGGGTCTGGTTCCTCCAATGGTCTCTAACAGATGATCGTTTAAATTGTCCGTTTAGGGCACCTTAGTGGCTGACAGTGGGCCAACCAACCGGACCGGACCATTGATGGTCTAGAGCCTCCGGACCAGACACAGTCCAGAGCAATCTTGTAGGGTCGAGATGGCGGACTAGAGGGGGGTGAATAGTCCTTTCTGAAATTAATTGGTCCGGCTAATCGAAACAAATGCAGAATTGAAACTATCGGTCTAGCCAAGACTACACCCCTCTATCTAAGTTCACAAGCACCTTATAAAGATCCTAATTAGGCAACAAAGGTGTCGGGCTAACTAGAGCTCACCTAATCAATGCTAGAAGCAAGGTCATACAAACCTATGCAACTAGCTAGTACTCAAGCAACTAGGGGAGCTCCTACACAATCTAGTAAGCAAAAGCAACAAAGCTCCTAAGCTCACTAGCAATGGTCAATAACAAGACTACTATTGGCTGTCTTTACCGATCAAATCCGACCACCATTTAAGACACAAAAAGAGGAGAAATAAGCAATCTTAAACACATGCATTTACTATTAACCAAGTTCCACATGTATTTGGAGAACATTATTTTGTAGGTCACAAACACAAATACAAGGAATAATTCACCGGAAGGCGCTTTTTGACGCTGATTTGCGCAAAGGAACAAGGGAGACACCCATCAAATCAACTCAACCGGGGCAAAACCCCACAGGGAAGCAATCCTGGTCCAGCCCATGGCTTGCCAGGCGAAGGCGGTGGCAAGAGGCCACGGTCAAGGGGTGGCCGACCCCTAGGGGCGCCCGACCCCTTGTCGGCGCTGCTCAGCCCCTCCTTCGACAGGCGGTGGCATGCTTCCATGCTATGGCGGTGGGAGCCAGTCCTCGCGCCATTATAGCTCGTAGCACCGCCTTGAGCACTTTATAAATAGAGGGGTACCCCCTCTCTAAACACACTTCACTTGAGCAATACCTCACTCTCTCTAGTTCTCTTTACCTTTTAGTAGTTGTATTAGAGCAAGGCAAAGCTACCTTGGAGAGCTTGGCTCCTTGGAAGAAGTGACCTTTGGGTATGAATAGAAATATGAGTTCTTCCAAAGTCATGCTCTTATCTTACATTTATAGTCATACTTATGAACTAGAGTATAGTTGTTATGTTATGATCTTGATATATGAACTAGTGTATAGTTTGTGTGCCATGAGAATAGCATACACAACTTTATGCTAAACAATTCATATAACTTATATAATTGGAATTAGAGCAAAGTTGAGGTGGCGGATCATCGTGCCATTTGGTGTGCCCAAGTTCTTTATCTATCGATCCATAGGGTTAGGGACCCAGGGGGATTGGGGTAGTTTTTGTATACGCAAGCGTGGTGCTTGGGTATAGGGAGATAGGTGAATGCAATGTCCCTTTCCACGGTTGAGGGGTAGGCGGCAGGTGGTGACAGCCCTGTCCGTCCCTTGTAATCTAGAAAACAGCTCTCGAGACCACTGCCATACACTCCAAACAAGCAAACCAATGACAAGTGAATCAACCTGCGAAAACTACGAAAGACAACTCTAGAAGGTTCAGGAATTCACCACGCCGAAGCTTGGGCCAAACGGCCATGAAAGTGGGCCGGTCGGCCCAGCCCATAGGCTGGCCGACCTGTCACGGAGCCTGCTCACCCTCCGCCACCTCGTACTCCTTCCTATGATCTACACCATTGATTTTAAGGCGGTTTTAGGTCGGTTTATCCAACGGTGGTCGAGGGAGTTAACGTGGATCGATGATGTGGTGATTCCTTGCCCCCTACTCCACCTTGATTCCTTGCCCCCTACTCCACCTCAATTCCTTGTCCCCTACTCCAGATTGGCCTATATATAGCAGCCCCTACCCCCCTCCCTAGAGGCTATCCTGAAACCCTAATTCATATCCTCGTCGTCAGGATCAGAGCCAGCTCTCAAGATGTAGAAGTAGAATAGCTCTAGTCGAGAGTTAGGGAGAGTTGAGCCATGCTCAAGTTCTGGAGAAATCTTCAGAGGTTGGGTATATTTTTTATCTTACCTTTGCAAGACTTATGCTTTCATATAGTTATCTTCTCTATTCACTTTTATGCCTTTCAAGTGTATGGTTAGTATAGTTATCATATCTTAGCATGGGATCTTCGCTCGCATCGAGTGCTCTAGTTATTATATGTGATTAGAGTAGTAATTAATAGTGTAGATGCGGTGTCTAGACTATGAGTTACCTGAGATTGCACCCAACCCCGTGGATAGTTGTGGTAGCTCTAGGTGGTGACAGCCCTGACGGCTGACGTAGTCCACCATGTTTGGGTTCGTGTTTGTAGGACCATAGTTGGAGCTTCCTAGTCCTTTTCTCATCCCTTTCTATGGCTAGTGTTCCGATGTCCCAAAGTGCTATTGTGTGTGATTGCTATATTTACCCATTAGTTAGTTCTACCCTATAGAACCAAAGTAATAGAGAAGTATTTAGCAACCTTGAACTTAACCGTTGTCCTCTCAACTTAGCTAGACTACTCATTTATGGAATTCTCTTATGTGTGTTATTATTCATAACTCTTATCATAAACAACACTTCCCCCCACTTTAGTTTAGTTAGTATACTAGTTAGTAGATACATGATAATGAACTATCAACTTCTTTAACCATTGTTTCCCTGTGGATAAATACGATACTCTGGAATACTCCCGGGTGAAAGCTACAACGGTATCCGTGCGCTTGAGGATTTATCTCTGTGCGTTTAAAAATACCAACAATAATTTGTATGATCATTAACTAATATTTGTATGACTATACTAGACCAATGCCTGCTTGACCTTAGATTATTCTTTTATTCTTTCTTTTCTATTTTATCCTTTGAGGAATGCCAAGTGTGTCCACTATCTTGAAATCATGGTATTTACTCCTGTTATAAACATTGGTGTACTTGCAAGCATTATTATTCAAGTTCATATCCATACTAGACTTAGTCAAATGCCTTCCTTTGGGAAAACATAAATAACAATACCCTGAATACTTCCGGGTGAAATGCCACAATGATAGCTCCGTGCGCTTGCGGATAAATATCTAAAATTGTTAAGGAACTATCAAAGCTATTATTTAGTGGCATTGCTAATTATTAGTGATGACGCTAAGAAATACCAACAAGCACTTCTGGCGTTGTTGCTAGGGATACAAACCTAGTAGCTACGTTAAGAAGTGCCAACAAGCATTTCTAGCACCGTTGCTGGGGAAGGCATATTGATTAAAGAATCTAGTAGGACATGTTCATGATAATATGCATGTAAGGTAACCTTTGTTTATGCAGGCTAACTTTGCTTGTTTTCTCCTGTTGTGGATGAAAACATCATAGTGTATGACTGGTTACAAACTTCAAGAAAACTACATCAAAATCCGAGAGGCACTCCTAAGGAAGAAACGGCCTCGTGCCGCTTCTTCTTCTGCTACTCTTCTGACAGTCGAACCAGTCACCCCCGCACCATCCGCTACTCCAATCATGGCCAAGACCCTCCGCGACTACTCCACCCCCGCTATTGCCAATGTGCCCATTGGGCCCACTGTTAACATTGGGGATGGGAACTTCGAGCTCTGTACAGGCCTCATCACGATGGTGCAAGCAAACCAATTCCATGGTTTTCCAAGTGAGGATGCGAACGCACATCTCCAACACTTCCTCGAGTTGTGCGACATGATCATCATCAAGGACGTCGCACCTGATAGCATCAGGCTCCGCTTGTTTCCCTTCTCCCTCTTGGGGTGGGCAAAATTGTGGTTCTACAAGGAAAAGGAAGCTGTCAAGATGTGAGACAAATGTTCCGCGACATTCCTCGCCAAGTTCTTCCTAGTGGGCAAAACCAATACCCTGAGGGGATGAATTTTGAACTTTTAGCAAAGCTCTATAGAAACCATTCCCGAGGCATGGGAGAGGCTGCATGATCGATGATGTGGCGATTCCTTGCCCCCTACTCCACCTTGATTCCTTGCCCCCTACTCCACCTTGGCCTATATATAGCAGCCCCTCCCCTTCCTTCCTGGAGGCTATCCTAAAACCCTAATTCATATCCTCCTCATCAGGATCAGAGCCAGATCATAAGATGTACAAGTAGAATAGCTCTAGTCGAGAGTTAGGGAGAGTTGAGCCATGCTCGAGTTCTGGAGAAATCTTCTGAGGTCAGGTATATTTTTGTATCTTACCTTTGCAAGACTTATGCTTGCGTAGATTGGAGAAAAAGGTCGATGTCACAAGAATTCAAATCACATGTCAAGTGACGAATACAGACACTGCACTACTCACAAATTCCATATGTGAGTCATGGTAAGTATGATCGAGAAAGGTGAGATAGTCTTGCTCATGGACTTTAAACTTAATGAGTAGTTATCTCTAAATTTTTTCATTCCACTACACGTTTACTTTGAATAATCCATGCATCCACTCCGTTTAGTTTAAATTCTCTCATATCAAATCCACAACATATTTGGTTCCTTCCATACATTCATGCCACTTGCATCTTTTATTAAAAAAAATCTCACCATGATCATGCTCTTTCATCTCTATTTGAATAAATATCTATAATGCTTTAATTTTACCTTTTGTTTATTATAGTATGTTTAGGTTTGGAAGTATCTTTATACATCTTTTAAAGTAATCATGGTGCTTAGTTTAAATCAAGAGGTGTGTGACCTTATTTCCCAAGGCTTTTTAAATTAAGCGTGGTGCTTAGGTTAAAATGCCTTAATCAAATTAGACATGGAGTTTAGTTTGGTTATTGAACTAAAACTTGCTGTAGTAGATACTGGTTATTTTGTTAGACTAACCCCTATAGAAAACTCTCAAACTAAAATTGGGGAGGTCCTAAGATAAATTGACACCGGAGATGAAGCAAGGCATATGAATTCCAAAAACTTTGCACAAACAAGACCCATCTCATTCTCCTTGGAAGGAAGAACTGCGAGTATCAAGGTTTAGTCACTTATCTTTGTTGCAGGTTATCTTAAGCCTTGAATCAAGCTAGAATGCAGCCAACACATAAAGTTTGTTAATAAAAAAAAATCTATGCTCAAGCAATCCTAAAACTATCCTTTCATTAGCATAGAGGAAAACTACAAAAGTTATGGACAACAACCCATAATGCAAATTTGTTTTATTCCCTCGGGTATATGTCCACTAACATTTTGCAGAAAAAATGAGTATAAGCTATGCCTATTCATGGTATGAACCTACAAATCCAGAAATCACCACTATAGCTGTAGAAGTGGATGAACAAATCGACAAGCTATGAGCAACATCAAAGACAACCTAGCATTGAGCCTTTCCAAGACTCAAGCTAGGATGCTGATGAGAAGCAGGATGAAACCCACCTTGTATTAGCCAGAATATGCATGCTTTCATCATCTTCGAAGGGACCAGCTCGTGCATTGGCAACAAGGACCAAGACAACAAGATGCCACTACATCATGGCGTGCATCATTGTGTCAACAAGCATCGATAATCAATGAGGTCTGTTGATGGTGTCTTTTAAGGCCGCAAATGACAATGGATGTGAGACAACATCCCTTAGTCATTGGAGATGAAGCTTTCATGCAGTACCAATGAGGTTCCTTCTTTGACCATCAAGATGGCTAGCGTATCGCCAACAAACAAAGAAGAACAACTCTCCGCCACGCCGTTAGACAATCAAGGAGGAACTTGAGTTTGCATCTCTAATGAACCCCAACTCGTCAACCAAGAATCAACAAAAATCAAGAAGGGTTGATGGAAGAAGAGCAGGCAACTATCTACATCCTCATCTCTAGGATCAGATGGTGCAAAGAAAAGCTAAAAGCAAGGGAGAGGTCCTGCTCAATGGACCTAAAACCATGAGTTCTCACCGACAGTTATGAGTGACGTAAAGGTCCAAGTGAGGGGGAGGAAGGCTGACTTTTCTACAGTAGATACAACCCTGCTCTACTTCCTCCTAGGCTCCCATCGCTGTGACATGCTGGTTTGCAATCCCTCTGCTCAATATTGCCTTGTTTCTACAAGTTTGAATATGTTTACAAATTTCATATATGAAATTCAAACTTAAGATATAAATTAAAATCAATCCTTGCGAGAAGAAGTTTTTGCAACAATTGAGGCACATTATTTAAAACATGGGATAAAGATTCTATGCTAATTAAAATGTTAAAACCAATTCTGCTATAGCATAGAAGATGACCTTTAGCTCTATGACAACACTATCCTTGTTTCAAATTATTTGTACATCCCTTTGGGTATGTGTTGTCCACTAATTTTTTGCAAGAATGAAACAATGAATGGAGCAGAAGGTCCAAACAAAATTCCAAGATTCACAAAAGAAAGAATAAAAATATGGCATCATAAAAGAATGAGAAAGAAGGAGTGCGATATAGGAGACAAGATGCTCATAAACAACTCAAGCAAGGAAAGCTTCAAAACAGGAAGAAAGGATCACCATAGTCATCTACCTTTGTCACATGGTGTCATCACGCTCCAATTATGTAGGTAACATCTTAAGGTAAGTGGCCATTATTTAGAAAGCTTCCCTTTGATCTTGTTATTCACATAAATGAAGAAACAAACATGTTTGAGTTACAACTTTGCTTGATCCAACCTGATTAACTCAACATGTCTTGTTCCTTAAGTTTGTTCATAGCACCACTTTCTTGATCTCATAGTCTTAATCAAGTGAGCTCAAATATTGCATATCTTATCTTTGGAAGATGATAGTCATAATCATGTATGGTTTGATACATTATAGATAGTCCTTCCATAGGTTAAGCAACTCCACTCTTATTGACAAATGTATTCAAATGCCACATTAATACTCATCCTTCTGATCTTATCACCCATGTTGTAAGAATGAATGCACATAACATCAACTGTAACATGATTCGATGTGCCTAGGCTAGAAAAAAATAATAAATAAAGTTTTGGTTCTGTTGGTGTCTTCCTACCAACATAACCCATGCACTTGATCTCTACCTTGTCTTTATGAGCAGAACACACTTCGAGCAAAGTGTGGGGGAGTTGACCCCCCAAATTCTATAAGTGAAAGTTCTGAACCGGCAATAATGATGTACACAAGATGTCGCTAGCTTCTACTACTAATGCCTGAACAAGGATGGAGAACAAGTCAAGAAAGATGAACTTGTTAGACTAAAATCAAATTTAAAACCAAGACGGGTTTGACAAAAGAAGGTGGCATCACCATTGGAAGCACCACTACTGGAGGTGCCACCTCAAGAATCCTCATCTTCAAGAGCAAACTGAGGTACAATGCACTTCCACAGCTACCAAGGGCAAGATCATGAAGCAACCTCAAGTGGGCATCAGGGAGGACGTATGTCTTTCTCTAGACGAGGATAATATGACTCTCAGGAGGCCTTCCACTGCTTCGATAATAGACTCGCAACCATTGAAGAGACAAATGCTGCCATACAAGGTACATTACACAATCACACATAATGGCAGGTAAGCATGGGACAAGAGATGCCCAGCCTCCAGCAACAATAGCAATAGTAAAATCAAAATTGGAGGCTTTGTTCCAGCACCTCCACATTCGGCCACCTCGTTGAGCAACCACGTCAACAACTAGCTTGGGGGAGGAGCATCCCCCGTGCATCCAGTTAAGTATCTCTTTTCCCTTATTATTTTTACTATTCTTAGTTCGCTTTTATATATCTAAAAGAAAGATGAATAACTAAAACAAAATAAAAAGTTATATTTATAGAAATATTTATAGTTATAATGCGTGAACTAAAAATGAAAACAAAATAAAAAGAGTGTGTCTAGTCTGCTTTAATTTCTTTTAAGAGCTAAATAATTAAAAAGGGACTCTGAAGATAATCTCTTAAAATGGAAATAATGAATAGTTTCTCTGTTGTAATTCCTTTCAAGTACCTAGTTTTCTGCCTTGAATTCTCCTGAGTTTTGGATAAGATTGTTTTGATATAAGGATTTACTCTAAACTTGAAACTCGTGGGTAGCATGTGATATGAGAAGGTCTGAGCTGCTGTTTATCTTGTTGTGACACCAAAGTTCTAGAGATTTATCTTTTAAAAACACAAAAATGCTACATGATGAGTTCCTGTATGACAAAGCTTGAATTCCCACCAGAGCCACACATGTTATTTAGGCTACGAAAACTTCCACATATATGCTGCTTACTTTTGCATTGAGTTTTGTCAAGCTTTGTTGACCCTTATGAGAGATTTGTCATGCTCTTAAAATCAAGATCACGCACACACCACCCACATATGCACTACTCCTACACTAGGGGTAGGCGTAGAAACTTGCGTTCCATCTATATCCACCCAAAAATGTTTTACTCCTACACTGGGAGTGAACAGAAAAACATGTTTGATATGTTTTCCATCCACCAAATAAATGCTCCAAGTTCTTGTTGCTATCTCTTAAAAGTTTTGTTGCAGAAAAGAGACATGGGGCTATGCAGTAGTTATTCATAAAAAAAGGAAAAAAAGAAGTTGAAAAAAAGGACACAAAAGTGTCCGAGATATTTAAAACAATGGGTACTCAGATGCCCGCCTGAAAAAAAGGAGAGATGAATAAGATAGCCCCTGTTCTCTAGCGAATGTTTCCAAGTTTCAAAAGAGAGATATGTTTTCAAGTAGCAAAGTAGAATTATAGGTTAGCCACCATATATATCCACACACATGCACATCTTGATTTAATTGTATGACTCAACTCTCTTTGGATCCATTGTTTGACTTTACAATATATGCATTGCAGGTATGCTCTAGCTTTCTCCTTACCTATGAACTCCACATAAGCCTTAGTGGTAGGAAAAGAAAAAGGCATAACATTTTTATTGCCTTGGTAAGGATCCACAAATACCACATATATTGAGAGTCTTGAGAGTGTCATACAATGGAATCTCTGAGTTTTATTTTGAAAACTTATAAAAACTCCAAAATAATGGTTGAACAAAGAACTTGAGACATAGTGCTTGACTTGATCGTTCTGTCTTTCAATTGCTCAAGACCCAAATGAAGGCTAAGAATCCCCATGGTTGAAGGTAATATGGGTAAGTTTGAAAGTTAGAACAGTTTATTCTAATCCAGAGGAGAATTCTTGATTGAACACCTGTGTACTTTTGAGGGGTGGAAGATTGTAGCAACTCCTAATCCATTGTTGAGTTTAGCTTTGCTCAGGGACTAGCAAAGGTTAAGCTTGGGGGAGCTTGTTGATGGTCACTAACATGGATTATAAACCATCAACATAACCTGCATTTATATTTAATTCCTTCACCAAACATAGGTATAGGGGTTTAAACTAATGAATTCCATGAGCTTTGGTAAATATTTGTATGCAGGAAGATTTATCTAGAAAACAGCTCTCGGGACCACGGTCATATACTCCAAGCAAGCAAACCGACGACAACAAGTGATTCAACCAGTGAAAACTGTGAAAGGCAACTCTAGAAGGTTCAAGAAAACACCACGCCGAAGCTTGGGCCAAACAGCCACGAAAGTGGGCCGACCGGCCTAGCCCATAGGCTGGCCAACATGTCACGGAGCCGGCTCACCCTCCACCACCTCGTACTCCTTCCCACGATCTACACCATTGATTTTAAGGCGGTGTTAGGTCGGTTTATCCAATGGTGGTCGAGGGAGTTGACTCGGATCGATGATGTGGCGATTCCTTGCCCCCTACCCCACCTCGATTCCTTGCCCCCTACTCCACCTCGGCCTATATATAGCAGCCCCAACCCCCCTCCCTAGAGGCTATCCTAAAACCCTAATTCATATCCTCCTCGTCAGGATCAGAGCCAGCTCTTAAGATGTAGAAGTAGAATAGCTCTAGTTGAGAGTTAGGGAGAGTTGAGCCATGCTCGAAGTCTGGAGAAATATTCGGAGGTTGGGTATATTTTTGTATCTTACCTTTGCAAGACTTATGCTTTAATATAGTTATCTTCTCTATTCACTTTTATGCCTTTCATGTGTATGGTTAGTATAGTTACATATCTTAGCATGGGATCTTCGCTCACATTGAGTGCTCTTGTTATTATATGTGATTAGAGTAGTAAATAATAGTGTAGACGCGGTGTCTAGACTATGAGTTACCTAAGATTGCACCCAATCCCATGGATAGTTGTGGTAGCCATAGGTGATGACAGCCCTGACGACCGATGTAGTCCACCATGTTTGGGATGGTGTTTGTAGGACCATAGTCAGAGCTTCCTAGTCCTTTTCTCATCCCTTTCTATGGCTCGTGTTTCGATGTCCCAAAGTGCTATTGTGTGTGATTGCTATATTTACCCATTAGTTAGTTCTACCCTATAGAACCAAAGTAATAGAGAAGTATTTAGGAACCTTGAACTTAACCGTTGTCCTCTCAACTTAGCTAGACTACTCATTTATGGAATTCTCTTATGTGTGTTATTATTCATAACTCTTATCATAAACTACACTTACCCCCACTTTAGTTCAGTTGCTATACTAGTTAGTAGATACATGATGGTGAACTATCAACTTCTTTAACCATTGTTTCCTAGTGGATAAATACGATACCTGAGAATACTCCTGGGTGAAAGCTACAACGGTATCCATGTGCTTGTAGATTTATCTGTGTGCATTTAAAAATACCAACAATAATTTGTATGATCATTAACTAATATTTGTATGACTATACTAGACCAATGCCTGCTCGACCTTAGATTATTCTTTTATTCTTTCTTTTCTATTTTATCCTTTGAGGAATGCCAATGTGTGTCCACTATCTTGAAATCATCGTATTTACTCCTGTTATAAACATTGGTGTACTTGCAAGCATTATTATTCAAGTTCATATCCATACTAGACTCTTAATCAAATGCCTTCCTTTGGGAAAACATAAATAATGATACCCTGAATACTTCTGGGTGAAATGCTACAATGATAGCTCCGTGCGCTTGCGGATAAATATCTAAAATTGTTAAGGAACTATCAAAGCTATTACTTAGTGGCATTGCTAATTATTAGTGATGACGCTAAGAAATACCAACAAGCACTTCTGGCGCTGTTGCTAGGGATACAAACCTAGTAGCTATGCTAAGAAGTGCCAACAAGCATTTCTAGCGCCGTTGCCGGGGAAGGCAAATTGATTAAAGAATCTAGTAGGACATGTTCATGATAATATGCATGTAAGGTAACCTTTGTTTATGTAGGCTAACTTTGGTTGTTTTCACCTATTGTGGATGAAAATAGGATAGTGTATGATCGGTTACAAACTACAAGAAAACTACATAAAAAATCTGGAGGCACTCCTAATGAAGAAACAGTCTCGTGCCGCTTCTTCTTCAGCTACTCTTTCGATAGTCGAACCAGTCACCCCCACACCATCCGCTACTCCAATCATGGCCAAGACCCTCTGCGACTACTCCACCTCCGCTGTTGCCAACGTGCCCATTGGTCCTGGTGTTAACATTGGGGATGGGAACTTCGAGCTCCATACCGGCCTCATCACGATGGTGTAGGCAAACCAATTCCATGGTTTGCCAAGCGAGGACGTGAACACACATATCCAACACTTCCTCGAGTTGTGCAACACGATCATCATCAAGGACGTCGCACCTAAGAGCATTAGGCTCCGCTTGTTTCCCTTCTCCCTCTCGGGGAGGGCGAAACTGTGGTTCTACAAGGAAAAGGAAGCTGTCAAGACGTGGGACAAATGTTCTGCGGCGTTCCTCGCCAAGTTCTTTCCCATGGGCAAAACCAATGCCCTAAGGGGACAAAATTTTGAACTTCTAGCAAAGCTCTATGGAAACCATTCCTGAGGCGTGGGAGAGGCTACAGGACTACATCCAAGCATGACCGCGCCACGGAATTGAAAACTGGTTAGTGCTCCAAAATTTTTATGATGGATTAATACCCATGTCTAGGGGCCACCTCGACGCTGCTGCTGGAGGCGCTTTCCTTTCCCTCACCATCGATGGAGCCATGGCTCTCATCAATAATATGGTGTCGAATCAAAGTTGGGGGGGGGGGAGGAAAGGAAAACACAAAAAGGAATGCATACAGTGAATGAGACGGATATGCTTTCCGTAAAAATATATTTATTGATGAAAAGACTGGAGGAACGGGCCCAAAATAAGGATGCCACGATGGGCACGGTCCAGGCCATGGACTCACACATGACATGTGAGATCTATGGGAACATTGGCCATTTGGGGAATGATTGCCCCGAAACCCATGAAGAAGCTGCCTTCATCAACAACGAGTTTCGCCAACCAGGTAATAACAGGTGGAATAACTGATCTCGCCCGCAAGGTAATTCAAACTAGGATTAAGTCTACTTTTGGCCCCTCAACTATTGTGTTGGTCTAATTTTAACCCTCAACTACAAAACCATCTAGTACCGGTACCCCAACTATCAAAACCGTTCACTTTTAGCACCTGGGCGCGGGTGAGGCTGTTTTGTCCAACGTGGAGCGGTTTTGACATGCAACCTCCATCTCAGTGACATGTGGATCCCATGCGTTGTCGACTCAACCCCTCCCTCTCCATCCTCATGGCCACTCCCCTGATGTGTCATCTCTCCGCGCGCGGCAAGGCAGGTGCTGCTCCCTCGCACAGCTCCCTCACGGGCGCTACTCCCTCCGACACGGCGGCACTGGCCTCCACTCCTCTCGTGGGCGTGGGCGCTGACCCTTGTGCGACAAGCGGTCCTAGTGCGAGTGACATGGCGGTGCTGGCCTCCACTACTCTCGGCGGTCCTAGGGCCGTCGTGGTGCTGTGTCGTCACCGTGCTAGTGTTGCGCCCATGCTATGTTGAGCAGTGCTAAGGCTGTCAGTGGTCCTAGCAGCCTACTGCACGCCAATGGACCTGACCCTGAGCATGTGGACTAGCCGTGGCACCATGCCGAGTGCGCCAAGGCTGTCGAGCGTACATGCCGTGGGGCCAGCCGAGCCGCTGCTGGGCTCACGCATGGGGACTGCTGTGGCATCACCGGGATGCGTCTGTCGAGACGCGGTAAGGCGGGCATGTCGCCCTTGGCCATAGGCTCACAGGCTGCTCCTCGAGCCAGACGTGCCCACATCCGCACCAAGGCGCCAATGTCAAGTTGAAGTGGCGGCACACGGGCAGGGCGACGACGCTAGAGCAGGCTGCGGCAGTGGTGCTCGAGCATGGCGGTGGCGCTCGAGCAGCACGACGCACGTGACGTTCGAGCAGGGCGGCGGCGCGAGCAGCACAGCTGGCCGGTTGCTGGTGAGCCATGGCCATGAGGATGGAGAGGGATGGATTGAGTCGATGATGCGAGGCCCCATGTGGTTGTTTGTCAAAACCGCTCAATGTTGGTGAAAACAACATTGCCCCCGCCCAGGTGTTAAAAGTGAACGGTTTTGACAGTTGGGGTACCGGTACTAGACGGATTTGTAGTTGAGGGTTAAAATTAGACCGACATAGTAGTTGAGGGGACAAAAGTGGACTTAATCCTTCAAACTATAACTCCAATTACAATTCGAATCAACCTTGTTTGAAAGACTTGGTACTAGGCCAAGCAAAAATAAATGAAAGTTTGACCAAGAAGCTCACAACTAATGATAAAATTCTAGAAAATATAAATTCTCAAATTGAAGGATTAACATCTGCTGTTAAGAATCAAATGAGCTTCAATAAAATGGTTGAAACACAATTAGCTCAAATTGCTGCTGCTATACCTATTTTTGATTCGTGAAAGATTCTGGGGCAACCTAAAACTTCTCTTGAATTTATTAAAATGGTCTCAACGAGGTTCGGTAAGCCTCTACGTCGTGTGAACTATGATTATCTCCTAGATCCACCATTCATTGCTAAGAAAGAAGATCCTGGCCGCCCGATAATCACATGCTTGATCGGCCCAAAAGTCTTTGACAACGCTTTCTGCGACCTTGGAGCAAGCATTAACATCATGTCCAAGGTAATATATGATAAAATACTAGGTGGACCTTTGTCCACTGCACGTTTTCGATTGCAGATGGCGGACCAATCTACATGGAATCTAGAGGGATTAGCCAAGGACATCTTCATAAAAATCCAAAATAGCTACATCCCCACAGACTTTGTCGTTCTGGATATGGGCCGCAATGAGGAAGTCCCCCTCCTCCAGGGGAGACCATTTCTTAATACAACTAATGTTGTCATCCATGTGGGATCAAGACATGTTAACTTTCATATTCAAGGCCGAGCAATAAAATGCCCATTTAATGGGTATAACATGAACAAACATATTAAAAACTAGCCCAAGAAACAACCACATAAAGAGATCAAACATGTGTGGCAAGTAAAAGGATCGATATCCACGGCCACTTCTCTAGGCACAGATGTACCCCCATCAAGCAAGAACTGAATAGAGAAGAGTCCTACACATTGGGCATTAAAAGATGAGTCCTTACCAAAGGTAAATTGGTAGTTATCTTTTACAATTATGCAAGAAACTTAGAATTCCTTGTTAATGCATTAATAAGATAAAAAACAAAATATATAAAGATTTGCCTTTGAATTACTTCTGTTGATGGAACATAATTATCTTACCATGTTCACACAAAGCATGTTTTGGTTTCAAGTATGGTTGATGCGCGATCATACTTTCATAGGCTTCCTAAATTAAGCATGGAGCTTAGGTTATTTAGCCTACCTTGATTAGATATTTAATCATTGAACCAAAACTGTCGAGTGTAGACGATGGTTGAAATAAACAACATAAATTTTAGCATACCAAAGTTTATCTTTTGTCTCCATTAAATAAAACTTAGTTATCGTTTGACGTTCTGCATGAAGTAAGCTTTGGCACAGAGTATGGGTTCTGGTTGACCATACTTTTGTAGACTCTTTAAATTAAGCAAGGTGCTTAGGTTAATTAGTCCATCGTGATCAACACGCTAGCCTGATCATTGTGCCAAAACTACCAAATACAAACGTTGGTTGATACACTAAATAAAATAAAATAACCTAGCTCTAAGTCATCAACTGGCAACGAGCAAGCTTGGGGGAGAACCCCCACAGAGGTAAGTAGTATCTTTTATTTTCCGCATTTTATTTTTCGCATTATTTACTTTCTGCATTTATTTAATTTTTAGCAATTGAAAAAAAATTCAAAAAAAATATAAAATCCAAAAAAATTAAATATGATAAAAATAACAAAAATATTTACTCTACTCTCATATGTGATTTAAGAATGTTTAGTTTCTCTTTTGTTGAAATGATGAATAGTTGCTCTATGCCTAGGCTGTAACTTAGTATTCCCCAATATTTAAGTTTGTTGGCTAAAATATCTCATCCTAAAACTTGAAACTTGTGGGTTGCAAAAGCATGATCCATTTCTAAGTTGTTGCATGTTATGATATGGTAAATAGAATATGCTATGACTTTATTCTAAGAGAAACTTGACATCTAGAGTTTTCATTTTAAAAATGCTAAAATCAAAAGTTCCTCAATGATTATGAATTCCTACCACGGCCATATGACATGATTCAAATTCAAAACCTTAGTCATATGCTACTTATATTCACATTGAGTTTTGTCAAATTATTGTAACCCTTGTAGAGATTCTAGTCATGCATCCATAATCAAGATTCACGTACACCCACAAATAAAGTGCTAACTCTTACACTGAGAGTTACGCAAAAATATGTTTTTCGTCCACCTAAAATAAAAACTCCATTCATTTGTCATGAGTCTTTCTCTCCAAAGTTTTCATATGCCAAGAAGAAGTATGGGGCTATGCTAAAAAAAGAGAGACATATGAAGCTCTCAAAATAGCAAAAGAAAAGAAGAAAAAGAATAAAACACATGAAGGTTCCAAAGTATTGAAAAAAGAGATAGCCCATACTTCTAAGGCAATTATCATAAAGAGAGAAAGTCATGATCAAAGGAGTACCAAAAATATTAGGATTAGGAAAATATCCCACACACTTGCACTTCTTGATCAAAGTGTATGACTTGCATCTCCTTGGACCTGGTTTTTTGACTTAGCGATATATGTGATGTAAGTATGCCTCTCATTCATACCTACCTAAAACTCCACTCAAGGCCTTTTTAGAGATAGGATGAAAAGAAGGCAAAACTATGCCATGGTTAGGATCATACACATTGAGTGATCGAGTGAATCATTTGAGGAACTTACATTTTATTTTGCAAAACTCATAAAACCTCTGAATAGAAGGTTGATCAAAGAATGAATGATTGGTAATTCTGTTAAAACCGTTCTGTCGTGCAACCACCTAAGACTTGGAAAAGCAATAAGCCCCACAGGGATTAAGTTAAAAGCGGGTGGATAGAATGCCAAACTTATTCTAATTAAGGAAGAATACTTTGTTATAGGCATGGCACTTGTGAATTATATTCGTCATTATTGCAACTACTGATCAACAACCAATAACTTAGCTATTTGCTTGGGACGAGCAAAGGTTAAGCTTGGGGGAGCTTGTTGGCGGTCTTTACCGATCAAATCCAACCACCAGTTAAGATACAAAAAAGAGGAGAAATAAGCAATCTTAAACACATATGCATTTACTATAAACCAAGTTCCACATGTATTTGGAGAACATTATTTTGTAGGTCACAAACACAAATACATGGAATAATTCACCGAAAGGCGCTTTCTGACGCTGATTTGAGCAAAGGAACAAGGGAGACGCCCATCAAATCAACTCAACCGGGGCAAAACCCCATGGGGAAGCAATCCTAGTCCAGCCCATGGCCTGCCAGGAGAAGGCGGTGGTGAGAGGCCACGGTCAAGGGGCGGCCGACCCCTAGGGGCTCCTGACCCCTTGCTGGCGCTGCTCAGCCCCTTCTTCGATAGGCGGTGGCATGCTTCCATGCTATGGCGGCGGGAGCTGGTCCTCACGCCAATTATAGCTCATAGCTTGCCTTGAGCACTGTATAAATAGAGGGTACCCCCTCTCTAAACACACTTCACTTGCGCAATACCTCAATCTCTCTAGTTCTCTTTACCTTTTAGTAGTTGTATTAGAGCAAGACAAAGCTACCTTGGGGAGCTTGGTTCCTTGGAAGAAGTGACCTTTGGGTATGAATAGAAATATAAGTTCTTCCAAAGTCATGCTCTCATCTTACATTTATAGTCATACTTATGAACTAGAGTATAGTTGTTATGTTATGATCTTGATATATGAACATGTGTATAGTTTGTGTGTCATGAGAATAGCATACACAACTTTATGCTTAACAATTCATATAACTTATATAATCAGAATTAGAGCAAAGTTGAGGTGGCGGTTCATCATGCCGTTAGGTGTGCCCAAGTTCTTTACCTATTGATCCGTAGGGTCGGGGACCCGGGGGATTTGGGTAGTTTCTGTATACGCAAGCGTGGTGCTTGGGTATGGGGAGACAGGTGAATGCATTGTCCCTTTCCACAGTTGAGGGGTAGGTGGCAGGTGGTGATAGCCCTATCCATCCCTTGTAATCCCCATGTTTGACTAGGGTGTAGGAGTCTAAATTGTTACATGAGGTTGCTGGCAGACCAGTACTCGGTGGCCTCCTGGCCTGCTTCACACTTAGACCTAATACTAATTATGTAATTTGTATGATCATTAACTAATATTTGTATGACTATACTAGACCAATGCCTGCTCGTCCTTGGATTATTCTTTTTTCTTTCTTTTCTATTTTATCCTTTGAGGAATGCCAAGTGTGTGTCCACTATCTTGAAATCATCGTATTTACTCTTGTTATAAACATTGGTGTACTTGCAAGCATTATTATTCAAGTTCATATCCATACTAGACTCTTAATCAAATGCCTTCCCTTGGGAAAATATAAATAACGATACCTTGAATACTTCTGGGTGAAAAGCTACAATGATAGCTCCGTGCGCTTGCGGATAAATATATAAAATTTGTTAAGGAACTATCAAGGCTATTACTTAGTGGCATTGCTAATTATTAGTGATGACACTAAGAAATACCAACAAGCACTTCTGGCACTGCTGCTAGGAATACACACCTAGTAGCTACGCTAAGAATTGCCAACAACTACACAAGCCAAATTAGGGAACTCAAATTACTTAGCTACACAAACTAAGCAATGTAACTAACAATGGCAACACAAGCCAAATTAGTTACATAAGGGAGATAATTCTATCCTACACAAGCAAGAAGGTAACTCGCAAGCTACACAAGCTAACTAATTACAAGAGCAACTACACAAGCACAATATATATGGAAGTAAATTCGTGCTTTTGTATGGGGATCGCAAACCAATGGGAAGATGATGGCACGATGATTTTTATCCCAAGGTTCACGTGCTTGCCAACACGCTAGTCCCCATTGAGACAAGCTCCAAGGTTGTCACCAGTCCTCTTGCTAGTGGTGACCCGCAAGTCACACTCTCCATCGTGGAGTGCTTACCATAAGCTCTAGCACTTTGACACGGCCGGACCACTTGTTGCCCTTCGCATCTCGCTCTACTAGAGTTGCTCTTCACGTCTCCCGTGGGGCAAGCACAACACCCCTCACAAGCTCTTCTTCGAAGCACCGCACAATCACCATGTGGGCTTCACAACGGATACCACAATCCACCAAGCCATCTAGGTGATGGCAATCACCAAGAGTAACAAGAAATCCCCTAATCACAAAGATTACCTAGTGCCACCAAATGCAATCCTCAAATGCACACACACTATGCTCTCAACCCCTCACTCAAATTAGCACCAAGCTTGAGAGGGAGAGGAGGGGGAGGAGGTGGATCTTGAATCTGTCATCCACACCCACAAAGGGCACTCAATCTCTCATAGAAATCTTAGCTCAAATCATGGGAGAGAGGGGAGAGGGAAGAACCCTAGCTCACCAAGAGCAACAATGGGGAATGAGAGTGGTAAGGAAGAAGAGAGGACAGGAGGCAGCCTTATCCTCTCACACACAACCTCCTTCAGCTCTCAGCCTTGCACTGGAAATTCCAGTAGGTGTGGCTGGGAAATTCTCAGGCGGACGGTCCTCTTCCAACCGTTGGCGCTGAGGACTCCCGCATTGGAAATTCTAGCTGGCATGGCCTGAAAATTCTCGGGGGGATGCACCTCTTCTGACCGATGGCTGTGAGGACTCCTGCACTGGAAATTCTAGACGACGGCTTGGAATTTCTCGGGCGGGTGCTCCACTCACCAGGTGCGCCTCCCACACTGGAAATTCCAGCTCGAGCCAACTAAAATTCTAGTTAATTCCGTCCAACCAACAGAGCACCTTTATCTAGAAATTTTTGGTGGGTGAGCAAGAAATTCTTGTTCACAATCCACAACTTGCCCAAAACAAGTGCCATCTCTTCCCAAAAAGCACCAAACCAACTTTAGCACTTGAGATAGCTTTTCACATGGAATTTTCCCGGGCTTTCTCATGCACCTCACCACTACACTAAGTGCAATGCATATGCAAATGAAACTCACACTTAGTGGCACTAGCTAACCATTGCAACTAAAATATTTCCCCTCTTTGTAGTACGACTATCTATCCTAAATCCGGTCAAGCACTTCTCTACTCAACTTAGACTGGTGAAATGAAATGCCCTATAGTTATACCTTTGCCTTGTGCATTCCATTCCATCTCCTCCAATGTTGATGCCAAGCAAGCACCAATAATCATCACAACTGTTATGATCCACTTCATATCATCATGTGACCCTATTGGTTCATCGATCTTGACCTCACTTGCTCTTCACTATTGCCTTGGTCCATCGGTGTCAAGTCTTGCTCAAGCTTCCCCGCCACGTGGTTTATCGATTCAAAGCCTCCGACTTGCCCTTCACGCCCTTCACGCTTGCAACCGGTCCAAGCCAAGCCTCATCTTGATCTTCTCCACCTAGTCACATGACTCCATGTCATGTCTCATATGCAATGTGCTCTTTCATCACATGTGTGAGCATTTCAACATATCCAAGCCATTTCCACCTCCATGGCATGTGTTGCTCACACAAGTGAACCTGTGGACTAATCACCTATGTATCTCATATAAACACATATTAGTCGACCTAGGTTGTCACTCAATTACCAAAACCAAACTAGGGACCTTTCAATCTCCCCCTTTTTGGTATCTGATGATAACTCTACAAAGATATGGAAATTAAGCTCAAATGGATTTGAGTTGCTTAACCAAGCAATTTTACCATTTGTAAATGATTTTGGACAAGTACCACAAACCTGAATTGGTAGGATTAGCTCCCCCTACATATGTGCTAGTGTGTTTGGTTTAAAGCTTGCACATATGCATAAATTGGAATTGTAGGAGAGTAATTACTATCAAATGTTGCTAAGGTGTATAGAATAAACCTTTGAAGCGTGATACCAATCAGAGTTGCACCTTTAAGTTCCACTACTATAGAAAGCTAAACACTGACGGTTTTGGCGCCGTTGGTGTATGTCGGCAGTGATCCACGACCTTCAACTCCGCTAGTTGTGCGCCGCTGGTGACGGTATTTTACCACCGTCGGTCCGGCGTACCATATGGCGGTGACGGTGTTTACCACTACTGGCCCGGCGTATGATCCGATGGTGATGATGTTACTATCGATCCTGGCCCCGTCGTACCATCCAGCGGTGATGATGAGTCCATCGATGCCGGTCCGGCATACGATCCAGCGGTGATGATGTAACCATCGACGTCGGCCTGGCGTACCATCCGACGGTGATGATGCGTACATCGATGCTGGTCCAACGTACCATCCGGCGATGATGATGTAACCATCGATGCTGAACCAACGTACCATCCGGCAGTGATGATGCATCCATCGACGTCGGTCCCATGTACCATCTGGCGGTGATGATGTAACCATCGACGTTGGGTTGGCGTACCATCCGACGGTGATGATGTAACCATCGACGCTGGGCCGGTGTACCATCCGGCGGTGATGATGCAGCCATCGACGCTGGGTCGGTGCACCATCTGGCGGTGACAATGTGCCTATCATCGCCGGGTCAACGTACCAACTGGTGGTGATAATGGATCTATCGACGTCGGACCGGCGTACCATCTGGCTTTGATAATGGATCTATCGACACCGGATTGGCATACCATCCACTGTGATGACGAGACATCAATGTCGGTCCGGCGTACCATCTGTCGGTGATGTAGGTGCCATCGCACGTGGCTGGTGTTCCCTCCAGTGGTAATGAGGGGCAGCGTCACCGCCGCCGTTGTGTTTGTTCCGGCTGTAATGTTGTGTCCATTACCGACGGCGTTACCACTGTGCATCATTATTGTTCATAATACATTATAGCACCAACAATACAGAAATTTCTTGGCTTATGCATCGCCAGCAACATATATAGATAGAGACAATGTATTGTATCCAAACATACATCACCACTGAGAAACAAATATCCATACAAAACGACAGCAACAAACATAGTTTTCAAACACTGGCATCCAACAACAGCGAATATATAGTTTTTAGAACACTAGCACCTTGATTAGAGAAGGTGATGGACTCCCTTGGTGTTCACAACTTGGTCCATAATAAAACTAGAAAGATCTTCTTGGAACCTAGATATATCCAAATAGGTTAGCAACGGTGTAGATGACACATCAGTCTAGAATACAAGAAAAGGGTGAAACACAGTTAAGAAAAGCTTTGATACACACTCTAAGTATGTCATGAGGTCGTCCAAATTTACTAAAGGGGCCGAGGGGCCAAACCTATGAGCCAGAGAGAGCATTGATGAGGCTACGCATGTAATCCATGACATAGAACCCGCAGAGATCATTGCCCGCAGGCTGCATTGGGATCGAACCGGCCGATACTACTCGAAACCCAGATCTGCCAAGCTCACGATGTTTCTTGGACCTTGACTTGAACTTCTCGTCGGCTCTGTGCGACAAGTTCATGACAATGACATAAGATGATCAAAGCTATGTAACAAATGATCTTATAGTTGCCAATGTAGTACTAGCTTGTCTTACTTGTTCAGCGCCTCAATGAAGGGATGGATGTTCTCTAGTTGGCTCCCTTAAGAGTCGTAAATGTTGACAGTGGTCCTCTCTACGCTGATGTGAAGAAGGACATGATGGTCGCTGCTACATTCACAACGCTACCGCCGGTTCCAATTAGGTTAAACCCTCAAATATGTAATGGAGTAGAAAATTAGGCATTTACAACAAACTTACACGCAGTTGTAGGATAGAAGTATGCTGCGGGATTTGTTGAGATGTAAGCTCTTTACTAATTCATCGATGGTGCTGGTGTACTTTAGTGTCCCATGATTGCATACCACTAGGTTCAAGAAGTCTATTTGAATCTGTTGCGCACTACAAAAGTCTGCCTCCTTCCTACAAAACAATGTGTAGTTGTTAGAAACTCAACTGGAGCTATAAAATGCATGGCATACTAACTAGACTTACATGGTCCACAAGCTCATGATATGAATGCCCAGGGCCAACTTTTGGTAAAATTGAGACAATGCCTTGAACTGAATCCACAATGAGTCATCTTTTCCCCTGTACAACTGTTTATCCAAAATTCTTGCCCCAAACTAAACACTACATTGACCTTTGTACCAATTACACACCTCCTACCCTCTCAGTCCTAATTTTAGGAATTTTCTGGGAGCCACCAGATCACCCCAGCCTAAAACTGCCATATAGGTGGCGCCTCCTCTTTATCTCACCGAAGCTCAGCATCTGGAAGTTATTCCTCTGTCATTGTGTTTTGTTGGAAGTTCTGAGTTGGTTGAGTTGTAGTCCTAGTAGATGGACCAGTCTTGAGAGTCTTGGGTCATAGTGGTTCCTCTGTTGATGTGTTTTCTTGCAAGTTCTGAGATGGTTGAGTTGTAGTCCTAGTAGGTGGACCTGTCTTGCGAGTCTTGGGTCGTAGCGGTGATGAAATACTTGGTTCCCTGTATTGGTGCGAGTCTTCTGAGTCTTTGTCATCCATATCATTGTTGGATCCAGAATTCGAGGCAAAGGATATGTAGCGCTTGCGCCAAAAAACTTGGCAACCCAAGTTCTCCCCTAGTGTCTTCCTATCCTCATCCTCTAGGCGATCTAACTCAACTACACGGTACCTAGTCTTAGTTACTGCATCAATGGTCACCTTGGAGTACCCTACAGGCAACATATGGTTCTGCAGCACATCCCCTATGTTAACGGTCACTAACACCTATTTTGACCATCAACATTTCACCCAAAAGCAAGATAAAGTTAGGAAAATCATCATCACATGTGTAGGATTTGCATTATAATTCACCTAGTTCCACTTGTACATGGAAATATATTTGTATGTAGGAATTTTGGCCAAAATGGTGACAAATACACACATAGGAGGCAAGTGGATGTGGCAGGAGGCCTTGGGGACACTTGGGCCCACCAGCCGACCCCACAAGGGCGCTGCTCAGCCCCCCCCCAAGTGCCACCTTGGCACTGGCCACGTCATCGATCTGTGGGAGCTGCTCCACAAGCGCTCCCATGCATTGATTTTAGTTGGTTTGCATCAATGGTCACGATGGATTGGTCTTGGATCCATGGGTCCATTGTCATGGACTTGGAGCCCTCCAACTGACCTCCAAACCACTTTAAATACCAAATTTCAACATGTGCTGACTTCACAACCGCCTTTGGAAGCCAACCAAGGCCCTATGATCGAAAGGCGGTGAAATTAAGGACCGGCCGGTGCCCTTACCATGCCGCTCAGAGGCCCACTTTCACCAAACCACCTCAACTTTGGACAGCATGCACACTAGCACAAGTGGAGCAATGCGGTGCAAAGATTCAAGGTGGTTCAAGGATGGTTACATTCAAGGGTGGAGAAGGTTGATCACGCGGATCACTAACGTGGCGCTAGAGTAGCCCCTACTCTACCTCAAGCTATAAATAGGACCCCTCTCCCTCATTTGTAAAGGCACCATCTCATTCCATCACTCCAAGTGATGAGTAGTAGCCAGGCTAGCTCTATGGTTCTACTACTTAGAAGTAGAAGATAGTGAGAGAGTGAGGAGAAGCTTGGAGAAGGGCCAAGGTTGTCGGTAACCTCTCTACTTGTGCTTCGGCGGATGAAGCTCTTCTTCGAGTGAAGTCCAGCATCTTCTGTGTGGTAACTCTGCTCTTTTGCATTACTTAAGTATTATTTAAATTATTGTGTTTATTGGTTTCATCACTTGGTTAGAGTGCTCTAGTCTCATTTCATCATGTATAGGATTAGAGTAGTGAGTCTATAGATTAAGCATGGTGCTTAGGCTATAGCTTGCCTGTGTTTACGGCTAGGCCTCCGGATAGATTGTGGTAGGTGGCAGGTGGTGACAGCCCTATCCATCCTCTATATTCCACCATGATAGGTCTAGTTATTAAATCGTAGGGCTCATGGTAGACCTTATCTAGTTATCCCTCTTGGTTGCTAGGCGGGCTGTGCCCCAAAGTAAACAACCGTGATATAGTATTCCTTAGTCTTGCCTTAGTTCAGAGAAACCACATATACCCTCTCTACCTATTACTTTTACCCTTGGACACTCTTAGTAATCAACATGTCCACTTTGCGTTCCCCATGGAAATACGATACCTTGGAATATTCCCGGGTGAAAGCTACATTAACATCCGTGCATTTGCGGATTTATCTATTTGCCATATCTAGTGTCAACAAGCTTTCTGATGCCGTTGTCGGGGAACAGTAGCTATTCTAGTTTAGAACCAAGTCATCCAAGTATCTTTTATCATTTATGTTTCATACCATGGATCACATCCTATCATTCAATTCGCTACTCCAATGGATGCTAGTTTGGAGCCACCTCCATCATCAAAACCTATCCTCACCAATAGTTATGAAATTCACCCTTGTTTCATAACTAAAGTTCAGGAGCTATCTTTTGCTGGGGAAAAAGATGAAATTCCATATGCTCATCTGCGAGAGTTCGAGCAAGTGTGTTCATGCCTTCACATTTTGGGTATGTCACACAAAACCCTTAAGTGGAAGCTATTTCTGTTCTCTTTGATGGGATTAGCCAAACTATGGTATACTCAAACCATAGAGAGTGCACAAGGAGAGTGGATAGTTCTTTGAGGCAAGTTTTGCTTAACCTTCTTCCCCATTCCGTGAGTTGGTTGTCTTCAAAGAGAGGTCCTAACCTTCAAGCAAGAAGAGAAGGAATCCCTAGGTGCCGCATAGGCACGCTTGATGGATATCTATTCATCTAGCCCTAATCTTGGTATACCTAGTCCTATCCTTCTACAACACTTCTATCTAGGTCATAGTGAGGGATCTACACAATTCCTTGACATCGCTTCTGGTGGAGCCTTCTTACATCTTTCTGATTGTGAGGGGAGAGCTATCCTTGACACAATCCTTGAAAACTCTCCCTACACCGATGTCCATGATGATTCCCAAAAAGAAAAGGACATTCCAACCACCAAGCAAGTTGAAGTTTTGACAGCTAAATCATTGCCAATTCCATCTAAAGCTTTAGCTACCGATCTAATTCCTAGACCTTTCCTAGGGACACCAAAGGAAGAAGAAATTCATCCTTTGAAACTTCCTTTTGATTTCAAGGAAGATCTCTTTCCTGATGTTGAAAACACCTTCAATCATCTAATCCAACAGATATCTTTGGCATCCTTGACCCCAAATCATCATCTTTTTTGTTCATCTCAAGATTTGGTTGCCCAGGAGCCCCTCGAATCAACATCATTTTCCACCTCAGACTTTGATCTCCCCGATGTCCATCCTTGTTTCTTTATTGATAATTCAAACCAAGGAGGCACTTCACCCCTTTTGGTTGACACCAAATGGGAGCACAAATCATCTAAGGCAAAAATCCTCATCCAATGGAGGATGAGGATGGAAATCCACTCATAGAATGCCATAAACAAGAGATAATGGATGAATATGTTTGGTCTATGGACGTTCTCGAGCGATCAACTTTGGAGTCCAAAAAGGAGGATCATGTGGATGAATATCAAAATTACTTTCTAGAAGAGCCACAAGATCCACGCTTCTGTGAGAAATCTCTAGATTCAATCTTTCCTTCTACAAACTGCACCTATGAGAGTTACACCCATCCTATGCTTCTCTTTTATCAAATCCTTGTGAGGATGGTTGTGGATGCTTTTGTGTATCACAAGTATTCCAAAGCTCATAGTTGCTGTTGACGGTAGTTAACATTCATCACAAACCGTTAATATACCTTGCATAAATGACTAAAATAGATCAACAACATAGACTTAGGGGCTTAAACTGACAAATTTCATGAGTTTTGGTGAATTTGTGTTTCCAGCAGGATTTAATCAGAAAACCGCCAAGGAGGATCTATTCGTCAAAGGAAATCATGGGATTCCGCCGTGGGATCAATGTGGGAAGGTTCCAGAAGACTCCAGGAGGCTCTTCACCGAAGCGGGGCTTGACCCACTGACATGTGGGACCGGTTGGTCCCACCTAGAGGCTACTCGGCCCCTGTGGGCCCCACCTATCATCCTCTTGGTTATGTCGGTTCTCCACTACCTCCTAGGATGCGTCTCAGCCGTTATTTCAAGTTGGTTTGATCCAAGGGCTAAGGATTGATGCCCTGGGCTACATATACCTGCCTACACCTCCCCTAGAAAGCCTAATTCATTACCATGTTCAGATCCTAAGAGCTGAGAAGCCAGAAACCCTAATTCATATGTCCACCAGGATGAGGGCTAGCAATCAAGAGAAGATTAGTCCTCTATAGGATCTAGTCTTGTATTAGAGATAGAGAGATAGAGTGAGAGGGAGGAGTTTTGGAGGAGTCCCGGCCTATCGGTGCTCTCCTTATGGCTTGTAACCTGGCAGAATCAAGTTCTTATTAAGCTGGCTTCTGAGATTTCTCTGGTAATTGACTTCTAATTCAAGTAAGCATCTTGTTCATATTATTCTTTAGGTTTGCGACTCTTTTTTGAGTACTCTAATCCTTGTAGCTCCTGGGTTAAAGTAGTATTCATAGTGTAAGCGTGCTGCTTAGACTCGGTTACTTGTGGATGTACCCTATTTTCTGGATCGGTGGTAGCTCACGAGGGTGACTCTTATGGCCTTGTTGAATCCTCTATAGTCCACCTTCCGTTAGTAGGCCTAGCAGGACTTTGTTACTATAGGAAACATACTCTGCCTATGTTTTCTCTAGTAATATCCCTAGAATTGAATAATAGAAGACAAAGCTTACCAAAGTTAGAACTAGAAGACCTTAGTAGTCTCCTCTATGCTCCTATTATCAAGCCTTGATTGTGAAGTTGGGTTAAGTTAAGACTTAGTTACCTTCACCTTCGTTCCTTTGGGTTTGATATAAAACTGGGTTACTCTCGGTGAAGTGCTACAACGGTATAATATTTGTGCGCTTGTGGATAATTCTGCGTGTATTAATTTATACCAACAAGCATTTCTAGCACCGTTGTTAGGGAATGGTTGCTGAGTTAACTTTGAGTCTAGCTTAACCTTGTACTATACTTTTATCCTTTTATCTTTTCTTTCCTTTTTACTATGTATCTAGAATCCACCCCTATCTTCCAATATGGTGCACCCACAGGCACAAGCCTACAACCACAAGAATCATCAAAGCCTATGCTAACACCTGGCTATGAGTTGCACTCGCGGTTAATCAACATGGTTTAGGATCAACCCTTTTCAGGCCAAAATGATGAAAACCCCTATTCTCACTTAAATGAGTTTGAGCAGACCTATGCATACCTACACATTGCGAGCATGTCAGATGAAACCTTACGATGGAAGCTCTTTCCCTTTTCTTTGACGGGAAAAGCTAAACATTGGTACAATCTCACCATTGAGAGTAGACAAGGAGATTGGGAAGCCCTGTGCTCTAGCTTTTGCTTGCAATTCTTTCCTATCTCTAGGGTAGTCAGACTTCATTTAGAGGTTCTATCTTTTGGACAAAAGAAAAAAAAATCTCTAGGCATGGCATGGGAATATTTTTATACTCTCATTAAAACTGGCGCTAACCTTGCCATTCAGGACCCTAATCTTCTTCAACACTTTTATATGGGTCTTAATAGAAAAACCTTGAGACATCTTAATACGGCCTCAGGAGGCTCGTTCTTGCATGTCTCCTCCAATACGGGGAGAAGCATTCTTACTAAAATCTTAGAGGACGCCCCTGAAGAAGTAGAAGAGAAGCCATTAGAGGAAGAATCCTAGATAGCTGAATCTAAATCCATAGAAAACCCTTCACCAACTTCAGCTATCTTAGATCCTAAAGCACCAAAAAAGGAGGAAACTCCAATTTGGATTTTATGCTTGAATTCGATGATGAACTTTTTGATGAATATGGAAATACCTTGAATTATCATACCATGAGGAGACCCTAGAAGTCTAGGAAATCATCATCTCATGAAGAACCTTTAGACCCTTCTAAGGAAGCTTTCCTTAAAAAGACTACGAAAGAGCTAGTGTCTATTATAAGTAATGAATGGCTAGAAGAATTAGAGCTTTCCTATAATGTGATTCGCTTAGATTCACCTTCTATATCCATTTGTTGCCAAATTAATAAAGCTCCTTTTGATGCTCTTTATAATCTAGTTGTGGGTGTTAATATCATGTCTGCATCTTTTGCTCATGATTTATTGAAACACATGCCATTAACCCCTACAACAAAGTTATTGAAAGGTCTTTTAGGACACATTCTCCCAAATTGGGAATACTTTATGTCCTTCCTATCTAGGTAAAAGGAACTAAGGTTCATCTAAGCTTCTATGTCTTTGATATTATGGAGTTCAACCTATTGATTGGACAACCAATTGAAAGACTTATCCAAGAAGGACAAACGGGGAAGTTGAATATAAGACTTGGGAAAAACTTTAAGCTTTCTATACCCATTACTCATTCTCTAAATGCTAAGACTGAGCCAATTCCTGAGGAAGACCCAATGGAAGAGGTTAAGGCTGCATCTCTTGATGACTTGATTGAACCCAACCTTAAAGATGATGCCCAGTTCTTCATCGAAGAAGAAGACAAAAATCCTATAGACCCTGAACCTCTAGATGAATTGCTGGAACCACCTAAGCCTAATATTGAGCTTAAACCCGTGCCTTCTGGTCTTAGATATGCTTTTCTCAATAATGATCAGGATTCTCCTATGATCATAAGTGATAAACTCTCTCAGGAAGAATCCCTTCGCTTGTTAACTGTCTTAGAAAAGCATCATTCTGCTTTTGGCTACTCACTTCAAGACCTTAAGGCCCGCTCTTTGCACCCATCGCATCCCTACAGATCCTGATTGTATACCTTCTACGGAGCCCCAATGTAGGCTTAATAATGCGATAAAAGAGGTAGTTAAGAAAGAGATTTTGAAACTCCTGCACGCTGGGATCATCTATCCCATGCCACATAGTGAGTGGGTAAGCCCTGTTCAAGTTGTGCCTAAAAAGGGAGGCATGACTGTTGTTAAAAATGAAAAAAATGAATTAATCCCCAAAGAACCGTCACTGGATGGTGGATGTGTATAGATTATTGAAAACTTAACAAGGCAACAAAGAAGGATCACATTCTGTTGCCGTTCATTGATGAAATGTTAGAGCGACTGGCGAACCACTCTTTTTTCGGTTTCCTTGATGGGTATTTAGGTTACCACCAGATAACGATTCATCCAGATGACCAAAGCAAAACCACATTTACATGTCCATATGGAACTTATGCTTACCATAGAATGTCTTTTGGATTATGTAATGCTCCAGCTTCTTTCCAAAGATGCATGATGTCTATATTTTCTGATATGATTGAAGAAATCATGGAAGTTTTTATTGATGACTTTTCTATTTATGGAAAAACTTTTGATGGTTGTCTTGAAAATTTAGACAAGGTTTTACAAAGATGTGAAGAAAAGTACTTAGTCCTTAATTGGGAAAAATGCCATTTTATGATCAGAGAAGGCATAGTGCTTGGACACTTGGTGTCCGAACGAGGGATTGAGGTAGATAGGGCTAAAATTGAAGTAATCGAACAGTTACCTCCTCCCATAAATATCAAAGGGATCCATAATTTTCTTGGTCATGCTAGTTTTTATCGCCGCTTTATAAAAGATTTTTCATATATTGCTAGACCACTTACAAATCTTTTGGCCAAGGATGTTCCCTTTGAATTTGATGATGCATGCTTGAAATCTTTTAACATTCTTAAGAAAGCACTTATTTCTACACCAATCATTCAACCCCCTAATTGGTCGATACCTTTTGAAATTATGTGTGATGCTAGTGATTATGCTGTGGGGGCAGTTTTGGGACAAACTAAAGATAAAAAGCATCATGCAATTGCTTATGCTAGCAAAACTTTGACAGGACCTCAACTTAATTATGCAACAACTAAAAAAGAACTCCTGGCTGTTGTTTTTGCTATAGATAAGTTTAGATCTTACTTAGTAGGAACTAAGGTGATTGTTTATACTGATCATGCTGCTTTGAAGTACATCCTCACTAAAAAAGATGCTAAACCTAGACTGATAAGATTGATTTTGTTACTCCAAGAATTTGACATAGAAATAAAAGATAAAAAGGGAGTAGAAAATTCTGTTGCCGATCACTTGTCTAGAATGCAGTTTGAGAATTCATAGGGACTGCCCATCAATGATTCACTAAGGGACGCCATGCTCTTCATGGTCACGAAATCCGACCCCTGGTATATGAATATTGTTAATTTTATGGTTGCAGGTTATGTACCACCAGGGGAGAACAAAAGGAAGCTCATCTATGAAAGTCGTCTCCATATATGGGATGCACCATACCTCTTTAGAGTCTGCTCTGATGGCTTACTCAAAAGGTGTGTACCGGTAGAGGAACGCAACAAGATTATCGAACGATGCCACTCATCACCATATGGAGGACATTATGGGGCATTCCGCACTCATTCGGAGATTTGCCAAAGTGGATTCTTTTTGCCAACCATGTATGAAGACATGAAGGACTTTATCCAGAGATGTGGAGCGTGTCAGAGGCATGAGAATATCAATTCCAGAGATGCCATGCCACTCACCAACAATCTCCAGATCGAGCTCTTCAATGTCTGGGGAATTGACTACATGGACCGTTTCCAAAGTCAAAAGGCTATGAGTACATCTTGGTGGCAGTTGACTATGTCTCCAAGTGGGTTGAAGCCATGCCATGTAGAGCTACTGATGCAAAGAACTCCAAAAAGATGTTTGAAGAAATAATATTTCAAAGATTTAGAGTTCCAAGGATGGTGATTAGTGATGCAGGCACTCACTTCACTGACAAGACTTTCACAACTACTTGTCAAGACATGGGATCCATCACAACATCACTACTTCGTATCACCCTTAGACAAGTGGCCAAGCAAAGGCATCAAATAAATAAATCAAGAACATTCTACAAAAGATAGTCAACGAGATGGGGACTACATGGAAGGATAGACTACCCGATGCACTATGGGCTTATAGAATGGCCTATAAAACACCATTGGGGATGTCACCATATCAATTGGTCTATGGAAAGACCTACCATCTACCTATCGAGCTAGAATTCAAAGCTCACTAGGCCATCAGGCGATGGAACATGGACTTTGAAGCCGCAGGAACCAAGAGGAAGATGCAACTCTCTGAGTTGGATGAATGGTGTGAAAAAACATATCATAACACCAAGATATATAAGGAGAGAACCAAGAGATGGCATGACAATAGGATCAAGAAGAAGGAGTTCGCCCCTAGAGACAAGGTACTACTTTTTAATTCTAGGGTTAAATTATTCGGGCATGGAAAACTTTGAAGCAAATGGGAAGGACCATTCAAGGTGATAAGCACTTCATCGCATGGAGCGGTAACACTTCAAAATGATGAAGGTACATTATTTAAGGTAAATGGCCACCATCTCAAGATCTTTCTAGAACCTAAAAAACCACATGAGGATTTGGATGAGGTAGATTTTCTGATTTTACCATAAATTACACCACCGCCATCCTCTGTAACATTTCGTAACACAAAAATATACTTTTCGGGATTAGATAGGAGTTAGAAGCCACCACGAGAAAAATCAGCCTGAGACCCCGACATGTGGGGCAGCTGGCCCCACCTAGAGGCCGCCTGACCCATTGTCAGCGCCTCTCACATCCCGTCAACTCTCTCATGTCTTCTAGATCCTTCCTCTTCGCAATACCGTAGTTTTTCGACACATTCTATTTTTCCTTGTTACGAGACCTCATATGGATAGATCTTGACCCCTGCTGCAAGTTGAACCCCCTATATAAATGAGCCCTTGCCTACCTCCATAACCATCCCATCAAAGCCTTCTCCTTCCAACAGCAGCAAAACTCTTCTTCTCTCTAGTTCCCATGGCCGACAAGCAAATCATCCCCTATGGAGATGACCTAAACAAGAAGCCCGACGCGCTTGCGCTGACCATCGTTCCACCAAAAGTCGGCCCCATTTGCTCAAATCAATCCTACTATGCCAAGCCATTTGTTGCCCGCTAATCGCTCCGCTGCCGCCACTGCTATGTCTTGAAGGTAAGCTTCTCCAACAAGAGCCAAAGCTAGACGCCCAGAAGCTTTTCAAGGTGACAAAGGAAATCAACCGTCTTCCGTCGAAGGATCATGAGGTGCTGATTGGACTGAAGACGAACAAATTTGGAGATGTTACTTGTGCAAAGTATAAGTCGGTCACCCCTCGTACCACCCTTGATGGAGTCCGGGCTATGCCAGAGCAGATCAAGGTTGTTCCTCCTAAGAGGAAGGCAACATCACCACCTATTCCATAGGTTGAGAAGCATCCAAGGATGACCATTGCTCTCTTAGAAAAGAAGATTGAAGATCTGAGCGATGTTATCTTTACCTTAGAGCAAAGGATCGACGAGGAACATGTCTACCGCAAGAGTCTACAACACGATTTAAACACTTGGAATCATTTTATTGCTAAAATGAAGAAGTGAGAATTAGGTAGTCATTTTGATAAGGCACAAGTATTAGGTCAAGTGTTATCGTGTGTTTAGGTTTGTCGCTTAGCTCAGATGGTTAAAAAATTGTGTTAGGTTAGTTAAAGTTTGTGTTTAGTTTGTACTTGTGTAATAAAGTGCCTTATTAAATTTAATGGAGTCATATTATTACCTGCTCTCTATTTCTTTTGGATATGTGTTTGTCTCCACATGTTGTGTAGAAAGTTATATAGGGAAACAAGTGTGGGGGAGACACACCACAACAACAAGATGTTATTTAATCATGGAAATCATGAAATTTGAAAAAGTAATGAGTCAAAAACCACGTACGATGAAGCAGGCCTCGAGCAGACCCTAGAGTGGGCCGCCTGGCCTCCTCTTTGGGCTGCCCGACCCATCACTGCACCGTCTCGCCTCACGCTTTGTCCATGGTCAGGTTTGCAGCCCATACACTCTATTTTCATATGTTTTGCTTTCCGTTTCGAACCGAATTGAAAATCACTTGATAAAACAACTTAAAACATGAGGAAAGGTTATTTCGGTCATGACTTATTTTAGTCAAGCTACTGTTGGGAACTTATTATTAGGGACCCCATGTTACTTAAGTTGTTCTGGAATAAGATATAGTAGAATAATGAGAACTTGATTCTTGATGTCTTATTATTGGAGGATTTTATTTCAAAAAGTAAAATGAATAGCTACACCTCTCCTTTGTGGTAAATCAATGTCCTACCAGAGCCATACATGATATATAGACTAGAGAAACCTTCTACATATACTACTTGTCATGGTGTTGAGTTTGGTCAAACCTTGTGACCCTTGTTGAGAAATTTATCATGCTCTAAAGATCAAGATCACATACACTCCACATATATCTGTTGCTCCTACACTGGGAGTATGCAACAACATGTTTTTCATCCACCCAAAAATGTTCTACTCCTACACTAGGAATAGACACAAAAAAATATGATTGTTAGGATAAATGCTCCAAGTTCTTGTAAATGTCTCCCAAAAAGTTTCAATTGCAGAAAAAGACGCATGGGCTATAAAAAAGTTATTCATGAAAAGAAAAAGTATTGAAAAAAATGGACAAGTGTCCAAGATATTGAAAACAATGGGTACTTAGATACCCGCCTGAAAAAAGAGAGATGAATAAGATAGCCCATGTTTTCTTGCAAAAAGTATTTTCAAGTTTCAAACAAGAGAGCTATGTTTCGAAGAGCATAGTAGAATTAGGATAGCTACCATATACATATCCACACACATGCACATCTTGATCTAAGAGTATGACATTTTTCTCCTTGGATCCTTGTTTTGAGTTTACAATATATGGAATGCAAGTATGTTCTTACATTTATCCCTACCTGAGCTCCACATAAGCTTTTAGAAGTAGGCAAGAAGAAGGTAAAGTCATTAATGCCTTGGCGAGGATCCAAAAATACTACATCTATAGAGTGATTTGAGAGTACTACAAAAGGAGAAGGTAAGCTATGTTTTGTTTTCAAAAATCTTAAATGTTCCTCCAATTGACTTGACTGAAGGAAGATTGTGATCTATTTCAAGCTGTTCCATTCTTCAACTGCTCAAAGTTTCATGGTAGACACTTTGAATCCCACAATACATTCATGACTAGGAATGGTTTTATGTTGATGCCTTGTCCTAAGGTTATTCTTGAGTAATCCACCCTTTTATCGAGGACGAGTAAAAGCCTAAGTGTGGGGGAGCTTGTTGACGGTAGTTAACATTCATCACAAACCGTCAATATACCTTGCATAAATGACTAAAATAGATCACCAACATAGACTTAGGGGTTTAAACTGACAAATTCCATGAGTTTTGGTGAATCTGTGTTTCTAGCAGGATTTATTTAGAAAACCGCCAAGGAGGACCTATTCGTCAAAGGAAATCACATAATTCCGCCGTGGGATCAACATGAGAAGGTTCTAGAAGACTCCAGGAGGCTCTTCACCGAAGCGGGGCTTGACCCACTGACATGTGGGGCTGGTTGGCCCCACCTAGAGGCCACCTGGCCCCTATGGGCCCCACCTGTCATCCTCTTTGTTATGTCGGTTCTCCACCGCCTCCTAGGATGCATCTCAACCGATATTTCAAGTTAGTTTGATCCAAGGGCTAAGGATTGATGCCCTAGGCTATATATACCTTCCTGTGCCTCCCCCTAGAAACCCTAATTCATTACCATGTTTAGATCCTAAGAGCTGAGAAGACAGAAACCCTAATTCATATGTCCACCA
Organism: Miscanthus lutarioriparius; assembly: GCA_904845875.1. Taxonomy (NCBI): domain Eukaryota; kingdom Viridiplantae; phylum Streptophyta; class Magnoliopsida; order Poales; family Poaceae; genus Miscanthus; species Miscanthus lutarioriparius. Next base: position 55,441,512 of record CAJGYO010000007.1, on the reverse strand, counting down.
GGATCAGGGCTAGCAATCAAGAGAATATTAGTCCTCGATTGGATCTTGTTTTGTATTAGAGATAGAGAGATAGAGTGAGAGGGAGGAGTTTTGGAGGAGTCCCGGCCTATCAGTGCTCTCTCTATGGCTTGTACCCTGGCGGAATCAAGTTCTTCTTGAGCTTGCTTCTAAGATTTCTCTGGTAATCGACTTCTAATTCAAGTAAGCATCTTGTTCATATTATTCTTTAGGTTTGCGACTCACTTTTGACTACTTTAATCCTTGCAGCTCCTAGGTTAAAGTAGTATTCATAGTGTAAGCATGGTGCTTAGACTCGGTTACTCGTGGATGTACCCTATTTTCCGGATTGGTGGTAGCTCGCAAGGGTGACTCTTATAGCCTCGTTGAATCCTCTGTAGTCCACCTCCTATTAGTAGGCCTAGCAGGAGTTTGTTACTATAGGAAACATACTCTACCTGTGTTTTCTCTAGTAATATCCCAAGAATTGAATAATAGAAGACAAAGCTTACCAAAGTTAGAACTAGAAGACCTTAGCAGTCTCCTCTATGCTCCTATTATCTAGCCTTGCTTGTGAAGTTGGGTTAAGTTAAGACTTAGTTACCTTCACCTCTGTTCCTTTGGGTTTGATATAAAACTAGGTTACTCTCGGTGAAGTGCTACAATGGTGTAATATCTGTGCGCTTGCAGATAATTCTATGTGCATTAATTTATACGAACAGTTGCCTTGGTGCAAGTTCTTGCAGTTGAAACTGCAAAGGTCGAGCTTATGACTTAAAACAAAGCATTGCTGGGAGATAACCTGTTTGCTTGCTATTTTTAATTCAATAAAGTGTGTTTAGTTTCTTTCATCTTATTATCATAAGTAGTAGTAGTAGTAGTAATAAATAAAAATAGTTTATCTTTTAAAGATTATGCTTTTCCCTTCAAATAAAATAGAGCGAACCCAATGAAGATTGAGCTTGATTGTTCCACTGGCCAATGTGCCTACACATCGGTCGGGTTTATAGTATCATCTTGCACTAGTCTTCGTTGCAGATTTCAAAATCATGAATCAAGACTTTTGAGCAAGCTTCAGGAGTGACATCAAGAAGGAATTCAATTCAAGATAAGGTACAAATGTGCAATTCAAGAGTGAGGCTAATCAAGCATAGAATGCTTGGAAGCAAATGTGATGGTCCACTCAAAGTCATGATCATGAGCCGTCACGCTTCAAAACAACAAAGGTAACATCTTTAAGGTATGTGGTTAATGTTTAAATCATTACCTTTGACCCGATAAGCATGAATATTTGATATGATTGAACTTGTTTAGTTTTGCTAACATAATGTTCAAGCTTAGCTTTTCAATCTTGTCTTCATTCTGTTCATAATCATAGCCAACTCTTTTAAACTTTTGTCACCTTGAGCAGTAGAAGTGTGCCCAAAATGATTGTGCATATGTTCTTCTATCTTGTCTTGACTTAATCCAACATAGTAAGAGTGGAGTTTGAGATGATAAAATTGAACGATCATGATTTGCCTTTACATTCTCATCTCTAAAATAAATGCTTAAACATGAACCTCCTTCTTATGGAACCTATTGTCATGTTGAGTTTAGATAAATTTTGTGACCTTATGAACTAGTGGCACTTCAAAGATCTGAACTATCTCCTTCATAATTACCCCTTTTTGCCTTTTTGTGAAGAGAGACATGCAGCTAAAAAAAGTTGGGCACATGAAGGTCCAAGTAAAAAAAAATGGGCACATGAAGGTCCAAGTATATTAAAAGTATTTTATATATAAAAAAATAATAGCTCCATGATCTCAAATGTTATCTTGTGGGGAGCAATCATGAGGAGATCCTCTCACCACATTGGTTTGCATTAGAAGTGTCACAACTTTCACTGTTTAACTTAACAATATCATGACATAGGTATGTTTTTCCTTCACCTTGATCTCCCCTTTGGCATGATAAGTGTTTAGGCGCTATTGTTTCATTACCAATCATGCTATGCGCCTCTGTTTGCTTTTCAATTAGAGGAATAAAGTTTTAGTTCACTAGTACATGTGTACTAGAAGAACCCTTTTACTTTGACCCTTTGTGTCTTTGGATAAGCACAGATGCCAAAGGAATAGGTGTGGGGGTTGGGCAACCCAACCCCAACTTAAGCAACTTCTCCTTCGATGAAAAAACACCAAGGCTACACATGAAGCACTTCACACATCAACATCAACTCTCTAGACTTCATCTCAATATGAGACGCTAGTTTGTATCTTGGTACCCCTCTCCTACATTTATCTCCCTAAAAATGAATGCTTAGAAAGCCAATTCTTTCATGTTACTAAAACTTGATGAACTCTAAAACATGACCCCAAGATTTGATCATGACTAGTCTTATATGATTGGCTTGCATAATCTTTATTCCTTGCCTTTCACTTAATGCTTGTGGGAACCTTACTCAGTTAGGATAACATTACCTAAGTTGTTGTGAAGTGTGATATAGTGATGACAAGACTAGTCCTTCTTTCTAATCAAGTACTTTGGAGAATTTTGTTTTGAACAAAATTTAAAACCATGGCTTCATAACTCCTCTATGGTATAAATGTTCTACTAGAGCCATAGGAAATATCTTGACAAACCCACACTTTCTTGCTACTTAGATTTTGTTTTGAGTTTTGTCAAATTATGTGACCCTAGTGAGTGATGCACCATGCTTACATGATCAAGATCACATACACTCCACCCATATATGCTATACTCTTACACTGAGAGCAAGCAAAAACAAGCCTTTCCACCTCTCCACAAACAAGCCTTTTTCATCTTTCCACAAAATAAGGACTCCATGTATTCAAGATCTCTCTCCATTGTCCATACAAGTCTGAAAAAGAGACATGGGCTATATGTTGTGAAGAAAAAGAGAAAGTTGGAAAAGATGATGAAAAAAGAGAATTGAGTGAAAGAAAAAAAGTGTCGAGCAAAAATAAGAGAATGAGCATCAAAGATAGCCCATGATCTCAATCATCCAGATTTGGAGAGAGCATCTTTGAGGAGTCAACCTTCCACGCATATCCACACACTTGCACTCTTGATCATGTTTGTATGTTGTTTTACTCCATGGATCAATGCTTTGACTTTACAATATAAACATTCTAAGTATGTTTTTCAAGTTCTCCTACCCAAAACTCCACTTAAGCCATAGTTGTAGGGCCTTAAGGCAAAGAAAGATCTTAGTGAGGACACATACACATATACCATTAAGTGATTTGAGAGAACCATATGAGGAGTAACATGAGCTATGATTTGTTTTGAAAAATATTGTCAAAAACTCAAATTTTACTTGAGAAGGAGAAGTGTTCTATGTCTTCAAGTCATAATTGTTCCATTTCTCAACCACCTACGGTGATGTTCTAGCCACTTCAAAACCCCTAGGTATGAGTTTGTGACTTGGAATATCTTTTATGCTTGCATCATATCCTAAGAAAGTTGTGTATCAAATTCACCTAAACCTTTGCTTGGTACACTTTCTTGTTTGAATCCTTTACTCGGGATGAGCAAAGGTTCGGTGTGGGGGAGCATGTTGACGGTCACTAACACATATTTTGACCATCAACATTTCACCTAAAAGCAAGATAAAGTTAGGAAAATCATCATCACATGTGTAGGATTTGCTTTATAATTCACCTAGTTCCACTTGTACATGGAAATATATTTGTATGCAGGAATTTTGGCCAAAATGGTGACAAATACACACATAGGAGGCAAGTGGACGTGGCAGGAGGCCTTAGGGCCACTTGGACCCACCGGCCGGCCCCACAAGGGTGCCGCCCGGCCCCCCAAGTGCCACCTTGGCACTAGCCACGTCACCGATCCGTGGGAGCTGCTCCACAAGCTCTCCCATGCATTGATTTAAGTCGGTTTGCATCAATGGTCATGATGGAGTGGTCTTGGATCCATGGGTCCACTGCCATGGAATTGGAGCCCTCCAACTGACCTCCAAACCACTTTACCTACCAAACTTTGACATGTGCCAACTTCACAACCGCCTTTGGGAGCCAACCAAGGCCCTAGGATCAAAAGGTGGTGAAATCAAGGGTGGCTGGCGCCCTCACCACGCCGCCCGGAGGCCCACTTTCACCAAACCGCCTCAACTTTGGACAGCATGCACACTAGCACAAGTGGAGCAATGTGGTGTGTAGATTCAAGGTGGTTCAAGGTCGGTTGCATCCAAGGGTGGAGAAGGTTGATCACGCGGATCACTGACGTGGCGCTAGAGTAGCCCCTACTCCACCTCAAGCTATAAATAGGACCCCTCTCCCTCATTTGTAAAGGCACCATCTCATTCCATCACTCCAAGTGATGAGCAGTAGCTAGGTCGGCTCTGTGGTTCTACTACTTAGAAGTAGAAGATAGGGAGAGAGTGAGGAGAAGTGTGGAGAAGGGCCAGGGTTGTCGACATCCTCTCTACTTGTGCTTTGGCGGATGAAGCTCTTCTTCGAGTGAAGTCTGGCATCTTCTGTGTGGTAACTCTGCTCTTTTGTATTACTTAAGTATTATTTAAATTATTGTGTTTACTGGTTTCACCGCTTGGTTAGAGTGCTCTAGTCTCATTTCATCATGTACAGGATTAGAGTAGTGTGTCTATAGATTAAGCGTGGTGCTTAGGCTATAGCTTGCCTGTGTTTACGGCTAGGCCTCCGGAAAGATTGTGGTAGGTGGCAGGTGGTGACAACCATATCCATCCTCTATATTCCACCATGATAGGTCTAGTTATTAAATCATAGGGCTCGTGGCAGACCTTGTCTAGTTATCCCTCCTGGTTGCTAGGTGGGCTGTGCCTCGAAGTAAACAACCGTGATATAGTATTCCTTAGTCTTGCCTTAGTTTAGAGAACCACATATATCCTCTCTACCTATTACTTTTACCCTTGGACACTCTTAGTTCTTAACTAGTCTACTTCGCGTTCCCCATGGAAATACGATACCTTGGAATACTCCTAGGTGAAAGCTACATTGATATCTGTGCGCTTGCGGATTTATATGTTTTCCATATCTAGAGTCAATATCTTGCTTCGCCACAAGGATAGGCAAGACCTTACGCCACCTTGGTCTTATAGAACTTTTCCTGCACGTATAGGTTGCAAGGTATTGGCTCTGTGATCTTATCAACAGGGAACATGAGACATGCATCATCGAGAGAAAGCGGTGTGCTTCCATAGCTACCCCGTACCCGGTCTGGGCTGATGACCCCAACCGCCGCATCCTCATCTGGTGCCGAAGGACAGTTTTTCATTCTCTCCTCAAGCTCTTGAAGAAAATGTTGATTGTTTTCTTTCATTTCTTGTCGACCAACCTCCATTAGACGTTGCATCTCCAATTCTTTTTGGGCATTCCTCCTCATACGACTTCTGTACGTGGAGATGCCATCTAGGAAGGAAAGCTCCCATGGAATAAGTCCAAACCCTAGTGTACGACCAGGATGCTCTTTGTTTCCTAGTGCCTGGGTCAGCTGATCATTCTCCCTATTAGGCTTGAAAGTACCATTAGCAACTTCCTCATGGATCGCCTTCACCCTTTGTGCTAGTTCCTTGGTTGCAGCATCTTGATAACTTATAGAGTCATCTGGGTTGAAGGCAACCCCCTCCCAAGAAGGAACCTTACCGAGCGAGGATCTCAGTCAGATGTATAGACTGTAATATCGCTCTAGGTTAGCTCCTCCTCTTCCTGTTCCTAATCTTGGATTTTCCTCATGTAGCCACGCCAGCCAGTGCAATGTGGCATCCTATTTTTGCGGGAGTTGATCGTATTTTCCTCTCTCTGTTCCTTCGCCTCATTCGATTCCTTCTAACTCATGAAATCACTCCAATACTCTTGCTGATGTGGGTATTTATGCCATTCTGGCTCGATGCCCTTGTTTACATAGTTTTTGTTCAGGTAGTACCTAAAATACTTGAATGAGTTGCCCATGATAAAGAATGCCCTCTCCTTTGTAACCTCTTCATCAAATCTAGCAGGAAACTCAAACAGGTCCTTCAGCTGCTACCAACAAAGTTCCATTAGACTGGATGGAACCACCCATTCACTATCCTTTTTATGCCAGTACCTGTACTTGACGGGTATGTTGTCCTTCACTAACACCCCAATGGCCATCTTGTATAGCCCCATGACACCAACTAGCTCAATGGGTTCTCTGGCCGGATCCACCAAGGTGATCACATGTTTAGCGTCGCTGGGAAGGTGGGCAACTTGCTCGGCCCTCGCTTAGCCTGGCACCTAGCTAGCCTATCTACTGTGGTTGTTGTGTTACTCTCGGCGGGAGGTGCCGCCTGCACACACATATATATAGATCAAATACTTCAACTATAAGATTATTGTATATATATATATCAGAGTTGTCTCAGGTACAGAAATACAAAGATGGATTACCCCACAGTTTCCCTGGAGGTTGAGGAATGAGGAAAGGGAAGATGGTTCGCCACCCTTAGGCCCTACTACCACATTCGGAGGCTGACTCCCCGAATCAGTCCGACTAGTCCGTCATCGATTGGTGACCATTTGCCATGTCAATCGTCCAACAGAAGCCATCCTTTTAAAAGTCCTAACAAAACACAATTTTGTCAAGCCATTCAATTCAAAACTTAGCAAAAAAATGAGTTGATGCTACCTAGCAAGGTACACCAATAATGTTCAAATATGGGTACACATAACTAAAATAAGAACTTAATAGGTGACAACGAACCTTGCGATGAAGGTGGTCTACAAGTCGTTTTCCAACTGCACAAATAAAGTAGCCTTGTTCAACACCAGATGCCCAAGCTCTAGATGAGTACTACCTCCGTCCAGAAAAGAATGCAATTATGGGATCCTCGCCAGTCAATATAGCTCAAGTTTGACCAAGTTTATATAAATAGTATTAGCATTTATGTGTCAACATAAATTTATTATGAAAATATATGGCATAACTAATCTAATGGTACTTATTTTATATCATTATTGTTTGTACTTTTTTATATAAATTTAGTCAAAGTTCAAATGGCTTGACTTCTCGAAAAGCGAGAATTGCATCCTTTTGTGGACGAAGGGACTACATATAAATGGTAAAGCTATGACAGATCTACCCATATGATAGTTATACTTGCAAATCGAGTTCTACAATATGTTATATTTAACTTCTCATCCTAAATAAATGGAATGCAAACACAATGAGAAAAAGATACAAGGATCTACCCCTAGGCTGCTAATTTCACATAATCAACATACAAGAATAATTGATGGCTCACACTTCACCACTATTCTGCAACTAGCCCTGGCCAATCCAAAGTTTATTTACCTTAGATCTATAGGAAACGGTAGCTGGAGAGGTGGGATTCGACGGCTAGGAAAATAGATAGCGAGCTCGACTACCGCCGGGGAACGGTGGAGTGGAGGGAAGCCGGCGGGCAGGCCAACGGCGAACGGTAGAGTGGGGGGGGGCAAGCCGGCGATCAAGACACCTACGAATGGTGGGGTGAGGGGAAGCTAGCGGGTGGGCCGCTGGAGAACGACAATGACTGGCAGGGCGATAGCGACGAGTGGCTCTAGGGGGCGGGAAAGGAGAATTTGGGGAATTTTTTTGCCGCGGGCACTTATATACCAGGTTCATTTTACACCTACGGTGCGAACGCTAGGACGATGGTGCTCATCAACATCACCGCTGGTCCCAATGTCCACTATGAATAAACAAATGGAAGAGGTCACTCCGCCAGACATGTGATACTGTACTAGGAGTGATGTTTTCCACTCAGCCAGGGAGCCACTATATCATGCGCTGAGACGTTGATAGCCAAGTTTTCAGGGCACTTTAGAAACTCTAATTTTGGTTGCCAAATTAACCTGATTGGTTGACAGCCAAGATTGACATTACCTAATATATATAAATTGGTTTGTTGCCAAAATTTGTAGTTCTAATGTATGAACCGCCGCAAATTACATTGAGAGCAGTACGTGCCATCCCACTGCTCCAACTCATTTTTCATACTTACTTATATTCTACTTCTACTCCTATTCTACTTCTTCATGACTTCATAATACAAGATCAATGCCATCCCACTGATCAAAGTCATTTTTCATACTAACTTATATTCTACTTCTACTACATGACTTCACAATATAAGATCAGTGCCATCCCACTAATCGAAGTCATGATTTCTAATTACATATATAGCTCCCAGTACACAGAAGGCCTGGCAACGATGCATATGACGCCCTTCTCCTTCAGATCTAGCCACCGTCATCCTCGCTAGATTCCTCCTTGCTAGCAGTGGGTAGTGGTGGAAGCCAACCCTCATTCCTCGCTACGGCATGGTGGCGGCTCTTCTTCTTGTCATCCATGACGTTGGACTTCGTGGTCCCTAGGACGTGGTTCTTGGCTGCATCCCTAGTCCACTGCTGGTTCACCCTATCAGGGCAGATGGGGTACTACAGCTGTCCATGCCGGTCGATGATGCGTGGAGTGTGACCCCTTGGGAAGGGCATCACGTACCCATGGGAGCGGTCGTCATCAGAGTCGGTGGTGACGTAGCCCGGGGAGCACAGGAACAGCAACTGCGGGGAGGGGGACCGCGCTGGCGAGGGCGAACTAGAGAGCGTCGGAACCAGGGAGGGCAAATAGGAGCGCGATGGAACCGGCAAGGGTGAATGGGAGTGCGACGGGACCAACGAGGTCGAGGGTCTCGAATGAGACCAGCATGACCAGTGTGAGTGGGAGGAAGACGGTGGAGGCACCGGCACACAACGCTGACATCTAGTCATCGAAGATGCCAGCAGCATCCAGCATGACGATGCGGTGGATGAGGTAGCATGACAAGACGCCTCACGGTGATGAGCCCCGGACCACCAGGAGAGCTGCGAGGCCAAAGGTGAACAAGAACTAGAGCGGGAGCTCAACATGGAGATGCACTATGGAGGGCATGGATGGGGACTCGGAGTTTAGGGTGACGAGATTGGTGAGGCCAGGCGTGTGCGGGTGGAGAAGCCGACTGAGGGCATTTAATAGGAGCGGTGCTCCGATTCAATGTGACATGACAGGGAGCATTGGGACAGTGCCTTGGGAACCACAATTGGGGTGGCGGCCTCACTGTGGGTCGCTCCAGATTCCCAACTGGCATTGTTTTGGGCTGAACTGTCCAGATCGCGTCCAAGCCACAAAGCAGTGCACAGCCGGACGAAAGGCCACTTAATAGATAACATCACCGATTAGCTTGTTAAGACAATCTGAAGCAGGACAACACGTGCACCGGATGATATGCAACCGAAAAATGGGACACAGTTAGGGCACCCATAATGGCTAGCTCATAAGCTAGCTTTACGCATTTTTGTGTATTTTATATTTTAATAGAAGAGAGAAAAAATATAGCTCTTGATCAAGATCTAGGCTCATACACACATTCCAAGATCATGTGAGACTGTGTTGATGGTCGTTAATATCAATCATAAACCATCAACATAACTTATATAAATGCATAAAAAGGATCACCAACATAGGTCTAGGGGTTTAAACTAATAAATTCTATGATTTTTAGTGAATCTATGTTTGCAGGAGGATTTATCTAGAAAACCATCAAGGGGGACCTATTCGTCAAAGTAAATCACGTTTATTCGTAGCAAAACCGATGTGGGAAGGTTCTAGAGGACTCCAGGAGGCTCTCCACCAAAGCAGACCCCGAGGAGCTGCCATGTGGGGCCAGCCGGCCCCACCTATAGGTCGGCCGGCCTGTGGGTCCCATCGGTCAGCCTCCGCTTTGAATGTCGGTTCCCCACCGCCTCCTAGATCGCATCTACACTATTCTTTCAAGTCAGTTTGATCCGAGGGTCCAGAATTGATGCTCTGGCCTATATATACCTGCCCTTGCCCCTAGGTTAATCATAGATGCATCCTAGGTTAATCATAGATGCATCCTGCATTCTGGATCGGTGGTAGCTCCCGAGGGTGACTCTTATAGCCTCGTTGAATCCTCTGTAGTCCACCTCCCATTTGTAAGGGCACATAGGATGCAGTTGTGAAGGAAAGCATCTTCTGCTGGTGTGTTTCCCTAGTAATGTCCCCAGTTGAATAGTGGAAGACATAGCTTACCCAAGTCAGAATCAGAGAACCTTAGTTTTCCTCTCTACGCTCCTATTTCTCCTAACCTTGTTGCTACCCTTAGTTAAGTTAGACTTTAGTTAGTCTCACACTGTAACACCCAGTTTTAAGGACAAAGCTGAATGCACACCATATGTGAGCCCTGGTAATCAAACCTCACATATAGCTACAAATGAAGGGGCAGTATCAATTCACAATGCTTAATATATAGCGAACTTAGCAAAAGAGATAACCTTAGAAAACAATCAACGGATAAACAACTCTGATCTCCGGGTGCAGACTTCACTCCACTGGATCCAACTGACTGGTTGATCACAAGCCTAACTTCTCAAGTCTCTGACAAACTGTTATCCGGCCTGAGGTGTGGGGGAAATTGCAAGAGTGAGTCCATGTCGAACTCCGCAAATATAGCAACAAGGTAGTGTATTCCATAGCCACATGATCAAGTATAATTGAATAATAAATAGCTCAAAATAACTCAGTTAAGCATGATTTAACAAGTGCTCATCTTTAGCGTAAGAATCCCTTGGCCGCTCGTGACCGTGAGCACGGCTGATATATCAATTTATTAAACTCTGCGCAGAGGTGTATACTTTCACTGTGAGTCGTGAATTGCCCTTTCGCCCGAGGTCGCGAGCCTCTTAACCCTCTACAAAGGAAGGCCAGCAGGGTTCACTATGAAGCCTTTCAAAGGTTCCGTCTAACCGGGAAGGGCCGTAGGGTCATCGGATATAGGAACCCCCCTTCCAAAAAAAAGGCCGCTACCATAGCTAGGCTCAATAGGACAGAGGCTGTCCTATACCCAACTCGCAGTATCCTCTAAGTCGGCTAGAAAAAGACCTCATACTGAGCTAAAGCTAGAGCCATATAGCCCTCACAGCTGTACTATAAGTCCCGGAGATCACTTACAAATGAGACCTTGTGGAGAGGGAATTTAACCCTCCTGTTGTTGCTAACAAGTCATCTTTTATGTTTATAGCATATTCATTAATCAAGTTTCAAGATCATGGTCACAGAAAGAAAACCCAAACTATACTTGCCTTAAACACCGATCCTTCGGTAAGCTTTAATCTTCAACGTTTTCTTCTTCTTCTTGATCTCCAACTTCTTATAGATCACCAACGCAAAACTCACTGACTGGACAAGACCGAAAAGCACCACACAAGCACCCGAACAAGCATGCATAGCAAACATACTAGATTAGAACAATACACCAATTAATGAAAAGATTCGAAATCTAATCTACACATTGCTATGATCACACACACGCGAAAGGCACACTAATCGGAGCTACGGTAAAACAGAAACATCTATCGAAGGATTTACGTTGGAAAGAAAACTATATGCTTTATCTATTTTAATGATCATAAAACATGTATAAGATATCTCAGGGGAATTTCTAAAATTGAGTTAAGTCATTTTATACTTGAGTTATTAGATTTAGAAAACTAAGATAAATTAATCATATCTTAATTATAAATATTTTGATATCATTTATGCAAATTAAATTGAAATATAATAACAAATGAGAGTATATATATTCAAAGTATATATGTCACATTTAAACTTGACAAATTACAATTTAAAGACATACATGTTTATGTCACTAATTAATCATATTTTATTAATCAACATATCTCATATTATATAAAGTATTTAAACTTTACTTTAGAAATATAGAACATGTGAGAGCAACTAATAGAACAATTATATTATGTCTCATAATTGATCTAAGCAAGTCATAATTAAAAAGGCATTAATGTTGGCATACGTCATATTTTATAATTATAAAAGATTATATATATACTTTTAGTCATTTAAACATCTATAAATTAAAAACATAAATCATGTGAGAGCATCTGTTCATACTTAACACATATGCAACATTCAACTAATTATAATCTAAGACTATACTGAAGTTACCGATTAATCAAATTAATATTAACTATATATGGAAAAACAAGTAACATGAAAAACATTGGTACTACTGCGTAGAGCTCGACGTTACGAAACCAACGCAACCGGAACGACTCGAATCGGACTTAAAACGAAGAAACGACGGAGGTTAAACGACCGATGGCAAACTTGTAATTAACTATGTCGTGTACCTTTGGTCTGTACGAGATCGTGGCCTTCACGAACGCAAGAACTTGCTGCTTCTTTGTCCGTCCATGCAGGGAAAGAAGATGGACGGCGGGGCTAGACGGCTTGACGGCCGAGATGACGCCGTGTGGCTGTGCACGCGAAGTGTGTGGGGTGGCGCCCAGCGGCACAAGCGACGGCGGCGGCGCTGCTGCTCCACGCACAAGCGCACGAAGGGCGACGAGGTCGTGGTCTTGGGGCGGTGGCGTGGAGTGGTCTGGGTCTGGAACACAGAGGGCATGGTCCCGACGTGAAGAGACTGCCGGAGAAGATGAACGGAGCGCATCCATGAAGTTCACCGGGATTCTCGCCGAAAACAAGGAGAAAACAGGGATTCAATCATACGGTCATGGATCCTATGGCAGGAACATCCACGAAAAGATGGAAAAAGAAACGACCTACCTGTCAGGGAAGGAGCAGCAACAGTATGAACACGGCGATGATGTGAAGTCGCAAGAGCAAAAGGGAGCATCATATAATACATATAGGCATGCAGAGGGTTCATGTGAGGCAGGCAATCTAGTCGATATGTGCTGATGAAGGAATGCTTGGCTGCACCATGGAGACGAATATGTCAGAGAAAGGTGGTCTCCCTCCTCACGAAGATGCATGCCGATGGAGCGACGTTAGGGCCAATCGGCAAGATGACTAGGCGGCAAGGCTCGGGCGATGATGACACGGATGCGTTGAAGATGACATGGTATAGGAGAAAAAAATATATTAATTTGCTACCTAGGACTTTGGAACCAGAAGCTCCCCATCCGGTAGTTTGATGGAATTTGCCCAAGGGGTCGGTACGTAGATATAGGGCGGAGAACTCCCCATATCTACATCGACTAGCAATATGGTACTAATTGATGTTGTACCCTCCACCTTTATTAATAGGCCTAATTAATTATTAAAGCCCATTAGTAAATAAAGACATGGGCCTTTGGGCATGAGGAAATCTGAGATATTTTATTATTTTCGGAATTAATTAATTTCATGGATAAAATAATTCTAGAAAAGTCCAGAATTGAATTTTAAGCCACGAAAAATACTCCGAAGGCTCCGAATATTTGGGAAAATTCTCAGAGATATTTTAGAATATGAGCAACCTAAATAAAATATTTAAGGCTCACCAGAAGATAATTTAGAGCATCTAAAAATTAGACTATGCTCATAAACAAGTGGGAACAAATTCTAGAAGAAACCGGAAAAGTTTCGTGAAGTTTTTAGAGATTGGTTCATTGCGAGAAACTGAAAGAAGTGATTTGGGTTACAAAGTAAATACTTTCGGAAGCTTCCAAACGAAACTTGAGCTGAGAAATAAGGAATTTGATTATAGAAAAAAGACAACGACAAGTCGAAAAAGATAAACGACTTACTAACGCGATTTGAAAAGTTTGGTCACTCTCATCACAAAGTCAAACAACAAGCATACATCACAATAAAATATATGCACCAGCATGTATGCACAAAAATGTTGCTACACCCTATGATAAATTTTAATTCAATGAAAATCTTTATTTTCTTATATTTTCATGAACACAAAAATATATAAATAAATCAATTTAGCTCTATTTTCAAAGAGACAAATTTTAGGGTGTTACACACACGTTTCCCTGTGGATATGATACTTGGAATACTTCCGGGTGAAAGCTACAGCGGTATCCTTGCGCTTGCGAATTTATCTATGTGCGTTAAAATATACCAACAAGCTTTCTGGTGCCGTTGCTGGGGAAATAGTTGCTAAATTAACTACAAGCCTAGCTTAACCTTTTATCTTTTATTCTTTCTTTTGTTTTTCTTTTTCTTTTAGCATTGATTCTACTCCTATCTATCAATATGCTAAACCCACAAGCGCAAGCCAAAAGCCACCAGAATCTTCAGAGCCTATCATAACACCTAGTTATGAGCTGTGCCTATATTTAATAAAACTAATTCAGGATAAATCCTTCTTAGGAGAAGGAAATGAAAACCCATACTCACACCTACAAGAGTTTGAACAAACCTATGCATGCTTGCGTATTGCTGGTATGTCTGACAATACCTTAAGATGGAAGTTGTTTCTGTTCTCTTTGATAGGAAGAGCTAAACAATGGTACAATCTAACCATAAGGAGTATGCAAGGAGACTGGGAAACATTGTGCTCAAAATTTTGTTTACATTTCTTTCCCATCTCTAAAGTGGTTGGCCTTCGAAAAGATGTTCTAAGTCTTAGACAACTAGAAGAAGAATCTCTTGGCACATCGTGGGATCATTTTAATGACCTCATCATCACTGGCCCGAACCTTGCCATTCAAGACCCCGTACTTCTTCAACTTTTTTACATGGATCTTAGCAAGGATTCCAAGAAATCCCTTGATTTAGCCTCTAGAGGAGCTTTCCTTCATCTGCCTGCTAGTGAAGCAAGGTCTATGCTTGATAAGATTAGTGGAAAAACTCTCTGCACTAGCATTAATAATGAACCCCTCGAGGAAGAGAAGAAATCTTCTCCCGATCAAGATGAGGGAGTTTTGATAGCCAAATCACAACCACTTCAATCCCAAGGTTTAGCTATCAATCTCGAACCATCAATACCCTAAAATCCTCCAAGGGAAGAAGAAATTTCACTTTTGGAAAGCCTTAATGAAATTAAGGATGATCTTTTTGATGCTGATTTTAGGAAAAGCTTAAACTCTCAGCTACATAAGAGACCTTTGAGCGAATATAATTCAAATCCTCTCAAGAAGGGATCTCTTAGAAAGCGTCCTTATTCCCATATAGGACATTGGGAAGAACACAAGGGTGGCATGTCTAGTGGAACCATAGAAGGAGAGCCAAGCTATCTAGAAGCCATTCCTATTTTCTCCCTTTCTATGCCCACGTTAGATGTCTCATCTAAACCCATCTCTAAACCCATCATTGACCCCAATGATTCCCTTTATGTTCTTTCTCCCAAGTCTCATGATGATCCTAGAAATCCACTAAGACAATCGAAGCATAGGAGTAATGAAGACCACGAAGATGACCAAGAAGAACAACGACAATGGCTATAATGTATTAAGAATTCATATGCCGTTGCTAAAGAATGGATGGACAAGGACGAAGCCTTATGGGTAGAATCAAATCTTGGCTTAGATCCAAACGGTGAGCTTAAATCAAACTCTTTAATAAACATAACTCATCCAAGTTTGGAGCAGGCCTTAGATGAGATCAACCCGAGAGCCACCAACCCATGGAAAATCTTGAACAATAAAATGTCCAATGAATGTCATAGGCATGGACTGATGGAGAAAATGTTTCTGCCTATAGACATTCATGAAGAAACACCCTTGAAGCTTGAAAAGGAAGATGACATTGATGAGCATGGAAGTTATTTCATGAAAACCTCATCAAATCCATGCTCACATGAGAAATCTCCTGAATTAATTAATCTCTCCAACATTGCCACACACAAGATCTTCAACTCCCTCGTGCTTCCTGTTCATAAAGACTTTGAAAGGGTGGTTGTAGATGCATATGTTTATCATAAATATTGCAAATCTCAATGGCATGAATCTTGAGATAGGTACACGAAGATTGGTGTTGGAGGGGAAACCACTTCACCAATTAGAAGCACAATTAGAAGGTTTCCCGAGGATGAGCTTTTGTCCTAAAGCAAGCACTTTCGGAAGATAATATGAGTTTTCACCTTCTGCTATGATACCCTTGTGAAATAAGCATAGAAACATAGTTGTGAAAATACTCCTTCAGGCATTTTTTGTCATTAACCATTTTAGGTTTGAAGCGAAAAGAATGAAGGATGACGACTCAAGGTATGTCCAGCCAATATCATGCAACGTTGAATTATATCCATCCAAACTTGATTTTTGCCTTGCAAAATCCAAGTGTGGGGGATAACCTTCTCTAAAAAAATCTTATGCCATGTTGCTAATTTTGGTTGGCTCTACCTTTAAGCCATGCTCAATTTGCTAAATAACAATCATGTTCTTTCATCTCTGTTTGAGTAAATCTCTATAGTGCTTTCATGTTACCTTTGTCTGCCGTAGTAAGTTTTGGTTTGGAAGTACTTGACATACTTCCAAAGGCATTCTAAATTAAGCGAGGTGTTTAGGTTAAAATGCCTTCCTTAATCAAATTAGACATGGAGTCCAGTTTGGTTATTGAACTAAAAATTGCCTTAGCAGATACTGGATATTTTGTTGGACTAACCCCTGTAGAAAACTCTTAATTCAATTTGGGTAAGTCACGAGATGAATTCAAATCGGTGATGAAGCAAGGCACATGATGAACTCCAATAACATTGTGCAAAGAAGACACAGTTCATTCATCATGGATGGAAGAACTATAAGTATCAAAATTCATTCACTTTGTCTTATGTTGCAAGTTACCTTTGCCTTGAGCCATGTTTGTATAGAATAGGATAAACAAAATCTATGCTAAAGTAATCCTAAAACCATCTTTTCATTAGCATAGATGAAAACTACAAAATTTTGGACAAACAACCCATGTTTCAAAATTGTATATTCCTTCAGGTATGTGTTGTCCACTAATCCTTTGCAAGCATAAAACAATGAGTGAGGCAGAAGGTCTAACAGGGTGTCAAAAGATTGAAGAGAAGAAAGATGGCATGACGAAAGGATAAGAAAGAAGGAGTACAACCTAGGAGATAAGAAGCTCATGAATAGCTCAAGCTGCGAGGCTAGCCGAACAAGGAAAACCTCAAGCAAAAGGGAAAGGACCATCATAAGTCATCTACCCTTCATCATATGGTGCTACCACGCCCCAATGACAAAGGTAACATCCAGAGGTAAATGGCCATTATTTAAAAAAGTTTTCCCTTTATTCTGTGTCGCACCATGTTTTCCAAAGAATACCAAGCGCTAACTATATGTGTGCCCAAGATGTCCACATGACACATATAGCGACAAATATAGAGATTATCAAAGACAATACATATCGAAACATAGTTACAACAAGACTTACATCTATTACAAAGCATAGCGGAAACTACTCTTAATCTTCTCTTTGGGTCTCCATACTCCACAGGAACGGTTGACTGGGGGAAACACTCGCCTAATACTCATGGACTCCACAAGAAACTCTTCACTTGATCCACCATCTGGTACCCATCCAGGATTTTTGTTGATTGTAAAGCAAGTGTGAGCGCACCATACTCAACAAGTATAACATGAGGGGACACAAGGCTCAAAAGGCTAGGCACGGCTAAACTACGGTAAGCTCTTTTAGTTGGTCATATTTTATTTGTTAAACCTGTGTTGCTAGGTTATGCTTAAGCTCCCAAGGTGGAAGTATATTTAACATCAAGGTTGATCATATCCGAAACCATCTATAGAACCATCTATCTCAAAAAGGATCTAGGCCGCTCGTGTCCATGAGCATGGCTGATATATCAGTTTTATACTCTGCAGAGTTTGTACACTTTCACCATGAGCCATGATTGCCCTTTGCCCAAGGTGATTAGCCTCTTGACTCACTTCCAAGATAAGTCGGCAGGCATCACTACGAAGCTTTTCACCAGTCGTTCTAATAAGTAGCAGCCGCTAAGGTTTCAACCGTCTAGCCGTATGCAGCCCTCCTCTAGGAGTGGCACTTAATGGTCGCAGCATTGTACACGCCCTGGCAGGAAAAGAAACATACCAACTAGTGCCTCCGTCTTGCCCTTTTGGTAAGCTGCTAACGAACTAGAATAGATCAAGATACTAGGCTAAGACCAGAGCCATATAGTTCTCATGGTTGTATGGTAAATCCAGGTTTGCCACTTTAAGATTCAGTACTTATGGAGGGCAGACTAGAGCACCCAAAAAGGCCCAATGCTCTAGCCCCCTTCTGTCCATGTTGCTAAAAAGAATCTTTTAATACCATGTTGCATATAACTTTAATTGTATTCTTTAGTCAATATTAGTTGGAGCAAACTGAGCATACTACCCACATGCAAAACCCATAGGTAAATCAAGGATAGGATAATCAATATTAAGGTAAATAGACTCCAAGCGGTTCATTAACATATGCATATGAATTGAGATTGCATTAAAGTGAATAGGTAACAAGGAGCCTCATATTATACTTGCCTTAACTTGCTTTTCCTCTAAATCAATACGCTCAAAAGCCTTTAGTATTCAACTTCCAATCTTCTGCTTCCAATTCTCAGCTTCTAGTCTTCAGAGAACATCTTCTTAATCACCACGTAAACCTCACCGATTGACTGAACCATATATCACCACACATACATCCATACATGGCACACAAACAAGAATATATGAGAACAATACACCAACCAATAAAATAAGCAAAACAGTGTATCGCTACGAACACACAAACGCAAAAGATACGTTATATGCGATTCAACGAAAAAGCGACTATCGAAAGATTTTTAGTGCAACGGAAAATAAAACCTATCCATTTGACTTATTTTAACTATAGAAACACATGTAAATATTTTCTTTAATCAACTTGATTCATTGCTTAAGAAAGAGCGTAGTATAAAACCTATATTGACTTTATATTCCGAAAACGATGCAAGTGATAGTATTAATACAATTAACTTTTTAACTGCCAAAAACACATTTGAGTAACATGAGAACCACTGACGCCACTGCGTAGAACACGCCGATAACAAAACTATGGTACAAAAGAAATGACTACCAAGCACTAACTATATGTGTGCCCAGGATGTCCACATGACACATATATCGACAAATATGGAGATTATCAAAGACAATGCTTTATTACATATCGAAACATAGTTACAACAAGACTTACATCTATTATAAAAGCATAGCGGAAACTACTCTTAATCTTCTCTTTGGGTCTCCATACTCCATAGGGACGGTTGACTGGGGGAAACACTCGCCTAGTACTCATGGACTCCACAAGAAACTCTTCACTTGATCCACCATCTGGTACCCATCTGGGATTTTTGTTGATTGTAAAGAAAGTGTGAGCGCACCATACTCAACAAGTATAACATGAGGGGATGCAAGGCTAGACATGGCTGAACTACGGTAAGCACTTTTAGTTGGTCATATTTTATTTGTTAAACCTGTGTTGCTAGGTTATGCTTAAGCTCCCAAGGTGGAAGTATATTTAACATCAAGGCTGATCATATCCCAAACCATCTATAAAACCATCTATCTCAAAAAGGATCCAGGCCACTCGTGTCCGTGAGCACGGCTGATATATCAGTTTTATACTTTGTAGAGTTTGTACACTTTCACCACTAGCCGTGATTGCCCTTTGCCCGAGGTGATTAGCCTCTTGACTCACATCCAAGATAAGTCAGTAGGGATCACTACAAAGCTTTTCACCAGTCATTCTAACAAGTAGCAGCCGCTAAGGTTTCAGCTGTCTAGCCATATGCAGCCCTTCTCCAGGAGTGGCACTTATGGTCGTGGCATAGTACACACCCTGGCAGGAAAAGAAACATACCAACTAGTGACCCCCTCTTGCCCTTTCGGTAAGCTGCTGATGAACTAGAATAGATCAAGATACTGGGCTAAGACCAGAGCCATATAGTTCTCATGGCTGTACGGTAAGTCCTGGGTTGCCGCTTTAAGATTCAGTCCTTATGGAGGGTAGACTAGAGCACCCAAAAAGGCCCAATGCTCTAGCCTCCTTCTGTCCATGTTGCTAAAAGCCATCTTTTAATACCACGTTGCATATATCTTTAATTGTATTCTTTAGTCAATATTAGTTGGAGCAAATTGACCATACTACCCACATGCAAAACCCATAGCTAAATCAAGGACAGTATAATCAATATCAAGGTAAATAGACTCCAGGCGGTTCATTAATATATGCATATGAATTGAGATTGCATTAAAGTGAATAGGTAACAAGGAGCCTCATATTATACAAGCCTTAACTTGCTTTTCCTCCAAAGCAATACGCTCAAAAGCCTTTAGTATTCAACTTTCAATCTTCTGCTTCTAATTCTTAGCTTCTAGTCTTCGGAGAATAGCTTCTTAATCACCACGTAAACCTCATTGATTGACTGAACCATATATCACCACACATACATCCGTACACAACATACAAACAAGAATATATGAGAATAGTACACAAACCAATAAAATAAGTAAAATAGCGTATCGCTATGAACACAAACGCAAAAGATACACTATATGCGATTCAAAGAAAAAGCGACTATCGAAGGATTTTTAGTGCAACGGAAAATAAAACCTATCCATTTAACTTATTTTAACTGTAGAAACACATGTAAATATTTTCTTTAATCAACTCGATTCATTGCTTAAGAAAGAGCGTAATATAAAACCTATATTGACTTTATATTCCAAAAATGAAGCAAGTGATAGTATTAATACAATTAACTTTTTAACTGCCAAAACATATTTGAGTAACATGAGAACCACTGACGCCACTGCGTAGAACACGCCGATAACGAAACTATGGTACAAAAGAAACGACTACCGGAGTTCTATATTATAAAAGAAAAGCCTAAATGCTTGAGTTATTTTAATTAAAAAAACCATGTGAAGGTGTTATTAATTTGGATTAGTTAAAGCACAATTTAATCCGAAGCCCAAGTTGATACTACTCATGTTTTATTCCTAAACAATGTCATATAATTTAATCAAGTTAAGCTACATCTTTGCAAAATAAAGTATATGTGAAAGCAACTAACCGAGTTCATCACATATGCAACGTGTTTAACTAATCAAATTTTATTTATAAATATCTCGATACCATTTATTCTAATTCAATTTTAACTTGCAAATACAAGACATGTGAGAGCACCTAATCGAATTGTATATGACATGTTGTTAAATTAAGCAAATTATATTTTAGAAACATATTAATATCATCAATTAATCATATTGATATTATACATAAATTGCCGAGATATAAAACATATATTACTTAATTATAAAACTATTTGCACGCATATTTAATCATTTCAATATTTAGCTACATATGGAAAAACATGTGACATGAAAAACATTGCCACTAACATATAGTTCACGTCACCACGAACCAAACGCAACTTAAACGATGCAAAACGGAATTAGAACTTAAATTGCTTTTAATTAAAAAGTTATTGAATAATCATTAATCAAATTAATATTTAACTTATAAATTTCCAAGATGTGAGATATGTTAAACATCGCTGCTAACACGTATCACACATTGCGATGAAACTCACGCAATCGAATCAAAATCAAAAACCTAAATCAATTTTTCATAAACAACGATTAATTAATTATAACACAATTAATATTTTAATAAAATAAATTCATGAACATGTGACATATAAACTAGTAACTCTACTGCGTACATCTCCACGACACGAAACTAACGCAATTGGAACGAACTAAAACGATTAAATGGCGGGGATTAAAAGAAGCAGTGGCAATCTTGTAATTACCACCATATTCTACCTTGAGATGTTCGTACATACAGAACATGGCCATGGAAGCTGTTGCTGATCGTGCGGAGGGGAGGGACTCCACCCAGGGCTCTGCTAGCTGGGCCAGCCGGTGGTGCGGCGGGTGGTGCCATGAGTCCCACGCGTAGGGGCCGGGGTGGCCCGCTCGGCCCGCACCAGCGGCGGTGGCCAACCAGCCATGGGTGGCAGCGGCGCTTGCTGCTCTCAGTACCGAGAGGAACGCAGCGGGGAGGCCGGCCGTGGGGTGCGCGGCCCTAGGGGCAGGCAGCCGACGGTCGCAGGACGGCGGCCTGGCAGCGTGGGCAGCGGCCTGCGCCGAAAAATGGTCGAGCACCAAGAACACGTCGGGGACCATGGTGGAGCTCGCCGGAAACATGACCGGAAAAGGAAAAATGAAAGGAAAAAGGTAAACGGTGATGGATTGATTCCAAGAAGGACACTATGGTGTATAGAACAATGAGATCTACCTCGTGGTGGTGGTGGTCGACGCCGGAATGCGATAGTTTTGCCGGAAAAGCTCGCCGGAAGTTCATCGGAAAACTAGCTTTTCCGAACTTCGGCGTCCGATATGCGGGGCTACGAGTGGCGGCTCGCAAAATGGGTTGTACTTCTAGAACTAGCGTGTCGATATGAACACTGGCATCTATATAGGTCTAGGGTTGGGAGATTTTGGAAATTGGAGATATTTTAGGAATCATTGATTTTCATAATTAAAATAATTCTAGAAAAGTCTACAATTACTATTTAGGCTCCGAAAAATATCTCTGAGTTCTAAAAAATTCTATAAAAATTCCTAGGGATAGATGGAAGGATAAGGAACACAACCAAAGTGGTTTTAGCTCCCGGAAAGACTTTTGGATTGATCGAGGAAAAAGACAAAGCTCCAAGAAATAGGAATTTAATCCGAAAAAGGACAGAAAGATTCTCGGAAAGAGAGGCATCGTTCTAACGCGTCTTAAAACCTTTTCCAGGCCTTTGGATTTTGAAAACAAAGCATCTTATCTAACTTTTGTTTTTGTAAGTTTTCAAATTCTTTTTAAACCACTACTTGAAAATAATATTTTGAAGATTGAGATTTGAATTTATTTTCCAAACCACTCATCACAAAAGTACCAATGCAACGGCATATATAATCAAACATGTTGCTACCCTTATGTTGGATTTTAATTTAAAGAAAATTTTCTTTTACCTATGTTTTTATGAGCACAAAACAATTAATAGAAATCATTTTACTCTTTTTAGAAAGTAGCTAATTTTAGAGTGTTACAATTCTATCCCCCTTAAGATGAATCTTGTCCCTGAGATTCGGAGAAGAAGAGCAAAGAAGAGAGGGATACTTCAACTTGAGATCTTCTTCGCTTCCTTGAGCAACACCATCTTGATACTCACCTTGTGTTGTATGAGAATTCATTCACGTGGCTACTCTTGCAGATTCTTGTTCCATCTTATTCCAAGTCCGATCTTGTTCCTTCTCTTAATTCGTTCCAGTGAATCTTATTATCCATATGTTAAGCTTCCAAAAGATCCTGCTTAGCTTGAATCAGAACTTTGAATTCTATGGTTCATATTTTTTATGCATTTTGAAATGTTTTACTTTTCAAAAGGAAGACTTTAAATCAAAACCGAACAAATTTTCTTTTTCAACTCCTTTTGAAATAGCTTTCAAAATATGTTTTACATTTAGAACTCAAGAAAATATTACAACCATGTTTTGAAACTCTTTTGAATAAATGTTTTTAAGGTTTTGAAATAAACCCAACCATTTTCAAATCATTGGAAACTTAGGAAAACATACTAAGCTTTGTTTTTCAAACTCTTTTGAAAACTCGACTTTATAATCAAATCTTAGATAAATAGCAGACAAATCAACTTAGGTTCTTTTGAAATATGTTTCAAACAAGGGATTTTCAAGATTTTAGAAAACAAATGAAATATTCGACTTCATTTTCAAATCATTTTGAATGAACTCTTTTGGGATTTTTGAAATCAAACCGAATCAATTTTCAAAACTACTTTAGAAATGAAGAGAGTAAGTTTTTAATCTCCATTTTTTTTGAAGTTAACAGAAGACTTAATACACAGGTTCAAGTTCTTTTTGGACTAAGACTTTTGGAGAATTAAATCAAATCAAATAATTTTCAACCCTTTCGAACCATTTTGGAAGACTTCTTTTAGAAATACACTTTTGAAATCAACTCAGGATTTTCAAGATTTTAGAAAACAAATGAAACATTTGACTTCATTTTCAAATCATTTTGAATGAACTCTTTTGGGATTTTTGAAATCAAACCGAATCAATTTTCAAAACTATTTTAGAAATGAAGAGAGTAAGTTTTTAATCTCCATTTTTTTGAAGTCAACAGAAGACTTAATACACAGGTTCAAGTTCTTTTTGGACTAAGACTTTTGGAGAATTAAATCAAATCAAATAATTTTCAACCCTTCCGAACCATTTTGGAAGACTTCTTTTAGAAATACACTTTTGAAATCAACTCAAACCTTTTCTTTTCAAATTTTGTTTTGAAATCAAACTTAATTCTAATTCAAAGCCAAAAGTGCTCCGTTTCTAAATGCAAATTATTGCAAACTTTTGAACCAAAATTTTCAAACTTTTGTAAAATATCTTGAAAGCATTTTGAACACCTTTCAAATAAAATTTGAAATAAGGCAACTCAAATTGTTTTTTTTTCAATCGGTCTTTTCCAAACAACCCATTTTAAAAACACTTTTGAACCATTTTCAAAGTGTTTTTAGAATAACACTTTGAAGAGTAACCAAATACATTGTACTCGTTTTTGAATTTTAGTTCAAAGCAAAGTGGGTTTTGAAATCCAAATTTGCTTCCTACTTTTTGAAGTTTTAGAAATAAGATACTTTCAAACTTTTTATGAATATCTATTTTTAAACTAAAACCTTGAGTGAAGCAGTTCAAATCAAATTGTTTTCTTTTGAATGGGCAAAAGAGTCTTTCAAAATTCTAATCAAAACTTTTGAAATGCCTCAAATATAACTTTTTGCCAATTCTTTTTGAAATTCTTTGTTACTTAAATACTCTTTTCAAATCAAATCTCATTCTCTGGCGAAACACTTTTGAAATTAAGTTTCGAATACCAACTCTTGAAAATGAGAAAACAAACTTAAACCCTTTTTGAACTTAGTTCAAATCAACTTTTGAAAAAGTTTTTCAAAGTTCTTGAATCAAAAGGTTGTTAATTCATTTTTCAACATCTTTTGAAGATTTCATTTCAAGGAAAGAGCTTTAAATAGAAATCAAAACCAATCCAATTGTTTTCAAGAGTTAATCTTAGTCTTGAGCATTCTTGCAATTCTTTGTATACGTCTATATCCTAGGTACGTGAAGATTGAACTCCCAACCATAGCTAGCTCGAAGATCAATCTTGACGTAGATCCAAACTCCTTATAGTTCACCAACTCGCAACACTCTTAGCTTGGCTACCCCCTTAAGAAGATATGAGATAGGGCACCAACATGCAACATGTAACTTTCTTCAAGGTGTATTATCATCCTCTGACATCCCAGAGAGCTTGTGGACATAGATAAGAATAAGAAAAATTGATCCTTCCTACAGATAGAAAACCATAGCGTAGAAAAACTTCCATATATCGAGTTCCGTTTATCCAATAACATTGCATCTTAAACCGTTGGAAAGCTTATAAAATTTCCCACAACTTTCTTTTAGACCACTTCTTCAGATTCTGCAGTTAACTTGGTCGAAATCTTTGCTCAACAGAAACTATTCTAGATTCTAGACAGCGTAGATGTATCGCATTGTGATTTCCATATCTCCCAAACCAGAATATCTATCATGGTGAATCTTGTGGGAAAAGAAATATCTTGAATTCTAGTTTCACCCAGAATTTTTGGTTGCCTAGAGGTTGGAGACATAGGCCATAGAAGACAGACTGCTCCGGAAGACAGAAACCAGGAAACAAGAGAAAGAGAGCCCAGACTATTTATTCCATTGATCCTTATACCTTAAACCTTTAATATAAATGAAATTGTGAGCATAACCCACAAATTCACTGCACTCATTATAAAGATCCAACTCAACCATAACATAAGGACAAACCACTCAAACACGAAATACAAGCTTGTTGCTAATCGTTCCTTCTAGCTACTGGGTAGGCATTCTTAAGGGAAAACTTTCTTATCAGGGCTTTGGTAATTTGAATAGAGGTGAGACTAGAAAGTTTTGCAAGAGATCAAGAACAACAACTCAAGGAGATTAGAAAGTATAGCTCAAAGAGAGCTATCAAGGAGAGGAGACAATAGGACAAGGAATGGAAACATTCAATTCAATGAGTCAAGGAGGTGGGAAAATAATTTTATAGAAAAATAGGTTTTCAGAAACGACTAGTGCTAACTAGGCTTGCGTCCTACAGTCAACACTGCTCAGATACCATTCTGTCGCACTAGGTTTTCCAAAGAATACCAAGCGCTAACTATATGTGTGCCCAGGATGTCCACATGACACATATAGCGACAAATATGGAGATTATCAAAGACAATGCTTTATTACATATCGAAACATAGTTACAACAAGACTTATATCTATTACAAAGCATAGCGGAAACTGCTCTTAATCTTCTCTTTGGGTCTCCATACTCCACAGGGACGGTTGACTGGGGGAAACACTCGCCTAGTACTCATGGACTCCACAAAAAACTCTTCACTTGATCCACCATGTAGTACCCATACGAGATTTTTGTTGATTGTAAAGCAAGTGTGAGCGCATCATACTCAACAAGTATAACATGAGGGGATGCAAGGCTCAAAAGACTAGACATGGTTGAACTGCGGTAAGCACTTTTAGTTGGTCATATTTTATTTGTTAAACCTGTGTTGCTAGGTTATGCTTAAGCTCCCAAGGTAGAAGTATATTTAACATCAAGGTTGATCATATCCCAAACCATCTATAGAACTATCTATCTTGAAAAGGATCCAGGCCACTCGTGTCCATGAGCATGGCTGATATATCAGTTTTATACTCTGCAGAGTTTGTACACTTTCACCACGAGCCGTGATTGCCCTTTGCCCGAGGTGATTAGCCTCTTGACTCACATCTAAGATAAGTCGGCAGGGATCACTATGAAACTTTTCACCAGTCATTCAAATAAGTAGTAGCCACTAAGGTTTCAGCCATCTAGCCATATGCAGCCCTCCTCCAGGAGTGGCACTTGTGGTCGTGGCATAGTACACACCCTGGAAGGAAAAGAAACATACCAACTAGTGCCCCCTTCTTGCCCTTTTGATAAGCTGCCGATGAACTAGACTAGATCAAGATACTGGGCTAAGACCAGAGCCATATAGTTCTCGTGGCTGTACGATAAGTCCTGGTTTGCCACTTTAAGATTCAGTCCTTACGGAGGGCAGACTAGAGCACCCAAAAAGGCCCAATGCTCTAGCCTCCTTCTGTCCATGTTGCTAAAAACCATCTTTTAATACCATGTTGCATCTATCTTTAATTGTATTCTTTAATCAATATTAGTTGGAGCAAACTGAGCATACTACCCACATGCAAAACCCATAGGTAAATCAAGGACAGGATAATCAATATCAAGGTAAATAGACTCCAGGCGGTTCATTAACATATGCATATGAATTGAGATTGCATTAAAGTGAATAGGTAACAAGGAGCCTCATATTATACTTGCCTTAACTTGCTTTTCCTCCAAAGCAATACGCTCAAAAGCCTGTATTCAACTTTCAATCTTCTGCTTCCAATTCTTAGCTTCTAGTCTTCAGAGAATAGCTTCTTAATCACCACGTAAACCTCACCGATTGACTGAACCATATATCACAACACATACATCCGTACACGGCATACAAACAAGAATATATGAGAATAGTACACCAACCAATAAAATAAGTAAAATGGCGTATCGCTATGAACACAAACGCAAAAGATACGCTATATGCGATTCAACGAAAAAGCGACTATCGAAGGATTTTCAGTGCAACGGAAAATAAAACCTATCCATTTAACTTATTTTAACTGTAGAAACACATGTAAATATTTTCTTTAATCAACTCGATTCATTGCTTAAGAAAGAGCATAGTATAAAACCTATATTGACTTTATATTCCAAAAACGATGCAAGTGATAGTATTAATACAATTAACTTTTTAACTGCCAAAACATATTTGAGTAACATGAGAACCATTGACGCCACTACGTAGAACACGCCGATAACAAAACTATGGTACAAAAGAAACGACTACCGGAGTTCTATATTATAAAAGAAAAGCCTACATGCTTGATTTATTTTAATTAAAAAAAACCATGTGAAGGTGTTATTAATTTGGATTAGTTAAAGCACAATTTAATCTGAAGCCCAAGTTGATACTACTCATGTTTTATTCCTAAACAATGTCATATAATTTAATCAAGTTAAGCTACATCTTTGCAAAATAAAGTATATGTGAAAGCAACTAACCGAGTTCATCACATATGCAACGTATTTAACTAATCAAATTTTATTTATAAATATCTCGATACCATTTATGCTAATTCAATTTTAACTTGCAAATACAAGTTGACATGTGAGAGCACCTAATTGAATTGTATATGACATGTTGTTAAACTAAGCAAATTATATTTTAGAAACATATTAATATCATCAATTAATCATATTGATATTATACATAAATTGCCGAGATATAAAACATATATTACTTAATTATAAAACTATTTGCACGCATATTTAATCATTTCAATATTTAGCTACATATGGAAAAACATGTGACATGAAAAACATTGCCACTAACATATAGTTCACGTCACCTCGAACCAAACGCAACTTAAACGATGCAAAACGGAATTAGAACTTAAATTGCTTTTAATTAAAAAGTTATTGAATAATCATTAATCAAATTAATATTTAACTTATAAATTTCCAAGATGTGAGATATGTTAAACATCGCTGCTAACACGTATCACACATTGCGATGAAACTCGCGCAATCGAATCAAAATCAAAAACCTAAATCAATTTTTCATAAACAGCGATTAATTAATTATAACACAATTAATATTTTAATAAAATAAATTCACGAACATGTGACATATAAACTAGTAACTCTACTGCGTACATCTCCACGACACGAAACTAACGCAATTGGAACGAACTAAAATGATTAAATGGCGGGGATTAAAAGAAGCAGTGGCAATCTTGTAATTACCACCATATTCTACCTTGAGATGTTCGTACGTACAGAACATGGTCATGGAAGCTGCTGCTGATCGTGCGGAGGGGAGGGACTCCACCCAGGGCTCTGCCAGCTGGGCCAGCCGGCGGTGCGGCGGGTGGTGCCACGAGTCCCACGCATAGGGGCCGGGGTGGCCCGCTCGGCCCGCACCAGCGGCGGTGGCCAACCAGCCATGGGTGGCGGCGGCGCTTGCTGCTCTCAGTACCGAGAGGAACACAGCGGGGAGGCCGGCCGTGGGGTGCGCGGCCCTAGGGGCAGGCAGCCGACGGTCACAGGACGGCGGCTTGGCAGCGTGGGCAGCGGCCTGCGTCGAAAAATGGTCGAGCACCAAGAACACGTCGGGGACCATGGTGGAGCTCGCCGGAAACATGACCGGAAAAGGAAAAATGAAAGGAAAAAGGTAAACGATGATGGATTGATTCCAAGAAGGACACTATGGTGTATAGAACAATGAGATCTACCTCGTGGTGGTGGTGGTCGACGCCGGAATGCGACAGTTTTGCCGGAAAAGCTCGCAGGAAGTTCGTCGGGAAACTAGCTTTTCCGAACTTCGACGTCCGATATGCGGGGCTACGAGTGGCGGCTCGCAAAATGGGCTGTACTTCTAGAACTAGCGTGTCGATACGAACACCGGCATCTATATAGGTCTAGGGTTGGGAGATTTTAGAAATTCGAGATATTTTAGGAATCATTGATTTTCGGAATTAAAATAATTTCAGAAAAGTCTGCAATTACTATTTTGGCTCCGAAAAATATCTTTGAGTTTTGAAAAATTCTATAAAAATTCCTAGCGATAGATGGAAGGATAAGGAACACAACCAAAGTGGGTTTAGCTCCCGAAAAGACTTTTGGATTGATCGAGGAAAAAGACAAAGCTCCAAGAAATAGGAATTTAATCCCGAAAAAGGTCGGAAAGATTCCCGGAAAGAGAGGCATCGTTCTAACGCGTCTTAAAACCTTTTCCAAGCCTTTGGATTTTGAAAACAAAGCATCTTATCTAACTTTTGTTTTTGCAGGTTTTTAAATTCTTTTTAAACCACTACTTGAAAATAATATTTTGAAGATTGAGATTTGAATTTATTTTCCAAACCAATCATCACAAAAGTACCAATGCAACGGCATGTATGCGCAAACATGTTGCTACCCTTATGTTGGATTTTAATTTAAAGAAAATTTTCTTTTACTTATGTTTTTATGAGCACAAAACAATTAACAGAAATCATTTTACTCTTTTTAGAAAGTAGCTAATTTTAGGTTGTTACATTCTGGTAGGCACATAAATAATAAGCAAACAAGTTTGAGTCACAACTTACTCGATCCAATTTGACTAACTCAACATGTTTAGTTCTTCGAGCTTGTTCCTAGCACTATTTTCTTGATCTCATAGCCTTAACCAAATGATCAAAAACTTTGCACATCTTATCTCTGGAAGATGGTAGTCATAATCATGTAAAGATTTATAGATAGATAATCCTTCCAAGGTTAAGAAACTCAACCCTTTTTGCCAAATGTACTTAAATGCTACACTCATTCTCAATCTTTTGATCTTATCACCCATGGCATAATTGAACAAAACACACAACATCAACTTCATCTTGTTCAATGTGCCTAAGGTTAGAGAAGAATAAGTAAGTTTTGGTTCTGTTGGTATTTTCCCACCAACAAAGCCCATGCACTTGATCTCTACCTTGTCTTATGAGTAGGACATGCTTCAAGCAAAGTGTGGGGAAGACAGTCGATTCCCCAAACTTGTACAAGTGAAGGTCCTAAACCTATCAAACCAAAATCAAAACTTAAAACCAAGATAGGTTTGGCGGAAGAAGGTGACATCACCATTAAAAGCGTCATCACAAGAATCCTCATCTTCAGAGCGAATCAAGGTACTTGATCAATGAACTTCACAAGGAGAAGTCCGGTTTGAAGGACTTAAGACACCGAACCCTCGCCGAAAGAGCTAGCTTGGGGGAGAAGCACTCCCATGTATCCAGGTAAGTATTCTTTCTCCTTTTGTTTTAGTTTTTCATTTTTTTATATAGTTAAAAAATTGATGAATGAAAACAAAATAAAAAGTTAACTTTATAATAAATATATATAGCTATAGTAATAATGTGTGATCTAGTAAAATTGAAAACAAAATAAAAGGGTGTGTCTAGTTTGCTTTAATTTGTTTTTAAGAGCTGAATAAAGAGGACTCAGAATGATCTCTTAAATGGAAATGATGAAAAGTTGCTTTGTTGCAATTCCTTTCAAGTACCAAGTTTTCAGCCTTGAATTCTCCTGAGTTTTAGATAAGATTGTTTTGACATAAGGGTTTACTCTGAACTTGAAACTCGTGAGTAGCATATGCTTGATCTAAGTCTAGGTAATTGACGAATATGACATGAGATGGTCTGAGCTGTTGTTTATCTTGTTCCAAGTGACACTAAAGTTCTAGAGATTTATCTTTGAAAAACATAAAAATACTACATGATGAGTTTCTATATGACAAAGCTTGAATTCCTACCAGAGCCATACATGTTATTTAGGTTAGGAAAACTTCTACATATATGCTGCTTGCTTTTGCATTGAGTTTTGTCAAGCTTTGTTGACCCTTATGAGAGGTTTGTCATGCTCTTAAAATCAAGATCACGTACACACCACCCACATATGCCCTACTCCTACACTGGGGGTAGGCACAAAAACATGCCTTCCATCTAGATCCACCCAAAAATGTTTTACTCCTACACTGGGAGTGAACACAAAAACATGCTTGATAGGTTTTCCATCCACCAAATAAATGCTCCAAGTTCTTGTTGCTATCTCTCTAAAGTTTTGTTGTAGAAAAAAGGCATGGGGCTATGCAAAAGTTATTCATAAAAAGGGGAAGATAAAGAAAAAAAAGTTGAGAAAAAATGGACAAGTGTCTGAGATATCTAAAACAATGGGTACTTAGATGCCCGCCTGAAAAAAGTGATGAATAAGATAGCCCCTGCTCTCTAGTAATTTTTTCCAAGTTTCAAAAGAGAGATAAGCTTTTAAGGAGCAAAGTAGAATTAGGATTAGCGACCATATATATCCACCATATATTTCACACACATGCACATCTTGATTTGATTGTATGACTCAACTCTCTTGGGATCCAAGGATTGACTTTACAATATATGTGTCGGTGCAGAAAGTGACCAACACGTAAATATTTGTAGTTTTGCCGTACGTTGTGATTGGATGTGGCCTAGCACTCAATGACACAGGGTTTATAATGGTTCAGGCAACGTGCCCTATGTCCAGTTTGGGTCAGTCGGTGACTTTATTCCTGAGCCCAGGTGCTCGAAGTTTGCTGTGGGGATACAAACAGAAGGGAGAAAGATGGGGGGTGCAAGGAGCCCGGTCGGTCTCTGGTCTGAAGGGCCAAGAGTGATGGGAGCTCCACTATGTGCTAAGTGTTCGGTCGGTCTCTGGTGGTTTTGTTGTGGTGTGTTGAATCGATGTAAGTGAACTGATCGATCCCCCTTTTTGGGAGAGAGCACATCCCCTTTTTATATATGAAGGGGATGGCCTTACAAGTGAGAGAGGGAGAGTGTACGTATGCTAAGTCTTATTGCCCACATCGTCAGGTACAAGATGATTGTAGGCGCCCATAACACTGTTAATGTCAGATGCATGTGGGAGGTTGTGTCATCTTCTTCTAGTATGGCAGACGTCGGTGCCTGCCATACTGTTGATGCCCAGAGGCATCTAGGGGGTTTTACCATGTTCGCCTGGTATGGTAAGTGCTGGTGTACACAACACTATTGATGCCCAGAGGCATGTGGGGGGAGCCTTACCATGTTTGTCTAGTATGGGAGTTGATGGCGCCCACAACACTATAGGGAAAATGTCAGCGCCCACAACACTGCTTGAGTTCTGACATGCCAGGAAGGTTGCAAGGTACTGTCCTGCAGGTGTACAGGGTACGGTCCTCAGTATTGTGGTTGAGTTGAGTGCCCTACCTTACTTTCTCCGTCCGTTTCCTAGTCCTCACCGAGCGGGCGTCCCTGGTCGGTTGGTCCCAATCGGCTCTAACTGCGCCAGTCGGAGAAGAGGTATAAGCAGGGGTTCGGTGCATCCTTGGTTGGAGACATGGGTCAGAGTCAGAAGTGGTGTTTGGCCAGGCCTTCCGGTTGGAGAGGTCGTCCGGAGGTGGGCCAGAGTCGGAAGCCGCTGTTCCTCCTTAGTGAGGCCTTCCGGTCGGGAGGCGGGTCAGAGTCGGAAGAGGGCGCCGTTCCTCCTCGGCCAGGCCTTCCAGTTGGAGATTGGATCGCCCTTCTGGCCTGTCCTTTAGGTATTTGGGCTGGCCTAGGTGTTGTGCATTGTTCGCAATGTTGTCTGCTGGGCTGAGCCTTTGTTGGGAAGCCGGTCCATGAGGGACCCTAGGTTTATGAACCCGACAATATGCATTACAAGTATGCCCTAGCTTTCTCCCTACCTATGAACTCCACATAAGCCTTAGTGGTAGGAAGAGAAAAAGGCATAACATCTTTATTGCCTTGGTGAGGATCCATAAGTACCATATATATTGAGAGACTTGAGAGTGTCATACAATGGAATCTCTAAGTTTTATTTTGAAAATTTATAAAAACTCTAGAATGATGGTTGAACAAAGAACTTGAGACATAGTGCTTAACTTGATCGTTCTGTCTTTTAATTGCTCAACACCCAAGTGAAGGCTAAGAAGCCCCATTGTTGAAGGTAATATTGGTAAGTTTGAAAGTCAGATCAGTTTATTCTAATTTGGAGGAGAATTTTAGATTGAACGCATGTGTACTTTTGAGGCATGAAAACATTGTAGCAACTCCGGATCTATTGCTGAGTTTAGCTTTGCTCAGGGACTAGCAATGGTTAAGTGTGGGGGAGCTTGTTGATGGTCGTTAACATCAATCATAAACTATCAACTTAACTTGTATAAATGCATAAAAAGGATCACCAACATAGGTCTAGGGGTTTAAACTAATAAATTCCATGAGTTTTGGTGAATCTGTGTTTGCAGGAGGTTTTATCTAGAAAACCATCAAGGAGGACCCATTCATCAAAGTAAATCACGTTTATTCGCAACGAAACCGATGTGGGAATGTTCTAGAGGACTGCAGGAGGCTCTCCACTGAAGCAGACCCCGAAGGGCTGCCATGTGGGGCCAGCCAGCCCCACCTGTAGGCCGGCCGGCCTATGGGTCCCACCAGTCAGCCTCCACTTTGAATGTCGGTTCCCCACCGCCTCCTAGATCGCATCTACGCCGTTCTTTCAAGTCGGTTTGATCCGAGAGTCTAGAATTAATGCTCCGACCTATATATACCAGCCCCTGCCCCCTCCCTAAAGCCATCCTAAAACCCTAATTCATATTCTCTTTAGGATCTAGTCTTGTAAATAATAGTGAGATAGAGAGTGATGGAAGAGTTTGGAGGAGGTGCCAGCCTATCGGTGCTCTCTCTACGGCTGGTACTTTGGTGGATCCAAGTTCTATCTGAGCTTGCCTTTGAGATTTCTCTGGTAATCAACTTTTGATCCAAGTAAGCATCTTGTTTATATTGTTCATCAAGTTTGCGACTCTTTTGAGTGCTTTATTCTCTTCCTAGGGGGAGTAAAGTATTAATCATAAGTGTAAGCGTGGTGCGTAGACTTAGGTTAATCATAGATGCATCCTACATTCTAGATCGGTGGTAACTCGCGAGGGTGACTCTTATAGCCTCGTTGAATCCTCTGTAGTCCACCTCCCATTTGTAAGGGCACATAGGATGCGGTTGTGAAGGAAAGCACCCTCTGCTGGTGTCTTTCCCTAGTAATGTTCATAGTTGAATAGTAGAAGGCATAGCTTATCCAAGTCAGAATTAGAGAACCTTAGTTTTCCTCTCTACACTCCTATTTATCCTAACCTTGTTGCTACCCTTAGTTAAGTTAGACCGTAGTTAGTCTCACACATTTCCCTATGGATACGATACTTGAAATACTTCTGGCTAAAAGCTACAACGGTATCCCTGCGCTTGTGGATTTATTTATGTGCGTTAAAATATACCAATAGAGTGTCATGTGGACCTAACATACTATGAGCCATTGCTAAAAGCTAGCACTATTGGAGAGGTTGGCTTAGAGCTAGTAACTGACTTATACCATTGTTGGTGTCCTTAATACAATGGTCAATTTTGTGAAGTCGTTTTGCATAAAATCATGGTAAACTCATTGCACCATCCTTGAATCCAAACATAAGTGCAACGCAAAGACAACGATGATGCCAAAGGAAGCTAAACATTCATTCTAGTAGGAATTGAGTGAAGCACAATGACTGAATGATACTCCTTATTATGCTATGAAACATACTGTTCCCAACATGTATGAGTGAAGAGCAAAGACCGGATTATACTCCAATGAGTAAGCAGTTCATCACCGTATACGTAACCTGGTGGGTATTTAGTTCACGATCTCACACATGGATGAGTACAAAATCTAAGTACAATAATAGAGGTGCGCACCCATGATATAGTTTAGACACACACAAGTTCACAAAATATTGTACCAAACAATAGAAGGTGCACCAAGATGCAAATTAATAAGATAACTAGCAGGATACAAATTGCAGGGATGAGGAAATCACCCCCGATATCTACTCTTCATTGAGAGCAGAACGGAGGATCCGCTCCATGTCCAGTGCTGCTAGGAATGCGTCACCGGCGACACCGAAGTTAGCTACCAATGACTCAATCATCATCAGGGACGATCATGGCGGGAATCCTAGGTTCACTTGACGCAAGTCCACCGCGTCACCGGACTAGAGCTGGGTGGTAGCTAGAGCTCTGGTGGCCCCACCCGAATGCCATGCGAGACCATGGCCACGAGATGGGCAGGCATTGCGTGGATGAACTCCTCGACCTTCGTTGGAGTACCGTGCTCCTCCATAGGGGACACTATGTTGCAAGCAATGCCTACTACCCCACGGAGGGTTGCAAGGTCTTCAGTCCATTGATTGATGAGACCCTGTAGCATGAGGTGTCTACCCTCGAGAATGCGGTGCTCACACTTAGAAGTTGCCACGTTGACAAGATGGCGCCCAACGTTCTGGCGCTCCATAGCCAGCTATTTTCAGAGGGCTAGAAAGAACAACAAACAGGTCAATGGCAGGATGCAATGGGATCAATGCAGATTCAAATGTGATCATAACAGTAATTACCGGCAAGCTACGTCTATGCCGCAACCCTCTCCCCATGAGCTGAGGCCAGCATCACCTCCACAGCCTCCAAGGAAGACCACAACCGCTCCTCTTGCTCGTGCATCTCTGAGATGGTGGTGTAGCTTTGGTCGAGGTCCCTGATCACCGAGCTCCTGTCTGATCCATCGACCAAATCATCAGAGCCGTCAGAATTGGTAGAATGAACGGGGGAGGAATCGCATGGTGAAGAGTTGGTAGGCTCGTGCGGGGCAAGGCGACTAGCCGGCGGTGGACCGGCCTAAGAGTGGGCCCTATATAGCAGATGGCGTTAGGGCAATGACTCGAACGAGACAAAGGATGAAAGACGAGCTTACCGGATTAGGGCACGAAGAGGAGGACAGCTGCTCAACTCAGGTGATGACTCCATTGGTTGCTTTCCATGGTCCATTGGTCTTATTGAGGCGCGGTAGGGGATTGAGTAGAGATCGTAAAGGGGAAGGTGAGTCAGAGAGCTCGGTAGTTAATCGGCTCCTCATTTTCTTCCACTTTTATAGACTCAAAAAAAGTCTCGGGTGGCCATCGAACTCCCATGGATACGGAAGTTACAGCCACGCCATGCCCACATGACTCCCAGCGAGGCAGGTTTCCCAAGCGTAACTAACCACGCATCGGAAGATGAACCATCAAGACTGATGCTTCAACTCGCCTGGATGATACGCAACCGACAAGACCGAAGCTAAACACTCATTTTAATTTCTAAAGTACGAATTGAGTGAAGGGCAATGACCGTATCATACTCCTATGAGTAAGCAATTCATCAACGTATATTAAGGGGGCCAACATAGTCGTTGGACACTCATCCCACAATCTTGACGCATGGACACCTGGATCATATGACACACAAAGCATCAGAATTTGCCTAGTTTTGCTCCACCATTAACATAATAAGATAACATTGTCCTTGTTCTAGGGAAAAAAGATATTTTTACAAATGGCAAGGAGGACAAAATCACTACCGATCTACTCTTCATCAAGAGCAGAATGGAGGATGTGATCCACGTTCACTGTAGCAACGATTGCGTCACTGGTGGCGCCAAAGTCCCCCACCACTAATGCAATCCTCCTCAGGGATGATAGTGGCAGTGGCAGGAATCCAGGGTCCGCTTCACACAAGTCCACCGTGCTATCGACCAGAGCTGGGCGGCAGCCAGAGCTGTGGTGGCCCCCACCCAAACACCGAGTGAGACCACGCCCGCGATACGCGCGGGAAGTGCATGGAGGCACTCCTCGACCTCTGCCAGAGCAACGAGCTCTGCCACAGGGGACACCGCATTACAAGCAATGATGTCCTCCCCACAGAGGGTTTCAAGGTTGTGGTTTCATTATTCAAGGAGACCCGCCAGCACTTGGTGTCTCTCCTTGGCAACGCGGAGGTCACGGCTAGCAGTCGCCGCGTCGAGAAGATGCCACCCCATGTTCAGGTGCTCCGCATCTAGCTATTCTTGGACGACTAGAAGATTGAAAGAAGAACAAAAAGGTCAATGGTAGGATGCAATGCGATGCAGATTTCAATGCAATCATAGAAGTAATTTCCAATAATCTCTGCCTGCACTACAACCCTCTCCTGGTCAGCCTCGACCACCGCCACCTCCATAGCCTCTAGGGACGACCGTAGGTGGTCCACTTCCACATGCATCTCGTGGATGGTGGCACTAGCCTAGCTGAGCTGCATGACCAACATGCTAATGTCTTGTCCATCGCCTGAAGCATCACCAGCGGCGGTCGTGGGAGAAGGAACGGTGAAGGGATGGCATGTCAAAGAGGTGCCAGGTTTGTGGGAAGCAAGGTGAGTAGCTAGCAGTGAACTTGGCAAGGAGAAGTGATCCCTATATAGCATAGGGCATCAGGGCAACTCGAATGAGTCAAAGGAGGAAAGACTAGCTTACCGGATCAAGGCATGAAGATGAGGATGGCTGGTCCTCGGCTCATCAGCTGATGGTGACTTTGGGTGCTTATCGTTGGCCATTGATCTTGGCGAGGTGGAGCACATGATTGACAAGAGATTACAAAGGGGAAGGTGAGTCTGAGAGCTCGATACATAATCGCCTCCTTCTCCATTTCTTTCACTTTTCTAGCCACAAAGTCTCATTCAGCCATCCAACTCCCACGGTAGCCATGCGCCTGTGCAACGCCCCCATGACTCCCAGTGGGTTGGGTTTCCTAAGCGAAACAGTGCATCGGGAGGCAAGAGGTCAATAATGACGCTACTACTTCACCCCAACGCTTATTCACCGAAGCAACGGAGAAGATAGCGCCCAACATCCAAGATCAAGGTGCCATAGAGCACTGCATAGCTGGAGGATACGTAACAGGACCGTATCATTTTGTCAAGTCAATCTGAAGTAGGACGACACGTGCACTAGATGACACGAAAAACACATAAGGTCCTTGGAACCATACATATCCCATGTTGCAGCTTGCATGAGTTCCTTGGATTGAACTCCTAGCAGTCTCAGTGTAGAGTTTAATAGCGTTGTTTATAAAAATTCCACATCAAATAAAATGCAATGAAACTAGTTTCATTCTATACTTTCATTCTATAGTTTTATAAACATTTAATTCCAAGACTCTCACTGAGACTGGTCTTATGCTGTACCCAACATGTACGAGTCAATGACAATGCGGCTATACGAATTACGTTATGTGCAAAGCAAAGACAACGATGATACCAAAGGAAGCTAAACATTCAAGTAGTTCATCACCGTATGTTAGGTGGACCAACATAGTCATTGAACACTCATCTCACAATCTCAACGTGTGGAAACCCGTATCATATAGTATCGAAAGCATCGGAATCTACCAAGTAGAGTTTTGCTCCACCATTATCGTGAGAAATTCAACAACCTAGTTCGTTTATAGGGCACGATCTTACACACAGATAAGTAGCAAATAGAAGTGGTGGGCACCCAACATATAGTTTAGGCACACACAAGTTCACAAAGTACATAGATTGCCTTGCAACAGAGTTTGAAGCAAAGATTACGTAGGTAATTAAATTTCATCACCGGCACTTTTGCTTGCGTCGTCGATGGGAGTGGTTGTCTTCCCCTTCTCTTGTTCCTTCCCTGGTTCCTGTACTGACTCCATAGTGCTTCTTCCATGGGCAGTGGTCCTGGCATCATCGTCAGTGGTAGTGGTAGTCTTCTCCTTCCCTCCTTGTGTCCTAGGTTCCTGTGATGAGTCCATACTGCCGCTTCTAGGGGCAGTGTAGACAGTAGATAACAAACATTTTAAACTATCAATATAACATGTATAAGGGTATGAAAGTAATCACCAACATAGGTTTGAGGGTTTAAACTAACAAATTCCATGAGTTTTGGTGAATCTGTGCTTTCTGCAAGGTTTATCTAGAAAACCGTCAAGGTGGACCTATATGTCAAAATTAATCGCGCTTAATCACGGCATAAACAACTCTAGAAGGTTCCAGAGGACACCAAAAGACACCACACCGTGGCGGAAGGCGAGAGGCCTCTAGGTGGGGCTGGCCAGCCCCCTGGCCCACCTGTCAGCCTCCACCTTGTGACGTCGGTTCTCCACCACCTCTTAGGTTGCATCTACACCATCCATTCAAGTCGGTTTGATCCAAGGGCTCAGGATTGATGCTCCAGCCTATATATACCAGCCCCCGCCACCCCTCTGAGGCATCAAACCCTGATCAAGTCATTTGAGAAGATAGAAACCCTAATCATCCTTAGAGCTCCACCATATTCTAGGGCATAGCTAGCTAGGCTCGGTCTAGAGGGAGGCAAGCTTCACTTGGATTCCCGACCTTGTCAAGAGCGTGGCTTGGTATAACCTTTGTACCCCGCTCTCATTTGTATCTCTCATTACTTTTATATGTTTGCTACAATTGTTATGACACTGTTCTTTACATCATTCATGTTATTAATTATAATGTTCATTGTCTACTTTGATTATATACTTAGTATAGCTAGATTGTCATCATGTTCAAGCATAAGTTCATATAGCGCTCGCTCTGGTGTGCAAAGGGTGAGTGGTCGACATTGTGTAAGCATGGTGCTTATATGTTGTTTAGCTATGGATACACCCTATATTTCAGGCCATGTGGTAGATCACGGATGTGACACTCCCATTAAGTCCTTTGTAGTCCACTCTCTGAATATAGGACAAGTAGGATCTAGTTACAAAGGAAGACAAGCTCTGTTCTTAATATTCCTTAGTAATATCCCTTATGTGTAGATATGAAGTTGATCTTAGCCATGATTACTAGGTGTTATTGCACTAATCAATGTATGCTTTGACTTGTAATTAAGAATGACTTAGGAATTATTCCTCTAATATTCTACTTAGCCATGCTAATGCCATAGAAAGGAGTACTTTGAGTGAGCAATGATTAGTTATTACTTACCATTCATATACTTTTATCTCTTGACTTACCCCTGTTGTGAGTAGAAGTTTGATTATGGTTTATTTCTCTATCATGTGTATA
Organism: Miscanthus lutarioriparius; assembly: GCA_904845875.1. Taxonomy (NCBI): domain Eukaryota; kingdom Viridiplantae; phylum Streptophyta; class Magnoliopsida; order Poales; family Poaceae; genus Miscanthus; species Miscanthus lutarioriparius. The sequence goes on along the minus strand of CAJGYO010000007.1, from coordinate 55,400,992 downwards.
AGTTATCAATATATTCCAATTGCCCGTCCTTCCCTGTGGTAAAATTATAAATAATGATACTAGAATACTCCCGGGTGAAGTGCTACAATAGTATATTATATGTGTGCTTACAGATTTCTTTCATTATATATTATATCTAGTCACATGAAATATTAAAGTACTTCTTAGTGTCATTCTAGAAGTGGCACTAGGAAGTATCAATAAGCATTTCTGGCACCATCGCTAGGTATGACAACTTAGTAAAAGTGATGCTAAGGAATGTCAACAACATTAGGTGGCTACATAAACAGGTGACAAGTTAATAAATACCGACAAGCATTTCTGGCGCCATTGCCGAAGAAGGTAGCTAGGCAAGAAGGAAATATTGATAAACTTATACTTATTGATATGATAAAGATAACCATTAACCTCTGCTCAAATAGGCTTACCCTTGTTCTGTCTACATTTATATCTTATGTAGGGTAATGTATGACCGGTTTTGACCTTCCAACAAACTACATTGAAGATCCAGAAGCATTAATCAAGAGAACTAGAGCCAAACTCAAGAAAGTCTCAGCTTTAGAATCAGAAGACAACCAGACAAGGCGCAGCTTAACACCAGTTTTCAAAGCCATGGATGACAAGACTCTTCATGAATTCTCTGCTCCAACTATGACCAACATCCATACTGGACCAACAGTCAATGTTGGAGACAATGGATTCGAGCTCAAGCCAGCTCTCATAAATATGGTGCAAGCTAGCCAGTTTTGTGGAAAGGCACTTGAAGATGCAAGTGCTCATCTCCAACACTTCCTAGAGATCTGTAGCACTTTCACCATCAAAGGAGTTTCCAAAGATGCCATACTACTTCGCCTCTTCCCATTCTCACTTTTGGGGAAGGCAAAGCAATGGTTCTATGTCAACAAAGATAGAAATACTACATGGGATAACTGCTTCACTGCCTTCCTAGCAAAGTTCTTTCCCATAGGCAAGATCAATGCTCTGTGTGGGAGAATTTCAAGCTTCCAACAGCTACATGATGAATCTATCCCTGAGGCATGGGAACACTTTCAAGACTACATATCAGAATGTCCTCATCATGGGATGGAGAATTGGCTACTCATGTAGACTTTTTACCATGGGTTGACCAATAGCACCTGTGAGAACATGGATGCTACTGCTAGAGGTGCTTTCCTATCACTCACAATCATAGGTGCAACAACTCTCATGGAGAAGATGACCTCCACCAAGGTTGGAATGAAGAATGTCTTCAAACCTGCAAGAGAGGTGGAGGTATGCATCAACTCAAGGAGGTAGACATGTTGTCTGCCAAGATGGACCTATTGATGAAGAAGCTCAAAGATCGAGCCACCGAAAAGCAAGAAGTCATGCACATTCATGATTCTCGCATGATGTGTGAAGAGTGTTGAAACACTGGGCATTCAGGGAACAACTGCCCTAAAATTCACGAGGATGTGAACTTCATCAACAACAACTACTTTCGTCCTCAACAGAATCAAGGATGGAATTAGCAACAAAGGCCAAACTACTAAGGTAATTACCAAGGTAACTATCAAGATAATAATAATTTCAATAATCAACCACCCTTGAGAGAGTTAATTTCTGGCCAAGCTAAAATAATGGAGGGCTTATCTAGAAAACTAGCTTTCAATAATGATAGGATCTTAGAAAACATAAATAATGGAATGGATAGCTTCTCCTCTGCCATTAAAAACCAGCATAGCTTTAATAAAATGATAGAATTATAAATAGCTCAGCTGGTGGCTGCTGTTCCTCCTATCGACAAAGGTAAGATTCTAGGGCAACTGGAAGATCTTGAAACTACAAATCTTGTCGATATTCATAATGCAACATACTACTGCATACAACCATCAGCTGGAGGATGGATAGATTATTCCTTGCCTGAAAAGAAAGGCAATCCATGAAGACCTCTCATCCCCATAGCCATTGGACCTCATATTTTCTAAGAAGATGTCTATGACTTCGGTGCAAGTGTCAACATCATGCCTAAGGTAATTTATGATAAAATTAATGGAGATACTTTGTTGTACACAAATATGCATTTGCAGCTTGTGGATCAGACCCTCTGCTACCCCAAGGAAATTCTTGAAGACATCTATGTACGAGTGGGACAATCATACGTACCTGCAGATTTTGTGGTTTTAGAAATAGGTGGAGATGTAAGGGCACCCATTATCCTGGGCCTACCCTTCCTCAACACCACGAAAGCCATCATCTACGCTAACAGTGCCAAGATCTATTTCACAATCTAGGATGAAAAGGAGAAGTTTTCTTTCAAGAATCATATGTTGCAATCTCTTGGTCATCCACAAACGTCGTACCTACCTGAAGAGACGACAGTAAGCATGAAGAAGAACAATTGGAGAAGAAGGAAAAACAAGGTTAGGCAGCCACAAGAAGAGTCAGTCAATATGATCAACACACTCTGATCAGAGTACGACCACCTCCTCGCTTCACCATACCTTGCCAAGAAGGACGACCCTGGTGTGCTGACGATCGAGTGTACAATTGGACAAAGAATATTCCACAAGACCTTCTGCGACATTGGGTCGGGTGTCAATATAATGTCTAAGGTAACGTATGAATACTTATTCGATGACGAACCTTTGTTCCCTACATACATGCAATTGTAGATGGTAGATCAATCAATCCGATTTTTGGAAGGAATAGCAAAAGATATCATGGTAAGAATACAAGATCATTATGCCCCTACCAACTTCATTGTTCTAGACATGGGAGAAGAAGACAAAAATGTACCCATCATCCTTGGAAGACCATTCCTCAACTCTACCAATGCAATCATCTACGTTGGATCTAGACAAGTCCATTTCCAATTCCCTAGAGAAAAGTTACGCTGCTATTTCAATAGTTATACCACTTATGAATAGCCAAAGAAGACCCGATTTAGGAGGAGACGACGATCATCCCAATGCCAGAAGAATCAATCCCCAAATAATGGATGGGAAGAAGATGAAGAACCTGAGGAACCTGCGAAAGATGAACCTACTTCACCAAATTTGAGTCCATAGACCAAACAAGTATGGAACAAAAAGGTGACATCATTAGGGTCACAAGAGGTGCAAACATCAAGGTCTCCATCTCCGATACCGACAGATGCACCCAAGGAATGAACGTGACTGGAGAAAAGTCCTGTCCGGAGGACTTAAAATTCCGAACCCTCACCAGGAGGTAAAATTGGTAGTTATCCATATTTACTTTTTAGCATTGCAAGAATTATTTCCACTTTAGCATATTTACTTTTTTGCATTTGCTTTGCACTTATAAAAATAAAATAAAATTTTCATTATTGCATTATAAAATCCTAAGCCCCATGTGAATAATTCTACGGTGTGTAAAAACCCCTAAGAATATTTACTGTGGTGGCACAAAAATAAAAAAAAATCATGCATACATCTAGTTATATTGCATACTATAGAAAAATCAAAAATATATAAGACAAACGTCTTGCTAAAATCCTGCCCATACAAAAATATTTCTAAACCTCAAGAACAACTAATCTCAGGACGACTGACCGCCAACCCCTCATCCTAATCCGTTCCACGAGTTTTGGTATTCTTGTCGACATTTTGCATGATAATACACATGAGATCAAGAGCAAGTTTACCCGGTCGTCTTCATCTTGCTCCACTCCTAGATGAGAAGGACATCCACTGGCAAATCTGCTATGAGAAGGATCACCCAACTTCAACATTCGACCATGACAACATCTTGCTTGGGGGAAGGGCATCCCCCATGTATCTAGCTAAGTATTTCTTTCCTTTTGTTATTCTTAAGTTTGCTTTACATTTGCTATAAAAAAAGATGCATAACTAAAGGCAAAATAAAAGTTTCATCTATGTGATAATTATATATTAGTAAGGTGTGATCTTAAAAATGAAAATAAAACAAAAAGTTTGTGTCTAGTTTGATTTTGAGCTGAATAAAAAGACTGAAGGTAATCTCTTGAATGGAAATGATGAATAATGGCTCTGTTGTAATTCCTTTCAAGTACCTAGTTTTTAGCCTTGAATTCTCCCAAGTTTTAGATAAGACTGTTTTGATATCAGAATTTACTCTGAACTTGAAACTCGTGGGTAGCATATGCTTGATCTAAGTCTAGGTAATTGACGGATATGATATGAGAAGGTCTGAACTGCTGTTTATCTTGTTCCAAGTGATACTAAAGTTCTAGAGATTTATCTTTTGAAAAACATAAAAATGCTTCATGAAGAGTTCCTATATGACAAAGCTTGAATTCCTACCAGAGCCATATATGTTATTTAGACTAGGAAAACTTCCACATATATGCTGCTTGTTTTGGATTGAGTTTAGTCAAGCTTTGTTGACCCTTATAAGAGGTTTGTCATGTTCTTAAAATCAAGATCACGTACACACCACCCACATATGCACTGCTACACTAGGGGTAGGCGCAAAATCATGCAATTCCATCTAGATCCACCCAAAAATGTTTTACTCCTACATTGGGAGTGAACACCAAAAATATGCTTGATAGGATATCCACCAAATAAATGCTCTAAGTTCTTGTTGCTATCTCTCAAAAGTTTGTTGCAGAAAAGAAGTATGGGCTATGCAAAAGTTAGTCATGAAAAAAGAAAGAAAAAAAAGAGAGGAGAAAAAATGGATAAGTGTCCGAGATATTTAAAACAATGGGTACTCAGATGCACGCCTGAAAAAAAGAGAGATGAATAAGATAGCCCATGTTTTCTTGCAAAGTTGTTTCTAGATTCCAAAAGAGAGATATGTTTTCAAGGAGTAAAGTAGAATTAGGTTAGCCACCATATATATCCACCATACATCCACACATTTGCACATCTTGATTTGATTGTATGACTCAACTCTGTTTGGATCCAAGGTTTGACTTTACAATATATGTATTACAAGTATGCTCTATTATGCTTTCTCCACTCCTATGAGCTCCACATAAGCCTTAGTTATAGGAAGAGAAAGGCATAAAATCACCATTGCCTTAGTGAGGATCCACAAATACCACATATATTGAGAGACTTGAGAAATGTCATACAATGGAAGCTCTGAGTTTTATTTTAAAAATCTATAAAAACTCTAGAATAATGGTTGAGCAAAGAACTTGAGACATAGTGCTTGACTTGATTGTTCAGTCTTTCAATTGCTCAAGACCCAAGTGAAGGCTAAGAAGCCCCATGGTTTAAGGTAATATGGGTAAGTTTGAAAGTTGGATCGGTTTGTTCTAATCCAAAGGAGAATTCTTGTTTGAACGCATGTATACTTTTGAGGAGTAAAAACATTGATGCAACTCCTGATCCATTTGCTAAGTTTAACATTGCTCAGGGACGAGCAAAGGTTAAGCTTGGAGGAGTTTATTGATGACAGATAAAAAATATTATAAACCATCAATATAATATGTATAAGGGTATGAAAGTAATCACCAACATAGGTTTGGGGGTTTAAACTAACAAATTCCATAAGTTTTGCTGAATCTGTGCTTTCTGTAGGGTTTATCCAAAAACCGTCAAGGTAGACCTATATGTCAGAATTAATCGCCCTTAATCGTGGCATAAACAACTCTAGAAGGTTCTAGAGGACACCAGAAGACACCACACCATGGTAGAGGTCGAGAGGTCGCCAGGTGGGGCTGGTCGGCCCCACCTACAGACTGGCCGGCCCCCTAGCCCACCTGTCAGCCTCCGCCTTGTTACGTCGGTTCTCCACCGCCACCATGGTTGCATCTACGCCATCCATTCAAGTTGGTTTGATCTGAGGGCTCAGGATTGACGCTCTGGCCTATATATACCAGCCCCTGCCACCCCTAGAGGCATCAAACCTTGATCAAGTCATTTGAGAAGATAAAAACCCTAATTATCCTCAGAGCTCCACCATATTCTAGGGCATAGCTAGTGTTAGTGTTTATTACCGGCAGATATTTGGTTCTTGGGGAACCCCGCTTTGTGCAAAGAACAATCACAGATGGAGACGAGATTTATACTAGTTTGGGCCCCCATGAAGCGAGTAAAAGTTGTACGTCCAGTTGCTACTCTTGTATTGCTTATATTCGACGAGATTGTGATTGCAATGTAGCTATGCCTATGAGACAGTCGATGATTGCAATAGGGAGAATTTCTAGCTATTTATATTCGGGACCAACTTGCCCTACAAGCTAAGGAGTTGTGCCCTAGTCGGAGTCCTGGCACCATCCAGAGATATCCTTCCTTGAATAGGGTCGTCGTGGGCCTTCAGGTCGTCTTTGATCCAGAGTCAGTAGTCGGCAATATGGAAGTTGGGATACCCAGGGGTATGGCATCGACATAAGCCCCCAAGCTTGTCTGTCAAATGTAACATGGTTGTCTGTTAAAAGTTAGGATCATCTTAGTCGGGTGGTTTGTAGTTCGGGTGCGAAGAAGTAGTCTAGGTTGCCAATGGTGACTTTGATCCCGATCCACATGCAAACCGATAAAGGTGCCTTGTTGGGAGATGAGCTTGTTCTAGTGCCATCCCCGAGTTGTCCTGTCTTGTCAATCCTGTTTCACATGCATGCCCAGGGGACATACAATCATCTGTCAGTTGAAGCGCTGCATCGGCTCGATTCCCCATGAGTGCACATGTTGGAGATTTAATTTCTTTTTTAATCGAGTTGGCGGTTGAGATTCCTAGAAAGGTGGCTTGGTCCTATTTAATCAGGCCCGCTCATGATGAATCTACAACCTCCATTCTCAAATCTCATAGCAAAGATGAGGAAGAAAACCACTGGCCGCAAACGTCCCCACATGGTGCCGCTTCTGCTACTTGCGCAATCACCTGGCCAATCGGCCACGGTGGCATCGTCAAGTAGTACGCCATCGCCTCCCCTATTTGCGACCATGTCTCTATCCTTGGCGTCCTCCGAAGCCTTAGCACCGATGGTGGCATCGCTGCCAACTGCACTTCCCATGGCTCTAGCCCCAGCGGTCCTTGGAGGGGAAGCTAGAGTCGATGAAGTCATGTTGCTGGGATCTTCATTCGGGCTCACAACCCAGCCAGCGTCGGCTACTCCAGAGGTGATCGAGCTCTCTGACGACGATGAGCCAGAAGGCTTGATCCTATTGGGGGGTACTATGTCCGGTGCCCTAGTCATCTCTGTCGCTCCTAACGCCTACGTTGCCTCCGCTGTCTCCGACATCCCCGGGCCCTTGACTCCTTACGCCACCGGCTGGCCAGACACGAGCCACGATGAGGAGATTGTGAGAAAGCTCTTTATCAAGTTGAATCACGAGGCAATTGGCATCCTAGGGGGTGGTGGCCATGTGATCCTCAGCAGTAACGATGAGGACGAGGCTGCCAAGTTGGAGGAGGAGGTAGACAAGGGGGAGGAGGAAGAGGCGAAGGATGAGCCCACAGGCGGCGGGTCATTGTCGAGGAGCTATGCTGCTCCCATCTTGTTAACCATCCTTGTAAGGAGTTTGGTGACAATTGGAGGTGGCGCCTGCTTCATTCGCCTTAGATTAGAGTTCTAGGTTATCCATTTGTAAATCCATCTTGATGAAATATCAATGAGAAAATCTAGCTCCCGAATTCGTGTTTACTTTGCTCTTATCCGCACTTTTCAATCTGCGTCGTGTTCAAGTCACCACGAACGGGGTCGCAATCGTACTTTGCACGTGGACGCTGATTAAAAATTAGGAACTTGTAACTGTATTGACCCGATTAGTTAGTTTACCCACAGCCCCAGACTATAACTTAATCAGGACTTAAGCCATAATCGGGTTGGAGTTTTACTCATAACTCGGGTGTAAAAAATATCTTAGTTACAAATTATTCACAGGGCACTATATCATCAATTTTATTCTAGGAATAAAAAAGTGATAGTTTTCCTTGTGAATAACTGCTGGTGCGGCAACCTAGGCACACATTATGGCTGCCGAGTGATTTTTTTGGGATCGTGCGCAGCAGATGGCCATTAAATCCCCTGTCTCGCTTCGGTGGTGACCACTGTGCCTATTCTTCTGCTTGACATTTCCAAACTCTGCCTTGAGCCTTTTCACTCTTTCCTCTTTCCCCAAACTCTCTTTTCCACTGCAACCATGGCCTCAAGCTCTGAGCTCACCGGGTGCGATGCCGACGCCGCCATGCGAAAGCCACCACAACAGAGCCCCAGCCCCTGGCTCAACCAAAGGACGAGCATGAGGACCTAGTAGAGGCGGAGGTGCTGGTGAAGGTCGTTCAACTGAACGAGTACTAGACCACCTCGATGACATTGGAGGTGAATCTAGAGAAGCTGAGAGAACGCAGATTTCTTCCTAAAGGTTATGAATGGACCGCCACCCAAGGTGAGAGCCATCTGACCCCGGACACTTTCCAAATCATGAATTTTACTACACATTGTGAGTGTGGATTTGGGGTGCCACCATCCATGTTTTTAGAGCGAGTATGTAGGCATTACAAGATTGAGATTGCTCAGATGCTGCCAAAAGCCATTGCTATGTTGAGCGTTTTTGCCATTCCGTGTGAGGCGTGGCTTGGCATCGAGCCTTATCTCAATTTGTGGCACTATGACTACTCGGGTATGTATCATGTCACCAATCTATTTGTGGGGTCAGTCGGCTTCTCCCTTAGGATGAAAGGAGAGTACATTGTCTTCCTAGTTAAGTCCTCCTAGAAGGGCTTTGTAGAGAAATGGTTTTATATTGATCTTTGAGAGAAGAATGTCATCAAGGCTGATTATAGGATGCCCATAACCAACGAGACTTGGTATTTGTCCACCACCATGATTGAAAATATTAGGGGGCATACTGAGCGTGTTCAGGCACTCTGGGTTGCCGGATTGACTACCGCCCACATAGTTGAGACTTTTACGCAGTGGAGGATTATTCCCTTGAAGCGTAGGGATTTGGCCTGCACCTACTCGGGGGTTATGGACCCAAACAGAGAGTCAAAGGAAGGTTAGATACCCTATCCTGATCTCGCTCAAAAGTATTAACCCATTGATGTTTAGTTTTAACCTTGACTTATTTATCCAGAAGTGCCAGAGGAGGAGGTCACTCGTCGGGTGAAGTACATCCTGAGAAGACCCCTGCTCCTAAGCCATGGACAACTTGGGTGAAGAAGACAAGAAACACAACTTGGGGGCCCATGAAGCCCAAGAGGGTGCCGGCCACCCGATCTGCCCCTCAAGTGGAGAAAAGAAAGCTCCGATCGCAAGAGGAACCCGATCATGTTACTCTCCTGGAAAGCAAGAGAGCTAGGAGCAAATCCAAGAGCCCTCTGTCTGGAGATGGTGCGAAAGCTATGGTGACTCAAGCTGGCACTAGCAAGGAGAGCTCGATCAGAGACCCACCTCGCGGACATGACCAGGTATCCACTATGATCGTCTTTGGTAGGCTATTCGAGACATTCTCTTATCTAGATAGTATCAAATGCACACGAGAGGTTTGTCTTCAGAAGAAAGTGGCAACCATGACAACCAGCAACCCGATGGATAGGTGGGTGCCGAAGCTTAAGTGCTCCATCCCCTTTAAGCCATGAGTGATCTAAATTATGTTGTTGTATGCTTGTCCCAAGTATCCTCCTAACGTATGTGTCTTCTGGCAATGTTTCCAGGTTAGAAGAAGCCCCAATCTTTTTAGCTAGAGATGACAATTCTGATGCAACCCTGACCTCGAATAGGCCTAACCTAGAACTATCGACCAAGGTTAAGGTTCCAGGGAGCGAGGGGATTGTTCCTGAAGATGATCCTTCTCAGATGAGTCCGCTTATCAAGAGTTTGAAGGCCTATAAAAGCTCATGGAAAGGAGATAGTGACAGGGCCAAGCATTACAAGGCCATGGTGGCTCAACTGGAGGAAGAGGTGAAGACTCTTTGGGATGCAAATGAGGGCATGTAAATGACTTGCTTATATAAATTTGTACCTTTGCTGTGGAGTGTGTCTCAAACCTTGCCGTGTTTGTAGATCATGTCGCCTACACCGGGCGCCTGGAGGGTGAGAAGGCAACTCTAGAGCAGGAGATCAAAGAACTACAGCACAAGCTTGAGGTCTCCAACTAGCATCACACAGATGTTGAAGCAAAACTAGTAGAAGGAGCCCTCACTTCGGCCGGGCATGCTGTCGACATTCTCAAAAGCTATACACCTAGCCTTGATGTTAGCGTGATATCACGCGGCTATAATTGCAACAGGGATAGGGCCAATGAACTTTTCAACAAGAGCCAGACAGCACTTGAGCCATTCATAGAGAGGCCGAACCTGTCTATTAGTGATGAGGAAGAGGAGTAAACATTTATCTGTCACTGCAACACTATGACATGTAATGTATTAAGATACTTTAGTCTTACATAATTCTTCTTTCTATTGCTATTTGGACCTGTCCTCATGCAAACAGTTAGACTTATAGCCACCAAACTCTAGCGGTTTGCGTGCTGTATGCCAATGCTGCTTGCTGAATTTGGTTTGAGCGAGAATTTTTTGCAGACTAGTGAGTAGTGGTAGTGTTATGATAGACCCCGACTATTTATTTGGGTATGGTAGCTTACCTGAATAAATAGTAGAAGACTAGTCGAGAAAAAGTAGCCGTAATTGGACAGCCCCACCCCTAGCCCCCGAGCATATATGCTTGGGAAAATTACTGCTTAACAGAGAAACAAAATTAAACAATAAAAAAACACTTATCTGGATTGTATGCTGAGGAACAAAACATCAGGAATGCAGTTTATTATGCATAAAAGCGTTGTAGCTAATCCATGTTACACGTATTCAGGAGCATATCCCCGTTTATCTCTGCTAGTCGGTATGCGCTAGGTCAGGCTGTATCATCTACAATGTATAGGGCCAACCAAAGGGTGTCAATTTAGTTTGATCCTTTGTGCCAAGTCATCAATGCTAAGCTCCCGGCCGCGTATACGCTGGCTATGATATTTCCAAAGGGATTACTGACATTTCTCTACTCAGAATGCGGCTGTATTGCGCTTCTCTTCGAGGGGTTCAAGGTCGGTATAACGACGAACAACTTGCTCTTCTTCGGAGAACATCGCTACTCAGGGTGAGTTTAGTCGGACTTTGGGGGGAAGGACAGCTTCAGCTCCATACACAAGGAAAAATGGTATTTCACCCGTTGCCTGGTTAGCTGTAGTGCGCACTACCCATAAAACTGTGGGGAGTTCTTCGATCCATTTTTTTGTAGGTGCTAAGCCTATAAAAAATACGGGCCTTGATCCCTTGTAGAATTATGTTGTTAGCGCGCTCTACTTGACCGTTGGTCATCGAGTGATAGGCTGAGGACCGAAAATGCTTAATGGCATGTCTTTCACAAAAACTCTCAAATTTTTTGCTGGTAAATTGTGTACCATTATCTAAAAGTATTCGGTGCAGTACGCCAAAACGCAGTACACTGCTCGGCAGAAATTTGACTGTATTTTCATTGGTTATCCGGCCTACTAGCTCGGCTTTTAATCTACGTTGTGAAAGTATTGATTACTACAGTAGTATTTACAAGCATTGTAGGCCGATAAAAACCTTGTCGAAAGGCTTTCCCAACCAGTGTTTTGTGAGAGGTATAGGACCCACAGATTCCTCTGTGGATGTAGTGGAGCAAACTAATGCCCTCGGTCTGGGTGATACATTTTAGAAGAAACCCACTTCGCCATCACTTGTAGAGGGTACCATTTACCATTTGATAGATCATGGCTTTATGGCTGGTTCGTTCTGTATTCGTATCATCGACTAGAGTAGCTTGGTTTGTGAGGTACACTCGGATTGAATCCATCCAATTCTCCCCATTTCCAACTAGTGCGGCAGCACGAGCCGTATCACCTAGCATAGTCTTAGCAAGGAATTCGCTGAGTATTGCCTCATCGTCTGACGGATCAAGCATGGGGTTTGGACCCGACTTTGACATTGAGGTAGAAGGTTTTGTTAGCACTTCGACCAGGACGTCTCCCGGTGGGTGCTGCAGTGTGTTTGCCCGGCTAACGAGCGTATCAGCATCCAAGTTTAGTTTGCCTAGAATCAGTTGGACATTGAATCTATCAACTTTAGATCATGATCCTAGACAAAAATTCTATATCGTATTGACTTAGCTCAACTGACTATTGGGCGATTCTACCGATGGTACCTCAATTAAGTATAATGGTACCGAATTGGTATGAAGGAAACACATTGATCTTGCGACTAAAGTAATATTGCTTAAGCTTATGAAAAGACAATAATATGACATAGACTAATTTAAGTGTTTAGGTACCTAGGTTGGGCATCATGTAAGACGTCGCTCATGAAATACATGAAGCGTCATTTTGTTGACTTCTCGACCTAGCGCTCAACCACCAGGACTGTCCTAATGACTCAGTCACCTGACTTGGGTATGAATCAACTTTATCTTTTTTGGTTTAACTTTGATATGTAAGTTATTAAAAGTTTCTTCTAGGTTAGTGATTAAAATCGCCTTTGAATTTGCTTTTAACAACAATACCATCAATATATGCTTTCACATTGTGGCCAATCTGGTCTTTAAGAAAAATATGAACACATTCTTGATACGCAGAACTAGCACTGTTAAAGCCAAAAGGCATCTTATAATAATACACACCAAAAGGAGTTACAAATGCAGTTTTTCCTCATCATCTATGCACATGCTAATTTGAGGACACCCCAAATAGGCATCTAGAAAACATAGCAATTTGCATCCGGAGGTTGCATCTACAATTTGATCTATCCTCAGAAGGGGATATTCATCCTTTGGGCATGCTTTATTCAGGGCAGTGTAGTCCGTGCTCAATCGCCATGTGTCATTAGGCTTCTTGACCATGACAGGATATGCTAAACACTATGGGAAGGGGACCTCTCGTATGAAACTAGCCTTCAGAAGTCGGTTGATTTTGTCTCATATGGGGCTTGCTTCTCGGGTGTATAGCATCTTTGTTTTGTCCAGCTGGTCAAGCGCCAGCTGGTAGACCCAATTTGCGCTTGATTACCTCCCTACACTCCCGAGCATGTCAGATGGTTCTCGAGCGAATGCACCTTTATTTGCTCGGAGGACAGCAATAAGCTCGAGTTGTATCCGGCTCTAATGACTCAGTTCTACCAAGCCATTAGGTGTTGAATTGAGTTGTCCAGTTACTGGGTGCTCCGTTGCGACTTTCCCTTAGACCAGAGTGTGTCATCGGGCTTGCCCTTAATGCCCCTGCATTTGCCTCCCTAGATCATGGAGTGGTTATAGGGGTAATGGCCTGAGTTGTGTTCTGGATAGCAACCAACCCGAGCGAATGAAGGAGATTAGTAGTGCTTTTCTGGCCATGAGGGCTTCGAAGCTCCTGGGCCCTGAGTTGCACCATGATTGTTGTAGGAACTCTGGCCTCGTCACATGCTTAAAGGCCTGTGAGTCTTGAAGGAAAACTCCTCGATCTTCCTTGTAATGTCAAAACGGATGTTAGATGTCCCGACGTATATGGTGGCTCTAGCCGTTCGCATGAACGGTCGACCCAAAATAATGGGTGTCGTTTCATCGTGCTCGGTGTTCAGTATCACAAAATCAGATGCCAAATGAGAGTCCCCAACTAGGACTTTGATGTTGTCGGTGATTCCTTCAATGCTGCGAGTCGATCGGTCTGCAAATCTGATGCGCATATTTGTCTTCAGCAATGGTGCGAATCATAGCACATTATCGTAGACAGACAGAGGGATAATGTTGACCGCTGCACCGAGATCACAAACAACTTCCAGAATGTTATGGATGATTGGGACTAAGATGATGGGACGACTAGGATCCCCTTTCTTGACTGTCCAGGAGACATCTTGCCATCCCTTGATGACCGGCTCGTGGTACAATTGTGTTTTCACTATCTCAATGGAGTCAACGTCATCGAGGCTGGCTCGACTAACCCGAGATGAGTGTCTTCGTGGGTACGGATGGTTGAAAGTGAATCTTTTTTCCCCCATTGATATCGAAACACATGTTGGTAGCCGCAACATAGATTGAAGCCTTTCTAGTGTGTAAGAAAGGTCAACCCAAGATAATGGGCGCTTTTGGATCACAATCGATATTCAAGACCATGAAGTCAGCTGTTACGTAGCTACCACCAACGGTCAGACATATGTCATCTAAAAAACCCTCAATCCATCGAGTTCTTTGATCTAGCAGTACCACACGTCATCATAGACCAACAAAGGTATGATGTTTAGGCCCGCACCCATATCGTAGATAGCCTTCAGCTTGTGAGGGCCGATGGTGATCAAGATCATTGGATGGCCAGGGTCTCCCTTCTTGATGAGCCAAGAGTCGTCCTACCATCTGTCGATGGGATCCTCTATATAGTACCTTGGCTTTGCTATGTCAATGATCAAAATCTCATCTTTTCTTTTACGGCGACATCGAGGCATGTGGTCTGCCTATGATTCAGATCCACTAGCACCACATTTAGTAAAGACTAGAGGACTCTCAACAACCTCTTGATCAGGGTCCTCATAATTGGGAGCCGTAAGCTGAACCTCAAGATTGATTTAGAGAGATTGCCCGGATGGGGTTGTGACTTCCCTGACGGTTCTGAGGGTTTCGGGGCTCTTGACCCTGATGAGCCTAAAGTTTAGATCTTCGGTGTGCTTGAAAACCAATCTACCAAAGTAGATGGATGGTGGCACATCGTGGATGAAAGCTTTGATTTGGGAATCCTTGGTGAGATCACCCATGACAATGGGCGGATCTACAACGACGTTAGAATGTGTTGATTTTGCGTACCACACGTTGTTGATGATTGTCATGATCAGTCTTCGCGCAAGATTCCCCTACCTGGTGTGCCTCTGTTGGTGTTTTTTATCGACAGATATTTGGTTCTTGGGGAACCCCGCTTGGTGTGAAGAACAATCACAAATGGAGATAAGATTTATACTGGTTTGGGCCCCTGGGAAGCGAGTAAAAGTCGTATGTCCAGTTGCTACTCTTGTATTGCTTGTATTCGGTGAGATTGTGATTACAATGTTGTTATGCCTATGAGAGAGTCGATGATTGCAACAGGGAGAATTTCTAGCTATTTATATACGGGATCAACTTGCCCTACAAGCTAAGGAGTCGTGCCCTAGTTAGAGTCCTAGCGCCATCTGAGAGATATCTTTCCTTCAATAGGGTCATTGTGGGCTTTCGGGTGTGGGCCTTTGGGCCATCTTTGATCCGGAGTCCATAGTTGGCAATATGGAATTTGGGATACCCAAAGATATGGCATCAACAGCTAGCTAGGCTAGGTCTAGAGAGACGCAAGCTTCGCTTGGATTCCTGACCTTGTCAAGAGCGTGGCTTGGTATAGCCTTTGTACCCCCCTCTCGTTTGTATCTCTCATTACATCTATATGTTTGCTACAATTGTTATGACAATGTTCTTTATATCATTCATGTTTCTAGTTATAATGTTCATTGTCTACTTTAATTATATACTTAGTATAGCTAGATTGTCATCATGTTCAAGCATAAGTTCGTATAGCGCTCTCTCTCTGGTGTACACGGGGTGAGCGGTTGACATTGTGTAAGCATGGTGCTTATACATTGTTTACCTGTGGATACACCCCATATTCCAGGCCATGTGGTAGATCGCGGATGTGACACTCCTGTTGAGTCCTTTGTAGTGCACTCTCTGAATACAGGACAAGTAGGATCTAGTTACGAAGGAAGACAAGCTCTGTTCTTAATCTTCCTTGGTAATATCCCTTATGTGTAGATATGAAGTTGATCTTAGCCATGGTTACTAGGTGTAATTGCACTAATCAATGTATGCTTTGACTTGTAATTAAGAATGACTTAGGAATTATTCCTCTAATATTCTACTTAGCCATGCTAATGCCATAGAAAGGAGTACTCTGAGTGATCAATGATTAGTTATTACTTACCATTCATATACTTTTATCTCTTGACTTACCCCTATTGTGAGTAGAAGTTTGATTATGGTTTATTTCTCCATCATGTGTATAAGTTATCAATATATTCCAACTGTCCGTCCTTCCCTGTGGTAAAACTATAAGTAACAATAGCTGGAATACTCCTGGGTAAAGTGCTACAATGGTATATTATCTATGCGCTTGTAGATTTCTTTCATTATATATTCTATCTAGTCACATGAAATATTAAAGTACTTTTTAGTATCATTCTAGAAGTGGCACTAGGAAGTATGTCGACAAAAGATGCTCGGTAGTCCACCAAGGGGTATCCCACGATGGTAGATTTGTCATAGAGGTGCACGTAATCAAGAACAAGAAGGCGACAGAGACACAAGAGTTAGACAGGTTTAGGCCGTCAGCACGACGTAATACCCTACTCCTGTGGTCTGTTGGTCTTTATTGGCTATCGTATGATATCGTGTGTGTTTTGAGGGGGTCCCTGCCCACCTTATATAGTCTGGGGGGCAGGGTTACAAGTTGGTTAGATCTAGGAGATAACCGAAAAGTAATAATAGATTACATGAATCAAGGGATTGAACGTATCCTAACAGATCTCGTAGTATCTTTAGGATATCGCCCTTGATGCCTTGCGATGCATGCCGAGCAGTGCCGTGCACCATAGGTCTTCGTCTTGTGGACTGGACCACCACTAGGAGCGCAGCCCATGTAGTTTGTCATGGGTATCTAGGGTCGTGCCCCCTGTAACACCCTAGGTGTTTAGGCTTCCACTAAATTGCATGTCATTTCATAAGCATGTGCATTATCTATGTCATCATGTCATTATCATTGAAACATACATATGCAACATTTTAAATTGTATGTGTTTCATGCTTGATTGCTTAGAGTGGTAGTAGTGCAACATATGAATGCAACATGAATTTCTCATATCTTGAAGCATGGCAACATGGTAGTAATGTGACAAGTATAGGATAACAACAAGGTCATGCAACATGTGAAACATTGTATTGAAACATATGTATGAATTGCTTGTTTTACTTTCTTTATCACATGTGATCATTAGAAGTGATATAACAATTTTGTAAAGTGGTTGATCATGGTCTATTACACCTTAACTATACTTAGGTTACTTGTTGGGACATTGTTCATGTAGATCAAAATGACCAAAATGCCCTCAAGTGCAAGTTTGACTTGAATTGACCCTTGGAGTGTCATCGTTTGACTGATTCAAAAGTCCAACTTAGAGACTTTGCATGGTTGTGCACTCTTTACAAAAGTTGTAGCTAATTTATCAAGGAACAAAAGTTGTTTTATGACCAACTCATGAAAATGGCTAGAACATGCTCAAAAAGGTCCCACAAGTCAGCTTTGAAGGTGGATTCAACACTTGAAATTATTTCTAAGTCCTAAAATGCAATTTCAGTTGGATTGGGTCAACTTTGGCGTGATATAACCCGTGATCCGTTGAGAGTTAGCTGTTGATTTCTAAATAAAAGTTGTAGCCCTACTATAGCTCTACAACTTTCATGTTAATTGTTTCCTCTAACTCATCATGGTTTGGGAGATCATCATCTTTGAAATTCTCCTGTCAGTCGGCCCTGTCGAAACTGAAATGAAATTTCAGACTCGCTACAGTGACCGACCAGCGTCAGACCGTCGCCGCCGCGTGTCCGCCACGCGCTCGGCTCGTCCTGACCGCACCGCGCGCTGGCCGCCTTGAAGTGGAGCATGCCCGCACGCCCTCTGTCCTCCCATTCACTCTCTTTTCTCCTCCTTCGCCTTCCACTGCGAGCAGCAACCGACCAGCAGCTCCGCCATTGCTCCATCGTGCTCGCACCTGCTCGCCGGGTCACCACCGCCAGCTAGCTTCCGTCCAGAGCTCCGCTGTGCCCTCCTCTAACTCGTCGGCCTTCTAGCCGCGACATCCGAGACCTAGGTGAGAGCCATTGGCCGTTTTTCCGACGCCGTCGCCATGGCCGTACCTCGCCGGAGCTAGCGCTCATCGTGGCCGGCTGCCTCCGCTCCCTTCCTGCCTCTTCTAGTGCGTGCATGGGGACCCTTAGGAGCCATAGTGTCTACCTGGAAGACGTAGTCACTGGATTCGCCGCCATTGAGCCGGAACACGGCCGCGCACCGCCGTGCGCCATGGCTGAGCCACCGAGCTCCATGGCCGGCGCACCTAGAGACCGGTAGGGTTTGGGGTTAGGGTATCAATCGACGCGTGAGGTTGAGGAGGTCACGTAGGTGCCGTCATCGTTGCTGGAGAAGCCACCGTCGGCGAGCTCCGCTGGATTTCCGTCATGCGAGCCACGCCCCCTGTTTCGGTCTCGCTGACATGCGAGCCCTCCTTGTCAGTCGCTGACGCGCGCAGCGGGAACCAGCCTGGGCCACGCCGAGTGCTGGGCTACGTTTGCGCGTGTTCGCGGGCCGCCGTTCCTTCGGGCCGGCCCAACAGCGGCCGTGATTTATTTTCTTATTTGTTTTGCTTTATTATTTCACAGATTTGTGTTGATATTCAAAAATATGTATCTCCTAGTTGGTAGATCCAAATGCTATGGTTCCAATTTTGTTGAGTTCATGATAATGTCTAGTATTTAATAAAAATATTATATGGGCACATGTTTTAGAAATTCTGGATGAATTAAATAGGACTTTGAAATGTGTTTTTAGATGCATGCAAACTTGTTTGAATTTTGTCTTGAGTTTCTTTGGTCCAAAAATTATGAAATTTTGTGGGTAGTCTATTATTGATTATTAGAAGCTCTGGTTAAAATTTCAGAGCTAGTGCATGTGTAGTTTTTAAGTTATAGAATTTCCTTTTATTAATGGATGGATCTTGTGTAAATTTTCATAATTTTTCTATAGATCCAGTAAAGGTAAAATTTGGTGAGTGCTATTCTTATACTATAAGGATGCTAGGAAAAATGGGAAACCTGTTGCTTGACACTTTTTAATAAGGTTTCCTAATTATGCTAGAAATAAACATGTCATCTGTTATTTTAGATACAACAAGTTTTACTTGCCCAATGCTTTGAAATTTTTATGATAGTCTATGTGCAGCTTGAGATAGCTACTGTAATTTTTGTAGATTTTTATGAATAGTTTTACTATATATTGCTTAAATCACCTAATTAACTAAATAAATTGGAAAATGATATTAAATAAATTATTTAGAAGTTGGAACTATACTTTCTAATGTTTCTTAGGTATGAAAAACAAGTTGGTAAACTTGGATTGATCAAATTATGCTTTTGCATCATCATTAAATAATTAAGTTAGCAACCCTGTCATTGCGGGACAGATTCTAGGTCCACTGGAATTTGATTTGGTTAACTTAAGAATCATGCTTTGATGTTTAGAAATGAATTGTAGAGAATTTCATAAGCTTTCCAGAATGTCCTCTTGCAAGTCATTTGGATTTATAGAACTCTGGTTATGATTGAATTAAGTGACTACTTGTTTGCATATGAAGCTTTAACTGTAATTTTAAGTATGTCTTTACTAGTTCTAAGTTTGTGGTAATGTTCCTAGGTGTTAGGCCTTTAACTAAAGATGAGCATCTTTATCTTAGGTTATGCAAGTTAGGTAAGTTGCTCTTGTTATTTAAGTTAAGTTGGATACATGCTTAAAGTGATTTGAATAGAGCTAATTACTCGGTAAACGAGTGTCCAGTGATGCTTTCGTAAACACTCACTGTGATTCATTCATCATGAGCATCATGTCATTCCTTATGCATCCATGATATTTATCTTTTGCATCAGCATGCAATAGGTGTACCGGAAGGAGTAACCTGCTGGAATTGAGGAACCGAAGCAGAGCAGAGCAGCAATGACGCCGGAGATTCGTGGAGGAGCACTTTCAGGAGAAGTGCCAGACGAGGTCGCCGTTGAGTGCCCGGACCACCGTCCTTGCAACTTTGTGAAAGGCAAGCCCCGGAGCATTTTAAGCCTCCTAATTTCCGAAATGCAGTTACATTATTATTATTATATATCTATATATATATTGTTGCATCAAGTTTAGGTGTTGGATGCAAACCATTGCTGCATTGGTTACCCAATCCTTGTCCAGATATTGTTACCCTGAATCCTATGTAGCTCAGGCTCGAGTAGTGCTTAGTCCCGCTTAAACACGGTAGAAAGTCGGGTGATTTCTGTCACTGCGAGATATAGGAAGATACATGTGGCACGGTTGGCTATATTTGCTATCGTGGAAAAGAATCGGTCTTAAATTGAAATGAAGACCGGACGGAGGCTTGCCGGTTTGCGGTGACTGGCCTCGTGTCGCTTAAGGACCTGATTCTTGGAGCCTTTCTGTTCATGTTGAACACATGCCTCTCTCTTAGTTGGCCTTGTCCGATGACCGACTTCGAAGCCGAGTAGCTCACCTTAGGCCGAGAGTCGATAAGTATAAAGTGCGCCTCGGAAGGGAGCCGAGGCGTGAGTCCAAGGGCAGGTGATTTAAAAGTCCCGATCGTCTGGCGGAAGGGTAATCCTCGAGAGTGTTTGGCGCTGATCGAACCCACAATTTGGTTCTGAGATGTTCCAAAGGTGACCCCTGACTACCCTTGCAAAGTATGCCGGGGTGAGAGTTAGGAATACCCCTTAGCTGAGTTGTAATTGATTTGAATCGCTGCGTCTCTCCGGTTAGTGAGAACTTGACGGGCTTATCTCCAATGTAGATACACTTAAGAACTTAATGGTTCGGAAATGATGATATGATGATGACAGCCTTATTATACCTGCTATGGTTAATATTGTTTGCTCCTAATAAGTGAGTGCTCTAGTACAGGTGCTAATCTAGTGGACAGGTAAATAATGATAAGCTTAATAATAAGTTTAAATTGGTTACTATAATCATAAGTCTTTTTTGCAACTGTGTCAAGCTAGCCCACCTGAAAAGCCTTGCATGATCCTTGGTGTCTTTTATTTCTGGTGTTGATGGGTAAGTCTAGCTGAGTACCTTCTCGTACTCAGGGTTTATCTCCCACCTGTTGCAGATGACCAGTTCTTCTTTGGTTGCTGCAAGTACTGCCTTCTCCCTGCTGGGGATGAAGACTAGATCGTTGGGCGCGGTCTCTACTAGTTCTCGTACCTGATAATGCTTTTGTGGGACATGACTCTGATCTTGGCAATGTATTTGAAAACTATGATGTTTCGTACTAAACTATGTTGCTTCCGCACACTCAAACTTGGTTTGTAATATTTTATTTGAACTCTGATGGATGTAATCCGAATGCTACTTGTGAAATGTTGTAACGGATGATGTGTTGTGTTTAATCATTACGATCTTGGTTTGTATGTCGAGAGTTGGTTGAAATCCTTCGTGATTTCCGGACTACCGGGATTGTGGGAGCTTAAGTACAGGAATTTAATCGGTTCGGTGATTGTTTTTGTACTTACGTTCTTATGATTTGGTCGGTTCTGTTACAGTGCCCCCCACAGCTAGTCCCCGAGCGCCCTTGTATCCGCTGTGCAATGTCGTCTTGAGCTTGTCCGATCAGGTGTGAACAAAGCCGAGCAATCAGACTCATAGTCCAACCACCATAATGAGTTGCCGAGCAGTTGTGAACCATCGTCGAGCAGCATATCCCAAGTAAGGCTTGCCATAAGGATGTAAGGAGCTCAAGTTCAAAATCGAAAATTTTCTTGCTGTAAACCAAGTGTGCCCACTTAGAGTCCGACCACGAGAAAGGGAGGTAATCGTCTTCAACTTCAGGAGGCACGAAGTCTTCCAAATTAGAGAAAACACTCACCGCAAGGTGAAGTGTGCCCACTTAGTCTCCAAGCCTGACAGTAGGTGATGTAGTCACATGGTGCCAGGGTCTAGAAAGTAGAAGAAAAACTGAAGACCAACTGAGCAGGCAACCAGTCCCTGAGCGTAGCCCTAAAATGAAAAGCGCATAGTCACCACGAGGTGAAGTGTGCCCACTTAGTCCCTGAGCCTGACAGTAGGTGATGTGGTCATGTCGTGCCAGGGTTAGAAACAATAATTACTAGAAGAAAGTCCCCAGTGTGGTGAGAAACTATGTCATAATGATGACGTAGTCCCTGAGCCACAAGTGGAAATCTTGGATGAATCAATTCATGGAGAAAAAGCCAAAGTAATGGTTGTTCAGTAGAAATTACTGAGCCTTGATGATATTGCAGAGAAGTTAGCGAATATTCGGTGTGTAGTTCCAAGTTGCATTGGAGAATAGGCGATATGAGCCGCAGTTGCGCGGAAGCCCAGATAACGGCCCTGCACGCTGCTTCGGGGAATTTGGAAAGGCGCAAATCTTGGTGCGGTTTCCCAAAAACCCTTGAATGCGAAAAGTGGGTACGGGGTCTTTATAACTGCATCGCCGCACTCCGCGCTCCCACCTTTGACACTCCACCACTTTGTCTTCCTCCTTGCCCTCATGCTCCCCCATTCACATTCACACACACTTCTGCCGCCAGTCCCAATCTAGATCTGAGAGATGGCGTCGAAGAGGGGAGGTGGTAACCCAAAGAAGGCAGCCAGTGGAGCAAGCCATGACAAGGAATGGGTGCCATCACTCTTGGGGGAGACGAAGCTCAACGAGATGGTGGAGGCAGGTGTTCTTCCTGACCGAGTCACCGCCGGATGGCATCCGGCCGACGATGAGCCCTATCCGATGCCACACACCGATGAAGTCATAGTTTTTGAAGATTATTTCTAGCATGGATTAAGACTTCTAGTACATCCATTCTTGTAGGATCTATTGGAGTTCTAGGGAGTGAGCCTGTGCAATCTGCATCCGAACATGATCTTGCACATTGCTATGTTTATCCATTTCTGTGAGGCGTATCTTGGTATTCTTCCCCACTTCAATCTTTTCCGACACCTATTCCAGCTAAAGAAGAAGGGTGGGGGCGGTTCCAAGGTGGTCGACGGTGTGTATCTGCAGCTCCATGATGGGATGGCGGGCGAGTACATTACTGTGCGACTGAATACCTCACTGAAGGGGTGGAATGCCAGGTAGTTCTACATGAAGCAGAGTCATCCTGCCACCCGATGCGACATCGACCAAATTCCATAGAACCAGAAGAGCTAGTCAGAGAAGCTGACCAGTGCTGATATGGATCAAGTGAAGGAGCTCCTCAGGCTGATAAAGGGCATGAAGGTGAACGGAGTGGTTGTGGCGGTGAGCTTCATAGTGCGCCGCATCCAGCCCAACAAGGAGAGGGCCTATCTAGGCTTTGACTTCAAGGGAGACATTGACAACACCTGGGAGAGGTCGGAGAGACTAACGAAGGAGGCTATGCTACGCCGGGCCATAGAGCTATTCACTCCAAACATGCCATTCAGCATGCCTGGGCAGCTAAGAGCCTTCAACTGCATGAACCCACCTCCTTAGGTAAAAATCTCGACTGTTGTTCCTGGTGATTTTATCTCGTGCCGGTACCGAGCAGTGAACTGATTTGCTTGTGGAAAGATCCATTTGCAGGAACGGGCAGCGTACTTCTTGGGTGTGCCGAGGAGCGACTGGCCGAAGGCAGTAGACGCCTGGCCAACCACTCAGCCAGAGGAAGGTGCCGTCAGCACCTCATCCGAATATGGAGACGTAGGTGCTGGTCGGATGGAGATTCCCCGATGTCAGAGAAGGTCCGGGGGAAAAGGGCGGTGCAGGATGAGCCGACCCAAAAGAAGAGGAGAATAGCGGATGTAGCTCCCCGTAGACCAGGTGGCATCTCGCTTGATGGCGATCGGACCGCTCGAACACAAAGTGCGGTGATATCAGAGTGGTCAGACAATGACGTGGCTCTAGTAGCTCCCTCTCCGAGCACTAAGGCACCATCACACAACACGTGCGCTGAGGTGCAATCGGAGGGAGGGGAAGGAGTCCCCGAGCAGCAGGCAGAGGAGACGCTGACTATGGGGGCCACAAGACCTCTAGCCTAGGCCACGCGGGTTGACCCTAGGGTAGCGCCTAGGTGCTCGGGGAGGCAGCGTTGGTTTAGAACCGTCTACCGAAAAGCTGATGTGTAAGTATCTCTGCCTTGGGATCGGTAGCGATCTATTTTTCATAGTTGCTGTGACCAATGAGCTGATCTGCTATAGGACGAGGCTCGTGGAGGACCTGAATCCCTTGGGCCAGAATGGCGAGTAGCCGGGGGCTATTCCTGGTGCCGAGACAATGCGGACGGATTCCATCCTAGAGTCCTTAGGCGCTCGTCGGTCTACGAGAGGAGTCGACCACCGCTGCTAATGGAGGTGACGGCGGAGATCGGTTGGCGGCGACGATGACCAATGTGATGGAGATGCCAGGAGTGATGGCGAGAGCTACCGAGTCTTTGGAGGTGGAGGCGGGAGCTGCCGATGTCGTGTTGGAGTCTGGGGCGCAGAGGCCGGCAGCGTTAGAGGAGCAAGTGGTGTGCCCGGAGATGCCGCGAGGTGTGGTCGGTTGCTTCGTGCGGCCGCCAAGCCCACAAGTAGCACCACTGAGCCCATAGGGAGCACCACCAGCTATGGTAGAAAAGGACAAGGTCGAGGAGATTGAATGTGAAGAATCACGACCTTAGGCCATCCGCATCCTCCGCAAGCGGGGGGATGAAGTCATGGTCATGGAGTAGGAGGACTCCTCTAGGGAGCTGAAGAGACTGTGGTCCACCCTTTCCATAGCGATGAAGCAAATTGAGGTTAGTATTGCATTGGCGATGTCCGTCTTTGGCGTTGGAGAATAAGGTCATTTACAATCTTGGTGCTTTGCAGGGCATAGCGTGAACTACCGCACACCTGCAGCAGCTAATCAAGAGGATGGAGCCCCATGCCGAGGAGAACGTGAAGCTGAAGGAGGCAGTGAAGATGATGGGGAAGAACCTCTAGAGGGCCCAGCGCGAATGGGATCTTGCTGAATCCAACGCCAAGGACCTAGAGTACCAGAAGGGCATCCTATCCGAGCAGCTGAAGACCATCTCCGAGCAGCTGGAGCACACCTTCGAGCAGCTAAGAAGCGCCCGAGTAGCTGGGGCACACCTCTGAGCAACTGAAGAGCATCTCCGACCAGAAGAAAGGTATTCCGGGTCGGTGAGTTTATTCTGCATTGCTGAACAATCTTGATGTTGCTGACGATCATTATGTTTGTAGAGAAAGACGTGGAGCTCGGCCAGTTGCACCAAGTCACCGGTCAACTCCAAGAGGAGAAGAAGGCATCTAGGCGAGCGGAGAAACTGGCCGACGATCTAGAAGGTGAGTAGTTCGTGGTCAGAGTTGTTCCTGATATGATTGCTTCGTTTGACGAATCCCTTTGGTGTCTGCAGAACACCATCGAAGGACCAGGGCATAGTTCGATGTGCTGGAGCTAGAGGCGCAAACCCAAAGGGGAAAACTCGATGCCATGGTGGCCGGAGTTAAGCCGGTGCTTGACTGTATCGACATGGAGGTAGCTCCTCATCCCGATGATAGGCCACCACATCTGGACGCCATCATCGATAGGTGCAAAGCGGCATGGGAGAACTTCAAGAGGTTCAACCATGACACCACTATCTCTGTCATGACACACACCCTGGCGATGGTTCGGTCTTACTACCCTGCCATCAATCTTCGAGCGATAGGGGTCGGATTCATCAGAGGGATAGGTGTGACGAAGCAGGAGCAGCTATGTTGAGGTGGAGGACGTGATGAAGAGTCTGGCCGGCTATGTTGATCTATTTGGTGAGGCAGACAGTGAGGGCCAAACCTGAGTGGAGAGGAACCTATATGGGACATCTGGAGAGGAGAGTTAGATGCGCGAGGGCATAAGCAAACATTTATGTATATGCATAAATGTTGTATGTAGATGACATGTGTATGTTTATGCAGCTTGCTAGCACTTTCGGTGAAAAAGAAACTTGTTGTTAACCCTAACGCATTTATATGTGGTATAAGTAGCGTTCGAGCAGTTAGTTCTTTACTAGGCTCTTGGCCTTGGCAAGCCCATAATCTATAACATCGAGCGCTAGAGCCCGTGCACGTGTAGGACGAACAGACATGACCGAGGAAACACAGCCGACCACCCATAACGTAGAGCGCGGAGCCTGTAGCACATGTAGGGAGAGATCGGAGACTAGGTTTTCTCCAAAGAACACAGAGCAGAACGTGTGCTGCTCGATGGTTGGCGAAATATATTAGAGATATTTTAGTATGGAGAAACGGGGCAGAGCATTTATGGAGATCACGTATAATTGTCGGCGTTTGTTAAGGAGTAGCTTAGAGCTGGCGACCGCAAATGGAGATTAAACCGAAGTGGAGAAATAGTGGAGACAAATTATGGCGACAAAAGTTTATTCATCATGGAGTGGAGAGTACATATCTGGAGCGTTTCAAGGATAGAAACGTATAAGGTGCTCGATGTGCCATGAATTGGGGATATCGGTTTCGTCCATGTCACTTAGCCGGTAAGACCCTGGTCGGGTAACCTCTTTGACCAAGTAAGGCCCTTCCTAGGGGGAGGAGAGCTTGTGCATCCCTTCGGTTTTCTGCTTTCTATGGAGAATGAGGTCACTGACTGCAAATGAACGACCTTTGATATTATGATTGTAGTATCTTCGTAGGCCTTCTAGGTATTTGGCCGTGCGGATGCAAGTGATCAGGCGTTCTTCTTCGACCCTATCAACATCCTCTATCCGAACAGCTGCGGCTTGCCCTTCATTATAATGCTCTACTCTGGGTGCTCAGAAGGCAATGTATGTGGGAAGTATGGCCTCTGAGCCGTAGACCAAAAAATATGGAGACACACCAGTGTTGTGACTAGCTTGAGTGCGCAGTCCCTAGACCACAGCTGGGAGCTCTTTGAGCCATCTGCCCAGATGCTTTTCCTCTCTCTGGTATAGTCTCTTTTTGAGGGCATCGAGGATCATGCCATTCACCCGTTTGACCTGGCCATTGGCTCTAGGATGGGCAACAGAGATGTATTTGATGGAGATGCATCGGTCTTCACAGAAGTCCCAAAAATGGTGGCCAGTGAATGTAGTTAT
Organism: Miscanthus lutarioriparius; assembly: GCA_904845875.1. Lineage (NCBI taxonomy): Eukaryota > Viridiplantae > Streptophyta > Magnoliopsida > Poales > Poaceae > Miscanthus > Miscanthus lutarioriparius. The sequence goes on along the minus strand of CAJGYO010000007.1, from coordinate 55,374,180 downwards.
GAGGTTAGTGATAATACTGTTCAGGAGACCGAATCTATGGATGATGTCTTCAAAGAGCTCGACTGCTTTCTTTGCAGTAGCCAAAACAAGCGGCTTGTATTCAATCCACTTGGAGAATTTGTCAATGGTGATGTATACGTACCGAAAACCGCCTGGCATAGGCTTGAAAGGCCCAATCATGTCCAGTCCCCAGCATGCAAAAGGCCAAGAAAGCTAGGATGGTCTGCAATTCCTATGCTGGCACGTGTATTTGCTTGGCGAAAAATTGACATCCTTCACAACATCAGATGAGCTCTTTGGCATCGGTGATGGCCGTGGGCCAGTAAAAACCAGCTAGGAAAGCTTTGTCGACCAGGTTTCTCGAGGCCGCGTGATTGCCACAGGAGCCAGAGTGAATTTCAAGAAGTAGTTTCACTCCCTCTTCTTAGGTGATGCATTTCTGTAGTATCTCTTCCTTGGCACTTTTCCTCATCAAGTTCCCATCTACCAGCACATAATGCTTGCTGCGATGGATGAGGCATTCAGTTTCGGTCATGTCGGTGGGTATGTCGGTGCTGGTAAGGTACTTGATGAACTGTTCCCTCCAATCTACGGCTGACGAAGGTACTGCAAGTACCAGCTGCTCGACGGGGGATTTCTTGAACTTCCTTCTCTTCCTTAATAGATGGCATAATGAGGTCTTGAACAAAGACCCTAGGTGAAATCGTGGCGTGTGAAGAGCCTACCTTAGATAGGTGGTCGACGAGCTAATTTTGATCTCATACCACATGGTGGTACTCGATACCGTAGAACTTTACTTCGAGTTTCCTGATCTCGGCGCAGTACGTGTCCATCTTCTCATTGGAGCAGAACCAATCTTTGTTTACCTGGTTGATGACTAGGGCAAAGTCTCCATATACCATGAGGCATTTGATGCCGAGCTCAATGGCTATACGGAGTCCATGGAGACATGCTTCAAATTCTACGGCATTGTTGGAGGTAGGAAAATGAATTCGGAGAACGTAACGGAGCTTGTCCTTAGTTGGAGTGATGAACAAAATGTTGGCACCAGCATCGTTGATGTTGAGGGCGCCGTTGAAATACATTATCCAGTGCTCGGGGCAAGTAGTGGGGATGGGCTCCTGGATCTCGGTCCACTCAGCGACGAAGTCAACTAGCACCTGTGACTTAATGGTAGGTCTACTTCTGAATTCGATGGAGTAAGTGCCAAGCTCAACTGCCCACTTGACGATGCAGCCATTGGCCTCTTTGTTACAGAGAATGTCCCCTAGAGGGAACTCGGTGACCACGGCGATCTTGTAGTACTCGAAGTAATGGCGGAGCTTGCGCGACATGACCAAGATGGCATATAACAGCTTCTGGACCTGAGGGTAATGGGTTTTGGACACATTAAGAACCTCATTGATGAAGTAGACTAGACATTGCACCTTATAGGCATGCCCGGCTTCCTTGCACTGAATGACAATAGCTGTGCTAACGACGCGAGAGGTGGCGGTGATGTAGATCAATAGGGTTTCATCTGGTCGAGGTGCCGTCATGATCGGAGCCTTTGTTAGGAACAACTTGAGCTGCTCAAAGGCCATATCAGCCTCCTCTGACTAGGAGAAGCGCTCGGAGGCCTTGAGTAGTTTGAAGAACGGTAGTCCCGTTTCACTGAGGCATGATATGAAGGGGCTAAGAGCAGCCATGCACCCTGTGAGCTTCTATATATCCTTTACATAGGTTGGCCATTTCATATTAGTAATGGTGGAGACCTTGTCAGGATTGGGTTCAATACCGCGGGCGTTGATGATGTAGCCCAGGAGTATGCCGGATGGAACTCCAAAGATGCACTTTGAAGAGTTCAACTTCCATCTGTATCTTTTCAGGTTGGTGAACGTTTCTTCGAGATCGGCGATGAGATTGTCGGTGGTTTTGGACTTGACGACCACATCATCGATGTAAGCTTTGATGTTGTGGCCTATCTATTGGTCAAGGCACATCTGGATGGCCCTTTGGTAGGTCGCCCTGGCATTTTTGAGTCTGAAGGACATGGTGGTGTAGCAGTACGCACCGAAAGGCGTGATGAACAATGTTTTGATCTAGTCGTCCTCTTTGAGAGATATCTAGTGATAGCCGAAGTAATAGTCAAGGAAGGAGAGGAGTTCGCAGCTAGCGATGGAGTCTACAACCTCGTCTATCCGAGGCAGACCAAAGGGGTCTTTAGGGCAGTGTTTGTTGAGATTAGTGTAATCAACGCATATTCTCCATTCTTTATTCTTTTTTGAACAAGAACTGGATTTGCTAACCACTTAGGATGATACACTTTAATAAATCTGGCAGCTAGGAGCTGTTTTATTTCCTCCTTCTTGTCTAGTGCGAATCATCAAAGTTTCTGCTTGATCGGTTTGGCGGTCGGTGTGACATTTAAGGAGTGCTTGATCTTCTCCCATGGTACCCCTGGCATGTCTACAGGTTTCCAAGCAAACACATCGGTGTTGGCACGTAGGAAGGAGACGAGTGTGCTTTCCTATTTGGGGTCGAGATCACCCCCAATCTTGACGGTCTTGGTGGGGTTATCGAGGCCAAGGCCGACCTCCTTCATTTCCTTGGACTTGGCAGAGGCACGTGGAGGCTCTAGTGCTAGGATCTCTAGGTCGTCGGCGGGCACCATCTTGGCGTCGGTGACCACACTAGCCATCTAGATGGAGAGGTCGGTGGCTTCGGCGAGGGTGAGACTCTTTATTTCACAAGCATAGGCGATGGAGAGGTTGGCCCGCAGAGCTAGAACTCTAGCAGGTGAAGGCATCTTTAGTACCAGATAGGCGTAGTGCAGTATGGCCATGTAATCTATTCAGTACCAGATAGCCGACCAAGTATGGTGTGGTAGGCGGTGTTGAAGTCGGCGATGTAGAAGTTGATGTGCTCGACGCGGAAGTTGCTAGCCGTGCCGAACTATACTAGGAGGGTGATCTCTCCCAGTGGTTTGGATGCCCTACCGGGTGCCACACCCTAGAAGGAGGAGTCAGAGGGAGTGAGGTCTTCTATTCCGAGGCCCAACTCCTTCAGAGCACTTCCGCCGTCGATGAGTACTTTTCTGAAGAGTACTTTCTTGATAGTGGCATCAAGGACGAGGGGAAACACCCTGTGTAAGGGATGTCCGCCCACTAGTTAGCCTTAGTGAAGGCGATGGGGACCTCAAACCAGGGGCAATAGCAGGGGTCGGCGATGGCGTCTTCTGTGTTCACGGCGAGCACCCGGTGGGCGGTGAGCTTTCAATCTCTTCTATTCTCGGCGGCGGTGGGGCCCCCAAAGATAGTGTCGACCACCTTGTCATGATCCTGGAAGGCGTTGTTGTTGTTCCTAGGTGGTCGGTGACCTCTAGCTTCATTGTCATTGTTGAGCTCTTCCTCGAGTAGAGGGTGAGCAGGCGGTGAGTTGTTGATGAAGATGACCTCGGAGGCACTTTCGAGATCGGATCTGCTATTGCAGGTGCATGTGTGGTCGGCGCAGAATTGATCTGCACTAGATCGATGATCTCTCCATCTCCGTCAGCATTGATGACCTAGGAGATCGATCCGACCGTAAAGATCTAGCCGGGCTTTGGGGAGGACGAAGAGCCTGCAAAATGTATCATCTTGTTTGTCATGGAAACAACCTGCACACCCCTACCTGGCATGCCAGCTGTTGACAAAAGATGCTCGGCAGTCCACCGAGGGGTATCCCACAATGGCAGATTTGTCGTAGAGGTGCGCGTAATCAAGAACAAGAAGGCGACAGAGACACAAGAGTTAGACATGTTCTGGAAGTCAGCGTGACGTAATACCCTACTCCTGTGGTCTTTTGGTTTGTATTGGCTATCGTATGATATCGCGTGTGTTTTGAGGGGGTCCCTACCTACCTTATATAGTCTGGGGGGCAGGGTTACAAGTTGGTTAGATCTAGGAGATACCTAGAAAGTAATAATAGATTACATAAATCATGGGATCGAACGTATCCTAACAGATCTCATAGTATCTTTAGGATATCGACCTTGATGCCTTGCGGTGCACGCCGAGCAGTGCCGTGCACCATAGGTCTTCGTCTTGTGGGTTGGACCGCCTCTAGGAGCGCATCCCATGTAGTCTACCATGGGTATCCGGGGTTGTGCCCCCCATAAAGTATCAATAAGCATTTCTGGCACCATCGCTAGGGATGACAACTTAATAAAAGTGATACTAAGGAATGTCAACAACATTAGGTGGCTACATAAATAGGTGACAAGTTAACAAATACCAACAGGTAGCGGTCACGTCAGCTATGACATTGTCAATTATCGAATCAGCCTTAGTAGAATCGATCTCCATGTCCTCCTATTCTTGAGACCCTACATTTTGATCTCCTGTTTCCATACCTAGCTGACCGTCACTCCCCATATTTGTCCATTCTTCAGTCTCTGTATCTTGTTGAGCTTTACTTCCCATATCTGGTTGACCATCAGTCCCTGTCCTATTCACCTATTGCCTATCTGCCTATTCAACCTATAAAATCAGACCCTAAGAGAGTTGATGACTAGGAGTAGCACACAAAGCACAATTAGTTGGCAGCCTATCCGGTGGAGGTGGAAGACCGCTACATTTGATAAGGTAGGTAAATTTATAGTCCTAGTTGGCTCTATACTCTTACATTTGTTCAAGCATCGTGGTTTGGGTTCTGAGTATTGATGCGTGTATCTCATTCATCGTGATTTTTTTCCTTGCCTAGTCTTAGTTAAATTGCCACATTTCTCTTTGAAAGCTGCACATCATCTTTGTCAAAGATAGTATACTCTCTGATGCAAACTCACCAGAAGCTCCTGCCTCATGATCATGTGCAGCTGTTCGGAATTGTTGACCCAGTGATGGAGTTTCCATATAGTCTTCGTAATCACTGTCAGTATTCATATAGCCACCCACCATCTTAGCAAGAGTTGCATCAGCCTCTACCTCTCTCAAATGCAAGTCCACTTGGTCCACCTTGGCTAGCTATGCTGGTGTCATAAGTTTGGACATCGCTCTCAAGCCACGTGCTCCTCTACGCCTGTCATTTAGCGCATGAGGTTTATAGTCTAGGAACACTGCCCTATAGTTCTCCAACTGAACGTAACAGATAGGAGATCCCATGATCTTTGCCAAGAGCGAATAGATGATATGAACATAAGGCATCCTCCTCTTTCCCTTCAAACCATCAGCAATCTCGTCCTCCTACTCACAAATGAGCAAGTCAACAATATCAAATTCGATGTGTCCCAACACCAAAGAAAGTAGCCATTGTTGCATGACTATGATTGCCCCACCAAATCTGGCCCTTGGGTACAACAACTTCTTGAAGATAAGGATGAGAGCAGCTGATAGTTGTGTCAACTCTTCCGGTCTCCTCAAAGGACTGAAATGTTGCCTAAAGATAATTGAAACCGCCTCAACGGGTGGTTCCGTCCCTCCTGCTAGGACACGACGAGGAGCATACGTTGTCAACTAAAGATGCTCGGTAGTCTACCGAGGGGGCTACCCGCGATGGTAGATTGATTGATAGAGGTGCGCATGATCAGGAACCGGATGGTAACAGAGACACAAGACATAAGATTTATATAGGTTCAGGCCATCAGTGTGATGTAAAAACCAATGACCACTGCTCTATTAGTTTGTATTGCTAGAATACGAGATTGGATGTGGAATGCCGACTAGGGGACCCCTGTCCCTCCTTATATTCTCTGGAGGGGTAGGGTTACATAGAAATTAACCTAATCGGTTATATGGTAGGATTACAATATATATAGTATCCGATCATATCTTCTAGGCGCCTTGCGGTGTACGCTGACCAGTGTTGTGCACCACAAGTCTTGATGTCATGGGCTAGACCATCCCTGATGGTGTGGCCCCTATCCCTTGCCATGGGTACCTAGGGTTATACCCCCATAGCTAGTCCTCGTGCGCCTTGTATCCTCTTGGTGACGTCATCTTGACAAAATCCAAGAAGTCCAGTGTTGAGCCGACCAGTTGAACTAGCGACTTGGGCGGTGAAAATCAAAGCCTACCAGTTGTTGACGGTTCTTCACTCACACTTTATAACACCAACACTTGTATAAAATTCATCAAAAAGAACACCAAACCTAGAAATAGGACTTTGAACTAACAATTTCCATAGGTTTTGGAGTATTCTTTGTTTTGCATGGACAAACATGAAAACATACCAAGTTGGGCCAGAAGTGAAGGGAAATATAAAAGAAACATTCAATCTTCATCTTGGCCCCAAGCAAGCAAAGGAGAAAGACAAAGCAGCCCATCCAAATTCCAATTCTGGGCCGAGCACCGACTTGGGAGTGCCCAGGCCCACATAGCAACCGACTAGAGGAAGGCGGCACGGGGCGGTGCCACCTAGGGTGTGGGCGCACCTAGGGTGCAGCATCACCCCACCTGCACCAACCACCTTCTACCACCATGTGTCACTCCCTGGTGGCTCCCCCATGATGGTTGCATGGGTGCATGCAAGGAAATCCTCCCCAAACCGACCATCTCATGACTATATGTAGATGGGGGAGGCCTCCTCATTCATCATGAATGCAAGGACTATGCAATGTGACAAGAAGAGTAGAGCTTCACTCCTATTTTTAGTCTTAGTTTTTTTAGTTAAGGGAGTGAGTGAGGAATAGAAAGAGATGGAGAAGTACCAAAATTGTCGGATACCTTCACACCGAGCAGAAGGAATGCTAGGAATGTCGGCTCCCTCTTCACTTGTACCTCGACGAATCTAGTACTATTTGGAGTGCAAGGTTCATGTTTATCTTCGGTGGTGAGTTCTACTTTAAGTTATCTTGTTCAATATTTACTTGCAATTTCATCGTCTATTCCCATTGGCGGATGCTCTAGTAGAGGGCCCTGATAAAGACGGATAACCCTAATCACGCTAGAGTAGTAGTCGATAGCGTAGACATGGTGTCTAGGCTAGAGGCTACCTTCGTTTTCCTCGTATCCTCCGGTTGAGGGGTAGGCGGCAGGTGGTGATAGCCCAGTCCGTCCTTCGTAATCCCCCATGTTCGAATATGGCATAGAGCTATAGGTCGGCAACGCTTGGCAGACCAAGTGTTATCCGGTGCCCGAAGTAAGTATGTAGTGGCAAAGCTATCTTAGATTAGGATCTCTATCCCTAGAAAACCTTGCTACCCAAGCTATCTTTCTTCTTATTACCTTAGGTGAACTAGCTAAGAGACTTTTACACATCCGTTCCTCGTGGAAATATGATACCCTGAATACTTTCGGGTGAAATGCTACAATGGTAATTCCATGTGCTTGCGAATTATTTTTGTATGCGTTAAGAAATATGAACAAGCATTTCTGGCGCCATTGCCAGGGAGCGGTTGTTGTAATTATCTCCGAACCTAGTTCACCCATTTATCCTTGTGTTTCATCTTTATTTTCAAAAAAAATCCTTTTACCATGAAGCCCTTCAAATCTTAAAACCTTTCTGCTCCTAAGGACGAGTTCTGAGAGCCACCACCATCAAAGCCAATCACAACTTCTGGCTATGAACTTCGTCCTGGCTTTATAACCATGGTTCGGGAATAAACCTTCTCAGGTTAAGTTTATGAAAAGTCTTGCCATCATCTACGGGAATTTTAAGCAGCTCTGTGCGTGCTTGACAATCTCAGGCATGGCACAAGAAAAACCTTCGGTAGAAGTTGTTTCCCTTCTTTTGAGAGGGCAAAACAATCTCCACCCACAATGTAGGGAAGGTAAACAGAGATTGGGAAGAATTGAGGAACAAATTCTGTTTCACATTCTTCCCTATATCTCAAATTGCTTCCCTGCGATAAGAGATTCTCAGCTCCTGCCAGCATGAGAAGGAAACCACAGGTGCAGCCTAGGCTAGATTTTCAATCTTAACACACTCTAGCCCAGCCTTGTCTATACCAGACCATGTGTTGTTATAGCACTTTTGGTCAAGTCTTAGCAAGGAATCTGCCCTATAGCTTGATATCATTACCAGAGGGTCCCTTGACCACAAAACCTTAGTGGAAGGAGAAGCGCTTCTAGATCACATCCTAGAAAATACTTTTTCCATCGAATCCCCCTGTGTAGACCTAAATCAAGCCATGAGGAAGTCTCTTTGGCTAAGGTCAAACCAATACCTCCCATCCAGAGACCCTCACCCAAACCGAAAACTCTGGAGGAAGGTTCCAACCTTTGGATTTTCCATTTTTTGAGGACGAACTTTTCCGAATTCTTGGAAATACCTCGAATCAATGAACAAAACCGAGGTCCATTTGGATTTCCACATCTTTGTTAAGCCTCGATTTTGATCTTCTCATAGGCTACCCCTTAAAAACCTTCGAATGGGAGCCTTGATGAAGAGGTTGGGAAAACTACTTTCGCCATGGTTATAACTCACCCAAAAAACCCTATGGCAAAGCATAATCCCAAAGCACCAACTCTAGAGACCTTGGAGAAGGTTTTCACCATTGAGCATGAGAGTTTCTCTTTCGAGAACCCTCACATTTCATGCTCACTTTTGAAGTCTCTAGAGTTTGTCTCGCTTAGTGTCGCTTGCTTCTATGTGGATCACAACCACCCCTTGACCCTCATCTTTTAACTTTTAAAGAGGATGGTTGTGGTTTTCCACAAATTTTGCAAATCCTATAGAAGCACTGTGGCACTAACCTTGTAGCTTGAACATTAATGCTAAATGTTTGGTGGTGAAGCTGGGGACTATACCACCATTGATGGCTACAAGATGAAGTCCCCGTGGTCAAGCTTATGACCCTAAACTAAGCATTGCTGGGAGATACCCCGAATTATCATGAAAAAAACAAAGACAATTTTTCCTTTTTAATAAAAGCAAGAACATGTTGTCAAGTTAGTACGCACGTTCGGGTATTCTTGGTCACTAACCATTACAGGTTGAGATCAAGAAGAACAACGGTACATATGAAGCTAGAAAACATGGGAGCTGCATCAACCATACACCTCGATGCTCTTTGATGATGGAACACACTCAAGAGGAGGCCCTCACTCTACACACTTGACTTTTACACAAAAGTCCAAGTGTGGGGGAGGATGCTGAGAGTCTCACTACAAAGTTCCATCCATGCCAAAGGCCATCCAAAAAATGATGTAAGCTCTGCCTTATTAAAAAAAGAGAGAAAGAAAGAAATATATATATATATATATAAGAAAAAAAGAGAAGAGAGAAAAAAGAAGAATATATGATACATAAAAGAAAAAAGAGAAGAAGAGAGAGATGAAATCTCCTCTTCTAGGCCTTTGCTACCACTAAGGCCCATGGTCCATACACACTAGTTGTGCGTGTGGCCTGGCCTTATGGCTCACCTAAGTTGAACTGAACATAATCATGCAACCGCTGCAGCAACTTCAAATCTTCATCCACACATGCAGCAATAAATATACTTAGGTATGCAAAGGTAATTCAAAGTTCACCAACACAATCACTCATGTTTGTCTCCATGAAAATATAAACTTGCTCATACATACTTCTTTTGTTATGTCGTATGCTCTAGTTTGGGTGTAATCACGCATGATACATCCATAGGCCTTTTAAATTAAGCATGGTGCTTAGGTTGAAATGGCCTTCTTTAATCAATTTTAGACATGGTGTTTAACTTTGGTTAATGAACTTTGGGTAATTAGTTTCATAAAAATAGAAGTAATCCATGATGGAGATAAACCAAGGCTAGGAATATACTGCAAACTTTACTCTAGCCTTGTATGAGTTATGTTGAAAACATAGAAAGTTGGATGAACAATTAAAAAAAGTAATAATAATAAAATAAAATAAAACAAATAACAATAATAATAATGGTAATAATAATCATTATAATAAAATTTAGGCTCCCCAGTGTACGTTTAAGCTGGTAGAGCCTTTGTTTTTTTGTTTTTCTTTGTTAAATAAAAACAGGTACAAAAATAAGTGTGTGGGGGATCTCTCAAGTTTGACATGCACACACTCGAGATCTCCCACCAATACATTGCACAACCTTGGACAATCATCATGCAGAAGGACAGGACAAATAGCTTCAGAGTGGATTGACTGAACCTTTGGTTTAGCCAAACCACATCTGAATCCCTTAATTCCTTCCTCTTCAACCGATGGTTTGTGCAACACTACTCTCACTCCCTACACCTACATAAAGGTTAAAAATGAACAAATTTTACAAATCAAACAAATGCTCCATCTCCATGCTTTCCTTTGATGAGAAGTTTGCATACTCTTTATTCGTCGCCAATATTCCTAAGCTTGTGAACAACTTATCACAGGGACCTCATTTTATCTAGGTAATTGAAATATGAGATATAGTAGGATGGAAATGAAACTTGCTCACCTTTGCAAAGTACTTGGGATTTATTTATAAAATCAAAATCTCAATTAGCATGCTCCTAAAATGATTATAATTCCTACCAAGGCCATATGACAATATTCCATGATACAAAACATTAGTCATATGCTGCTTGTTTTTACATTGAGCTTTGTCAAATTGTTGTGACCCTTGTTGAGATTGTTGTCATGCACCTATGATCAAGATTCAAGTACACCCACAAAATAATATGCTGACTCTTACACTGAGAGTTACGCAAACACATGCTTTTCCATCCACCAAATAAAAATACTCCATTCATATGACATGAGTATCTCTCTCAAAAGTTTTCATGTGCCAAAAGAAAGTATGGGCTATGCTAAAAAAAGAAAAAAAATCCATGCCAAAAGAGCAAGAGAGAAAAAAATCCATGCCAAAGAGCATGAATAATCCCATGCTAAAAAGCATGAAGAAAAGGAAAAAAAGAGAAAAAAAAGAGAAAGATAGCCCATACTTTCGAATAAAAGGCAACCATCAAAAGACAGGGAGCCATGTACAAAGGAGTTTAGAATTTTAGATTTTTTAAAAAAATTACCACACACTTGCACAAACTTGATCAAAGTGTATGACTTGCATCTCCTTGGATCCGGTTTTTGACTTAGCAATATTATGTGATGGAAGTATGCCTCTTTTTCTTACCTACCCAAAACTCTAGAAAAAGGTTTTAGTGGTAGGTTGAAAAGAAGGCAAATATCCAAAGCCTTTGGTGAGGACTATACACATTGAGCGATCGAGTGAATCATTTTGAGGAGCAAACCTAATTTTATATTCTCAAAAACACACAAAACCCAAGTGTCTGAGCAAAGTGAAGTGACAGGATTTGAATCCTTACTATTCCATTATTCAATCACTCAAGATTCTATGGTAGACACTCAGAATGTTCACAGGTGCAGGTGAAGCTTGGAATAACTTGTGTGCATATATCATATCGAGGAGATGAACCAGCTTAGTCCTTAGAACTTTACTCGAGGACGAGCAAAGGACTAAGTGTGGGGGAGTTTGTTGACGGTTCTTAACTCACACTTTATACCACCAACACTTGTATAAAATTCATCAAAAACAACACCAAACCTAGAAATAGGACTTTGAACTAACAATTTTCCCAGGTTTTGGAGATTTTTTTGTTTTGCAGGGACAAACATGAAAACATACCAAGTTGGGCCAAAAGTGAAGGGAAATATAAAAGAAACATTCAATCTTCATCTTGGCCCCAAGCAAGCAAAGGAGAAAGACAAAGCAGCCCATCCAAATTCCAATTCTAGGCCGAGCACCGATGTGGGAGTGGCCTAGGCCCACTTAGCAACCGACCAGAGGAAGGCAGTGTGGGGCGGTGCCACCTAGGGTGTGGGCGCACCTAGGGTGCCGACGCACCTAGGGTGCGGCCGCACCCCCACTTGTGCCAACCGCCTTCCACCACCACGTGTTGCTCCCTGGTGGCTCCCTCATGATAGTTGCATGGGTGCATGCAAGGAAATCCTCCCCAAACCGACCATCTCATGACTATATATAGATGGGGGAGGACTCCTCATTCATCATGAACGCAAGAACTACACAATGTGACAAGAAGAGTAGAGCTACACTCCTATTTTTAGTCTTAGCTATTTTTAATTAAGGGAGTGAGTGAGGAAGAGAAAGAGATTGAGAAGTATTGGAATTGTTGGATACCTACACTTGTGTACCAGGGCCCCTTTGTACACCGAGCGAAAGGAATGCCGGGAATGTCGGCTCCCTCTTCACTTGTACCTCAACGAATCTAGTACTATTTGGAGTGCAAGGTTCGTGTTTATCTTCGGTGGTGAGTTCTACTTTAAGTTAGTCTTGTTCATTATTTACTTGCGGGTTCATTGTCCGTCCCCATGGCGGATACTCTAGTAGAGGGCCCTGATAAAGATGGATAACCCTGATCACACTAGAGTAGTAGTCGATAGCGTAGACGTGGTGTCTAGGCTAGAGGCTACCTTCGTTTACCTCATATCCTCCGGTTGAGGGGTAGGCGGTAGGCGGTGATAGCCCTGTCCATCCTTCATAATCCTCCATGTTTGGATACAGTGTAGAGTTGTAGGCCGGCAATGCTTGACAGACCAAGTGTTATCCGGTGCCCGAAGTAAGTATATAGTGGGAAAGCTATCTTAGCTTAGGATCTCTATCCCTAAAAAACCTCGCTACCCGAGCTATCTTTCTTCCTTGTACCTTAGGTGAACTAGCTAAGAGACATTTACACATCCGTTCCTCGTGGAAATACGATACCCTGAATACTTCTGGGTGAAATGCTACAACGGTAATTCTATGCGCTTGTGGATTATTTCTATATGCGTTAAGAAATACCAACACCAGTTAAACCGGTGACCTAAGCGATGAAAGTCGTAGACGACTAGTTTAACCGGTGACTTGAGGGGTGAAAGTTGTAGCCGCCCAGTTTAGCTAGTAAGTAGAGCTCAGATCAAGCCAACTGAGGCTCACCAGTAGGATGTAAGGAGCTCAAGATAGAAATTTGAAAATTCTTGGTCGGTGAAGTGTACACACTTAAGTGTCAGCTATGATAGCATTGATGACATAGTCATCAGAGTAGAGCAAAGGCATTAAGCGATAGATTTGACATAGTCAGAACATTATGAAGAAGGCGAGTACATGCACCACAAGGTGCATTGTACACAATGCAGTTCCCGAGCCTGAGATTAGGTGTAGAATATATCTAGTGTCAAGGTCTTGTAGAAAAATAAGCAATCCCCAGTGTAGCTGAGGGAGCACTTAGTTCCCAGCGTAGCTAAGAGAGCACTTAGTCCCTAGCGTAGCTGAGAAAGCATGGCAGTACATTCACCACAAGGTGAAGTGTACATACTTAGTCCTCGAGCCTGCTAGAAGATGAAGAATGAACCTTGTAGCAGGGCCAAAGAAATCAAGGGCTTGATACTCTAGTGTTGATGTGTGAAATAGCCAGCGTCATCTGCCATGTATCTACCAAGGCCCCCAACATGTTGCCCAAGATCAACACCCTAGTCCGAACAGCATGGAGCATCTTGATAGCACATATGGCATGCAATGCCATCGAAACATAGTAAAATTTGACTGCCAAGGGAGTTTACAGCTTAACTTGCGAGCCCTCAGTGTGGCTGATGATGAAGCAACGAACAATCCGACCAACTGGTCGGCGAAGAAGCGAGCATTGAGCAGTTCAACCAACTGGTTGACGGTGAAGTGAATATTGAACAGAAGTGAGTGTCAAAATGTCCGACCAACTAGTTGGTGATGAAGTCCATAAACCTAGCGGCCCGACTAGTTGATCGGCAGAGAAGTCCAAATGCCAGGTGGTATGACCACCCGGACAATGATCCTACAATACAAATATGTAGAATGGGTAGTACATGATGTAAAAATACAATATATGAACTCGGCGATGAAGAAAACAGAGCGGAGTTGATCAGGAGCAATGTATTGGTGAATTTTATATCTTGCCGAGCAGTTTATGTTTATTTGGAGTTTGTTCATATTTTAAATATGAGTAATTTTCCTTCTTGTTGGTTCTATATCGCGTCACCAGCCCTGACTAGCTCCCAAGCTCTATAGCGTGGAGTGTCTGGCACCCATGTACGGGTAAGAGAAGAGAGCATCACCAAGAAGCCACTGCTAACTGTCCATAACACAGAGCGTGGCTTATGCACGTGTAGGAGCGAAGTCAAGGCCAGGGCCGCTTCTGGATAGCGTGAGTAAGAACGTGGCTGGTCAGAGCGCGGAGAGGAGATTATCTTGGAGATATTGCAAATGGGGAATAACCGTAGAAATAATAATTGGAGAAGCATGGCGAGGAGAAAGTTGTATGAAATGCAGATATAGGAGAGGTACTTATCTTTAGTCAGAACGTCTAGTTGGCGACATACAACATTATCTGATCGGTGTCGACAAAGTTGCCCAGCCCTCGAGCTTTCTGGCCTATCGTGATGGTGGCAGTCGCGGTCATTATAGCGCCATTCTTTACGATGATCATCATTGAGACGTGGTAGGGCTCGCTTGATGGCTCGAGCGGCATTTCTCGAAGGCTTGACGTGTACTGCATGGTGTCCGAGTAGATAAACACCTAGAACGGCCAGTGCATGCTCACATGAACTCCAAAATCTCGATTATTTTTGGACGGACACATTGATTGGTGTTGGTTCAGTAACTTCCTTTATTTGCTTGTGGACAACATGCATGTACAGATGCAAGTCCGATAGAATCTCATAGAGTCACGACAGATCCCGATACGGTGGCAGTAGCTCTCGGAGACCGATCGAAGGCTGAGGCATGAGCGGACCTCGAACTCCAAGGCGCGAAAGGTGAAATCCACAAACGGCTTTGTTTTGGGCATGACTGTCCTGCTCCTACCCGCTTGATTGCTATCGAGGGCATCGGGCCCACACACCTGACTTGTTCTCGATGTGGCCATCGATTCGGTCGAAGGTGACATCGGATTGAGCACAGATGCGGCATCCGGCAAATGCTTGTCTGCTCTATGACTGGGAACAAAGAACAGAGGCATGGGCACAGCACAAAAGATAGCAGCACTGACCCATGCGCGGCCTTGTCCTTCACGCCTATCATCGAGCGGATCAGGACTGGTGCCGGCCCTTGCTTGCTTATAGTTGCACCTCCCCAACGACAACTCATATGAGCAATTGGATGCATGGAGCAGACATCAAGAATGTGCTGTTGATATTGAGATTCATCTATTTTGCCATGGGATCAACACACATACCCCTACCTAGCGTGCCAACTATCAACTAAAGATGCTCGGTAGTCCACCGAGGGGGCTACCCACGATGGTCGATTGATTGATAGAGGTGTGCGTGATCAGGTACCGGATCGTAATAGAGACACATGACACAAGATTTATACAGGTTTAGGCCGTCAGTGTGACATAAAACCCTATGTCCTATGCTCTATTGATTTGTATTGCTGGAATACAAGATTGGATTTGGGATGCCGACTAGGGGACCCCTACCCCTTCTTATATACTCTGGAGGGGTAGGGTTACAAGGAAAGTATCCTAATCGGTTATATGGTAGGATTACAATATCTGTAGTGTCCGATCAGATCTTCTAGGTGCCTTGCGGTGTACGCCAAGCAGTGCCGTGCACTGTAAGTCTTGATGTCGTGGGATGGACCATCCTTGATGGTGCGGCCCATGTCCCTTGCCATGGGTACCTGGGTTATACCCACACATACACTGACGGGTAACATAACTCATGTAGTTTTCGCTCTACGAGTGGAACACCCAAAGCCTTAGCTATCTGCTGTCTAGTGAGCTATTGACGATCCCTGTCAAACATGAACTCAATGAAATCTCGTTCTCGGGGTATCCACAAAGAAGAAAAAATATCTTCACACATTCTGGAACATAACAGTGTGGCCCAGTCAACAAGTCAAATAGTCTCGGCATGTATGACAGGTGACCCTTGATCTCTTCCTCAGTAGCTCCTGCCGCTTTCGCCAGGCCCTCAACTGTAAGCCAACAGTGAGCACAACACTTGACGGGTTCACAACAAATGGCATCGTAGAATGCACGCTGAAGTTTAGTCTAGAATGGCCCTTTTCTAACCAGCCTTGGGTCTAGGAACCACTCCTCCGGGGGAGCAAACCTCAATGCCTGAATCTTGCTAGCTCTGAGGCTCAACAACTTCAAAATTGTGGGAACTAGCACCTGTTCCTCCTCCTCTTCTTCCCTTTCCCTCTCCTACTGCGACAAAGCTCCTTGACCACTACCATTGCGTTTTAAGTTGCGAGCAGAGCGTCGAGGAACTATATCGGCCACGCTGTTGCGCTTACTTTTCACAATTGTTGTTGCTCTTATAGTTGCTCTTTGTGTCGTGGTGTAATTTTTCTTCTTGGACTTCTTTTTAACCAACAACGAATTCACTTTTCTACCTGTCCTCTTGGTCCTCTTGCATTTTTTGTCCTGGCCATGTTAATTCATGAAACCTGCAAAACTGCACAAAGATGGCTCGTCAAAAACTTATGAAATTGGAAGCCACACTTCGCTTTTTCTAAGGGAATCTTGCAACACTTTGTTACTCTATAACATGTGGAGGTCAAAAAATATGTGTAGCAATGAAACAGCCCAAAATTTGATGTATACTTCCTATTAATTCACAATTCAATTGATGTACTTCAGCATTCGGGCAACAAACACCTATGTGAGTGTGATGGCTTCCAATTGAATTACAATACACCAAACTTCAAATGACTTTAGCAGTACTTTTCAACAAACGAACAATGTTTTCCTCTCACAACAAATCAGCATTAACCATCACAAAACCACTTTGATTCAAAAAATGTGTGTAGCAAAGAAACAACACAAAATTTGATGTATACTTCCTATTAATTCACAATTCAATTGTTGTACTTCAACATTCAGGCAACAATGCACCTATGTAAGTGTGATGACTTCTAATTGAATTACAATGCACCAAACTTCAAATGACTTTGGCAGTACTTTTTAGTGAACGAACAATGTTTTCCTCTCACAACAAATCAACATCAAACATAAAAAACCACTCTGATACAAAAAATGTGTGTAACAAAGAAACAACACAAAAATTCATGTATACTTCCTATTAATTCACAATTTAATTGATGTACTTCAGCATTCGGGCAACAATGCACCTATGTGAGTGTGATGGCTTCCAATTGAATTACAATGCACCAAACTTCAAATGACTTTAGAAGTACTTTTCAATGAACGAACAATGTTTTCCTCTCACAACAAATTAGCATAAGCTGAATTTCAATGAAATGAATAGGAAACCAGGAACATTGCAATTAATTCTTATCGGAGATAGCGAGGAGGCTTGGGCGCCTTTAGATTGAATGACTGCGAGGTCTGCGGCTTCAGTTTTCAAGGTAGGTAGCGGTGCAAGATATGGACTGTGGTGGCACGACAGAAGGAACCAGCGGCACAGGAGCAGCCGATAGGCGTTCCGACGGGAGGAGCAGAGGCTGTCGTAGGCGCATGAACAAGCCACATGACGATCTTGGCACGGCGGAGGTCGAAGATCTGGACAGGGGCGGCATAGGTTTTTGTTTGTTTGGACAGCAGGGGGCGGTGGACGCCCTGAGTGTCGGGACTGGATGGCCGGTGTTAGGTTTGGGATATTTAACTATTTGCCATCCTTTACGGATGGCACTCCTTCGTTTGGCAGTTTTACACGGGCACCTACATATTTTCCACACAAAACAGTAACCTACTACATATTTGCCACTTTCGCTGGCATGGCACGTCATGTGTGTATGCCAGCGTGGCAGCGAGCCCTAGAACCCCTGCAGAAGATGCGAACTGACCAATTTACCCCTGTTGCCTCTCTCAGTCAACTCGCTAATGCCACGCTGCCCCGTATATCAGATTCTCCTTATGGACATCCCGGATTCAATACACAATGATGGATGGCTTAGATTCCAAACACCAAAAAATAGAAGACTGTAACATATGCCAGCGTAACAAGCATCAACCATCACAAAACCGCTCCGATTCAAAATCGCTCTGATTCGATGTGAAATGACGGGGAGCGTTGGGGCGATGCCTCTGGAACCACAACCGGTGTGGCCTTGCCGTTGGTCACCTCGAGAACCCAGCAGCGCTATTTTGGGCTATGTCATCGAGATGGCGTCCAACATCCAAGATCAAGTGGCATAGTGCACTGAGTGGCCAGACGATACTCTTTAAATAACTAGAAGCAAATCTGACTCACCGCCGACGATGAGCAATGGCAAGGTACAGCACTAGCGAGTCATCCAATGATGAGTCTGGGGACTCATCGAATCGCCACAGCGCCAGTGAGGAGGAGGAGGAGGTGGCGGAGATGCCAGTAGTCACCATCGAGGAGGAGGACAACAGTGACATCAATGGTGGGAATGTTGATAACTTCCCTACCGTTCTGCTTCCATCGGGTGTCGAGGAGGAGCCAGAGGGCAGCGACAGCGACATCAAGAATGTTGATAACTTCCCCGCCATTTCGTCGGGCTTCTCTCCGACCCCACGCTACAAGAAGCCCATGATCCCTCCATTCCTGCCCGTCGAGATCATGTCTGATGATGACGAGGAGGAGGAGGATGACGTGTCGAGCGAAGACACTAGGTCAGAGGCATCCTCCTCCTCTGGCAATGGCGGGGGCAGCGGCATCGAGCAAGATTAAGTTGATTTTAGGTGTATTTAGTACTAGTGACCTAGCTAAGTAGTACAATGGCGGGTGCATTGTAGTGCTTGGGAGGTGTCATTTTTGTGTATTTTGGAGTGCCCTCGTCAGCATTCCCCATGTACCCATATAACATTAGAAATGAATCTAAGTATTCTACTATTACAGTGCTTCGTTCTACAATGTCTCACGATCCTTCTTCTTCCTCCTCTCAGAGGAGGGCGACCTAGAGAAATAAACCAATTTGCAAACACAACGAAGATGGCACGCTAGTTTAGCTGCAATAATGACAACATCCATCCTAGACAAAATTAACAGGTCCATAAACAATCAAATAACATTGGTCCATTGGAACATGTCGTGACAAAGAGATACATCAAATGCAGCTTTATTCACTGCTTTGCTAATGACTCCAAGAACAAGAATAAGGAACATAAGGAAGAAAGTAAGGTCTGCTCTTGAACCCTGATAGGACGCTACATCTACCATACCGAAAGACACGGGTAGGGATGGCATGAACTTTTCTACGATCCATGTCATATGCGATGAATCTTCTTTCCTTCCCAACAAAGAAAATCAAATTTCATTCTAGATGAACTGTAATTGCTATGTAGTCTGACTCATAATCCACATAACCAAATTGAATATTAGTCTTTCCAAACACCTTCAGCATGCTGATAGTATGCTTCAATGTCCATTTATTGGTAGCATAGTCTTCGGATCTAGATTGAAAGCTGGGACATATTGTGACCACCAACACCACCAAATAGTACATACACACAAGTGACCCCGAGCTTGATGGATGGAGGGTAGAGTACCATGAGGCCTAGGAATTTTCCTCCATGTCTTTCCCTCCATATCCACTGCAAGTATCATAGAGTAACCCATAATGTGTAAAAAACCGTTAAGAAACACACTTGCTAATCTTGAACGTATCACATCATCAATGTCCTGGACCCATTCAGATTCCTTATAGATCCATTCTGTAGTTTCAAATGAGTAGATCTCTACACCTAGGCACTCAGCGTCCTCATGCTCCACAAATTCAATCACATGGAAATGTGAGGAGGCTGTCGGATCGAACCCTAATCGAGCCTAATAGCATGGATGCTAGGTAGTAGTACTCACAAATTCTTGGTTGTCGGATTGCAGATGACATAGCGGGATCTAGCACCAGTAGCCTCAATGCACGAGCATAGGACAAGGCCATTGCAGCAATCTAAGACAGCTACATTGTCCCTAGGGAACGGCAAGAAGGATAAGTCAGGGCATTCATCGGTGAAGCTGGTGAAGTTTCGCATGCCGTTCTCTCTGTCGTAGAATAAGCCAGCCATAGTCTAGGGCAGCACCTTATGGTTGTTGGAGATGAGGCTGTTCTAGGCGACAGACACATTTGCAGCAGAACAAGGAGAGGGCGGGGAGGTGGTGGAGGATCTCGAGAATGACATCCTCTATGAGGCTGGCCAGTGTGTTCCTCTTGTTGGGGCCTCCTCCATTTCGTAGAGCCTACGATCATCAGTGTGTAGTAGGATGAGAGCTTCCTTACTAATGAGATCACTAAGATCTTATTTGGATCAATCCACATGTGTTGGGGTGGATTGAAGTGGATTTTGAGCTAAATTTTACAGCAATCCACGTCAACACATGTGGATTGACATAAATCTGACAACATCCAAACAAGGCTTAAAGAGAAAAATAATTCAACAAAGATCAATCATTAAAGTGCGAAAGCATACCTTGCCTTTGGATCTGGCAGCAACGTGACATGAGGCGTGCACACAAATAGCAAGAGAGAAACAATGGGCCAGCCGTGCGGGAGGGGGCGGCGGCTGGCCGGCCTTATTAGGGCTTCCGTCTAGATGAAGGGTCTGGATTCATTACGCACTAATGGATGGCACAGATTTCGACCATCAACCATCACCGTATGAACGTCTAGGTGGTTGTAACACCATTGTAATGCACTGACGTTGACTTTGGATCACCAACACGTCCATTCAAACAATGGTTGCGTCACCGCCGGTTCATATGGTAATCCAATGGTGATAACTTGATCACCGCTAGATCTTACTATAGTGCACACGTCCATTATGGCACTAGCGGTAAAAAACGGTTATCTCTACCGGTTCCATCGGGCGTTGGACATAGGACGAGCAGCTGGTGATGAAAATCCTTCTACCGCCAGTTCAATGGACGACACGGCGGCGAAGGATGAGATTATGTTCACCACCAGATTATATGCCGAGCTGGTGGCGAAAACGTTCATCACCGCCAGTTATTCAGCCAAGAGGGACCCCACGGTGGTGATACGAATCACCGCCGGTTATCTCAAAACCGTTGGTGAAGGTCCTGGCGGTGAATTGACTTTCTATAGTAGTGTTCATCCTTAGCACCATGGTTAGCTAGATACCACTTGGAAACAAAAACACTAGATACCCCGTGAGGTCAACATTAGAAGCAAGGTACTAGTATTACTTAAAAACATACCAAGTGTCTAGCTATCATCCTATGCATGTTAGTATTCAAATCACCATTCAAATTCCATTACTAGCAACACCACACAAGCATGTATATCAAATTTAAAACTTATGCAACATGTTGACATTTCTTATGACTATTGGACTAATTCTGCAAGCGCACAGAATATATCGATGTAGCACTTCACTTGGGAGTCAACCAAGTATCGTATTTATTTCCACAGAGAAGGCATAGTCTGACTTCGATAAATGATAACCTAAGTTCAAATGAATTTCCTAGACATGAATGTAATGGAACAAATGAAAGTAAACTAAACTAACTAAAATAATAAAATGAGAAAGACTACTACTACTACTATGGTCACAGAGTAGGTGAAGATAAATGAAGTATGTCTTAATTGTAATCCTATCAATTGTCTAGCAAGTGAGCAATGAATATACTTCATGGCATACTTGCCCTAAACTCACCCTAAGGTTGATTAGGCACAAAGCACCACGAGCCCTATGATTTAATAACTAATTCCAACATGGTGGAATACAGAGGATGGATAGGGCTGTCACCTCCTGCCACCTACCATAATCTATCGGAGAACTAACCACAACCCATGGTACCCTATAGTCTAAGCACCACGCTTACACTAAGTGATACTACTCTAATCTCACACTAAGATCAGAGCACCAACTAGTGATGAGGATCCCGTATATCATAAACTTACTAACTAAACAAGATATGATCGAAATATTCACAACACTACTTAACTCTAATTGCAAGAAAGTAAGTGCTGAAAATAAAGACAAGTACTAAAGGAAATATAAATAGAAAGAAAGAGTAGCTTACAAGAGCTTACAAGAGAGACTCCTCTTAAGCTCCTAGCCCTTCACTTCTTCACTCTCACTCTCACCACTAACCTAAACTTAGGAGTAGAGAGAATGATTCTACTTGGGACGCTTTACAACTGTGGGAAACACCTCTATTTATAGCACTTAGGTGCTAGGGGGTATTTGTAGGCAGTGGAGAGGCGGTGGAGCTTCCTTGGGTGCCAGGCGGCGGGGTGAGAGCGCCAGCCAGCCCTCCGATGCACCACCATTGCATTGGAGGGTCATGGTTTGCTCCCAATGGCGGTTGCATTTCCTACACATGTGAAGACTTGGTCTGAAGGCGGTTCCAAAGTCGGCTAATGGCCTCCAGGGGGATGACAATGGGCCCATGGATCCACGGTGAGTGAATCATGGCCACTGCTCAAACCGACATGAAATGGACGCTTGTGATGCAGTGTAGGACGCGTCCCACGGATTGATGACGTGGACGGGGATAGGATGGCATCGGGCGGTGCCACATGGCCACCGGCCTACGTGGTAGTGTGGGCCCAAAGGCCCCTGCCATGTCCATTTGCCTCCATGTCACATGTTTTCCACCTTTTTCACTGGTTTTCCTGCATTCAAATAATCCTCATGTACAAGTGGAATTCCATTAGTAATAAACCAAATCTTTCCACTTTATGTTGATTTCCCTTTGAAATGTATGCATTGTTGATGGTTAAAATAGGTGTTTAGTGACCATCAACAAGCTCCCCCAAGCTTGCCTTTTGCTCGTCCCTGAGCAAAGATGGGGTCTTTAGCATGAAAATGTCAGTTGCTTACTAACTTCTGCACATCTGCTCATAAACATACCAACCCTTGAATTGGAAATGTTAATATAGAAACTCCTACCCATATTACCTTTGTCACCTTGGGGCTTTTGGCCTTCAGCTTGTATGAGTGTCAAACACAGATCAGCTAGAAAGAGGGTCTTTTCTCCATATCTATTTTGCTTAGAAATATCATTTGGAGGCTTTTATAAATTTTGGCAAGAAAAATCACAAGCTCTAGTTCTTTTTGTGGCGCACTCAATCTCTCATAAGTGTGTATGCTCCTCACCAAAGGCTCAAAATGTGCCTTCATTCGTATTACTAAAGCTTATGTGGAGTTTATGGGCAAGGAAAAATATGAAGGCATACATTGCATAGTATTTATTGCTAAGTCAAACACTTGGATAAAAGGAGCAACAAGTCATAAACCTAGACCAAGAGAGTGCATGTGTATGGCATATGTGGAATTTACTCCTTTCATGGCATCCTCTTTTCTTGTTGGAGGCATGGCTACCTCTCTTTTCATCATTTTTTCGACAAGGGGAGACACAAACCTTTTTCTTCCTTTTCTTTTCTCTCCATTTTTCTCTTTTTTTAGAGATAGCCATGCTCCCTTTTGATAGATATTTCAATGAGGAATAAACTTTTGTCATGGAGTCAATATTTGGAGTGGAAAGAATGTGGTTGCATACTCTCAGTGTAAGAGTAGCAATTATATAGGTGGGTGGATATGCTCTTGGTCATGGGAGTATAGCAAGTTTCTCAACTAAATCAACAAGGCTTGACTAGGCTCACTACTAACACAAGTAGCATGTGTGAAAGTTTTTTTAAGTGCT
The DNA here is from genome assembly GCA_904845875.1 of Miscanthus lutarioriparius. Classification (NCBI taxonomy): domain Eukaryota; kingdom Viridiplantae; phylum Streptophyta; class Magnoliopsida; order Poales; family Poaceae; genus Miscanthus; species Miscanthus lutarioriparius. The sequence goes on along the minus strand of CAJGYO010000007.1, from coordinate 55,350,717 downwards.
AAACATATATGGCTCTGGTAGGTGTTTTTTGCCACAGAAAAAACTAAGCAGGTTTTTTTATGTTTTCACAAAGAAATTGTCCAGAGATAAACCTTGCTCAAGACAGGATAAAAACTTACTCCATTCTTTGCTAATCATGATATTCTACCACTCAAACTTAGATCTAGCATTTACAACCCACGGGACTCAAGTTCATGGTAAAAGCAAAAATATACTAACAATGCCAATCATCGGTGGTTGCAAAAATGAGAGTGGTGCAGGAATTAATTGAGCAACATTTTATTTGGGTCTGGCAGATGTCTCCTTTTTATTAGGCAGTAGTGATAGTGATTTTATTCGAAACATAAAGCATAAACATAACCATGGGTTACTAGCTTAATTTATTTATTTACAAAGCATAGCAACATTTTTTTAGATGCTAACAAAATGAAAAATGCGAGAAATATAAATACTACTAAGTAGGGACATAGAATACTTACCTTGGCGAGGGCTCCTCTCCTAGTCTTGCTTCTATCATGGGATCAGCGGCGCCTCCACCCCATGTGGTGGAAGACGTCGTCCCAAGGGCAGTCGTTCTCCTCAGCTAGCCCATGTATGGTCGCTAGCTCTCCTGTGGTCTCCTGCTGGTACTGCTAAAAGTTCTCAGGTGTGCCTAAAAGTCATGGCGGATGGCGGTGGTGTCCAGGCAGATGCCCTCCATCTAGTGCTATAGGAAGCCTATGTCGCACTCCCAATCTCTAGGAATAGTTGTGGTAGAGTGATGTCCTGCATGAGGAGGGGGATATCCCTCTGAACTGGACAGCTGCATGTCCCTGCGACCTGCAAAACGAGAAGGGCCTTCTCCAAATGGAGGAACCCACTGTGAACCTCCTACTGAGTGCAACTATGATCCGCCATGCTGTGGCTGGTCCTAGGGAGAGACCCCTTTTGGCACCTACCGCCAGTGCTGCTGATGCGAGTGAGATCCTCCCGCCTTCTGTGAACTAGGCGGGGCAGCCCAAGCACCCCACTGGGATGGGTGTTCCATGCCCCGGTTGAGAGCGTCTCGAACATTTTGTTTGGTCTGAGCTTGTGCGATAGCTCAAGCGGCAGCAGCTTGTCTTCTTGTCATCCTCGTAGTCACCTGCATTTTAGTTGCAATCCTATGGATGTATTCTTCTATTGTGTTTACACCAAAATTTGGAAGAAGAGTCGTAGGGACTCGAAAGCTCCCAAGATCATGTCATCAAGGAATCAATTACGTGCATATCAGAACCAGCTAATTCGAATGCAACACTAGAATCGGCTTTCTTCAGGTAGCGGCAGTAGATAACGACAAAGGCTACGATCGGCGCCGAGACAAAGCCTGTTGGACTCTACAAAAAGGAAAGATTAGAGTCCAAGTTATCTTAAATTAGAAATGTTTTCTCTTAGGGCCAAAGATTGTGATGAGTCATGCTTAGATAGGAGTTATGCGTAGGTCCTAGGTATAAATATCAAACCCCGGCTATTGTAAAAACACACAATCAATCCAATACAAGTTACTTACTTTTTTCAGCTCCCGGCCACCCCTTAGGAGTAGGAGTAGAGTAGATCTCGGCGAGTTCTTCAGCAAGTACGGCTGCATCGATCTGGTCAACCTCCACTGCTTGTCTGGAAGTACCATCATGGCTAATACCTCTGTTCATACGGCTGCATCGATCCGGTAGACCGCCACTACGACTCTAGTATAAGCCAGTTATCGATTCTTGTCTAGTTCAAGTAAGGCTGCATCGATCCGGTCGACCTCCACTGCTCGAACTAGATTAAGGTCAAGTTATCGGCTCTATCTAAGGGTGGTGTTCCTCCGGATAGATTCATTAAGTTACCGATATTGCTTATTGCTTCCATTATTTATTTAATTACAGCAATATCACTTCGCCCGGTTGGGATTGATCTAGATTGGCCTTATATCTTGTTTAATCCATTGTTTGTTAATCTAAACTGATCTAATATGCACTTTAAACGATGAGTTATGTTTTATCGGCTGTTTTAGATCAATCTTGATCGTGCATAGTGTGGGGTTAAGGCATGTTTTGTCTTGAGTAGATCTATTGGCTAGCAAAAACCGTTCCATGGCCCGTTATCATGGCCTGTGTGATTCTACCTCACACCCCACTGTTAGCACCGTGGAGTGGGGATCGTTATTTGGTAGATCTGTTCCTGATAGGGCATGATCTTAGCTATGCGCTATGCCTGAATCGGTTGTTTTAGCTAATATCGAGCGCTTGCATGAACAGTTCACATCACGAGATCGTTGAAGTAGGGATAGGTTGAAAGATATGTTAGCCCCATGATCTTATTATTGTATTATGGCCAGCATGATTCTGCCTCATGCCCCACTGATATTAGTGATAAGTTAGGGTCGTCGAGTCTATTGTTGTTTCTATGGCCTGCATGATTCTGCCTCATGCCCCACTGGTCATAGCGATAGATGAGATCTAATATGTTCATTAGATTTATCTTTATTAAATGGTTGAATGGTGATGAGCTGTTTCTTTTACATAAAAAGAGGTCCGGTTACTTGCAGTCATTGGCTTAGCTTAAATTAATCATTATTGACATCCTTTTGCCATTGACCGATGTTTGTCTAAATAATGATATTCATCCTAAATGATAAACGATTCTTCTTACACAACCCCATGAGCTTTAACTGATTTATACTTATGAATATGCTGGAATCGACTGTTTAGTCGATCTCCTTTCATATCGGCTCTCAGAGCCGCACATTCCGGACTGTCTGGCAACACCGACACGTTCCGCCCTAAATTACTAATAAACTTTCTCTCCTTGTCAATTGCAGGGTCAAATTGACTAGCACGTCTCGGGAGGAGTGCGCAGGATCTCTAGCTCCATCGAGCGGACCCTTCTGGCTTGCTCGTGTGCCCTCGTCACGGAACAAAATTTCCGTGTCGACACATGTTTTTGGCATGCTTAGTGGGACCCCACAATTATCATGGCGGTTCACAACAACAGCGACATCCTTATGGTACATTATGAAGACCTACCTGATCGAGATAAAGATGTCATCGGCAAAGCTATAGAAGAATTTCAGGACAAGTGTTTGTTGTCCTACACCAAAACACATGACAACACAATTGTTCAGAAATTTCCACTACCAAGAGTTCTATTACATGGGCAGACATATATAGTTGAAGCTGAAGATAGGTGTTTCTTTACGGAAGTTGTAGACAAATATGTTCATGATGCCATATCAAGCCATAATGATTGTGGGATTCATGGGTTTCCAGTTGGTCAAGTTGGGCCGTCTTATTACAACATTCCACATCTGGCGACATAAGGGACTAATCAAGTCGATACCAGCCATCAAGAAGCAGCACTAGCTGGTAATGATGATGTCCAAGCAGTTCAGGGTTCATCTGAACAAGCTTAAGGAACTACTATGAATCAGATACAGTATAATCCTAGACCATCAGTACAGCATGTGTAATAGCTAGTGGGGCAAGGTCAGAACTAGGTGATTAATTTTGGCACATCAGGCCACATACCGTCGTCGGCTCAAAAAATAGCACCATCAATTCAAAGGATCCGTAGAGATATAGATCCTCATGTCTACAATCAGAGACTTTAAGCAGGAAACCAACAAAGGACCCAGTAGATAGAGATTCTATAGGGGTATCATTATGGCATAGATTATAACACCCTTCACAGGATTCCAAATCTTAGGTATCAAGGCACATGGGATTTCAATCCACAGATGGGTCAGCAGGTGCAGAGAAATCCAAATTCACATGCTGACAAGTTGTTGCTAAAGGTGACCGAGATGATGAAGAATCAGTTCGGTCTAAAGCTAAAAGGGCTAACCTTTTCGTACAAACGCCCATATCTAGAATGGTATGATTTGGTCGCTCTTCCTACAAATTACAGGCTCCTAGAGTTTGCTAAGTTCACCGACCAAGACAGTACAAGCACAATAGAACATATCAGTCGGTATCTCACACAATTGGGCGAGGCATCAGTTGAGGAGGCCCATCGAGTTCGTTTCTTCTCCTTGTCCCTGTCAGGGCCAGCCTTCACTTGGTTTTCATCATTGACAGTCAACTCTATTGCCAATTGGGCTGACCTAGAGAAGAAATTTCATACATATTTTTATACTAGGACTAGAGAAAAGAAGATTACCGATCTGACAACTATAAGGCAGAAGACTAATGAATTGGGCACTAAATTTCTTCAGATGTTCCGAGAGACTAGAAACTTATGCTTCTCATTAAACTTGGCTAACGATCAACTAGTTACTTTAGCCATTCAAGGAATGCTGCCAATGTGTAAAGAAAAACTGCTAGGACAAGAATTTGACAACTTGGGTCAATTGGCTCAATGAGTGGCAACACTTAATAGCCAATTCTAGAGTATGCGTTGAGATACCCAATTTTAGAAGAGTACCACTGTGACCGAAGCTTATAATTCATACTCAGTCGATGATGGCTATGAAGATGAAGAAGAAGAGGTTGCTGCGGCTAAATGGAATTGGGGCAAAAAGACATTAATGGTGCCAAATCCTTGGGGAAGAGGAGTCGAGGAGAGCTATGACTTTGATGTCACAAAATCAGACAAGCTCTTCGATTTCTTGCTTGAGAAGGGGCAGATCAAGTTTCCCGATAATCATATTATGTTGCCCCCTGATCAGTTGAAGAATAAAAAGTTCTGCAAGTTCCATAACGCTACTTCTCATTCCACAAATGAATGCAGAATTTTCCGGCAGCATATACAGAGGGCTATTCAGCAAGGAAGGCTCAAGTTTGATACACCTCAGAAAATGAAAGTTGATGATAATCCTTTCTCAGGAGATCAAAATATGGTTGATGCTAGGCTACTCAAAGGAAAGACTAAGGTCCTAACATCAACCAAATCAAGAGAAGCTAGAACCATCGATCTCAAGATGCAAATATCAGCCAACGAATACAGGGAAATTAAGAGACGTCACGATAAGCAAAAGAGCCGATATGAGCAGGGAGAAATGTCAAAGGATGGGGCGACAAAGCCATGAGTTACATCTTGGATTCTATTGAATAAGTGGCTATGGTAGAAGGAAAAGGATTATTAGCATTGGTTAAAGGATCAAGAATACCAGCGTCAACTGGAAAAAGAGAGGTATGAAAGGAAACAAGCCGAATCACATTGGAATTGTCCTTTCTTCAGACATTGCTGGAATAAAGATTTGAAGTTGCCTACCAGACATGACTGTCCAGAAGCAGCAATCAGTATTGGGAGTTTAGGCAATCTCAAACCAACCACCGGTCTATCCATGCTCAAGATGCATATCACCATAATAACATGGATTGGCGCTTAAAAAATAAAAGTGTTCATGATCGGCTTAGAAAATGAGTTGTTGATCAAGACTGGGGTGATTATGAAGAAAAAGGCAACGAGAGAGAATATGTTTGGTAGGAAGGCCAATGGTTTCTAGGAGGATTGACAAGAAGCCAGAAGAGAAGGGTGTAACGCCTAAGGAACAGAGAGTTGGAACAAGCTCAGGCATCCGGTAAACCTCAAGTATGACGTACTAAGCAAACAGCCGATAGAAAGCAACCATCGGCTAATATTCAAATGGCTTTTCTGTTGCCATCAGAATTTAGAGCTCTAACAGATCAAGAAGTTTATTTAGATTTTGATGAATCGGAGTATGAGGAGATAGTTGCCAAGTTGATAGTTATACAGCAAGCAATATTTGATAAACCAGTCAAGCATCGGCACTTAAAAGCTTTATATGTGAAAGGTTTGGTTGATGGGAAGCCGATGAACAAGATGTTAGTGGACGGAGGTGCTTCTATCAATCTCATGCCTTACACCACTTTTCATAAACTTGACAAGGGACCAGGAGATCTGATGGAGGCTGACATGATGCTTAAGGATTTTGGAGGTAATACGTCTAAGACCCGGGGGGCAATAAACGTCGGACTAACAATCGGGAGTAAGACTCTGCTCACCACATTCTTCGTCATCGATGGAAAAGGGTCGTATAGTTTGCTCCTTGGTCATGATTGGATTCATGTAAATTGTTGTGTGCCATCGACCATGCATCAGTGTTTGATTCAATGGCATGGGGATGATGTCGAACTGGTTTCGCTGATGAGTCTATGAGCATCACAACAGCCGATCTAGTCTTCTGGGAACTAGGAGACTTTGAATGCTTTTATGGCAAGTTATGGGAAGGAGGCTTCATTAGAATCAACAATGAAAGCCAACAGCCATCCAAGCAGTCGGCTTTGAAAACTTGTCTTAATGGATAATCCAATAGATGGTACAGATGGCAAACTGGGACATGGTTTCACGTCGGCTGGTGAATTAGAAGAAGTAGATATTGGTTCTAGAGATAGACCTAGGCCGACGTATGTAAGTGCCAACTTGGATCCTGAGTATAAACGAGAGTTAGTTGACTTGTTAAAAGAATTTAAAGACTGTTTTGCTTGGGAGTACTATGAGATGCCTAGTCTAGACCAGTCAATTGTCTAACATTGGTTGCCAATCAAACCTGGATATTGGCCATTTAAATAGGCTCCAAGGAGATTCAACCCGAACATGCTTGATGATATCAAAAAGGAGACTGAAAGGTTACTGGAGGTGAAGTTTATCTGACCATGCCGGTATGCAGAGTGGATATCGAATGTTGTCCCTGTATACAAGAAGAATGGAAAATTGAGAGTTTGCATCGATTTTAGGGATCTAAACAAAGCCACACCCATGGATGGTTATCCAATGCCGATAGCTGATATGTTAGTAGATGCAGCAGCCGGGCACAAGGTTATTAGCTTCATGGACGGCAATGCAGGGTATAACCAAATTTTCATGGCTGAGGAAGACATAGCAGAGACCGCTTTCAGGTGCCCCGACACAATCAGTTTATTCGAGTGGGTTGTGATGACCTTTGGTCTGAAGAATGCCGGTGCAACTTATTAGAGGGCGATGAATTATATTTTCCATAAGTTGATCGGCAGGATTATTGAAATCTACATCGATAATGTGATGATAAAATCCAAAGGGTATAAAGAACACCTAGCTGATTTGTGAGAGACTCTAGAATGCACAAGAAAACATGGTCTAAAGATGAATCCTAATAAGTGTGCTTTTGGAGTACCAGCTGGACAATTCTTGGGGTTTATGGTCCATGAGAGAGGAATCAAAGTTGGTCAGAAAAGCATAAAAGCAATTGATGAGGCAGTTCCCTTGACTACTAAAACAGAGTTACAATCTCTGCTTGGTAAGATCAATTTCATTAGAAGATTCATTTCAAATTTGTCGGAAAGGATCCTGCTGTTTTCTCCCTTGTTGAAGTTGAAAAATGATCAAGAATTCAAGTGGGGTGACATACAACAAAAGGCGTTTGAAGAGATAAAAGAATACATGAAGTGTCCACCTGTGCTAGTCCCTCCTCAGCAAGGTAAGCCTTTGAAGTTGTACATATCGGCTGATGACAAGACAATTGGATCGGCCTTGATGCAAGAATTTGAAGGAAAAGAGAGTTGTTTTCTATCTGAGTAGAAGACTACTGGATCCAGAGACTAGATATTCTCCCATCAAAAAGTTATGCTTGTGCTTATATTTCTCTTGCACTAAGCTGTGACACTACTTATTATCGACCGAGTGTACCAAGGCTAATGTGATTAAGCATATGTTATCAATGCCAATACTGAATGGAAGAGTGGGAAAATGGATTCTCGCGTTATCGAAATTTGACTTGAAGTACGAATCGGCTAAAGCAGTCAAGGGACAAATAATGGCCGATTTTGTCACCCAGCATCATAAGCCAAGCATTGATTATGTAGAGCAAGTGCCTTAGATGTTGTTCTTTGATGGATCATCATGCAAGCAAGGTGGTGGCATTGGCATCGTTATTATTTCGCCTCGAGGGGCAAGTTTTGAATTTGCTCTTCCGACTGGGCCAATGATTACCAAAAACCAAGTGGAATATGAAGCTATTCTTAAGGGACTTCAACTTCTTCACGAAGTAAAGGCCGAAGCAATTGAAGTATTTGGAGATTCATAGTTAATTATTAATCAGTTGATCGGCCTATATGAGTGCAAAGAAGAAACTCTTAAGGAGTATTATGATGAATGCCAAAAGTTGCTCAAAGAAGCTAATCGTCTAGCTCGAAGTGCGTCAGGGTATCGAGTGTTTCGAGAAGTCTTGAGTAGTGAAACCTCGAATGATGATTGGAGAGTCAAAATAGCCGATTACCTTAGAGATCCATCTCAAAAAGTTACCAGAAAGCTAAGGTATAAATCGGCTAAGTATGTTTTGTTGGATGATCAGTTATATTATAAAACAGTTGATGGGGTGTTGCTCAAATGCTTAAATCAAGAAGAAGCTAAGGTGTTGATGGGTGAGGTGCATGAAGGGATATGTGGAGCTCATCAATCGGCTTATAAGATGAAATGGATTATTCGTAGGACTGGATATTTCTAGCCAACGATATTGGAAGACTGTTTTGAATATTACAAGGGGTGCTGGGACTGTCAACATTTTGGTAATGTCCAGAGATCGCCTGCGTCGGCCATGAATCCAATAATCAAGCCATGGCCATTTCGAGGTTGGGAAATTGATTTAATTGGCCAGATTTTTCCTCCCTCAAGCAAAGGACATAAGTTCATATTGGTAGCAACAGATTACTTTACTAAATGGGTTGAGACAATTCCTTTGAAGGTGGTAACCTCAAAGAACATGATTGATTTTGTCAGGGAACACATTGTGTATCATTTTGGAATTTCTCAAACTATAACTACCGATCAAGGGACAATGTTCACATCAGAAGAGTTCGGTGATTTTGCTGCCAGTATGGGAATCAAGCTACTGAATTCATCTCCTTACTATGCTCAGACTAATGGCCACGCAGAGGCGTCCAATCAGATTATGATTAAGCTGATCAAGAAAAAGATTGAAGAACAGCCAAGGAAGTGGCATTCAATGCTTAATGAGGCACTGTGGGCATATAGAATGGCCTATCATGGATCAATTAAAACGTCGCCTTACAAACTTGTATATGGCCATAATGCAATTCTTCCTTAGGAAGTTCAGACTGGATCGAGGCGTGTTACATTATAAAATGATTTGTCAGCCGAAGTCTACAAGAATCTTATGATAGATGACTTGGAAGACTTGAGTTGCCTTCGGCTGCGTGCGCTTGAAAATATCGAAGCCAACAAACTAAGGGTTGCAAAATATTATAATAAAAAGGTCAAGATTAAGCAATTCTCTAAAGGAGACTTGGTCTGGAAAGTGAAATTGCTGATTGGGTCAAAAGACAGTAAATTTGGCAAATGGTCACCTAACTGGGAAGGACCTTATCGGATCAAACATTGTGCGTCTGGTAATGCTTATATTTTAGAAACACTAAGAGGAAAGGAAGAATTTGGCTGAGCAATCAATGGGAAATATCTAAAGAAATATTACCCTAGCGTTTGGATTAATACTTAATAACCAATTTGTTCGGTCGTCCGCTCTAATAGCCGATATCAGAAAGGTATCGCCTCTAGTGTAAAAATAAACCCGAAGGGGTAAAAGCCGGTACGATGTGTATCACCTATAGGAGCAAAGCAAACACGGACGAAGTGATGTGTATAATATGAAGTACGAAGCAAAGGAAAATCGCTCAAGACAAGGAAGTTGTTTGCTAAATATCACTTATTACAAGCTATGGGGCAGAAAACACTTTGCTTACAATATCATCGGCCAGGGTGTTGAAGGCTATAGAGTTGGCAGCGCTAGAGAAATCCTCAACCAAACGCTCATGCTCCCCAGGGTGCACCGTGTCTAGAAAACTGTGAGGAAGAAGACGAAGATTGTGACCAGAACAGGCTTGTGCAGTAGCCAACACCATGGCAGCACCATGATGAATGCCACGAAGAGCGACCTCCCTGACACGGTTCGGGATGTCATGCAAGCAAACCACCAGAACGGTGCCCCTGGAATTGACAAATCCCACCACGTGATTCATAGCTGATCGAAGGCTTTCCAACTGAGCAGTTAGATCTAAAAAGATTTAAGAAAAGAATGATCAGAAATCTTGAAGGCAAAATTAAGAAGATAGAAAAATTGTGGTAGATGTCTCACCCATGATTCTGGCTTCAGCTTTGGCCAACCTTTCCCCCACCGGGCTGGCCTTAGGGGATGATCGGCCTTGAATCATGGCCAAAGCCGATTCTGCAAGGGAGAGGCAGCTGGCTCCTCGGGTAGCGGGGGAGCTAGTGGCGAATTGGTGCTGAAGGTGACCCCAAAGGCTGAGCAGAGTCGGCCCTCTGCTCTGGAACAATGGGAGCATCCCAAGTTGCACCCTCTTGGCGATCAAGGCGCTGGCGCGATGATCTAGATCTATTGAGGGCCTCCTCAGTAGACCTCTTGCTGTTCTCCATGATCTCAAACCTATGGAAAAAGCAGGAACTATACTAAGGATGCAGAAGGTTTGAGACGAAGCGGGTTGTTTTTCAATCCACAGCCGTGGCCCGTATATATAGCATGGGAAGGCGAGAAGATAGATTTCACCGGGGGTGTGAAATTGAAATCAGCAATGGAAACGGATTGACACTCCAGAAATTTAGGGGACGGATAACGAAGAGATAACAAATTCAAACTTATTGCTTCCCCAAACTACAAAATATCGTGGGACGGATGCGAAGAATTTACATTGACCAGAGATCAAGCCACCAAGGCTTCTTTGGATTGAAGGGAGTCCGGGTCCCCACAAGGCCGAAGGTCATCGTGAACCGAATCACATCGGCCCATTGATAAAATTGTGCCAGAGAAGGGGAAAGGCCGCCCGCCTAATAGATGCCCAGCCGATTTCTCGGTAAACTGAGAAACTATGGGAAAGAAGCTTGTGGCTTTCCCGGTGGGCGTTTGGTAGAACAAACAAGGGGAAGGTGTCCACACATTTTAGCCCTTGCAAACACTAGAACAGCTCTGTGAGCATGGAGAGAAGACTCAGGTGATATCACAAGAATTCTTCTAACCACAATAGCTGATCCTCTTGCTCGACAAGGCGCTAGAATGAGCGACACAATCACCCTATGCACAAGAATTCTTCTAACCACTCAAGATCTTCATAGCAAAAGGATAGACCATGGAGGGTCTGGTGGAGTCAGAAGCACTCGAGGGGGCAGATAAAAGAGAAACATGGCTGAATTATTGAGTTGCTCTCGCCAGGGTCGGATAGACATTTTATAGCCGGCCTGGAAAGATCAATCCAAGTGCTCGTGAAGCAATGATGCTCTCATAAAAGTTTTGAAGCATGGGCTCATGCACTGACAGAGACGGCGACAAATAGTAGAACCCAATTCAAGATTCTCTACCCAAGACTGCGGACCTATCAGGGATACAGACGTGATAATTTTGGAATAAAATTACTTTTATCCCAAAATTGGGGGGCATGTGTTTACACCAAAATTTGGAAGACGAGTCACAAGGACTCAAAAGCTCCCAAGATCATGTCATCAAGGAATCAATTATGTGCAGATCGAAACCAGCTGATTCGAATGCAACACTAGAATCAGCTTTCTTTAGGTAGCGCCAGCAGATAACGATAAAGGCTACAATCGGCGCCGAGACAAAGCATGTTGGACTCTACAAAAAGGGAAAGATTAGAGTCCAAGCCATCTTAAATTAGGAATGTTTTCTCTTAGGGCCAAAGATTTTGATGAGTCATGCTTAGATAGGAGTTATGTGTACGTCCCGGGTATAAATATCAAACCCCGGCTATTGTAAAAACACACAATCAATCCAATACAAGTTACTTACTTTTTTTGGCTCTGGCCACCCCTTAGGAGTAGAAGTATAGTAGATCTCGGTGAGTTCTTTAGCGAGTACGGCTGCATCGATCCGGTCGACCTCCACTGCTTGTCTGTAAGTACCGTCATGGCTTATACCTCTGTTCGTACGGCTGGACCGATCTGGTCGGCCTCCACTACGACTCTGGTATAAGCTAGTTATCGATTCTTGTCTAGTTCAAGTAAGGCTGCATCGATCCGATCGACCTCCACTGCTCGAACTAGATTAAGGTCAAGTTATCGGCTCTATCTAAGGGTGGCGTTCCTCTGGATAGATTCATTAAGTTATCGATATTGCTTATTACTTCCATTATTTATTTAATTACAACAATATCACTTCGCCCGGTTGGTATTGATCTAGATCGGCCTTATATCTTGTTTAATCCATCATTTGTTAATCTAAACTGATCTAATCTACACTTTAAATGATAAGTTATGTTTTATCAGTTGTTTTAGATCAATCTTGATCGTGCATAGTGTGGGGTTAAGGCATGTTTTGTCTTGAGTAGATCTATTAGCTAGCGAAAACCATTCCATGGCCCGTTATCACGACCTGTGTGATTCTGCCTCACACCCCACTATTAGCACTGTATAGTGGGGATCATTATTTGGTAGATCTATTCCTGATAGGGCATGACCTTAAATGTGCGTTATGCCTGAATCGGCTGTTTTAGCCGATATCGAGCGCTTGCACGAACAGTTCACATCACGAGATCGTTGAAGTAGGGATAGGTTGAAAGATGTGTTAGCCCCATGATCTTATTATTGTATTACGACCTGCATGATTTTGCCTCATGCCCCACTGATATTAGTGATAAGTTAGGGTCGTCGAGTCTATTGTTGTTTCTACAGCCTGCATGATTCTGCCTCATGCCACACTGGTCATAGCGATAGATGAGATCAAATATGTTCATTAGATTTATCTTTATTAAATGGTTGAATGGTGATGAGCTGTTTCTTTTACATAAAAAGAGGTTCGGTTACTTGCAGTCATTGGCTTAGCTTAAATTAATCATTGTTGACATCCTTTTGCCATTGACCGATGTTTGTCTAAATAATGATATTCATCCTGAACGATAACTGATTCTTTTTACACAACCCCACGAGCTTTAACTGATTTATTCTTATGAATATGCTGGAATCAACTGTTTAGTCGATCTCCTTTCATATCGGCTCTCAGAGCCTCACATTCGAGACTGTCTGGCAACACCGGCAAGTTCCGCCCTAAATTACTAATAAACTTTCTCTCCTTGTCAATTGCAGGGTCAAATTGACTAGCACGTCTTGGGAGGAGTGCGTAGGATCGACCATCCCAACGTTGAAGCTAGGCGGATCTCCAGCTCCATCGAGCGGACCCTTCTAGCTTGCTCGTGTGCCCTCGGCACAGGACAAAATTTCGTGCCGACTTGTTGTTTCCAACGGGATGGTTAGTCGGTCAACATTACTTAGCCAATATTCCATGTTGGGCAAACGAATTTCATTGACACACCCACGATAAGTCATGACATAAGAATCATCCTGTTGATCTATTTTTAGCATGTGTGCTTGGAAAAAGTGATCATAATCAAGATAGACTCTATTGGTGGGTATGTAATTAATTAAAGTCCTATCAAGCAATCCCATGTTTCTTGCAAGTCTAGTGATTAAGGAGGTGCACTCAACATATTCATCACGTTGAAAAGTTCCTAGCCAATAAACTATCATGCAAGAATAGGAGAAATATGAGTTCTATTTAGCATGGCATACATGATTTTCATTTCTTCAACTCTAACACTGCGGAGATCATTCCTTGGAAACAATGTCATAGCAAGCCATCGGTGCATAAAGCACAAAGTGGGATTATGAATTTCACTAGTTCTTGGTTGAGTAGAGCTATCCTTGTCACTAATTTCTTTCCAAAAGTCTACTCTATCAAATCCTTCTACGACTCTATCCAAATTATGATTGCAATTTTTATCAAAGCCTTGCAAAATACTAAATTGCTTCCAAGTGTAGGTATATCGCTCACCGAATAATCTAAATGTGACATGCATAGTGATTCTAGTGAGTGTGCATAAAAATTCTATGGTAAGTTGCCTACACCCATCTTCATTTACCTGCCAAAAATTTTCCCATCCTATTGCACGAAAGAGAACTTGAAATTTGGTTATCATACCTGTGCGATTCAAGAAGTCATGGTCGTAGGCGCAGTTATGATGGAATGTTCGGTCTCTTAGGATGCGGAAAGCTTGCCTCTACAGATCATCCACCAAGATGATTTTCTCATGACTTGTGAGGATGTGAATTGGTGCTTCTTGATCTCCACTATCATGGCTGAAAGCTCTAGTTTGGTTTTGGTGAATTGATAAAATCCTAAGTGCTAACCTAGTTTATCAAGTGATCATGAGATAGGTAGCACACTCCAAGTGGTGAAGCAAATGAAGATCATAACATGATGATGGTGATGCCTTGGTGATGATCAAGTGCTCGGACTTGGAAAGAAGAAAGAGAAAAATAAAAGGCTCAAGGCAAAGGTATAAATTGTAGGAGCTATTTTGTTTTAGTGATCAAGACACTTAGAGAGTGTGATCACATTTAGGATCGATAGCCGTACTATTAAGAGGGGTGAAACTCATATCGGAATGCGGTTATCAAAGTGCCACTAGATGCTCTAACTCATTGCATATGCATTTAGGATCTAGTGAAGTGCTAACACCCTTGAAAATGTTTGTGAAAATATGCTAACACATGTGCACAAGGTGATACGCTTGGTGGTTGGCACATTTGATCAAGGGTGGTGAAGTTTAGGTGCAAGGGTAAGAAACTCCACCGGTGCCCTAGACAGAAAAGACGGAGGTCACTGTAAGTGACCGGACGCTGGTCTCAGTTGGACCGGCGTGTCCGGTCAGTGGCAGCAGAGGGCATGCGTTTTGGTCTCATGACCGGACGCTAGGTTGCTCAGCGACCGGATGCTGGCGGGGTGCGTCCGGTCAGTGCTGACGTAGGGCGTATAGAGGAGACGTTGTGTGACCGGACGCTGGCTGTGTCCGGTCAAGCATGACCTGACGCGTCCGGTCGGGAAAAATCGTGTTTGGAACCTTATTGGAAACGACTGATCGCTGAGGTCCAGCGTCCGGTCACTTTCTAACTGACGCGTCTGGTCAACAGATGACCATTGAAATCTGACAAACAATATTTGAAGCAGGGGACATGTGGCGTGAATCACGGGACCGGACGCTGAGGGCCAGCGTCCGGTCGATCAGATCGGAGCGTGCGGTCACCCCGCATTATACCTAGTGAAGGGGTACAACGGCTCTATTTCGTGGGGGCTTCTATTTAAGCCACATGGCCAGCTCAAGCTCACTCCCTTGGCCATTTGCATTGACATAGCAACCTTGTGAGCTTAGCCAAAGCCCTCCCACTCATCTCCATCATTGATTCATCATCATAGTGAGATAGGGAGTGATCCAAGTGCATTGCTTTAGTGTTTGCATCTAGAGGCACTTGGTGTTCGTGTTTTGCTGTGGGATTCGCTTGTTACTCTTGGTGGTTGCCGCCACCTAGACGGCTTGGAGCAGCGAGGATCGTTGAGCGGAGGGTGGTGATTGTCTCCGGCTTCGATCGTGGTGATTGTGAGGGGTTCTTGACCTTTCCCCGGCGGAGTGCCAAAAGGTACTCTAGTGGATTGCTCGTGGCTTGTGTGATCCTCATCTTGTGTTGGTTGTGCGGCACCCTATTGAGGGTTTGGCATGTGAGGCCAATTAGCGCGTGAACCTCCAAGTGAGTGAATCGCCACAACGAGGACTAGCTTGCCGGCAAGCAAGTGAACCTTGGTAAAAATCATTGTGTTCATCATATTGATTCCGAGGTGATTGGTCTTCATTGTTATCCACACTTGTGATTGATTGGTTCATACATCTACACGGCGGTATAACCTTCTTGCCTACTCATTACATTACCGCAAACTAGTTGTTAAGCTCTTTAGTGTAACTAGTTGTGAGAGCTTGTTAGTTTGGTTAGTGTGGGTCTTTAGTTAGCTTTTGAGAGCACACTAACTTAGTGTAGTGATATAGGTATTGTGTGGATATACTTCATCTAAACTAGAATTATGGTAGGTGGCTTGCATTTTGGTAGGCTAGCGCAAAATTCGCTTCGCCTCATAATTGTCTAATCCTTTTGTTAAGTGTTGTTGTAGAAATTTTATTAGGCTATTCACCCCCCTATAGCCAATAGGACCTTTCAATGGCTTGCTTGGTCGATGGACATCGCATCGCTGCCATGGTGGCTTTGGCTTCCCAACACGGAGTCGTCATCCGACAAGAAACGAATGTGCTTGTTGGACTTCTTCTTTCCGAGGCCTATGGCATCCTTGAGTTTATTCATGATCCTACAAGCAAGAACAAACTATAGACAAGAGAGGGGTTAAGGATTAGTAAAACAAATGAGCTACTCCCTTGTGTGATGAGTGGATCTCCACTACGATGCTTCTCCTTCCCTTAATAATTCATTTGCTTAATAACATAAGCAAAGATGCTCATGTTATGGAGTACGAAGGAGAGAGGAGTGGAACTTCAGCTCTTGGAAGTGAATATGCTGGTGGTGTGTGTGTGTGTGAGCGTCACAAGGACCTAAATGAGTGGGAGAGGAGGCAAAGTGCCAAAGGCACCAGAGTAGGGCATCAGTCGGCCCTCCTTGGAGGCATTTTGACCATCCCATGCATGGATTCTCTTCTAGGTGCTCTCATATGTGTGCCACTAGGTGAATGAGTGAAAGGAAGAGGCCAAGAGGTGAAAGAATGGATTGGAAATGTTGGAGGCAAGGACAAGGTGAGTGGAGAGTAAAGAACAAAAGAGCACTCAGATTTTTGCCTTGGCCTTTCTCTTCACATGAATGGAGGAGTGAATGTAGGTGAAAGGAATCAAGAGGGGCAGAGGTGGGGTCGGCCGATGGCCGTGAGTGGCCGGGCGGCCACCTAATTCCTCCCCTTAATGATTTTTGACTTTTTAAGCAAGGTACTAAGCATGTTTTAGCATGAAATGATGATGCTTAGCGACAATAAATAGGGCATAAGTGCATACCTTTGCTTAACTCACCTCGATTTAGCTCCTTAGATTCCTTTCATACAAATGATCTATGGTGGCTTGCTCCCGTGAGTGATGGAATCATCCACATGTTCAAGGTATGTCGGGAGGTTTTAATTCCACCGACGAACATTGTTCTGGTCTCGGTTTGAAGTGGAATATTTCTTCCTTGCCATTTATATTGAGATGAATTTCTCTGGCTCCAACAACAATGTGAGCATTTACCATGCTCAAAAATGGTCTTCCCAAGACTAGTGGTGTTTTAGTTTCAGCACTAATATCCAACACCACAAAATCTACGGGCATGAAACAACTTCTTATCTTAACAGGAATATCCTCCGCTATTCCCACCGGATATCAAACTGATTGATCGGCTAGCTGCAAGCACATTGTGGTTGGGGATAATGAATTATGATTTAATTTATCATACACTACCTTTGGCATGACGTTGATGCTAGCTCCAAGATCACAGAGGGCTTGATCAAA
The DNA here is from genome assembly GCA_904845875.1 of Miscanthus lutarioriparius. Lineage (NCBI taxonomy): Eukaryota > Viridiplantae > Streptophyta > Magnoliopsida > Poales > Poaceae > Miscanthus > Miscanthus lutarioriparius. The sequence goes on along the minus strand of CAJGYO010000007.1, from coordinate 55,333,375 downwards.
TTGCTAGGAGCCGATGGAGCATGAAATTGTAGGATTCCCTAGGTCCTTCTTTTTAGGCAGCTGATTAAGTGTGGATGCGCTGCACTCCTCGGTCAATTTTACTACCTCTACGCTTGGCAGTGGCTTCTTTTTGTTGAGTATATCTTTTAAATATTTGGCATATGTGGGGACCTACATAGCGTCAATTAATAGTATATGTATATATAATTTTTGAATTACCTCGATGAATTTCCTGAATTATTCATCCTTCGTTGCCTTTTGGTTGCGCTCTGGAAATGGCAACACCTCCGTATCATAGAATTCATGAGGAGCTGTCTTACCTTTTTCTTGGGGCACAACGGGGTCTTATTCTTTAGCTGGAACTTCAATTACCACTTTCTTCTTTGTTGCTTCAGGATACGGTGGATCATGAGTGGTCTTTGCACCTCTTGTGGTTATAGCATGAAGTTTCTCATTATGTGAAAATTTTTAAATCAAAGTGGATAATTGATTTTCTAGCCTTTCATTAAAGTTAAGCTGATTTCCTAAAGCTAAAGAAAATTCATCAAGCCTAGCATGAATATCTCCTAAAATCCTATCATGGTCAAGCAATTTTGCATGAATTTGTTCGTTGATTTTGGCTTGACTAAAGACAAGATCTCTAAGAGAAGAATAGTCAAAAGGATGAGTGGGTGAATTAGCTTGATTAATTTGCGGATTCCATCTCTAGTAAGGCTACGGTGGAGGTGGTCACTACTACAGATTGACTTATCACTATCGCCACTTTCACTGCCGTAGCGATAGAAGCGACGGTGTGATACCTTCACTATAGGTTGACCGATAGCGAGGCCTCATAAGGAAGGAAACCGATAGTTGAAACTGCTACCACCAACAGATTAATGGTAGATGCGGCAATGGTATTGGGGTTGCATTTCCTCCGTCGCATGAAAAGTCGGGCCGACTGGGATACGCATTTTGGCCGGCGGTCCAAAACTAGCGTTTGGTCAACTAGTGGTAAAAATTCAGCGTGAGTGTTGAATGCCCTAAACTTCCAAGTCCATCAAACCACCATTACTTCCGCCGCCTAAAGCCAAAGAGCCATATTCTTCAAGCCCGGTGCCCTCTGAAACCCACCCCTCTTCTTCATCCATAATCCCCTTGTCTTCTAATCTGTAAAGAAAATGTCAGACAACCCCATCAAGTTTCCAAGCAGCCTGTCGTCCAGCAAGGACGACTTGCCAGCCCACTAGTCCTCCGATGACTAGATGCCTTCTAATTATAGTCCTCCATGGAGCTCCAAGAAGGAGGACCTGAAGGAGGTGGAGGATGAGGACAGGGAGTACGACGCCGACGCCGATGACAACAATGACGACTCCGATGACTCCGACTCTGACTCACCTCCTCCCAAGTGGGCGAGGCGAGCATGATCATATTTAGATTAAGTAGTTTATAGTTAGTATAAGTTTTTTAATAGTTTAGGTTAGTTATTATGTTTCCGGATGAGTACAATCGTATACTCATCCAAATTGTATTTATCTATATGTGCAATGAATCAATGAAAAAAGTTCTTTGAAATATTATGTTTCCTACTGCTGTTCTTGCTATCTATCTTTGATCCTTGTTATATTCTAGGAGATATTGCTACGCGATGAATGTTTTTCTTTTTCTGTATATATATGAATGAAAAGTAAAAACTGTCATGTACGGTTCCAGTTCTTGGAGAATATAATAGCAGTTCAACTGCTAACAATCGTCGTATTATAGCGTTAGATTAGCGTGGCAATGGTCGGCTTAATACATATATTGTTTACCTTATCCCATGCCGTCTGTTCTCGCTGTCGATCAATCTGGACCGCCTGTTTGGAAAAGAAACCTAGAACTGCCCGATCTGTTCCCCAACTCCCCTCGGCCCTGTCGGCGCATTGGCGGCTGTTGGAACCACTAAAAACCCCAATACAAAGCCATTAGTTCTCACTCATTGCTTCATCTTCATTATCCCCACCAGTTGCTTCATGTTCATTTTCCCCACCCGCCTTTGCTTGCCCTACCTCGAGCACCTTGCATTGTCATCGTGGACAACGCCCCATGAAGGTTAGATGGATTCGGTCACCCCCCCCCCACTGTTTGCATTTGGTTCCAATTGGTTTTGGGTTCGGTATCAGTTTTGTTCATATTAGGAATTTCTTCATTGCAATAGATGTCATACTTCGGAAGAAGCCATTACAATGCAAGCAACCTTGCCTTTTGGCTGCTAGGGGTGGCACTAGGACCCCAGATGATGTTGTTTGCTACTTGGGGACGGAGCATTCATCCGGACCGACTGTTGATTGTTGAAGCCGCTGTTCATCACCTCCTCGGACCACAAAATTTGACAAGAATAGTTCAAGACCCTGTTTGTGGAGATATTTTTGTGCTTTGTAGGACTAGATAGGAAGTAGACATACTTTATAGATACAATGTGTCTGTGGACGGAGATGTTGTCATCTTCACTACGGTTCACTAGCTCTGGCTTTTGAGACCGCATCAACCAATTGAGTACCTCAGCAACTGCCTACCCATCCGACATTAAGTCTTAGAATTTGTAAAACTTTTATGTTAATGAAGTTTATATGTACTGCTGAAACCTCTGGATTAGTATGTATGAGTACTGCATAATCATTGAACTATTACTTCGGTTGAATTGTTAATTGAATCAGTTGGTCTTGATTATGGTCCACGTGTACACATCTATGTAAGCACAAAGGATCCAAAATAGGCCTTCTTCTATAGGCGGATAGTACCCTGCACCGGCGGTGACACAGCATTTCATCTTGGCGGGAGTCCGAGGGTTTTGAAGGACGTTTTGGCGCCTTGGTGGGAGGCAATAGCATAGACAAAAGGCCTGGGCCGACCTCTTCACTCAGAGTGTGCAACACTTTGAACCCTAATTGCTCCATGGCTGCATCTAGCTCCAACTCCTCCTAGTGGTCGGCACCATCCCAGGGCACCATCGTGAGAAGAACACCGGCTTCCAGTAGAGGAGGCTACAACGAGAGGGGCCCGACCATCACGTGCCATGTTGAGAACCACCCCTATGCATACTAGCCAACACTCTTGTGTCGATGTGGCTTGAAGATGCCTCGGTGGATTTCGTGGAGTGATGGAAACCCAGGACATCGGTACCACAGATGTTGTAGGGCAAATAATGTAACTCGATTTCTTTCTTGTTCATTCTGTTTTCGCAATGCAAATGCTGAAATCCTGCTATACTCATGGTAATTTGGTTTTTTCGTAGCCCGACTTAGATTGCGGGTTCTTTAAGTGGCACGATCACCAATATGGAAAATTTCTGAGGACTTTAATTTTGGATTTACGTAACAAGATTTGGGAGGTGAAGGCGGAGGCCAATGTTACAACAAATGAAGAACATCTATAGGAGGAGGAATAAATTAAGCCATAGACTGAAGAAATGGCCAGGGTTCCAACGAGGATGATGGAAGATTTCGTACCTTTGAGAAAGAACTGTGCTTCCTATTCTTCTTTCACCTATTTTGTACTTACCTTAGTTCTTGGCATGTTCATTGGCATATTGCTTAGTTCACCATAGTAGATTCAAGTATCAATTTATGATATATCGGACTGAAATCTATCACTTTTGTACAACTATTGTTAAACTAAATGCAAGGTGATTATCTAGGTGTTCAATTTATTGAAATGTAAATGCTAGTACATCCAAGTATCAATTGATGTGTCGGACTGAAATCTATCACTATTGTACAACTATTGTTGAACTAAATGCAAGGTGATTTACCAGGTGTTCAATTTATTGAACTATAAATGATAGTAGATCCAAGTATCAATTGATGTGTTTGAGGCATCCTACTTCCCTGGACACTGGGCCCTGGTATAGGGGCAACCAATTTATTGAACTATATATACACTCCTACGGTCCTACCACACCTTCCTCCCATCCATTCCCCACTTTGCTCCCTTGCTCTGCATCACCCTGCTAGCGTCGGACAAAAGGAAGCCTCTTGCGTGCTCACTGCTCCTTCATCTCCAACCTCGCCGGTGCACAAATCTTCAGCGTGCCATCCCTGCTTCTCTGCTCCATCCGGATCTAAGGTAATTGCACTGGATCTACTCCTTCATCGAATTCTATATTCCTTTGTATTGCTCTCTGCTCCTTCACCTTCAACCTAGCTATAGTAATTTTGTTGGATTTGCAGATAAAAATGCATCTTCTCATTCTGGAGTTTGTGGCCTTGTATATCCGTGGAGTGTAGCTTGTGAGCCTTATTGTCCTTAGTATTGGTTCACCGAATCAGTGCTTTGTGAACAAAGTCGATGAGCTAAGTGAAAGTGTACCAATGGATGTGGATAGGGTTGTAGTGGTCAAGGCTTGGGATGACATGGAGATTGACAATGATCCTATGGAGGTCAACAATGATCTATAGGATACTATGGAGATTCACAATGATCCCATAGAGGTCGACTAGGATCTGCATGGAGAATGATTAATTATGCAACTAATGATGTACATATGAAGGCCTTTTAACTTTTGCATAGTGTCGGCCTAATTAGTATCTACATTTTAGCTTTCGGCATGCTTGTTAGCTTTGTAGTGTCCACCTACTTATTCGGTATGAATGTATGGAACTCAAGTTGGATTCCTTTAAATCCGAGAGTACTGGCTTTGTGCTTTCCTTATGTTTTCTAAGTGCGTATTTTGGCTTTGTTTCAATGTAAATCTATGTGCCTTGTTATTCACCATCGAACTCAAGTTGGCTTCCTTTCAATGTGAGTACTGCAGTTGTGCTTTTCTTAGTTTTCTAAGTGCGCAGTTTTGCTTTGTTTCAATGCCAAACATTAAGATTGTGTGCCTTAGTGTTCATCACCATATCATACGGCGGTCTCCGGGTGGTAATAGGACCCAGCCGCCGGTGATGGTACTGTGCATTCACCGCCGCTTAGTTGCAAAATTTCCAATCCCGTGTTTGAACCCTCCCACGCGGAACTGATGAAAGTTTGATTCCTGTGTGGTGTAAAAGTTACCCAAGGAGCAAGCAACCCCTGCCCCAACATCCCCCTTAACCCTTCCCCCCCTCGCCGCCTCCCCCTCCCTCCCCCCCCCCACACATAGCTTTTCTTGTCTTCATTGCTGCTGTTTGTCATTGCCACTCCTGCTCATGACCACCGGCGCACGAGCTGCTGCTGTCACCAGTGTTGCCACTCGTGCTCACCACCACCAGATCCAAAGGAAAGTGTAATAAGGCCTTACTTGCATCGCCGTCCCTTCTCCTCGAAACTCATCTCCTTACTAATGTTTATTGATGCAATTCCATGGCAGGGTAGCCTCATCTCTTTAGTTGGTTGTGTCCTTCCAGATGAAGGAGGCCCGCAACATGAGGAACGTAATGGATAGCCTCTCAGACTATGTGCTTGCCGACATCTTCAGCTACCTCCCCGCCTGGTCCTTGTGTTGCTGCAAGTGTGTCTATCGCTCCTGGAGGCACGTCATCTCCGACTCCTATCAATGTAAGAAGCTTTCATAGACTGTCATTGGCTTCTTCTATGGCAGCTGGTGGAAGGGCAATCGCCACTTCACCAGCATCACTGGTGAATAGCCCTCCTTGTCCTTCTTGACCTTCCCCCTTCAAAAGTCCTAGTCTCATATTGTTGCAGCGGCCTCGTCCTTTGCTGGTGTGCTGGGCCTGATGGATTATGTCGCTATGTTGTCTGCAATCTGGCAACCGACAAATGGCATGTACTATCGCGTAGCATCTGTTCTATTGGTCAGGCTCGCTTAGGTTTTGAACCAATGTCCTCGCACTTCCATGTGATTGAATTTGTTGAGGTGGAGGGGTGCATGCATAGGTGTGGAGATCTACTCATCTAAACCTGTAGTATGGATCTTTAAGGAATCTGAATGGGGCGAGGGTAGTATTGTTCTATGTTCAAAATCGAGAAGTATTTTTCTTAATGGTTTTATGTACATGGTTGAGTACTCTGCGATAGTTGTCATGGATATGGTGCTAAAATGTCCATCCATCAAGCTCAGGGTCACCTGTGTGTGTTGTGCTAATTTTTTGCAGTAGGTCTTGACTTTTAGTGTGGATACTTGAAGACTATGGTACTGATAACTAGAATTTGAAGCATGTTGTGGACATAGAGGAACTGTTTGGATGCATGAATATTAAAGTTGGTTCTAAGCTTTGTGATGAGGAGTACAGAGTGACTACAGTTCACCCAGAATGGAATTTCATTTTCCTTGTTGGGAAGGATAGAACATTGATTGCATATGACATGGACCGCAGAAAGGTTCATGTCATCCATGCCCATGTCAAGTAAGGACCTAATCATGGATGGATGATAAGCCAATATGGCAGTGTGAGTGTACACCATAGACGGTCTCAGATAGCGACGGTGAAGGCTATGACCACCACTACCGACAGCTTACTGTCGAGGCCAAAATTTGACTGCGATGTGGGTTACGACACGGCTGCGAAAGGTGTGAGTGTCGTAGTGGGTCCATATCCACCATCACTAAGAAGGGACTTAAGGTCTCTACTAGTGCAGACATCACTAGTGTGATTCAAGCCCCCACATTCTTCACCTGACATGCTTACCTATGGCTGCTTTGCTATAAAATATTCTATAGCGGCACGGTCTCTCTTCCAATTTGCCCTTTCTTCTAAGTTACTCAAAAGATATTCCATAGATACAGAATTAACCTCATAACTATGGTACATACCCTTGAGGTGCTCATCTATCCATCCTTGGTTTTCTACCATCTTCTCGATCAACTCCTTTGCTTGACCTACCTTTAGGGAAAAGAATGCCCCTCCGGCGGCGGCGTCAAGGTGTTGTCGGGACTCCATTAAAAGTCCATGATAGAAATTTTGGATGAGCAACCAATCCTCCATTCCATGATGAGGGCTTGCTTGAACGAACTCTTGGAGTCGCTCCCATGCCTCTAGAACGGATTCTCGGGCTTGTTGTTGGAAGTTAGAAATTTTGCTACGAAAAAGATTGGTTTTACCGACGGGGAAGAACTTGACGAGAAAGTCGTTTGAACACTTCTCCCACGTATTTCAGGTTCCCGCATTGGTATAAAACCAATGCTTTTCCTTTTCAAGCAATGAGAAAGGAAAAAGTCAGAGTCAAATGGCGTCTTGTGAGACTCCTCTAATTGAGATTGTGTTGCAAATCTCCAAAAAATTCTAAAGATGAGCATTGGCATCCTCGGAAGGTTTGCCATGAAAAGGGCTAGCCTACACCATGGTTATTAGTGCGGGCTTGAGCACAAACTCTTCTTTTCCGCTAAGAATATTAGGACCTACGACTACATTGGAGATAGTAGGGAAGGAATAATCATGAATCGCCTTAACAGTTGCACCAGAACTGGTTGATGCAATACCGCTAGGATGAAAAGGTTCAGTGGGTGGAGGTTTAGAAAGGACGGGTTCAGTTGGAATCTCTGAATAGACTAGGTTAATTTGTAGAGGATTTGGACAGATTGGAGGAAGGTTTCTTCGAGGAGGGGTGAGACTAGCTCTCGCCCTTCAAAGGATAGCCTCAGGATCATCCTAAAAACCTTCTGGCAAATTGAATCCACCCATGCTTGACTTTGTCTATTACAAAGCAAGCAGGAATCTAAACTAGGAAAAATCACTAAAACTATACTAAGCAAATATCTAGGCCAATGCCTTCCCCGGCAACGGCGATAGAAATGCTTGTTGATATTTCTTATGACTATTGGACTAATTCTGCAAGCACATAGAATATATCGATGTAGCACTTCACTTGGGAGTAAACAAAGTATTGTATTTATTTCCACAGAGAAGGCGTAGTATGACTTAGATAAATGATCACCTAAGTTCAAATGAATTTCCTAGACACAAATGTAATGGAACAAATGAAAGTAAACTAAACTAACTAAAATAATAAAATGAGAAAGACTACTACTACTATGGTCACAGAGTAGGTGAAGATAAATGAAGTACTGTCTTAATTGTAATCCTATCAATTGTCTAGCAAGTGAGCAATGAATATACTTCGGGGCGTACCTGCCCTAAACTCACCCTAAGGTTGATTAGGCACAAACCATCACGAGCCCTATGATTTAATAACTAATTCCAACATGGTGGAATACAGAGGATACACAGGGCTGTCACCACCTACCACCTACCACAATCTATCTAGAGAACTAGCCACAACCCAAGGTACCCTATAGTCTAAGCACCATGCTTACACTAAGTGATACTACTCTAATCTCACGCTAAGATTAGAGCACCAACTAGTGACGAGGATCCTGTATATCGAAAACTTACTAACTAAACAAGATATGATCGAAATATTCACAACACTATTTCACTCCAATTGCAAGAATGTAAGTGCTAAAAATAAAGACAAGTACTAAAGGAAATATAAATAGAAAGCAAGAGTAGCTTACAAGAGCTTATAGAGAGACTCCTGAGGACTCCTCCTAAGCTCCTAGCTCTTCACTTCTTCACTCGCACTCTCACCACTAACCTAAACTTAGGAGTAGAGAGAATGACTCTACTTGGAATGCTTTACAACTACGGGAAACACCACTATTTATAGCACTTAGGAGCTAGGGGGTATTTGTAGGTAGTGGAGAAGCGGTGGAGTTTCCTTGGGTGCTGGGCGGTGGGGTGAGAGTGCCGGCCGGCCCTCCAATGCATCGCCATTGCATCGGAGGGTCACGGTTTGCTTCCAAAGGTGGTTGCAGTTGTAGCACATGTGAAGACTTGGTCTGAAGGTGGTTCCAAAGTTATTTGATGGCCTCCAAGGGGATGACATTGGGCCCATGGATCCACAGTGAGTGAATCATGGCCACTCCTCAAACTGACATGAAAGGACGCTTGTGATGTAGTGTAGGAGGCGTCCCACAGATCGATGACCTGGATGGGGACAGGATGGCACCGGGCGGCGCCACATGGCCACGGGCTGGCATGGCAGTGTGGGCCTAGAGGCCCCTACCACATCCATTTGCCTAAATGTCACATGTTTTTCACCTTTTTCACCATTTTTCCTGCATTCAAATAATCCTCATGTACAAGTGGAATTCCATTAGTAATAAACCAAATCTTTCCACTTTATGTTGATTTTCCTTTGAAATGTATGCATTGTTGATGGTTAAAATAGGTGTTTAGTGATCATCAACACAATGCAAGCAAGCACATGATATGCACATATCAAATGCAAGCAATCAAAGTTCATGAGCTTGCTCCCTCTGCTTGTGTGCTTCTCTTGTCCAAGAATTTTGATCCTTCTACTTTTTTCATTGTTATTTGTGTGCTTGTCTTGTCCAATAATTTTTATCCTTCTACTTTCTTCAATGTTGCTCTCTCTTTGTCCATATCCATGTCCAAATCTATACTTCCCAAGAATATTTCATATATTTGTACTACTTCTCCCTTTTTGTCATCATTTTCCATAAAAGGTGTGCATCTCTTGATACAAAGGATGGTACTAAGGGTAGATGGTTGACACTTGAGTCTCGCATTTTTATGAATACTACCATATGTTGGAATGACCCCACTAGTATAGCTCTTGAAATACCACATGTAAGATCTTTGAACTTGTTGCTGATTTATAGGGCCTCTCCCCTATGTCAAAGCATGGGTCATACCACTTGATGAACTTGAGCTCTTGTTGGTGAGAGAACTCTCTTCACTTGATGATCACTTAAAGGTGAGGATCACTTGTGGAACCACTATTTTGACATACTAGATACCACTTGTATGATATCACTTGTAAGTTGATCTAGACATCACTTATGAATACCACTTGAAGAACCATTTGAGTCTAGATACCACTTGAAACAAACAGACTCAATATCCATTTGCATGTTGTCTTTTTCTTGAACACTTGTCATCCTCATGAGCTTCTATTATTGACTTGAACTAAATTGATTTGCCTAAACTTCCAAGTCCGGTTTGAACCCTCTCTAAGCTTCTTTACACACACTAAGCAGTTATCTTATCGAGGTTGTACTTGTCACTTGTTGGCAATTCAATATAAATCAAGTACTTGGGTTCACTTGCTCATGAACAAACTCATACACTACCACAAGATCAATAATCATTCAAGTAATAGTGGTAGGCTATGGATTTTAAACTTTCATTTATAATGCATGATCCTAATAGGCATGTACTATATGCACTAACCGCATACTAGTAAGGGATGAAAATGATCATGCTCATTACAATGATACCTTTTCTATGTTGGAGAAGAGGATAGTCACATAGATTCCAATTCATTTCTCCAATAGCCATGTGAAGTCCAATTATAAGCTTGATGAAGACCAATTATCAATATGAAATCCATTCTTCACCAATATGAAATGAGAACCACAAATGATCGAGTGCACTATCTTGTTGTGGTTGGCTTGCATCATCATTTGTTAATGCTTGCTTGAGAGCACTACTTGTGAGAATACCACTTGAATTCCTATGATTTGCTCTCTTTTGGGTGTTGCTTGCTTTCTAGATCAACCCATTTGATTTCTTCAACAAAGTACCTCAAATGTACTTAGATTACCATCCTTGTTTAGCCTTCCAAGCCATGTGCTCGGTTATCCCACACATTGGGCGGCATCCCACACATGGGCAAAGATGGTCTCTCCAAAGCACCATTCTTGATACTCACATGAAATGACTTTATTTGATTGATCCATATGATGGACTTAACTTGATGAATAACCTTGAATCCTTCTTTAAATCCTTTTATTTCTACCAAATGATCTCCAAAAGTCACAAGAATTTGAACTTCATCTTCATCTAGAGTTTGATCTTTATCGCCAATTAGAGTACCAAATATGTGCCAAAAACACTCCACAATCAAATGGCCTTGTAATCCTCACTTGTCATGCTTCTAGCTCAATCCAAAACCAAACTTAGGTACCTCAACCACTTATAAACATGTTTCCAACTTGAGGACCTTTCAATCAAAGTAACTCTAAATCAATCCAATAATTATCACTTTTCTGGCAAATTCTGTACCCTTCACAGAATAATCTATAACTGCCAATGTATAGATCCAAATACTACGAAATTTGGTGGAGATATTCTTTACTAAGTCATCTAGCAACTGTAAAAATTTTAGCTTCATTTAACTTTTAGATTGCTACTAGATTTCACATCTTCCAACACTGCTACATGCTAAAAACTGATGCACTATAACTGACAAGATCCACTCTAAGAACGAAGCATTTCTTATCCAATTCTCATAAAATTTATGCAGCAACTAATACCATAAGTCTAGAGCATGCGTACCAAAATTTTCAAACCAAAACAAATAGATTTGATCACTTAAATTTAGACTTGATCTCAGCTAACTCAGATTTTCAATGAATGACATATTTCTACACATTGAGCTATTCTTATCAAATTAAATCAAACGTGAAACCAACTTGGAAATGTTTTGGGAGTAATTAACCTGGGCATATGAGTATCATGACTCATAGTGAAAGTGTATAACCTCTGCAGAGTGTAAAACTGGTAATCAGCCGTGCTCATAGTCACGAGCGGCCTTGGAACCCTTATGGAATAGATGATCACTAAGATTATCCGTTTATGCTATTCATTATTGTTGTTTACATTGATCATGTGTTTACTACGGGATTAAAACAACTTGTTGCTACTCTTATGCTAAAATTGTGACAATTAAAAGCTAAATGCTGTTAAACCTGTGTCAAGCCTTTTGAGCCTCATGAGCCCCATGTTACACTTGTTGAGTATGACACATACTTACGCTTGTTTATTTTCATTATTTGGATAAAAATCTTGGATACGTAACAGATGGCTATGGTAATGACGACTTTCCTGAGGATTACTAGACTTGTGGTCAACCAGTTGACATCCCTGTGATATGGAGCTTCCGCGAGAGATTTTTCTTTATACTTCCGCTGCATTTATGTGAAGACTATGTCTTATTATTCATGATGTAATAAACACTTGTGATGATACTATTTATAATTTGTCGGCTTATGTGTGACTGATCTCTGGGCACACATAAGATTTTGCATCCCATTTTATCCTTAAAATTGGGTGTGACACTTGTGACATGAAGCAATGTGATGTAGTGGATGAGCTTGTAGTAGCAATGTCATCTGGGCATGAGCCATCAACATCATCAAGTGTGCTTAAAGTAGAATCATCATTCACGTCACTTGAGGCATCATCATCAACCTTGTCAAGTGAACTTATGGTAGATCGATCATCATCATCACTTGACCACAAGGTGGAGCAATCTTCCACAATCACCAAGTTGTGGTCATGCTCGACATCCTCATGTGTCTCCTCCTTGGTATCCTCATCATCATCATTATTGGAGACTGTCCCATATTTCTCATTGAGATAAATCCAAATCTCATGGGCAGTCTTCATGTCTATGATCTCACCAAAGATATTATCCTCCATATATCGATAGAGAACGTTAGTAGCTTGGATCTCAAGATCTAGGCATTTCTCTTGTGCTTGAGTTAGATTATTTTCATCCAACACATGAGAAAAGCTTACATCTATGATCCACCACATTTGAGGGCAAATGAACTTAAAATTATTAATCATCCAATTTTTCCACCGTATAAAGTGTGTGCCGTCAAAAATGTGTGGACAATCAACATCTAGCCCATAAGTCGCCATCCTCTCGGGTCGATAAAGACCACAAATGAGAGACATCGCTCCGATACCACTTGTAGGGTCGACATGGTGGACTAGAGATGAGTGAATAGTCCTTTCTAAAATTAGTTGCATCGGCTAACCGAAACAAATGTGGAATTAAAACTATCGGTCTAGCCAAGACTAAACCTCTCTATCTAAGTTCACAAGCACCTTATAAAGATCCTAATTAGGCAACAAAGGTGCCGAGCTAGCTAGAGCTCACCTAATCAATGCTAGAAGCAAGGTCACACAAACCTATGCAACTAGTACTCAAGCAATCGGAGGAGCTCCTACACAATCTAGTAAGCAAAAGCAACAAAGCTCTTAAGCTCACTAGCAATGCTCAATAACAAGGCTACACTAGCCAAATTAGAGAGATCAAATTACTTAGCTACACAAACTAAGCAATGTAACTAACAATTGCAACACAAGACAAATTAGTTACGTAAGGGAGATACTTCTATGCTACACAAGCAAGAAGGTAACTAGCAAGCTACACAAGCTAACTAATTACAAGAGCAACTACACAAGCACAATATATATGGAAGTAAATACAAGATTATGTATGGGGATCACAAACCAACGAGAAGATGATGACATGGTGATTTTTATTCCGAGGTTCACGTGCTTGCCAATACGCTAGTCCCCGTTGAGACAAGCTCCAAGGTTGCCACCGGCCCTCTTGCTAGTGGTGACCCACAAGTCACACTCTCCCACGTGAAGTGCTTACCACAAGCTCTAGCACTTTGATATGGTCGGACCACTTGTCGCCCTTCGCATCTCTCTCTACTAGAGTTGCTCTTTGTGGCTCCTACGGGGCGAGCACAACACCCCTCACAAGTTCTTCACTAGAGCACCGCACAATCACCACACGGGCTTCACAATGGAGACCACAATCCACCAAGCCATCTAGGTGATGGCAATCACCAAGAGTAATAAGAAATCCCCCAATCACAAAGATTACCCAGTGCCACCAAATGCAATCCTCAAATGCAAACACACTAGGCTCTCAATCCCTCACTCAAATTAGCACCAAGCTTGAGAGGGAGAGGAGGGGGAGGAGGTGGATCTTCAATCTCTCATCCACACCCACAAAGGGCACTCAATCTCTCATAGAAATCTTAGCTCAAATCATGGGAGAGAGAGAGGAGAGGGAAGAACCCTAGCTCACCAGGAGCAACAATGGGGAATGAGAGTGGTAAGGAAGAAGAGAGGAGAGGAGGTAGCCTTATCCCCTCACGCATAGCCTCCCTCAGCTCTTAGCCCCACACTAGAAATTCTAGTTGGTGTGGCCTGGAAATTCTCGGGTGGACGCTCCTCTTCTGACCATTGGCGCTAAGGACTCCCGCACTAGAAATTCCGCCGGCATGGCTGTTGGTATTATTAACTTGTCAATTGTTTTAATAGCCACCTATTATAAACCTATATCTCCTAACAGTACTTTACTAGGTTTTCATCCCTAGTGATGATGCTAGAGATACTTGTTGGTACTACCTAGCATTACTATTAGAATAACTCTAAGTAGTTCTTTATTATTTCATGTGACTAGAAAGAATATATAGATATGAATAAAAAGGGATCTGCAAGTGCACAAATAATATACCATTGTAGCACTTCACCTGAGAGTATTCCAGGTATCGTTATTTATATTTTTACCACAGGGAAGGTCTAGCATCGACATGTATTGATAACTTATACTATTGATGGAAAAGTAAACCATAACCAATATTCTACTCATAACAGGGGTAAGTCATAGGATAAGATATATATATATATATATGATAAGTATTGATCAATGATAATGATAAATCACTCAGAGTACTCCTTTCTATGGCATTAGCATGGTCAGGTAGAATATTAGAGGAATAATTCCTAAGTCATTCTTAATTATAAGTCAAAGCATACATTGATTAATGCAATTACACCTAATAGTCATTGCTAAGATCACCTAATAGATCATCTTCATAAGGGATATTACTAAGGGAGATTAAGAACAGAGCTTGTCCCCCTTCGTAACTAGATCCTACGTGCTGCCTATATCAGGGAGTGGACTACAAAGGACTCAACTGGAGTGTCACGTCCGTGATCTACAACATGACCAGAAATATAGGATGTATCCGCAGGTAAACAACGTATAAGCGCCACGCTTGCACAATGTCGACCACCCACCCATGGATCCTTAGGGTGAGCACTATACAAACATATGCATGAATATGATGATAATCCAACTATACTAGGTCTATAATCAAAGTAGACGATGAACATTATAACGAAGAACATAAATAAGATGAATACTAATATTGTCATAATCATTGTAGCAAGGATATAAAAGTAATGGAGATACAAAAGAGAGAGGGGGTACAAAGATTATACCGAACCATGCTCTTGACATGATCAGGAATCCAAGAGAAGCCTGCTTGCCTCCCTCTAGACCTAGCCTAACTAGCTATGCCCTAGAATATGCTAGAGCTCTGAGGATGATTAGGGTTTCTGTCTTCTCAAATGACTTGATGCCTTCAAGGGGGGCAGGGGCTAATATATATAGGGCGGAGCGTCCTACGTGAGCCCTTAGATCAAACCCACTTAAGGAATGGCATAGATGCAACCTAGAAGACGGTGGAGAACCGACATTGCAACGTGGAGGCTGACAGGTGGGCCCAGGGCCATGTGGCCTGCAGGTGGGCTGGGCGGCCCCACCTAGCAGCACCTCGCTCTCTGCCTCGGTGTGGAGTCCTCTCGAGTCTTCTAGTGTCCGTTTCATGGTAGATAAGCGCAATTAAATCTGACATGTAGGTCCACCTTGACGGTTTTCTGGATAAACCCTTTAGAAACCACAGATTCACCAAAACTTGTGGAATTTATTAGTTTAAACCCCTAGACCTTTGTTGGTGATGTCAACTATGCTCTTATGCATGTTTTATTGATGGTTTATAATGGTTGTTAACTACCATCAACAGTGGCCTAGAAATTCTCGGGCGGACGCACCTCTTCCGACCCTTGGCTGGGAGGACTCCCACACTAGAAATTCTAGGCGGCGGCTTGGAATTTCTTAGGCGGGTGCTCCACTCACCAGGTGTGCCTCCCACACTAGAAATTCTAGCTCGGGCCAACTAAAATTCTAGTTAATTCCGTCCAACCAACAGAGCACCCTTATCTAGAAATTTTGGCTGGGTGAGCAAGAAATTCTTGTTCACAGTCCACAACTTGCCCAAAACAAGTGCTATCTCTTCCTAAAAAGCACCAAACCAATTTTATCACCAAACCAATGTTGATGCCACACGAGCACAAACAATCATCACAAATGATATGATCCACTTCATATCATCATGTGATCTTATTGGTTCATCGATCTTGACCTCACTTGCTCTTCACTGTTGCCTTGGTCCATTGGCGCCAAGTCTTGCTCAAGCTTCCTGCCATGCAGTTTATCGCTTCAAAGCCTCTGACTTGCCCTTCATGCTTGCAACCAGTCCATCAAGCCAAGCCTCATCTTGATCTTCTCCACCTAGTCATATGACTTCATTTCATGTCTCATATGCAATGAGCTCCTTCATCACATGTGTGAGCATTTCAACATATCCAAGCCATTTCCACCTCCATGGCATGTGTTGCTCACACAAGTGTACCTATGGACTAATCACCTATGTATCTCACATAAACACATATTAGTCCACCTAGGTTGTTACTAATTACCAAAACCAAACTAGGGACCTTTCAAATCCACGCCCTCTGGAACCTCTCTGTTCGCAACTGGACTGAGGTGACCGATGGTCCGGTCCACCTATTGTTCACTAGGTCCAGAACACCCTAAACTAGGGTATGCAATCGGACCAGGAGGCTATGGTCCAGACCATTGTGTCTCTGGGTCTAGAGCTCCCTGTGATGCTCCATTTTCTTCTTTTCTTCGCGACCTTGCATCCGGCTTGGTTCCTTTCTTTGTTCTTGAGCTTTGCTTGATATTTTGGGTCTTCTATCGTGCTTCTAATGCCTTGCTTGAGGTGTTGATCATCAAATCACCTGGTCTCCTTCGTCCAAGTCATGTTTGCACCCTATTGGACTATAAAACAAACACTTGCGAATTCATTAGTCCAATTTGGTTGTGTCGATCATCAAACACAAAAATCCAAACTAAATGGGCCTAGGGTCCATTTTCCTTACAAGTATGTTGTTTTAACTACTTTTACATTGATTCATGTACTGTTGTTAGTCTATTTGTTACTTGTATGTTTGTTGGTGTGTTTGGTTCTTGTGATCTGCGAGTAGAAGAGTTGTCCAGGAGCATTGAAGACCAGAAGGTCTTGACCATATGCTAATGTCCAAGAAAGTTTGAGCAAGTGTATAAGCAAAGTATAATATGAGGCTCCTTGACTATCTATTCACCTTTAATGCAATCTTATTCATATGCATGTGTCAAATGAACTGCCTATTTTTGCCTCATTGATATTGTTACCATATTCCTTGCGACCTATTGAGTTTATACATGGGTAGTTTTGCTTAGTTGCTATAACTAATGTTAAAGATCTAAACTTTGATTAATGATATATGCAGCTTATGGTTGAAAGATGTTTTTCAGCAACATGGAAAGAATGGGGGCTAGCGCATTGGGCCTTTCTTTTGGTGCTCTAGTTTCTCTCCATAAAAAACTTAATCTTAAAGCAGTAACCCAAGACTTATAGTACAACCATGGGGACTACATGGCTCTGGTCTTGCCTAGTACTCTGAGTTTTTGTAGCTTGTTAGTGGTTATCGAAAGTGTAAGAGGGAGGGTTACTTGTTGAGTATAGTGCTTGTGCTTCTGCTTGGTGTGTACAATGCTACGACCATATTTGCCACTAGGTAGAATGGTTTTCTATATCTGCTTGCTATTGAAACATCGTGGCTACTAACTTTTTAGAGGGACTTTGAAAAAGCTCATAGTGTACCCTATCATACTTCCTTAGAAGAGGTGATATGGGCCTTGCAAACCCTGACATATGGGAATCATGACTCGTGGGTAAAGTTATACAACCTGACGAGATCCTAACATATGGGTATGTTAAGCCTTGAGATCAATGGTTTCCGACTGAAGAGACCCCCGACTGACCCCTCTAGGATCGCTCGGGGGCTATACCCATCGGGTATGCTCGCCCTTCGATGAAGAGACCTGACCAAGCCTGAGCCACGCCCCCCCGCTTAGGGCTTGGGGGCTCGCCCAAGCCTTAGGCTCACGATCGACGATACGCCTGAGCTTGGCCCTTGGCTCCTGCCCGGCCTACGATGCTCGCCAAGGACCAGGCGCAAGAATACAAGCCCCGAGCCATCGAGGCTTGAGGACTCCTAGACGCTGCACTTCAGGCGTGGCCTTGCCAGCCGCTCTCGCGATAAGGTCATGCACGGGGCGTGACACATGAAGACAAGTTTCCTCGCCCTCTAGGGGCTGGGTGCCTCTTGGGCCTATGCGTCAGCCCCTAGAGCCGACCTCCTTCGCCACCAAGAAGACTCCAGAAGGTCCACCTGGGGAAGCCCAGTCCAAGGCGACATAGCCTGACACACAGAGTGTTAGAATAGAGCAGTCGGATGACGCCCAAGGCTTCTTCGGCTCCACGACACCACCATGGTCCACAGAGCGCCGCTGCAAGACCCTCCCGGACTCCGGCGCATGTAGACCATAGACACATCACCCCAAACTGCCATGTACCCGACCTATCTCGGTGTATTAGGGATAAGGTCATACCCTAGGGGTGTTTGGGAGACAGATCATTCCACTCCTCATTCCATTCGCTCTTGCTCAGCACCGAGAGCAGGGGCAACCCCAAAGAGGGGCACCGAGAGCTCCTCCACCACACCCATCATCTTCCTCCTCTCTGACGAGGGGAAGGCTCCACTAGCGATTAGGCAACCTTAGGATTAGCACCAAGCTAACCCACTACCAAATCTCTCTCTCTATACTCTGTTGTAACCCTCCAATTTTTGGTGCTCTTGAGTATAAGGATCATCAGCTGCTGGACATAGGGCATCGATCGGCTCGAACCAGGATAAACCATTGCGTCCCCTCTGTGATTCTTGTGTTCCTGAGTCCATGTGAGCCACCAGAGACACGTATTCTGACACTAACTCGAACAACAATGCTTGCCACAGTTTCGACCCCGCAACAGCTGGCGTGCCTGGTATGGGGCAGCGTCAAGTGTGATTCGGGCTCTATGGTGGCCAGAGCCACCTGCCTCGTTGCCGTAGCGAGCGGCACCGCCCTAGATGGTGGTGTCCATGTCGCGCCCTGATATCCATCCTATTAGGAACTGATATCGACACCGATGGGGTTGTCGAATTTACAACTTCAAGGCCCCCAGGAGTGCACGTAGCAACTCCTCTTCAGGATCTTTGCACTGAGTTACATACACATACCCAATACAAGGCATTCTAGACAACTTAATCACATACACTCTTTAGTCTCACATTATTTCCCAAAGTGTTACTAATAACAAAATAGAGTTAGAAGGTGTATGACTATGGAGTCTGATACTCCGAACAGTTATGTTGCTAAACTGGGTTGGCACTCTTATCACTCATCTACTCATCGAGTTACACGTAGCTCATCTTGGAAGACGCCGACTCCAAGGTCTGCTAACTGCTGTCTTCACCAGAGTTAGATCCAGGGAGAAGCTCGGACTTCCTGCAAAACACCTTAACGGCTCCACCGTGAGTATATTGCGTACTCGTAGGACTTAATTCCAACATATAATATTTGGTGGATGCACAGGGTAGTTATCGGGCATTTGTATAAGTGCAGAAAGCAATGATGTTCATTAAGAATATGACATGCTATGCTCAACATTAGAACTAAAGGTATTTATCATTGTGGCAAAGGTGCTCATAGTCCATCATTCATACTACCACGGGTATAGAAAGAAAGAACAACCGAATGATTGTGTCCTGAGGGACTCCAGGCTATCAAGACTCTGTATAGGTGTACAACTGTATCCACATGGAGAAATGGGACTAACCTCCATCCACCGGCCCGGTAGTAAGGGTTGCCTCACGTTGTCCAACCTTTCCCTAATTCGTCCCGAGTGTCACATGAAAGGTTTGAGCGGGTGCCCAGTCAATTTCCCGGACAATCCTGACCGACGCCACCCCCCTTACCAGTTTCATGGATAAATAGGTCACAACTAGTTACTTGGCTTGTCCACCCCATCTGTGACATGTGGTCTGTACGGGTGGTTACTTAGACTTACATATCCCAATACACGGTCCTTACTACTCCACGAGCTACGTCGCCTGAGATCCCACTCTCATGATGACCTACCCCTCGCATGAGCAATATATCCAAGTTATCATCATGAGTATCACATTAGGGATATTATTCCTTAGCTAGATTGGTAAGGTGAGTCAAGTTGTACCCTCATTGGTTTTAGTAGTTTAATTCTCCAGGTGTAGCATCCTACACGTGTGAGTATGAGTTCCCTTCTCAGGCTCGACTTCTACCATTGCCCAAGCAACTAAGCAATAAGCATTAAGCATTCCCATTCCCATTGTCTAGATGAGAGGCTTCTATAGATTATTAAGCTACTCTAGATGTAGTATAAGAGTGATCATTATCCAAGACTACATGTAATGCATAACTCATAATGCAACTTGATAAGTATCCAAAGTAGGGTTTATAATAGTAGGGTGTCTGCCTGATAGTGCTGCCGATCCTAATGACTCCAAGCTAGCGATGACTCGCACACGATCCTCACTACATGGGACAACCAAGCCTAAAAGGAGAAAACCGATGATAGGAGACGATTGCACGATAGATAAGGAAACTAGGAATTCTGGTTGGGACTTAGGAAGAGACATCTACTGTGGCTCTATTTCTATAGGATATAACCTAGACTTGGTGACCTAATGACTGCACTAGCTGACCAACTCTAACATTCATTGTGGTAGTCGGATGCTCTGTCCTACTAACGGACACTCCGTTGTGCTGGATGCCAAGGTGGGTTGCCTCGGGTTGACTTTGCTCGGCTCTAGAGGATGCTCTGTGGGTTCCACAGATGCTCCAATGGGTTTTGGGTACTCTTGGGTTACTGGGTTGCTAGGTGCATATAATCCATCGAATACTTCGACGTGTGTGACGGACGATCCGATGGGAACTAAGTGGTCTCAGGTTCTCTGGATGTGAGTCTTTATAATTCAGCGGATACTCCGATCGATCATCGGATACTCCATTGTGCCCCCCCCGAAAGTTATTTAGGCTATTGGTGGCTAAATCTCTGGTTCCACGAACACTCTATCCTACCGATGAACACTCCATCAATCAAGCGACAGAACCTATGCTCTTGGGTTCTTGGGTAAAGGCTTGGGGATTCATGTCTAGATCCTTAGTAGTGTCTTGCATGCATGTGCCAGACATCTCTAGTGTGGCTTAGGTAGCTTACTAGGCTTAGGATACTTAGGGTTAAGGCTTTGGTTAGTTAGCACAACTAGTGACTCACTATTCCAAGAGAAACCTTGATAGAGAAGAGAGATTGAGCTGCAACATACTTGATTCTCATCCTTGAGGTGTCTCTTACCAAGCAATCCCTAGGATCCATCCATGCAAGAGAAGAGACTTGGGTTAGGGTTTGGGGATTGACCTCAAGATGGTAGAAAGAGAGAGCTCTTGAACTAACCATGAGATGAGAGATGGTTGAAGTCCAAGATCTTGATCCATAGCTACTCTTGCTGTCCTTGATAAGCTAGATCCACCTTCTCTTCTCCATCCTTTTCACTTTCTAACTCTAGTTCTTGCTTTCTCCTTCCTTTCCTTCCATTCTAGAGAGAGAGAGGAATGAAGGAAATGGGGACAGTGGGAGAGTGAGTGGAGCTGAGGGTCAGTTGTTGGGATATGTCACCACTTCGTGCTAACATATGGGCCATAGCATGATAATGGGTGACAGCTCATTTCCTACTCTTTCTGAAGTCGCTGCAATCTTATCGGATGATCCGTTAGTCACGATGGACTATCCGGTAGGTTACTGTCCTACTGACTCCAAGTCCATAAACCTGATCTCTTCAATCTTAAGGTCATGTTGGAGTCCATAACCGCTTGTGTTATTCTTGATGATCACAACATCTGAAGTTGGGCCCTTCGAGTGATATTCCTCTTTGTTGGCCGATTGGTTGACCCTAGTTTACCAAAAGGTGAGAATTTATAGTGTAACAGATCATGGGTCGTTACAATCCTCCCCCACTTGAATTCAAGCTAGTCACCGAGCTTGCCAAGGGGTTGCCTTGAATTCCATTATGGTCCTTCTCAAAAATTCTGGTAGTCATTAGGTTTGGGCGTAAAAGATCAGAATGATATGATTGGTGACTCGCTAGGTTGTATTGCGTGCTGATGACGAGGTTGACATGTTGCCAATCATTCAAACCTCAATACTTTCAATCCTTGTTTTTGGAGACTTTTCTTAGTCCGACAGATGATCCAATTGTCATCACGGACTTTCCGGTGTTCCACTGGCCTGAATTTTAATCGGTGCATTTACCAGGTTGGCGGATGCTCCATGGTCCTCATGAACTATCTGATAAAGATCTGACTATATATAGGCTGACAATCACCTGGACATGTCACTTTCTTTCCTTCAAACGTTGGTCCCCCTCCCTTGCGCACGCGCGCCTACACCGCCGCCCGCTCCGCGGCATCTGCCCCTTGAGTCACTCTCCCTAGAGGCCTGTGGTCATGTGCTCACTCACGAGCTTCTCTAAGATGTGGGGTACCGGGTGAGGTTCCCTTTTCCTTCACATTTTGGTTCCATTTCTCAAAGTTGCAAACCTATGTTTAGCTCAACTTATTCAAGGCTAGTAGTTCTTGCAAATCTACCTTAGGGATCTTGTAGAGCATGCTTGGATATGTCCTTATATTGCTCTTGAAGCAGTTACATTGATGGATTCAAAGGTTTTCAAGAGTCGTCAGTAGGTCACTCACTGTGGGCTATTGTCTTGCTGTTAACTTGACGGATAATCCATCGTCCTGGCAGGTGCTTCTGCCATTCTTGAGGGACTTACTAGATTTTCTCTATTTGATTCATTCTGCTGGTTGGAATGATGGATGGTCTGTGAATTTCGCGGTTACTCCATCGGTCAGTCTGTTGCTGGTGAATGTTCTGTGTCAAAATTGTATGCTGTCGGATGGTTCCTGATGTCCTAACGGAAGGCTCCAATAGTGTCTGAGCACCCTCTGTTGCATTCGTTTCTATTCTTGGTTATGCTGACGGACGGTCCGTGTGCTCAACGGACACTCCGTCAGTATCTGTCCAGAACTGGCTTAGTTTACTTTGAACTATCCTGTTGTTTCAACACTGTAGGTGCCTTCATATGTACTAGTGAGTTTGTATACTTGCTGTAGATGAATTATTGTCACTGGTTCTCATGTCCATGCTTACACTACTCCATTTTCTCTGATTCTATTCTCCTTTATGCACTATCCTTGCTTGTTTGTTCTTATCCAAATCTTTACTAACTCTCATTGTTTCCATTCATTGAAGGTGTTCCTCCAATCTTTGTTGTCGTAGGGGCGACCGTGAAAAGGAGTCAAGGAGGGTTGTTGATGACTCAAGCCGTTGGGTTGCTCAGGATGATGATCCTATGGACTGTGATTGTGAAACCGAGGAGTAGGTGATAGGGAGCAAGAAGAAAGTTCTATTGAGACGACTGCCATCATCTTCGCATGCTCCATCTTCTTCTAAGGGTGAGGAGGATATCAGTGGTGGTTATGAGGGTGAGGATGAGTCCTTGGCTCGATGTGGTATTCGTGGTCGTAGGAAATATGCAGGTACTATTGGTCAGAACAATTGGATGCCTCTAGATGGTTACTTTGATCCATATTTCGAAGGTATTCATACCTAGGTTCAGGACATGATCGCTCTGATGGTGGGAAACTTCGATAAGAGGTTCAAGCATGAACAGGAATACTTGTAGGAGCGCCTCATCAATCTGTTGCAAACTTTAGTACACAATTTGACTGAGAGAATGGAGCATCTCTCTGCAAGGGAAGAGCTATAGGGAGTTCGCAATGACATTGCAGTCAATGCCTAGAACATCTCGCAGCTTAGGTTTTCCCATGAGAATCTTGCCGCTCACATCTATCTTCACTTCCCACCAGTGAACTCAGGTACTTCTATCTTATCCACCCTCTTAGGTTTGGGTTCCTTGGTCGGGGGTCACATCCTGGGATGCTTAGCCCAATTAATCTGAACTTGCCCTTGCTACAGGTGTGGTCCCAGCATTCCCCTAGATGTCCTTCCCTTAGGGTTACGCTTCGTCCAGCGCAACCATGTTGGGTAGATATCTAAATTCCTTTGGTTCCTGACTTTTGCTCCTTACTTTCCTTCTTGTAACTTAGGACTGCCCTATGAACTCCAGTTGCAGGGGTACCTCCGGTGATTCCTACTTCAGCTTTGCTTCCTCCGCCGTATCCATAGATACCATCACCGCCATCATTGTATTCCTTACAATAGCAGTAGTTCCCATCGCCGCCTCCACAATAGTGACACGTGTTCTAGTCTTCTAGCCGCCTTCACTTGAGGATTGGGAAACTGGACTTTGATAATTTGCTTGTTGCTCCACCATTTTGTGCATGGTATTAATGTTGATGAATTGAGTGCTTAATTGAATGGGTAGCCGCCCACTAAGGTGACCAACTTGTCACGTTGGCCGCAGTCGATCGACTGAGAACTGGTTAGACATTGTATATCCTTCTCATATCTATGATGTGGACTTCTTATGCTATCTATGATGTTGGTTGGCTACTGAGTAGTTACATTTCCTTGTTCCATTGGCCATATAGAGCCTAATTCACCTCAAGTGTACTCCGTATCTCCGATTGTTCAATGGACTATTGTTCTTCCCATAGGTACTTTAGGTGCGTGCATGCTTCCTTCCACCTGTACTCTTATGGCAACCATGGCTCTTACTTCTCTGCCCTTGGCTCCTCTGGCTATTCTTGTTAGGGCCGTCCCACAATGGGGTAACCATCCATGACGTCTTTAGGAGCATTCCATACTTTATAGTATCTGTGGATGCCATTGCCATGACAGTCTTGCTAAACCTTGGTCAACCAATAGGCGCTGTCATGCCTTGTTATCACCGTGTTCCGAAATCAACGTCGCTCTGGTCCATTAGGGAAGTGTTTGCTTAACACCTTGAACTTGGTTGGCTCTACTATGTACTTGGTGTACTATCTGATGAGGTGACGGGTTGGGTACTCCATATTCACCACTATGGTTGAACATTTGAGCTTGCTTGGCACCTCATTCCCTTGTGCACTCAGGTGCCTGTTCGCGTTGCTAGGCAACAATTTAGAAGATAAGGCCAAGATACATAGGAGATGTTGCCGACATCCTTTGCTGAGCCCTCGGGGCAAACGGTGGAAACTCGAGAAGGAACTCTGAAGGTTTAGATAAGGGCATCGAGACTATTCTAACAGCACTATTGATACGACACGCTCATCTTAGGGGTGTTCTAACGAATTCCTGTTATGCCTCGCTTAGGTAGACCATACCATCAACCTTAAGCCCATGTCAACACTAACTAACTTCCTATCATTTCTTTTCCAAAACAACACATTTGGACACCTTTGCAGCTTACAGTGTTAGGGGAAGAGGCTAGAATTATCTAGAGAAGAGAGTTAAAGCACTTAGGGTTTCCCTATAGCATAGAATACATTTTTTAAAGTTGAGACCAAAGTGCATATGGAGTGAGTTGAATGATGCTTTGTAAGAGGACTGTGGGTGTAAGTCAATCAACCGCTCCAATGCCCGTGGGCTGTTGCACCCCAAATCCATCCTATTAGGAACCGATATCGACACCGATGGGGTTGTCGAATTTACAACTTTGAGACCCCCAGGAGCGCACGTAGCAACACATCTTCAAGATCTTTGCACTAAGTTACATACACATACCCAATACAAGGCATTCTAGACAACTTAATCACATACACTCTTCAGTCTCACATTATTTCCCAAAGTGTTACTAATAACACAATAGAGTTAGAAGGTGTATGACTATGGAGTCTGATGCTCTGAACAATTATGTTGCTAAACTGGGTTGCTACTCTTATCACTCATCTACTCATCGAGTTACATGCAGCTCATCTTGGAAGACGCTGACTCCAAGGTCTACTAACTGCTGTCTTCACCGGAGTTAGATCCAGAGAGAAGCTCGAACTTCCTACAAAATAACTTAATGGCTGCACCGTGAGTATATTGTGTACTCGTAGGACTTAATTCCAACATATAATATTTGGTGGATGCACAGGGTAGTTATCGGGCATTTGTATAAGTGCGGAAAGCAATGATGTTCATTAAGAATATGACATTCTATGCTCAACATTAGAAATAACGGTATTCATCATTGTGACAAAGGTGCTCATAGTCCATCATTCATACTACCATGGGTATAGAAAGAAAGAACAACCAAATGATTCTATCCTGAGGGACTCTAGGCTTTCAAGACTATGCAGAGGTGTACAACTATATCCACATGGAGAAACAGGACTGACCTCCATACTCCGGGACCGGTAGTACGGGTTGCCTCACGTTCTCCAACCTTTCTCTAATTCAGCCCGAGTGTGACCTGAAAGGTTCAAGCGAGTGCCCGAACAATGTCCCAGACATTCCTGACCGACGCCACCCCCTTGCCAGTTTCACGGATAAACAGGTCACAACTAGTTACTTGGCTTGTCGACCCCATGCGCGACATGTGGTCTGTACAGGTGGTTACTCGGACTTACATATCCCAATACACGGTCCTTACTGCTCCACGAGCTACGTCGCCTGAGATCCCACACTCATGATGACCTACCCCTCGCATGAGCAAGATATCCAAGTTATCATCATGAGTATCACATTAGGGATATTATTCCTTAGGTAGATTGGTAAGGTGAGTTAAGTTGTACCCTCATTGGTTTTAGTAGTTTAATTCTCTAGGTGTAGCATCCTACACGTGTGAGTATGAGTGCCCTTCTCACGCTCGACTTCTACCATTGCCCAAGCAACTAAGCAATAAGCATTAAGCGTTCCCATTCCCATTGTCTAGATGAGAGGCTTCTATAGATTATTAAGCTACTCTAGGTGTAGTATAAGAGTGATCATTATCCAAGACTACATGTAATGCATAACTCATAATGCAACTTGATAAACATCCAAAGTAGGGTTTATAATAGTGGGGTGCCTGCCTGATAGTGCTGCTGATCCTGATGACTCCAAGCTAGCCACGACTCACACATGATTCTCAGACAAGGCCCGATCTTTTGAAAGGTATGATAGTGTCGATTGGTGGAGACTCGACGTTCACAATCTAGGCTTTGAACCAAGACTAATTTGGACCCTCACAACCGTTACACCACTGCTCCGTTGGTTATCAACCACGTGAACACGATTGACCTCGTTGAAAAGGCTTTCCTGCAAGCGAATCGAGAACACAAGCAAGAACGGGATGAACGCAATCTAAAATTGCAAATAAATATGAGGCTTATGATAACGAGAAACAAGTTCAAGTATTTATTCGAAAGGACTAATCGCCACAGGCAAACAAGATCAAGAATAGGGGCCCTAGTTCATAGCAAGCGGCCTTGGTGGCACAGTTGCAACAAAACGACGTCTGTTTCACGAGGAAATCAAGAACTAAACAAAACCCAAAACACTAACGAGAGTGACAGCGGTATAATATAGAGTCTTGGACGTCACCCCCCTAGACACGTGCCTAATGGGCCCAAACATGATACACGGTCCAACGGACCAAAAGACGGTGTCGCAGCACCCTAGCAGATTCTGGATGCTGAGTTATTTCGATGATTCCCGTTGATTCCAAAGGGCTTTTGATGTGAGACCACTTGCATTGGCTTCCTTAACTAATTAGCTTTCTATCCATATGTGGATCATCGAAAATGCAGCCTAGACGTGCCCGTGTGACCAGTTTTATGACAGACTGGTCCTAGAACCCAAGATGGGCTCCAACTTCAGTTGGACTGGGCCTCCACCATGAGAAAGATGAATTGGATACCTATGCTAGACCTCCTCCTCTCCTTGGCTTGTATGTGATGGAGTGATGTCCTCGTCATCCTCCCTTTCTTGAATTGAAGTCGTCCTCAACTGAAGTAGATCGTCTCCTCCATTGGATGACAGCAATGATGGCTCCGAAAGAAGACGTTCATCTTGGCGCCCAATCCTTCGCAAAGGCAGCTGCGATGGTGGCCTCCCTACTGGAAATTCATCCTCCTTCTCCTACAAAAGGTTAGTACCAACAAGAGGCATAGCACTAGAAGCAGGACCAAGTGGACATATATGTGATGTACAAGTTAAAGCATAACATGGTTCATCATGATCAGCAAGAGCAGATTTAAGAGTAAATAAAACTTCTTTCATGTTACTTGATGGTTCATTTGCTGGTTTGCTAGAGTCTTTATCATGGCCTTTCTTTTTCTTTTCAGCAAGTTCCTTTTCATATTGCACAATTTCAGCAGGAGTTAAAGGAAGTAAAGCAATGGTCTTTTCTTTAAACATAAAAGTATATCTATTTTGCCTACCATGATGTACAACATTATTATCATATTGCCAAGGGCGGCCTAACAAAAGTGAACAAGCTTGTATAGGCACGACATCAAAATCAGCATAATCATGGTATGATCCGATAGAAAAATGCACACAAGCAGATTGTGTTACCTTTGCCTTACCACTATTGTTGAACCACTGAACATGGTATGAATGTGGAAGAGCACATGTAGATTAACCAAGGGTCTTGACAAGCTCAGAACTTACCAAGTTATTACTGCTCGCTCCATCAATTATAGCACGAACACGGAAATTATTGACAATGAGGAACATTTGAAACAAATTATGGCGTTGTAGCTTGTCTACTGGCTCAACTTGTGTACTCAAAACACGCTGAACAAGGATTGATTTGTAGTTTACAGTGCATGCCACACTATCAATTACCTCATCATGATCTTCAGCACTATCCACAAATTTATCTGCATAAAGATCAGTTGCAAGTGCAAATTCATTCTCTTCTTCACTAGCACTAACATACCCACCATCATCAGTAGCAATATATGCGCGTTTGCTGGGGCATTCTTTAGCAATATGTCCCATGCCCTTGCAGCGGTGGCAAACAACTTTAGAAGAGCTGCTAGAGGAAGGTGTAGCAGATCCACTAGAAGAAGGTGTGATATGAGAACTCTTCTTTATAGGCGCTGGTGGTGTCTGCACACTAGAAAATTTACTCACCTTGGTTGGACATGAAGGAGTGGACGGAGTCGTGGAATGCATAGGTTGTCATTCCTGTACTTCCCTTTCAGCTTTCAGAGCATAATAATATAATTAGGGAAATCTAGTCCATTCTTTATAGTCAAGAACATCCTGTATTTCACGACGCAAACCTCCAAAATCTAGAACACTTATCCATTTTATCCTCTTGTATGTTACTATGTGCTAGACCAATTAAAAGCTCCTGATAATATTCCTCAACAGTCTTACTACCTTGATTTAAACGTTGCAGTTTTAATCGCAGATCACGCAGATAGTATGGTGGAACAAATCTCGATTTCATTCGTTGTTTAAGTACAGTCCAAGTTTGAGGTATTTGAGCATTAGCATTAGCATTAACATTATTGCAAATATCATTCCACCAGAAAAGAGCAAAACTAATAAACTCACTAGTAGCAAGTCTAACTCTATATTCTTTAGGTACTTGATGGGAGCTAAATTTTTTATCTACATCCATCTCCTAATCTAAATATGCTTCAGGATCAGCAGAACCAGAAAAAGGAGGTATCTTAAACTTGGTTTTAGAGAAAGGATCATTATTATCTTGGTTATTACCTCCCATACCGCGTCAGTTAAAGTTCAACCGATTATGGTTACGTGCATCCTTAGCACGTCATCGAGCTTCGGCTTCAGCTTCAGCCTCCTCGTCGCCATCATCCTCCTCAGCATCCTCGCCTTTGAGATCATCATCATCAACATCTTTAGGACATGGTTCAGGATGTTGTTCAACATCTTCAATCCTCTTGGCCAAGTTGGTGATTTGTTGAAGGATCTCATTAAACTTGTCATTAAGAACGGAACGAAGCTCATTCTTGGAAACACAGTCATTGAAATCTGTAGGTGTGTCCTGGTTTCCTTTGCCGCTGCCTCCGGCTTTTGCTGACATGGTTAGTAGAAAGGAGAAGACAACACAAATAGTATTATCCCTACCAACTACTTAGGTTGTGGACAAGGAAAAACAAGGCACTCAACTCTCAAGCGTCTTACCACGATCTTACAAGTGTTCTTACCAAAGCAACAGGCGGTGCAATCGGCCGGTGACTGTGATACCGTTGTAGCTTGAGTGTAACAGTTGCAAGGCGATCCTGTACTTGGTTAGAAGAAAGTGGAGCTTGGACAGACACGATATAGTAGCAAGGAATAGCAATATTCACAACTAAATAGTAAAGCTGAATAAGTATCCCGAGTACTTGTCTTAGTTGCTGGCCTATTCACATTCCAAGTACCAGATGTATCAAGTGATGTGAATAGCAGGAATATGATTAGGAACAAAGCGGAAATCAGCACACGCAAACATAGCTCAAATGGCTCTCTCTATGTGCTCCTCTAGATATTGTTCCACTTTTGCCCCTCTTTTTTCTCTATTTTTGGGTTGTCGTTATTTTTTGGGATTCTTTGACTTTTTATTTTTATTTTTTTGATATTTTTTCTTCACTTAGGAGCACAAAATAAGTAACCACAGAAAATATGAGCTTAAACAAGTGAAAGGTGTTGCCTGTGGAAAATTCAGAAGACGTGCTCAAAATTGACAAAAAGCTTGTGACCACGAAAAAAGGATCTTGTGACCAGTTTTTGGCCAAAATAAAATTTTCCGAACCCATCAAGGTGGGCGATGAATAGATCCAAAAAAAACTTTTGATCGATTTTGATATATGGAATGTCAAAATATGAGTTCGTATGTGAAAACTAGACCAGTTTTGAGAACTGACTCCGAATTAGAGGACAAAATGGGAACAATGCGCACAAAAGTTGTTGCGGTGGCTATGGATAGATGCAAACAGTGAAGATAAGTGTAACAAATTAGATGGCATGGACTAGGGTTTGATGGATACAAAGGAAACACAGCAAGACTTGAAGGTGTTCACAGATTATGATGAACAACAAAGGAAAAGACACAAACTGGACTAAAAAACGATCTAAAACTAGCAACCAAAACTTGCCCTGGCAGATTCTAGATGCTGATTTGTTTCAATGATTCCTATTGATTCCAAAGGGATTTTGATGTGAGACCACTTCATTGTCTTCCTTATCTAATTAGCTTTCCATCCATATGTGGATCGTCCAAAACGGAGCCCGGACGCGCCCGTGTGACCAGTTTTATGACAGACTAGTCCTGGAACCCGAGATGGTTTCCAACTTCAGTTGGACTGGGCCTCCACTGTGAGAAAGATGAATTGGACGCCCATGCTAGACCTCCTCCTCTCCTTGGCTTGTATGTTATGGAGTGATGTCCTCGTCATGGGACAACCAAGCCTAAAAGGAGAAAACCGATGAAAGGAGACGATTGCACGATAGATAAGGAAACTAGGAATTCTGCTTGGGACTTAGGAAGAGACATCTACTATGGCTCTATTGCTATAGGATATAACCTAGTCTTGGTGACCTATTGACTGCACAAGCTGACCAACTCTAACATTCACTGTGGTAGTCGGATGCTTTGTCCTACGGACGGATGCTCCATTGTGCTAGATGCCAAGGTGGGTTGCCTCGGGTTGACTTTGCTCAGCTCTAGCAGATGCTCCGTGGGTTCCACGGACTCTTTGATGGGTTTTGGGTACTCTCGGGTTATGGGTTGCTAGGTGCATATAATTCATCAGATACTCTGACGTGTGTGATGGACGATCCAGTGGGAACTAAGTGCTCTCGGGTTCTATGGCTGTGAGTCTTTATAATTCAGCGGATACTACGATCGATCGTCGCATACTCCGCTATACCCCTCGAAAGGTATTTAGGCTGTTGGTGGCTAAATCTCTGGCTCTATGGACACTCCGTCCTATCGACGGACACTCCGTCAATCGGGCAACAGAACCTATGCTCTTGGGTTCTTGGGTAAAGGCTTGGGGATTCATGTCAAGATCCTTAGTAGTGGCTTACATGCATGTGCTAGACATCTCTAGTGTGGCTTAGGTAACTTGCTAGGCTTAGGATACTTAGGGTTAAGGCTTTGGTTAGCTAGCACAACTAGCGACTCACTATTCCAAGAGAAACCTTGATAGAGAAGAGAGATTGAGCTGCAACATGCTTGATTCTCATCCTTGAGGTGTCTCTTACTGAGCAATCCCCAGGATCCATCCATGCAAGAGAAGAGACTTGGGTTAGGGTTTGGGGATTGACCTCTCGATGGTAGAAAGAGAGAGCTCTTGAACTAACCATGGGATGAGAGATGGTTGAAGTCCATGATCTTGATCCATAGCTGCTCTTGCTATCCTTGATAAGCTGGATCCACCTTCTCTTCTCCATCCTTTTCACTTTCTCACTCTAGTTCTTGCTTTCTCCTTCCTTTCCTTCCATTCTACAGAGAGAGGAATGAGGCAAATGGGGAGAGTGGGAAAGTGAGTGGAGCTGAGGGTCAGTTGTTGGGATATGTCTCCACTTCATGCTGACATGTGGGCCATAGCCTGATAATGGGTGATAGCTCATTTCCTACTCTTTCTGAAGTCGCTGCAATCTTATCGAATGATCAGGTAGTTATGGCGGACTATCCGGTAGGTTACTGTCCTGCTGATTCCAAGTCCATAAACCTGATCTCTTCAATCTTAAGGTCGGGTTGGCGTCCATAACTGCTTGAGTTATTCTTGATGATCACAACGTCTAAAGTTGGGCCCTTCGAGTGATATCCTCTTTGTTGGACGATCGGTTGACCCTAGTTGACCAAAAGGTGAGAATTTACAGTGTAATGGATCTTGGGTCGTTACGGTCCGCTTCCCTGGTGAGTTCTTCATCACAGCCGGTGCCTTCGCTCTAGGCCAAGTCATCAACTTTGGGAGCCTAGCCTACGTCGCTGACTACTATGGCGAGCTTCATAGGAGCTATACTAGACCTAGAAGACTAGCTAGAGGCCTAGCCGTATCCATAGGTAATCTATAGCCTAAGCACCACGCTTAATCTATAAACTTACTACTTCAATCCGAGCTTTGATCAAATGAGATCAAAGCACCCTAACCAGATGGTGGAACCGGTACTAATGAAAGACTACTAATGATAAGATAACCTATGCTACTAATGGCAAACAATAAGAACCTAAGCTCACTAATGCCGAACACTAATGACTAAGTACTTAAAGTAAAGCAAGCACTACTAGAATAAAGTACTAAAATAAATACTAAGTAATTCTAAAATGAAAGAATTACAAAGGAGCTATACCAGACCCAGAAGACTCTTTCAGACTCTGAGAAGCTCCGCTCTTGCTCTACTCCACTACTAGACTACTACTCTATAGCTAATGCTAAGCTAGAAAGCTAAGAGAAGCTTGGAAAGCTTGGAATTGAATGGGGCATCCTTCCACCGAGCTCCACACCCACTATTTATAGTGTATAGTGAGGGGAGGGGTATTTGTAGGCAGTGGCAAGGTCGGTGGATTGACTTGGGCGCCAGGCGGCCTAGGGAGGGTGCTGCTTCGACCTCCATTCCACCTCCTTATGATCCTACGGTGTTGGTTGACTCCCAATGGCGGTTGTAGAAGAAACACATGTCAAAATTTGGACGGTAGGTCGGTTGGTAAGTCGGTTGGAGGCTACCAAGTCTATGACAATGGGCCCTTGGATCCACCACCATCCAACCTCAGCCATTGTTCAAACTGACATTGGATTGACGCTTGGGAAGGCTTGTGGAGAAGCTCCCATGGATTGGTGATGTGGCCAGTGCCAAGGTGCCACTGGACGGCGCCCTTATGGGGCCAGTCAGCGTGGCATGTGGGCCCCTGGCCCACCTGCCATGTCCACTTGCTTCCTTGGTCCATGTTTGTCACCATTTGGCCAAAATTTGCCATATTTCCTGCATACAAATAATTCTACAAGCACAAGTGGAACTAGGTGAAATTTAAACATAATTCTTCACATGTGATGATGATTTACCTCACTTTACCAAGCTTTTGAGTGGAATGTTGTGGCAGAACCTCCTAAATTATAGGGCCCACATGCACCTGTCACTGTCCAACGACCTTTGACATTTATGCATATGTTACCGATAACTTAAGAAGACTGTCGGGTGTCCGCGGGGAACCCCGAATCATCCACGATTTCCGAGCAGGATCACATTACAGAGTCATTGCAGTATTACAACATTTATTCAAATATCTACACCAGAGTAAATCAGCGGAAGTCTTACAATAACTTAGTTTACAAAACATTTATTTCAAACCTTACAAACTAAGTTCGATTATTAATACAAACCAAAGTAGGGAGTGGCATTATAATATACTACAAAACACACAAATATCACCGCCTTCGCCTTAAGGGCCACACATTACTTATCATCATCAGATCTTTGAACAACGGTCAAAGACGATCCAAAACAGATCCGCTCATGAGCCTCTCCCGCAACAAGGGTCAACAAACCACGAGTACGAAAGTACTCAACAAGACTTAACCAAAATAAAAGCGATAAAACTCGGGAATGCGTGCTCGTGGATTCAAGGTATGGCTTTAGCAATAATCAAAGTTCTTTTGCGTAAAAGCACTTTAACAAAATTCTTTGTATCAATATTTAAAATCTCATAAGATCATATACAAAGCTGACACGATCCGTATTAAGATCATGAAACTTCATATCCAACACTTTCTCGAACCATTCTCGAGTTCCGATTATTAATACTACGATGATGAGCAGAGAAGTGAGTCTCCATAACCGAGGAGCAACGACGATTGAACCGATTATAAACCCAAATTGGGAATTCCAGACCACACGACATATGTAGGTCCCCGACCTACATATACCAACCTACCCTCGGATCCTCTATACAAGAACAGGTCCGCGCCACCCGAGAATACAGTACTCCACACTCCAGCCCATTGCCACGTGGGTACACGCTATTCCCGCCATCTCTCCACTCCCAGTGCGCGAGTAGCCATTCTCGTAATAGAATAGCCAAGTTAAGGCTTACCGGAGTATGTGGTTAGTACTACAAAGTCTCACCGCACGCAGTTCACCAACGGTACGGACCTTAATCGACACAGGCGGAAA
This sequence comes from Miscanthus lutarioriparius, assembly GCA_904845875.1. Taxonomy (NCBI): domain Eukaryota; kingdom Viridiplantae; phylum Streptophyta; class Magnoliopsida; order Poales; family Poaceae; genus Miscanthus; species Miscanthus lutarioriparius. Next base: position 55,298,499 of record CAJGYO010000007.1, on the reverse strand, counting down.
GAACCCGCTCACAAGACATTACCAGGTCTTGTGGCTCACACACACCGAGTCCGCCCGGTCTAGATTTATTACTCCACATTACCATATCACATGATAACATAAGTAACCAAAGTTCCATTTAAAACTCGCAGGTGACAGGTAATCACCTAACTTTGATCGGTCTAAGCAGAGCTAAGCATAACTAGGCATATACGATTTTAAACGGGTAACAAGGTAGATATGGAACAACAAGGTTGATAATGCAACAATTAGGTTTCCACTTGACTTCTAATCACTTAATGCAGTATTGAAAAGCAATAGCGAAATCAATTTGTAAAATACAAGGTAGGGTTATATGCATCCGGGGCTTGCCTTCATTGACGGAAAAGTCTGGCTCCTGCGACGTTTCACAAGTCTTCGATCCGACCTCAACAGACAGATCAACCTCCTCCGCAACTTGATTAACTACCACGTGTTCACCTTCGTTCACTACACGTAGTAACATTGCCATGTTTAACATGATGCTCGATGATGGATGCAAAAATTAATAAATTGGATACAATTTTTCTTCGCAGTACAGTTACAAACCAAACTAACCAAACCATATCCGAAACTAATGTGACCACGCTAGCACCGATCACTTTGGTGAACTCTCCGACCACTATGGTGAGCTATCCGACCACTACGGTGAACTCTCCGACCACTATGGTGAACTACCCGACCACTATGGTGAACTCTCCGACCACTATGGTGAACTACCCGACCACTATGGTGAGCTATCCGACCACTACGGTGAACTCTCCGACCACTATGGTGAGCTATCCGACCACTACGGTGAACTCTCCGACCACTATGGTGAACTACCCGACCACTATGGTGAACTCTCCGACCACTATGGTGACCTACCCGACCACTATGGTGAACTATGCGGAGCAAAGATCATCGGTGAGGGAGAACCGGCGACTGCAGTGATCAAAATGAGTAAACAACAACTGACTAAAGACTACAGCATCGAAACGAAACCGTAAGTACCGCGATTCTGCACAACGGCTCACCGAAAAGCTCGCCCACGATGACACGCCCAAGAGCGCGGTGAAGTTTCTTGACCTCGAGAAGAAAAAAAATGTAGACAATGAGTTCTCGGCAATTTCAGGCGACCAAGGCTAGCTGGCTGGATTCGCAAGGAAAAGATGGAACTAGGACGGCCTTTACCGAGATGGCAACAGCGGTGGTGAAAACAAAGGAAGAAAAACGACGATGACGACGTCTTGGTACTTATAGCGCGGCGCAAAAGCTCAAGGAAGCCACGACGGAGCTGTGGCGGCAGTGACTGAAAAATAGAGGAAAGGAGCGGGGCAAACGACGATGGCTCTAGTTAAAAAGGATGGCCAGGAAACTCAAGGAAGCCACGGCGAAACCATTTCCCTCGCCAAATACGACGCCCCAGACGATTTGCCCTTGCTACATGATCGAAGCAAGCCAAGCTTCGCGGCGGTGTAAGCATAAGCGGTGAACACTGTTCATCGAAATTACAATTTTGCCATACGCCAAAATTCACAAATTACTCTCAAATTTTCATAACAACTCAAAATCTCCAAAAACAAAAGTTGTTCAAAATTGAAAGTTCTACAACTTTGCTTCTATAACCATCTCCTAATTTCATCTAGATTTTGAAATGGATTTTTCAGGGTAGGATTTAAATCTTTGAAAAGCGGGTTTTTTGAATTTCAAACCAATACAAGTATTTCAAACTTGATTCAACCAATACAATTTACTCATACAACATAAAGTAAACTTGTTTTAGTAAATGCATATCCAAGTTTTCAATATGCCCAGATGCTTTGCAATGCATATGATGTCATGGCAAGTTTTAGTATTTAAAACACCGAGGGTGTTACAATCCTTCCCCTAAAAGAAATCTCGCCCGAGATTCAAAGCCATAGAGTAAGTAATGGAAAAGGAAATGTGTTAATCCAAAAACATCAGAACTTTTCCATAAAACAACCGAGGTTCTTTTACCAAACACAATTTGTAGTAACCGAGCTCAACTAACATTATTCTATTCTATAATGACGCAAGAAACTCGGAAACTTTTCTAGCAAGAAATCTTCCGATTCCCAAGTAGCTTCCTCTTGAATGTTGATTCTATTGTATCTTGTAGAACTTTATTGTCCTCCTTCGAGTAACACGATCTTTCCGATCCAACACTCGGATAGGATATTCGAATAAGTCAAATCGATTCAAGTCCTACCCTTCAATCTCAACATTACGCTTTCGGGCACTCGGAGACACTTCTTCAATTGAGAAACATGGAATATATCATGCAATGGCGATAGATGTTCGGTAATTTCAAGCGATAGGCCACTTTTCCATATCTTTTCAAAATTTGAAATGGTCCAAAGATATCGAGGTGCTAACTTGCCTTTAACACCAAAACGAGTAACTCCCTTCATTGGTGATACTTTAAGATACACAAAGTCCCCTTTGTTAAACGTCAATGGTCGACGCCGCGTTTATCTCGCATAACTCTTTTGTCGGGACTGAGCTATCTTCAAATTACTTTGTATTTGCCTAACCTTGTCTTTCATTTCTTTCACAAGATCAACTCCAAAGAATCTTCTTTCTCGGGCTCAGACCAACTCAACGATGTTCTGCATCTACGACCATAGAGTGCTTCAAATGGAGCCATTCTAATGCTTTCCTGATAACTATTGTTATATGAGAACTCAGCCAAAGGTAAGCATTCGTCCCACTTGTTGGAATAATTAAGGACACAACACCTTAACATATCTTCAAGTACTTGATTGACTCTTTCAGTTTGTCCATCAGTCTGTGGATGATAAGCAGTACTATACAGGAGCTTGGTACCCAATGAAGAATGCAATTGTTTCCAAAAACTGGAGACAAACTGTGTACCCCTATCTGACACTATGGTCTTTGGTACTCCATGTAGGCTCATAATTCTTGCTAAATATATCCTGGCATATTGGACAGTAGAATATGTATTCCGGACCGAATAAAATGTCTTGACTTGGTTAGTCGATCCACAATCACCCATATTGAGTCAAATCCTTTGATGTCTTGGGTAGACCAACAATAAAGTCCATACTTATATCCTCCCACTTCCAAGCTGGAATAGGTAATGGTTGTAATTCTCCAGCAGACCTCAAATGTATAGCTTTCACTTTCTGACAAGTATCACACTTTGCTATATACCTTGCAATTTCTATCTTCATTTTGGTCCACCAAAACCTTTGTTTTAAGTCATGGTACAGCTTGTTGCTTCCCGGATGAATAGATAACCTAGAAGCATGTGCTTCTTCAAGAATTGACTGCCGCAATTCGAGAACCTTTGGTACTACCAGACGATTCTTGAACCATAGCACACCTTCATCATCTATGCTAAAGCATTCCGCTTTTCCATTTATAACTCTTTCCTTGATATGGGCTATACCCTTATTTTCCTTCTGAGCAGCAATAACTTGATCTCGAATAGCGGCTTCAACAATTATGTTGGTCAAACTTCCTTGTTGAATTACCTCCACCTTCAACTTCTCCATCTCTTGACATACGGTCAAACCCATTGTTCTTACTTTCAGACAATTGCAATAACTTTTGCGACTTAGAGCATCTGCAACCACATTTGCTTTTCCAGGATGATAATGCACTTCTAAGTTATAATCTTTAATCAGCTCTAACCATCTTCTTTGTCGCATATTCAATTCTGACTGAGTAAAGATATACTTTAAGCTCTTATGGTCTGTATATATATGGCATGTATTACCAAGTAGGTAATGCCGCCAAATTTTCAAAGAATGGACCACAGCTGCTAACTCCAAATCATGAGTCGGATAGTGTTCTTCATGTTGCTTAAGTTGCCTGGATGCATAAGCAATGACTCGGCCTTCTTGCATCAACACACATCCAATACCAATACCCGACACATCACAATAAACGTCAAATGACTCCTCGATGTCAGGTTGGGCTAATACTGGTGCAGTGGTCAACAATCTCTTCAAAGTCTGAAAAGCCTCTTCACAGTCAGACGACCAAACAAACTTGACATGGTTCTTTAACAACTCAGTAATGGACTTTGACACTTTAGAGAAATCTGGAATAAACCGACGGTAATACCCCGCCAATCCCAGAAAACTCCTAACTTCATGAACTGTGGTTGGCGGTTTCCAATCAAGAACATCCTTCACTTTGCTTGGATCAACAGCAACTCCTTCCGCTGACAAGACATGTCCAAGAAATTGTACTTCCTTAAGCCAAAACTCACACTTGCTGAACTTTGCATATAGTTGATGTTCTCTCAAACGAGTCAGAACAATTCTGAGATGTTCCGCATGTTCTTCCTTGCTCTTGGAATATACTAGAATGTCATCAATAAACACCACTACGAATTTGTCTAGCTCAGGCATGAATACTGAGTTCATCAAATACATGAAATGAGCTGGAGCATTGGTCAAACCAAAAGACATGACCAAATATTCATATAATCCATATCTTGTGGTAAATGCCGTTTTGGGAATATCTTCAGGCTTTATCTTGATTTGGTGATATCCTGACCTCAAATCTATCTTGGAGAAAACTTTGGCTCCGGCCAGTTGATCAAAAAGCAAATCTATCCGAGGTAATGGATACTTATTCTTGATGGTCACTTCATTCAACGGACGGTAGTCGACACATAACCTCAAGGTCTCATCTTTCTTTTTCACAAAAATTGCCGGACATCCCCAAGGTGATGAACTAGGTTGGATAAATCCCTTATCAATCAATTCTTGCAACTGAGTCTTCAACTCGGCTAACTCCTTAGGTGGCATCCTATAAGCTCTCCGAGAAATCGGAGCTGTTCCAGGTTTCAATTCTATGTTAAACTGGACATCCCTATCTGGTGGTAGACCGGGTAATTCTTCAGGAAACACATCAGGAAATTCACATACTACCGGGATATCTCTAATCTCTTTGACGGCAGTTGCACAAACTTTGCCCACTGATCTTCTTAAGGTTGGAAGTTGGATAAGAATTTGAGAAGCACTAGCTGGCAAACTTACCCTTATAGTTCTATTCAAAGCATTTATAACAGCCTTATGCTGATACATCCAATTCATTCCCAAAATTACATCTATATCCACGGTCCTTTAGGATAATCATGGTAGTGGGAAAAATATGCCCACCTGTGTTTATGGGTACTGGTATACCATTTCCTTAGTACACGACGCCCCCCAAGGCATCAGTGTATAAAGAAATTTTCCTTTGTTGATCCAATTGAAATTTCATACTTCACAACAAATGCTCTATTGATGAATGAATGCGATGCGCCAGAATCAAAAAGTATAACTGCAGGATGATTGGCAACAGGAAACATACCCATCATCACTGGCTCTCCTTTAGGAATCTCCCCAGCTTGAATATAGAACACCCGTCCTGTCTTCCTTTCATCTTTGCTCTTCTGAGCATTCTGATTGTTGCCCTTATTCTGGGCCTGACCTTGTTGATTGCCGTGGCTCTTCTAAAATCGGGATTATCTTTGTTTCGGATACGGACACTCCCTCGAGAAATGAGCAGGCTTGCCACAATTGAAACAGGATACTTATGACCCTGAGATGTTGGAGTATTGACACCAGAAGTATTCTGAGGTGGATGCTGATAAGTTGTAGCAGGACGGACATTTGATTGCTGACCGGCTTGAAACCGCGGTGGACGATAAGGAGGACGATTATGATTAACTGGATGATAAATCACCCTCGCCTCTTTGGATTTCCCCAAAAGATCCAGACGGCATACTTTTTTCTTCTTGAACTCCCTATCTTTGCCGATACTTTTTGCCTCTGAAGCAATTGCAATATCCACGGCCTCATGATAAGTGACATTGGTACAAGTTTGTCATCATAGTCTCGCAATTTGGTATTCATACCTCTCATGAACCATTTCTTTTTCTTTGCATCGGTGTTGACATGTTCGGTGCATATTGTGACAGTGTGATTGAATCTTTCCACATCATCGCATCACAGTTTGATCCCTTGCCTCAAAGCAAGGAACTCTTCTAACTTCATAGCCATCACTCCTTCAGGGATATAATGGGCTCTAAAAGCAGTACGAAACTCTATCCAAGTTAATGGAACACCTGCGGTTTGCATGGCCATAAGGTTTGCATACCAAGCACCATTTGCACCTCTAAGTTGTTGGGGCAAACACCGCTTTCTCAAACTCCGTGCAATGAATAAGATCAAATTTTCATTCCATGGTCCTAAGCTACCATCGCCTCCAATGGTTCATCACCTTAGTGAACACTGGGGGTTTTGTATCTGTGAAGTCAACATATGTAGCCTCATGCCCGTTATGATTGCGTCCGCGATTTCTATGCATCTGATTTTGATTACTTTGAGCCATCTCATGAAGCAAACGAGAATTTTCCATGATCCACATTGACTAATGCAAAGACAATAGCATCAGCCAGATTTGTTGGCATTGGTGGCGGGTTAGGGATATCATCATCATCTTGTGAAGTACCGAAATATGCGATCCTCGCAGCACGCGCATGATCCGCTTATAACAAACCAAACTTTATTCACAAGCCTTTATTCAAAGATCCTAAAGCTTACTACAACGCATTACATCGGTGCCACTTATTTAAACACAAGACCACATCTAAACAAGACTACTTAACTTAACTAGAAGTAATTATTTCACAACTCTACTCCTTTTCAGCGATTACATCAAACTTCAGGCTCGGTATCCATTCGGAAATATTACCGCCTTCATTATCACTTTCATCAATCAATACTAATTCTTGGGATCTTCTTCTTCTCCCTCTTCGATTCACTCCCATCGGCAATGATAACACGGGATCCAATGCATCAACTTGGGGTTCATGATTTGGATCTAGGAGATTGCTTAGCCTATGAACTTCCTCATGCGAGATATGTATTATGCTCTTCTAAGTCTTCTACATAAAATTCTAACTCATGAGTTCTAACTCTAGCTACATTTTCCCTATGCCAAGCTTCATTCCTTCCTTCCACTGCACGAACTAACATACGTTCGCAGCCTCGTGAGTTGTGGTAAGACGCCTTAATTGTTCCTGTAATCGCCCATTGAATGGCGCCCATAGCCCTATCTCTAGTAGCTTGGGCTAACTCTGCAGAAATCTCTCAGATATCTCCGCCGAGGATCGGGCCTAAGCGCGCTCATCGCTAGCACCATCATTCCTAGGGGCAAGTTGGTGACGAGGAACTCCTTTGGGTCCAGTGGACTTACGGGCGTCATCTTGGCACGAGCCATCAGAGGAAACCAATTCAATCCAAGTAAGACCACTTGATCAAAGTCTAAAGAGCAGCTATGATGGATTACAGTCCTCAAACCGGACTCACTACTCAACTCCAGACTAAGAGGTGAAGGAAGTAACGAGTGAATTATTCATGATGCATGAATCGTTCTTACGAACAAAAACATCAAAGTTTATAATGCACAAAAACAACATTTATTTTTTTTTATATAGGGCATAGTAAGATTACTACTCCACCACACAAGACCCTTTTAATCAAATAAGGAATGGTGAGAAAGAAATAAGACAAGTCAGAAGCAATTTGGACCAAATTAATCAAGTTAAATTTAGTCATCTCAAATCATTTTGAAGTTTTTGTAAACCAATACCACAAAAACTTTGTAACGATTGCTCTGATACCATTCTGTGGCAGAACCTCCTAAATTATAGGGCCCACATGCACCTGTCACTGTCCAACGACCTTTGACATTTATGCATATGTTACCGATAACTTAAGAAGACTGTCGGGTGTCCGCGGGGAACCCCGAATCATCCACGATTTCCGAGCAGGATCACATTACAGAGTCATTGCAGTATTACAACATTTATTCAAATATCTACACCAGAGTAAATCAGCGGAAGTCTTACAATAACTTAGTTTACAAAACATTTATTTCAAACCTTACAAACTAAGTTCGATTATTAATACAAACCAAAGTAGGGAGTGGCATTATAATATACTACAAAACACACAAATATCATTTGCCCTGCCCAAGGGCCACACATTACTTATCATCATCGCACTGAACAACAGTCATGCAGCACGATCCAAAACAGATCTGCTCATGAGCCTCTCCTGCAACAAGGGTCAACAAACCCTGAGTACGAAAGTACTCAACAAGACTTAACCGAAATAAAAACTGATAAAACTCAGGAATGCAGGCGAGGATTCAAGGTATGGCTTTAGCAATAATCAAAGTTCTTTTTTGCGTAAAAGCACTTTAACAAAATTCTTTGTATCAATATTTAAAATCTCATAAGATCATATACAAAGTCGACACGATCCGTATTAAGATCATGAAACTTCATATCCAACACTTTCTCGAACCATTCTCGAGTTCCGGTTATTAATACTACGATGATGATGAAAGAGAAGTGAGTCTCCATAACCGAGGAGCAACGACGATTGAACCGATTATAAACCCAAATTGGGAATTCCAGACCACACGACATATGTAGGTCCCCGACCTACATATACCAACCTACCCTCGGATCCTCTATACAAGAACAGGTCCGCGCCACCGAGAATACGAGACTCCACACTCCAGCCCATTGCCACGTGGGTACACGCTATTCCCGCCATCTCTCCACTCCCCGGTCTTGCGAGTAGCCATTCTCGTAATAGAATAGCCAAGTTAAGGCTTACCGGAGTATGTGGTTAGTACTACAAAGTCTCACCGCACGCAGTTCACCAACGTGATACGGACCTTAATCGACATAGGAGGAAAGAACCCGCTCACAAGACATTACTAGGATTGTGGCTCACACACACCGAGTCCGCCTGGGTCTAGATTTATTACTCCACATTACCATATCACATGATAACATAAGTAACCAAAGTTCCATTTAAAACTCGCAGGTGATAGGTAATCACCTAACTTTGATCGGTCTAAGCAGAGCTAAGCATAACTAGGCATATACGATTTTAAACGGGTAACAAGGTAGATATGGAACAACAAGGTTGATAATGCAACAATTAGGTTTCCACTTGACTTCTAATCACTTAATGCAGTATTGAAAAGCAAAAGCGAAATCAATTTGTAAAATACAAGGTAGGGTTATATGCATCCGGGCTTGCCTTCATTGACGGAAAAAGTCTCGGCTCGCGACGTTTCACAAGTCTTCGATCCGACCTCAACAGACATGATCAACCTCCTCCGCAACTTGATTAACTACCACGTGTTCACCTTCGTTTTACACGTAGTAACATTGCCATGTTTAACATGATGCTCGATGATGGATGCAAAAATTAATAAATTGGATACAATTTTTCTTCGCAGTACAGTTACAAACCAAACTAACCAAACCATATCCGAAACTGATGTGACCACGCTAGCACCGATCACTTTGGTGAACTCTCCGACCACTATGGTGAGCTATCCGACCACTACGGTGAACTCTCCGACCACTATGGTGAACTACCCGACCACTATGGTGAACTCTCCGACCACTATGGTGAACTACCCGACCACTATGGTGAGCTATCCGACCACTACGGTGAACTCTCCGACCACTATGGTGAGCTATCCGACCACTACGGTGAACTCTCCGACCACTATGGTGAACTACCCGACCACTATGGTGAACTCTCCGACCACTATGGTGAACTACCCGACCACTATGGTGAACTATGCGGAGCAAAGATCATCGGTGAGGGAGAACCGGCGACTGCAGTGATCAAAATGAGTAAACAACAACTGACTAAAGACTACAGCATCGAAACGAAACCGTAAGTACACCGACATGCATAACGGCTCACCGAAAAGCTCTGGCCACGATGACACGCCCACAGCGGTGAAGTTCTTGACCTCGAGGAAGAAAAACGTAGAGCAATGAAGTTCTCGGCAATTTCAAAGCGACCAAGGCTAGGTGGCTGGATTCGCAAGGAAAAGATGGAACTAGGACGGCCTTTACCCGAGAGATGGCAACAAATGGTGGTGAAAACAAAGGAAGAAAAACACGATGACGACGTCTTGGTACTTATAGCGCGGCGCAAAAGCTCAAGGAAGCCACGACGGAGCTGCGGCGGCAGTGACTGAAAAACAGAGGAAAGGAGCGGGGCAAACGGCGACGGCTCTGGTTAAAAAGGATGGCCAGGAATGATGAGTACAGGCCCGATCTTCCGAGAGGTAGCCGGTAAGTTCGATATGTGGAGATCTCGACGTTGGCGATCCGGCTCAAATCGAGACGCGATTCGAACCTCGCAACCGTTACACCATCGCTCCGTTGGTTATCAACCAAGCACAACTTGATTGACCTCGCCAAGAAGGCTTTTTCCGCAAGCTTAATCGAAGAGCACAAGCAAGAAGGTAAAACACTTAATCTGATATTGCAAATATGAATGACGCGAATATCAATAGAGGGTTCAAGAACTCGGTTCCAAAGGACTAATCGACACGATGGAGGAGATCAGGCAGGGCCCTGGATCACTTTGTAAAAGGATTTGTCACCACAGTTACAATGAACGATTCGGTTTCTCGATGGAAAACTAAACTCTAAACAAAACCCAATTGTGTAGCAGCGGCGACGGCTGTGTTTATAGTCTAAGACTCGACCTAGGGTTGGGGACGGCCAGGGGTTGGGCGCCCACAACTTGGGCTTAAGCCCGACACGATACATGGCCAAGTTGGCCCAAATAGGTGACGCAGCACCTTGCCGTGGTCACACAGAATGATCCACGGACCTTCTGGAGCTGGGACCAGATCCAAAACGACGGCGTCGTCGTCCCCTTTCCAACGCATCCAAGAACGGCCCGTTTCGACGTCGTATGAGGAAGTTATGACCAAAGCAGTGACGACGTGTCTGCTGAATCCGAGGGTGACGTGGTAGCTGAGTTGGGAACGAATTGCAACTTGGGGAAGACCATGACGCCGGTGTGTCCAGCGTGGCGATGTCCTCATCATCCTCCCTTCTCGAATTGGAGTCGCCCCTCGACTCCATCTTGGCGATGTCCTCATCATCCTCCCTTCTCGAATTGGAGTCGCCCCTCGACTCCATCCCATCATCAACAAACTCCCGCAAAAGGTTAGTGATGAGGCAATGCACCGGACATAAAAGGTTGACAAAACATAGTATAACATGGTGCATCGATTATCACATAACTCAGCAAAGAGCAGAAGTTGTAGCAAGAAAAGCACCTCCTTTTAACTTAATCCCATTATTTTTAGCAATGTCTGTTGGAGGTTTATTTTTGATCTCATTAGCATATTTAATAATATCCGTAGGAGACAAAGGCAGCAATGTAATTTTCTTGTCCTTATGTATGATAGTGTATGTATTAGTTCTACCATGGTGTAAAGCATCATTATCAAATTCCATGGTCGACCTAACAAAATGGAACAAGCTTGCATAGGGACAACATCAAAATCAGCAAATATCATGATAAGAGCACCGTGAAAAAGCTAATGCGTGCTGATTTAGTTACCTTAGTCTTACCACTATTATTGAACCATTGAAGTTTATATGGATACGAATGTTGTCGTGTGGTCAAGCCAAGCTTGTCAACCAAATCTGAACTCACCAAGTTGTTGCAACTCCCGCCATCAATGATAGTGAGAACACGACAACCCTGCACAATGAGATACATGTGGAACAAATTGTGGCGTTGGATCTTCATCTCTTCTTCATGTCCCACACGTGTACTCAACACACGCTGCACGAGAAGGCTAGGATAGTCCGCGGCAGCAGCCACAGAGTCAATGATGATGGCCTCCTTGTCTTGATCGCCCTCGGTGGGATGCGCATCAATGTTAGCGACAAGGGCTAAATCATCTTCAACATCACTAGCACTTACATATCCATCGTCGGTAGCAATGAAAGCGCGACGACTGGGGCAATCCTTCATGACATGTCCCATGCCTTTGCATCGGTGGCAAATGATTTTAGAGCTGGACGAGGAGGAGCTAGTAGAAGCACCCGGAGTGGCACCTTTCTTCAATTGTGGAAGCGCACATTAGACAATTTACTTACCCAGGAAGAAAATGGAGGTGTAGATGGATGTGGTGCAACAGAAGCTTGGTCGATCTCTCTTCGGAACGCCTCTGAAAATTCCTCCCATTGTGAGACCCGAAAAGGCTGGTGTTGTTTGCGCCCCCTGTACTTCTCGTTCGCCTTAATAGCAAGATGATACAATTGGGAAAAATTGCGCCATTCTTTGTAATCAAGTATGTTACGTATATCATGGTTTAAAACCACAAAAAATCTAGCACTAGCATCAGCATCATCTTCATTTATACCACAACGTGCTAAACCAATAATAATTGATGAGTACAGGCCCGATCTTCCGAGAGGTAGCGGTAAGTTCGATATGTGGAGATCTCAAACGTTGGCGATCCGGCTTCAAATCAGACGCGATTGAACCCTGCAAACGTTACACCATTGCTCCGTTGGTTATCAACCAAGCACAACTTGATTGACCTCGCCAAGAAGGCTTTTTCCGCAAGCGAATCGAAGAGCACAAGCAAGAAGGTAAAACACATAATCTGATATTGCAAATATGAATGACGCGAATATCAATAGAGGGTTCAAGAACTCGGTTCCAAAGGACTAATCGACACGATGGAGGAGATCAGAACGGGGCCCTGGATCCTTTGTAAAAGGATTTGTCACCACGAAGTTACAATGAACGATTCGGTTTCTCGATGGAAAACTAAACTCTAAACAAAACCCAATTGTGTAGCAGCGGCGACGGCTGTGTTTATAGTCTAAGACTCGACCTAGGGTTGGGGACGGCCAGGGGTTGGGCGCCCACAACTTGGGCTTAAGGCCCGACACGATACATGGCCAAGTTGGCCCAAATAGGTGACGCAGCACCTTGCCGTGGTCACACAGAATGATCCACGGACCTTCTGGAGCTGGGACCAGATCCAAAACGACGGCGTCGTCGTCCCTTTCCAACGCATCCAAGAACGGCCCGTTCGGACGTCGTATGAGGAAGTTATGACCGAAGCAGTGATTGACGTGTCGCTGAATCCGAGGGTGACGTGGTAGCTGAGTTGGGAACGAATTGCAACTTGGGGAAGACCATGACGTCGGTGTGTCCAGCGTGGCGATGTCCTCATCATCCTCCCTTCTCGAATTGGAGTCGCCCTCGACTCCATCTTGGCGATGTCCTCATCATCCCTCCTTGTAGAATTGGAGTCGTCCTCGACTCCATCCCATCATCGGCGAACTCCGCAAAAAAGATTAGTGACAAAGCAGGCAATGCACCAGACATAAAAGGTTGACAAAACATAGTATAACATGGTGCATCAGGATTATGACATAACTCAGCAGTAGCAGGAGTTGTAGCAAGAAAAGCACCTCCTTTTAACTTAATCCCATTATTTTTAGCAATGTCTGTTGGAGGTTTATTTTTGATCTCATTAGCATGTTTAATAATATCCGTAGGAGACAAAGGCAGCAATGTAATTTTCTTGTCCTTATGTATGATAGTGTATGTATTAGTTCTACCATGGTGTAAAGCATCATTATCAAATTCCCATGGTCGACCTAACAAAATGGAACAAGCTTGCATAGGGACAACATCAAAATCAGCAGTATCATGATAAGAGCCTGTGAAAAAGCTAATGCGTGCTGATTTAGTTACCTTAGTCTTACCACTATTATTGAACCATTGAAGTTTATATGGATACGAATGTTGTCGTGTGGTCAAGCCAAGCTTGTCAACCAAATCTGAACTCACCAAGTTGTTGCAACTCCCGCCATCAATGATAGTGAGAACACGACAACCCTGCACAATGAGATACATGTGGAACAAATTGTGGCGTTGGATCTTCATCTCTTCTTCATGTCCCACACGTGTACTCAACACACGCTGCACGAGAAGGCTAGGATAGTCCGCGGCAGCAGCCACAGAGTCAATGATGATGGCCTCCTTGTCTTGATCGCCCTCGGTGGGATCTGCATCAATGTTAGCAGCAAGGGCTAAATCATCTTCAACATCACTAGCACTTACATATCCATCGTCGGTAGCAATGAAAGCGCGACGACTGGGGCAATCCTTCATGACATGTCCCATGCCTTTGCATCGGTGGCAAATGATTTTAGAGCTGGACGAGGAGGAGCTAGTAGAAGCACCCGGAGTGGCACCTTTCTTCAGTTGTGGAAACTGCACATTAGACAATTTACTTACCCAGTAAGAAAATGGAGGTGTAGATGGATGTGGTGCAACAGAAGCTTGGTCATCTCCGGCCCGAACGCCTCTGAAAATTCCTCCCATTGTGAGACCTGAAAGGCTGGTGTTGTTTGCGTCCCTGTACTTCTCGTTCTGCCTTAATAGCAAGATGATACAATTGGGAAAAATTGCGCCATTCTTTGTAATCAAGTATGTTCTGTATATCATGGTTTAAACCACCAAAAAATCTAGCACTAGCATCAGCATCATCTTCATTTATACCACAACGTGCTAAACCAATAAGCAATTCTTGATAGTATGCTTCTACTCCTTTATCACCTTGTTTTAAAGTTTGTAGTTTCAAACGTAAATCACGTTGGTAATAAGGAGGAACAAAACGAGATTTCATACGTTGCTTTAAAACATTCCAAGTTTGAGGCACAGCAGCAGCATTATTAGCATTGCAAAGATCACTCCACCGAACAAAGCAAAATTAGTAAACTCACTAGTAGCAAGTCTAACTCTATGCTCGGGAGGAACATTATGAGAATCAAATTTTTGTTGAACAGCAAGCTCCCAATCTAAATATGCCTACGGATCAACATTACCAAAGAAAAGGAGGTAGACTAAATTTAATTTTAGCAAAAGGATCATTATTACCATGATTATTACCTCCCATGCCATGACGATTGAAGTTGAGGCGGCGGGCACCACCGTCAAAGATACGCATCTTCATCACCAAAAGCATCCGCATCTTCATCATCGGCATGATAAGGCGGGGCGTTGCTCAACTGTTCAATGCGGTTGACCAGATTGTTCACGTTGCACGTCGGCTCGGTCATAAGATTGCGTTGTTCACCATGAGCGTTGCAAGCTCGCCCTTGGACACGCACTCATTGAAGTCCGTCGGAGTTCCTGCCATGGTTAGAAGATAGAAAAAGACAACACCAAAGTTGCAATTCGTTCCCAACTCAGCTGCCACGCTCCACAACAGATTGCTTCACCACTTTGGTTTTGTTTATTCGCCTGATGATGTAAGGAGGGCTGCGATGCAGGCAAAATAAGAGCGGTGGCAACCTATCTAGGGCTTGCTTGCAAGAGAAGTTACACAAAGGCGGCTAGCGGGGCAAGTCGAGTAATGTGGTGGCTTCGACTTGTTGTTTGGGAGCGGTGGATGGGATAGCGGCGGAAAACAAAAATCAAAGCAACAGGCGATTGAACTACGACCACGAACACAATCCTAAACCAAGCAACAAGACTCGACCACGGACACAAACTCAACAACACGAATCTGAAACGAAATTGCAAAGGCACAAAAGGCGATAGGACAAATGGAAATTGAAATATTTTTGGGCTTTTGTGGACTCTAGGTAATGAACAAATATGAATCTAAGACAAACGAGATTATACCTCGCGGTAAACCTGAAATATCTCGATACCAATTGATGAGTACAGCCCGATCTTCCGAGAGGTAGCCGGTAAGTTCGATATGTGGAGATCTCGACGTTGGCGATCCGGCTTCAAATCGACGCGATTCGACCCCCGCAAAACGTTACACCATCGCTCCGTTGGTTATCAACCAAGCACAACTTGATTGACCTCGCCAAGAAGGCTTTTCCCGCAAGCGAATCAAGAGCACAAGCAAGAAGGTAAAACACTTAATCTGATATTGCAAATATGAATGACGCGAATATCAATAGAGGGTTCAAGAACTCGGTTCCAAAGGACTAATCGACACGATGGAGGAGATCGAGAACGGGGCCCCGGATCATTGTAAAAGGATTTGTCACCACAGTTACAATGAACGATTCGGTTTCTCGATGGAAAACTAAACTCTAAACAAAACCCAATTGTGTAGCAAGCGGCGACGGCTGTGTTTATAGTCTAAGACTCGACCTAGGGTTGGGGACGGCCAGGGGGTTGGGCGCCCACAACTTGGGCTTAAGGTCCGACACGATATATGGCCAAGTTGGCCCAAATAGGTGACGCAGCACCTTGCCGTGGTCACACAGAATGATCCACGGACCTTCTGGAGCTGGGACCAGATCCAAAACGACGACGGCGTCGTCGTCCCCTTTCAACGCATCCAAGAACGGCCCGTTTCGACGTCGTATGAGGAAGTTATGACCCAAAACAAAGTGATTACGTGTCTGCTGAATCCGAGGGTGACGTGGTAGCTGAGTTGGGAACGAATTGCAACTTGGGGAAGACCATGACGTCGGTGTGTCCAGCGTGGCGATGTCCTCATCAAGGAAACTCAAGGAAGCCACGGCGAAACCATTTCCCTCGCCAGCGCGACGCCCAGACGGCCACGCGCGCGACTGGAAGCAAGCCGAAGCTCGCCGGCGGTGTAGCGCAAGCGGTGAACACTGTTCATCGAAATTACAATTTTGCCATACGCCAAAATTCACAAATTACTCTCAAATTTTCATAACAACTCAAAAATCTCCAAAAACAAAAGTTGTTCAAAATTGAAAGTTCTACAACTTTGCTTCTATAACCATCTCCTAATTCTGTCTAGATTTTGAAATGGATTTTTCAGGGTAGGATTTAAATGCTGAAAAGCGGGGTTTTCGGAATTTCAAACCAATACAAGTATTTCAAACTTGATTCAACCAATACAATTTACTCATACAACATAAAGTAAGCTTGTTTTAGTAAATGCATATCCAAGTTTTCAATATGCCCAGATGCTTTGCAATGCATATGATGTCATGGCAAGTTTTAGTATTTAAAACACCCGGGGTGTTACAAATGTTGATGAACAAAATACGTGTTAGTGACTGTCAACACCTGCATCCCAGCAAGACCCCGTTCTATGGGATCATCCTAGGGAAGGAGGTTGTGCCCCTCGGGCGTATCCGGCTCAGCATCACCTTCGGCCAGTCAGAGAACTTTCGCAAGGAGCCGCTCACCTTCAAGGTGGTCGACTTCCCCAGCGTCTACCATGCTCTCCTAGGCTAGCCATGCTTCGCCAAGTTCATGGCTGTCCCCAACTACACCTATCTCAAGCTAAAGATGCTCGGCCCCAAGGGAGTCATCACCATTGAAGGCAGCTTTGAACAAGCCTACTACTGCGAGCAGGACTGCGTTGCCCAAGCGGCCATGCTCGTTGCCCCCTATGCTCCCGATGGCCCCGACCGTGACATGGGAAGGGCACCGACGAAGGAAGCAACCAAGGCAGTAGCGATGCCCGGCCACCCGGGCATCGGCGAGGTGGACAAGACTCCTAGCGGTAGCGATGGCTCGGCTAGCCTCTTCATCTAGGCGCTCAACCCCCTAGAAGGGGTTGACCTGATCAAGGTGAGTTCTGACCTTTCCCATGAGGGAAGGCCACTGCCGAGCCATCCACCGAGAAGCACCGTCTCCCGAACTAGTGGCCGCCTACTGACCACCTTCGCCGCCCTACCTCTCCAACAACAAAAACTAAGATAAGTCCTGTCCTCCTGACCTTCTTACTTTGCTTGCCTTTACTACTATCTCCTTCATCCTGAACAGCTCTGGCAGTGGCCCAGCCACGTCAATGGATTGACTAAGGTAACCACCCATTGCCCTCTCTAAAGGAGGATTGTAGCAGAAGGCCCCCAGGCGAGGCAAGGACTGGACAGACGGAGCGGGAGGAACGGGCGAAAGGTCGGCAAGGCGCTAACATAACGGCCCCAGCTGTCATGTTACCAGCTATGTCCCCTTTCCCTTACGATGGTATGGGGCCCCCAGCAGGGGCATTGCTAAAGGTTCTAAGGCCAGCCCAAGGGGCTTCAAGGCCACCCAAGGCATCTAAAGCACGAGGGACACCCATGGTCGGGCACTGTAGTCCTTAGCCAGACTCTCAGAAGTGAAGCCAGCTGACAATCATGCGATGTCCGAGTACCAACCTAGAGCCACTCGTGGTGACCCACCGAGGGAGGGAGTGAGCCCCCAAACACCGACAGACAAGCTCACGAACTATATGAGTGGCTTGGTCAGGAAGTCGTGGATCACCCCTCTAGGGGGACATGACCAGGGCACGGAACAACCATAAACCTGGGGTTCTTGGCCACTGAGGTCATCGTCGTAATAGCCCATCCCAATGAGGGACCTAAGTCTCTGAGCACGACTCATGAGCGATGAGATTACAAATGAAAGTAATTTCATTTCATTTAAATGGGAATGAACCAATTACAATATACGACAGTCTAGGCACCATCAAACCGCCTGCTCAAAGCATCAACAGAAGGGACATGCCTAGAAACCACCATGCCCACTGACAAGGAGGCCCCACGATGGCCCCGGGGGCTACACCGGCTCCCCAGACGGAGCAACTCAACCCCCCGATCGACGGAAGCTCGGGCAGTGCACCCCCAAAACCAACCAACTCTCTAGAGTTGGGTTAGGAGCCATAGAGTGGTGGACCCGATGAGGGTCCCTTGCCCAAGCCCAGCGTGCTCCTTGCACCCCGACCTATGGCAGCAGAAGGTCGACCCCAGAAGGCCAGCCCAAGAGGATCGGGGCCTGCTACCAAAGCCCCTAGAAGGGCATGGCGCGTCAGGTGATCAGGTGGCCCTAAGCCAGAGCCTAGACGCTCTCGATCATCTGACCCATGGTAGGCTTCGACCAAAAGGAAGGGTGCCCCTATTCCTAGAGATGGTAATAACTCCCAGACGAGTTCACGGAACCCTCGCTCAGGCCACAGACCTACGCGACATAGGATCAGAAGGGGTCAGCACCACTGCCGCTCGGCCTTGATAGCCCAGCACCCCCGTCACACTAGGGGAAGGGCCCCACGAAAGGCATCACACTCTCATCAACGGAAGCCATCCCCGCCATGGCTAGCTCGATCACTAGAAGATCGAATTCAGCCCTTCGTTGCCATCACGAACCAGGTAAGTGAGGCCACGAAGGGCTCGGGGGCTCCTAATGAGATCCTAACATATGGGTATGTTAAGCCTAGGGATCAATGGTTCCTGATCGAAGAGACTCCCGACCGACCCCTCTAGAATCGCCCGGGGGCTCAGGGGCTATACCCATCGGGTACGCTCGCGTGCACCCTTCGATGAAGAAACTTGACTGAGCCTGAGCCATAGCCCCCCACTTAGGGCTCGGGGGCTCGCCCGAGCCTCAGGCTCCTAATCAATGATACGCCCAAGCTTAGCCCTTGGTGTCATGACCTGGTCCTAACACCCTTGTGAGCATCAACATCATGAGCATCTTTGCATTTGAAATCAAATAGTTAGAAACTGAATGTTGCATTCATACTACTCATTGTTAAGTTAATAGAGAATTCGCCAGCACCACTGGAATATCCACCAGCTCGCTAGCACACTGTCAGTTGGTAACCCTGCACCACTGGAGAGTCCACCGTCACGACGGATTGTCCGATAGGATCGTCCCATGTAGAAATGCGAGGTGTCACATTATGAATCACTGGGTCCCACACTTCACCACAGCTATCCATCTCGTGGAAGCACTAAGGCAAAGAGTCCACCAGCTCACTCACTCACTCTCACACTCCCACTCTCTCTCTAGTTCATCTCTCTACTCTCTTCCACACTCAAGCAAGGAAGAGGAGGAGGAAAGGAGAAGGGATTGGAGCTTGGAAGCAGCAGGAAATGGCCGTGGAGATCACCTAGAGGCCATCATCCACAAGAGGTAGGGGTTAGAAGGGGGAGAAGCCCTCTCACCCTTGCCATAATGAGCTAGGAGGAGAAGGAGGCAAGAAGAAGAAGGTTTCGAGTCACCAAGGAGGCGATCCAGCCACTCCATCATCTTGGAGAGCTTGGTACCTTGTGTTTGCAGCCCTTGGTAAGGATCTAACCAAGCCAAATCTAGGATTGTGTCTTTAAGAGCCAAAACCTAGGAAATAACGATTTGTGGTCTAGAGTTGGTTTGCACCCACTGTAGTTAGAACCAACCAGCTAGATATGTTCTATAGAACCCTAGTAGTCTACCCTAAAGATGGGTTACACATGCAAGCACCACGGGTGAAGATTTGTATCTTGAGATGCTATGAAGTGTTCACTGTCAGTATCTATGGAGGGTCCGACATCACCAGCGGAGTGTCCGTCAGTACTGAATGTCTCACTGCTCACCTGCACAGAACACGTCTATAACCCACCAGAGTGTCTGTCACTACACCAGAGCGTCCGATGAGTTATACACCCAAGACAGAGGAGTGTCCAGAGAACTTAGATCATAGTTTTGGGTACAGCAGAGTGTCCGTTGATATTTCGGAGTGTCCGCTGAATTATAGACTAGAAACCTGAGTGCAACCAATTCCTACGGATAACGCATCACTCACACAGAGTATTCGATGGAGCCAGAACACTAAGTAGCCCACAACACCCTACAGACCTGATCTGACGGATGGTCCGCCATAGTTGACAGAACCTTCCGATAGGATCACCTCTTACACAGAGAGATTCCCGAGAGCACAGACTTCATACTGGATGGTCTGATCCTAGTTCGGAGAGTCCGATTGACCCAGAGAGCCAATATCCCACTAAGTCCCAGTAACCACCGGACCATCTGACATCCACGCTGGTCTATCCGATAATTACCAGTCAGCAGACCCCTAGTGTCTAACTACACACTTACTCATGTGTCACTAAAGCATAAACAACTAAGAATCATTGCATAGCATGAGCATGTACTTTATGCAGTTCACTCATCAAGCATCATGCATGTATAGGTGACCCGATTCTCAAAGAACCTATTGAGGAGGAGCCTTAGGAGGAAGAATCCATCGAGCCTAGCAAGGACATTCAAGGCAGGCCCCTATGCATCCCTATGCTTTACAAATGCATAATGAACTATGTATATCTACTACATTGCTATGTTACTATATGACTAGTAAACCGAGAGGGAATTACCTATGTCAAGCCTTATCCATATATTGCCACACCAATCAACCATATATGTCTTGTTTAACAACCATGCTTAGTATGCTTAGATCTTAGAAGTCGAGCTAATGATGGGTTTCTCATTACTCATGCGATGGTCGGTTGATAATCCACTAAGCAACACCTTGGGAAGGGATCAACACTTGTTCCACTTGGTTTTGGTATGAGCTTTGGTCGGCAAGGGGTATGGTCTTGGCAAGATGGGGATTCTTGGATGACATAGCTTGCTTACCGATTAAGGACCATGTATCCGTGGTAATGAGTATGAACATAAAACTATACAAACCACTTGTCGCCAATGGGGGAGACAAGCCAAGTAACTGATTGCGACCGTCTTATCCGTTAAACTAGCAAGGGGATGTCATTGGTCGGGAATGTCTAGGACATTATTTGGGCATCCAGTCGAACCTTTCATCGGACATCATGGACGGGTTGGGGAAAGGTTGAGGCATCGAGATATCCCTTCTGTATCGACGGGTCTTATGGGCGATATCCCTTGTTTCGAGGGGGGTTGACTTGTACTCCTCTACAGAGTATAAAAACTAAAAGCAATAAATTCTACTTCCAGATATGGACTAGAGATGGGATTGGAATTCAGGACTTGTGGAAGATCGAGTTCCTGCTTGTTAATGCTTAATTTGATTACCTATGCTATGCTTAATGACTGCTATGTCATAGATCACCTTTACCTTACAGTATAAATGCTTTTATGCAAAGTTACGCATTCCTTGCTACTACCCAAAGGCATAATCCTTGTTTATTATATTGGGTAAGTCCTGCGAAGTACACTCGAGTACTCAACCTGTGTGATCTTAAGTTTTGCAGGTATCATAGCCCCAGTGCATGGATTCTTCTATGCTCCCGACCCCTTGCCAGATCAGGAGTGGTGAAGGATCTCGTGTCTCGTAGATACATGGATGTGGCACACCCATGTATCCATTATCATGAACTATGTTATGTTGAAAGACTTCCGCTAAACTTTGATGTAGATTGTAATGTGTGATCGTGTGAAGAACTAAATGTGTGAACCAAGTCTTATAAACTTTAATGCTTTGAACTTGTAATGTGATCTAAGCACTGTTGTGATGTATTCCCTCTCTCGAACTGGTCCTAAAGAGGAGTTGCCAGGTGCGCTCCTGGGGACCTCATTGTTTATTTGCTTAAATTGAGGGGTCAAGTGGTCGACACTCGATTTAGGTGGAGTAACAAGGCGGTCACCCACAGCCCAGAGTATCGGAGCACAGTTTGAGACGATCGAGAATCATTACAGTTTTGCCTAGATCGGGGATCGTAAGCAACAAAAACTTTGCTTCACTAAACAAGAAAAGTTTTGGAATAAAGCCTATCTTGAGTGCTAAGGTTGCCACTTATTATGGTTACTTAATTATTTTCTATCTTAGAGCTAATCCTACCCTTTTCTTGTTCTAACTTCCCCTATTCTATAATCGCTAGATGGAGTTGGGACGTTTGGTGATGGCTACCCGTGGGGAGAACATCGAAGGTTTTCTGGCCTTGCTCGATGAGGTGATGTGGCGAGTCAACTACTCGTATCGCCCTATAACACCCTAATTTTTTTTGCAAATTAGTAATTAAATTTAAGAATTTACTTAATTTTCTATGCATTTTAACCTAGGTCAAATAATAATTTTTGGTTAATTAAAATTAACTATAAGGTCTAGAAACATGATTACTGCATTCAAGCTGAGGTATTTTGTTTTTGTTTGAGTTGTGTGGCTTTGAATTCAAACTTAGTTTGAATTTGAGGCAAGTTTACAAAAATAGAAAAAGAAAAGGTTTTCTTTTTCCTTCTCTCCCTCCCTCTCTCTTTCGGCCTAAAGCCAGAGCTGGCCCAGCCTGCTTCCCCCCACTCTTCCTCTTTGCCGTGCGCGCAGTAGGCCCAGACCAAGGCCCATCGGCCTCTCCTCCCCAGCGCTCGCGCAGCTCCGCTCTTGGGCCGCTCGGCCCAGCGCGCTCCCGCGAGTGGAGCAGCCCGCAGCCACTGCCGCACAACATCTGCGCCGCACTCTCTCTTTCTCTCTCTGGCGGCTGGGGCCCGCTCGTCAGCCACCCACCCCTTCTCCTTCCTCGCACCGAGAATCCAGAGCCAGCATTCATCGCTCTTCATTTCCCGTTTGAAAGCGCCGAGTGAAGAGGGCCATCAAGGGCGTGACTTCAAGCCCTGCAGTGATGCCGGGTATTATCGCCGCGCCCTTTTCCACATCTACCACCCCCATTCACCTATAAATCCCTCTACCAAGCTCGCTCTCTTCCCCTTTCGCCATCTATTCTGAGCACACACACCCCACTCGCAATTCCTCGGTTTAGAGCTCCAATCGCCGCCACGGACGTGCCTGGAAGCTTCGCCGCGACCGTAGATTTCCTTTCCCTTTCATTTTGGTCTTGGATTTCATGAGTTCATGCTCACCGGTGGCCGTTTCCCTCTCCAGTCCACCTCTGCTAGTCGCTGGTCCTCTCGGAGCTCTCCCAAACGTCGAGAACCCCTTAATCGGACCCGCAGTATACCCTTCGTCCTTCCTGTATCCTTCATTTCACGTTTAGTGCGCTGGAACACTGTATCGGCGAGCTCCAGATCTCGCTGGCCATGGCGCCGCCGTGGGCGCCATCGTCTCGATGTGCTCCCCGTTCCTATTTTCGGTCTAGTCGAGTTCGCTAGGTCCCGCACATAATCCCTGTGCTTTCCGTTTCGAACGGAGTGGCTGGAATCATCGTCCTGGCGTTCACCGGCGAGCTCAGCTCGCCGCCGTCCATGGCGCTGCCGCCAATGGCACTGTGCGCCAGCGGGGGAGACCCTCCTTTTCACCTATGCCGTTCAATCCTCTCCGGACAGCCGAAATTAGATACCCTTTCGGGGTTGTGTAATCGGTCCACCACGTGGACTGTGGACTCAGCCCACACCACCGCACGCACCGGTCCACCACACGCATGGTGCACCGCGCCAACCAGCGGCCGCCACATGGCCGACCAGTCAGCGGCGACGCGGTCAACACCGCTAGTCGATCGCGTTTTGCGATTTAGCCCCTCGGGTTTGCCGAAATCAATCTAAGGTACATCTCCGTTCAAAAGTATTTATTTTTAGTCCTATTTTCTTTTGTTTTAGCCCCTGTATTTTTGAATAATAGTGCGCGCCGTCCAGCCAGCGTCAGGATTTAGTTTTTATTTGTTTTAATTCAAATTGAAGTTCAGTTTATTTACAGAATTGCCATTGAATCTTGTTTTATGCATAACTTTTGAGTTTTAAATCCGATTAGAGTGATTCTTTCACTCATGTGTTCATAGCAGTATGTAGATTAGTTTTATAAGCTTTTTGGTCACTATTTTTACTGCTTGGTGTACTGTTCTAATATAAATGTATTTGTATGCATGTGATGATTGGTATGGATGCTTGATTTGTTATTTGGATCACGTTTAGAAGGTGATTAGTATGAGTTTGTCAAGGAGCAGGGTGGTTAACAGTACCAGGAAGGCAATGTTGAGGAAGGCAAGTGTAATAAAGGCCCCTTGTACCTATGAACTCTATAATTCATACATATGCATGTGTTTAAATTTGAATCGTCTTTAAGGACTTTACCTAGATTACTCATGTACCACATATCCTTGTTACCTATGGTTTAGGATGCATTTTGGATAGATGCTGCAGTGCATAACTCAAAATAAATAATAAACATGACTAATGGTATATGGAATATGCTAAAATTGTGCTTTTTAACAACTGTTTAGGGGCTAGAATTCTGTGTTTGAGTGCTTTAGTGCCTCTTCATAAGGACTTAATCCAGAAGCGGCCACCTAGGAGGTTCCGTACAACCCCGAGTGTCAAATGGCTTTGACTTTAGCCTAGTAACTAGATTGTACTAGCTCGTCTATAGCTTTTCATAAGGCCAAGAGGGGCGCACTAGTTGGTATGTTTCTTTTCCTACCAAGGTGTGTACTATGCCGCGACCATAAGTGCCACTCCAGGA
The DNA here is from genome assembly GCA_904845875.1 of Miscanthus lutarioriparius. Taxonomy (NCBI): domain Eukaryota; kingdom Viridiplantae; phylum Streptophyta; class Magnoliopsida; order Poales; family Poaceae; genus Miscanthus; species Miscanthus lutarioriparius. The sequence goes on along the minus strand of CAJGYO010000007.1, from coordinate 55,273,500 downwards.
GGAGGGCGGCATACGGCTAGACGGCTGAAACCTTAGCAGCTACGATTTGTTAGTGTGACTAGCAAAGGGTTATGTAGTGAAATCCTACCACACTTCCTTGGTAGAGGTGATGTGGGCTTTGCGAACCCCGGCATTGGGAATCATGGCTTGGTGGGTAAAGTTGTACAAATTCTGCATAATTCTTTAACCTGTTATAACAGCCGGGCTCACGGACATGAGCGACCTAGATCCTTCATGATTAGTGTCTACTATGGATGGTTGGGAATGATATAATATTGATTAATTATTATTACAACTTGGGTTGGTTTATTCACTAATGTAGTGACACAGGTTTCATAAAATTTGACCAACTAAAATTGCTAACCACAGTCAAACCATGTCAAGCCTCTAAGCCTCATAGATCCCTTTGTTATATTTGCTAAGCATGGTGCGCTTACGCTTGCTTTATATTCAATGAAAATCCCCAATGGGTACCAGATGCCTAATGAGAGGAGTATCCAAAAGATGTCCAAGAGTTCTAGGATGATGTTCACCAGTTGGAGTCCCTGTGGCAGCATGGGCATAGTTTTTTCCACTTTTGTAATAATATTGCTGATGAGCAAAACTATGTGATAACAATGTGATAAGATATGTGATGTAATAAAGTACTTTACTTTGATATTATTACAATTTGAGAATATATGTGTGTTTGGACATCCTGGGTGCACATATATGAGTACTTGATTTTGCTATGCAAAATTGGATGCGACGAATTGGTATCAAAGTTTAGCCGGACTGTAGGACGATCAGCCTAGTTAGAAATGGACAACTTCTAGGAGCCCTGTTTCTTTTCTTTGTTATTTATAATTTGTTATAAAAATCATGCTTATATTCTATCCATTATCTATTACCAAAATTTATCCTTGATCTGATCCTCATCTTTTCAATCCTATAGATGGTTCCACCTCCGCGGGTTGGCAGGTGATGATACACTACGATCTTTAGGGCGACGACTACATCCACCCATGCCTTGTCACTCTCCTGCAACGCCTTTTTCGTCAAGTGACAATGGAGTACAGAACAGAACACTGGATCCATTCGAGGTTCACCGGCTTCTGGGAAACCACAGTGTACATACGCTCGGGTACCCATGTGCTCGCTTGTCTCAACGCCATCGCTCCCCAGCTTACCCGTGAGGCGGCTATTGCGGATGCTGCTCATCATGCGCTGATGGACTACCACAACCTAAGTCTTTAGGATGTTTACCTTCCCCATGTAATAAAAACGCGTAGTGCGAGTGTGTTTAAAATTTTAATTGTTTGAACCTATGTTCTTCAGTGTGTGGATGTTTGTCATAATGTTTAATGTTTGAGTTGGATTTTTGTTATGATTGTGATGTGTTGTGGGCATGTCCACAACCATCTAGAATAAGATTAAGGTATAAGGATATTAATGAATAAATAGTTGGGTTCGATTATATCCTGTTGTTCAGTTCTGTCTTTCTGAAGCAATCTGTCTTTATCAGTTTATATCTTTGTGTTCTGGATGTCCAAAAGTCATGAAAATTTTATGGATGGAAGTAGACTTCTGTATCTTTCTTTTGGCTCTGGGATCACCTTCATATCTGTTCTGGTTAGAGAGTTACAGTCATTACAAGTTGGTGTAACTGTGCAGTCAGCATTCTGGAACAGTTCGGTTGTGATCAGTTTTTGGCCAAATTAACCACAGAATCTGAGAAAGTGATCTATAACAAAGTTGTAGATAATTTTATAATCTTTCCAACCATATAAAGTACTCCTGAATTGGATAAACAGAGGGCAGGTTATTACTGTTTTACTGCTCTACTGTATGATCACCTCGCCAGAAAAATTTCAGTTGCTTATACCCTGCTACATTATTGTTATGAGAGGTTATGTATGTATTATATACCTGACACAGATGGTTAACACGAGGAGGACTAACCAAGGGGGCGAGAACCCACCACCACCGCCACCACCCCCTATCACCATGGAGCAACTGATGATGATGCAAACTCAGCTGCTGCAGGAAATGGCTCAGAACATGCAGAACAACCAGAATGGGAATGGGAATGCACCCCCTCAAGTCAGAGATAGGAGGGGAGAGTTTTTGAAGGGACATCCGCCTGTCTTCAAGCATTCCACTGACCCTCTCCAAAATACTTGAAATTATGCCCTAATAAACTTTGAGGTGTAAAGTGTGCACTTTACACAAGTGGCAAGGGTGGGGTATGAATTCAAGTCCAAACAAATAAAATTTGAGCTCCAAATTTGAAAATAGAATTAGATTCCAACACTTGGGCAGATTTGGTTGTCTTGGGATTTAGCTTTGAATTCAAATTTGAGGGATTTATTAAAATGAATTTTACAAATATACATGTTACAAACTTTAGTATCATTTCATAGTATGAAATTTGTACTATGCAATGGTGTTAATGGTTGTAGTGTTTGCTTGATAATTAATCACCAATTAATCCACAAAGATAGCTAATCAACTCTGTTGTCCAAACCCTAACTGAAACTCTGTGTTCAGTTTCTTCTTACCCTTGTTCTGGTGTTTAGATCTTCTGATCTAGTGAGAATCAGAGCTTGATCCTTTAAGCAAAGATGAAGAACACATGAAGATGAACAATTTCTGTTCTTGGAGATTCTCGAGTTGACACATGAAATCGGGTGCAATTGGAAGGGGAAGAAGGGTTGTCAGGTGCTATAGTGTCGCCAGTAGGCTGCTTGCTTGGTCGGCATCGGTGGCCGCCCCGCCAACCGTTTTCGTCGCTTTCTCGCGTTGTGGCACGCAGCTGCTTCCGCGGACACGTCACGTGCAGGAGCTGGATGCCCAGAAACCTCGTCGTCGCCCTTATCTCGTCGAGCCGGTCGTCACCTCTCTTTTCTCTCTTCTCCAGTCTCTCTTCTCCAGCGCCGTCGTCGAGCTATCGCCGCGTCGGTCATTGCTCTACCATTGTTTTGTCTCTACCAAATTCGCCACACCCATATTTTTCATCTCTGTGTTGCGCATCTGCTCAACTTGTTGGTGTCAGCTCTACTCGCCGGAGCTGCCTGCGCGACGCCGTCTTCCTCCTCGACGTTCGTCGAGCGCCGTCGTGACCACCTCACCATGGCCAGGCCACTCGGGTTACCTTTGATCCCTCGCCTCTCATGTTCTAGCTTCGTCGTGATGCCCTATTGCTCATCGGCTCACCCGTTTTATCTCTACCGTACAGGATCCGCCGGAACGCCAACGCCATTGCGAGTTTGCGCCACCGCCATCGTTTCCAACATCGATGACCTAGGTCCGTTGCATCCCTTGCCCAACCAACCAATGTTTCGAAGTCATGGTGAGCTCCTGATGCTAGCGCCGCTGTCCTTTTTACCTCTACTTGGCCCATATGGTCGGAGCACCGCCACACCAGCGTGCTCTGCTTTGCCGAGCTATCACGGTCGCGGTCGCGTGTGTAGATAAGTTACGTGCACCTAATTAAACCCTTGGGCGTGTTCGCAGAAGTGAGACGAGCATGTTGGTACTCTTGCTGGTGCCAGTGATCTCACCGTTGGATGTTTCCTCCACGTCAATTGCGTCAGAGCTCCGTCGTGCCGCCATGGCCGCTGGTGTGCATGCTGTCGTGCCCTAGTTGGTCGACCATCAACTCAAGCGGTTTCACGAGGTCAAGAGGAGAGTGTAGAGGTAGCTAGCGCCGCAAGAGTCATCACCATCGATCGTGGTCATCTCGCTGGAGTGCCATCGAGCCACCGGAGTCACCGTCGTGGTCACCGTAGTGCTCCGTACATTCAACCGTCACCGCCAGGAGATGCGCAAGAGTGAGAGGAGTCCGCCGTGGTAGATCTCGTCGCCGATGAGCTCGCCGTCGGCGTGTTACCCGTCGATCAACAGCCGCCGTGCTGTGGTCAGGGCGGACGCGACCTCAGCACCCGCTATCAGTGAAAGAGGGTAGAGTGGGGCGGGTGAGAACTTTTCGTTTTTCTGAAAATGTTATAATGAGCTAAATCTTGATTAAATCATAACTAAATAATTAAGGCTGATAAAATCATGAAACTTTTTGTGTAAGCTTGTTATCGAATGCTTAAGCTTGGAAATATATGAGTTTGTCCAAATCAGTACTTTTGCTAGATCTAAAAATTACATCTTTTAATTAATAAATGGACATTCTATGATTTTTATAGACTAAAATAATTATTCTAAAATCATGAAACTTTTTGTGTATGCTTTATATGCTTAAATAAATCTTCAAAAAAAGTTTGGCTCTATTTTGATAAAAATAAATTGTCTACTTAATTTAAATGCCTTTTAGGGATTAATAAAAATACTTAAATGATTTCTAAAAATTCCCCAATGGCTTTGATGTAGTATTGGACTTGATTGTGGACCTTGGACACTAATCCCTTTGATGTTCCTTGGCAAGTTAATTATTTGTTTGTGAGTTCATAATCAACTTGTTTATAATAATAACTAATATTGCTTTGTGAGTAACTAACCAAACTTAACCGCGAAGAAAAGTTGTATTCAAGTTAATTAGTTTTGTTTAGTTATCTTAATCCATGCTTAGCATCTCATCATTCTAAAGCATGTATCTTTTACTTACGTTTAGTGAACGAGAGTGGTGTTTCTTTATTGGAGCAAGAGAACGATTTTCTATCAGTGGATTGGATTTCTGTTATCTATGGTTATTCTAAAGTATTTGACAACCCTGACACTGAAGGCAAGCCCCAGAGCATAAACCATTTCCTTGTATTTTACAAATGCTATTCACATAGGTCTAATGCTTGTTGCATTTAAGTAAATAGGAGTTGGTTGTATACCAATTGTTGCATGCCTTCCTTGACTATCAAATACTCATCCTTGTCACCCTGTTTAGTTATGTTTAGCCATGCTTAGTTGTTAAGAGTTGAGCAATGAGATTATGGTTCTATACTCAGGGTTGGTCCTAAGGTTTAATAATGATGATCATGAATTTAATTTGAGACCGGGCGGACTCTTTGCTCTAAAACTCTGTGTTCAGTTTCTTCTTACCCTTGTTCTGGGGTTTAGATCTTCTGATCTAGTGAGAACCAAAGCTCGATCCTTTAAGCAAAGATGAAGAACACATGAAGATGAACAATTTCTGTTCTTGGAGATTCTCGAGTTGACACATGAAATCGGGTGCAATTGGAAGGGGAAGAAGGGTTGTCAGGTGCTATAGTGTCGCCAGTAGGCTGCTTGCTTGGTCGGCATCGGTGGCCGCCCCGCCAACCGTTTTCGTCGCTTTCTCGCGTTGTGGCACGCAGCTGCTTCCGCGGACACGTCACGTGCAGGAGCTGGATGCCCAGAAACCTCGTCGTCGCCCTTATCTCGTCGAGCCGGTCGTCACCTCTCTTTTCTCTCTTCTCCAGTCTCTCTTCTCCAGCGCCGTCGTCGAGCTATCGCCGCGCCGGTCATTGCTCTACCATTGTTTTGTCTCTACCAAATTCGCCACACCCATATTTTTCATCTCTGTGTTGCGCATCTGCTCAACTTGTTGGTGTCAGCTCTACTCGCCGGAGCTGCCTGCGCGACGCCGTCTTCCTCCTCGACGTTCGTCGAGCGCCGTCGTGACCACCTCACCATGGCCAGGCCACTCGGGTTACCTTTGATCCCTCGCCTCTCATGTTCTAGCTTCGTCGTGATGCCCTATTGCTCATCGGCTCACCCGTTTTATCTCTACCGTACAGGATCCGCCGGAACGCCAACGCCATTGCGAGTTTGCGCCACCGCCATCGTTTCCAACATCGATGACCTAGGTCCGTTGCATCCCTTGCCCAACCAACCAATGTTTCGAAGTCATGGTGAGCTCCTGATGCTAGCGCCGCTGTCCTTTTTACCTCTACTTGGCCCATATGGTCGGAGCACCGCCACACCAGCGTGCTCTGCTTTGCCGAGCTATCACGGTCGCGGTCGCGTGTGTAGATAAGTTACGTGCACCTAATTAAACCCTTGGGCGTGTTCGCAGAAGTGAGACGAGCATGTTGGTACTCTTGCTGGTGCCAGTGATCTCACCGTTGGATGTTTCCTCCACGTCAATTGCGTCAGAGCTCCGTCGTGCCGCCATGGCCGCTGGTGTGCATGCTGTCGTGCCCTAGTTGGTCGACCATCAACTCAAGCGGTTTCACGAGGTCAAGAGGAGAGTGTAGAGGTAGCTAGCGCCGCAAGAGTCATCACCATCGATCGTGGTCATCTCGCTGGAGTGCCATCGAGCCACCGGAGTCACCGTCGTGGTCACCGTAGTGCTCCGTACATTCAACCGTCACCGCCAGGAGATGCGCAAGAGTGAGAGGAGTCCGCCGTGGTAGATCTCGTCGCCGATGAGCTCACCGTCGGCGTGTTACCCGTCGATCAACAGCCGCCGTGCTGTGGTCAGGGCGGACGCGACCTCAGCACCCGCTATCAGTGAAAGAGGGTAGAGTGGGGCGGGTGAGAACTTTTCGTTTTTCTGAAAATGTTATAATGAGCTAAATCTTGATTAAATCATAACTAAATAATTAAGGCTGATAAAATCATGAAACTTTTTGTGTAAGCTTGTTATCGAATGCTTAAGCTTGGAAATATATGAGTTTGTCCAAATCAGTACTTTTGCTAGATCTAAAAATTACATCTTTTAATTAATAAATGGACATTCTATGATTTTTATAGACTAAAATAATTATTCTAAAATCATGAAACTTTTTGTGTATGCTTTATATGCTTAAATAAATCTTCAAAAAAAGTTTGGCTCTATTTTGATAAAAATAAATTGTCTACTTAATTTAAATGCCTTTTAGGGATTAATAAAAATACTTAAATGATTTCTAAAAATTCCCCAATGGCTTTGATGTAGTATTGGACTTGATTGTGGACCTTGGACACTAATCCCTTTGATGTTCCTTGGCAAGTTAATTATTTGTTTGTGAGTTCATAATCAACTTGTTTATAATAATAACTAATATTGCTTTGTGAGTAACTAACCAAACTTAACCGCGAAGAAAAGTTGTATTCAAGTTAATTAGTTTTGTTTAGTTATCTTAATCCATGCTTAGCATCTCATCATTCTAAAGCATGTATCTTTTACTTACGTTTAGTGAACGAGAGTGGTGTTTCTTTATTGGAGCAAGAGAACGATTTTCTATCAGTGGATTGGATTTCTGTTATCTATGGTTATTCTAAAGTATTTGACAACCCTGACACTGAAGGCAAGCCCCAGAGCATAAACCATTTCCTTGTATTTTACAAATGCTATTCACATAGGTCTAATGCTTGTTGCATTTAAGTAAATAGGAGTTGGTTGTATACCAATTGTTGCATGCCTTCCTTGACTATCAAATACTCATCCTTGTCACCCTGTTTAGTTATGTTTAGCCATGCTTAGTTGTTAAGAGTTGAGCAATGAGATTATGGTTCTATACTCAGGGTTGGTCCTAAGGTTTAATAATGATGATCATGAATTTAATTTGAGACCGGGCGGACTCTTTGCTCTAAAACTCTGTGTTCAGTTTCTTCTTACCCTTGTTCTGGGGTTTAGATCTTCTGATCTAGTGAGAACCAAAGCTCGATCCTTTAAGCAAAGATGAAGAACACATGAAGATGAACAATTTCTGTTCTTGGAGATTCTCGAGTTGACACATGAAATCGGGTGCAATTGGAAGGGGAAGAAGGGTTGTCAGGTGCTATAGTGTCGCCAGTAGGCTGCTTGCTTGGTCGGCATCGGTGGCCGCCCCGCCAACCGTTTTCGTCGCTTTCTCGCGTTGTGGCACGCAGCTGCTTCCGCGGACACGTCACGTGCAGGAGCTGGATGCCCAGAAACCTCGTCGTCGCCCTTATCTCGCCGAGCCGGTCGTCACCTCTCTTTTCTCTCTTCTCCAGTCTCTCTTCTCCAGCGCCGTCGTCGAGCTATCGCCGCGCCGGTCATTGCTCTACCATTGTTTTGTCTCTACCAAATTCGCCACACCCATATTTTTCATCTCTGTGTTGCGCATCTGCTCAACTTGTTGGTGTCAGCTCTACTCGCCGGAGCTGCCTGCGCGACGCCGTCTTCCTCCTCGACGTTCGTCGAGCGCCGTCGTGACCACCTCACCATGGCCAGGCCACTCGGGTTACCTTTGATCCCTCGCCTCTCATGTTCTAGCTTCGTCGTGATGCCCTATTGCTCATCGGCTCACCCGTTTTATCTCTACCGTACAGGATCCGCCGGAACGCCAACGCCATTGCGAGTTTGCGCCACCGCCATCGTTTCCAACATCGATGACCTAGGTCCGTTGCATCCCTTGCCCAACCAACCAATGTTTCGAAGTCATGGTGAGCTCCTGATGCTAGCGCCGCTGTCCTTTTTACCTCTACTTGGCCCATATGGTCGGAGCACCGCCACACCAGCGTGCTCTGCTTTGCCGAGCTATCACGGTCGCGGTCGCGTGTGTAGATAAGTTACGTGCACCTAATTAAACCCTTGGGCGTGTTCGCAGAAGTGAGACGAGCATGTTGGTACTCTTGCTGGCGCCAGTGATCTCACCGTTGGATGTTTCCTCCACGTCAATTGCGTCAGAGCTCCGTCGTGCCGCCATGGCCGCTGGTGTGCATGCTGTCGTGCCCTAGTTGGTCGACCATCAACTCAAGCGGTTTCACGAGGTCAAGAGGAGAGTGTAGAGGTAGCTAGCGCCGCAAGAGTCATCACCATCGATCGTGGTCATCTCGCTGGAGTGCCATCGAGCCACCGGAGTCACCGTCGTGGTCACCGTAGTGCTCCGTACATTCAACCGTCACCGCCAGGAGATGCGCAAGAGTGAGAGGAGTCCGCCGTGGTAGATCTCGTCGCCGATGAGCTCACCGTCGGCGTGTTACCCGTCGATCAACAGCCGCCGTGCTGTGGTCAGGGCGGACGCGACCTCAGCACCCGCTATCAGTGAAAGAGGGTAGAGTGGGGCGGGTGAGAACTTTTCGTTTTTCTGAAAATGTTATAATGAGCTAAATCTTGATTAAATCATAACTAAATAATTAAGGCTGATAAAATCATGAAACTTTTTGTGTAAGCTTGTTATCGAATGCTTAAGCTTGGAAATATATGAGTTTGTCCAAATCAGTACTTTTGCTAGATCTAAAAATTACATCTTTTAATTAATAAATGGACATTCTATGATTTTTATAGACTAAAATAATTATTCTAAAATCATGAAACTTTTTGTGTATGCTTTATATGCTTAAATAAATCTTCAAAAAAAGTTTGGCTCTATTTTGATAAAAATAAATTGTCTACTTAATTTAAATGCCTTTTAGGGATTAATAAAAATACTTAAATGATTTCTAAAAATTCCCCAATGGCTTTGATGTAGTATTGGACTTGATTGTGGACCTTGGACACTAATCCCTTTGATGTTCCTTGGCAAGTTAATTATTTGTTTGTGAGTTCATAATCAACTTGTTTATAATAATAACTAATATTGCTTTGTGAGTAACTAACCAAACTTAACCGCGAAGAAAAGTTGTATTCAAGTTAATTAGTTTTGTTTAGTTATCTTAATCCATGCTTAGCATCTCATCATTCTAAAGCATGTATCTTTTACTTACGTTTAGTGAACGAGAGTGGTGTTTCTTTATTGGAGCAAGAGAACGATTTTCTATCAGTGGATTGGATTTCTGTTATCTATGGTTATTCTAAAGTATTTGACAACCCTGACACTGAAGGCAAGCCCCAGAGCATAAACCATTTCCTTGTATTTTACAAATGCTATTCACATAGGTCTAATGCTTGTTGCATTTAAGTAAATAGGAGTTGGTTGTATACCAATTGTTGCATGCCTTCCTTGACTATCAAATACTCATCCTTGTCACCCTGTTTAGTTATGTTTAGCCATGCTTAGTTGTTAAGAGTTGAGCAATGAGATTATGGTTCTATACTCAGGGTTGGTCCTAAGGTTTAATAATGATGATCATGAATTTAATTTGAGACCGGGCGGACTCTTTGCTCTAAAACTCTGTGTTCAGTTTCTTCTTACCCTTGTTCTGGGGTTTAGATCTTCTGATCTAGTGAGAACCAAAGCTCGATCCTTTAAGCAAAGATGAAGAACACATGAAGATGAACAATTTCTGTTCTTGGAGATTCTCTAGTTGACACATGAAATTGGGAGAAATTGGAAGGGGAAGAAGGGCTGTCAGGTGCTACAGTGTCGCCGACATGCTGCTTGCTTGGTCAGCATCGGTGGCCGCCCCGCCAACCATTTTTGTCGCTTTTCTTGCACCATGACATGCAGCTACTTCCACAGACACGTCATGAGCAGGAGCTAGATGCCTAGAAACCTCCTCGTCGCCCTTATCTCGCCAAGCCAGTTGTCACCTCTCTTTTCTCTCTTCTACACCGCCATCGTCGAGCTCCCGCCGCATCGGTCATTGCTCTGCCATCATTTCATCTCTGCCAAATTCGCCACACCCATAGTTTCATCTCTACGTTGCGCATCTGCTCAACCTACTGGCGTCATCTCTACTTGCCGGAGCTGCTCGAGTGACGCCGTCTTCCTCCTCGACGTTCACCGAGCACCGCCATGACCACCTCACCGTGGCTAGGCCACTTGGGTTACCTTTGATCCCTCGCCTCTCGTGTTCTAGCTTCATCGTGATGCCCTGTTGCTCATCGGCTCACCCATTTTATCTCTATCATACAGGATCCGCCGGAACGTCGACGCCGTTGCGAGTTCGCGCCACCACCATCGTTTCCAACGTCGATGACCTAGCTCCGCTGCATCCCTTGCCCAACCAACCAATGTTTATAAGTCGCGGTGAGCTCCTAATGCTAGCGCCACTGTCCTTTTTACCTCTATTGGGCCCATATGGCCGAAGCGCCGCTACACCGGCGTCCTCTGCTTTGTCGAGCTACCACGGTCGCGTGTGTAGATAGGTTGCACGCTCCCAATTAACACCTTGGGCATGCTAGCAGAAGTGACACAAGCATGTTGGTACTCTTGCTGGCGTCGGTGTTCTCACCGCTGGCCATTTCCTCCGCATCAATTGCATCAGAGCTTCGTCGTGCCTCCATGGCCACCGATGTGCATGCTCTCGTGCCCTAGTTGGTCGACCATCACCTCGAGCGGTTTCGCGAGGTCGAGAGGAGTGTGTAGAGGTAGCTAGCGCCACTAGAGTCGTCATCGTCGATTGTGGTCATCTCGCCAGAGCGCTGTTAAGCCGTCGGAGTCGCCGTCGTGGTCACCGTAGTGCTCCGTCCATTCAACCATCACCGCCAAGAGATTTTAAAGAGTGAGAGGAGTCCGCCGTGGTAGATCTCGTCACCGGCGAGCTCGCCATCGGCGAGTTACCCGCCGGTCAAAGGCCACCACGCCGCGGTCTGCGCGGGCGCGACCCCAAGACCCGCTGTCAGTGAAAGAGGGTAGAGTGGGGCGGGTGACAAAAGATTTGTTTTTCTGAAAATGTTATAATGAGCTGAATCTTGATTAAATCATAACTAAATAATTAAGGATGATAAAATCATGAATTTTTTTGTGTAAGCTGATTATCGAATGCTTAATCTTGGAAAAATATGAGTTTGTCAAAATCAGTAATTTTGCTAGGTCTAAAAATTACATTTTTTAATTAATAAATGGACCTTCCTTGATTTTTATAGGCTAAAATAATTATCCTAAAATCATCAAACTTTTTGTGTATGCTTTATATGCTTAAATCAATCTTCACAAAAAGTTTGGCTCTATTTTGATAAAAATAAATTCTCTACTTAATTTAAATGTCTTTTAGGGATTAATAAAAATATTTAAATGATTTCTAAAAATTCCCCAATGGCTTTGATGTAATATTGGACTTGATTGTGGACCTTGGAACACTAATCCCTTTGATGTTCCTTGGCAAGTTAATTATTTGTTTGTGAGTTCATAATCAACTTGTTTATAATAATAACTAATATTGCTTTGTGAGTAACCAACCAAACTTAACTGCGAAGAAAAGTTGTATTCAAGTTAATTAGTTTTCTTTAGTTATCTTAATCCATGCTTAGCATCTCATCATTCTAAAGCATGCATCTTTTACTTATGTTTAGTGAACGAGAGTGGTGTTTCTTTATTAGAGCAAGAGAAGGATTGTCTATTAGTGGATTGGATTTATGTTATATGTGGTTATTTTTAAGTATCTGACAACCCCAACATCGAAGGCAAGCCCCGAAGCATAAACCATTTCCTTGTATTTTACAAATGCTATTCACATAAGCCTCATGCTTGTTGCATTTTAAGTAAATGGGAGTTGGTTGTATACCAATTGATGCATGCCTTCCTTGACTATCAAATACTAATCCTTGTCACCCTGTTTAGTTATGTTAGTTTTATGATGCCTAGTGATGCTTAGTTGTTAAGAGTTGAGCAATGAGATGATGGTTTTGTACTCAGGGTTGGTCCTGAGGTTTAATAATGATGATCATGAATTTAATTTGAGACCAGGCGGACTCTTTGCTCACGTCAAGAATGGAGTCTTGATGTAGTGTCCTGCCTGTGTCGATTGAGGACCGTACCATTGTATACCTATCATGGTTGAGACTTTGTAGTACTAGCCACATACTCTGGTAAGCCTAATACCTCAATTAATCCATTATATGAAAGGCCAACCACACACTAGGAGCGGAGAGATGGCGAGAGTAGCGTGTACACATCCTATGAATCCACCAGGAGTGGTGCAGGGAGGTGGAGTACTGTACTCTCGGGTAGCGCTAGACTCGTTCATGTTTTGGAGGATCCGAGTGAGGGTTGATATATGTAGGTTCAGGACTGGTCCTAGACCTACATATGTCATGTGGTAAGGAAACCCCAGCTGGGCCAAATCGATTTGAATCGATGTGCTTCTCGAAGACGGAGACTCGATCCCCCGATCTACATCATAGTTAATAACTGAAACCTTAGCTATATGATCATGAGATGAGATGGTTAAAGAAGTGAGTGCTCTAGATCAGGTGCAAATGAGAGACTTATAATCTTTTAACTTGAGCAAAACATTGAAAGTAAGGATCAACATTAGTAAGCTTTTCTGCAAAGGTTAAACTTGATTCTTGCTATAGACTTACCTTGATTCCCCTTAAGCCTGCATATCCTTGGAGTCATTCCTTTTCCGTCGGTTAAGTCTTGTTGAGTACCTTTGTACTTAGGGTTTGTTCAACCCTTGTTGCAGGAGGAGAGCCAACAGTAGAAGAGTTTGATGTGCACCCTTGGGCAGGGTGAACTCTCTTTTGTGTGTGTATAGTGGTACCTATCATGATACCCTACTGCCTGGTTGGCTAAAGCTTATAAGTTTGTAATAACTTTATGAATAATTTGTAAACTAATGGTTTGTAAGACTTCCGCCATTTACTCTGATGTAACATAGTTTTGTATATTCGTACAAACTGTTGTAATACTGCAATGTCTTCTATAATGGATCCTGCTTGAAAGAAGAAAGTGGATGATTCAGTGTTCCCGAGGACACCCGACAAACTTCCAGAGTTGTCTAGCTCCCATGTGTAGCATTTAGAAGTCTGTAAGATAATGATAGGCACATGTGGGCCATATAATTCAAGCGGTTCTGCCACATTCATCATTTTTCATTTCTTGTTTGAAAGCGCCGATTGAAGAGGGCCATCAAGGGCGCGCCTTCAAGCCCTACAGTGACGTCGGGTATTATCGCCGTGCCTATTTCCATTTCTACCGCCCCCATTCGCCTATAAATCCCTCTGTCGAGCTCGCTCTCTTCCCCTTTCATTGTCTGTTCCGAGCACACATACCCCACTCCAAATTCCTCGGTTTGGAGCTCCAATCGCGCCGCAGACGTGCTTGGAAGCTTCACGGAGCTTCGCTGTGACCGTAAGTGCCCTTTCCCTTTCATTTTGGTCTTGGATTTGAAGAGTTCATGCTCATTGGCGGCCATTTCCCTCTCCAGTCCACCTCTGCTCATTGCCGATCCTCTTGGATCTCTCCTGGACGTCGAGAACCCCTTCATCGGACCCATGGTATACCCTTCATCCTTCCAATATCCTTCGTTTCACGTTTAGTGCCCTAGAACACTGTATCGGCAAGCTCCAGATCCTGCTAGCCTTGGCGCTACTGGGGGGGCCATCGTCTCAATGTGCTCCCTGTTCTTGTTTTTGGTCTAGTTGAGTTTGTGAGGTCCCACACATCATCCCTGTGTTTTCCGTTTTGAACGGAGTGGCCGGAATCACCGTTAATGGCGCCGCCGCTGATGGCACTATGCGCTGGTGGGGGAGACCCTCCCTTTCACCTGTGCCATTCGATCCTCTCTAGACAGCCAAAATTAGATACCCCTTCGGTGTTGTGTAATCGGTCCACCATGTGGATCGTGGACTCAGCCCATGCCACCGCACGCACCGGTCCACCACACGTGTGGTGCATCACGCCAACCAGTGGCGGCCATGTGGCCAACCAGTCAGTGGCGACGTGGTCAACACCGCCAGCCGAGCGCGTTTTGCAATTTGGCCCCTCAGTTTTCTCGAAATCAACCCGCAGTACATCTCCATTCAAAAGTATTTATTTTTAGTCCTGTTTTCTTTTGTTTTAGCCCCTGTGTTTTTGAATAATAGTGCGCACCATCCAACCAGCGTCAGGATTTAGTTTTTATTTGTTTTAATTCAAATTCAAGTTCAGTTTATTTACATAATTGCCATTGAATCTTGTTTTATGCATAACTTTTGCGTTTTAAATCTGATTAGAGTGATTCTTTCGGTCATGTGTTCGTAGCATGTAGATTAGTTTTATAAGCTTTTTAGTCACTGTTTTTACTACTTGGTGTACTGTTCAAATAGAAATGTATTTGTATGCATATGATGATTGGTATGGATGCTTGATTTGTGATTTAGATCACATTTAGAAGGCGATCAGTACGAGTTTGTTGAGGAGCAGGGTGGTGAACAGTACTAGGAAGGCAATATTGAGGAAGGCAAGTGTAACAAAGGCCCCTTGTACCTATGAACTCTATAATTCATACATATGCATGTGTTTAAATTTGAATCACCTTTAAGGACTTTACCTAGATTACTCTTGTTCCACATATCCTTGTTACCTATGGTATGGGATGCATTTTGGATAGATGCTGCAGCGTATAACTCAAAATAAATAATAAACATGACTAAAGGTATATGCAACATGCTAAAATTGTGCTTTTTAGCAACTGTTTAGGGGGCTAGAGTACTTGGTTTGAGTGCTCTAGTGCCTCTCCATAAGGACTTAATCCTGAAGTGGCCACCTAGGAGGTTCCATACAACCCCGAGTGTCAAATGGCAATGACTTTAGCCTGGTAACTAGATTGAACTAGCTCGTCTATAGCTTTCCGCAAGGGCAAGAGGGGGCACTAGTTGGTATGTTTCTTTTCCTACCAGGGTGTGTACTATGCCGCGACCATGAGTGCCACTCCTAGAGGCGGGCCGCATATGACTAGACGACTGAAACCTTAGCAACTATGACTTGTTAGTGCGACTAGCGAAGGGTTATGTAGTGAAACCCTGCCATGCTTCCTTGGTAGAGGCGGTGTGGGCTTTGCAAACCCTGGCATTAGGAATCACGGCTCCGTGGGTAAAGTTGTATAAATTCTGCAGAATTCTTTAACCTGTTATAACAGCTGGGCTCATGGACACAAGCGGCCTAGATCCTTCATGATTAGTGGCTACTGTGGATGGTTGGGAATGATATAATCTTGATTAATTATTATTATTACAACTTGGGTTGGTTTATTCACTAAAGTACTGACACAGGTTTAATAAAAATTGACCAACTAAAATTGCTAACCACAATCAAACCATGTCAAGCCTTTGAGCCTCATAGATTCCTTTGTTATACTTGCTAAGCATGGTGCGCTTAGGCTTGCTTTATATTCAATGAAAATCCTAGATGGGTATCAGATGCCTAATGAGAGGAGTATCCAGAAGATGTCCAAGAGTTCTAGGCTGATGTTCACTAGTTGGAGTCCCTAAGGCAGTATGGGCATAGTTTTTTCCACTTTTGTAATAATATTGCTGATGAGCAAAACTATGTGATAACAATGTGATAAGATATGCAATGTAATAAAGTACTTTACTTTGATATTATTACAATTTGAGAATATATGTGTGTTTGGACATCCTGGACGCACATATATGAGTACTTGATTTTGCTATGCAAAATTGGATGTGACACACCCATAGTACGCAGTGTATGCCCTAGGAGTCAGCCATGGAATGATCAACTACACCTGCAAGGTCTGCATACAAGTCACCTTTGTGACCCGGGATAGGAGTTTGATCGCCTTGCTTGGGGAAAGGGCACTTCAATCGACCTAGCAATTCAAGTTGCAGCCTATCATTCCATTGCTATGTTGAGGGAGGCACTCGTTACCCTAAGTGAGCCGCCGTTCCAACACTTCTCGGAAAGGATGGAAATGAATGGAGTTTTCAAGTTCTCTATGTAGATTGAACCCAATACACTGTATGGAAGCTGAGCTTTGGACTACTCACACAAGGTTTGTCAACTTGCAGCACCGAGTGGAACCATATGTGAGGATGACTATAGTGCCATCTTCCATTCTCTATTATCCTTAAGGGGATGATGCCACAGTATATGAAGTGACTGAATATCCTTACCGCTACATAGAAGCTCAAGGAGTTAGGGTCCCTCAAAGCTTAATACGACCCTCAAGAATATCGGTGGGATTGCTAGTCAGGCGTATGTCCTACACCACCAGTACACCAGTGGACTTGCTTGGAGATACCCTAGTGCATCTTCTTCATCCTGAAGCCCCAAGATGTGATGGTGATTCGGTGACGTACCAGCTCCCAACCAACTGCTTTCCAATAGACTTCTAGAGGCCGCCGTACGACTCAC
Source organism: Miscanthus lutarioriparius (assembly GCA_904845875.1). Taxonomy (NCBI): domain Eukaryota; kingdom Viridiplantae; phylum Streptophyta; class Magnoliopsida; order Poales; family Poaceae; genus Miscanthus; species Miscanthus lutarioriparius. The sequence goes on along the minus strand of CAJGYO010000007.1, from coordinate 55,256,683 downwards.
CCATTCCATCAATGAACCTATCATCTTCCGAAGATCTAAGCGGCATTTGATCCAAGTGATGATGAGTTGTCGCGAGCTCGACTCACCCTATCTTCAAAACTTTTATGTACTATTAGCTTGTTTTAATGTTGTGAGACCTGAGAGTGCGCTTTTGAAAGAACTAAAAACATGTGTGCTTCTATCGCTTGTTCCTAGTGCGCATAGAAGCATATGCAAGTGCACTCATGTCATGTGTCCTTATGGTCTATGTGTAATCTGAGACTTGGATGGTAATCTTAAGTTGGTGTTTAATTATGGCCTATGTCACTCCTTGTCATGATACATTATGTGTGGAATATGATGATCCATCTAAGCATGTTGAAGTTATGTTCCTCCATGAATGCATTATTCCTATCCAACCCTTTTTGTCTCATCTTGTATGAAACATATCTAACGATGTGTCTTCGGTAGGATGGTTGACACCCGAGGTTCCGCATCTTGGCAAGCAGTAGGAGGGGGTGGAGACAACCAGCACAATCCACCACCACCACCACCGCCAGGAGGGCAAGTACCAACATGGGCGGACATACTTTAGAGGGATGAAGCCTATCGTCAGGCAACTCAGCAAGTGATGGGGAGAATAGCATAGCTCATGGAGAACATGCAAGCCAATCAATATGGTGCTCAACTACCACTGCTTCATGGGTATTATAGTTTTGTGTGAACCAACCCACCCATCTTTTTCTAGAGTTAAGGACCTGATGGCAACTGATCATTGGCTGAACTCCATGGAGTAGAAGTTCACTCTTGTCCAGTGCGATGATAATGAGAAGGTCCACTTTGCTGCACACCAGCTTTAGGAGGCCGCTGTCAATTGGTGGCATGACTATCGGGGCCATTTGCAGCCGAACACACAACTTACATGGCAGTAGTTCAAGGATGTGTTTCGTGGGTTCTTCATACCCGAGGGAGCCATGCTCATCAAGGCTGCCAAGTTTCGCAACTTGGTTCAAGGAGAGATGTCGGTAGTGGAGTACACTCATAAGTTCAATGAGCTAGCCCAATATGCTCTGAATGAGGTTGCTACCGACGAGGCTAAGAAAATGAGGTATGAGCACGGTCTTAGCCCAATGATGCAGGACAAGTTATGCAATGTACCGACCCCCACTTTCAATGGGATGGTGAATGCTACTATCAAGGCAGAGACCAAGAAGAAGGTGATGGACAAAGATAGCCGCAAGAGAGGACCATACAACACCGGCTATGGACAGGGTTTGTCCATTAGGCAAAAAACCGACCGAATCCCACCAAGGATTCCAGGCTACGCAGTGCCACATCTTGTGTGGATACAACCACATCCACCTCAGTAGCGCCAATAGCAGTAGCCTATCAAGCACAAGCAAGAATCCACAGCACCCAGAGCGTGTTTTGAGTGTGGTGGTTTTGGCCACTTTGCTCGTGAATTCCCAGCCAAGCAGCAGCCGCAAGTCGTACCTCGAGCTATAGCTCCCAAGTGCACCATCAATGTGCCCAAGAAGAGTGTGCAGCTATACTTTGTGACCGTAGAAGAAGCTCAAGTGGATGATGGTGTGATCATTGGTACGTTACCCATCAACTCCATTTTAGCTAGACTGTTGTTTGATTCCGGTGCATCTCACTCATTCATTCATGACGGTTTTGTCCGGGATAATAAGTTTCCATCTATGGAGTTTGGGAGGGGATTTTGGATAGTTCCCCTAGAATCATGCAAGAGTCTAACCATGTAGTTAGCCAAGCCCGAATTGAAATAGCAGGTTTGGAGTTCCTAGCCAACCTAATTGTTCTCAGGCTAGGGAATGATGTGGATGTTATCTTGGGAATGAAGTGGATGGTTAAACATTAGTGTGTCATTAGATGTGTACCTAGATCCGTAGAGATCCCCACCCTTCAGGAAGGTCAGTTACCCTTTATGCTTCTCAAAGTTAGCAAGTTGCTCTGAATGGTTTGAGGACCAAGTCCAATATGTCGAAAGGTGTTGAGCTAGTACCAGTTGTATGTGAGTTTCCCAATGTGTTTCCAAAAGAGTTAATGGTAATGCCCCCAAAGAGAGATGTAGAGTTCCTAATCCAATTAGAACCTGGAACCATGCCAGTGTCTAAACCTCCATACAAAATGGCACCCCCTGAGTTGGACAAGATGAAGAAATAATTGACAAGTTTGTTGGAGAAGGGTTACATTAGACCTAGTTCCTCTCCGTGGGGATGTCCAGCCTTGTTTGTGACCAAGAAAGACCACAGTCTAAGAATGGTGATAGACTACTGGCCACTCAATGTGAGAACCATTAAGAACAAGTACCCCCTTCCAAGGATTGATATTTGTTCGACCAACTCAATGGAGCCAAATTCTTGTCCAAGAATGATTTGAGGTTGGGGTACCATCAAATTCGAATCCGAGAAGGGGATATACCTAAGACTGTGTTTTCTACACGGTATAGTTCCTGTGAGTACATAGTCATGTCCTTTAGATTGACTAATGCCCTAGTATACTTCATGTATCTCATGAATTCCATCTTCTTTGAAGAGTTGGATGTGTTCGTGATTATCTTCATTGATGATATCTTAGTATATTCAAAGACTAAAGAAGATCATGTGAAACACTTGAGAGTCGTGTTACAAAAGCTGAGAGAGCACAAATTGTATGCTAAGTTTAGCAAGTGTTAGTTTTGGCTCACCGAGGTTTCCTTTTTGGGACATGTCTTATCTCATAATGGAATCTCCGTGGACCCAAGTAAGATCAAGGATGTAGTGGAATGGGTTACTCCCACTATGGTGAAGGAAGTTCGAGGCTTTCTTGGATTGGAGGGTTACTACTATCGATTCATGCCAGACTTCTCCAAGATTGAAAAGCCTTTGACTGAACTTACTAAGAAGGATGAGCTGTATGTTTGGATGGAAGAAAGAGAGGAAGCTTTCCAGATTCTGAAGCAAAAGCTAGTTACAGACTTACAGCTCCCGTGCTAGTCCAACTCGACATCACTAAACCTTTTAAAGTATATTGTGATGCCTCTAATGTTGGATTGGGTTGTGTGCTTATGCAGGAAGGACATGTCATAGCCTATGCATCTAGACAATTAAAGCCTTTAGAAATGAACTATCCTACTCATGATATTGAGTTAGCAGTGGTAGTTCATGCGCTAAAAATTTGGAGACATTACTTGTTTGGTCAGCCCTGCACCATTTATACTGACCACAAGAGCTTGAGATATTTTCTCACCCAGTCAGAGCTCAATTTGAGGTAGAGGAGGTGGTTGGAGTTGATCAAGGATTATGATTTGAATATCCAATACCACCCAGGAAAGGCAAATGTAGTAGCCGATGCCTTAAGTAGAAAGGCCAATTGTGGTTGTACCCTGATGGAGAGAAATGTGGATTCACTATGTCAGGATATGCAAAGGATGAATGTATCCCAAGTAACTAAAGGTTCCTTGTCCATGTTGCAAGTGACTTCTCACTTGTTGCGGGACATTAAGATGGGGCCAACAACTTGATGAAGATCTAGTTACCATTAAAGAAAAGGTAAGCGAACCAAAGTATAAGAATTTCTGGTTGGACCACTCGAATACTTTGTGTTTGGAAAAAGACTTGTAGTACCTAAAGGAGCAGATCCTAAACGAAGCTCATGAGTCTTGAGTCCTTAGTGTCACTAGAAGGGGATTAAAAACCTATTTTTCTTGAATTTTCTCCCTTGATTGCATAAAACCTACATTTCGAGAATCTTGGGACATGATTCTTCCAAGGGGGAGAGTTGTCAAGACCTGGTCCTAACACCCTTGTGAGCATCAGCATCATGAGCATCTTTGCATTTGAAATCAAATAGTTAGAAACTGAATGTTGCATTCAAACTGCTCACTGTTGAGTTGACGGAGAATCCGCTAGCACCATCGGAATATCCGCCAGCTCGCTAGCACACTGTCAATCAGTAATCTAGCACCACCGGAGAGTCCACCATCATGATGGATTGTCCGATAGGATCGTCCCATGCAAAAATGAGAGGTGTCACTTTGTGAATCACTAGGTCCCACACTTCACCACAGCTGTCCATCTCGTGGAAGCACCAAGGCAGAGAGTCCACCAGCTCACTCACTCACTCTCACACTCCCACTCTCTCTCTAGTTCATCTCTCTACTCTCTCCCACACTCAAGCAAGGAAGAGGAGGAGGAAAGGAGGAGAAAGAAGAAGGGATTGGAGCTGGGAAGCAGCAGGAGATGGCCGTGAAGATCACCTAGAGGCCGTCGTCCATAAGAGGTAGGGGTTAGAATGGGGAGAAGCCCTCACTCTTGCCATAAGGAGCTAGGAGGAGAAGGAGGCAAGAAGAAGATGGTTTTGAGTCACCAAGGAGGAGATCTAGCTGCTCCATCATCTTGAAGAGCTTGGTACCAAGCCAAACCTAGGATTGTGTCTTTAGGAGCCAAAACCTAGGAAATATCGATTTGTGGTCTAGAGTTGGTTTGCACCCAATGTAGTTAGAATCAACTAGCTAGATATGTTCTATAAAACCCTAGTAGTCTACCCTGAAGATGGGTTACACATGCAAGCACCATGGGTGAATATTTGGATCTTGAGTTACTATAAAGTGTTCACTATCAGTATCTACGGAGGGTCCGACATCACCAGTGGAGTATCCGTCAGTACTGAATGTCTCACTGCTCCCCTGCACAGAGCACGTCTATAACCCACCAAAGTGTCTGTCACTACACCAGAGCATCCAATGAGTTATACACCTAAGACAGAGGAGTGTCCAGAGAACTTAGATCATAGTTTTGGGTATAGCAGAGTGTCCGTTGATATTCTAAAGTGTCCGTTGAATTATAGACTAGAAACCCGAGAGCAGCCAGTTCCTACGGATGAACCGTCACTCACACAGAGTATTCGATGGAGCCTGAACACTTAGTAGCCCAATGCACCCTACAGACATGATCTAACGGATGGTCCACCATAGTTGACAGAACCTTCCGATAGGATCACCTCTTACACAGAGAGATTCCTAAGAGCACAGACTTCATACCGGAGGGTCCGATCCTAGTTTGGAGAGTCCGATGGACCCAGAGAGCCAATATCCCACTAAGTTCTAGTAACCACCGGACCGTCCGACATCCACACCGGACTATCCGATAGTTACCAGTCAGCAGACCCCTAGTGTCTAACTACACACTCATGTGTCAGTAAAGCATAAACAACTAAGAATCATTGCATAGCATGAGCATGTACTTTATGCAGTTCACTCATCAAGCATCATGCATGTATAGGTGACCCGATTCTCGAAGAAACTATTGAGGAGGAGCCTCAGGAGGAAGAATCCATCGAGCCTAGCAATGACATTCAAGGCAGGCCCCTATGCATCCCTATGCTTTACAAATGCATAATGAACTATGTATATCTACTACATTGCTATGTTACTATATGACTAGTAAACCGAGAGGGAATTACCTATGTCAAGCCTTATCCATATATTGCCACACCAATCAACCATATATGTCTTGTTTAACAACCATGCTTAGTATGCTTAGATCTTAGAAGTCGAGCTAATGATGGGTTTCTCCTTACTCATGCGATGGTCGGTTGATAATCCACTAAGCAACACCTTGGGAAGGGATCAACACTTGTTCCACTTGGTTTTGGTATGAGCTTTGGTCGGCAAGGGGTATGGTCTTGGCAAGATGGGGATTCTTGGATGACATAGCTTGCTTACCGGTTAAGGACCATGTATCCGTGGTAATGAGTATGAACATAAAACTATACAGACCACTTGTCGCCAATGGGGGAGACAAGCCAAGTAACTGATTGCGACCGTCTTATCCGTTAAACTAGCAAGGGGATGGCATCGGTCGGGAATGTCTGGGACATTGTTCGGGCATCCAGTCGAACCTTTCATCGGACATCATGGCCGGGTTGGGGAAAGGTTGAGGCATTGAGATATCCCTTCTGTACTGATGGGTCTTATGGGCGATGTCCCTTGTTTCGAGGGGGGTTGACTTGTACTCCTCTACAGAGTATAAAAACTAAAAGCAATAAATTCTACTTCCAGATATGGACTAGAGATGGGATTGGAATTTAGGACTTGTGGAAGATCGAGTTCCCGCTTGTTAATGCTTAATTTGATTACCTATGCTATGCTTAATAACTGCAATGTCATAGATCACCTTTACCTTACAGTATAAATGCTTTTATGCAAAGTTACGCATTCCTTGCTACTACCCAAAGGCATAATCCTTGTTTATTATATTGGGTAAGTCCTGCGAAGTACACTCGAGTACTCAACCTGTGTGATCTTAAGTTTTGCAGGTATCGTAGCCCCAGTGCATGGATTCTTCTATGCTCCCGACCCCTTGCCAGATCAGGAGTGGTGAAGGATCTCGTGTCTCATAGATACATGGATGTGGCACACCCATGTATCCATTATCATGAACTATGTTATGTTGAAAGACTTCCGCTAGACTTTGATGTAGATTGTAATGTGTGATCGTGTGAAGAACTAAATGTGTGAACCAAGTCTTATAAACTTTAATGCTTTGAACTTGTAATGTGATCTAAGCACTGTTGTGATGTATTCCCTCTCTCGAACTGGTCTAAAGAGGAGTTTCCAGGTGCGCTCCTGGGGAACTCATTGTTGGTTTGCTTAAATTGAGGGGTCAAGTGGTCGACACTCGATTTAGGTGGAGTAACAAGGCGGTCACCCACAGCCCAGAGTATCGGAGCATAGTTTGAGATGATCGAGAATCATTACAGTTTTGCCTAGATCGGGGATCGTAAGCAACAAAAACTTTGCTTCACTAAACAAGAAAAGTTTTGGAATAAAGCCTATCTTGAGTGCTAAGGTTGCCACTTATTATGGTTACTTAATTATTTTCTATCTTAGAGCTAATCCTACCCTTTTCTTGTTCTAACTTCCCCTATTCTATAATCGCTAGATGGAGTTGGGACGTTTGGTGATGGCTACCCGTGGGGAGAACATCGAAGGTTTTCTGGCCTTGCTCAATGAGGTGATGTGGCGAGTCAACTACTCGTATCGCCCTATAACACCCTAATTTTTTTTTGCAAATTAGTAATTAAATTTAAGAATTTACTTAATTTTCTATGCATTTTAACCTAGGTCAAATAATAATTTTTGGTTAATTAAAATTAACTATAAGGTTTAGAAACATGATTGCTGCATTCAAGCTGAGGTATTTTGTTTTTGTTTGAGTTGTGTGGCTTTGAATTCAAACTTAGTTTGAATTTGAGGCAAGTTTACAAAAATAGAAAAAAGTCTTTTTCCTTCTCTCCCTCCATCTCTCTTTCGGCCTAAAGCCAGAGCTGGCCCATCCTGCTTCCTACCACACTTCCTTGGTAGAGGTGATGTGGGCTTTGCGAACCCCGGCATTGGGAATCGTGGCTTGGTGGGTAAAGTTGTACAAATTCTGCAGAATTGTTTAACCTGTTATAACAGCCGGGCTCATGGACATGAGCGGCCTAGATCCTTCATGATTACTGTCCACTGTGGATGGTTGGGAATGATATAATATTGATTAATTATTATTACAACTTGGGTTGGTTTATTCACTAATGTACTGACACAGGTTTAATAAAATTTGACCAACTAAAATTGCTAACCACAGTCAAACCATGTCAAGCCTCTGAGCCTCATAGATCCCTTTGTTATATTTGCTAAGCATGGTGCGCTTACGCTTGCTTTATATTCAATGAAAATCCCCAATGGGTACCAGATGCCTAATGAGAGGAGTATCCAAAAGATGTCCAAGAGTTCTAGGATGATGTTCACCAGTTGGAGTCCCTGTGGCAGCATGGGCATAGTTTTTTCCACTTTTGTAATAATATTGCTGATGAGCAAAACTATGTGATAACAATGTGATAAGATATGTGATGTAATAAAGTACTTTACTTTGATATTATTACAATTTGAGAATATATGTGTGTTTGGACATTCTGGACGCACATATATGAGTACTTGATTTTGCTATGCATAATTGGATGCGACGAATTGGTATCAAAGTTTAGCCAGACTGTAGGACGATCAGCCTAGTTAGAAATGGACAACTTCTAGGAGCCCTATTTCTTTTCTTTGTTATTTATAATTTGTTATAAAAATCATGCTTATATTCTATCCATTATCTATTACCAAAATTTATCCTTGATCTGATCCTCATCTTTTCAATCCTATAGATGGTTCCACCTCCTGCGGGTTGGCAGGTGATGATACACTACGATCTTTAGGGCGACGACTACATCCACCCATGCCTTGTCACTCTCCTGCAACGCCTTTTTCGTCAAGTGACAGTGGAGTACAGAACAGAACACTGGATCCATTCGAGGTTCACCGGCTTCTGGGAAACCACAGTGTACATACGCTCGGGTACCCATGTGCTCGCTTGTCTCAACGCCATCGCTCCCCAGCTTACCCGTGAGGCGGCTATTGCGGAAGCTGCTCATCATGTGCTGATGGACTACCACAACCTAAGTCTTTAGGATGTTTACCTTCCCCATGTAATAAAAACGCGTAGTGCGAGTGTGTTTAAAATTTTAATTGTTTGAACCTATGTTCTTCAGTGTGTGGATGTTTGTCATAATGTTTAATGTTTGAGTTGGATTTTTGTTATGATTGTGATGTGTTGTGGGCATGTCCACAACCATCTAGAATAAGATTAAGGTATAAGGATATTAATGAATAAATAGTTGGGTTCGATTATATCCTGTTGTTCAGTTCTGTCTTTCTGAAGCAATCTGTCTTTATCAGTTTATATCTTTGTGTTCTGAATGTCCAAAAGTCATGAAAATTTTATGGATGGAAGTAGACTTCTGTATCTTTCTTTTGGCTCTGGGATCACCTTCATATCTGTTCTGGTTAGAGAGTTACAGTCATTACAAGTTGGTGTAACTGTGCAGTCAGCATCCTGGAACAGTTCGGTTGTGATCGGTTTTTGGCCAATTTAACCCCAGAATCTTAGAAAGTGATCTATAACAAAGTTGTAGATAATTTTATAATATTTCCAACCATATAAAATACTCCTGAATTGGATAAACAGAGGGCAGGTTATGACTGTTTTACTGCTCTACTGTATGATCACCTCGCCAGAAAAATTTCAGTTGCTTATACCCTGCTACATTATTGTTATGAGAGGTTATGTATGTATTATATACCTGACACAGATGGTTAACACGAGGAGGACTAACCAAGGGGGCGAGAACCCACCACCACCGCCACCACCCCCTATCACCATGGAGCAACTGATGATGATGCAAACTCAGCTGCTGCAGGAAATGGCTCAGAATATGCAGAACAACCAGAATGGGAATGAGAATGCACCCCCTCAAGTCAGAGATAGGAGGGGAGAGTTTTTGAAGGGACATCCGTCTGTCTTCAAGCATTCCACTGACCCTCTCCAAAATACTTGAAATTATGCCCTAATAAACTTTGAGGTGTAAAGTGTGCACTTTACACAAGTGGCAAGGGTGGGGTACGAATTCAAGTCCAAACCAATAAAATTTGAGCTCCAAATTTGAAAATAGAATTAGATTCCAACACTTGGGCAGATTTGGTTGTCTTGGGATTTAGCTTTGAATTCAAATTTGAGGGATTTATTAAAATGAATTTTACAAATATACATGTTACAAACTTTAGTATAATTTCATAGTATGAAATTTGTACTATGCAATGGTGTTAATGGTTGTAGTGTTTGCTTGATAATTAATCACCAATTAATCCACAAAGATAGCTAATCAACTCTGTTGTCCAAACCCTAACTAAAACTCTGTGTTCAGTTTCTTCTTACCCTTGTTTTGGTGTTTAGATCTTCTGATCTAGTGAGAATCAGAGCTTGATCCTTTAAGCAAAGATGAAGAACACATGAAGATGAACAATTTCTGTTCTTGGAGATTCTCGAGTTGACACATGAAATCGGGAGAAATTGGAAGGGGAAGAAGGGTTGTCAGGTGCTACAATGTCGCCAGTAGGCTGCTTGCTTGGTCGGCATCGGTGGCCGCCCCGCCGACCGTTTTCGTCGCTTTCTCGCGTCGTGGCACGCAGCTGCTTCCGCGGACACGTCACGTGCAGGAGCTGGATGCCCAGAAACCTCCTCGTCGCCCTTATCTCGTCGAGCCGGTCGTCACCTCTCTTTTCTCTCTTCTCCAGCGCCATCGTCGAGCTATCGCCACGCCGGTCATTGCTCTGCCATTGTTTTGTCTCTACCAAATTCGCCACACCCATATTTTCATCTCTGTGTTGCGCATCTGCTCAACTTGCTGGTGTCAGCTCTACTCGCCGGAGCTGCCTGCGCGACGCCGTCTTCCTCCTCGACGTTCGTCGGGCACCGTCGTGACCACCTCACCATGGCCAGGCCACTCGGGTAACCTTTGATCCCTCGCCTCTCATGTTCTAGCTTCGTCGTGATGCCCTATTGCTCATCGGCTCACCCGTTTTATCTATACCGTACAGGATTCGCCGGAACGCCAACGCCGTTGCGAGTTCGCGCCACCGCCATCGTTTCCAACATCGATGACCTAGCTCCGTTTCATCCCTTGCCCAACCAACCAATGTTTCGAAGTCATGGTGAGCTCCTGATGCTAGCACCGCTGTCCTTTTTACCTCTACTTGGCCCATATGGCCAGAGCACCGCCGCACCAGCGTGCTCTGCTTTGCCGAGCTATCGCGGCCGCGGTCGCGTGTGTAGATAAGTTACGCGCACCCAATTAACCCGTTGGGTGTGTTCGCAGAAGTGAGACGAGCATGTTGGTACTCTTGCTGGCGCCAGTGATCTCACCGTTGGATGTTTCCTCCACGTCAATTGCGTCAGAGCTCCGTCGTGCCGCCATGGCCGCTGGTGTGCATGCTGTCGTGCCCTAGTTGGTCGACCATCAACTCAAGCGGTTGCACGAGGTCAAGAGGAGAGTGTAGAGGTAGCTAGCACCGCAAGAGTTATCACCATCGATCGTGGTCATCTTGCCGGAGTGCCGTCGAGCCGCCGGAGTCACCGTCGTGGTCACCGTAGTGCTCCGTACATTCAACCGTCACCGCCAGGAGATGCGCAAGAGTGAGAGGAGTCCGCCGTGGTAGATCTCGTCGCCGATGAGCTCGCCGTCGGCGTGTTACCTGCCAATCAACAGCCACCGTGCCGTGGTCAGGGTGGACGCGACTTCGGCACCCGCTGTTAGTGAAAGAGGGTAGAGTGGGGCGGGTGAGAACTTTTCATTTTTCTAAAAATGTTATAATGAGCTAAATCTTGATTAAATCATAACTAAATAATTAAGGCTGATAAAATCATGAAACTTTTTGTGTAAGCTTGTTATCGAATGCTTAAGCTTGGAAAAATATGAGTTTGTCCAAATCAGTACTTTTGCTAGATCTAAAAATTACATCTTTTAATTAATAAATGGACATTCTATGATTTTTATAGACTAAAATAATTATTCTAAAATCATGAAACTTTTTGTGTATGCTTTATATGCTTAAATAAATCTTCAAAAAAAGTTTGGCTCTATTTTGATAAAAATAAATTGTCTACTTAATTTAAATGCCTTTTAGGGATTAATAAAAATACTTAAATGATTTCTAAAAATTCCCCAATGGCTTTGATGTAGTATTGGACTTGATTGTGGACCTTGGACACTAATCCCTTTGATGTTCCTTGGCAAGTTAATTATTTGTTTGTGAGTTCATAATCAACTTGTTTATAATAATAACTAATATTGCTTTGTGAGTAACTAACCAAACTTAACCGCGAAGAAAAGTTGTATTCAAGTTAATTAGTTTTGTTTAGTTATCTTAATCCATGCTTAGCATCTCATCATTCTAAAGCATGTATCTTTTACTTATGTTTAGTGAACGAGAGTGGTGTTTCTTTATTGGAGCAAGAGAACGATTTTCTATCAGTGGATTGGATTTCTGTTATATATGGTTATTCTAAAGTATTTGACAACCCTGACACTGAAGGCAAGCCCCAGAGCATAAACCATTTCCTTGTATTTTACAAATGCTATTCACATAGGTCTAATGCTTGTTGCATTTAAGTAAATAGGAGTTGGTTGTATACCAATTGTTGCATGCCTTCCTTGACTATCAAATACTCATCCTTGTCACCCTGTTTAGTTATGTTTAGCCATGCTTAGTTGTTAAGAGTTGAGCAATGAGATTATGGTTCTATACTCAGGGTTGGTCCTAAGGTTTAATAATGATGACCATGAATTTAATTTGAGACCGGGCGGACTCTTTGCTTGCATCAAGAATGGAGTCTTGACGTAGTGCCCCACCTATGTCGATTGAGGACCATACCATTGTAGACCTATCATGGTTGAGACTTTGTAGTACTAGCCACATACTCTGGTAAGCCTAATACCTCGGTTAATCCATTATATGAAAGGACAACCATGCACTGGGACTGGAGAGATGGCGAGAGTAGCGTGTACACATGCTGTGAATCCACCTGGAGTGGCGCAGGGAGGTGGAGTATTGTACTCTCGGGTAGCGCTGGACCCGTTCGTGTTTTGGAGGATTCGAGTGAGGGTTGATATATGTAGGTTCAGGACTAGTCCTAGACCTACATATGTCGTGTGGTAAGGAAACCCCAGCTGGGCCAAATCGATTTGAATCGCCGTGCTTCTCGGAGAAGGAAACTCGATCCCCTGATCTACATCGTAGTTAATAACTTAAACCTTAGCTATATGATCATGAGATGAGATGGTTAAAGAAGTGAGTGCTCTAGATTAGGTGCAAATGAGAGACATAATCTTTTAACTTACGCAAAACATTGAAAGTAAGGATCAACATTAGTAAGCTTTTCTGTAAAGGTTAAACTTGATTCATGCCATAGACTTACCTTGATTCCCCTTAAGCCTACATATCCTTGGAGTCTTTCCTTTTTCGTCGGTTAAGTCTTGTTGAGTACCTTTGTACTCAGGGTTTGTTCAACCCTTGTTGCAGGAGGAGAGCTAGCAGTAGAAGAGTTTGAAGTGCACCCTTGGGTAGGGTGAACCCTCTTTTGTGTGTGTATAGTGGTACCTATCATGCTACCCTACTACCTGGTTGGCTAAAGCTTATAAGTTTGTAATAACTTAATGAATAATTTGTAAACTTATGTTTTCTGAGACTTCCACCATTTACTCTGATGTAACATAGTTTTGTATATTCGTACAAACTGTTGTAATACTACAATGTCTCTTGTAATGGTTCCTGCTCGAAAGAAGAAAGTGGATGATTTGGGGTTCCCAAGGACACCCGACAGACTCCAGAGTTGTCTGGCTCCCATGTGCAGCATTCAGAAGTCTATAAGACAATGACAAGCACATGTGAGCCATCTAATTTGGGCGGTTCTACCATAGCTAGTATCAAAGCATGTCATTACAAAGATTGTTGTAGTATTCATTAACAAAACTCCAAAATGAATTATGCAAATTAAGTTCAAATCTATTTTGGTCAAAAGGTTGCTTCTAACTCATCCTCTACTTACGTTAGATGTCTCACGGAAGGCTGATTGTCATGTCATAGGCTGAAGGCATGGAAGGTTTCCCAGCTATCCTTCGGGAGATGATGTGGAGTGCTAATTTCTCCTACCAGCCAGAGTACTTTGTCTATGCTCGTTTCCTAGGCCCAGGCCTAGACGAGTGTGGCAAAGGTAGTTCTGCATCCTTGACTTATCGAAGGAGAAATCGAAGAGCCACTCAAGTACCAAGGAATAGGAAGCTATCCAGAGGCCGCTATTCAAGATGCAACATATCAAGCGATGGCAGGGCTTAGGGCTTGGTGCCTTGAGCTACAGACTTCTCATACTTTTGCTTACTTTCCTCGAAGGATTATGGGTCCTATCAATGGGATCCGTTATCCGAATCCCACGCATCTAGGCACCAACCGAAGTCAGAGGCAGTCAGAGCTGGTGAGAGATTTAGATTGGGTTTGTCGGTGCACTCATTAGGAGTTGATTGAGAACCATCGCGCTCTCAGATTGGTGCAGGCTAAGATATGGAGTATTGAGGCTCTACATCCGGAGTTCGATGAAAACAGAGATGAGTTAGGGATGGCACCAGTTCATATACTTCAGGAGTCACTTAGGTTTCCCTCTTTAGTTCGACATGTTGTGTGTCCACATAGGCAGGTTCGACACCGCTTCTCTAGGACTAGGGCGTGTGAGATGTTAGGAAGGCTATTTCGCTTATCTCACGCTTAGGCCCCAGGTGGTAATGGGATGCCTTTGTCTTGGAATCTATCTCTGTTTCCATCTGGTTTTATTTGGCAGCCGTATTGTGAGGATGGCGATACGATAGTTAACTAGTTGTGTAAAGTGGGATAGCATGTTTAATATCGCCCTATGTTGTAAAACTGAGTGTGTTGTCACTCGCTTGTGTAATATGTAAAATTAAGCAATAAATTTATGTAAGCAAGTTTGTAGTATCGTAAGATCATTCATGCATCATGTCATTAATAATCTTTCAATAAGTTTTCCCCTTACTAGTAGTTGGGTTAAGTATGTTGCCAATCCTATTCATGCTATCTTTCTATTTCCTCTATGTTATTCCATTTGTCTATGAAATCTGGTGATTCAGGACCGTTCTTACCTTACAATATGAGGACCCATTCTAGAGCCACTAATACAGATACACCTGGTACCTCACACAGTCATGCCATCACCACTAATCCATCCAATCCACCACCAGAACCAACTTTAGATGACATAGTGACTATTCTGATGAAAGTCAGTACTGACAGTGCACGTATTCTTCAAGCTTTGGCGCAGGATGAAATGCTAGCTCCTTAGGGCCATCCAGATCTAGTAGTCCCCAATAGTTATGCTGACTTTCTGAAAACTCATCCTCCTGTATTTTTGAAAATCGATGAACTTCTAGAGGTAGATTATTGGATCCGCACTATATAGCAGAAGTTTGGGCTTATCTATTGTGATGATGTCTAGAAGACACTATTTGTGGCACAATAACTTTAGGGTCCAGCTAGCACCTGGTGGACTAACTTCCTTGCAACCCAGCCAGAGGGACATCAGGTTCCATGGGCCAATTTTCGTACTGCTTTCCGAGCACAACATATTCCTAGTAGCGTGTTAGAGATGAAGTTAGAATAGTTCCTCAGTTTGTAGCAAGGAGATCAGAGTGCATTGGAGTATTTGAGTCAATTCAATCATCTATCTTAGTATGCCCTTGAGTATATTAGTACGGATGCTGAGAAAAAGGGTTGGTTTGTACATGGTCTCCACCCCAAGCTACACGCTATATTGACCACCTGCACAAATACCAATTATGATGAGATTGTCAATGTGGCTATATCCTTTAAGGACAAGTACCGTCAATACAAGGAGGCAAAGAAGAGGAAGGAGGTGTCTGTGGAATCCACTGGTAGCAATAATCAGCGTTAGAGGATTATTTATCAATATGTCCTTCATTCTCCCTATTCTCCACTTCAGCAACAAGCCCAGCAGCAGTCAATTGTCTGACCTGCTGTAGTTCTGACCCATCCACATTAGCCGAGTACCCTTGGTGTTTGTCTCAAAGAACCACAGAATCATCAGCAGAGTGTTTCAAAAAATAGAGCTATTACTAAGTTGGGTAGAGTTCACTATACTCGGGCCGATGTAATTCCAAAGGTGAACCTATTATGATGGGGCTATTTTTCTGTTGCTAAACAAAATGCAGTTATATTGTTTGATTTCGGTGCGTCACATACGTTCATCGATAGAGCTTTTACGGTGAAGTATCAATTACCAATAGAGGTTATGGATAATAATTTATGTATACAGTCTCCTAGTGGACGATTGGTCACTCAGGAAGTGATATATCAGATACCTATAGATCTGGTTGGGCATACCTTTCCTACCAATCTGATCTTTCTTAAGGGGCAGGATATAGATGTGATCCTTAGCATGAATTGGTTATGTCAGCGTGGGGCTGTCATTGACATGCTGAATAGAACTATACAGTTAAATTCACCTAATAGTAGTTCTAAGTTGCTTATCCGTCTACCCACTCCTAAGAGGGTAGTTGAGAGATCTTATGGAACCACTGTTAAGGAAGTGAAAGATATTCCTGTAGTAAGAGAATTTCTAGATGTATTCCTAGATGATTTGCCTGGTTTACCTCTAGATAGAGATGTGGAGTCTGTGATAGAGTTGAAACTTGGCACTGCTCCAGTGTCTAGAAGAGCTTATCGGATGCCTCCGAAAGAGTTGGTAGAACATAAGATTTAGTTGCAAGAATTGCTTGACAAAGGTTATGTTAGACCCAGTTCATCACCGTGGGGATGTC
This sequence comes from Miscanthus lutarioriparius, assembly GCA_904845875.1. Taxonomy (NCBI): domain Eukaryota; kingdom Viridiplantae; phylum Streptophyta; class Magnoliopsida; order Poales; family Poaceae; genus Miscanthus; species Miscanthus lutarioriparius. Next base: position 55,240,432 of record CAJGYO010000007.1, on the reverse strand, counting down.
CTGCTATATTTGTGAAAAAGAAGGACAAAACTTTAAGGTTATGTGTTGATTACCGTCCTCTGAATGAGGTAACTATCAAGAATAAGTACCCTCTTCCTCGTATTGATCTACTCTTTGATCAACTTGTGGGAGCAAAAGTATTCTCTAAGATAGATCTTAGATCTGGCTATCACCAAATAAAGATTTGTTCGAAAGATATTCCTAAGACTGCTTTCACTATCATATATGGTTTGTATGAATATCTGGTCATGTCCTTTGGCTTAATCAATGCTCTAGCTCACTTTACGTATCTGATGAATTCTGTTTTTATGCCGGAGCTTGACAAGTTTGTGGTAGTCTTCATTGATGATATTCTCATATATTCCAAAAACAAAGAGAACATGCAGAACATTTACGCATTGTTCTAAGCCGTCTGAGAGAACACCAGTTATATGCCAAGTTTAGCAAATGTAAATTTTGGCTTGATGAAGTGCCATTCCTTGGACATGTTCTGTCCGCCAAGGGTGTTGTTGTAGACCCTGGCAAGGTGAGAAGTATTCTTAATTAGAAACCACCTATCTCTGTGCATCAAGTTCACAGTTTTCTTGGGATGGCAAGGTATTACCATCATTTTATTCTTGACTTCTCCAAAGTATTCAAGCCTATCACAGAATTACTAAAGAATCAAACCAAGTTTGTCTGATCACCGGAATGTGATGAACCTTTCGAAACTTTGAAGAGGCTTCTGACTACCACTCCTGTTCTAGCTCAGCCGGACATTGAAAAGCCATTTGATATGTATTGTGATGCCTCTGGTATTGGTATTGGGTGTGTACTGATGCAAGAAGGCCGAGTGATTGCTTATGCTTCTAGACAACTCAAGTGTCATGAAGAGCACTATCCTACTCATGATTTGGAGTTAGCTGCTATAGTTCATGCACTCAAGATCTGGTGTCACTATCTGTTGGGTAGCAGTTGTCATATCTATACTAATCATAAGAGTTTGAAGTATATCTTTACCCAGTCAGAATTGAATATGTGTCAGAGAAGATGGTTAGAACTGATCAAAGATTATGATTTAGAAGTGCATTATCATTCGGACAAAGCAAATGTTGTTGTCGATGCTCTTAGTTGAAAATCTCACTACAACTGTCTTATAGTAAGGCCGTTTGATAGGACTTTATGTCAGGAAATGGAGAAGTTGAATCTCGAGATTGTTTCATAGGGAACTTTAGCTAATATCACTATGGAATCCACTATATAGAGTTAGATTATTGCTGCTCACAAAGAGAACAAAGGGATAGCTCATATAAAAGAGAGAGTTGTAACAGGAAAGGCCCCATGTTTTCGGATTGATGATGAGGAGTTCTTTGGTTCGAGAATCATCTAGTAGTGCCAAAAGTTCCTAAGTTACATCAGTAGATCCTTGATGAGGCTCACTTTTCTAGATTCTCTATTCATCCAGGGACTAATAAGATGTATCATGACCTAAAATAGAGATTCTGGTGGACAAAAATGAAGATAGAGATTGCTTGGTTTGTGGCCAAGTGTGATACCTATCAATGATTGAAGGCTATCCATCTAAAATCTATAGGACCACTGCAACCCTTGCCTGTTCCATCTTGGAAGTGGGATGATATCAGTATGGACTTTATTGTTGGTCTGCCCAAGACATCCAAAGGTTTTGATTCTATCTGGGTTATTGTTGATTGTCTTACCAAGATAGCACACTTCTTGCTAGTCAAAGTCTTATACCCCGTAGTAACATATGCCAAGTTATATATCGATCGAATCCTAAGTCTTCATGGGGTACCGAAAACTATTGTTTATGATAGGGGCACACAGTTTGTCTCCAAATTATGGATGGAGTTGCATAAATCAATGGGTACTAAGCTCATCTACAGTTTGGCTTATCATCCTCAGACTGGAGGACAGACTGAAAGAGTCAACCAGATTGTGGAGGATATGTTGAGGGCATGTATCCTTGATTATTTAGATAAATGAGATGAGTGTTTACCTTTAGCAGAATTCTCTTACAACAACAGTTATCAGGCGAGTATTGAAATGGTGCCTTTTGAAGCTCTTTGTGGTAGAAGGTGTAGAACTCCGTTGAATTGGTCCAAACCCAGAGAAAGATGGCTCGTTGGAGTGGATATAGTAAAGGAAACTAAAAAAAAAGGTTTGGCTTATCCAAACTAATATGAAAGCAGCACAGTCCCGTCAGAGAAGTTATATTGACAGGAGGCGTCGACCCTTAGCATTCAATGTGGGAGATCATGTGTATCTAAAAGTGTCACCTATGAAAGGAGTTAACCATTTTGGAGTCAGAAGGAAATTAGCACCTCGCTACATTGGCCCTTTTGCAATTATTGAATGATGTGGGTTAGTAGCATATCGCCTCAAGTTACCAAAACAACTTTCAATTGTGCACAATGTGTTTCATGTATCTCAGTTGAAGAAGTGTTTGCGAGTGCCAGAGCAGGCCACTGAAATTGAGGGAGTTGAACTAGAACCAGATCTGATTTATGCAAAATATCCTGTTTGGATTTTGGATCAGAAAGATAGAGTTACGTGAAAAAGAACAATCAAGTTTTACAAGGTTCAGTGGAATAAGCATTCAGAAGAGGAAGCTACATGGGAATCTGAGGATTTTTTGAGGGAGAATTATCTAGATTTCCTTGCATCTACTTAGGTTGCTAACTACTCTACTGTTGTAACCTTTCTTGTAAAAGTTGATGTAAAAATGTAACCTCCCTTGTTGTTTTATGGAAACCTTGCTCGTATTATACGTTTGACATGTTTCCTTTTCCATTACTTAACCCTAGGCTTTAAGTGTTGCTTAATCTCGAGATGAGATTTCTGTAAGGGGGAAGGAGCTGTAACACCCCTGGTGTTAAGCATCACTAAAACTTGACCATGTCATCATCATGCATGTTAATCATCCATAGTAGTTAACCATGCCTTGCATTCACTAAAATTAATATTTATTTGCTAGTAATGCAATGCATGAGTGATGTATTGTGTTTCAAACCAAAAATCCTTTTTGGGTACTTTGTGACCTTTTAATTTTGAATTTCACCAAAATACATGAAATTATGCCCTAATAAACTTTGAGGTGTAAAGTGTGTACTTTACACTAGTGTCAAGGGTGGGGTATGAATTCAAGTCCAAACCAATAAAATTTGAGCTCCAAATTTGAAAATAGAATTGGATTTTAACACTTGGGCATATTTGGTTGTCTTGGGATTTAGTTTTGAATTCAAATTTGAGGGATTTATTAAAATGAATTTTACAAATAAACATGTTACACACCTAGAGGCCGTCGTCCATAAGAGGTAGGGGTTAGAATGGGGAGAAGCCCTCACTCTTGCCATAAGGAGCTAGGAGGAGAAGGAGGCAAGAAGAAGATGGTTTTGATTCACCAAGGAGGAGATCTAGCTGCTCCATCATCTTGAAGAGCTTGGTACCAAGCAAACCTAGGATTGTGTCTTTAGGAGCCAAAACCTAGGAAATATCGATTTGTGGTCTAGAGTTGGTTTGCACCCAATGTAGTTAGAACCAACTAGCTAGATATGTTCTATAAAACCCTAGCAGTCTACCCTGAAGATGGGTTACACATGCAAGCACCATGGGTGAATATTTGGATCTTGAGTTGCTATAAAGTGTTCACTATCAGTATCTATGGAGGGTCCAACATCACCAGTGGAGTGCCCGTCAGTACTGAATGTCTCACTGCTCCCCTGCACAGAACACGTCTATAACCCACCAGAGTGTCTGTCACTACACCAGAGCATCCAATGAGTTATACACCTGAGATAGAGGAGTGTCCAGAGAACTTAGATCATAGTTTTGGGTATAGCAGAGTGTCCGTTGATATTCTAAAGTGTCCGCTGAATTATAGACTAGAAACCCAAGAGCAGCCAGTTCCTATGGATGAACCGTCACTCACACGGAGTATTCGATGGAGCCTGAACACTTAGTAGCCCAATGCACCCTACAGACATGATCTAACGGATGGTCCACCATAGTTGACAGAACCTTCTGATAGGATCACCTCTTACACAGAGAGATTCCTGAGAGCACAGACTTCATACCGGAGGGTCCGATCCTAGTTTGGAGAGTCCGATGGACCTAGAGAGCCAATATCCCACAAAGTTCCAGTAACCACCGGACTGTCCGACATCCACACCAGACTATCCGATAGTTACCAGTCAGCAGACCCCTAGTGTCTAACTACACACTCATGTGTCACTAAAGCATAAATAACTAAGAATCATTGCATAGCATGAGCATGTATTTTATGCAGTTCACTCATCAAGCATCATGCATGTATAGGTGACCCGATTCCCTGAAGAACCTGTTGAGGAGGAACCTTAGGAGGAAGAAGCCATCGAGCCTAGCAACGACATTCAAGGCAGGCCCCTATGCATCCCTATGCTTTACATATGCATAATGAACTATGTTTATCTACTGCACTGCTATGTTACTATATGACTAGTAAACCAGGAGGGAATTACCTATGTCAAGCCTTATCCATATATTGCCACACCAATCAACCAAACATGTCTTGTTTAACAACCATGCTTAGTATGCTTAGATCTTAGAAGTCGAGCTAATGATGGGTTTCTCATTATTCACACAATGGTAGGTTGATAATCCACTAAGCAACACCTTGGGAAGGGATCAACACTTGTTCCACTTGGTTATGGTATGAGCTTCGGTCGACAAGGGGTACGGTCATGCCAAGATGGGGATTCTTGGATGACATAGTTTGCTTACCGGTTAAGGACCATGCATCCATGGTAGTGAGTTTGAACATAAAACTGTACAGACCACTTGTCACCAATGGGGGAGACAAGCCAAGTAACTGATTGCGTCCGTCTTATCTATGAAACTAGTAAGGGGTGTGGCGTCGGTCGGGAATGTCTACGACATTGACCGAGGATCCAGTCGAACCTTTTGTCGGACATCATGGCTAGGTTGGGGAAAGGTTGAGGCATCAAGATATCCCTTCTATACCGATGGGACTTATGGGCGATATCTCTTGTTTCGAGTGGGGTTGACTTGTACCCCTCTACAAAGTATAAAAATTGAAAGCAATAAGTTCTACTTCTAGATATGGACTAGAGATGGGATTAGAATTCATGACTTGTGGAAGATCGAGTTCCTGCATGTTAATGCTTAATTTGATTACCTATGCTATGCTTAATAACTGCTATGTCATAGATCACCTTTACCTTATAGTATAAAAGCTTTTATGCAAAGTTACGCATTCCTTGCTACTACCCAAATGCATAATCCTTGTTTATTATATTGGGTAAGTCCTGCGGAGTACACTCGAGTACTCACCCTGTGTGATCTTAAGTTTTGCAGGTATCGTAGCCCCTGTGCATGGATTCTTCTATGCTCCCAACCCCTCACCGGATCAGGAGTGGTGAAGGATCTCATGTCTCATAGATACATGGATGTGGCACACCCATGTATCCATTATCATGAACTATGTTATGTTGAAAGACTTTCACTAGACTTTGATGTAGACTATAATGTGTGATCGTGTGATGAACTAAGTGTGTGAACCAAGTCTTGTCAACTTTAATGCTTTAAACTTGTAATGTGATCTAAGCACTGTTGTGATATATTCTCTCTCAAACTGAAGCTGAAGAGGAGTTGCCACATGCGCTCCTGGGGACCTCATTGTTGGTTTGCTTAAATTGAGGGGTCAAGTGGTCGACACTCGATTAAGGTGGATTAACGCGGTGGTCACCCATAGCTTGGCTCCTGCCCGGCCTACTACACTAGCCAAGGACTAGCGCAAGAAGACAAGCCTCAAGCCATCGAGGCTCGAGGGCTCCCATATGCTGTACTTCGGGCATGGCCTTGCAAGTCGCTCCCGTGACATGGTCACGCATGGGGCGTAACACAAGAAGACAAGTTTCCTCGGCCTCCAGGGGCTGGGCAGCTCCTAGGCCCGCACCTTAGCCCCTAGAGCCGACCTCTTTCACCACCAAGAAGACTATAGAAGGCCCACCTGGGGAGGCCGGTCCAAGCCAACATAGCCTGACATGTAGAGTGTCAGAACAAAGCGGTAGGACAACGCCCAAGTCTTCTTCGGCTCCACAACACTACCACGGCCCATAGAGCACCGCTTCAAGACCCTCTTGGACTTCGGCGCATGTAGACCATAGACACATCCCCCCAAACCACTATGTACCCGACCTATCTCGGTATATAAGGGATAAGGTTAGGCCCTAGGAGGGATGGGAGATAGATCATTACACTCCTCGTTCCATCCACTCCTACTCAGCACTGAGAGCCGGGGCAACCCTAGAGAGGGGCACTGAGAGCTCCTCCACCACACCCGTCATCTTCCTCCTCTTCGATGAGGGGAAGGCTCCACCGGTGGCGTGGAAGCCTTAGGATTAGCACCGAGCTAACCCTCACCCAAATCTCTCTCTACACTCTGTTGTAACCCCTTGATTTTGGGTGCTGTTAAGTATAAAGGATCACCAGCTGCTGGACGTAGGGCATCCATCAGCCCTATAACAAAATCGTCCAATTTATAAGAGCACAAGTACAATAGCAATCACCAAAGCGATCAAACTATCATACTTGAGCCCATATAAACCCGGCAGTCCGATGAAATCACGAAGGATCTCAAACCAACCAACATACAAGCCAAGATCATACATGATTCAACATAACAAGTCACATGTTACATCACAGTTCACAAATGGCTCACAAGTATTTCACATACATCGGAGTTCACATAGTTATTACAAACCAAGTTCAAATAGCAGAAGTAAAGTAGTTTGGCATCAATATCACACTTAGTTCAAATACATGCCAGTACCACGGTCATTTCTAGCAAAAGCATAACAGAGAGGATAACTTAGGAGTACCATGCCCCATGGTTTAGTCCTCATCCACGGTAGGATAAAGGCAGTTCTTATAGTACCCATGATACATCATATCATCTGCAATAAGAGAGAATAAACCCTAAGTACGAGAATGTACTCAGCTAGACTTACCCATTATAAACCAAAAAAAATATGACACCAAGGAGTATGCAAGGCTTTATCGGTGGAGTTAGCTTGACAACATTTTGCATAAAAGCTTAAGTAACATAACTTGGAGATTTAATATCTTTAGCATCAAATTGAATACCTATTCAATTAAGCACCTCTAGATTAGCACATGTACTAGAGCAATCATGAGATTAAGCTAACAAGCATTAGTAACCATATCCGGGGTATTAATTTGATCATCATCATAACCATCAAGTTCAATCAATTAATGCTACGTTGTCGCTGCTCAGTCAAGTTCTTACTATCCGGGAGAGATGGCGACTCGAATCGATTCCAACCAGTTGGGGAGTTATTCCTAAGACAAACCCATACTTCCCCCGTTGGGGTCGCGTTGGGTCACCTTTGGTACACCTCAGGTACAGTAGCGGGTCCAATTAGCGCCGCACCCTTAGGGATACTACTTGTCTGCCAAGAAGTTTAGGCCCAGCCAGCTCTTGGACTCATGCCACTGGCTCCCCGCACACCCTTACTTCCTCCTGTGTGCGCACTTTCACTTACCGGGTCTCGATCTGAGTTGAGCTACTCGGCTTCGTGGTCGGAACGGCTTATCCGACCAACTAAGTGCTAGGCATGCGTTCAACATTACGTGAGGACATACAGTGAATCGGTCCTTAACCGACATAGACAGGGATAAATGGGCACCAAGACCTCCATGTCTTGTTGCTTCTCTATCACAATCCCACCCGGTCTCCTTTTATTCATCAACACATGGTTATTTCCACGATAGCAATTATAGTCAACCGTGACCAGATGTCTACCTATATCGTACAGGTGACAGGAAATCACCAGACTTCTACCGGACTAAGCATGGCTAAGCATATATTCGATCCTAGACCTATATAGGATTTAAGATATATTTGTCTGGACAAGGAAAGTATATGCAACAAGTGGCTTCAATCAACCCCCAGTACTTAATGCATCAACATAAAAGGACTCAAGTTGATATTTAGAAAACATAGGAGGCTTAGTATGCTCCAGGGCTTGCCTTTTAGAAACGTGGAAGGTTGGTGATCAGGACACTCAAGAAGATCTTCCACATTGACTCCGCCTTCTGCCTGAACCTCCTGCTCCTGGGCTGCCTGCTACTCCTCCTGACGCTTGGGTTTGAACTCGAGTAGCGTCACTCCTTCCAGGAAACCTATAGCATGCATATGCACAAATGAGTATCATGAATGCATAAGAGATGAGATGACATGATGAAGTGTATACGCATGAGCATGGTTATCCGCAAGATGTATGATAAGTTTAATATTCATTGACCAAGTAGATGTATAACTTTCTTCTAGTTGATCTTTACTGAGTAGGTGCATATCTCTTCTATAGTACAAGAAACATACACTCACCAAGTTCTAGTAACCTAAGGTAAAGTTGTTCATCATCAATAAGAGGCTTAGAACCTACAGCTAACAACAAATCTCAATTTGCCTAAGCATCTACACAAGCATCACATAAGACAAACAATTACAATTTAACTTAGTCATTTCCTGGACTGTAAATAGTAGCTAATTATTTTGGCCATATCTTGAGTTCTACTCAACCAAATACTATGATCTTGGACTTTCTGGAAATCTCATAAAACTTCCTACAACTTTCTTATAGTCATCTCAAGATGATTCAATGTCTATCAAGGTCAAACAAAGCAATTTCCCAGATCTGTCCAAAAATTCTAGAGAATAAGCATTTCTGGAGACCAATTCCAACAGCTATAACTCTCAAACCATTTAGCCTATTGCCATGAAAATTTGACACAAGCAAGATAAGTAAGTTATCTACAACTTTGTTATTGACAAGATTCATAGCAAACATCATTTTACATATGCAATTTACTTAACAACAGAAACTGTCCAAAATAGTCACTATAATTGAATTATAGAGCAATTAATATTTCACTGCATACAAGCAATTAAATCTGGGCACAACCAATGGTACCAACAGTTCATAGACATCATATACACTTTAGAAAACATAATTGTCAAGCCCAAATAAATTATTTAAATGCCTTTATTAATTTATTTGGACACTAAGGTGAAATAAGGAACATATATCAAAAGTGCACAGTAAATTCTAATAAAATTACAGTAGCTCATATATGCTCCCAATATGCTACTATATAAATTTCATGACAACTGAACAAGTATATCATGCTCTATAAAAATGACAAGGTACATAGGCTTATTTTAGTGAAAATGGTTTGACCTAGTGAGAAGTGTCAAACAACAAATTTCATATTTTTCTTAACGTCATCTTAGCACAATAACGCTGTACAAAAAATTTGCATGACCATATGTTACCTATTTTTGTTTTAATGAATTTCACTAGAAATCACCATTTATTTAGGGTTAAATAGAAAGACCCTATTCAAAATAGATTTACTGTGGGTTTATCATTTTTCCTAGCTAGAGCATGTTAATACAAACTCAACGGAATTGGAATCATATTTTTATCACTTCCCTAGCTCAAGATATGCATTTTACAAGATTTAAACTAAGTGAAGAGCACTTTATTTTCCCAATTTCATTTCCCCAAGAAACATGCCAGAAACTATGTATTTTATATTTTTACTACACTTCCTAAGGAAGCTAACAAAATTGGAATCACTCAAATTGGATAACCCTATCTCTAGATATGAATTTTTGAAACATGTATTCAAATATATGAAATAAATAAGAAAAATCAAAGAACACACAGACTGGTAGATGGGGCCCGCGGTCAACGGGGCCCGCTCATCAGTGAGACCAGTGCAGGGCACAGCATTTGATCGGCGAGATCTCACCGATGATGAGGTTTCCGGCGAAACCCCGGGTACCATCATGTTCCTCTCGTCAACCCGCACCCAGGGGTACCCCAGCTTGGGTCGGCGGCTCACCGAAGCAAACTCATCGGCGAGCATGGCGGACGGCGGTGGTTGCGCGGTGGTGCATCGTCCGTCTCCAGCCATGGCAGGCTCTGACAAGGATGGCCCAACCTCTACGGTGACCTAGCATAGTTCTAGAGCAAGATCTGGCCATGGTGAAGCAGTGGGGGAGCCTGACCACGTGCATGGCGGCACGACGGTGCCCAGCTCACACGGCGGGGCTCTCCGTTTTGGCTAACTGGCGGTGAGAGGTGGGTCTCCATCTTTGCGGTAGGAGCTAGGGTTCATGGCCATGCACAAACATCTTTGAGTGGCGGATGGCGAGACCTAGGGGCTGCTGGCCATGGCGAGCTCAAGCTTGCGGCCATGGCGGGTACGGCGGGAGTGGTGGTGTGTTCCCACGTGATGGTACAGTAGCATCTACCCTAGCTCTGGCCTTAGCAGCAGTGACCTAAGGCAACTACGGACCGAAAGATAGGAAGGCAGGAAATGCAGTGGAGCGGCCTGGCCACGGCGAGCCGAGAGCGTGGCGGCGCTCCGGTGGCAACGGCAGCGATGACGAAGTGGAAAGCCGCTCTACCACGGTTTGAACGGTGGCGCTGGTGGCTCGAGGAGGTGGGGGTGATGGTGGAGCAGCTGTGGCCAAGAGGAATTGACCGATGGAGCTGCAACGGCGGCGAGAAAGAGAGAGCGAGTGGAAGGGAACAGCAGGGGCGCGGCCCTCTTGTCCACGCGCTGGCCCGACCAGCCCGGTCGTCGTCGGCGTATGGCCACCACGTGGCAGCCGTAGCCTAGCACGATCGGTCATTGACGCGCGCGCGCGTTCGCGGTCATTAGAGCCCGGCATGCACGTCTAACAGAGCAACTTTGTGACCATGTAACTCCTAATCCATGGCAAGTCAGTGCAAGGTGTGTGAACAAATCTTGTAGAACTATGTAAGGGCTACAAGATTTGTTTAGAAATCATCTTCTAATTCGCAATGGTTTGGAAGTTACATCACCTCAAAGTCAGGTACGTTGAAACAGTAATCAGCTCCAACACTTAGAAATTTTTTTCAAAGTCCAAAACAGTATTTTCTTGCTACTTGTGAGCTGTTTTTGAGCATGCTATGCACTAAATTAGGTCTTGGCCCAAAAATGAAAGTTGTTACTCTAGTCAAGTACTACAGCTTTGCTTAAGGGTGCACTGGCATGCAAGCATCTAAAGCATAGTTCAACTTTGGTCAAACTAGTAACTTGAAAATTGGAGTTTCTAGAATAACTATGACTTGGGGGCTATTTTGGTCCATGTCATGAATACCAAACTTGTTCCATGTACCATCCTAAACATGTTAAGGTGTTTCTATGGCCCCACAAGCATTTCATGCATTGGTCACACACAATGGCAAACATATACATGCATATAGCTATCATCACATGTAACAAAAGTAAGGTGATTGAGATAACACTTCATATGCTTATGCTCAAGGATGCTCAAATGATGCCCATGCTCATGAAATGCAAGTGCCCAATGCATGCTTAACTCTAGGGTGTTACAGCCCCTCCCCCCTTATAGGAATCTCGTCCCAAGATTAGAAAGACCTACCATTTTTCATAGAAAGCGGGATAGACTTCGCACAGATAATCTTCCCGTTCCCACGTAGCATCTTACTCACTATGATTATTCCACATCACTTTGTGAAACTTGATCACACTATTTCAAGTTACTCTATTCCTGCTATCTATAATTTGCACTGGCTTCTCTTCATAGGCTAGATCCGATTTTAACTTGATATCTCTAACCTCCACTCTTTCTTCTGAAACACGTAAGCATTTCTTTAATTGGGATACATGAAAAACATTGAAGATAGCCCTCATTTCTAGAGGTAACTAGATCTTGTAGGCTACTCTTCCGCTTTTCTCAATAATTGGATATAGACCTACATATCTAGGTGCAAGCTTCATTTTCACACCAAACCGTTGTACCTTTTTCATTGGTGACACTTTCAGGTATACATACCTACTTCAAATTCAATGGGTCTTCTTCTCTTGTCCGCATAACTTTTCTGCCTTGATTGAGTGGCTTCAATATGTTGTTGAATGATATGCACCTGCTCTTTAGCCTCTTTGACAAAATCAATACCATAGTATCTTCTTTCTCTGGGTTCAACCCAATTCAAAGGAGTTCTACATTTACGGCCATATAAAGCTTCAAAAGGAGCCATCTTAATACTCTCTTGATAACTATTGTTGTAGGAAAACTCAACTAAAGTTTGCCACTTTTCTCATGAACCCTTTGAAGAGATGACATAAGCTCTCAACATGTCTTCTAATATTTGATTTACATGTTCAGTTTGCCCGGAGGTTTGAGGGTGATAGGCAGAACTTCTGACTAAGTTGGTGCCTAACATCTTGTGCAAATGTTCCCAAAAACAAGCAGTGAACTAAGGCCCTCTATCAGACACAATGGTTCTTAGCACACCATGTAGACGTACTATGTGGGAGAAATACAACTCAGCATACTCATGCGGTCGGTAGTCGGTTCTAACTGGAATGAAATGTGCAAACTTGGTTAGGCAATCCACAATCACCCATATGGAATCAAAATTCTTATGAGTAGGTGGAAGTCCAATAATAAAATCCATGCTAACTTATTCCCACTTCCAACCTAGAACAGACAGTGGTTGAAGAAGTCCAGCAAGTTTCAAATGAATAGCCTTAACTCAGCAACAATTATCACATCTAACAACATAAGTTGTAATTTCCTTCTTCATTTTGGTCCACCAAAAATGGGTCTTCAAGTCCTAATACATTTTACTACTACCCGGATGAATGGACAGTTTAGAAGAGTGAGCCTCACCTAAGATCTGGTTTCTTAGTTTCTTATCCTTTGGCACTACCAGTCTATCTTTAAACCATAGAACACCATTCTCATCTATCCTGAAATGCTTAGTCTCTTGCTCTTTCATCTTTCTTTTGATGTGGAACACACCTGGATCGGTCTTCTGAAGCTCGATGATCTTGCTCTCAAGAGAACAATTGATCATAATATTGTGTAGCATAGCAGGATGTAACAAATTGAAGCCATCTTCTAATAGAGAATTGCAATGAGACTTTCTGCTCAAAGCGTCTGCAACAACATTCGCTTGGCCAGGATGATAATGTACTTCTAAATTGTAATCTTTGATCAATTCTAGCCATCTTCTCTGTCTCATATTCAATTCAGGTTGAGTGAAGATATACTTAAGACTCTTATGATCTGTGTAAATATGACACACATTGCCAAGCAAATAGTGTCTCCAAATCTTCAATGCATGGACAACCACTGCTAATTCTAAGTCATCGGTTGGGTAATTGACTTCATGCTTCCTTAGCTGACGTGAGACATAAGCAATGACTCGGCCTTCCTGCATAAGAACACATCCCAAACCGGTACTCGATGCATCACAAAACACATCAAAAGGTTTCTCGATATCAGGTTGTGCCAAAATAGGAGCTAAAGTCAACAAAGTCCGTAAAGTGTGAAAAGCAGCCTCACGCTCTGGAATCCACACAAACTTCTCATCTTTCTGAAGCAGTCTTGTCATTGGCTTGGCAATTTTGGAGAGGTCCAGAATGAACCGACGATACTAACCTGCTAAACCAAGAAAACTCTGAACTTCATAAACTAAAGTCGGGGCCTTTCAATCCATAACTTCTTGCACCTTAGAGGGGTCTATAGAGATCCCATTTTCTGACAGCATGTGCCCTAGAAAAGGTACCTTCCAAAGCCAAAACTCACACTTGCTAAACTTAGCATACAACTTATGTTCTCTTAGCCTGGTTAGAACAACTCTCAGGTGCTCTGCGTGATCCTCCTTGTTTTCTGAATAGACCAGAATGTCATCGATGAACACAACCATGAACTTTTCTAGCTCGGGCATGAACACCGAATTCATCAGATACATGAAATATGTAGGAGCATTTGTCAGCCTAAAGGACATGACCAAATACTCATACAGGCCATACCTAGTGGAGAAAGAAGTCTTAGGTATATCTTCCGACCTGATTTTAATCTAATGGTAACCAGATCTCAAATTGATCTTGGAGAACACCTTAGCCCTTGACAATTGATCAAATAAGATATCAATTCGAGGCAAAGGATACTTGTTCTTGACCGTTACGGTATTAAGTGGTCGGTAGTCCACACACATCCGCAAGAATTTGTCTTTCTTCTTCACAAATAAGGCGGGACAACCCCACGGAGATGAGCTAGGTCGAATGAGACCTTTCTCTAAAAGCTCTTGCAATTGAACATTAAGCTCGGCTAGCTCATTTGGTGGCATTCTATACGGCCTCCGAGAGATGGGTGTTGTACCTGGTAATAACTCAATCTTAAACTCTACATCCCTATCGGGTGGCAACCCATGCAATTCATCTGGAAACACATCTAGAAACTCACATACCACCGGAATATCAAGGAGTGTCATGGTCTGAATAGCACAAGCTAAGTTTTAGAGATCAAAACTCCTAGGAAGTGGCACTAGGAAAGCATTGTTACTCTGGGGTTCCCTCAACATGATGGTTCTAGTCAAAGTGTCAATGAGAACTCTATGGCCACTCATCCATTTCATGCCCAAGATTACATATATCCCCAACCCTGGCAATACTACAAGATCTGAGGTATACTCTTAGTTGCTTATTGAGATGCGCACATCTCTGACTATCTGGTTGGTAGAGATATTATTTTCGGCTGCACTTATGCAATAACCACCCTTATCTACAGTAACTATCCTCTGATCATGCTTGAATGCAAATGTTTGACTCATAAATGAATGTGAAGCTCCAGAATCAAACAAAACAACTACGGGGTGTTGGTTCACAAGAAACCTACCCGCAGTAACAACTTCACCTGAAGGGATCTCTTCTAGGGTGGTATAGTGCACATGTCCCTGACGTGCATTTGGATTACCCTACTTTTGGTTGTTGTTCTTCTTGGGATAGGGGCAATTTCTTGCCCAATGGTCAGGCTTGTTGCAGTTCCAGCATGGCATGTTGTTAGATGGAATGCTGGAGCTTCCTTGTTTTATGCTGCCCTTTGGTAGAGCAAGAAGAAAGGCCATGCGATACACTTTCTGGGTCTAACTGGTCTATACCTTCTTTTGAGGTGGTCTATACTTTGGAGCAGGTGGGTGGAACTGAGGTCTCGCAGCAATAGGAGCTTTTGACTGAAATGCACCTGCTTCATAAGCTCTCTTACGACTCTTAGATGTTGAATAGATGTTGTTCTGATTCTCCTAAGTTAAAGCATCACTAACAAACTCATTCAAAGTGGCACACTTGCTATTAGCTAGAGTCTTCATCAGCTTTGGACTAAGCCCCATCTTGAAACTAGCAATCTTCTTTGCATCAGTGTCAACAAACTCTGTGGCATACCTTGACAGATTACTAAAGGTATGTAGATACTCAGTTAGGCTCTTGGTACCCTGTGTCAGCTTCATGAATTATGTATGCTTCATGCTCATAAGACCCGGGGGAATAAAATGTCCCCTAACTATAGCCTTAAACTGGTTCTAGGTAATTTGAGCATTCTCAGGCAAACTGGATCAATGATGACTCCACCACATGCCTGTAGCCCCCTGCAGCTGGTGTGATGCGTACTCTACCTTCATGTGCTCTGTGACCCTTAAGAGATGGAACTTCTGTTCAATTGTATCTAGCCACTCATCTGCCTGCAATGGCTCATCTACTTCCTTAAAGATAGGAGGTTTGGTGTCAAGAATGTCCTTAAAATTGCTAAACTGGTTAGGTTCAGGCCCTTGGCATTGGTCCCTTCCCCGTCCATGGCCAGCATTCTGCGCAAGACCGCGCATCACTTCTCCCATGGAACGTTGGGTTTCCATGAGCTAGGCCATCATCTCCGCTAGCGTGGGATGCAGTGGTGGTGGGAGGTCCTCAGTGTCATTGCCATGGGAACCACTACCACCCGCATCATCTCCACCAGCTCCCCTATGAGTGTGCGTCATCTGTAGAATTGCAACCACAAGTAATTATTAATGATGCCAGAAAAATTGTAGAGGAATTATATAATTATGCCAAACTAAATTTACTAGAGAGAATTTATATTCATACAATAAAATAGAGGCATAATAATTCATTTCCACAACACAACATCACCAATTATATTACTTAGCGATCACGCAATGCATTCTCATACATGCCAAAATGTAAATCTGGGCACTAGGTTGCAACTAAATACTTCCATATATATATACCCATACATATACTTCTGTATCAAAGCTACCCGAAAGTAAATGCGTGCCATACATACATATAAATATGCATCTACAGCCGTATCAAAGCTAACCCACAATTAAATACCTTAGTATATATATATGGGACATATATATACCACAGTACCAAAGCTACCTCTCCCCTTAGACCGCACGCTCACCCTTGCGGTCTTGCCACTCTTACCTTGGGCGTAGAAGCAATTGATCCATACATTACCATTCAAGTGCATGACATCCATACAATAGCACGCCGTATGGACGACGAAAGTAAAAACCCCCATGCTAGTACTTATTTAGCCACCTGATAGTCCTTAACTGGGCATAAAGGATATGACCACTAGCACACTCTAAATTTAAAATTTAGATTTTAACACACCTATATATATAGCTATAAGTTGTCAAACTAATTTTATAAAACAAAACCTTTGTTTTAAATACCCATATGACAAGTTTAGTGTTGAATCTTGCTCCGATGCCAGCTATAATAGAACCGTCCAATTTATAAGAGCACAAATACAATAGCAATCACCGAAGCGATCAAACTATCATACTTGAGCCCACATAAACCCGGCAGTCTGATGAAATCACAAAGGATCTCAAACCAACCAACATACAAGGTAAGATCGTACATGATTCAACATAACAAGTCACATATTACATCACAGTTCACAAATGGTTCACAAGTATCTCACATACATCGGAGTTCACATAGTTATTACAAACCAAGTTCAAATAGCGGAAGTAAAGTAGTTTGGCATCAATATCACACTTAGTTCAAATACATGCCAGTACCATGGTCATTTCTAGCAAAAGCATAACAGAGAGGATAACTTAGGAGTACCATGCCCCATGGTTTAGTCCTCATCCACGGCAGGATAAAGGCAGTTCTTATAGTACCCATGATACATCATATCATCTGCAATAAGAGACAATAAACCCTGAGTACGAGAATGTACTCAGCTAGACTTACCCATCATAAACTAGAAAAAATATGACACCAAGGAGTATGCAAGGCTTTATTGGTGGAGTTAACTTGACAACATTTTGCATAAAAGCTTAAGTAACATAACTTGGAGATTTAATATCTTTAGCATCACATTGAATACCTATTCAATTAATCACCTCTAGATTAGCACATGTACTAGAGCAATCATGAGATTAAGCTAACAAGCATTAGTAACCATATCCGGGGTATTAATTTGATCATCATCATAACCATCAAGTTCAATCAATTAATGCTACGTCGCCGCTGCTCTGTCAAGTTCTCACTATCCAGGAGAGACGGCGACTCGAATCGATTCCAACCAGCTGGGCAGTTATTCCTAACACAAACCCATACTTCCCCCGTCGGGGTCGCGTTGGGTCACCTTTGGTACACCTCAGGTATAGTAGCGGGTCCAATCAGCGCCTCACCCTTAGGGATACTACTAGTCTGCTAGGAAGTTCAGGCCTGGCTGGCTCTAGGACTCATGCCACTGGCTCCCCGCACACCCTTACTTCCTCGAGTGTGCGCACTTTCACTTACCGGGTCTCGGTCTGAGTTGAGCTACTCGGCTTCACGGTCAGAACGGCTTATCCAGCCAACTAAGTGCTAGGCATACGTTCAACCTTACATGAGGACATACAATGAATCGATCCTTAACCGACACAGACGGGGATAAATAGGCACCAAGACCTCCATGCCTTGTTGCTTTTCTATCACAATCCCACCCGGTCTCCTTTTATTCATCAACACATGGTTATTTCCACGATAGCAATTATAGTCAATAGTGACCAGATATCTACCTATATCGTGTAGGTGACAGGAAATCACCAGACTTCTACCGGACTAAGCATGGCTAAGCATATATTCGATCCTAGACCTACATAATTTTCAAGATATATTTGTCTGGACAAGGAAAGTATATGTAGCAAGTGGCTCCAATCAACCCCTAGTACTTAATGCATCAACATAAAAGGACTCAAGTTGATATTTAGAAAACATACGAGGCTTAGAATGCTCCGGGGCTTGCCTTTTAGAAATGAGGAAGGTTGGTGATCAGGGCACTCAAGAAGATCTTCCACATTGACTCCGCCTTCCACCAGAACATCTTGCTCCTGGGCTGCCTGCTACTCCTCCTTACGCTCGGGTTCGAACTCGAGTAGCGTCACTCCTTTTGGGGAACCTATTGCATGCATATGCACAAATGAGTATCATGAATGTATAAGAGATGAGATGACATGATGAAGTGTATACGCATGAGCATGGTTATCTGCAAGATGTAAGATAAGTTTAATATTCGTTGACCAAGTAGATGTATAACTTTCTTCTAGTTGATCTTTACTGAGTAGGTGCATATCTCTTCTGTAGTACAAGAAACATACACTCACCAAGTTCTAGTAACCTAAGGTAAAGTTTTTCATCATCAGTAAGAGGCTTAGAACCTACAGCTAACAACTAATCTCAATTAGCCTAAGCATCTACACAAGTATCACATAAGACATACAATTACAATTTGACTTAGTCATTTCCTAGACTATAAACAGTAGCTACTTATTTTGGCCATATCTGGAGTTCTACTCAACCAAATACTATGATCTTGGACTTTCTAGAAATCTCATAAAACTGCCTACAACTTTCTTATAGTCATCTCAAGATGATTCAATGTCTATCAAGGTCAAACAAAGCAATTTCCCAGATCTGTCCAGAAATTCTAGAGAATAAGCATTTCTGGAGACCAATTCCAACAGCTATAACTCTCAAACCTTTTAGCCTATTGCCAAGAAAATTTTACACAAGCAAGATAATTAAGTTATCTACAACTTTGTTATTGACAAGATTCACAGCAAACATCATTTTACATATGCAATTTACTTAACAACAGAAACTGTCCAAAACAGTCACTATAATTGAATTATAGAGCAATTAATATTTCACTGCATACAACCAATTTAATCTGGGCACAAGCAATGGTACCAACAGTTCATAGACATCATATACACTTTAGAAAACATAATGGTCAAGCCCAAATAAATTATTTAAAAGCCTTTATTAATTTATTTGGACATTAAGATGAAATAAGGAACATATATCAAAAGTGCACAGTAAATTCTGAGAAAATTACAGTAGCTCATATATGCTCCCAGTAGGCTACTGTATAAATTTCATGCCAACTGAACAAGTATATCATGCTCTATAAAAATGACAAGGTACATAGGCTTATTTTAGTGAAAATGGTTTGACCTAGTGAGAAGTGTCAAACAACAAATTTCATATTTTTCTTAACCTCATCTTAGCACAATAACGTCGTACAAAAAATTTGCATGACCATATGTTACCTATTTTTGTTTTAATGAATTTCACTAGAAATCACCATTTATTTAGGGTTAAATAGAAAGACCCTATTCAAAATAGATTTACTGTGGGTTTATCATTTTTCCTAGCTAGAGCATGTTAATACAAACTCAATAGAATTGGAATCATATTTTTATCACTTCCCTAGCTCAAGATATGCATTTTACAAGATTTAAACTAAGTGAAGAGCACTTTATTTTCCCAATTTGATTTCCCCAAGAAACATGCTAGAAACTATGTATTTTATATTTTTACTACACTTCCTAAGGAAGCTAACAAAATTGGAATCACTCAAATTGGATAACCCTATCTCTAGATATGAATTTTTGAAACATGTATTCAAATATATGAAATAAATAAGAAAAATCAAAGAACACATAGACTGGCAGATGGGGCCCGCGGTCAACGGGGCCCGCTCATCAGTGAGACCAGCATAGGGCACAGCATTTGATCGGCGAGATCTCGTCGACGATGAAGTTTCCGGTGAAACCCCAGGCACCATCATGTTCCTCTCGTCAACCCGCACCCAGGGGTACCCCAGGTTGGGTCGGCGGCTCACCGGTGAGCATGGCAGATGGCGGTGGTCACGCGGTGGCGCGCCAGCCGTCTCCAACCATGGCAGGCTCTGGTGAGGACGGCCCTATCTCTATGGTGACCTAGCACAGTTCTAGATCAAGATCTAGCCACGGTGGAGCAGTGGGGGAGCCTGACCACGTGCATGGCGGCACGGCGGCGCCGAGCGCACACGGTGGGGCTCTCCGTTCTGTCTAACCGATGGTGATAGGTGGGTCTCCATCTTTGTGGTATGAGCTAGGGTTCATGGCCATGCACGAACATCTTCGAGTGGGGGATGGCGAGACCTAGGGGCTGCTAGCCACGGCGAGCTCGAGCTCGCGGCCTTGGCGGGCACGGGGGAGCAGCGGTGCGTTCTTGCGTGATGGTTCGGTAGCATCTACCCTAGCTCTAGCCTGAGTAGCACTTACCTAAGGCAACTACAGACCAGAAGATAGGAAGGTGGGAAATGTAGTGGAGTGGCCAGGCTACGGTGAGTCAAGAGCGCGGCGGCGCTTCGATGGCAACGGTGGCAACGACGAAGCGGAAAGCTGCTTTACCTCAGTTCGAAGGGTGGCATTGGTGGCTTGAGGAGGTGAGGGTGATGGTGGAGCAGCTATGGCTGAGAGGAATAGACCAATGGAGCTGCAATGGCGGCGAGCGAGCTTGGCTCTGCACCAGCTAGGCGCAGCTAGAAAGAGAGGCCGAGTGAGAGCAAGTGGGAGGGAGCAGCAGGGGCGTGGCCCTCTTGTCTGCACGCTGGCCCGATTGGCCCGGCCATTGCTGATGTACAGCCACCACGTGGTGGCTGTGGCCTGGCATGGTCAGCCACTGACGCCGCGCGCGTTTGCGGTCATCGGAGCCCGGCGTGCATGTCTGATAGAGCAACTTTGTGACCATGTAACTCCTAATCCGTGGTGAGTCAGTGCAAGGTGTGTGAACAAATCTTGTAGAACTATGTAAGGGCTACAAGTTTGCTTTAGAAATCATCTCTAATTCGCAATGGTTTGAAAGTTACATCACCTCAAAGTTAGGTATGTTGAAACTGTAATCTGCTCCAACACTTAGAAATTTTTTTCAAAGTCCAAAACAGTATTTTCTTGCTACTTGTGAGCTATTTTTGAGCATGCTATGCAGTGAATTAGGTCTTGGCCCAAAAATGAAAGTTGTAACTCTAGTCAAGTACTACAACTTTGCTTAAGGGTGCACTACCATGCAAGCATCTAAAGCATAGTTCAACTTTGGTCAAACTAGTAACTTGAAAATTGGAGTTTCTAGAATAACTATGACTTGGGGGCTGTTTTGGTCCATGTCATGAATACCAAACTTGTTCCATGTACCATCATAAGCATGTTAAGGTGTTTCTATGGCCCCACAAGCATTTCATGCATTGGTCACACACAATGGAAAGCATATACATGCATATAGCTATCATCACATGTAACAAAAGTAAGGTGATTGAGATAACACTTCATATGCTTATGCTCAAGGATGCTCAAATGATGCTCATGCTCATGAATGCAAGTGCCTAGTGCATGCTTAACACTAGGGTGTTACAAGCCCAAACCATGTTAAATCGTTGCGTCCCCTCTGAGATTCTTGTGTTCTTGAGTCCACCCGAGCCACCGGAGACATATACTCTAACACCGACTCGAACAACAATGCTTGCCATGGTTCTGACCCAACAACACAACCTCTGCAGAGCATCTTTAAATTGATATATCAGTCGTGCTTTGTCTTGTGCATCCTAGATCCTTTTCAAGATAGTGGCTTGGTTCATCTTTAATGTTGTTGGTTACTTGGATGGTTTGGTTCATCTTTAATATTGTTGTAATATTTAATTACTCACACCTCGGGAGCTTATGCATAATATAGCAACATAGTTCTTTAATAATTAAAACATTATCAACTAAAATTGTTTACCGCAGTTCAACGTGTCTAACCTTTTGAGCCTGCGCCCCCTCATATTGTGCTTGATAAGTAGTGTTTTGCTTACACCTACTTTACTTTCAATTACTATGGCAAAATCCTAGATGGGTACCAAATGGTGAAACTAGTGAGTTTGCTGAGAAGTGCTAGGCCTATGTGCCCCTAGACAACCGCCCCTTGGCTCTTGGAGGCACTACTATAGATTGACTTATCACTATCACCACTTTCACTGCCGTAACAATAGAAGCGACTGTGTTTTACTTCCACCACCGGTTGGACCAATAGTGAGGCCTCCTCATGAACGAAACCGACAGTTGAGACTTCTACCACTGACGGGTTAACATTAGATGCGGTAGTGGTATTTTCTCCACCGCATGAAAAGTCGAGCCGACAAGATAGGCATTCTGGCCACCGGCCCTACACGACCGTTGTTGGTGGTTCTTATTGACAAATTCCAACCACCAACTATGATCCAGAAAGGAGGAAACTATATATTTTTACACACATATACCTTTACTATTGACATATTTCCACTTGTATTGGAGAATCAATGTTTTGCAGGAGTGATACTATTTACACCAAAATTTGGAAGAAGAGTCGCAGGGACTCGAAAGCTCCCAAGATCATGTCATCAAGGAATCAACTGTGTGTAGATCGGAACCAGCTGATTTGAATGCAACACTGGAATCGGCTTTCTTCAGGTAGCGCCAGCAGATAACGATAAAGGCTACGATCAGCACCGGGACAAAGCATGTTGAACTCTACAAAAACGGAAAGATTAGAGTCCAAGTTATCTTAAATTAGGAATGTTTTCTCTAGGGCCAAAGATTGTAATGAGTCGTGCTTACAGAGGAGTCATGCGTAGGTCCCGGGTATAAATATCAAACCCTGGCTATTGTAAAAAGACACACAATCAATCAAATACAAGTTACTTACTTTTTTTTGGCTCCAGCCACCCCTTAGGAGTAGGAGTAGAGTAGATCTCGGAGAGTTCTTCAGCAAGTACGGCTGCATCGATCCGGTCGACCTCCACTACTTGTCTATAAGTACCATCATGGCTTATACTTCTGTTTGTACGGCTGCATCGATCCGGTCGACCTTCACTGCGACTCTGGTATAAGCTAGTTATCGACTCTTGTCTAGTTCAAGTACGGCTGCATCAATCCAGTAGACCTCCATTGCTCGAACTAGATTAAGGTTAAGTTATCGGCTCTATCTAAGGGTGGTGTTCCTTCGGATAGATTCATTAAGTTACTGATATTGCTTATTGCTTCCATGGTTTATTTAATTACAGCAATATTACTTCGCCCGATTGAGATTGATCTAGATCGGCCTTATATCCTTTTTAACCCATCGTTTGTTAGTCCGAATTTGATTTAATCTGCATCTTAGACGATGAGTTATGTTTTATCGGCCATTTTATGTCAATCTTGATCGCGCATAGTGTGCGGTTAAGGCATGTTTGATCTTGAGTAAATCTATTGGCTAGCGAAAACTGTTCCATGGCCCGTTATCACGGCCTGTGTGATTCTACCTCACACCCCACTGTTAGCACAGTGGAGTGGGGATCGTTATTCAGTAGATTTATTCCTGATAGGACATGATCTTAACTGTGCGCTATGCCTGAATCAGCTGTTTTAGCCGATATCGAGTGCTTTCATGAAGAGTTCACATCACGAGATCGTTGAAGTAGGGATAGGTTGAAAGATATGTTAGCCCCATGATCTTATTGTTGTATTATGGCCTGCATGATTCTACCTCATGCCCCACTAATATTAGTAATAAGTTAGGGTCGTCGAGTCTATTGTTGTTTCTACGGCCTACATGATTCTGCCTCATGCCCCACTGGTTATAGCGTTAGATGAGATCTAATATGTTCATTAGATTTATCTTTATTAAATGGTTGAATGACGATGAGCTATTTCTTTTATAAAAAGGGGTTTGGTTACTCGCAGTCATTGGCTTAGCATAGTTTAATCATTGTTGACATCTTTTTGCCATTGACCGATATTTGTCCAAATAATGATATTCATTTTGAACGATAACCGATTCTTCTTACACAACCCCATGAGCTTTAACTGATTTATTCTTATGAATATGTTGGAATTGACTATTTAGTCGATCTCCTTTCATATCAGCTCTCAGAGCCACACATTCGGGACTGTCTAGCAACACCGGCACGTTCCCCCCTAAATTACTGATAAACTTTCTCTCCTTGTCAATTGCAGGGTCAAATTGACTAGCATGTCTCAGGAGGAGTGCGCAGGATCGACCATCCCTGCGCTAAAGCTAGGTGGATCTCCAGCTCCATCGAGCAGACCCTTCCGGCTTACTCGTGTGCCCTCGGCACGGGACAAAATTTCTGTGTCGACACATGTTTCTAGCACGCCCGGTGGGACCCCACAATTGTCATGGCGGTTCACAACAACAATGACATCCTTATGGTACATTATGAAGATCTACCTGATGGAGATAAAGGTGTCATCAGCAAAGCCATAGAAGAATTTCATAACAAATGCTTGTTGTCCTACACCAAAACATGTGACAACATAATTGTTCAGAAATTTCCACTACCAAGAGTTCTATTACATGGGCAGACAGATACAGTTGAAGCTGAAGACAGACGTTTCTTTGTGGAAGTTGTAGACAAATATGTTCGCGATGCCATGTCAAGCCATAATGAAGCTTTCTTAGACACATTCCACAACGCCATGAATGAAGCGATTCATGGGTTTCTAGTTGGTCAAGTTGGGTTGGCTTATTACAACATTCCACATCCGACGACCCAAGGGACTAATCAAGTCGGTACCAGCCATCAAGAAGTAGCACCAGCTAGTAATGATGATGTCCAGGCAGTTTAGGGTTCATCTGAACAAGCTTAAGGTACTACTACGAATCAGACACAGTATAATCCTAGATCATCATTGCAGCATGTGCAACAACCGATGGGGCAAGGTCAGAATCAGGTAATTAATTTTGGCACATCAGGTCACATACCATCATCGGCTCAAAAAATAGCACCATCAATTCAAAGGATCCATAGAGATATAGATCCTCATGTCTACAATCAGAGACTTCAAGCAGCAAGCCAGCAAAAGACCTAGCAGATAGAGGTTCCACAATGGTATCACTATGGCACAGATTATAATACCCTTCACATGATTCTGAATCCAGAGTATCAAGGCTCATGAGATTTCAATCCATAGATGGGTTAGTAGGTGCAGAGAAATCCAAATCCGTAAGCTGATGAGTTGTTGCTAAAGGTGACCGAGATGATGACGAATCAGTTCGGTCTAAAGCCAAAAGGGCTGACTTTCTCGTACAAATGTCCATATCCAGAATGGTATGATTTGGTCGCTCTTCCCACAAATTGCAGCAATCAGTATTGGGAGTTTAGGCAATCTCAAACCAACTGCTGGTCTATCCATGCTCAAGATGCATATCACCATAATAACATGGATTGGCGCTTAAAAAATAAAAGTGTTCATGATCGGCTTGGAAAACGAGTTGTGGACCAAGACTGGGCTGATTATGAAGAAGGAAATGAGAGAGAATATGTTTGGCAGGAAGGCCAATGGTGTCCAGGAGGTTTGACAAGAAGCCAGAAAATAAGGGTGCAATGCCTATGGAATAAAGAGTTGGAATAGGCTCAAGCATCTGGCAAACCTCAAGTATGGCGTGCTAAGCAAACAGCTGATAGAAAGCAACCATCGGCTAATATTCAAATGGATTTTCTGTTGCCGTCAGAATTCAGAGCTCCGGCAGATCAAGAAGTTTATTCGGATTTCGATGAATTAGAGTATGAGGAGATAGTTGCCAAGTTGACGGTTGTACAACAAGCAATATTTGATAAGCCAGTCAAGCATCGGCACTTAAAAGCCTTATATATGAAAGGTTTTGTTGATGGGAAGCCGATGAATAGGATGTTAGTGGATGGAGGTGCTTCTGTCAATCTTATGTCGTACCCCACTTTTCATAAACTTGGCAAAGGACCAAGAGATCTGATGGAGACTGACATGATGATTAAGGATTTTGGAGGTAATGCATCTAAGACCCAGGGGGCAATAAACATCGAACTAACAATTAGGAGTAAGACTCTGCTCACCACATTCTTCGTCATCAATGGAAATGTATAGTTTGCTCCTTGGTCATGATTGGATTCATGCAAACTGTTGTGTGCCATCAAACATGCATCAGTGTTTGATTCAATGGCATGGAGATGATGTCGAACTAGTTTGCGCTGATGAGTCTGTGAGCATCGCAGCAGCCAATCTAGTCTTCTGGGAACAAGGAGACTTTGAATGTTTTTTGGCAAGTTATGGGAAGAAGGCTTCATTAGAATCAACAATGAAAGCCAACAGCCAATCCAAGCAGTCAGCTTTGAAAACTTGTCTTAATGGATAATCCAATAGATGGTACATATGGCAAACTAGGACATAGTTTCACTTCGGCCGATGAATTAGAAGAAGTAGATATTGGTTCTAGAGATAGACCTAGGCCGACGTATGTAATTGCCAAGTTGGACCCTGAGTATAAACGAGAGTTAGTTAATTTGTTAAAGGAATTTAAAGACTATTTTGCTTGGGGGTACTATGAGATGCCTGGTCTAGACCGGTCAATTGTCGAACATCGGTTGCTAATCAAACCTAGGTATTGGCCTTTTAAACAGGCTCCAAGGAGATTCAACCCGAATGTGCTTGATGATATCAAAAAGGAGACTGAAAGGTTACTGGAGGCAAAGTTTATCCGACCGTGCCGATATGCAGTGGATATCGAATGTTGTCCCTATATATAAGAAGCATGGAAAATTAAGAGTTTGCATCGATTTTAGGGATCTAAACAAAGCCACACCCATGGATGGTTATCCGATGCCAATAGCTGATATGTTAGTAGATGCAGTAGCCGAGCACAAGATTATTAGCTTCATGGATGGCAATGCAGGATACCAAATTTTCATGGCTGAGGAAGACATAGCAAAGACCGCTTTCAGGTGCCCTGGCGCAATCAGTTTGTTCGAGTGGGTTGTGATGACTTTTGGTCTAAAGAATGCCGATGCAACTTATCAGAGGGCGATGAATTATATTTTTCATAAGTTGATCGGTAGGATTGTTGAAATCTACATCGATGATGTAATGATAAAATCCAAAGGGTACAAAGAGCACCTAGCTGATTTGCGAGAGACTCTTGAATGTACAAAAAACATGGTCTAAAGATTAATCCTAATAAGTGTACTTTTGGAGTGTCAGCTGGACAATTCTTGGGATTTATGGTCCACGAGAGAGGAATCAAAGTTGGTCAGAAAAGCGTAAAAGCAATTGATGAGGCAGTTCCCCCAACTACTAAGATGGAGTTGCAATCTCTACTTGGTAAGATTAATTTCATCAGAAGATTCATTTCCAATTTGTCAGAAAGGATCCTGCCGTTTTCTCCTTTGTTGAAGTTGAAAAGTGATCAAGAATTCAAGTGGGGTGACATACAACAAAAGGTGTTTGAAGAGATAAAAGAATATATGAAGTGTCCACCTGTGCTGGTCCCTCCTCAGTAAGGTAAGCCTTTTAAGTTGTACATATTGGCTGATGACAAGACAATTGGATCGGCCTTGATGCAAGAATTTGAAGGAAAAGAGTTGTTTTCTATCTGAGTAGAAGACTACTAGATCTAGAGACAAGATATTCTCCCACCGAAAAGTTATGCTTGTGCTTATATTACTCTTGCACTAAGTTGCGACACTACTTATTATCAGTCGAGTGTACGGTTGTTTCCAAGGCTGATGTGATTAAGCACATGTTATCGATGCCAATACTAAATGGAAGAGTGGGAAAGTGGATTCTTGCGTTATCGGAATTTGACTTGAAATACGAATCGGCTAAAGCAGTCAAAGGACAAGTAATGGCCAATTTTGTCACCCAGCATCATAAGCCAAGCATTGGTTATGTAGAGCCGATGCCTTGGACGTTATTCTTTGATGGATCATCATGCAAGCAAGGTGGTGGCATTGGTATTGTTATTATTTCGCCTCGGGGGGCAAGTTTTGAGTTTGCTCTTCCAACTGAACCAATGATTACTAACAACCAAGCGGAGTATGAAGCTATTCTTAAGGGACTTCAACTTCTTCACGAAGTAAAGGTCAAAGCAATTGAAGTATTTGGAGATTCACAGTTAATTATTAATCAGTTGATCGGCCTATATGAGTGAAAAGAAGAGACTTTAAAAGGATACTACGATGAGTGCCAAAAGTTGCTCAAGGAGTTTCTTCATATCTCTTTCCAACATATTCCGAGAGCACAAAACCAAGAGGCTAATTGTCTAGCTCAAAGTGCATCAGGATATCGAGTGTTTCAAGAAGTCTTGAGTAGTGAAACCTCAAATGATGATTGGAGAGTCAAAATAGCCAATTACCTTAGAGATCTGTCTCAGAAAGTTACCAGAAAGCTAAGGTATAAATCGGCTAAGTATGTTTTGTTAGATGATCAGTTATATTATAAAATAGTCGATGGGGTGTTGCTCAAATGCTTAAACCAAGAAGAAGCTAAGGTGTTGATGGGTGAGGTGCATGAAGGGATATGTGGAACTCATCAATCGGCTTATAAGATGAAATGGATTATTCGTAGAACTGGATACTTCTGGCCAACGATATTGGAAGATTGTTTTGAATATTACAAGGGGTGTCAGGACTGTCAATGTTTTGGTAATGTCCAGAGATCGCATGCGTCGGCCATGAATCCAATTATCAAGCCATGACCATTTTGAGGTTGGGGAATTGATTTTATTGGCCAGATTTTTCCGCCCTCAAGCAAAGGACATAAGTTCATATTGGTAGCAACAGATCACTTCACTAAATGGGTTGAGGCAATTCCTTTGAAGACAGTAACCTCAAAGAACAAGATTGATTTTGTCAGGGAACACATTGTGTATCGTTTTAGGATTCCTCAAACTATAACTACCGATCAAGGGACAATGTTCACATCAGAAGAGTTTGGGGATTTTGCTGCCGGTATGGGAATCAAGCTATTGAATTCCTCTCCTTACTATGCTCAGGCTAATGGCTAGGCAGAGGCATCCAACCAGATTATGATTAAGCTGATCAAGAAAAAGATCGAGGACCAAGGAAGTGGCATTCGACACTTAATGAGGCACTGTGGGCATATAGGATGGCCTGTCATGGATCAATTAAAACGTCGCCTTACAAACTTGTGTATGGCCATAATGCAGTTCTTCCTTAGGAAGTTCGGACTGGATAGAGGCATGTTACACTACAGAATGATTTATCAGCCGAAGTCTACAAGAATCTTATGATAGACAATTTGGAGGACTTGAGTTGCCTTTGGTTGCGTGCTCTTAAAAATATCGAAGCCAATAAACTGAGGGTTGCAAAATATTACAATAAAAAGGTCAAGATTAAGCAATTCTCTAAAGGACACTTGGTCTGGAAAGTGAAATTGCCGATCGGATCAAAGGACAGTAAATTCGACAAATGGTCACCTAACTGGGAAGGACCTTATTGGATCAAACGTTGTGCACCTGGTAATGCTTATATTTTGGAAACACTAAGAGGAGAGGAAGAATTTGGCCGAGCAATCAATGGGAAATATCTAAAGAAATATTACCCTAGCATTTGGATTAATACTTAATAACCAATTTGTTCGGTCGTCAGATCTAATAGCCGATATCAGAAAGGTATCGCCTCTAGTGCAAAAATAAACCCGAAGGGGTAAAGTCGGTACGATGTGTATCGCCTATAGGAGCAAAGCAAACACGGACAAAGTGATGTGTATAATATGAAGTACGAAGCAAAGGAAAATCACTCAAGACAAGGAAGTTGTTTGCTAAATATCACTTATTACAAGCTACGGACCAGAAAACACTTTGCTTACTATATCATCGGTCAGGGTGTTGAAGGCTACAGAGTTGGTGGCGCTAGAGAAATCCTCAACCAAATGCTCATGCTCCCTAGGGTGCACCGCGTCTAGAAAACCATGAGGAAGAAGATGAAGATTGTGACCTGAATGGGCTTGTGCAACAGCCAACGCCATGGCAGCACCATGATGAACGCCATAAAGAGCGACCTCCCTAACAAGGTTCGGAATGTCATGCAAGCGAACCACCGGAATAGCGCCCCTGGCATTGACAAATCCCACTGCGTGATCCACAGCTGATCAAAGGCTTTCCAACTGAGCATTTAGATCTAAAAAGATTCAAGAAAAGAATGATTAGAAATCTTGAAGGCAAAATTAAGAAGAAGACAGAAAAATTGTGGTAGATGTCTCACCCATGATTCTGGCTTCAGCTCTGGCCAACCTTTCCCCCACCAGGCTGGCCTCAGGGGATGATCGGCCTTGAATCATGGCCAAAGACAATTCTACAAGGGAGAGGCAGTTGGCCAGATTTTGGTCAGCCCAATCGATGGAGGCAAACATATCATCATTGTTGATGTGCCTCCTCGGGTAGCGGGGGAGCTCGCGGCGAATTGGTGCTGAAGGTGACCCCAAAGGCTGAGCAGAGTCAGCCCTCTGCTCCGGAACGATGGGAGCATCCCAACTTGCACCCTCTTAGGGATGAAGACGCTGGCGTGATGATGTAGATCCGTTGAGGGCCTCCTCAGCAGACCTCTTGTTGTTCTCCATGATCTCAAACCTACGAGAAAAGCAGGAACTATACTAAGGATGCAGAAGGTTTGAGACAAAGCGGGTTGTTTTTTGATCCACAGCCGTGGCCCCTATATATAGCCTGGAAAGGCGAGAAGATAGATTTTGCCGGGGGTGTGAAATTGAAATCAGAAATGGAAACAGATTGACACTCCAGAAATTCAGGGGATGGATAATGAAGAGATAACAGATTCAAACTTATTGCTTCCCCAAATTACAAAATATCATGGGACGGATACAAAGAATTTACATTGACCAGAGATCAACCCACCAAGGCTTGTTTGGATTGAAGGGAGTCCGGGTCCCCACAAGGCCAAAGGTCATCGTGAACCAAATCACATTGGCCCGTTGATAAAATTGTGCCAGAGAAGGGGAAAGGCCGCCCACCTAACAGATGCCTAGCCGATTTCTCAGTAAATTGAGAAACTATGGGAAAGAAGCATGTGGCTTTCCCGGTGGGCGTTTGGAGGAACAAACAAGGGGAAGGTGTCCACACATTTTAGCCCTTGCAAACACTAGAACAGCTCTACGAGCATGGAGAGAAGACTCAGGTGATATCACAAGAATTCTTCTAACCGCAATAGCTGGTCCTCTTGCTCGACAAGGCGCTAGAATGAGCGACACATTCACCCTATGCACAAGAATTTTTCTAACCGCTCAAGATCTTCATAGCAAAAGGATAGACCATGGAGGGTCTAGAAGAGTTGGAAGCACTTGAGGGGGCAGATAGGGACAGACATTTTATAGCCGGCCTGGAAAGATGAATCCAAGTGCCCATGAAGCAATGATGCTCTCGTAAAAGTTTTGAAGCATGGGCTCATGAGCTAACATAGACGACGCCAAACAGTAGACCCCAGATCAAGATTCTCTACCCGTGACTGTGGACCTATCGGGGATGCAGACATGATAATTTTGGAATAAAATTACTTTTATCCCAAAATTGGGGGCATGTGTTTACACCAAAATTTGGAAGAAGAGTCGTAGGGACTCAAAAGCTCCCAAGATCATGTCATCAAGGAATCAATTGCATGTAGATTGGAACCAGCTGATTCGAATGCAACACTGGAATCAGCTTTCTTCAGGTAGCGCCAGCAGATAACGACAAAGGCTACGATCGGCGCTGGGACAAAGCATGTTGGACTCTACAAAAAGGGAAAGATTAGAGTCCAAGTTATCTTAAATTAGGAATGTTTTCTCTAGGGCCAAAGATTGTAATGAGCCGTGCTTAGATAGGAGTCATGCGTAGGTCCCGAGTATAAATATCAAACCCCGGCTATTGTAAAAAGACACACAATCAATCAAATACAAGTTACTTACTTTTTTTGGCTACAGCCACCCCTTAGGAGTAGGAGTAGAGTAGATCTCAGTGAGTTCTTCAGCAAGTATGGCTACATTGATTTGGTCGACCTCCACTGCTTGTCTGTAAGTACCGTCATGGCTTATACTTTTGTTCATACGGCTGCATCGATCCGGTCGACCTCCACTGCAACACTGGTATAAGCTAGTTATCGACTCTTGTCTAGTTCAAGTACGGCTGCATCGATCTGGTTGACCTCCACTGCTCGAACTAGATTAACGTCAAGTTATTGGCTCTATCTAAGGGTGGCGTTCCTTCGGATAGATTCATTAAGTTACCAATATTGCTTATTGCTTCCATGGTTTATTTAATTACAGCAATATCACTTCGTCCGATTGGGATTGATCTAGATCGGCCTTATATCCTTTTTAACCCATTATTTGTTAATCCAAATTTGATTTAATCTGCATCTTAGACGATGAGTTATGTTTTATCTGCCGTTTTATGTCAATCTTGATCACGCATAGTGTGCAGTTAAGGCATGTTTGATCTTGAGTAGATCTATTGGCTAGCGAAAACTGTTCCATAGCCCGTTATCATGACCTGTGTGATTCTGCCTCACACCCCACTGTTAGCACCGTGGAGTGGGGATCGTTATTCGGTAGATTTATTCCTGATATGACATGATCTTAACTGTGCGCTATTCCTGAATCGGCTGTTTTAGCCGATATCGAGCGCTTTCACGAACAGTTCACATCACAAGATCATTGAAGTAGGGATAGGTTGAAAGATGTATTAGCCCCATGATCTTATTATTGTATTATGGCCTGCGTGATTCTGCCTCATGCCCCACTGATATTAGTAATAAGTTAGGGTCGTCGAGTCTATTGTTGTTTCTACGGCCTGCATGATTCTGCCTCATGCCCCACTGGTCATAGCGATAGATGAGATTTGATATGTTCATTAGATTTATCTTTATTAAATGGTTGAATGATGATGAGCTATTTCTTTTATAAAAAGGGGTTCGGTTACTCGCAGTCACTAGCATAGCATAGTTTCATCATTGTTGACATCTTTTTGCCACTGACCGATATTTGTCCAAATAATGATATTCATTTTGAACGATAACCGATTCTTCTTACACAACCCCATGACCTTTAACTGATTTATTCTTATGAATATGCTGGAATCGACTATTTAGTTGATCTCCTTTCATATCGGCTCTCAGAGCCGCACATTCGGGACTGTCTGGCAACACCGGCATGTTCCACCCTAAATTACTGATAAATTTTCTCTCCTTGTCAATTGTAGGGTCAAATTGACTGGCATGTCTCGGGAGGAGTTCGTAGGATCGACCATCCCTGCGCTGAAGCTAGGCGAATCTCGAGCTCCATCGAGCGGACCCTTCCGGCTTGCTCGTGTGCCCTCGGCACGGGACGAAATTTCCGTGTCGACACATACTTGAATACAAGGGAATTATAGTCAAATACGCCATCAACCAAAGCGCAAAGCAAAGAAATGAGAAGAAGGCCCATCAAAATAGCAAATCTGGGCCAACCACCAATGAGGAAGCAACCTAGGCCCACTCAGAAACTGACCAGAGGAAGGTGGTTGTGAGGCGGCTCTACCAGGGTGCGGCCGCACGCCTGCCTCTGCCAATTGGGCCCAGCTTCCTCTGGTAGTATCATTAATGCGCTAGGACATTGGTTTGGGAGGTTTCCTAATTTATCTCCCACAAACCGACCATAGAGTAGTATATAAGAAGAGGGAGAGCTCCATTCACAACACACACCACACTTGAGTCTCTCTCCCTCCACTTGTACTCTTTTGCTATTTTTAGAAGTGTAGTTGGAGCTAGGAGAAGCTACTTTGAAGAGCTAGGACATCTAGAAGGAATCTTGGTATGATCAATATGAAGAGTTCTTCCATGTTCTTGTTCTTATCATATCAATATAGCAATGTTATGAAATTAGAGCAAAGTTCTTATGTTATTCATTTAGCATATGAAACTTTTTGCTTAATCTTTCATACATACATGTTTAGACCAAGACCTAAATTGAGGTAGTGAGTTCTACTTTAAGATTAGTTTTGGTCATTATATTCTTGCGGGTTTGTTGTCCGTCCCCATGGCGGATGCTCTAGTAGAGGGCTCCTGATAAAGACGGATGTTCCTGGCCGACGCTAGAGTAGCAACGGTTAGCGTAGACGTGGTGTCTAAGCTACACATTACCTTCATTTGCCTCATATCCCATGGTTGAGGGGTAGGCAGCAGGTGGTGACAGCCCTATCCGTCCTTCATAATCCCCCATGTTCGGATACGGCGTAGAGCCGTATGCCGATATCGCCTGACAAATAAAGTGCGCTCCGATGCCCAAAGTAAGTTTATAATGACCAAAGATATCTTAACTTAGGATTGCTACCCTTAGATATTCATGTATTTGTATGATCTGCTTATCTTAGCATAGCTATACAAGATAAGCCTACTCCAGTTTAGGTTTATTCTTTTATTCTTTATTCTTTATTTTATCTTTATCCTTGAGATTGGCTCGAGTGTGGGTGTCACACTATCCACTATCTATCTTGGATTACCCCTGTTATGAACTTTGGTATATTATACAGTCATGTTATCTTGACCATGTCCCTACTAGACTTTTATACCATGCCTTCCTTTGGGAAAATATAAATGAATGATACCTGAATACTTCTGGGTGAAATGCTACAACGATATATCCATGCGCTTGCAGAATATTTTTGCATGTGTTCAGAAATATCATCACGGTGTTTCTAGTGCCATTGTTTGTCACATTTGATTTTAAGGATAAAATGGGATGCATAATCTTATGTGCGCCCAGAGATCAGTCACACACATAAGCCAACAAATTATAGATAGTACCATCAGAAGTGTTTATTACATCACATATAATAAGACAGAGTCTTCACATAAATGTAGCGGAAGTATAAAGAAAAATCTCTCGTGGAAGCTCCATATCACAGGGATGTCAATTGGTTCACCACAAGTCTAGTAATCCTCAGGAAAGTCGTCATTACTATAGCCATCTATTACCCATCTAGGATTTTTATCCAAATAATGAAAATAAACAAGCATAAGTACGTGTCATACTCAACAAGTGTAACATGGGGTTCATGAGGCTTAAAAGGCTTGACATAGGTTTAACAACATTCCGCTTTTAATTGTCACAATTTTAGCATAAGAGTAGCAACAAGTTGTTTTCATCCCATAATAAACACATGATCAATGTAAACATGAATAATGAGTAGCATAAATAGATAATTCTTAGTAATCATCTATTCCATAAGGGTTCCAAGGCTGCTCGTGACCGTGAGCACGGCTGATATACCAGTTTTACACTCTGTAGAGGTTGTACACTTTCACTGTGAGTCATGATACCCATATGCCTGAGTTAATTACTCCCAAAACACACCTAAGGTGAGAAGGTAGGGTTCACTATGAAGCCTTTCAAAGGTTTGTCTAACAAGTTAGGGCCATTAGATTCACTCGGCAAACAGATGTAGAGCTCCCCTTCTCGATGGCACAATGACGCGCAGCCTATACTCAAGGGGACAGAGGCCGTACTATACCTGATTCGTTAAGCCATTCTTATGCCAATAAAGGTAACCTCTAACAAGCTAGAAAAGGTCCTCATACTGAGCTAAAGCCAGAGCCATGTGGCCCTCACAGCTGTACTATAAGTTCCGGATGATCACTTACAGATAAGTCCTTAGGGAGAGGAATCTGAAGCATTTAGAAAGTAGCTAAACACTCCAGCCCCCTATTTCCAAGTTGCTAAAAAAGTCATGTTTTAATGTTTATTGCATATACCATTAATCAAGTTACAAGATCATGGTTTAGTTGAGCACTAGCAAAGCTACCCAATGCATATCCCATAGGAGACAAGGTATAAATCCAATTCTAGGGAATCCCTATCAAGGTGACACATGCAATATGAATTAAATGTATTAAAGTTGATAGGAAACATGGATGATCCCATGCTATACTTGCCTTGAACAAAGTGTTCCTGCTAATCCTACTCATCAAAGTAGTACTCTTGATCACCCACGAATTGCTCACCGTCTATACTCGATAATCACAGCAACATACAAGCATCCAGAAGCAATCATGCATAGCAAACGACTATAGATTAGAATAGTACACCAACATCATAAAATCAAGATAAAAAGTTTGTAAAACGAATCTACGTCTTGCCACGAACACACAGACACGAAGATCATGAAAATCGGAGCTAAAACGAAGAAGTTATGAATTAAACAAGATTTCCTTTAATAAAATAATAAATTAAATCTATCGTCGAATTTCAAAAGTTAAAAACATGCTTAACAATAGTATGAACATGTAGATTACGCAATTATGAATCTAACATAACTTGAACGGATCAAATTGGAGTTAAAACAAAGATTTTAGGGCTAAAACAAAATTAGTGGCAAAACTGTAAATAGAGAAAACGTATTTTGAATCTACTAGAAGAAACTATGCTTTCAGAATAGGAAAACATATTATGGAAAGATGCTATGGACTACGGGTTCAAATATAAAGAACTCGAGGGGCTCTTTAGCAAATGTGACAAACGAAGGGGTATGGTGAGATATGAGCCGTTGGATCTAATCTGGATGGCACAGATTAGATGAGGGAGAAGAGAGCAGACCGGTCGGCCGAAAACAGTGCCGGGCATGGTGGCTTCCATGGCCGACGGTGAAGGAACTTGCCGGTGCACATGGTTAGGGCCCTAGAGGCCATGGTTTGATGAACCGAGAGCTCCGAATCAAAGAGGAGACGAAGGCGAACTCACCAAGGGTCTATACGTGGACGAAGGCAGAACTGCAGCGACGTGTGGCTTGGCAGCTTGAACTCGGTAGCTGTGGCTCGGGCTTGCGGTGGCTGCGACCTCTAGGCGAGGTAGCGGCTTGTGTTAGTGCTTAGTAGGAGGCGGCGGACATGGGGCTGCTATTTAATGGGCGGAGCGGCGTGGGACGCACACCAATCGAGCGGAGTCAAGGCGGATGCGGACTCCCGGCGGCGGTTGTAACACCTCTGGTGTTTTAACCTAGCATTAAAACTTGACATGTCATCATATGCATTGCAAAGCATTCATAAAGTAGGAAATTTTGAATGCATTCACTAAATAAGCTTTATTTCATAGTTGTTATTTTATGTGATGTAATGTGATCCAAAACTCTAAATAAAGATCATGACTACAAGGGTCAAATTTCATGTGATCATGTGAGACCATGTGTCATTGGACTCAAATAACCCTAATGGGTCATGTAATTGGTCAAAACCATAATTAAGTAAAAAGGTGAACAAATCAAATTGAATTCAAATTCAAATTATAAAAGTCCTTTTTGTTTATTGCAAAATCGATTTGGAATTTGGGGGTGTGACAAAAAGCAAAGTTGAAGCTTATTTTATAAGGATCAACTTTGGTATTCAAAGTTTTTAAAGTTTACATATAAAATTTGGAGTAATTTTGAAATGATTCAAATGCTCAAATGCACCCCAAATTCAAATTTCAAAATGGAGGCATAATTTGAAAATGTTCATTGAAGCAAAGTTCAAGAGTTTGAAAAGTTGAGCAACTTTCATTTTTGGAGATTTTCAACTTCTTTAGAAAAATTGTGAGTAATTTGCAAAATAAACACAGTGGCAATTATGTAAATACTTAAAAAATCAATTTGAAGCCGAGCACCACCTCCTGCTTGCCGCCGGCGCCACGCAGCTACTTGCCGCCGATCGTTTTTCACCGCTTCTTCGCGCGAGGGCGCGTAGCCGTCTCCGTGGCAAACTCGTTCGAGAGCTGTCGACGCCGGACGCCTCCTTCCCTTCTATAAATAGGAGCACCGCCGCCGTCGTTCTTCTTTTCCTCCCGTCTGCTCGCCGCCAGTGTCCTTGCTGCGCTCGCAAAATTCATCCTCGCCATAGCACCTCGTGCCAATAGCGTTTGCCAACCTCTCCGCCTCGTCCTGCCGCTCCTTCCAGGCCTGCTTGCCTCGCCTCTAGCAGTCCAGCGCCACCACGCGACGTCTTCTTCTTCGAAGCCGACCGAAGCATCGCCACCACCGACCTCGCCGTGGCCAGGCTACTCTAGCCCGTCTGCGCCTTCACCGAGCCTACCTTCGTGTTCGCGGTGAGCTCCTAAGCGTGATGCTCGCTTCGCTTTAGCCTCTACTGCATCGTAGCCAAAGTTACGTCGTGTGCCGTCGTGTCCGCGCCACCATGGCCGCCATGGCCAGCGTAGAGCTTTCTCCGGTGCGTCTGCTGCTGTTCTGAGGGTCGGGATAGGTTCGTGGGGTGGTGTAGATCATGCTGGTGCGGTCTGCCTCGCCAAAGCCTCACCGCCGGCGTGTTTTGGCCGACCGGAGCTGGCAGCGCCGCCGTGCGCCCTCTCTGTGTCGCTGACGAATGGGCCCAGGCTGTCAGTGAGAGAAGGGAGAGAATAGTGAGATTTTGTTATTTTCTGAATTTTAAATAGTGCAGCAACTTTGGAAATTTATAGGAAAATAATTACAGCTCTAAAAATTCTAGAATTTTATGTGTAGCTTCTGTACATGTTCTATTATGGTTTAAAAATATGAAACTTGAAATTTGAATAAATTTTTAATGTTCAAAAATTTAGTCAATTAATTGATAAATGCAATTTCCATAATTTTTGTAGGCCACTGTATAACTCCAAAAATTATGAAATTTATTTTGGTACACTAATTTGTCATGAGGAAGCTTGAATAAAATTTTGAGGTCATTTGGAACAAGTTCATTTTGAGCTTAATTCCAAATTAATTCAAAAATGGATAAAAGCAAACCCTAAGTGTTAGGTTTAGGGTTTGATCTTGTTTTGGTCATGTTTTGTGACCAGTAGGGTTTCAAGATCAATTTGGTCAAGTCACTTAGGTCATAAGCCCTAGGTCATTAAAATTTTGTTAGAGTATAGTTAATGAATGATTTCATTCATTAAGAGTAGAACTTTGGCATGAAACTTTAGGGTAGTCCTTTAGAAGAATGTAGGGTTTCTTAGTAATAATTGTTGTGTGATCCTTGATGGTAGAATTGCAAGTTAGTTTTGTTGGCTTGCAACTGTACCGTGAAGGAAAGTTGTACTCAAGGTGTTATTACATTTCATGCACCATGAAAGCATCTTGTTTACATTATCATCATGTTGAAGCATATGTTATTATTTCGTGTAGAATCCGAGAGTGAACCGATTCTAGTTGAGCAAGTTGTGGAAGAATCCCCGGTTGTCTCGGGATTTGATATTTGTGGTACTGATCCAGAACCCGAGATCGTCAACGAAGGCAAGCCCCAGTTTATGCATTAAACCATTACCTTGTTTATTTTGAAAAGTTTATCACCTATGTTACTTATTGCATTAAGTTAATTAATTCAAATGTTACCTACTTGATGCATTGCCTACCTTATTAATTGTTTACCATCCTTGAAGATGATTTCATTTACAAAGGCATAGAATGCTTAGTATGCTTTATGGTAGGCTTTCAAAGTAAAAGTTTCGATACAATCAAAGATGGCATACTGGCCAAAGAAAGAAAGAAGATAGAATGAACTAGAGACTAGTCGGGTGACTTATCTTGAATGTTGGGTAATGTTGCCGACTATGTCGCTTAAAGGCCACTCATTGTGGATCTTCTGAATGAGACACTTTGTAGTACTGGTCACATACTCCGGTAAGCCTACTTCGGCTAATTCGATACTAAGACGAATGCCCACGCACTGGGAGTGGAGAGATGGCGGGAGTAGCGTGTACCCTCATGGCTGGAATATGGCCAGATTGGAGGTGTGCTGTGCTCTCGGGTGGTGTGGAGACGGCTTAGTATAGGAGGATCCGATAGCGAGGTTGATATATGCAAGATTAAGTTCTACATATGTCGTGTGATAAGGAATCCCCAGCTGGGACTTGAATCAATTCGAATTGTCGGTGCTCCGTGGATATGGAGACTCGATTCATTACAGAAGCAATGCAGGACTGGTGAATTACTAAAACATGAGAAAAAGAATGGAATGAGAAGGATTGGAACATGGGATATGAACACTTAGTTTGAGATAATGAACTAAGAAGACTTAGGGGTAAAACTTGAAAATAGAATCAAGAATAGTAAGCTTTTGGCAAAGAACTTTTGAATCTTGCTACATCCTTACCTTGACCCAATACCTGCATCTCTAAAGTCCTTCATCCCCTTTTACGTCGGGTCAGTCTTGTTGAGTACTTTTGTACTCAGGGTTTGTTAACCCTTGTTGCAGGTGAGTCGCATGCGTAGGCTTGTTTTGGTCCCTGCTGCATGTCAGTGTTTGAAGTCGATGACGATGAGGAATGATGAATGGCCTTTGGACAAGGCACTAGTTTGTGTGAAAAATAATGTTAATGTAATATTATCCCGCTACTATGGTTGTATGACACTTATGGTTTTGTAAGTTTGAAACAACTGGTTTGTAATATTAAAACTTAAGTCTTCCGCTTTATAATCTCTGATATGTATATCAAAAACTGTTGTAATCTGCAATGTCTGTGATTGGGATCCTGTTCGTAAAAGATTCATGGATGATTCGGGTTTCTCGAGGACACCCGACAGACCTGTTAAGTTGTTGGGAACTTGTGTACGCTATCAGAGGTCTGTTGAGACAACAATAGATGCATGTGGGCCTGATTTCTTAGGAGGTTCTTCCACAGCGGTGTCTGACTCGACCATGAGCTAGAGGTGGGGGAAGGCGCTGACATGTGGGACCGGCTCATCAGCGTCATAGGGGAGAGAGGAGAGCGACCATGTGGCTTGCTGGCTAGCCTGCCAGTGCGGGCCACGGGAGAGGTGAGGCCGAGCAGGCCAAAAGCCAGGCAGAGAGTGTGGGTTAAATTCTTTTTTTCTTTTTCTTAAACACATTTCAAATCCAATTTCAAGTGAAATTCAAATTCTTTTGCAAATTTCAATCAAACCAAAGTATAACAAAATAAATATGCATTAGCATGAATGCACAAACATGTATGTAGACCTTATATTTGATTTTAATTTTAACAAAGTTATTATTTTTCTAAGTTTGCAAGCTCACATAATGCATAAATAAATCATTTTAAGCTATTTTAAAAACATGCAAATTTTAGGGTGTTACATTGCTTGGAAACACCAATCCTAGTGGTGACGCTAAGAAACGCCAACAAGTATTTCTGGCGCCGTTGTTGGGGAAGGCACTGGTTAAAAGAATCTATTATGACATGTTCATGATAATATGCATGTGTAATAGCCATTGCTCATAATAGAATAACTTTGCTTGTTTTCTCCTATTATGGATGAAAATAGTATAGTGTAAGACGGTTTTGACTTGCCAACGAAATTCACCAAGAATTCGAAGTCATTCCTAAAGAAGGCCTGACCTCGTGATGATCCTCCTTTCGCTACTCCACCGGCAACCGAACCCGTCATCAAAGCACCATCCGTATTGAACCCTATGGCCGACAAGACGCTCCGCGAGTACTTCGTCCCCGGTGTTGCCAACGTGCCCATTGGGCCCGCTGTCAACATGGGCGACGTGAACTTTCAACTGAAGACTGGCCTAATCATGATGGTGCAGGCTAGTCCGTTCTACGGACTGCCTAGTGAGGATGCCAATCCTCATCTGCAACACTTCCTGGAGCTGTGTGACACCATCGTCATGAAGGATGTCACACCTGAGATCATCAAACTCTATCTATTTCCATTCTCCCTCCTAGGGAGGGCAAAACAGTGGTTCTATAAGGACCAGGAAGCTGTCGACACATGGAACAAGAGTTCCATGGCATTCCTCGCGAAGTTCTTACCGATGGGCAAAACCAATGCCCTTCGTGGAAGAATTTCCAACTTCCAGCAGACAGCATCAGAATCCATCCTAGAAGCATGGGAAAGGCTACAAGAATACATCCTTGCCTGCCCACACCACGGGATGGAAGACTAGTTGATCCTTCAAAACTTCTACAATGGGCTAACTTCCACATCCAGAGCCCACATGGATGCTGCTGTCAGAGGAGCCTTCTTCTTACTCACAGTCAGTAGAGCTATGGCCCTCATTGAGAAGATGGACTCCAACCAGGGGTGGAGTGAAGACAGACACCAACCCCAAGAAGACGGCATGCATACCGTGGAGGAAATGGATATGCTAGCCGCAAAATTGGATCTCCTAATAAAATGCTTGGACGAGCATGATGCCATAAAAGGAACACCCTATGGTATCGACCAATCACTCTATTCACATATACCATGTGAGGTGTGCGGAAACTTTGGACACTCGGGGAATGACTGCCTTAAGACCCATGAAGATGCACTGATCGACAACAACGGGTTTTGTCCACCAGGAGGTCTAGGGTGGAATCAGTCGCACCCACCATATCAGGAAGGTACCTTTGCTTACAATTCAAATTTTGCAAATCAACCTTCCTTGATAGATCCTGTGTTAGGGCAAGCTCAAATAAATGAAAACTTGACAAAGAAATTTGCCTCTAACGATGAAATATTTGAAAACATTAATTCAAATTTAGAAGGCTTAAACTTTTCCTTCGAAAATTAATTAAGCCTTAATAAAATGTTTGAAACCCAACTAGCTCAAATTGCCGCTATAATTTCTGCATATGATTTTGAAAAGATCCTAGGGCACCCTGAGATTTCATTTGAAAATATCAATGCGGTAATCATGAGGGATGGTAAGTCCACTTGTGATCTACCATATCCTAACCATGCAGGAAGAGCTAAAAAGCACGAGGATACAACCCCGCGCCATAAGGCTTTGAGCTAGCTTCGGGGAGGACCCCCATAAGGTAACGTGTATCTTACACTCTCACCACTTTCCGTTACCTTGCAAAAAAAGAAAAGAAATAAATAAAGACCTATGGTTCTCTTGTTCTCCATTCAATGTTTTCACCTCCGTTGGATGATTCTTGTTTATCCTTTATATGGACTAACCCTAGCAGGAATATATCAACTTTATGAGGGTAAGTCTTTGAGATGACAATAGAGATGAAAATTTGTTTGGTGAACCCTGATTAAAAAATACAATAATAATAAATAATAATAATGATAAAAATAATAACAATAAAATTTATTCCACTCCACATATGTGTAGTAAAAATGTTTAGTTCATCCTTGTTGAAATGATGAATAGTTGATCTATTTTATATTTTGATTGTGCCTAGTTTATAACTTAGTATTCCCCCAAGATTTGTGTTTATTGGCTAAAAAATGTCTCATCCTAAAAACTTGAAACTTGTGGGTTGCAAATGCTTAATCCTTTTCTAAGTTGTTGCGGGATATGATATGGTGCAACGGAAATTTGCTATGACTTTGTACTAAGAAAGACTTGACATCCGAAGTTTTCATTTCCAAAAATACTAAAATCCAAAGTTCCTCAATGATTATGAATACCTACCAAGGCCATATGACATGATTCAATTTCAAAACCTTAGTCATATGCTACTTGTTTGAGCATTGAGCTTTGTCAAATTGTTGTGATCCTTGTTGAGATTCTCATCATGCACCCATGATCAAGATTCACATACACCCACAAATAAAATGCTGACTCTTACACTGAGAGTTACGCAAAAACATGCTTATTCTGTCCACCAAATAAATTACTCCATGCATGTATCATGAGTCTCTCTCTATCTCAAATCTCATATGCCAAAAGGAAAGATATGGGCTATGCTAAAAAAAGAAAAGAAGAAAGAAAAATGTCCATGCCAAAAGGCATGAGAGAAAAAAATGCATGCCAAAGAGCATGAAGATAAAAGAGAAAAGAAAAGAAAAAGAAAGAAATAAAGGCAGCCCATACTTTCAAATAAAAGGCATTTCCATCAAAATGAGAGAGATTCATGATACAAAGGAGTACCAAAAATATTTAGAGTTAGAAATTTATAAAAATTCCACACCCTTGCACGTCTTGATCTAAGTGTATGACTTGCATCTCCTTGAGGTCCGGTTTTTGGCTTAGCAAAATATGTGATGCAAGTATGCCTCAATTTCATTCCTACCCAAAACTCCACTCAAAAGCCATTAGTGGTAGGATATGAAAAAGAAGGCAAAAATATCAAATGCCTTGGTAAGGTTTCATACACATTTGAGCGATCGAGTGAATCATTTGAGGAACTTACTTTTTATTTGCAAAACTTTCAAACCTCCGAAAGGAAAGTCAATCAAAGAACGAATGATAAGCATTTCTATGAACCATTCTATCCTACAACCGACTAAGACTTGGAGAAGTCTAGAAAGCCCCGTAGGTAATGAGATAATAAAGGGTGGATAGAATGCCAATTTATTTGAATCAAGGAAGAATACTTTGTTATAAACATGGTACTTTTGAAATGTAACCGGCATTGAAGCAACTCCTAATCAACAACCAACATCTTAGCTTTTGCTCGAGGATGAGGAAAAGGTAAGCTTGGGGGATTTTGTTGGCGGTTCTTATTGACAAAATCCAATCGCCAACTATGATCCAAAAAGGACGAAACTACAAACTTTTACACACATATACCTTTACTATTGACATATTTCCACTTGTATTAGAGAATCAATGTTTTGCAGGAGTCATACTTGAATACAAGGGAATTATAGTCAAATAGGCCATCAACCAAAGCGCAAAGCAAAGAAATGCGAAGAAGGCCCATCAAAATATCAAATTTGGGACAACCACCGACGAGGAAGCAGCCCAGGCCCACTCAAAAACTGACCAGAGGAAGGCGGTTGCGAGGCGGCTCCACTTGGGTGCGTCTGCCTCTGCAAATCAGGCCTAGCTTCCTCTGGAGGTATCATTAATGCGCTAGGAGGTTGGTTTGGGATGTTTCCTAATTTATCTCCCACAAACCGACCATAGAGTAGTATATAAGAAGAGGGAGAGCTCCATTCATAACACACACCACACTTGAGTCTCTCTCCCTCCACTTGTACTCTTTTGCTATTTTTAGAAGTGTAGTTGGAGCTAGGAGAAGCTACTTTGAAGAGCTAGGACATCTAGA
This sequence comes from Miscanthus lutarioriparius, assembly GCA_904845875.1. Lineage (NCBI taxonomy): Eukaryota > Viridiplantae > Streptophyta > Magnoliopsida > Poales > Poaceae > Miscanthus > Miscanthus lutarioriparius. The sequence continues at coordinate 55,195,496 of CAJGYO010000007.1, read as the reverse complement.
AGGAATCTTGGTATGATCAATATGAAGAGTTCTTCCATGTTCTTGTTCTTATCATATCAACATAGCTATGTTATGAAATTAGTGCAAAGTTCTTATGTTATTCATTTAGCATATGAAACTTTATGCTTAATCTTTCATACATACATGTTTAGACCAAAACCTAAATTGAGGTAGTGAGTTCTACTTTAAGATTAGTTTTGGTCATTATATTCTTGCGGGTTTGTCGTCCGTCCCCATGGCAGATGCTCTAGTAGATGACTCCTGATAAAGACGGATGTTCCTGGCCGACGCTAGAGTAGCAACGGTTAGCGTAGACGTGGTGTCTAAGCTACATGTTACCTTCGTTTGCCTCGTATACCATGGTTGAGGGGTAGGCAGCAGGTGGTGATAGCCCTGTCCGTCCTTCGTAATCCCCCATGTTCGGATACGGCATAGAGCCGTATGCCGATATCGTCTGACAAATCAAGTGCACTCCGGTGCCCAAAGTAAGTTTATAATGACCAAAGCTATCTTAACTTAGGATTGCTACCCTTAGATATTCATGTATTTGTATGATCTGCTCATCTTAGCATAGCTATACAAGATAAGCCTACTCTAGTTTAGGTTTATTCTTTTATTCTTTCTTTTATCTTTATCCTTGAGATTGGCTTGATTGTGGGTGTCACACTACCCACTATCTATCTTGGATTACCCCTGTTATGAACTTTGGTCTATTATACAGTCATGTTATCTTGACCATGTCCCTACTAGAGACTTTTATACCATGCCTTCCTTTGGGAAAATATAAATGAACGATATGCGAATACTTTCGGGTGAAATGCAACAATGATATATCCATGCGCTTGCTGAATCTTTCTGCATGTGTTCAAAAATATCATCACGTCATTTATGGTGCCATTGCTAGGAAACACCAATCCTAGTGGTGACGCTAAGAAACACCAACAATCGTTTGGTCTATCGGTGGTAGTAAATTCAGTGTGAGTTATTTCCCCATTTCCTAACTACCCACAACACAGTTGCATCACCATTCCACTTCTCCATCTTCAAGGTGCATTGTTCCTCACTCCATTGCACGCCTCGTACCGCGTCGCCGCCACCTCCCGCACGGCTAGCACATTGTTCCTCTCGCAATTTGTGTGAACCATTGCACGCCTCACGCCGTGCCGCTGCCAGATCCAAAGGCAAGGGTATGCTTTCACACTTCACTGATGGATCTTTGTCGGATTATTTTCCTCTTTAGTGATCTCATTACTAAGGAAGCTCTCATCCTACTGCACAATGATGATCGTAGGCTCTTTGAAATGGAGGCGGCCCCCAACAATAGGAACGCACTGGCTAGCCTCATAGAGGATCTTGTCCTGCAGATCCTCCACTGCCTCCCCGCCCGCTCCTTGTTCTCCTACAAATGTGTATGTCACTCCTGGAACCGCCTCATCTTCGACAACCGTAAGGTGCTGCCCCAGATTGTGGACGGCTTCTTCTACGACAGTGAGAACGGCAATCGAAACTTCACCAGCGTCTCTAGTGTACGCCCCCTTCTTCAAATTCTTGCCCTTCAACCCTAACAATATAGCTGTCTCATATTGCTACAACAGTCTCATCCTATGTTGGTGCCTTGGGGCTTATGGATACCGCTATGTCGTCTGCAATCCAATGACCCAGAAGTTTAATATACTACCGCCTAGCACCCATGATATTGGCCATTCTGTTGGTGAGGCTCCCTTGGGGTTTGATCTGACAGCCTCTTGCACTTCCATGTGATTGAGTATATGGATGTCGACGGTTTGAGGTAGGTGTGGAGATATACTCATCTAAAACTATAGCATGGATCTATAAGAAATCTGAATGGGGCGAGGATACTGATGTGACATTTTATAAACAACCAAGTGTGTTTCTTAATGGTTGTCTACGCATTATGGGGCACTCTGGGGAGTACTATATGATACTTGCTGTGGATATGGAGGGAAACACATGGAGGAAAATTGATAGGCCTAGTGGTTTTCAACACTCCATGCATCAAGCTTAGGGTCACTTGTGTGTATGTACTGTTACTGGTCCCAATGATTCCAAGCTTTCAATCTAGATCCTTGAAGACTATTGTACTAATAATTGGATACTAAAGCATATGGTCAGCATGCGAATCCTGTTTGGAAGGATTAATATTAGATTTGGTTTTGTGGATTGGGTTGCCGAGTACATAGTGATTACAGTTCACCCAGAATGGAATATGATTTTCTTTGCTGGGGAGGATGGAACAATCATCGCATATGACATGGACCGCAGAAGAGTTCATGTCATCCCTACCCGTGTCTTTCGGTATGTTAGACGTAGCGTTAAAAAAGAGTTCAACTACAGACCATTCTATCTTTCTTATGTTCCCTTGTTCTTGGAATCATTAGTAGAGCAGTAAATAAAGCTGCATTTGATGTATCTCTCTGTCATGCATTTTAAATGGACCAATGTTGTTTGCTTGTTTATGGACATGTTAATTTCCTCAATTATGGATGTTGTCATTATTTCAGCTAAACTAATGTGCCATCTTTGTTTTGTTTGCAAATTGAATTATTTATTTGGTGCACACATGCGTTACGGTGGTGTTATAATAACATTTCAACACCAATAGCTCCTCTGCTTGGCTTTTAATAGAGGGATGTGGTCACGTTACTGTCTTCTACTTGGCTTTTAATTTAATTCCTCACAAAAAATGTGACGCGAGACTTGATCGGATGAACTCTGTTATGCGATGAATATGAAATTAGACATCAATTCTCGGTGGTGTGACAGCTCCCGTCGCCTTTTGATACAGTGATTCAGCGTTAGTAGCGCGAAGAGTACTATAGTAGAACACTTATATTGAATTACGGAGTAGTTTCCTAACTAATTCGTAGTAGAACACTTATATATTGAATTATAGAGTATTGTAGTAGAACACTTATATTGAAGAGTACTGTAGTAGAAGACTTATACAAAAAATCAAAACCTAACTAAAAATTCACTCTCACATGTAAATAGTGAATTAGTTTCCTATTCCAATTGCCTTTTCGAACAAAATAAATTCGCAGCGAAGCCTAAAGTCCTCGCTGCAAAACAAAGTCATTTCTTCCCATCCTTCTAGAATGCCACAGTCACCGCCTGCGCATGGAAGATCACCGTGTACCTATGCTGGTGACGGAGGCGGCCACTTGTTGCGCCACCACATCATTTTGTGGATCACTTTTGCAACTGCCTCGTGGCACAGCCAACACCCCTTGTTGCTTAGCTGCTATTGGTATTTATTAACGCACACAGAAAAATCCGCAAGCGCAGGGATAACAATGTAGCATTCACCTGGGAGTATTCCTAGGTATCGATTTCCACGAGGATCGCGAAGTGTTTCTAGTAAGGACCAAGGTCGTCTGAAGGTAAAGATAGAAAAATGTTTTTGTGGGTAGAGAGGGATTTTCTATGGCTTATACTAGATAACTAAGGATTATGCTTACTATACTTTACTTACTTTGGAGATACAGTACCTTTCCGACTCTCGAATGAGGTGAGAAAAAGTAGTTGGGGGAATGCTGCCTAAGCTCTATGAAACACCAATTCTAACATGGTGGATTACAATGGCCTGACAGAGCTGTCACCTCTGAGGCTACCACAACTGACCGTAGGATTGGGCGCAAACTCAGGTAAACTCTAGCCTAGACACCACGTCTACACTAGGGTTTACTACTCTAATCATAATTTATAACTAGAGCACTCGATGCAAGTGGAATTCTCGTTAATTAAATATAATAAGATCTAAGCTTAATTAAATAGAGAACTTAAAAATACCAATAGAAAACCTTGGATGTAACTCAGAGATGAATCAGATTCGTAGAGATACAAAGTCAAAAAAATTTTGACAGATCCGGTTTTTCCTCAGATCTCTCTCCTCTCCTCTCTTCCTATTTTCTATAATTCAACAAGATGAGAATCATCTAGAGGGACACTACTACAACTAGGGTATAAAATAAAGAAGCTCTAGAGCATACGGTGTGTAGATTTGTGCCCCCTAGAGCCAAGGAACTCCTCAACCGACCTATGAAGAAAACCGGGTGAGATCCGGACTCTAGCTGCCCGAACCGGAGCCAAACCGGTGGAACCGGGCACTGTCTGCGTTAAATGGGCCAAAAATACGGAATCTGGGCGACTGAACCGATGGTTCGCGTGGTCCAACCGCGCCTGGGTGACCAGACCCACGCCACCGCCTCCCTAAGCCACTCAACGGGCGCCACCTGTCCTCCTGGGCGGTCAAACCCGAGCGAGCGCTCGGCTCCCGCCCGCGCCCGAGCACGCGAGCGTGTTCCCGCTCTTGGGAACCGCGAGCGCCACGTGCTGCCATCCCATTCGTGGCCGCGGTCGCGCGTCCCCCACTTGGGGAGCAGCTAGGCCCCGCGCCTGGCCCGCCTGCGCCTACTCTCGCCTTGCCAGCGCTTGACTGGCTCTGCGCTGTGGACCCCGCTGGGCCCACCGACAGCTGCTGCGACGCGGGCGTCGTGCAGCGCCAGCGCTAGGGCGTTGACGTGCCAAAGCTGGGCTGCAGGCCGCCACGTCGACGCCTGCTGTTGGTTGCACGGTACCATTGATTGGATGGAATTGTTGCTCACATGGACTTTCTTCTTTATTTGCAACAATTAATATCTTTCTCTTCCGAGCTCAATCATAGCAAATGATATATCCATTTCGATCGTCTCGACAAGCTCTTCGCAATGCTGCACTCTAATTCGTTATTTGAGATAGTTTTATTTGGTGAAAAATTAAATATCCTACAAAACAAGTGAGAGCACCAAAACTCGTGGAACTTGTTAGAATCAAACCCTATAACTATAGATTATGATTCATTTCATGTTAATTTATGTAATAGTTGATGGTTAAATTTGGAGTTTAACGACCGTCAACAAGTTCCCCCACACTTGTTCTTTGCTCGTCTTGGAGTAAAGGTTAGAACCAAGTAAACATAAAACATAACTATTCAAGAATGGAACTAGCATATGGATTATTCCAAAACATTCCTTGTACCTGCGGGATATATGGAGTGGCTAACATATATCCTTGAGCGGTTGAAAAGTGGAACGACTCTCGAAGCGAAGTCATCTTCCCAAATTCTCATCTCTGTAACTTGGAGTTTTTAAAGTTTTCACAAGAAAAGCATAGTTCACTTTATACTCCTCAAATGGTACTCTCAATCGCTAAATGGTGTATGATTCCTCACCAAGGCATAAATTAGCATTGCCTTCTTTTTGTGTCTACCTACTCCTAAAAGGTTTATGTGGAGTTTTAGATAGGGATAAAATATGTAGCATACTTACCTCGCATATATTGTAAAGTCAAATCTCGGATCCAAGGAGGAAAATATCATACTCTTAGATCAAGATGTGCATATGTGTGGAATATTTGGTGGCTAACATAATTCTACTATGCTCTTTGAAACATATCTCTCTCTTGAGACTTGAAAATATTTTTGTAAAGATCATGGGTGTAACACCTCGGTGTTAAGCATGCACTAACATTCCATCCCATGAACATAATCATCATCACCTCATGCATAAGCATCATTCACGCATTCCATTTCGAAAGAAATGAAGTATCATTTAATGTGATGCTTAAGTTGATTGAAAATTTATTCATGTTTCAAACGATGTGAAATGCCATGCTCATGTTTGGATGCCATGGTTCTTATTTTGACCACTAAGATAGCTTATAAATGTTTAGGATACAAATTGGAGCCAAGTTCATATTCAAAGTTTTGCCAAATTTTGCTTTTAAACAATTCTTCAAAATTAGGGTTTTGAATTAATATTGATGTTTATTTTGTAATTCAAAATCTATTTGGAATTGGACTGTGGTCATAAAAGCAAAGTTGTAGATCTTGAAAAATAGAACAACTTTCATTTTTACACCAACTTTTAAAACTGCTTTGAAATTGCTCAAAATTTTGCATTGAAGGAAATGGGGATAGAAAATAAATTAAAAAAATCACATTTCACTTGAATGGGCCGCAGCCTCGCTTTCGGCCCAGCCGCTCACGCCGGCCCAGCCTGCCTTAGTGTCGCGCCGCGCCTGTTCCCGCGTGCCGCGCCCGACTGCGTCAGGGCACGCTCGCCGCGTGGCCGCCATGCGCCGGCGACGCACGCCGCGCGGTAGCCCCGGCCTGCCCCGCGCCCTCCTGTCGCGCCTTCACCTTCCCGGCCACGCTGCGCTCCTTCTCACTCCCCACTCCACTCTCTCGCTCGCTCAGCAGCAGCAACAGCCGCAGCAGTGCTCGCTCCGCCGCGTGCCATCGTCGGTGAAGCCGTTCCGGCCACGCCTGGCCACCAGAGCCCGCTACATCTTCGCTACGCCTTCGCCCTGGTCTCGCGCAGCTCGTGCTCATCACAGTTCGGCGTGGTAAGGCCCGAGCCGGCCGCTATTGCTCGCCGGAGCACGGCCGAGCTCACCGGTGAGCTCCACTCCCATGGACTTCCCCGCTCCGCTTCCTTGCTCGCCTTTCTTTCTCACGCACGAGCACCGCACTGCACCGTTGAGTCTCCCGAGCACCTCCTCTCGCCCTGCCATGGCCGGAGACGCTCCACCGACGACGACCCGCGCCGCCACTCCGCCATGCACGGCAGCGGTCGGCTTCCTGTGCTCTTTGGCCCATGCCACGAGCACCGCAGGGTTCACGTGGGTGTGGGGAGCACGTCGGTCACCTTCACCGGACCAAAGACCTCACCGTCGGCGAGCTCTCGCTGCCGGTGATCTCCTCTATTTTGGTTGGGCTGGCAGGTGGGGTCCCGCTGAACCCCGGGCCCGATTGTCTGTCCCTGTGTGTGCACACGCGTGTTCAGATCCGGGTGCACCCAACATTTTCATCGGATGGTTTTAAAAAGGTAAGAAATGCTTTTTCAGAATTCTGTTAAATGCTTTGGAAATCATAACTTGCTCAAATTTGCTCCAAATTTGTTGAAACAAATTTTGTTGTGTTCCTTGTCACTAGATCTACATGATAAAAATATTGCTTGTCATTTTTGAGATACTTTTCTATAGAGCTTTATTTAATCCTTGATATTGTTGATATCTTGTAAAATGTGTAGTAAAACCTATTTGTATTAGAAAAATATGCTTCTAAGTTTGTTACTCTTCTTGTGTAATGTACTTCCTGGGAAAAATATATGCCATGCATGTCCTGTAGAAAATTTGTGAAAAGTAGTTCAAGTACCTTTAATGGCTGATTTTTGTTATTTTTGCTAGAGAGCAAAATTTGTATAAAACATGCATGTGATAATTTTTGTACAGTGATTATTTTCTGTGTAGAACATAGGAAAAATATTACATCTGTTGTTTAACACTTTTCATAATACAAAGTATTTTCATGCTCATAATTAGGTCCAAGCTTGTCATTTTTGTGTAGGCTATTCCACTTATCCAAATGCCATAAAAATCTGATGGTAGACTACTTAGGGTAGTACTGTGTTATGGTAAGTTTCTAAGATTTTTCTAAGCTATAAAAATAGATGTTGCTATTCAAACCTATTATTAATTATGGTTTAATCAAATGTTGCTTTATGCATGATTAAGGAATTAGTGAAGCTTTGGTGTATCTTTGAAGCATTTAATGAGATGTGTTGACTTAGCATATTAGTAGTAGAAGAGAATGCAGTAGATGACATGTGCTTGTAGTACATGTTCTTGGATGATGTTGACTAGCTTGCATTCAAGCATATCCATTGTGCTCATTTCATCCGATGCACCTTTTGCATAAGCACTTACGCACATGCATCATACAGGATCACAAACTGAGAACCCAGTCGTCATACCCGAGGAACCCGAGGAACAGCTCGAGGTGCAGCCACAGGAAGTGACCGAAGTAGACGAGGAGGACGTTGAGGAACTTCTAGAGTGCCCCGATCACCGCCCGAGCTCCTTCAAGAAAGGCAAGCCACGGAGCATTTTTCTCCCCGATTTGCAATTATTAATTAAATGCTTTACTTTAATTGATGCATTACGTTCAGGAGTTGTTTGCAACCGTTGCTGCATTATACCTTGTCTACCTTTGTTATACTATATCCTTGTTACCCTGGTATCCACAGTCAAGTCAATGCTTAGCTGGCTTAGACCGGTAGAAGTTGGGTGATTTCCTATCACCTTCGAGCTATAGGTGGTTACCTAGATCTGCTTGGAGAACTATGTAGTCATGGTATAACTAAGTGTTAAATGAAGTTGAGACCGGACAGAGACTTACAGAGTTTTGGACTGTAGTGCTTTCCCTCTGTGTCGATTAAGGACCGACCGTTGTTCGGCCTCAGGTCATGTTGAACACATGCCTTACATTTAGCTGGCCGAATAAAGTACCTTTCGACCGTGAAGCTGGGAGATTATTCGGGACGAGTAGATTGCCCGCAGCGCACTGTGCCGGAGCAGGTGTGGTAGGACACGGGGGTGCGATGATAAGACCAAAGGGCAGTCGGTCAGCCCCCGGGTACATGTGGTTCCTGGCAAACTCAAGATTCCTGGATAGTTGACTCGGTGACCGATACCTCACTTTAGCGGGTGAGTGAGGTTTGTGTAAGAAATAAATCACCAGCTGGGTAGGAATCGATTCGAATCGCCATCGCTCCTGGATAGTGAGCACTTGACTTGAGTGACTTCATCGTAGTAATGTTGATGGAACACTTGGAAAGTTATAATGAATATGACATTATGAAAGTTGTTAATGATCATTGGTTATCATTATTTGTTTAATCACATGTTTGCTCTAGTATAGGTGCAAATGTAGTCGACAGGTTAATAATAATTAACTTGACAATAATGCTTTTGGAAAGGTTCTTGAAATACTAAAAATGTCGCTTTCTGCAAATGAGTCAGCTACCCTACTATAAAGCCCTTCATAATCCTTGGTGTCACTTTATTTTCGGTTATGTCGGGTAAGTCTAGCTGAGTACCTTCTCGTACTCAGGGTTTTATTCCCACTTGTTGCAGATGGGCAGATGTATTATGTCTACTGTATCAACTGCCTTTATCCTACGATGGGTGATGCTTAGGACCATGGGCATGGTCATTCCTTACGTCTCGTCTGATGCTTTTGCTGGAGATGATCATTAGCTGGCACTGTATTTGAACTCCGTGTGAGTGTGTGTGGTTTTGAACAATAGCTTCCGCTACTTCTATTTGAACTCATTTTGTAATAACTATGTTTAAACTCTGATGTATCTGAGATGCGAACTTTTATGTAATATGTGATGGTGACCGCTAAACTTATTACGATCTTGGCTGGTATGTGAGTTCGTTTGAAATCCTTCATGATTTCACGGACTACCGGGTTATACGGGCTTAAGTTTGCTAAATCGTCTGCTCTGGCGGATGATTTTCTTACTTAATTTGGTATAATTGGTCGGTTCTGTTACAGCTGGCATCAGAGCATGGTTTAGCATGTTACTGTTCACAAGTATATTTAAAACAAAAATGCATTTGAAAAACGTGATTTCCAAACGAAAAAGTGTGCCAATGGTCATATCCTTTATGCCCAGTTAAGGACTCTAGGTGGCTTAATTAAGTACTAACTTGGGGTTCTTGCATCATATTTCTCTTTCATTGCTCATACGGCATGTTATTGTATGAGTGACACTTGTTTGAGTGGTAGTGTATGGATCATTTGCCTCTACGCCTCGGTAAGTGTGAGTTGTGAGAGCATGATCGGATACACCGCCGATCTAGGGTGAATGCTTATATGATGCTGGAGTAATTACATGTTCTACGCATGTTTTACAAAGGTATCTCATGTATGGGTATTTCGTCTATTGAGGCGATGCCGTCAATAGGACGATGGTTCGGGTAGTTACTACCGTTGTACACGTATCTGGGGATTCGTGTAGAGCGTGTAGATAAAATTTACTGCTTTTGTGCATTCATCGGGAATTGGGCTGAAATGAATCTTCTGCAGGTACATAACAGTGTTATCATGTAGAACGTATTAGATACGTATTTGAGAGATCGTTTGTATGCCACCGAATTCGTCGCTAGAAATTATTTATTTCATAAGTTTGTGAGAACGTACGGCACGTACATACATCATATTACTTGTGCATTTCATTCATGTCATGCATTCCTTCCCTTATAAATTAATTATCTCATTTTGATAAAAGTTATATCACCTAAAATATGTTCCCACGGAGTAATAAAAGAAATTTTGCTACAGATGGCCCGCACGAAGCAGACCGCCCGTAAGTCCACCGGAGGAAGAGCACCTCGACGTCCGTTGGCCCTGAGGGAGCACCGCACCACGGACACCTTCTTGAGCGAGTTTGGCATGCCGACCTTGCTTTGGAGAGTGCTCCATGATGTGGGGTACCCAGAGGGTCAAGAATCGGTGTACTCTTGGAGTGAGAGCCAGTTAGCAGAGGATGGACTTGCAGTGGTAGAGATCACAGTTCCTGCTCTTGGTGATGCTCCAGAGTGGGATGGTTGGCACTTGGAGTTTGAGGGCCGCACTCCTATTGAGGGTGCAGAGGGAGCAGCTTTCCGTGTCATCAGGGACATCATGAGCAGATTTCCCAGTGAGCTTGCAGCAGCTCTAGCTGGCACCTTTCCTAGGGATGATCCTCATGATGCTATTTAGGTTCAGCCTTAGGGAAGTGCCTTGGTCAGAGGTCCAGCTGAGGGACAGGCTAGCGACAACCATGCTATGAGTGCTATGTTCGCCACCATCAGAGCATATGAGGGTCTTGAGAGTACCTACTGGACTTTGACTGGCTTACGTGGTCATGATAAGCTCAAGGTGAGAAAGCAGAAGAAGAAGCAGGCACGTGCTATAGCTAGTTTGCAGGAGCAATTGGCTGATATGAGCTTGCAGCGGGACCAGGCGGTAGAGAGAGGTGATAGAGCTATGCAGCGGGTGGATACGTTGACTCAAGCCAACAACAATGCAGACCGCATGATTGGACAGTTGGTTTAGGAAAGGAATGAAGCCTGGAACGAGAGGGACCTTCTGCTACAGAGGGTCGATGAGCTAGAGGAGTACAACGTCAACCTGCATGAGGAGTTTCACGCGCTCTACAATGGGGTTGGCCCATATGCTCCTCCAGACGCTGCTGGCATGGACATCGACGACGACGACGAGGACGAGCCTGTAGTTTCACCTGGGGGCGATGGTGACGTCTCTGATCCCGACGATGGCCCCTAGGAGTAGGCTAGTTGCCTTGCGCTAGTGTTTAGGTCCTGTCGCGATGACCTTTCTTTTGTTGGCATGTAACCTAATGTATCTTGCTTCAAACTTATGAGACTTGGCATGTGATTGGAACTTGGCTAGTAATGCGATATCCGAACACATAAAAGTCCAGTGTATGTATGCTGGCAATTTAGTTGTATGGACGCGATGTTTGCTTTTGAAGTAATTTAATTAGTGATGTTGTTTTAATTGGGATGCGATTATTGTGCCTCTGTTTTATTGTATGAATTTATTCTCTCCAGTAAATTCAATTTGGCATATTTTTTCATTCACTCACGATTATTACAGCTTCACTCAAGCATTACTTATTGCTGAAATATGCAGATGAAAAAAATACTCACCATACCACGTATGAGGCCGCTGAGACCGGTGCTAACGGTGCGGGAACTGGTGGTGGTGGTGGGAACCACGTCAACAACAATGAGCCTCCCCATGAACCGCATTTGCCACCTCCTCCCCCATTTACCCCAGAGGTGTTCCTCGCACAGTTGCTCGGGAGACAACGCAACATGGAACAATCCCATAAGAACATGGAGGATTTTCTGCGTACCATCGCCAACAATGTTCAGCACGGTAACAATCAGGGTGGTGGCATTGGGGTGAATCAGTATAGCAGCTTCAAAGATTTTATGGACACCAGGCCACCAATATTCAAGGAAGCAACAAAACCACTTGATGCTAAAGAATGGATCAACACTATGGAAGATAAATTCTATGTGTTGAGGATGACTGAGGTATTAAAAACTGAGTATGCTGCACATCAGTTGCAAAGACCAGCGGGAATGTGGTGGAAGCACCATCGCACAACCTTCCCTCCAAATGCTCAGATTACATGGAGAGAGTTCGCTGAGGCCTTCCATGGAGTTTATATTCCACCCGGGTTGACCGAGATGAAGTTGGGAGAGTTTTTGGCGTTGAATCAGGGCACCAAAACCGTGACGCAATATTTGCATGCCTTCAACAACTTGTGTCGCTATGCTCCCGACATGGTTGACACTGATGCTAAGAGAATCACCAGTTTCAAGAGAGGACTCAATCCAAAGTTGATGAAGCATGTGGGTACCAACACCCGTGCCAGATTCAATGACTTCATTAGTGATTGTCTGAAGCAGGAAAAGAACAACAACGCCAGCACCGCAGCCAAGACTCGCAAGAGAGTCCTAGAAGGTGGTCCATCCCAAACAAGAGCACCTATGGGAGGTCGTCCTCCCTATCGTCCATCTGCACCTGGCGCTAGGTTCAGGCCACCACAGCAGAGAGGTCAGAATTTCTGAGGACCCCAGAAGCCTTACAAGATGGCAGTACAGTCTAACAAGGCAGCCGCAACTGCGGTATAGGGCAGTTCCAAGGGAGCTATGGGATCTACTGTACAGTAAGGGGGCCCTGCTACAATTGTGACCAACCCAGCCACTTCTCAAGGTTCTGTCCTTATCCGCCCAAGAAGAAGCAACAGACCTATAATGCTCGGGTGCATAGTATGACTATGGATGAGATTCCTGAGGGAGAGCCCATAACCGCTGGTAAGTTTCCTGTCAACGAAAACCCTGTAGTTGTTCTATTTGATTCTGGATCATCACATTCTTTTATGAGTCAAGCATTTGCATAGAAACATGAACAACTATGCACAGAATTGGGTTATGGTTACCGTATAAGTTCAGCAGGGGCTGATGTTTTGACCAATCGGATGGTTCGAGGGGCAACCCTTGAATTAGGTAGCAGAAAGTTTCAAGTGAACTTGATAGTTATGCCTGGACTAGTTCTCGATGTCATTATAGGTATGAATTGGATGAAGGATTGGGGAGCAGTTATAGATACAGGAAGTCGGGTACTTACCCTTAAGGATCCCCTAGGTGAGGGTACTTTCCAAGTACCATTACCTCGGAGAACAGACCTTATAAGTGTGACATGTGCTACTGAAGTTATTCCTATTCATCAGATTCTGGTAGTGTGTGAGTTTTCGGATGTATTTCCAGATGACTTACCCGGGCTTCCGCCAGATAGGGATATTGAGTTTGGAATTGAGTTAATCCCCGGGACAGCTCCGATTTCAAGGAGACCCTATCGGATGCCTCCAGATGAATTAGTTGAGCTGAAGAAGCAACTAGAAGAGTTATCAAAAAATGGGTTTATCTAGCCAAGCAAGTCTGAATGGGGATGCCCCACCTTGTTTGTGAAAAAGAAGAAAGAGGGCATGTTGAGAATGTGCATAGATTACAGGCCACTAAACGCTGTAACCATCAAGAATAAGTATCCCTTGCCTCATATTGATGTTCTATTTGACCAGTTAGCCAAGGCTAAGGTGTTCTCAAAGATAGATTTGAGATCTGGTTATCATCAGATCAAGATTAGGCCACAAGATATACCGAAAACTGCATTTTCCACCAGATACGGGTTGTATGAGTATCTTGTCATGTCCTTTGGCTTGACAAATGCTCCTGCATACTTTATGTTTTTAATGAATACAGTTTTCATGCCAGAATTGGATAAGTTCATGGTTGTGTTCATTGATGACATTCTGGTGTACTCCGAGAACGAGAACGATCATGAAGAGCATCTGAGAATTGTCTTGACCAGACTTAGAGATCATAAGCTATATGCTAAGTTTAGCAAATGCGAATTTTGGTTGAAGAAAGTTCCTTTCCTTGGTCACATTTTGTCAGAAAATAGAGTTTCAGTCGATCCAAGTAAGGTGCAAGAGGTTATGGATTGGAAGGCACCGACCACAGTTCCTGAGATTAGAAGTTTCTTAGGATTAGCCGGTTACTACCGTCGTTTTATACCGGACTTCTCAAAGATTGCCAAGCCAATGACAAGTCTGGTACAGAAAGATCACAAGTTCGTGTGGACAGAGGAGTGTGAAGCAGCTTTCCACACCTTGCGGAAACTGTTGACCAGTGCTCCTGTTCTAGCACAACCAGACATTGAGAAACCATTTGATGTGTTTTGCGACACATCGAAAACTGGATTGGGCTGTGTCCTTATGCAAGAAGGAAGAGTCATTGCTTATGCCTCACGTCAATTGAGAAAGCATGAGGGCAACTATCCAACACATGATCTTGAACTTGCTGTAGTTGTGCATGCCCTAAAAATTTGGAGACATTATCTACTTGGTAATATGTGCAATATTTTCACAGATCACAAGAGTCTCAAGTACATCTTTACTCAACTAGAGCTGAACATAAGACAGCGAAGATGGTTGGAATTGATCAAAGATTACAACTTGAATGTGCAATATCATCCTGGAAAGGCCAATGTAGTGGCAGATGCTTTGAGTAGAAAGTCACATTGCTTGAATGTGCAGCCATTACTTGAAGATGGGTTCGATCTGATGCATCCTGCTGTGTTACATAGTATTCAAATTAGTTGCTCTTTGGAGAGTAGGATAATAGAAGGCCAGAAAACGGACAAGGGAATATTTCACATCAAAGAGAAAATAAAAGAAAAGCCGTCTAAGCACTTTAAAGTGGATGAACAGGATGTGTTGTGGTTTGATGACCGTCTTGTGGTTCCCAAGGATCGAGAGCTTAGGAATAAACTCATGGATGAAGCTCACCTTTCTAAGCTATCTATCCATCCGGGAAGTAGTAAGATGTATCAAGAACTAAGACCTCGTTATTGGTGGACCAAAATGAAGAAAGAAGTTACAGCATATGTTGCCAGATGTGACACATGTTGTAGAGTGAAAGCTATTCATATGAAACCTGCCGGTTTGTTGCAACCTTTGTCCGTCCTTAGTTGGAAGTGGGATGATATAAGTATGGATTTTATCTCAGGTTTGCCCACTACTCAAAAGGGACATGATTCGATTTGGGTGATTGTGGATCGTCTTACCAAGACCACTCATTTCCTACCTGTCAAGACAACTTATCGACCACCTCAATATGCCGAGAAGTATATTGCAGAAATTGTGAGGTTGCATGGTATACCAAAGACTATAGTATCTGATAGGGGGCCACAGTTCACGGCTCACTTTTGGGAACATCTACACAAAGGCTTGGGAACTAGTTTGATTCGTAGTACCGCTTATCATCCTCAGACAGATGGTCAGACTGAACGAGTGAATGTTGTTCTGGAGGATATGTTAAGAGCCTGTGTGTTGTCTTCTAGGGGATCATGGGAGTCATGGTTACCATTAGGTGAGTTTGCTTATAATAATAGTTATCAAGAAAGCATCAAGATGGCCCCATTCGAAGCTTTGTATGGCAGAAAATGTAGAACACCACTAAATTGGGTCGAGCCAAGAGATAGAAGGTATTATGGCATTGACTTTGTAGAAGAGGCCGAGAAGAAAATTCATATTATTCAACAAAATATGAAGGTGGCCCAATCACGTCAGAAAAGTTATGCAGACAGAAGAAGGAAACCCCTTGTGTTTGAAGTTGGTGACTATGTTTATCTAAAGGTCACGCCAATGAAGAAGAAACGGTTTGGAGTTCAGAGAAAGCTTGCCGCTAGATTTGTAGGACCATACAAGATCTTGGAAAGAAGAGGTCCAGTAGCTTATAAGTTAGAGTTACCTGAGACAATGAGTACCGTCTTCCTAGTTTTCCATGTATCACATCTCAAGAAGTGTTTGCGTGTTCTGGAGGAAAGAATAGAACCTCGAGGCATCCAACTCAAATCAGATTTGGTGTATCGTGAGCAACCAGTCCGTGTGTTTGACACTAAAGAATGTGCTACTCAGAATAGTGTGGTGAAAACATACAAGATACAGTGGAATCATCATGATGAGGGGGATGCAACTTGGGAAACAGGAGAATATCTACAAAAAGCTTATGAAGTTTTTATAACCAATGGTTCGTAAAACAAATCTCGGGACGAGATTTTTATAAGGGGGGAGGGTTGTAACACCTCGGTGTTAAGCATGCACTAACATTCCATCCCATGAACATAATCATCATCACCTCATGCATAAGCATCATTCACGCATTCCATTTCGAAAGAAATGAAGTATCATTTCATGTGATGCTTAAGTTGATTGAAAATTTATTCATGTTTCAAACGATGTGAAATGCCATGCTCATGTTTGGATGCCATGGTTCTTGTTTTGACCACTAAGATAGCTTATAAATGTTTAGGATACAAATTGGAGCCAAGTTCATATTCAAAGTTTTGCCAAATTTTGCTTTTAAACAATTCTTCAAAATTAGGGTTTTGAATTAATATTGATGTTTATTTTGTAATTCAAAATCTATTTGGAATTGGACTGTGGTCATAAAAGCAAAGTTGTAGATCTTGAAAAATAGAACAACTTTCATTTTACACCAACTTTTAAAACTGCTTGAAATTGCTCAAAATTTTGCATTGAAGGAAATGGGGATAGAAAATAAATTAAAAAAATCACATTTCACTTGAATGGGCATGAGCCTCTGCAAGCCAAGCCGCTCCTGCCTGGCTTTAGCTGCTTTTAGCGCCTTGCCTTTTCACTCCATGGCCGTGCCCGACCTCGTCGAAGCGCAGCTGCGGCAAGTGGCCGCCATCTTGCCCGCGACGACTGTTGTAGGGGCAGCCCCGGCCTGCCCCGCGCCCTCCTGTCGCGCCTTCACCTTCCCGGCCGCGCTGCGCTCCTTCTCACTCCCCACTCCACTCTCTCGCTCGCTCAATAGCAGCAACAGCCGCAGCAGCGCTCGCTCCACCGCGCGCCATCGTCGGCGTAGCCGTTCCGGCCACGCCTGACCACCGGAGCCCGCTACATCTTCGCTACGCCTTCGCCCCGGTCTCGCGCAGCTCGTGCTCATCACAGTTCGGCGTGGTAAGGCCCGAGCCATCCGCTATTGCTCGCCGGAGCACTACCGAGCTCACCGGTGAGCTCCGCTCCCGTGGACTTCCCCGCTCACCGTTGAGTCTCCCGAGCACCTCCTCTCGCCCTGCCATGGCCGGAGATGCTCCATCGGCGACGACCCGCGCCGCCGCTCCACCATGCACGGCAGCGGTCGACTTCCCGTGCTCTTTGGCCCATGCCACGAGCACCGCGGGGTTCGCCGGGTGTGGGGAGCACGCCGGTCACCTTCACCGGACCAAAGACCTCACCGCCGGCGAGCTCTCGCCACCGGTGATCTCCTCTGTTTTGGTTCGGCTGGTAGGTGGGGTCCTGCTGAACCCCAAGCCCGTTTGTCTGTCCCTATGTGTGCACACGCGTGTTCAGATCTGGGTGCACCCAGCATGTTCGTCGGCTCGTTTTAAAAAGGATTTAAGAAATGCTTTTTCAGAATTCTGTTAAATGCTTTGGAAATCATAACTTGCTCAAATTTGCTCCAAATTTGTTGAAACAAATTTTGTTGTGTTCCTTGTCACTAGATCTACATGATAAAAGTATTGCATGTCATTTTTGAGATACTTTTCTGTAGAGATTTATTTAATCCTTGATATTGCTGATATCTTGTAAAATGTGTAGTAAAACCTATATGTATTAGAAAAATATGCTTCCAAGTTTGTTACTCTTCTTGTGTAATGTACTTCCTAGGAAAAATATATGCCATGCATGCCCTGTAGAAAAATTGTGAAAAGTAGTTCAAGTACCTTTAATGGCTGATTTTTGTTATTTTTGCTAGAGAGCAAAATTTGTATAAAACATGCATGTGATAATTTTTGTACAGTGATTATTTTCTGTGTAGAACATAGGAAAAATATTACATCTGTTGTTTAACACTTTTCATAATACAAAGTATTTTCATGCTCATAATTAGGTCCAAGCTTGTCATTTTTGTGTAGTCTATTCCACTTATCCAAATGCCATAAAAATCTGATGGTAGACTACTTAGGTAGTACTGTGTTATGGTAATTTTCTAAGATTTTTCTAAGCTATAAAAATAGATGTTGCTATTCAAACCTATTATTAATTAGGGTTTAATCAAATGTTGCTTTATGCATGATTAAGGAATTAGTGAAGCTTTGGTGTATCTTTGAAGCATTTAATGAGATGTGTTGACTTAGCATATTAGTAGTAGAAGAGAATGCAGTAGATGACATGTGCTTGTAGTACATGTTCTTGGATGATGTTGACTAGCTTGCATTCAAGCATATCCATTGTGCTCATTTCATCCGATGCACCTTTTGCATAAGCACTTACGCACATGCATCATACAGGATCACAAACTGAGAACCCAGTCGTCATACCCGAGGAACCCGAGGAACAGCTCGAGGTGCAGCCACAGGAAGTGACCGAAGTAGACGAGGAGGACGTTGAGGAACTTCTAGAGTGCCCCGATCACCGCCCGAGCTCCTTCAAGAAAGGCAAGCCACGGAGCATTTTTCTCCCCGATTTGCAATTATTAATTAAATGCTTTACTTTAATTGATGCATTACGTTTAGGAGTTGTTTGCAACCGTTGCTGCATTATACCTTGTCTACCTTTGTTATACTATATCCTTGTTACCCTGGTATCCACAGTCAAGTCAATGCTTAGCTGGCTTAGACCGGTAGAAGTTGGGTGATTTCCTATCACCTTCGAGCTATAGGTGGTTACCTAGATCTGCTTGGAGAACTATGTAGTCATGGTATAACTAAGTGTTAAATGAAGTTGAGACCGGACGGAGACTTACAGAGTTTTGGACTGTAGTGCTTTCCCTCTGTGTCGATTAAGGACCGACCGTTGTTCGGCCTCAGGTCATGTTGAACACATGCCTTACATTTAGCTGGCCGAATAAAGTACCTTTCGACCGTGAAGCTGGGAGATTATTCGGGACGAGTAGATTGCCCGCAGCGCACTGTGCCGGAGCAGGTGTGGTAGGACACGGGGGTGCGATGATAAGACCAAAGGGCAGTCGGTCAGCCCCCGGGTACATGTGGTTCCTGGCAAACTCAAGATTCCTGGATAGTTGACTCGGTGACCGATACCTCACTTTAGCGGATGAGTGAGGTTTGTGTAAGAAATAAATCACCAGCTGTTTAGGAATCGATTCGAATCGCCATCGCTCCTGGATAGTGAGCACTTGACTTGAGTGACTTCATCGTAGTAATGTTGATGGAACACTTGGACAGTTATAATGAATATGACATTATGAAAGTTGTTAATGATCATTGGTTATCATTATTTGTTTAATCACATGTTTGCTCTAGTATAGGTGCAAATGTAGTCGACAGGTTAATAATAATTAACTTGACAATAATGCTTTTGGAAAGGTTCTTGAAATACTAAAAATGCCGCTTTCTACAAATGAGTCAGCTACCCTACTATAAAGCCCTTCATAATCCTTGGTGTCACTTTATTTTCGGTTATGTCGGGTAAGTCTAGCTGAGTACCTTCTCGGTCTCAGGGTTTTATTCCCACTTGTTTTAGATGGGCAGATGTATTACGTCTACTGTATCAACTGCCTTTATCCTATGATGGGTGATGCTTAGGACCATGGGCATGGTCATTCCTTACGTCTCGTCTGATGCTTTTGTTGGAGATGATCATTAGCTGGCACTGTATTTGAACTCCGTGTGAGTGTGTGTGGTTTTGAACAAATAGCTTCCGCTACTTCTATTTGAACTTGTTTTGTAATAACTATGTTTAAACTCTGATGTATCTGAGATGCAAACTTTTATGTAATATGTGATGGTGACCGCTAAACTTATTACGATCTTGGCTGGTATGTGAGTTGGTTTGAAATCCTTCGTGATTTCACGGACTACCGGGTTATACGGGCTTATGTTTGCTAAATCGTCTGCTCTAGCGGATGATTTTCTTACTTAATTTCGTATAATTGGTCGGTTCTATTACAGCGGGCTATTATTTTGTTTTCTTCTTTTTTCAGGCGGGCATCTAAGTACCATTGTTTTCAATATCTCGGACACTTTTGTGTCCATTTTTTTCTTTCTTTTTTTCAATTTTTTTTGCATAGCCCCATGTCTCTTTTCTGCAACAAACCTTTTGAAGAGAGATATTCACAAGAATGTGGAGCATTTATTTGGTGGATAAACCTATCAAACATATTTTTGTGTTCACCCCCAGTGTAGGAGTCAAACATTTTGAGGTGGACGAAAAGCATGTTTTTGTATACTTCCAGTGTAGAAGCAGCACATATATGTGGCGTGTACGTGATCTTGATCTTGGGAGCATGATAAATCTCTCAACAAGGGACAACAAGACTTGACAAAACTCAACACAAAGCAAGTAGCTTATGTGGAAGGTTTGTATCATAAAAGTACGTATATGGCTCTGGTAGGAATTTATCATCATTGAGGAGTATGTGACACTATAGTTTTATAGTATTTTATCAAAAATAAATTCTCCAAGTACTTTGACTAGAACTGGTAGGATTTCTAAGCTAGAACTATATCACACTCCACAACAACTTAGTCAATATGATTTTCCTATATGATATTTTCCCATAAGCACCAAGTATATGTAAGGAATAAACATTATGCTTGCCAATCTTAAAGAGCTATATTCATATTCACTTTCAAATTTTTATCTTTAAGTGTAAAACTTGGTTCTTTTTAATTTGCATGTTTAAACAAGTGCGAAGACAGGAGTAAGCATATGAACAAGTGAAAGAGGATCAAACTGAATTCCAGAAGTTGTGTGCAGACTCCTTCACAAGCTCATGATGTGCTTCAATGCTTCTGTTCACAATGGGAGTGTTGCATACCCCCACACTTCTTCCAAACTATAACTGGCTTTTATTCATAGACAGGAAATGGTAAAAACAAAGGGGACTCTTCTGGTGAGAGACACCAGAGAGTCAAAATTTTATTGAACTATTGAATTAGTCTAAGACCTAGAAGGAAATAAGAACAGGATTGAACTTTCTAGATTGGATCATTAAATTGCAAAAATTCAATCATGTCAATTTCTTCTAAGTTTTGAGGTTCAAGAAAAACTTTCAAACGTTGACCATTTACCTTGAATGTGTTACCTGTATCATCTTGAAGTGTGATAGCACCATGTGATGAGGCTTCAATCACCTTGAATGGCCCTTTCCATTTGCTTCGAAGTTTTCCATGATCGAAGAACTTTACTCTTGAGTGGAATAGTAGAACCTTATCTCCAGGCTTGAACTCCTTGTGCTTGATTCTCTTGTCATACCATCTTTTGGTTCTCTCTTTGTAAATCTTGGAGCTATGATAAGCCTTTTCTCTCCATTCTTCCAGCTCAGATATTTGCATCTGACGATTCTTGCCAGCTAGATGGAGATCTAGGTTCCATTTCTTAATTGCTCAATGGGCCCTGAATTCCAATTCAACAGGCAAATGGCATGTTTTTCCATATACAAGCTGTACGGTGACATACCTATGGGTGTCTTATATGTCGTTCGATATGCCCATACTGCATCATGAAGCTTGTACTTCCACTTCTTCCCCATCTCATCCATGGTCTTTTGTAGAATGTTCTTGATTTGCTTATTTGATGTTTCATCTTGACCGCTTATTTGGGGATGGTATGGAGTTGCAATGTTGTGCTTCACTCCATATTCTGCCAGGAACTGTCGGAAGGTCTTGTCAATGAAATGTGGCCCTCCATCACTGATGACCAATCGAGGTGTTCCAAATCGTGGGAATATCACTTCATGGAACATCTTCTTAGCATGCTTGGAATCGGCGGCTTGACATGGTAATGCTTCTACCCATTTGGACACATAGTCCACCGCCACCAAGATGTACTCAACGTCTCCAGACCTTGGGAATTGTGGCAGAACCTCCTAAATTATAGGGCCCACATGCACCTGTCACTGTCCAACGACCTTTGACATCTATGCATACGTTCCCAGTAACTTAAGAAGATTGTCGGGTGTCCTCGGGGAACCCCGAATCATCCATGATTTCTGAGCAGGATCACATTACAGAGTCATTAAAGTATTACAACAGTTTATTCAAATAGATACACCAGAGTAAAAACAGCGGAAGTCTTACAATAACATAGTTTACAAACCATTTGTTTCAAACCATACAACTAAGTTCGATTAATAATACAAAACATAGTAGTGGAGTGGCATTATATTATATTACAGAACACACAATTAAGCTGCCCTACCCTAGGGCCACACATTTACTTATCATCATCGCACTGAACAACAGTCATGCAGCACGATCCAAAACAGATCTGCTCATGAGCCTCACCTGCAACAAGGGTCAACGAACCCTGAGTACAAAAGTACTCAACAAAACTTAACCGAAATAAGAATTTAAAAGAACGTAGGAATGCAGGCTCATGGGATTCAAGGTATGGCTTTAGCAATAATCAAGGTTCTTTTGTGTAAAAGCACTTTACCAAAATTCTTTATATTAACATTTAAAACTTCATAAAGATCATATACAAAGTTGACATGATCCACATTGAGATCATGAAACTTCATACCCAACACCTTCTCAAACCATCCTCAAGTTCCAGTTATTTATTACTACGATGATGAACAGTGAGTTGAGTCTCCATAACCGAGGAGCAACGACGATTCGAACCGATTAAAAACCCAGCTGGGAATTCCAGACCACATGACATATGTAGGTCCCCAACCTACATATACCAACCTACCCTCGGATCCTCTAAAACAAGAACGGGTCTGCGCCACCCGAGAATACAGTACTCCACAAATCCAGCCCATTGCCACGTGGGTACACGCTATTCCCGCCATCTCTCCACTCCCAGTGCGTGAGTAGCCATTCTCGTAATAGAATAGCCAAGTTAAGGCTTACCGGAGTATGTGGTTAGTACTACAAAGTCTCACCTCATGCAATTCAACAACGGTACGGACCTTAATCGACACAGGCGGAAAGAACCCGCTCACAAGACCTCCATGTCTTGTGGCTCACACACACCGAGTCCGCCCGATCTAGATTTATTACTCCACATTCCCATATCACATGTTAACATAATTAACCAAAGTTCCATTTAAAACTTGTAGGTGATAGGTAATCACCCGACTTTTATCGTTCTAAGCATAGCTAAGCAAAACCAGGCATATACGAATTTAAAACTGGTAATATGGTAAATATGGAATAACAAGGTTGGTAAAGTACCAATTTGATTTTCACTTGACTCCTAATCACTTAATGCGGTAAAAAGAAGCAAAAGCAAAATCAATTTGTAAAATACAAGGTAGGGTTGTATGCATCCGGGGCTTGCCTTCGTTGATGGAAAAGTCCGGGTCCGGAGTCGTTCCACCGATATCAATACCAACCTCCACAGACGGATCAACCTCCTCAACTACTTGATTAACTACCACGTGTTCACCTTCATTCACTACACGTAGTAACAATGCCATGTTTAACATGATGCGGAATACGAAATATGATGCTCGATGATGGATGCAAAATTAACAACTTGAATACAACTTTCCTTCGCGGTACAGTTACAAGTTAAACTAACTAAACCATTTTCGCAACACTCACAACAATTGCCAAGGATCATCACCAACTAATGACCCAAGGACATCACTTAATCAAAAACTCAAACAAAACCTAAATCACTAAAGGTTACTATTTGCTTTTATGAATTAATTAATTAATTAAGAATTATGAAATAAATCAACTTGTTCCAATTGAGCCCAAAATTTTTGTAAATGTTCATCTCATAAAAACTAAGTGTCAAAACAATTTTCATAATTTTTGGATACATAAATAAGCCTAGAAAAATCCTGGAATCTCAGAATTTTTTGAGCTCTAAATAAATCTACACAAAAATAACAAAAACAAACACTATTCATTTAAATCTGAAAAATAGAAAAATCATTTTGAACGCTGAGTCACTGATATCGGGTCCCACCTGTCATCCCTAACCTCGCGCGTTTGACCACGACGGCGATGGCGCTGACCGACGTAAACTCGTCGACGATGAGTCCAATGGCGACGGCCAAAGTACCAATACGATCACCAAGACTAGGCGCATTGATTGACGTCCCTATCAGTACTGATTACGGCCCTATACTAGCTCGACGTCAGCCATGGCGGACGCGGTGGCATGGCAGTGCTACGCCAGTGACGTGAAACCGGTAGAGCTCAAACAAAGGATCCAGGAAGCACCAGTAGCTCACCCCGAACGCGTTGAAGCAAGGAGCGAGGTCGGAGAAGCAACGGAGAGGCGCGACGACGACCACGGTGATCACGGCGGAGCAAAGATCGTCGGTGAGGAAGAACCGGCGACTGCAGTGATCAAAACGAGCAAGCAACACAGGATTAAGCACCACATCATCGAGACGAAGCCGTAGGTACACCGATCAAGGCCAACGGCTC
Organism: Miscanthus lutarioriparius; assembly: GCA_904845875.1. Taxonomy (NCBI): domain Eukaryota; kingdom Viridiplantae; phylum Streptophyta; class Magnoliopsida; order Poales; family Poaceae; genus Miscanthus; species Miscanthus lutarioriparius. Next base: position 55,171,123 of record CAJGYO010000007.1, on the reverse strand, counting down.
ACCGGAGTTGGCTGGCCGCGGTGAAACGGAATCTCGGGTGAGGTTGCCGGCCGCGAGGAAGAAAGCGACGAACGACGAACTCATGGTGAAATCAATCGACCAGAGCTAGCTGGCTGGGTGCGCAAGGAGTAGGTGAATCTATCTAGCGCTATGCCACTACGGCGCAGGCGCTGGTTCAACGGCGAGGAATCAACGGAGCAGCGGCGGCGGTGACTGGAAAAACAGACGAGAAGAGAAAGCGAAGAACGGCGACGGTGGCTGGCTTATAACGCGACCAAGGAAGCGCAAAGAAGCCACGCGGAAGCCTTCACCGCGCCAACGTGACGCCCAGACGGCCACACGCGCGACTGGAAGCAAACCGAAGCTCGCCGGCGGTGTAGCTTAAGCGGTGAACATTGTTCATCGAAATTACAGAATTGCCATTCGCCAAATTTCACAAATTACTCCCAAATTTTCATAACAACTCAAAAATCTCCAAAAACAAAAGTTGTTCAAAATCAAAAGTTCTACAACTTTGCTTTTGAAACCATACCCAAATTCAGCCTACATTTTGAAATGAACTTTTAAATTCAAAGCGGGGATATTTAAGGAATTTCGCCTTTTTAAATAACTTCAAATTTTACTAAACAACTTGAAAAACTCCAAAAACAAACTTTGCACAACTCGACAAGCTCTACAACTTTGCTTTAAGACTCAACCCCAAAATGTGCTTCGATTTTGAAATGGATTTTTAGGGTCGGATTTAAATATTGAAAATCAGGGTTTTCGGAATTTCAAATCAATACAAAGATTTCAAACTTGATTCAAACAATACCAAGCAATACTTATAACATAAATGTAAACTTGTTTTAGTGAATGCATATCAAAGTTTACAATATGACCAATGCCTTGCAATGCATATGATGATATGTCCAGTTTTTAATACTTAAACACCCGGGGTGTTACAGGAATGGTCCCATGTAGTCAATCCCCCAAACATCAAATAGCTCCACTTGGAGGTTGTTCATGAGTGGCATTGCATCCCGAGCAATGATGTTTCCATGTTTCTGGCATCTGACACATCTTTTGACAAACTCCCTTGTATCTTGATACATCATTGGCCAGAAGAATCCGCTTTGATAGATCTTAGCATTTGTACAGAATGCTCATTAATGTCCTCCATAGGGTGATGCATGACATCTCTCTATGATTTTCATAGCTTCACCCATGGGGACACATCTCCATAGCAATCCATCTTGATAGACCCAAAAAAGATATGGATCATCCCACAAGTAGAAACGACTTTCATGCTTAAGTTTCCTCTTTGTCTTCCCTTGGTGGAACATAACCTGCAACCATATAGTTCACAATATTTGCATACCATGGGTCAGAGTCTATTACCTTGAGGAGTGTGTCGTCCCTCAGATAGTCATTAATAGGTAACTCATGTGTTTCCTTATATTGAAGCCTAGACAAGTGATCGGCTATCGAGTTCTCTACTCCTTTCTTGTTTCTTATTTCTATGTCAAATTCTTGGAGCAAAAGAATCCATCGGATCAACCGAGGCTTAGCATCTTTCTTAGTGAGGAGGTACTTAAGAGCAGCATGGTCTGTATAAATAATTACCTTCACTCCCACTAAGTAAGATCTAAACTTGTATATTCTAAAGACAACAGCCAACAAACTCTTTTTCAGTGGTAGTATAATTGATGTGTGGCCTAGACAAGGTTTTGCTAGCATAAGATATAGCATAATGCTTCTTATCCTTGGTTTGGCCTAAAATGGCTCCAACCGCAAAGTCGCTAGCATCACACATGATCTCAAAGGGTAGCTTCCAATCAGGTGGTTGGATGATTGGAGCTAAAATGAGTGCCTTCTTGAGGATTTAAAAGGCTTCATGGCACTCATTGTTAAAAATGAAAGGTGCATCTTTGGCTAGGAGGCTAGTTAGGGGTGTAGAAATTTGAGAAAAGTTTTTGATGAAACGCCTATAGAACCCTACATGGCCTAGAAAGCTACGAATGCCTTTCACATTTGTGGGAGGTGGAAGTTGTTCGATGACTTCAATCTTTGCTCTATCCACTTCTATCCCATGAGTAGACACCTTATGTCCTAGCACTATTCCTTCTTGGACCATAAAATGGCATTTCTCCCAGTTCAGGACTAAGTGCTTTTCTTCACACCATTGTAAGACTTTGTCTAGATTCTCTAGACAATCAATGAAGGTTTTGCCATAGACGATAAAGTCATCCATGAGCACTTCCATGATTTTCTCAATCATGTCGGAGAAAATGGACATCATGCACCGTTGGAAAGAAACTAGAGCATTGCATAACCCGAACAACATTCGTCGGTATGTGTAAGTTCCATACGAGCATGTAAAAATGGTCTTACTTTGGTCATCGGGGTGGATCGGGATTTGGTGATATCCAGAATACCCATCAAGGAAACAAAAGAAGGAATGGTTCACAAGGCATTCTAACATTTCGTTAATAAACGGCAATGGGAAGTGATCCTTCTTAGTGGCCTTGTTAAGTTTTTGGTAGTCAATGCACATCCGCCACCCGGTGACAATTTGTTGAGGAATGACTTCATTCTTCTCATTCCTAACAACCATCACTCTTCCTTTCTTTGGCACAACTTGGACAGGGCTAACCCACTCACTACGAGGCATGGGATAAATAATCCCGGCATGCAAAAGCTTAAGGACCTCTTTCTTAACAACTTCTCGCATAGCGTTGTTAAGCATCCGTTGTAGTTCCATCAATGGCGAAGAATCAGGATTGATAGGGATACGATGAGTGCAAAGAGTGGGACTAATCCCTATGAGGTCTTGGAGTGAGTAGCCTATGGCTGATTTATGTCTTTCTAGAACAATGATAAGTTTATAGGTTTCTTCTTGGGAAAGCTTGTCGCTTATGATTGAAACATCCTCAATTTTCCTTAAAGGGAAAATCCACAGAATGAGTTTTAATATGATAAAACCAAGAACTGATTCCATCATATTATCATATTTCAGTCGATGTCACAGTCTGTGGGGGTATTAACCCCTATACCCTTATGACTAAGCTTGGGCCGGCCTGGATCGGTGGGTCCGGTCCACCAAAAGACGACGTGTGGCCCGGTTAACCTGATCGGAGTCCCGCGCAAGGAGTCAAGGCGGATTTGGTGATCAATCAAGATCCTGGTCGGTTAGAATAGGAATCCTTATCCGGCTACATATGGCAATTGTAACAGGCTAGGATTAGTTTCCAGATCTATAACCCTGCCCCCCGAACTATATAATGCGGGCAGGGGACCCCTCTAAAAAACATCTCTCATTGACATACAGCAATATAAATCAGACGCAGGACGTAAGTATTACGCCTTCTTGGCGGCCGAACCTAGATAAAACCTTGTGTCTGTCTTGCATCACCGTCTTGTTTGTGGCTTGTGCATCTGTCTACCGACAATCTACTACCTTGGGTATACCCCTAGGTAGACTGCCGACCATATTTCGTCGACAGTGGCGCGCCAGGTAGGGGGTGTGCGTGCTGATCCTCTGGTGAATCAGATGGCGTATCTCAAGATCAACATCATCCGTGGCGGCACGACGTCATGGCGACGACACGACGTCACGGCGCAACTCGCCGTGAATTCACGGCAGCAACGCACAAGTAGCACGACAACACCAAGCGATCCTTGCCGAGGCCCCTTGGGTTTTATTGAGATCAGAGTGACTCGGCGTGGAAAGGCACGACGATTTCAGCCGTTGCAGCATGTTTCAGATCCAATCCAAGACATCACGCAGAGCCAGAGGGCAAGCCGATCTGCAACGTCACCTTTTCCGTCTCTCAACAATCAAGAAGTCAATCTGACAACATGAAGACGTGCAGCAACATGCAAGCCAAACCAATCTTGGTTTCTTGTATGTATGCTTACATCTTACAAGCGCGAGCGACACGATCATGAAGATTCGCCCCAATTAGAAATCCGCCAATACAGCCTATACAGGCTATGCGGATGCTACAAGTCACTCGCACGAGCCAAGATTGGATCATCCAGAGTAGCAGATTATCATATTATCAGACCGTCGCAATCACCAGGCAAACAATGAGGACATACAATCTACAGCACCATGAAGATGACGCAAGCAAGACCAAAAGCCATGCAAGCTAACATGCAAATTAGGCCTGCATGCACGTGCATGTGCCTGAGCCGTGCAAGGCGCACGTACATATCGCATTTTTGGCATCTGACTGCATCGAGCCATCGCCGAGCCACGTCAAGCCACCGACCGAGCCACTAAGCGAACCACGTTGAGCCATCCAGCGAGCCATGACGAGCCGACCACGGACCACGTCGACCACCCGACCACCAGACCACGTCCCGAGTAGCTCCACCGAGCTCCAACCACGTCGACCGTGACCACGTCGACCACGTCCCGAGCAGCTCCTCCGAGCTCCGACCACCTCGACCACAAGACTACGTCGCAATGATGATCGCCGTGAAGAACGGCGCTATGACAATCGCGACCACAGTCATGACGACAGGTCGAAAAGCTCGAGGACCGGACAACTTCATCGCCAACAACACGTCAAGCCATCTCTCAAACATCGCAACACGCCGACTACACCCACCGGTCGTCAATAAAGCTAAGTATTATTTTTAATTGAAAATTTCTTCGATCATCATACACCTCCGCCGACCACCCTTAGGGTGCGCTCCACGTCAAATTTTCTCCGTACATACAATCCAAAACATGTATAAGTTTTTACAATGGTTCGCCGATACGTTTTCCTTCCTGCTTGAGAATCCCAGAGCCGGCACTGTCTCCGGCTCCACCCCACGCGTGCATGAGAGTCCGCCCTCTGCACTACGGGTAGTCGGCAGTCGCTTCCTGGTAACACTGGTACTCTATGCTAAGGAGAGACAAGGGTCCCCTAGAGGACAGGTTAATCTATATACATCTCAATACAATACATCAAAGACACAGGACGTAGGGTATTACGTCGATCAGACGGCCTGAACCTGTCTAAATCATTATCTCTGCACCTTGTGTCACCATCTGGTTCCTGATTACACGAACCATCTATAGGTAATCTACCACCATGGGCACCCCCCTCGGTGGACTGCCGACCATATTTCGTCGACAGTGGCGCGCCAGGTAGGGGTGTGCGTACTGCTTCCCAAGCAAACAAGACGGTCATCATCTCCGGCTCCATGGCTACGCCGAACGGCCTGACGTTCACCGTTTGCCAGATCACCTGGACCACCGGCTCCGATGACTTCATCGCCATGACCCCGGAGGAGGCGTGGATTCAGTCTGCGTCAACCACTGCTTCACCTACATCGGCTACGGCTCCGACCACGGTGGATACGGTTCCGACCACGGTGGACACGGCTCCGACCACGGTGGATATGGCTCCGACCACGGTGGACACGGCTCCGACCATGATGGATGCGGCTCCGACCACGATGGATCTGGCTCCGACCACGGTACATCTAGCTCCAACCATGCCTGCATCACCTTCAGCCATGCCGACAACTTGTCATCCGCTTCCCCGCTACAAAGGGAGGCAGATCGACAACACCGACCTGCTCGACTCCATCGATCGGGTCGGCACCAAGCTCGCTGAAACCCGCTCTCGTAAGTATGATTCAAAGTCACCTAATGAGCGGTAACGCGCCCCACAACAGATCTATCTACGACCGGCTCGGACCTACCGTCTCCGCACGACTTTGGTACAGATCTTGTGGTCACATCTACTCCTCAAGGGCGCTCTGCTCGTCGCCGGCCAGCCTTTGCGATGGGTCTCCGGCTCTTCAAGTACGAAGCCTCGATGGAGAACTACCAGGTCCAGCCCTACGGCCTACAAAATGCTGCCTCCAGCTACGCCTACAACCTGCAACGCCGCTTGGATCTGTGTCTTATGCACCGACCTCAGCCGAAGCCACGCAACTTCGTCAACATGATCCAGATTGAAGATTATCAAGAAGGATCCGTTCACACAGTCCAAGAGGGCGACCCCAGCTCCTCGTCCGGCACCGCATCTAATGCATCTGTCCACACCGAGCTTCAGCATCACGAAGATGAAGGCGTCAAGTACGATCTGGATATCCCAGACCATGCCCCGGGGTTCTCACAATTCCCGTCTTTCCCGCCAAGACGAGGGGATTTGATCCATGTTGTCAGCAATGACAAACCGCCGGCAGTTGGTGAAACAGAACAAGAAAGGACTGCACGTGAAGCACGCAATATTGACCGGTTTAATCGCCGACAAATCGAAGCCGAAGCAGACCAGGAGGCACGACACATAAGGGTCCAGCCACGTGACCTCAACGATGCTTTCGACAGGGTGGGGGACAAACAGGTCTTTAGAACTCCAAGTGCCAATGTAGCCGTCGCCATGGCAACAATGCAACGGCTACCCAACACCCCGAAAACCCAAGCAGTTCGCGATGAAATACAAGCCTATCTGACGGCTGCTATGGCCCAGACCGCAGAGATTGTAAACCAAGCTCGCGCTCCATCCGTCTCGGTCGAGTCAAGCCACAACTGCCAGCACCCAAGTCGCTCACAGCCGCCCAACCAACGTGGCTCGCGCAACAACGACCCATCAGACAACCATCAAGGAGGAAACGTGGCCATGATGGTGGCCAGGACGACAACCGCCGCCGGGACAACCGCGACAATCGCCGCGATAACCACGGTCGCAGGGCTAATCCAGATGGCAATCGAGATCGCCGCGATGGCAATAACGATCTCCGCCATTACCTCAGTGGACGCGATCTACGCGCTCGCATCAACCAGAGAGCCGACGATCGAGCGTCCCACGAAAGTTATCGCCATATGGAATATGACACTGCCCACGGCCCGCCGGGTTTGAAGCAGTTTACTCCACACCTTCGCCAAGTCATATGGCCCAAGAATTTCAAGCTCGAGAAAATTCAGAAGTACGACGGCAAGGAAAACCCCGAATTATGGGTCATGCTTTACGAGACTGCGTGCAGATCAGCCATGGCGGACGAGCATGTCATGTCTAACTATTTCCTAGTCACTGTTGGCCATGCGGGTCACCAATGGCTGGTCAGCTTGCCGGCGAACTATTTCGACTCTTGGCAGGAGCTCAAGCAAGCCTTCATCGACAACTTCATTGCTACTTGTGAACAACCAGGCAACAAATACGATCTGCAACGTATTCGAGATCGAAAAGATGAGCCACTGCGCGAGTACGTCCGGCGTTTCTAGGAGATGCGCATCAAGGTCCCATCAATCTTTGACAATGAGGCAATTGAGGCTTTCATCACTGGCCTCCGCTTCCACGATGCCCTAAGGGACAAGCTCCTCCGCAAAAGACATGATTCGGTCACAGCGCTCCTGGCCACCGCTAAGAAATACGCGGACGCCGACGACGCTAAAAAGATAATTATTGAAGAAGCAGCAAGGGTTCCGCGCTCCGACCACCCCCCACACCATGACGACTACCGCGGCAACCGTGGTTGGAATGACAATTTTGACCGCCGCAACCAGCGCAACGACTCCCGCGACCACCGTGACCAACGTAATCAGCGGCGTAACCGCCGTGACGATTACAGGAGCAAGCGTGCTCGGGAAGACGACGGCGAGGTCAACACCATTAAAAAGGGTGGCGGACGTCGTAACTATGAAGACGACTATGCCAAGGCATTGAAGGGGCCCTGCCAGCTCCATCCTAAGTCGAACCATACCATGGAGAATTGCCACGTCCTCAAGTCTATCTACACGCGTCAATAAGCTCCGGATACGTCCGACAAGCCTAACGACGCAGGGGAACAGCGCAACGAGGATAACGACCACGACGATGCAGACCCCCGTCACAAGTATGTCAAGCCAACCGATCGCGTGCACACCATCATCGGAGGCAAAGTGTCCATCGAGACCAAACGAGAACGCAAGCTGCTCGCCCACGCTTGCTTGAACGTGGCCAACACCGACAATCTCCTCACCGATCCATGGCTCCCTCCGTGGTCTCACCGCGAAATCTCCTTCAGCAGAAAGGACCAATGGGCCGCAATACCTGAGCCAGGGCGTTTTCCCCTGGTCCTCGATCCTTGTATCAACAAAGTTTAGTTTGACAGAGTACTGATCGACGGCGGCAGCTCTATTGATATACTATTCAAGAACAGTCTGCCCGCCCTGAAGATAGCTCAGGTGGACCTCAAGCCATACGAGGCACAGTTCTGGGGTGTTCTCCCCGGATAGAGCTCTACACCTCTCGGGCAGATCACGCTACCAGTGTAGTTTGGGACCCCGGATCACTTCCCAACTGACTACGTCAACTTCGTGGTCGCCGACTTTGACGGCACCTACCATGCTATTCTTGGTCGACCGTCGCTCACCAAGTTCATGGCCATACCTCATTATAGGTATCTAGTGCTCAATATGCCTACCGTGAAAGGAGTTCTAACCCTCCGAGGCAATGTGTACGTAGCTTATACCTGCGAAGATGACAGTTTCAAAATAGCAGAGGCTCACGACCTCTCTATTCGCATGGCCGACACCGTGCTCAATGCTAAGAAGACCTCGATCGACCACCAGGAGATCCCGAAGCTCGAGGCTCCACGCAAGAACATCAAGTCTAAGGAGCACAAGGTGATCCAGCTGGTCGATGGTGATCCCAGCAAGACGGCCCTTATCGGGGCCAACCTGGATCCCAAATAGGAAGACGCGCTCATCAGGTTCTTGAGGAGCAACGTGGATGTGTTTGCATGGAAACCTACTGACATGCCCGGTGTACCTCGGAACTTGATTGAGCACTCCTTGAATGTCAACGGCAAGGCCAAACCTATCAAGCAGAAGCTCTGACGGTTCGCTCGTGACAAAAAGGAGGCGATTAGGGTAGAAGTTACACGGCTTTTGGCAGCCGGATTTATCAAAGAAGTGTATCATCCGGAGTGGTTAGCCAACCCGGTTCTTGTACGCAAAAAGAATAATGAATGGAGAATGTGCGTTGATTACACTGATCTCAACAAACACTGCCCTAAAGACCCCTTCGGCTTGCCTCGCATAGACGAGGTCGTAGATTCAACCGCCGGTTGCAAGCTCCTTTTTTTTCTCGATTGCTACTCTGGTTATCACCAGATCGCTCTCAAAAAGGATGACCAGATCAAGACATCTTTTATCACGCCCTTCGGCGCCTACTGCTACACGACTATGTCGTTCGGGCTCAAGAACGTCGGGGCTACCTACCAACGCGCTATACAAGCTTGCCTCAAAGACGAGATAAAAGATGACCTCATCGAGGCTTACGTTGATGATATAGTTGTCAAAACCAAGGAAGCTCATACCCTTGTTGACAACCTGGGACACACTTTTGCAGCCCTTAACACATTCCAGTGGAAGTTAAACCCAAAGAAGTGCATCTTTGGTGTTCCTTCTGGCATACTCCTCGGCAACGTCGTCAGTCGCGACGGCATACGCCCTAACCCGAAAAAAGTCAAAGCTGTCTTAGACATGAAGCCGCCCAAAAAGGTGAAGGATGTTCAGAAGCTTACCGGATGCATGGCCGCCCTCAGCCGTTTCATATCAAGATTAGGCGAAAAAGGATTACCGTTCTTTAAACTACTCAAAGCATCCAAAAAGTTTGAGTGGTCGGAGGAAGTAGACGTTGCCTTCACACAGCTGAAACAATACCTTACGTCACCTCCGGTACTCACTGCTCCAAGAGAAGACGAAACACTCCTGCTATACATTGCGGCTACCAATCGAGTGGTCTCCACGACCATGGTGGTCGAGCGAGACGAGCCCGGCCATGTCTACAAGGTATAGCGGCCAATCTATTTCATTAGTGAGGTACTCAATGAGTCCAAGACCAGGTACCCACAGATTCAGAAGTTGATCTATGCCATACTGATAACATCCCGAAAGTTGAAACACTACTTCGACGGATATCGTGTGGTGGTCGTAACTGAGTACCCTCTGCGAGACATCATTAGCAACAGGGATGCGAACGGGCGCATCGTCAAATGGGCAATGGAGCTATGCCCCTTTTCCTTGGAATTTGCAAGCCGCACTACAATCAAGTCTCAGGCACTTATCGATTTCATCGTCGAGTGGACAGACTTAAGCACGCCTGCCTCTCCCGGATCCGACGAATATTGGACGATGTACTTCGACGGCTCTCTCAACATTGATGGTGCGGGAGCAGGAGTCCTTTTTATATCACCATCCAAGGAGCAGCTCCGGTACATCCTCAGGATTTATTTCCCAGCATCTAATAATGCCGCCGAGTACAAAGCATGCCTACATGGTTTGCGCATTGTGGTTGAGCTTGGCGTTAAACGTCTCTACGTCTATGGAGACTCTGCTCTGGTCATCAACCAACTCAACAAGGACTGGGACACAACCAGCGAAAAGATGGAAGCATACTGTAATTTGATTAGAAAGCTGGAAGGCAGGTTCTATGGCATCGAGTACATACACGTGGTCCGGGACAAGAATCAAGCAGCGAATGCACTGTCAAAGTTAGGATCATCCCGAGCAAAAATCCCACATGGCATATTCGTCCAAGACTTGCTCATGCCGTCCATCGAAGAGAAAGATTCCACGGCAGACAAGCCTGTCGATGCGGGACCCACAAGATACCCCGCAAGAGAGAGAGAAGATCTAGTTCAACTAGGATTCTCCCCATGTAATCTTAGTAATAGAACTATTAAGTAATCCTACCAGGAAATCTCATTGTAAACCGACTAGGACTCTGGCCTCCTGACTATATAAAGGAGGGCAGGGCTCCTGAAAGAGTAAGAACAATTGTACAACATAACACTTCATAATCAATCCAACGCAAAAGGCAAACGCCGACTGGACGTAGGGTCGTTACTCGATCTACGATCGAGGGCCTGAACCAGGATAAATCGACTGTCTCTTGCGTTTACCATCGAGTTCAGCATACGCCAAAGCCCGAACGATACTGCCACGGTACCCCTGTGGCAGGCTATCGGTGGTAAAACATCGACAGCTGGCGCGCCAGGTAGGGGATTTCAGGCGACTTTGCATCCGAGACCTCGATGGACCACAATAACATGATCTTCCTGATGGGATTGATTTTCATCTTCGGCTCGTGGATCTGCGAGGCGGACAACTACGGCAGGCTTCAAAGCCATCTCCTCAAAGATCCGGATCATCATGAAGAATCCTCTATTTCGACAACTACGATGGATCAGCTCACCAGAAGATTCGCGCAGCCCATAATACCCGATTCGAATAAGATTCCACGGCTACACGCATCCGACTCGAATTCAAGCTCCGTATCCGAGATGAAGTCCTATTCGAGTGCTTTTAAGAAGTCGAGTTTCTTTTTGGCAAGATTCCAGAGCACAACCCAAAACAACTCGGATTACCCTCAGAATTCTTTCAAAAGGCCGAGTTCTTTTCCATTTGGGCTCGACAACACGACAAAATCCTATCAGGGACAGTTTGAAAGGTCTTTCAAATCAACACTTGGGATACCACTGACAGGAGCTCAGGAGGGTCTCGTACTAATGATAACATCGCAAGACTGTATCATCCATTGGCCAGGATCCGTTCCTGAGGATAGCGGAACCCAACTAGTTGGCACAACAACAACAGCTATTCTACCTTACCAAGAGGGAGACTCAATCTACGACGTCGAGGCGCATACGGAAGTCATCAGCAACTCCGACAGTATGAAAACTAACAACAATAACGGAACGGCTCACACACGGGAAGTGCTCATGGTTCGACGTCCTCGGTCGCCATTAAACCCCCCAGAAGCACCCGATGTCAGGTCATCAGATGAATCAGAATCCAACATATCACCCTTTGCTCAGGGTTATGATGGAGAAACCGAGAGTCAGAGACAGGCTAGAGAACGGAAAAACAAGTTGAAACAAGGGTGCCAGCACCGCGCTCGACAGCGTAGAGAAGCCTGGACCAGATATGAGTCAGAATTGGCTGAATCCGACAAAAGAAAATCACAACAAGAGGCCGAAGAGAGACGCACAGTGAGTACGCCTTACGATAAGATTCGAGAAGCATTAGAAGAACTCAGGGCAACTTCACATCACGGAGAGAAGTACGAACAGCTCCAGGACTTGCTCCGGTCAACGATCCCAAGAACGCATGAAGAGAGAACCCGATCAAGACTACCCGCCAGATCAACAACCCATGAGCAAGAAGATCAAAATCAAAGGAAGTCCGCTTTTGAAAGACTTGGACCAAAGCGGAAGCCATAACGGAGAAAGTAGGAGGAACATAGTCGGGGCCATCAATTTGAACAACCAAGGAAGACTAGGAGTAGAGGGCCTACCAGACATGACCTCGCATGAATTATTCCCATCAAAACAACACTTGGCCGTAAGAAGGAGCCGAATCCGAATTCAAGGAAGCGTAACGCATGATGATTCCCCTGTTTTGCAAACAAGGTTGGCATCAAGACGATTACCTCACAAATTCAAACCGTCTAATCACTCCAAGTATGATGGCAAAACCGAACCAAGACAATGGCTCGTAATATATTCACAATCAATTGAACTAGCCGAGGAGACGATGATATCAAAACCTTGTTCTTTCCCATGGCATCGAAGCGATGCCCTCAATGGTTCGATAAATTGAACCCGGGATCGATCGAACTTGTGAAGACTTGCAAAGAGCTTTCTATGAAAATTTTGCAGGTATCATCACACACCCGATCACTCATGCCGAACTGAAAGGACTCAAGCAAAAGGGGGGCGAAAGTCTTAGAAATTACTATCGGCGATTCGGTGAACTACGGGCTCAAGTGCATGACATCACCGAACGAGAAGTAATTGAAGCTTTCTCTCACGGAATCATGGCTAGGTGGCAATTTCAAGACTTCGCAAAGAAAATCCGAGAAACAATGAAGAATTGCAGACGAACAAGAGAAAAAATGATTACTGCAGAAGAAAAACACGAGAAAAGGTTCCGGATAGAAGCAACCAAGACAACCCGGATAGGCAAAATCATCGAAATAGCAGACATCAAGAAAGAAAGCGTAGACCAGACAATACCGTGGCAATGGCCGACAAATCAAAGAAGTTTTCCAAACCCAGAAGATATGATGACATTGAAAACATACGTTGCCCATTACACCCTAACGGAGACACACCATCGAAAGCGCTACACTTTCAATGATCGATACACGAGAAAAGGTAGTAAGGAGAACACCAAAGAGGACAATCACAAGAAAGATGAAAGACAACCACGAGGACAAGGGATTTCAAAACCCGAGGAACAGTAGCGATGATCTTCTCAGGGGCCCCAGATTGCACAAGCAAACATCAAGAAAAACTAGCACTACGGACTATCATGACGGCAGAACCGGCTACACCAAGATATCTCAATTGGTCACAATATCCAATCCAATTTTCAAGAGAAGACCAATGGACTAGCGTAGGGAACGCATGCCATTACCCACTAGTCTTAGACCTAACTATTGCCGGTATGACTGTCACCAAAGTACTAATCGATGGGGGAGCTGGACTCAACATCATCTTTTCAGAAACACTAAGGAAGATGGGACTACAACTCGCTGGGATGATTTCACCAACAAGCACTCCCTTTTACGGAATAGTACCCGGCAAAGCAGTCATGCCACTCGGACAAGTTACTTTACCCGTCACTTTTGGAACTCCTACGAACTATCGAGCGAGTTTATCAAATTTGAGGTCGCAGACTTGATTCATCATATCATCACGATCCTCGATGCCCAAAGACCGGCAAAATTCATGACAATACCACATTATCCGTACTTATTGCTTAAGATGCCAGGACCCAACGGTATCCTTTCTCTTCGAAGCGATTTGAAGCGTGCTTTTGACTGCGACGTTCAGGCAATCTAAATTGAAGCAAAAGCACAGGCCGACAATGGGAGAAAACAAATAGCCACAATTGCTGCGGAGATAAGCCAAGAAGAATTAGAAATACCGGCTAAAAAGCCCAAGCATCATCACACCACCAAAAGAAGCCGACGTCAAGCAAATCGATTTGGCATTTGGCGATACCTCCAAGACAAAGCAACCATCGGTGCTCACCTCTCGGCAAAATAGGAACTCGCGCTCACCAACTTTCTTGGGACAACAAAGATATCTTCGCTTGGAAGCGGCCGACATGCCGGTGTCCCAAGAGAGTTGGTGAGTGACGTAATTGATGTTAATGAAAACTCAAAGCACGCAAAGCAACGGCTATGACGATTCTCACCCGACAAAAAGGCAGCGATTAAAAAAGAAATCACAAAACTGATGGCAGCCGGATTCATCAGAGAAATCCTTCATCCGGACTGGCTAGCAAACCGGTCCTTGTGCAAAAGAAGAACACAGACGAGTGGCGTATGTGCGTCGACTACACGGATCTCAACAAACATTGCCCAAAAGATCCATTCGGGCTACCACGCATTGACCAGATAGTCGACTCAACACGGGGTGTGCACTATTATCCTTTCTCGATTGCTATTCAGGGTATCACCAGATCGCATTAAAAGAACAAGACCGAGCAAGACTTCTTTTATTACTCCGTTCGGTGCTTACTGTTACAAGACCATGTCGTTTGGACTAAAGAACGGCGGTGCCACATACCAAAGAGCTATACAAACTTGCCTTGGAGATCAAATCGGTGAAAATGTGGAGGCATATGTGGATGATGTAGTGGTGAAAACAAAGAACCCAGACACCATGATTGAAGATTTAAAGCAAACATTTGAAAACTTGAAGAGATGGAGATGGAAATTGAACCCAAATAAATGTGTATTCGGAGTTCCTTCAGGGCAACTACTCAGATTTTTGGTCAGTCAGCGCAGGATTGAAGCCAGCACCAAGCAAATTCGAGCTATAACAGAAATGGGGCAACCTAGAAGTATCAAAGATGTTCGAGAAACTAACGGGATGCATGGCGGCCCTCAATCGTTTCATATCAAGACTCGGAGAAAAGGGTTACCCTTCTTTAAACTACTAAAGAAGGCAGACAAGTTTGAATGGACAAAGGAGGGTGATGAAGCTTTCAAGAAACTTAAGGCATATCTCACATCCTCACCAATTCTCACACCCCCAAGGAAAGATGAAGACATGATGCTATACATTGCGGCGACTACTATCAGAGTCAAGACGACGACAATAGTCGAGAAAGAGAAGAAGAAGGGCGTGTGTATAAAGTACAACGACCCGTGTACTACATCACAAGTATTATGCGAATCAAAAATCCGGTACCCGCATGTACAAAAACTACTCTACACCCTACTTATCACCTCACGCAAGCTTCGCCACTATTTGAAAGCCACAAAATTACCGTGGTGACAGACTTCCCTCGGAGACATTTTACAACAGAGATGCGACGGGACGCATATCAAAGTGGGCGATTGAACTTGGAGCTCTTAACATCGACTTCACCCCACGGAAAGCAATCAAATCTCAAGCCCTTGCCGATTTTGTGGCCGAGGGGGAGAGATTCAGCAGCCTTTTTATCGGATACAATCCTTGACCCTTTGGAAGATGTACTTTGATGGGTCGCTCAAACTAGGCGGAGCGGTGCGAGCGTTCTCCTCATTTCTCTAGAAGGAAAACAACTCAAGTACGTCCTTGAGATATTATGGCAAGCTACAAATAACGAAAGCAGAATATGAAGCCCTCATCCACGAGCCACGAGTGGCAATTACCCTCGGAATAAAGAGATTACTCGTATATGGCGATTCAAGAGTAGTAGTCATCAACCAAGTAAACAAAGATTGGGATTGCACAAAAGAAAACATGGGTGCTTATCTTGTCTTTGAAATACGGAAACTTGAAAAATATTTCCAAGGATTAGAAATTTTACACGCATCTTGCTGTGATTCCAACATTGCAAAGAGATGTCCTTGCCAAGCTCGGATCAGACAGAGCAAAGGTTCCACCCGGCGTATTTATAGAAGAGCTATCAGTTCCCTCTATCAAACAACCCGGTGAGACATCCAACGAAATTCAGGCTAAAGGCGTTCATATCTTGGTAATCAACACCTCATGGACCCAAGTTTTCATCGACTATATCAAAGAAAATAAATTACCAGCAGATAAAGTGGAAGCCACCCAAGTTGTTCGTAGAAGCAAAAACTATGTTTTAGGAGATAGACTCTACAGAAGAGCAGCATCATCAGGAGTACTCCTGAAATGTGTTTCATTTGAAGAAGGCAAAGAGATCTTAGACGAGATACACTCAGGTTGCTGCGGAAATCATGCCGCTTCAAGGACACTGGTTGGAAAAGCATTTCGCACCGGATTCTACTGGCCAACCGCTTTAAAAGACGCAGAAGAACTTGTCAGAAAATGCAAAGGTTGCCAAATGTTTGCAAGACAAGCCCATGTGCCAGCTCACAATCTTATCTGCATCCCACCCGCTTGGCCTTTTTCCTGCTGGGGGTTGGATCAAGTGGGACCCCTGAAGAAAGCAAAGGGCGGCTTCGAGTACATCTTTGTGGCAATCGACAAGTTCACCAAGTGGATTGAATACAAACCACTCATGGAAATCTACAAGCACAACCAAAAGCAAATGAATTCATCCAAGAAATTACGCACCGCTTTGGCATGCCCAATCGAATCATCACAGATCTAGGCTCCCCTTCACGACTCTGAATTGTAAGCTGGGCACAAGGCTGTGGTTTTAGTATAGACTATGCGCGTCATTGCACATCCGAAGCCAACGGACAAGTAGAAAGGGCCAATGGACTCATACTAGCGGATTAAACCAAGGTTATACGAAGAACTAGTGGACTATGGGTCCAAATGGATTGAAGAATTACCAAAAAGTAGTATGGGGCTACGAACTCAAATAAGCGAGAACAACAGCCATTCACCCTTCTTCCTAGTTTATGGGTCAGAAGCCGTACTGCCTGTCGACTTGATCTGGACATCACCAAAGATAGAACAATACGATGAAGGAGAAGCAGAACAAACAAGAAGATTAGAACTTGACAGCTCAGAAGAAGTCAGAGTAAATGCTACCCTCCAATCAGCCAGATACCTACAAGGTTTAAGGCGGCACTACAACAAAAGTACCCAACCTCGATCACTACAAGTTGGAGACTTGGTACTAAGAAGGATACAAAAGACTGACGGACGACATAAACTTCTCAGTCCATGGGAAGGTCCGTTCATTGTCACAAAAGTCACCGGACCAGGCACATACAAGTTAATAACCGAAGATGGAAAAGAAGTCAGCAATACATGGCACATCAGCCAGCTAAGAAGATTCTACGCGTAAAAACAATTCAAGATAAAACAGATATGCAAGCCACAAGGGACCAACATTCACAATCGACGAAAGACGATATTCTTCGACAACATATGTATTAGTTCATATTCATGATCAATAAAGATGATATTCATCCACAGCATGTCTTATCATGACTTCCAACGAGTTGTTTACCCGAAAAGAAAAGCAAAATGGCTGAAAACATGCACGAGCTTCCTACCCCGAGCAAAATAGCTGAAAACACGCTTGAGCTCGCCGATGAGGGTAGCTAAAAGCTAACACCCGAAACAAAAAGCAAAATGGCTGAAAACACGCCTGAGCTTCCCGGCCGAGAGCAAAATAGCTGAAAACACGCTTGAGCCCGCCGATGAGGGTAGCTAAAAGCTAACACCCGAAACAAAAAGCAAAATGGCTGAAAACACGCCTGAGCTTCCCGGCCGAGAGCAAAATAGCTGAAAACACGCTTGAGCCCGCCGATGAGGGTAGCTAAAAGCTAACACCCGAAACAAAAAGCAAAATGGCTGAAAACACGCCTGAGCTTCCCGGCCGAGAGCAAAATAGCTGAAAACACGCTTGAGCCCGCCGATGAGGGTAGCTAAAAGCTAACACCCGAAACAAAAAGCAAAATGGCTGAAAACACGCCTGAGCTTCCCGGCCGAGAGCAAAATAGCTGAAAAGACGCTTGAGCCCGCCGATGAGGCCAAAACTAGTCAACCGAAACTGAACTCCAAAAGACCCTCCAGCTCTTCATTCCGAAAAGCAAGAGGCTCGGGGGCTACATCCAGATAGGAATACTTTTTCCTCAGAAAAGTACAAGCGCCACTCAAAAGGCAACATTCTATGCCGAGTCATTTTTTCATAGCGCGGTGTCAACACAAAGATTTACATCTAACAAGTCACAGCGCGGACAAAGCACTCGACAAATCGAGGGGTCTCGTCAGGATAACACACAGAGTTGTTTTGTGGAGCAGAAACGAAAACGGGACAAAATACTCAGCAAGACAAGTAACTTCGACCACACCCAGGCAAAGAATACATCAGCGAAAACAAAGAATCTTCATTTAAAGAGGAGTGTAATATTACAAGAAGCTTTACAAGAAGCTGGTCAATCGGATCAGGCATTATCATCAGGAAGGGAAATGTCAATATTTAGACTTTCTACAACCCCTCTTGGCTAAACCTTCGACCTCAGGCTCCATCCTCTCATCACGGCGTCAAGGTATTCTTGGCTTTTCGACTTCCTCTGCTATCTTGGACAGAGGCGCCTCGAGCAAGGACCGGACTGGCTAGCACATTCTTGGTACATACTTGGGCACACTTCTTCGCAAATTCTTGGAAACGAGTGGAATCCGGGAATGAATCGCGCCTAAGATTGCCCGTCGTCACTGGAGTCCGGAGAACATCGACTCTCGAACGAAAAGATTTCCCAGAAGCGTTCCAATTTTTCGGTGGCTGCCGCCTTGACTTCCGGACAAGCTTTCAATAGTTCTTTGGGCCTGCACAAGATCTCTATCACTCGCGCCCTAATCACCTTAGCAAGGGCAAGTTCTTCCTCAAAGATGAGTAATTACCTCCTCGGCCTTTATTATGACTAGAGTGGACTAGAGCCTTCATTTCATCGATACTCTCGAGAGCTTCAGCTTCTCAGCTCGGAGAACTAGACAAGACACCCAAGAACAAGTCGTGAAAAAAGAAATCAAAATACAAGAAAAACAGCAGTAGAACCAGCGGCACCTTTGCATTCATTCCTCGCAGACTCCATGCGGTCTCCGTCTCCACTACCCGGGCACGAAGGGTCTTCCTCCTCCTTTTGGTGCATTTGACGTTCGTCTCCAACTCAGCCGGAGAAGGTCGAGATCGGCTTTTAGAACGTCCACCTCAGAAGACAACTTTCTCTCATTTTTCAGATGAGAAAAAAGAAGCGAGAATGATCACGAGAGAAAGACCGAGCCGAAAGAGACAAAGAAAAACAAGGCGAAGGACGGAGGAAAAACGAGCATGCAAAAAAGGAACGGCAGTAAAACCTACCTGGAGCTTTTCACCAAAAGAAGTCGCTAGGGTCGACAAGCTCCCCCAGGCTGCGGTCAGCTCCGACAATCGATGGGTGGCATCGAACTGTTGCACCACGTCATCGGAAAAAGAAGGACCGCCAGAAGCAAGAGAAGGGGAAGGAGAAGCCGGATGGAGCGAAGAAGGAATGACCAAAGCAACCTTCAAGGAAGCCGGAGTCAAACCCTCAGAAGGACCCGGCGCGACGGCCACAGACACCTCTGGAGCGGCCAAAACCGCAACTTCGCCAGGTAGCTCTGAAGCCCCCACAGCAACTTCATCAACAGAATGCTGTGAGTCCTGAGGCTCAGAACTCGTTGGCACGGCGGGAGGCAGAGAAGAAGTCGATGAAGGAATGAGAGAAGACGAAACACTGAAAAGTGATAAAAGGGAGCATCGATAAGAACCAGAGGAGGGAAAATAAAAGCCAAAAAGATAAAGCTAGAATCTACTCACCCAATCACTCTCTTCTTCGTGAAGCCAAGAGAAGGCCTCGCAGGAGGAACCACGATGGTAAAAACGTCCCCGCCACCCGGCGACGAGAGCGGAATAGCCGGCAATGGAGCCGCGGAAGGAGCCGGGGCTGGAGACGCGGAAGAACTCCGTACTGAAGGAGCGGTACAACTTGGTACCGGGGCTTCCAAAGAACTCGACACCGGAGTTTCAGAAGAAGTCGACACGGGAGCCTCGGAAGAGCTCACACCCGGCCTCCGATTACTTCAAAAAGATCAATACTAAAGGTCAAGACAAAGAAGAGAAATTCAATGCAACAGGAATATGAAAAGCAACTCACCGCCGCATGATGAGGGGTACTTCATCATCTTCTTCATCCTCAGCCAAGGAAACCAGAGCACCTGCTGAAAAAAGGATAAAAAGTAATCGGATCATGAGAGAGACAAGAAAATAAAAGAACAAAGAGCATTAAATGAGCTCACCTAAGAGCATGCTAGCAACAACTGGAGTACCTGAGAGAGTACTTGGTTTGCGAGGCTTCTTGGAGACAGGCAGGCCAGATGAAGACCCATCCGTTCGCCCCCTCTTCGGGACACTGCGAGGACCGCGAGGGACTAGACGAGGAACATATTCTTCATATACATCAACAAATCCGGAAGAAACCCCAGGAAGGGCGGTAGAGGTTTGGGACTTACTAATTGCAGAAGTTCCAGCAAGTCTATCTCCAGTCTCCGCCACGGCAGGGAAAGCGTCAGGAGAGACCGGGTCGACAAAGTTCCGCCCAAACTCCTGCGAAAAAGGATAAAACACCGAGACAAAGAAAAGCTAAGCAAGAACAAACGCAGCTAGAGTGCATAAAGTACTCAAACAAAAAGATAGAAAACTCACATCTAGGGGCGGGTTGTTGGCTGAGAACTCGGTGACAGCAGGGGGAATGACGCTCACCCCTTTCAAAGATCTTCGAAGACGCCGAGTACCTCCTCACGGTCAGCTCAAGAGCTGGGACCATGCGTGAAGGATCCTCGGCCCCTGAATACTCAAAGCCAAGATGCTCCCCGCTTTTCAGGGCTGAACCGGCGACGAAGAAAGCTCGAAACAATACCAAAGCCGGTCAAACCCTGCTGCATCAGCATGCTAATCCTATCAAGGAGTGATTTGGATCACTTGAATCTCGTGAAGCGATTCAAGTTTCTTGTCCCATCGGTCATTCACCACAGGACCGGATCCGGGATGAATGGCAAGGAAGGGATTAAATTGGCAACAGAAACCACTCTTGCAAGACGCCAATCTTTTATAGAATCGACCAGGTCATAGTCAAAAACTTAATTTTGAGACCACGATTTAAACCGAATCCCACAACCGCCAAGAACATTTGGTTTCTTCACGGCGGGGTTGAGGTTTCGAGACGAAAGAAAAAGCGAAAAAGAGACAGAGAAGGAGGGATTCCAAGGAAAGCTTCGCAAAGATGAACGAAAACAGAAAGATGGAGAATGGCATTGGGGGTTAGGTGGTTCGAGACTAATCCCGAAATAACCAAGAAACTGATGAAGGAAAGCGGAAGCGAGAGAAGGCAAAGTCCGCGCGGACAAAAAAGCGAAAAGGACAATCTCACCGGGACCGGGCTGGAACCCGATGCTCGCCGGAACCCTCCATTCAGCGATGACTTTGCTTTGGATCAAGCCATCGCTAACGAGCTCATGCAGCACTGGTCTTCGTTGTTGTTGGGGCCGGCCAAACCTTACGAGCAGCCCTCATAGCCACGAACTCTCGATTTTCGATCAAAGAAAGGGATGACTCCTCATCTCGAAGGTCTTTGAGACTTGCTTGCGGTTTTCTTCTTTCCCATGAACTGGCGGAAGCAAGAGAGGCGCTAAAGAAGATGTAGGATGATGATGCTCGGAGTTCTGGCGACGGTGTGGCGGCGGATTTAAAAGCTAGGGTTTAAAGGCAAGAGTTGGGCAGCAAAGGGTCTTTAAATAGGTTTCTCGGTGATACAAACGGCCCACAAGGCCCGATAAAACACAATGTGGGAACGCGACGGTCCATTTACCGACGCAGCTAAAACAATGGAGGGCACAAATCCACACAATAGTACAAACCAACGGGCAGATTTCAGACTTATCCGTCCAGCACCACGGCAGGGTTATCAGATCGCTACAAGAACAACTCGTCAAAACAAGAAGAAAGAAAAGGCTACCTCACAAGGAACAAAAGAACCCGGTTATTTGAGAAAGAACCCGGTAATCTCATGGACAACGGGGATCGCAACAGAAAAGTAAAAGACAACTCGAGAAGACAAGATTCGTTTACATTACAAGCGAAGATTACAAATCTTAAAGACAAGATTCGTTACATTACAAGCGACTTCAAAAATAGAAGATTACAAATCTTACAAGACCCAACGAACTCGGCACTACTGAAAAGCAAGGTAGCAAAGAGGAACGCGGACACGGCTAGGCTCTGGAACGACTACGTGTCCCAAATTGCTACTCGGAAGGACAAACCGCCATCAGCTACACTGTTTTCTTCAAAGGAAGGACGCAGTGCACTCAAGGCGTAAATCGGCTGAAAGACGGCAGACAACATGGAGCGAGAGAAGGCGGCGGGCATCTGTCTCTACCCAAGACCGATGTGATATCGCATATGGTGTTGATCTGCACCGGACAGTCTCAAGACAAAGCACGAGGATCAACCCAGAGCGGCCGAGATGAAGGAACAAGCCCACATCACAAGACTTCCTCCAACTACCACCACATACATCCCGGCACAATCTTTGTCATGGGATTAGCCTACCTCTAATCCCTATCACAAGACTTCCTCCAGCCTACGACAAGACACACATGAACTACAAAATATGCTCGGGGGCTGCTCTACTTCACAAACTACCATGCTCATATCCACGAAGGTTTCAACGGAATATCCAATAGATGAAAACAAGCACTCCGGGACAGTATTTATAGACCAAAGGAGCGGCGCACATGGACCAGGAGTACCGACGAAATAAGCCTGACAAAGAACACAGTGAAAGGACAGGACTCAATAATGGACGACTCAGGCGAGAGGAAAACAGTGCTCGAAGATGGGCATATTCGGAAGAATATACCATCACAGTACAACCCGTGAACAAAAAGCATTTACACTCAACCACCACCATACAACTACATCTGACAGCAGCAGACTATCAAAGAATACGCCAAGACCTCGCATCCGAGTTCTTCCTGAACAAAACAACACGGGTATACGCTCGGGGGCTCAGCCAGCATCACAGATTAATCAACACTAAGCTAGGGAATTCGGCCCTCATTTCAACTACTCCCGGGGCCTCAGAACCAAAGACAAAAGACAAAAAGTACAAGAAACTCAAGATCACAACGACGACGACGCATCAAGACTCTTCAACCGACTTCTTTTTCAAAAGAAAAGAACTCGGAGAAAGCACGAGGCTGCGGGATACATAGCCCCAGAATTTTTTGAAGACAGGAATTTGGACCCTCCAACTTTTGCAAGCAAAAGCAAGAGGCTCGGGGGCTACACTCAGTGAGTGCAATTTTTATGAAAAATTGCACCCACCAAAAAAGAAACCGGACATAGGCTCGGAGGCTGCACACCACAAAACTACTCGGATGATGGTTTAATCCAAGACTAAAGGACCGCTTCGGAAAGATACCACAGAAACTACTCGGATGATGGTTTAATCCAGGACTAAAGGACCGCTTCGGAAAGATACCACAAAAACTACTCGGATGAGGACAAAATTCAAGTCTCAGGGACTACTTCAGAGCACAGATTTTCAAACAAACATAAAGGATCAAGACCCTCCAACTTTTTGTTCCAAATAGCAAGAGGCTCGGGGGCTACACTCAGTGAGTGCACTTTTTCTCCAAAAAAGTGCACGTCACCAAAAGACTTCCTCAACGCAGACTACTTCAAGACATTATGACAAAAAGAACCCGGAACGAGCCATATTCGAGTTCTTTTTGACAAAACTTCAATGAACAATCAGAGCAACTTCAAGACAAGATCCTCTAGCTCCTTGTTCCAAATAGCAAGAGGCTCGGGGGCTACAACCAGATGGACGTACTTTTTTCTTCACAAAACACTCACCACTCGAAGGTCCCAAGAAGCGCTACAAGGTTTCACTCCAGAAAGCACTCGGATAACATTTTGTTCCTACCTAACAAGACTTGAAGGAGCAAAGCGAGACTTTCAGAGCTCAACCATGAAGTGCTCGGGGGCTTGTCGATGCGGGACCCACAAGATACCCCGCAAGAGAGAGAGAGAAGATCTAGTTCAACTAGGATTCTCCCCATGTAATCTTAGTAATAGAACTATTAAGTAATCCTACGGAAATCTCATTAACACTTCATAATCAACAAGGAAGGCGGCCTCACTCAGACGACTATATAAAGGAGGCGAACTAGGGCTGATAAAAAAGTAAGAACAATTGATACAACATAACACTTCATCGATCAAGATCGAGTAAAAGGCCTACGCCCAAATGACGCTTGTTTTTTATGCTGGATTGATTACTGAAGTCTCGATGTTGTATAATTGTTTTATTTTTCAGAGCCCCGCCTCCCTTTTTATATAGTCGAGGCCCGAGTCCTAGTCGGTTTACAATGAGATTTCCTGGTAGGATTACTTAATAGTTCTATTACTAAGATTACATGGGGAGAATTCTAGTTGAACTAGATCTTCTCTCTCTCTTGCGGGGTATCTTGTGGGTCCCGCATCGACAAAGCCTCTAGACCAGCAATTGGTGGCTACAGTTCCGGTGTCAAGCACCGCCGAGCCCCCTCCAACCACTCATGAGCCTGACTGGAGAATACCTTTCATCAAGTACCTAACAGATGGTAGCGGTTACACTGATCGGATAGAGAACAAGCGCCTAATCCGTCGCAGTAAGCAGTACCTGCTCGTTGATGGCAAGCTATGGCGCAAGAACGGAAAAGAGGAAATCTTGATGAAGTGTATAACCCAGGAGGATGGTGAACATCTCCTGGACCAAATCCACTCTGGCTCCTGCGGCAACCACGCGGCCTCAAGAACGCTGGTCGGCAAGGCTTTTCGAGCAGGGTTCTATTGGCCGTCAGCAGTATCCGACGCAGAGAAGCTAGTCCGCCACTGTGAGGGTTGTCAGTTCTTTGCCAAGAGAATCCACGTACCAGCACATGAGATCTAGACAATACCAGCCTCCTGGCCCTTCGCATGCTAGGGACTGGATATGATCGGGCCCTTCAAACCGGCTCTAGGGAAATTTACATGCGTCTTTGTGCTGATCGACAAATTTTCTAAGTGGATAGAATACATGCCTTTGGTACGAGCATCCTCGTAAAAGGCATCACGTTCCTCGACCAGGTCATCCATCGTTTTGGCATACCGAATAGCATCATCACCGATCTGGGTACTCAGTTCACCGGGAACGCTTTTTGGGACTTCTGCGATGAAAGGAGCATAGTAGTAAAATACATCTCGGTGGCACACCCTAGAGCTAATGGACAGGTCGAGCGGGCAAATGGCATGATCTTGGACGCGTTGAAGAAGAGGGTGTATAGAGAAAATGACAAGGCTCCCGGAAGATGGCTCAAAGAGTTACCAGCCGTGGTCTGGGGACTCAGAACTCACCAGTAGTAACACCGGCGTCTCGCCATACTTTATGGTTTATGGGCGAGGCGGTCCTCCCTGCGAGATATAGCTTTCAGATCAAGCACCGGTAGAGAACTTCGATGAAGGCAAGGCCAATGAAGTGCACGGGAGCTAGAAGTGAATAGCGTAGAAGAGAAGCGGCTCGATTCTTGTGTACGACTGGCCAAATACCTTTCTTTTTTTGCGCAGTACTACAACAAGAACGTTAAAGAGCGGTTTTTGTGGTCGGGACCTGGTCACGAAGTGGAAGACAAACTAGGTGGTGTCCATAAACTCGCAACCCCATGGAGGGGCCCTTCATGATCAAGGAGGTCACACGACCAACGTCTTCTGAGTTAGCTCACCTAGACAGTGCACGGACGTATCAAACTTCGTGGCACATCGACAAGCTTAGACGTTTCTATGCTTAACTCTTTGAGATATGTACCCCCTTTTGTATTTTCGATTTACTTCAATAAAGCTATTATTATTTCTCCGACCACTCTAATGTGTCACTTGACTTTTATGGTTATTCTAACTTAGCCATAGAAAAGCCGACCACCACTCCTTCTACGGTTTTTCGGAGCGGGACTGTCTTGGTTCCTCCCAACACGTGCATGGGATCCGCTCTCACGTTGTGGGTGATCGGTAGGTCCCCTTGGTTTGACTTGTCGCGTCTACATGTGCACAGTCACGCACCTCACACTCGACCACATGGCAAACTAGGGCCGCACAAACTTTTCGAGGATGATGTGTCGGGTAAAATGGTACAACTAAATGTAAGCGTTATTATGTTCTCACTTAGTTCCACCAACATAAGTTTCAAGCTTAAATACGCTTTATACAAAGCAAACAAGCTTATAATGATATCTGATTCACGTTATTACAAGCTTGCTGAAGAGGCCCAAGTTTACAATAACACAACTATGTCTATGTCCTTCTTCTGACTCTAAGCCTATTACATTGGTTGGTCGGGTATGCCTGCACCCTCATCGTCATTGCTTCCGATATTCTACTCGAGTCTCGGGGACTCTTGTGCTAGTCGAGCTAAAGGGGATGGCCCCGCCGATGTCTGGCTGGTCGAGACCGTAGGCTTCGTCGGTTGGCTAGCAACAGATGGCGTTTCCAGCTGACTTGTCGATGGCATACCCTGTACAGGTGTTGTCCCACCTCCACACAGATTAATGTCGCCAATTATCTTTGACGATAGATCCAGCTGGGCCACCCGAAGCTCCTCCGCCTTGTCTGGGTCTACTTCCTTCAGGTATCCAACCTCCAGGCGCTTGAGATTGATCAGAGGGTAGTGGGCACGCACCATGCTTAGCACATGGGCACCTGTGTACTCAGCCGCCTCCTTAATGAACTCCTAGAACCATCCCCATGCTTGTCTGCATCTCTCGACCAGTCCGAGCTGGGGGGTCCTTGGCTCTTCCTCTGTGAGCGCCGGGTCGACAAGGTCGAGGATGGGCAAAATGCTAGTTGCCACTTCCTGGCACCGGTTCTTCCATGTGTCCCGATCCTCAGTGGCCTCGAGGCATCATGCTTTCCAGCCGTCATGCTCTTTCATCACAGCTTCTAGATGCCTCTTGGCATTGGCTTTTAAAACTGCACACCATACAAGACATCAAATGTAAAGGCACGACAAGTCAAGGCGGGCAACAGAATGAGAACGGTGGCCTAGAATACTTACTCTTCAGTAACTCCTTCATTTTGGTGGTGTGGTCCTAGAGTTGAGACTGGCTGGGCGCCAGTTTCTCGTTGTCCTCCTTCAGGTGACCACACTCTGCGGTCATGCGGCTATTCTCCTCTTGGAGGCGGGTTACCTCAGCTTCTAAGCCTACATTACAGCTGTCATTACCAACAATGCAACAACACATGTCATACACTTGATGTGACAAAATGACAACTTACTTGTTTTTTGACGCTCTTTGTCATTGAGCTGGCCGACCGAGTTACAGTTCGTGCTTCTTGCTCTGTCCTCTCACGGTCAACGCGTCTTCAAGTTGGCGGTGCAAGCATTCCACCTCGGCGCTTGATTCTCTATTGCTCGCCGTGATTCCCTCAATCTGGTGAAGCACCTCTTTCGATGATTACTGCGGTCTTCATCAAGTCTCGCATATAAGCAAGCTAAGTCAGACAGTTTGACTACATTACAGGGTCAAGTGGTCAAGCCAAACATACCTGGACTTCTATCACCAAACGCTTTGCCGCTCGTTCAACTTTTTGGGTCTCTTCGATCTCGGGGATTTCTTCATACATAACCCACTCGTCGTTCCGCCTGCACGACACATATACATGTTGTCGTTTGTCTTTGGGACGGCCTAGGATCTCTTCGATTTCGTCCTCTTCGCCTCTTGTTCGAGGGGCGGCGCTGTAGCGAGATAGTAGTCTCCGCGACCACTATGACTTTCCCACGAGCCGTAGCATCGGCAAGCGTATTCATGCCAACCGATTTGTTGCTCCTCGGCTCGGTCTGGTTCCCTTGGCGCCAAGGTATCCGCCTTTAGCATGAGGGCTAGTGCTCGGAGCATTTGTACTTTGCTCATTTGTCTTCTCGACCAGTACTTTCGGGGGACCCGACGTCGGGCTGCTCGTGTCATGGTTCGGCAGAAATTTCTTCTCTGAGTTCCTCGCGATTAAGCGAAAGCGATTCTTTCCGCCAAGATCTTGGCGAAGCCATGCCACAACCGGCTATCTGGTCGGGATTTTCGATGGACGCCGACCTAATATACCAGAGAAAGTTCATAAGACAATAGTATTCAATACAAATTATAAGATTATATCAAAGTTACAGATACTTACAGCTCAGAAGCACGGAATAACGTGGTGAAGGAACGTCTCTTCGACTACGCCTGCTCCATGTGCTCGGCGGGTTCCACCGGGTCTTTTTCCACCACCAGTACTGGCATCGGGGTTTGGTTCTCGACACTTCCCCTGCTTGTCTTCTGTGTTGCAGTGGTCGGTGGTGCGATCACTACTGGCATAGAGGAGCTACCCTGCTCTGTTGACCCCATTTGTCTCCTCCTCTTTCGAGGGATGAGTCGAAAGATGTCCGCATCCTCTGTTTCATCGTCTGAAAGGGGGAAGATGGCCTGGCGACGTTTGTTGGCAGCTGGCCGCTTGCTAGCAGCCTTGGCCGTTACATCCTCCCCAACTCCGAGTACCGCCGACGGCGTCTTGATGATGCGCTTTGGTCTGGGCGGTTGAGCGGCAATTTGCGGCCAATCCACGCCAGGGGCGGAGACATTTAACTTCGCTGCTCGGTCATGACCATTACTCGGGAAACATAAAGGAGACAACAGATCAATTTTTGTTGCAACATAAATCTCTGGTACAAGGAGGCATCATTTACCTTTGGGAGAGGTCGGGCCAGCTTGAAGGCATGCTCGATGTCGTTTAAACGACATAATTGGGGTCGGCTAGATTGAATAGCTCCCCATTTCGCCTTGATTTCTATCTTGTCGGCGCCTCTTTTCGGTCCTCATCGGATCTGCGCTACCACGGTACTCGAAGCCAGGATGTACCCTCTTTGGCGTATTTGGATCCTTGGTGATGAAGTTCCCGACCACGCTTGGACCATCCAGCTTTCCCCACAGGATCAACCCGAGCAGTTCTATGATCTGCTCCAAGTGCTCGAGCTTCTCGACCATTTGTTCTTCTTCTCCGGAATCAACCCCACGTCACACAGGGTGATCGTGTTCGGCTCTTCACGGATGTAGAACCATTTCTTGTACCATTCGTCCAGTGACGTGTTCCATGGGCAGTGTAGGTACTGGGCCTTCATACCGTCACATAGATTGAGGTATACGCCTCCGGCTATCTTCAAGCCTCCGCTCCCTTTCTTCCATGAGCAGAGCAGATGATGAAAAGAGGTCGAAATGAAATTTGGAAGCCACCATAAGCTTATAAAGATGGATGAAGGTGGAGACAAGAAGAATCGAGTTGGGATGCAGATTGCAAACCCCA
Source organism: Miscanthus lutarioriparius (assembly GCA_904845875.1). Taxonomy (NCBI): domain Eukaryota; kingdom Viridiplantae; phylum Streptophyta; class Magnoliopsida; order Poales; family Poaceae; genus Miscanthus; species Miscanthus lutarioriparius. The sequence continues at coordinate 55,141,836 of CAJGYO010000007.1, read as the reverse complement.
ATCTCGTAATATAAGTAGAGCCCCTGAAGGAAAGGGTGCACTGGAACCCCAAAACCCCGCTTGAAGAAATCCTCGAAAACCACAATCTCACCTGGTTGTGGATCGGGGAAGCTTTCTCCCGACGCGACGCCATCCCATGAGTGCCTTGTTGTGGAGCACTCCCATGGTGACGAGGTCTTGATGGTCGCTCATTGCTCCTTGACTTCCACCACTCTTTCGCCATGACTCCACCTTTCTTCAGGTGTTTCTCTTCGCCATTGATCGCCCTTGTTAAGAGGGTGGATGCGGTGGAGGAGGATTGGTGGTGATTTTCGGAGGAGTAGGGTTCTCGCGAGAGGAAGAAGAAGGTTGCGGCGGTGAATGACAATGGGGATCGGTAAAAAGTAACTTACCAGACTCTATATTATAAATAACCAAGGGCTCTGTCATTTTGTCCGCCCGAGATTCTTGGGGAGATGATTGCAGCGCTGCCATGACGGTTGTTTTCACAACCTCGAGATCTACGCCAACAAACGCGCGCCTCTTCGTTTCCGATGTATACGCGCCTCTTCATTGATAATGTGAGAGGGCCACGGTGGCGACGCACCTCCATCTGAGCGCCAAGTGTCATTTGCGAGAGAAAAGAGTAAGAAGGCGAGTGATATGTTATATCAAATGCGCTTTTTGACCAGACGTGGCGATTGGACTTGACAGAGTAAGGAGATAAATAAATACACCAAATAATAATACAAGCGGCGTTCTTTTCTTTTGGCTGCATATCTTGAGCTCAATGATGGCCTAGACCACTGCCGTGCTCGGGCACTGCTCAGACCACTACCACGCTTGGGGACTGCTCCGGCTACTGATGTGCTCAGGGACTGTCCCGACCACTGCTCGGAGATCGTTCTTCTCGGCTACATGTGATTTGTACTCACATACAGTTGAGAGACATTTATTTAGACCTTGCTACAAGGCTCATACCTCGCCTTCCAGCAAGCTCGGGGACTACATCGGTACGATGCACTTGCCGGTGCATCTTGTATCACTTGTACGACGATTCATTTCTCAACTTAACTGGGAATTCTTTTTAGACCCTGGCACGACGTGCCTACGTCACCTACTACCAGGCTCGGGGACTAAGTGGGCACACTTCACCTTGCGGTGAATGTGTTTGTTTTTTGACCCCTACGCCTCTGATGATCAAGGACGCTACGCTCTGAGACGCACTTACATTTCTGTTTAGAAATACAAGTGGGCACACTTCCCAGGACGAAAATCTTTTTCTTTTTTCTTAAGAGCACCATATATTCTTTGGACAACCGACTTCTCCGGCGACAACGGTGGTCAGAGACGTCAAGGACTCAAGCCTTACTTGTCGGAGAAGGTTAAAATGGCGTGTCGCGGCATAATACATGGTGCTCGGGGACTAGCTGTGGGGGTATTAACCCCTATACCCTTATGGCTAAGCTTGGGCCAGCCCGGATCGGTGGGTCCGGTCCACCAAAAGACGACGTGTGGCCCGGTTAACCTGATCAGAGTCCCACGCAAGGGGTCAAGGCGGATTTGGCGATCAATCAAGATCCTGGTCGGTTAAAATAGGAATCCTTATCCGGCCACATATGGAAATTGTAACTGGCTAGGATTAGTTTCTAGATCTATAACCCTGCCCCTCAAACTATATAAGGCGGGCAGGGGACCCCTCTAAAAAACATCTCTCATTGACATACAGCAATACAAATCAGACGCAGGACGTAGGTATTACGCCTTCTTGGCGGCCGAACCTGGATAAAACCTTGTGTCTGTCTTGCGTCACCATCTTGTTTGTGGCTTGCACATCTGTCTGCCGACAATCTACTACCTTGGGTATACCCCTAGGTAGACTGCCGACCATATTTCGTCGACACAGTCATACATCGTAAGATTACAAGAATACAAGATATTACATCACTGGGGAACACACCTATTACAGAGTTAATCTAGCGGAAGACTATCGAGTGAAGGCTCCTCCTTCGCGGGTCATCATCAGAGTTGGCGTAGTGCAGCGTAGATTCCATCTCCGAACCAAACTTGAGCGTAGGCACGAGACATCCTAATCCTTCTAAAGTCAGCATCTCCGAGAAGCAGGAAATTTGCACACCGCCAGATGTGTGCAGGCCATGGTCAGCACCGATGAGCTTTAGTAGAAAAAGATAAACAAGGGATCTGGCGATTCTAATATTTGGCTGTGGTTTGCATTCTTAGCGCATGAGAAGTAATTAACAATGGTAATATAATAGTATCCAATTTTTAACACATTCACCACCACACCATCCATATCCATCCACCAACCACCCATCCCAAACCATCTCCACACCACCACACCTTATCTCATCTCACACACTCAGGTCGACAGGCCAACTCCCTCTCGGCCTTGTCTCAACGGCCCGCAGCCCCCAAGGCTCACGACCGGAAAATACCCCAAACCCTGGAGGGAGAATAGAAGGACTCATCTCCTATCTAGTTTAAGCGAAACCCAGGAAAGGTCCATAGCCGACAAGTCGGCATATGTATCGATCGATCAACCATACACTCTACAGAGGTTTTACATACCCACAAGATTAGCCATCCTCGGAGCCATGTATCTCCTAGGTAGAATTCCAGTCGCTTGCTAGCCTAGAACGATGCCACCCTACCTCTCAGCCCTGGAACATCCCAAGTCTAGTCTGGGATGGCTGATACTGTGAGTTGTAGACAGAGCCGGGGCCCACCGGATGTCAAGAGCCAGGTCCACAAGGCCTCCTGAAGTCTCGGAAGGGTGTGGGGGGAAATCGTGCGCCCTGTACCTCCTTGCACATGTTCGCCTAGCAGTAGTGGCATCGCTCTACCAAGTAGTCCGACCGTCCCGCACCATATAGGGCGAGTGGGATGTAAAGGATTCCTGGTGAATCTGAGTACTAGTAAGTCCTTAGGGATTGACCAAGCCAGAATGTCTTCATCAGGGTTTCCATTTACCGTGCCACCACAACACCTCCACCCCGGGCTCCACCTCTTCGAGGTTCACACCCAAGGCCACCTCCAAATACCAGTTACCCGCCACAGGTATTCCATATCCAAGTGCCCAGGTAGCACCACATGGCAAGACTCGCCCCAGGCTCGTCGTTATTCCAGCTCGGTCGACACAACCCTCACTCTCCACGCACCCAAGACACACGCAGCACGCTCACACACCACCAAGTCTGGCACCCATAGCCAAACCATTCCTAGGGGGTGCACCACCAGCATCACATCCCTGATATAATGCGAAGTGGAGTTAATAATAAGTATAGTGGTGTAATATGCAAGCAAGCAGGCAAGTAAGCATATATAAGCGAGCGAATGCGCAAAGCAGGGTGACATGGTAGAGTGGGCTGCATCAGGGTAATAATGGCTCAGGTAGTAGCATGCATCAAAGTTCTAGCAAAGGAATAATTATAAAGCACTAGCAGTTCTAGATATTATGCAATGTCTAATAGGATTCTCTAAAAGAGGGTGCTGCCATGACACCTGCGATGTCGAGGTAGTAGTGGTACAGTTCTCCATTCATTGGTGTTCCATTAGCGGGGTCACCTCCTCCTGCGTTGACTCCATTCCGTAGTCCTTGTCGTCGTCCATGTTCTCTTGGTCCGATCGTCAGCTACTCCGCGAAGCGACACGCAAGGCAAGAGAGCACTCAACACTCAAAAAGACGACAAGACGTAGGAAAATCCAATAACACCAGCGAGGCAATAAGAGATACACGGCTTAGCCCTCTCGGCGGTTGTCCAATTTCCTCGGGCCAAAGAATCACAAGTGGTGGTTTGCTAAGCACAAGCTTAAGTCATGGCCAAGCCAGTATGGCTTTAGGATAGATAGTTTAAGCCAAAGCTTATCCATAGCAACACCACGGCTCACGTCCTTCGATCCAGGCGTCATGGAAAGGACGGAAATCGAGGGACGAGCCCAATGAAGGAAGAACGATGGGGTTCGGCTCTTATAGTCTTATCCCGTAAGTCACTATTGGATACAAGAAGTAGACAAGAACGAATAACACTATTGTGACTTGGCTCCAATGTACTTCGGCTCGTCCGCTATGGTAGAAAGCGGTAGCGCAAAGAGATTGGACATCAATGGTTCCCTTCGATCCACACGACTCAATAACGTCGGGAGCCAAGAAGAGAGTCGTTCAACACGGCAAAAGATGTGGGGGTTAGCTAGGCACATCCATGTCATGTTCTCAGACACATCTTCGGGAAAGATGGTTTTAGACGGTCGATCGGGTCAACACGCATGGGTCCGAGGTACGACATAGACCATAGCTTCGCTAACCCAAAGGGAATAGTCCGGTCTTTGATCCAATCATCATGGGCAGGACGGAATCGAATAGAGCGGGCTAACGGTGCAACAAGAGCAAGAACAACAAGGGACAAGGTCTACTTCTTCCAACACTCGCGCCACGATGAAAGACGGGGCATTGGAAGGAAGCGACAAACACCAAGTGCGCAAACCACTCGTAGGGTACCCGACTTAGGTGCACTGGCACTAAGACATCTCCAGGGTTCTTAGCGGTGCGGTTGTCACCGCAAGAACCACAGAAATGCTATGGTCCAAATGGGTACAACCATACAAGAGCTTAAGCACGAAAGAGAGAAACATGAGATTCACATTCATTTGATCCACTTGCCATAGCAATGATGAGAATCGAATGAATGAAATCAAAAGGGCAATAAACACCAATCTAGCAAAAGGCTCAATCCACATCTTTACTGGATCGATGGGGATTGAGAACCAAAGAGAGAGAAGAATGGAATCTGTACTCTTTCGACCAACTTGTCATGGAACAGACGAAGGTTGGAGAGAAGGGGTACAGTCCCACGACCCAAACCAACTCATATGGCATCACAACCGTGCAACTAAATGGCACAGTGCTATTCCCTCGGTTCGCAGCAGTGCGGTTGTCACCGCTTAGGCCCGAAGGAATGCTATGGTCAAGGTGGTGCAATCATATAAGGTGGCTAGGATAAACACAGGCGAAAAGAGGTAGAGCCCGATGGTCATGGCGAGAGGACTCGCGGCCATGAGCTTATCCTACACGAGTTGACATCCATCTTCTACAATCATCATATCTCGACTCATCCACTAAGTTAGGCCACAAAGGGCTCATGGTGTGCGGGTGATATCCGTACCAATGTTCAGTCCACAATGGCCAGGTCCTAGGGCCGAATCGGATTACTAATATTTGTAGTATGTCGGAGACAACTAAAAGCGAGGGAGCGAGTTATGCTCGCCATTATGGCCACGGTGGGGTGAACCCACTACCGAAATGGTCGAACGAGGTATGATCCCTCGACCGGCTTGAAGGCACGGTCCTTAGGCAAACAAGCACAACATAAGAACAAGAATCCCGACAACCCAACATAAGAGCTAAGACATGACCACACGAATGGAGTAGCACATATCCATAGCGAGAAAGGTAGATAGATAGACCTACATAAGGGCACGGTGTAGGCATTTATAGATAGGTAAAGATCGTGTAGAATAAGTGTATGAACGAGTGTAAGAATGAGCAAGGGAGGGCTTTTGTCGGCGTCGAGAATGGCATTTGACTGGGTTTTAGCCTTGCGACGAATATGAGGATGGCCAGAGGCTGTTGTAACTTGTCCCAAAGGGTTGCGGCTTCTTGTGGCCAGCTGCTGTAGGACACAGCTAGGGTTGGTGACGAGGGTATTCGGCCAAGGTGTCGGGGCCATTTGCAAGTCTAAAAGAGAGGCAGATCTCAGTCTTCGAGTTTTGCGGCACGAATAGCAAGTGGGGACAAGTCCATCGCGTAGAGCTTGATTTTAGAAAAATGTGGGAACTGGTTTCACATTTTTCTGAGGTCGTATGAATTTGTTATGACTTTCCGAAGATTAAATCCATTTCTGATAATAATTAAGGCTGATTTATTCAGGGCTGACACGTGTCACACGGTGACTGGTTCTCGTGGCATGATGGGACTTGGAGTGGTGTACCAGCTGGTGAAGTGGTCGGAGAGGTCGCAGAGGTGGTCGGAAAGGTTGCAGCGGTGGTCGGAGGGATCGCTGAAGTGGTCGGAGAGATCACCGTCGTGGTCGGTGAGATCGCCGAAGTGGTCGGAGAGCTCGCCGACGTGGTCGGTGAGATCACCGAAGTGGTCGGAGAGATTGTGGAGGTGGTCGGAGTGGTTGCGGGGGTGGTCGGAGTGGTCGCCGAAGTCCCCGGCGCTGGCGCGGTCTCTTCTTCGGCATGACATTAGCATGGCGTCGTCAGAGCTAAACCGCGGCTGATAGGTGGGCCCTCGGCACTGGTCACTGACATGTGGGTCCAGGGTCAAATGGTGACTGACAGGTGAGGCGCGGTTCATGGTGAACCTGCCTGCGTTGGTCCATAGACCGCAGAGCTGGTCTATGAAGGACTTGGTCCACTTACTCCTTCTTAGGGTTTGGTTCACGTGCACCAAGTGCTCGGACGTGTGGCCGGCGAGGGGAAAATCCCAATCCTCTTTCCCCGTCATGCTCCCGCCGGTGGTGAGCTCACCGGTGAGCCCCTCCAGCGGCGTGGGTGTGCAATTAATGTGGGCAAAAGCTTGGCCATGCCATAGCGGGTGTCCCGGTGAAGTTAACGTGGTGGTCGGACGGCTCTAGTTGGCTGGCCACGGTGAACGGCGGCGTGGGTTCATCGGTGTGCCTGGACAGGGCTGTAGTGGCAGCGAGAGCCCAATTGGAGGAGTGTCTGAGCTTCACAGTGCTTCTACGACCATGGTAGGCGTGTTGAAGGAGCTCCTGGTGCTCCCAGTGGCTCCGGCCACGGTGGTGGGGGCAAGGCGGAGGCAGTGGCGCTCCGACGAGATGCGGTGCGGCAACGTAGGGCTCCGGTGGGCTTCATCCTCCGCTAAGGTGAGCGCGGTGTGTCTCTCGTCATGGCGGAGCCAGTCAAGGTGTCAACGTCGCCTTTACCGCGACGTAGAAGACGCGGTGGTCTCGCCATGGTTGTGCTCTAGCCATGGTGAGTGCGTGCATGTGTGTGCAGCGTGTCCAGGAGCAGGAATGCTCCGCCTCTGCGTTCCCTAGGTGCAGGAACGCGGTGGCATCCATGGCGAGTACAGCTAGCGTGGTGAGCAGCGAACGATGTGGCTCACCGTAGGGCTCGTGGCGGTAGGATGGCGGTGCGGTGGCGAGGCGAGGCCCTGATGAGGCGATGCAGTGCCGTGCCAAGCAGCTACGTCGCTGTAGCCGATCGGGGCGGCGCTCCTGGCTCCAGCGACGTCCGGTTCCGCAGCGGCTTCCTTCTCCTCCTTGCTTCTTCCTCCTCCCTCTCTCTCAGCTTGACACGGTGTGGTGCTGTGCCACCAGTGGCGGCGGCTATCGGGCTGAGGGTTAGGGCTCACGGTCGTTGGCTTTTATAGCCGAGCTCCAAGGGCTCCAATGGCGGACGGTGATCGGGCGGTGGTGATGCGTGCGGCGCATCCGATGGCCCGCGTGCAGTAGCGTAGGCGCGGCGCAAGGGGAAACAGGGTCATGTGATGTGCGTGACCCCGGACCCACGTCTGCTCCGTGGTCGGCTCCTGGTCGCGGAAGAGGTTGGTGTGGGAAGGAAGATGATCCTGTTGCTGGGGTGGCTGACGCGTGGGGTCCGGTTTGTCAGCTTGTCCTGATGCGGTGACGTGCGGTGTGTGACGGCTGGCGGGCGGGTCTGGCTTGTCAGTGGCTTGTGCGCGTGCGGGTGGCGATGCTGGGCCTATTGCGTGGGAGGCCTGCGAGCGCTACTGAGCTTATGGCCATGCTGGGCCGGCCGGTTGACAGTTGGGCCATGCGGCCAGGAGAAGAGGATGGCGCGTGAGCTGGGCCAGCTCGGGGAGGTAGGCCGAGCAGGTTGCTGTGCTCCGTCTAGGCCGAAGGCACGTGCAGGGCCAGGAGGAGGGTTGGGCCGGTCGCGCATCTTGGGCTGGCTAGTCATGTGCTTGGGCCAGATTGGCTTTCCAATTTTCTAAATCAACCAAGGCTCCTATATTGAATACATGTGTCGCCAACTTGTACACCTCCTAGTGGGGTCCACTAGAGGTCAGCTAGGGGTAGTGGGGTCCATGTCAAGGGTTGGCAATTCATGGGTATTGAGTTGATAAAGATAGTTGGTTGATTATAGAATTTAGGTCAAGGGGTTCATGAGAGATTCCAGAAGGAATCAAAAGGATTCGCTACGGACTTGTGCTCTCCGACACAAAACCCTAAACCAAATAAGGAACTCTGGCAAGCTCCTACAAGCAACACTATATGTATGCAACAATTTATTTATAAATTATTCTTTGTTTGACCTAGCATCTACATGCTTCACACATTGCAGGAAAAATTTTAAAAAGTTCGTATTTTTGGCTTCTCCAAAAACCTGGGTTGTTACAGTGATGATAGGAGTTTCACGGTTGTTATTGATAAAGATATATTTCAAGCTAGAAGGAAGGGGTTTTAGCTCAATTGAGTGCTATGATGGCACCTCCATTTGATCTAGTTCAATAGGATCTACTAGCTCTTCCTCTTCTTGAATGAAGTGTTCATTGTCGAGAGCTGGTTGGGCCATGTCTTCTAGAGATGACATTAAGATGTCCTCAATAGGGTCTTGTTTGGGCTAGGGCTCTACTATCGCGTTGTTTGAGCGTGCAAGTGAGACGACGATAGGAGACTTTCCCAGCTTTAAATTTAAGAGACCCTATTTTGTTCTTTCTGGAAAGAGTGTCCCTAAAGGTATACCAATCAAGAGGGACATGTTTGAGATGTCATAGATGTGAGAATCTAGACGATACTCAGAACTTCTTATTCCCAAAGGAATAGACCTTATGACCCCATAGCTTTCAAGAGTAACTCCAGAAGGAATTCTAAAAAGTTTATGAGATGGGATCAAGGACTCATTGGGGCAAAGTTTTTGAGCCAAAGCCTTTGAAATGACATTCATCCCACCGGTAGGACTATAGTGAGCCTCTATGGTTCTTTTCTTTAGGATGCAAGTTAGAACATCTACTGGGGAAATGATTCAGGCTACCTCAATGGATAACTCTGTTTCTGCCAACCACTCTTGGCTCATGATGGTCGAGAGTCCTTTGATGTGCTCCATTAAAAAGAAATCATGGTGTGGACCATCGTCATCCTCTGATGACACAGAATGTGCTAGAGGCTTCACTTGAACTGGTAAATTTGAGGCATTCCCAAAATCTTCAAAAAGATCTTCCTTGATTTCAAAGGGGGACATGGAAGGATGGGGTTCATCATCCTCTAAGATGTGGTGTGTTCCCATAGTGGGAGGTTCTGGGGCAACCAAATTGTTAGAAGAATTTGAAGGAATTTTGGATTCAGTTGCGTGTGCCTCCTCATGTTGGTCGAGGCTTGGCTTGACTTCTTCTTCTTCTTTGGGAAACTCATAAAAAACGCCAGTGTAAGGGGTATTTTTAATGATTTTCTCTAGAATGGCTATCCCTTCACAAATGCTTTTATGCGAGAATGAACCTCCTGAAGATATGTCGAGGTGGAGCGCAGCTTCCTTGCTAAGACCAAGACGGAAGTGATGCAAAAGGACGTGGTCAGGCAAAGAAAGGTTTGGACTAGAATTAATAAGGCTTATGAACCTAGCCCAAGCTGCAACTAATGTCTCCTCCTTCTGTTGAAAAGTCAGAACTTCTATTCGTAGAGCGGTAATTCGAGAAAGAGGGAAGAAAGCAAGACAAAATTTGTCTCGAAGTTCATCCCAATTTCCATTTACTCTCCTATGGTATGAGCGTACCATTGTTTCACTCTACCCAAAAGGGAGAACGGGAATAATTTCCATTTAATGGTCTCTTGTGTCATGCCAGCAATAGTCAGGCAAGAACACATTTGCTCAAATTCACGAAGGTGGGTGTAAGGAATTTCATCTTCTATGCCAGAGAAGGATTGCTCCCAAACCATGGCTATGAAAGCAGGATGAAGCTCATAGCCATCTGTAAGAATGGGGTGCGATGATGGTGGAGGCTCCAATAATTCACCCTTCGGAGCCAAAAGTTGAATGATAGGTGTGGAATCCATATGATAAGGGTGGTTGAAAAAGGTATACGAACGATGGTTCTAAACTAGCACAGCTACCGTTCCCCGGCAACGGCGCTAGAAAGCTTGTTGGTATTTATTAACGCACACAGAAAAATCTAAAAGCGCACGGATACCGATGTAGCTTTCACCCGAGAATATTCCAATGTATCGATTTCCATGAGGAATGTGAAGTGTTTCTAGTAAGGACCAATGTTGTCTGAAGGTAAAGATAGAAAAGTATTTTTGTGTGTAGAGAGGGATTTTCTATGGCTTATACTAGATAACTAAGGATTAGGCTTACTATACTTTACTTACTTTGGAACAACAGTACCCTTCCGACTCTCGAAGGAGGTGAGAAAAAGTAGTCGGGGGAAGGCTACCTAAGCTCTACGAAACACCAATTCTAACATGGTGGATTATAATGGCCTGACAGAGCTGTCACCTCTGGGCTACAACAATTAATCATAGGATTGGGCACAAACTCAGGTAACCTGTAGCCTAGACACCACGTCTACACTAGGATTTACTACTCTAATCACAATTTATAATTAGAGCACTCGATGCAAGCGGAGTTCCCGTTAATGAAATATATTAAGATCTAAACTTAATGAAATAGAGAACTTAAAAATACCAATAGAAAACCCTGGATGTAACTCAGAGATGAATCAGATCCGTAGAGGTACAAAGTCGAGAAAAATCCGACAGATCCGACTTCTCCTCAGATCTCTCTCCTCTCCTCTCTCCCTATTTTCTACAATTCAATAAGATGAGAATCATCTAGAGGGACACTACTACAACTAGGGTATGAAATAATGAAGCTCTAGAACATAAGGTGTGTAGATGTGTGCCTCCTGGAGGAGGTATGGGCGTCCTTATATAGGCCGAGGTGGAGTAGGGGCCAAGGAACGCCACATCATCGATCAGCGCTTCTGTTTATTAACAGCCATCAGATCAAACCGACCTTGTACGGACGGTGGATGAAGTAAATTGGTCACCAAGGAACTCCTCAACCGACCTGTGAAGAAAACCGAGTGAGAACCGGTCTCTAGGTGCCCGAACCGGAGCCAAACCGGTGGAACCAGGCGCTGTCTGCGTTAACTGGGCCAAAAATATGGAATCTGGGCGACTGAACCGACTGGTTCGCGCGGTCCAACCGCGCCTGGGTGAGCTGAGCCACGCCACCGCCTCCCTAAGCCACTCAGCGGGTGCCACCTGTCCTCCTGGGCGGTCGAACCCGAACGAGCGCTCGGCTCCCACACGCGCCCGAGCACGCGAGCGTGTTCCCGCTCGTGGGAACCGCGAGCGCGACGCGCTGCCGTCCCATTCGTGGTCGCGGTCGCGCGTCCCCCGCCTGGGGAGCAGCTAGGCCCTGCGCCTGGCCCGCCGGCGCCCTGCTCCTGCCTTGCCAGCGCTTGATTGGCTCTGCGCTGCGGACCCCACTGGGCCCACCGACAGCTGCTGCGACGCGGTCGTCGTGCAGCGCCAGCGCTCGGGCGTTGACGCGCCAAAGCTAGGCCCTGGGCCGCCATGTGGACGCCTGCTGTTGGTTGCATGGTACCATTGATTGGATGCAATTGTTGCTCACGTGGACTTTCTTCTTTATTTGCAAAAATTAATATTTTTCTCTTCTGAGCTCAATCATAGCAGATAATATATCATTTTTTATCGTCTCGATGAGCTCTTCGCAATGGGACACTCCAATTCGTCATTTGAGATAGTTTTATTCGGTGAAAAGTTAAATATCCTGCAAAACAAGTGAGAGCACCAAAATTCGTGGAACTTGTTAGAATCAAACCCAATAACTATAGTTTGTGATTCATTTCATGTTAATTTATGCAATAGTTGATGGTTAATTTTTGAGTTTAATGACCGACAACAGCCGCCTACTCGTTGGTCCGCTGCTTGCGATTCTTCGTCGCCCTCAACCCGTCTTATGTACCACCTCGTAGTGTTATCGTCGCCGGCATCGCCATTGTGAATATAGAGGAATATGGCGACCAGATAGGCCGCATAATTGTGCCCACCATCGGCAGAGCCGATCAAATAGTCGAGGCATGGCCGGGGGCTATGGTTTTCCGTGAATATGGTTTGTATCCCGATGAGCAAGCAAGCCTCCGGGTTGTCCACTTGGGTCAACCTAGAAAGGAGGGTGAAGTAGTTGATGAGGTCATTCGACGACCTCGCCCTGCATCTGCACCGATCCACTGCCATGCGCCAACCGACGGTGGGGTCACCGCAAATGTCGCGCATGGACGAGCATGTCACCCGTAGGCTACAGAGGTCGTCCATGGGCCGCTCTGAGGTTGCAGCGGGGTCGACGGCGATCTCAATTTGCACCTTGACAGGGAGCTCCATCAGCGACATGAGGTGCCGCCTGGCCACCATGATTGCCGGCGTGGATAGAGGTATGGCGAGTGGACGGTGGTGAGCCAGAGGGCTAGAGAGGCGTAGTGGCATGACGTACGTTGATTGAGGAGTTTTTTTTGAAATTTAATTTGATTGATTAATGAGGAGTTATTGTGATGAACTTGTCTCCCGGTTATTTAAAGAGTATCGTCCGGACATGCAGTGCACTGTGCCACTTGATCTTGGATGTTGGACATGATCATGATAGCATAGCCCACAACATCGTAGTTGGGTACGGCGTGTTCTTACGTGTGAATCGCACTCCTAATTGATGACCATTATGGCGGTTGTGTTTCCAATGTTTTTGAACGCTTTGGGTATGCTGCCAGGCTAAGTGACGTGAAATACATGCCTTGGAAACTCAACGCTGCCAAGCGAATGGTCACCATTGAATGGACGGGTTGGGTACACAGCGAGGCGAATCGACGAGAAATATGCGCCTAGGGAAGTCAACATTGCCATGTGTTGACGGTAGTTAACGTTCATCATAAACCGTCAAGATAACTTATATAAATGCATAAAAAGGATCACCAACATAGGTCTAGGGGTTTAAACTAATAAATTCCACAAGTTTTGGTGAATCTATGTTTGCAGGAGGATTTACTTAGAAACCCGTCAAGGAGGGCCTATTCGTCAAAGCAAATCGCGTTTATCCATAGTGAAACTGATGTGGGAAGACTCCAGAAGGCAAACCACCGAAGCGAAGGCAGGTAGCTACCATGTGGGGCCAGCCGGACCCACCTATAGGCCGCCCGATCCCCTAGGCAACCTGTCAGCCCCTCCTTTGAATGTTGGTTCTCCACCACCTCCTAGATTGCATCTACGCCGTTCTTTCAAGTCGGTTTGATCCGAGGGTGCAGAATTGATGCTCCGGCCTATATATAGCAGCCCCTGCCCCCCTCCCTAGAGCATCCCTGAAACCCCAATTCATACCTCTCATTCAGAGATCAAGATACACCAGGAGGATTAGGTCTAGACTCTCCAATGTAGTAGTTTAGTAGCTCGGGAGTGAGGGTCGAGTTGGGCTCATGCTCAAGTTTCGGATCTAGTCTTGGAGGCTTGGCATAGCCTTGTATCTTCACTTCCACATCTTGTAAGACTTATTATAAATTCATCATATTCCTATCTACATGATATGCTTACTTTTAATATGTATCTTGCTTAGTTGAGGTTATCATTACTTTTGTTTGTGGGTTCATAGAGCGCTTAGCCTGCTAGTTTATCGATTGGGCTAAGTAATCGAGCCTCGTGTAAGCTTGGTGCTTATACGATGCTCTGCCTATGAGTACACCCTGTTCTCTGGTTGGGTGGTAGCAGCAGGAGGTGACAGCTCCATCTATCCTTTGTAGTCCACTTTGAATTGAGCAGGTTCTTAAATTGTAGGACCGTAGTCGCGTCGGTAGAGTTATCAATTGTGGGTACTCTACCGTCTAAGCGGCGTCCCGAAGTGCACAAGAGTAGAGTTAGTCTTAGCTATAGTCGGATATATATATATACTTTGATCCTGTAATAAGAATATCATAGGAATCTACCTCACCCGCTGTTCTCCTGAGTTGACTAGTTTACATTATCTTACAGATTTATCCCCTGAGTGTCATTAAGCATTACTCCTATCATTACATTTATCACCTGCTCTAGCTATGTTGGTATGTTAACAAATACTCCTTTGTTATCCAATAAATCTTTATTCCATTGTTTCCCTATGGTAAAATAAAAATAATGATACCTGGAATACTCCGGGTAAAATGCTATAATGTTATTCTGTGCGCTTACGGAATCCTTCATACTCTATTTGCGTTAATAAATACGAACAAGCATTTTTGGCACTGTTGCTGGGGAAACAATTGGCGTAAAGATTTAGATCGTTAACATACCGCTAGCTTTAGTAGGATTACCCCTGTTCTGTTATATTACGGAATAGATAGGACAACATATGCTGTTTCGACCTTCCGACAAGCTTCCACAAGAAAAGAAGAAATATTGAAGAACCCTAGGGTGCCTAAACATTCAAGATCCATCAACATTGGATCCCTGCCATCTCACAGGTTCTGCCATCTCACAGGTTTGCATAAACATATATATATATATATATATATATATATATATATATATATATATATATATATATATATATATATATAACCATGTGTAGATTGGAGAAAAGGTCGACGTCACAAGAATTCAAATCACATCTCAAGTGACGAATACAGACGCTGCACTACTCACAAATTCCATCATGTGAGTCATGGTAAGTATGATCAAGAAAGATGAGATAGTTATCTTTTAATTCTTGTATTCCACTACATGTTTACTTTAAATAATCCATACATCCATCTCATTTAGTTTAAATTCTCTCATATCAAATCCACATCATATTTCTTTCCTTGCAAACATTCGTGCCACTTGCATCTTTTATTAAAAAAAGAAAAAAAATCTCTCACCATGATCATGCTCTTTCATCTCTATTTGAGTAAATCTATAAAATGCTTTCATGCTACTGTTGTCTGCTATAGTATGCTTGGATTTGGGGTATCTTCATACATCTTTTAAATTAAGCATGGTGCTTAGTTTAGGAGTGCTGATCTTACTTCTGAAGGTTTTTTAAATTAAGTGTGGTGCTTAGGTTGAAAATGCTTAACCAAGAATATGCTCTAGTAGATGGCAGTTATTTTGTTGGACTAACCCCTATAGAAAACTCTTAAATTCAATTTAGGAAAGTCCTGAGATGAACTCACCCTGGAGATGAAGCAAGGCACATGATGAACTCCAATAACTTTGCACAAAGAAGACACAGCTCATCCTTCATGCATGGAAGATCTATGAGTATCAAAATTCATTCACTTTGTCTTTTGCTGCAAGTTACCTTTGCCTTGAACCATGCTTGAATGTAGTGAACAAATAAAAATTCGTTACCAAACATGATAAACAAACTATGCTAAAGTAATTCAAAAGCCACCTTTTCATTAGCATAGAAGAGAACCACATAAATTATGGATAACAACCCATATTTCAAATTTGTTGTATTCCCTCAGGTATGTGTCCATTAACATTTTGTAGGAAAGAAGCTATGTCTATTCGTGGTTTGGTATGAATCTGTGAACTCAAGCCAAACCACCACTTCAGCGATGGAACAAAGAAGAAGGAGACGAGTGCCACAAAAAGAATCTACAATAAAAGCACTCACTCATAGGAAGTGGATGAACAAATCAACAGGCCACAAGTAACGTCGAAGGCAACCAAGCATTGAGCCTTTCTAGGACTCAAGCTAGGATGCTGATGAGAAGTAGGGTGAAGCTCACCTCATATTAGCCAATCTGATGCCTGCTTTCATCACCTTCAATCACTAAATCTTGGCGTACATTCTCGTGCCAACAGATGTCAGAAATCAATGGAGGTCTATCGATAGTGTCTCATGAAATCATGGGCACAAGAAGACATCCCTAAGCCATTGGAGATGAAGCTTTCATGCAAATACCAATGAGGTTCCTTCTTTGACCATCAAGATGGCCGGCCTATCGTTAACAAACAAAGAAGAACAACTCTCCGCCACGCTGTTAGACAATCAAGGAGGAACTTGAGTTGCATCTCCAATGAACCCCAATTCATCAACCAAGAATCAAGAAAGGTTGATGGAAGAAGAGCATGCAATTGTCCATATCCTCATCTCTAGGATCAAGGCTTACACTACAAAAAAAGTTCACTTCTGAGACGATTCATTTTTGTCACAGTACATGCAAATAACGTCATCAAAACATATATGTGATGAACTTATGATGAAATTCTGATCGTCATCTTTGTAGCATCACATTTGTTGCACGGTGACGCTTTAGTGTTTTTCGTCACAGATAGAGTTACATCCATGATGCTTTCCCCTCTGTCACTGATCTATTTCAGCAGGTGTTCTAGTGGACACGCTTTCCCCTCCGTCACTGATCTTTCCAAGCTTCACCATCAGCTGGATGGCTCATTTCATTGTACACAGGAACCCGCTTATCCTTGTGCCACCGGGTCTCCTCAGATGTTGATTTCTTTGCAAACATCCTCTTCAGCCTAGGTATAAGAGGAAAATATCTCAAAATCTTCTTAGGAATCCTTTTGGCACCATCTGCATCTACCCACCTAGATTTCTTGCATTTTGGGCAGTTGTCCGCTTTGGCAAGATCCTTCCAAAACAACACACAATTATTGTCATAGACATGGATTAACTCATAACCAAGACCCAATTCTTTGAGATACCTCTTTGCTTTGTCATATGAATCTGGAAGACCACAGTTAGGGAATGACCCTGACAATAACTTCAATATCACACTTAATGCTATGATGCTGATCCTATAGAAGGACTTGATATGTAGCAGTCTCACTAGAAAAGAGAACCTAGACTGAACAGAACCTGGGCAAAGAGCACATTTTACATCTTCAAGTACTTTCACAAACATAGGATGTTCTCCATCTTCTTGTACAGCTACGTACAAGTCAGCTAGCATCTCTGACGTACCGTGATCATCCTCATTGTCAGGCTCATCCACATGCAGCACATCAACAAGATCACCAGGTTCATTTGCATCCTCTGCATGTTCCACAATCTCAGCATCAAAAGCTTCTCCATGGTGTACCCACCTAGTGTATGTAGCTGACCATCCATAGAGATACACATGGTCATACACTTCCTTCTGACTCCATGAAGACTGATTCAGACAATTGCAACATGGGCAAGGTATAGCATCATCCGCATTGTATCTACCTCGAACATAAGCCATAAACTGATCAATGCCATCATTGAATTGATCACTAAACAGAGCAGCACGAATCCATGTTCTGTCCATCTAATAAAAATGTAACAATTACCTCTAATTAGCCATGTCTAAACAGCTACCGAATCCACTGAATTGCAAGCTTTGGGAGAGGACAATACCTCAAGTACGCCAGAGCAGAGAAGCCACAGCAGCAGGTACGCCGGAGCAGGCAGCAGCAGCAATAGCAGGTACGCCGGAGCCGAGAAGCCACAGTGGCTGCCGGCCGAAGGAGCTACCTGCCGAACCGGCTACGCCGCAGCAGCTGCCCGCTGGCGCATCCCATAGCAGATGACCGCCAGAGCAGCAAGGCCAGTAGAGTAGTCCGCTAGAGCTACCGACCGGAGTGGCTCGCCGTAGATGGACGGCGTAGAGGACCACCGTCGGAGCACCTCCTCCCGCCCCGCTCAGATGACCGCCGGAGCTGCTAGGCCGGTAGATCTGCCCGCTAGAGCTGCCGGTCGGAGAGGCTCATCGTAGATGGTCGGCGTAGAGGTCCACCGCCGGAGCACCTCCTCCCACCCCGCTGATTCGATTTGTATCCACCACCACAACATGATTGGATTGGGTTTGGGTCATACGAAAGATCTGATAGTCAATAATAAAATAAGTTCCCACACTTTACCATGAACGAAATTGTGCTCTGATGGTAAGGTAACTAGACTCTGAGTCGGCAGGTGCTGGGTTCGATCCCCACGCGCCGCACATTTTTTTTCAAATTTGTCTTTTATGACGAAAATAAACACCTGACAGGTGGGACCACAACTGCCAAAATATTAGGTTTTTTAAAACTCCACATTTATGACGAAAATGTATATCTGACATGTGGGACCACAACGGTGACACTATTGACTATCACTTCTATGACGAAGCTCAGAACCCTTCTATGACGGTAATTCCAAATTTGTCACAGAGGAACAAATGGGTTGACGGCCAAACCAAGCATCCATGACGTTCTACATAATTTCGTCATTAATGAACCATATTCAGTAACTGAAATTGAATTCGTCATTCCCAAAACGTCATAGATGAAAGGATTTCTAGTAGTGTTAATACAAGGAAAGGTCCTGCTTAATGGACTACGAGCTCTCATCAATAGGTAAATCGAATAAGCCATGAAGCCCGCATTGATAGGTACATTGGACAAGTTTTCTTCAGGTATGTTTGTTACTAATCATTTCAACAAAAATAAGGAAAACATAAGGTATATTCAACCAAGCATTATACAACATAGAATCACATTCATATGAGAATTCTATCATACAAGCTAGATTTTGCATTCTGCAAAATTCAAGTCTAGGGGATGGAATTCTTTAAAAGCATCTCATGCCATGTTGCTAATTTGTCTTGGTCATCTTTACCTTCATGATGTGCTCAACTTGCTAAATCACTAACAAATAAAAATCTAAATAATCATGCTCCCTTGGTTTATCATACATATTCTTGTTTTTACTTGAATAAATCTCTTGAGCCTTTCAAACTTCCTTGTTCTATTATAAGTATGCTTTGGAATACTATTCAAACATAATCATTGGATCAAACCATTCTTGTATAGAATTCGGTTGTACAGATAGGGAATGTTATGAGATCATTTGTAGAAATAAACCAAGGTTTGAGGAATTCTTCAAAACAATTTCACACGTCTTTGCCTCAACCTTGTTGGAAATTTGAAGTAGTGGTGAACAATAAAGGCACATTATTTAAAACATGGGATACAAATGACCTTTAGCTCAATTACAACACTATCCTTGTTTTGAATCATTTCTATACTCCTTCGGGTATGTGTTGTCCACTAATCCTTTGCAAACAAGAAACAATGAGTAGAGAAGAAGGTCCAAACAGAATGACAAGATCCACAAAAGAAAGAACAAAAAGATGGCATGACAAAAGAATGAGAAAGGAGTGCGACATAGGAGACAAGATGATCATGAATAGCTCAAGCAAGGGAACCTTCAAGCAAGAAGAGAAGATCACCACAAGTCATCTACCCTTCATTACATAGTGTCATCACGCTCCAATAATGAAGGTAACATCTTAAGGTAAGTGGCCATCATTTTCCTCTTGATCTTGGTATGCACATAAATGAAGAAATAAACATGTTTGAGTTACCACTTTGCTTGATTCAACCGGATTAACTCAACATGTTTTGTTCCTTAAGCTTGTTTATAGCACCACTTTCTTGATCTCCTAGTCTTAACCAAATGAGCTAAAATTTTGCATATCTTACCCTTGGAAGATAATAGTCATAATCATGTAAAGTTTGATACATTATAAAGATGGACAATCCTTCCATAGGTTAAACAACTCCACTCTTTTTATCACAGTCAAAATGCTACATCCTTCTAATCTTATCACCCAAGTTATAAGAATAAATAATACACATAACATTAGCTCTATCATGATTCAATGTGCCTAAGGCTAGAGAAGAGTAAATAAAGTTTTGGTTTTGTTGGTATTTTTCCACTAATAGAGCCCATGCAGTTGATCTCTACCTTGTCTTTATGAGCAGAACACACTTCGAGTAAAGTGTGGGGGAGTCAATCCCCCAAATTCTATAAGTGGAAGTTCTGAATTCGACAACAAGCTCACAACCATTGATGAGAGGACACCTGCCATCCAAGGTACATTACACAATCATACACAATGGCAGGTAAGCATGGGACAGGAGATGGCCAACTTCTAGCAACAACGACAATAGCAAAATCAAAATTGGGAGGCTCTGTTCCAGCACCTCCACATCCGGCCACCGCGTTGAGCAACCATGACAACAACCAGCTTGGGGGAGAAGGCATTCCCCGTGTATCCAGATAAGTATTTCTTTCCTTTTATTATTCTTAGTTTGCTTTATATATATTAGGAAAAAAGATGAATAGCTAAAAATGAAGTAAAAGTTATCTTTATAGAAATATATATAGTTATAATGTGTGATCTAAAAAATGAAAACAAAATAAAGAGAGTGTGTCCAGTTTGCTTTAATTTGTTTTTAAGAGCTGAATAAAATAAAGAGGACTCACAATAAACTCTTACATGGAAATGATGAATAGTTGCTCTATTGTAGTTCCTTTCAAGTACCTAGTTTTTAGTCTTGAATTCTCCCGAGTTTTGGATACGATTGTTTTGATATAAGGATTTACTCTGAACTTGAAACTTGTGGGTAGCATATGCTTGATCTAAGTCTAGGTAATTGACGGATATGATATGAGAAGGTCTGAGCTACTATTTATTTTGTTCTAAGTAAAACTAAAGTTCTAGAGATTTATCTTTGAAAAACATAAAAATACTACATGATGAGTTCCTGTATGACAAAGCTTGAATTCCCACTAGAGCCATACATGTTATTTAGGCTAAGAAAACTTCCACATATATGCTACTTGCTTTTGCATTGAGTTTTGTTAAGCTTTGTTGACCCTTATGAGAGGTTTGTCATGCTCTTAAAATCAAGATCATGTACACACCACCCAAATATGCACTACTCCTTCACTAGGGGTAGGCGCAAAAACATACTTTCTATCTAGATCCACTCAAAAATGTTCTACTTCTATAGTGGGAGTGAACACAAAAACATGCTTGATAGGTTTTTCCGTCCACCAAATAAATGCTCCAAGTTCTTGTTGCTATCTCTCAAAGTTTTATTGCAGAAAAGAGACATGGGCTATGCAAAAGTTATTCATAAGAAAAAAAAGAGAAAGAAAATAAAAAAAGAGTTGAGAAAAATGGACAAATGTCTGAGATATGTAAAACAATGGTTACTCAGATGCCCACCTAAAAAAAGATGAGATAAATAAGATAGCCCCTGCTCTTTAGATGTTTCCAAATTTGCATTGCCTCGGCCCTGACTTTAGCTTACAAAGACCGCTTCCCCACCCTATCTACCCCCTCCTCAGTGCTACTATTCTCCATTGTTGGTATAAATTAATGCACATAGAATAATCTACAAGCGCACGGATATTATACTGATGTAGCACTTCACCGGGAGTACCCAGTTTTATATCGAACTCGAGGAAATGTGTGTGAGAATAACCAAATCTAACTTAACCCAACTTCACAATCAAGGCTAGATAATAGGAGCGTAGAGGAGACAACAAAGGTCTTCTAGTTCTAACTTCGATAAGCTTTATCTTCTATTGTTCAATTCTGGGGATATTACTAAAGAAAACACAGACAGAGTATGTTTCCTATAGTAACAAAGTCTTGCTTCGGTGGAGAGCCTTTTGGAGTCCTCTAGAGTCTTCCCACATTGTTTATCCTATGGAATTATGCGATTTCCTTTGATGAATAGGTCCTCCTTGGTGGTTTTCTAATTAAATACTGCTAGAAACACAGATTCACCAAAACTCATGGAGTTTGTCAGTTAAAAATCCAAAGTCTATGTTGGTGATCCATTTTAGTTATTTATGCAATGTATATTGATGGTTTGTGATTAATGTTAACTACCATCAATAAACTCTCCCGCACTTAGGATTTTACTCGTCCTCGATAAAAGGATGAATTACTCAAGACATAACTTTAGGATAAGTCATCAACATAAAACCAATCCCAGTCATACATGCACTGCAGGATTCAAAGCATCTACCATGAAACCTTGGGCGGTTGAAGAATGGAACAGCTTGAAACAGATCACCATCTTCCTTCAATCAAGTCAATTGGAGAAACATTTTAAGATATTTGAAAACAAAACAAAACAAAACATAGCTTACCTTCTCCTTTTGTAGTACTCTCAAATCACTCTTTATATGTGGTATTTTTTGATCCTTACCAAGGCATTGATGACTTTGCCTTCTTTTTGCCTACTTCTAAAAGCTTATGTGGAATTCAGGTAGGGATGAATATGAGGACATAGTTGCATTGCATATATTGTAAAGTCAAAACAAGGATCCAAGGAGAAAAATATCATACTCTTAGATCAAGATGTGCATGTGTATAGATATGTATATGGTGGCTAACCTAATTCTACTATGCTCATTAAAACATATCTGTCTTGATTAAAACTTGAAAATACTTTGCAAGAAAACATGGGCTATCTTATTCATCTTTCTTCTTTTTTTTAGGCAGGCATCTAAGTACCCATTGTTTTCAATATCTTAGACACTTGTCCATTTTTTCGAATATTTTTTCTTTTTTTTATGAATAACTCTTGCATATCCCATGCCTCTTCTTCTGCAATTGAAACTTTCAAGAGAGATTCTTACAAGAACTTGGAGCATTTAACCTAACAATCATATTTTTGTATCTATTCCCAGTGTAGGAGTAGAACATTTTTAGGTGGATGGAAAACATGTTATTGCATACCCCCAGTGTAGGAGCAGCAGATATATGTGGAGTGTACGTGATCCTGATCTTGAGAGCATGATAAATTTCTCAACAAGGGTCACTCGGTTTGACCAAACTCAATACCATGATAAGTAGTACATGTAGAAGGTTTCTCTAATCTATCATATCATGTATGGCTCTGATGGGATATTGCTTACCACAAAGGAGAGGTGTAGCTATTTATTTTACTTTTTGAAATAAAATTCTCCAATAACGAGACATCAAGTATCAAGTTTTTATTATTCTACTATATCTCATTCCACAACAACTTAAGTAACATGGGTCCCTAATAATAAGCTCCTAATAGTAGCAAGACTTCTAGGAAAAGAGTTATGTGAGTATATCCTTTAGTCTTGACTAAAATAATCTTTCCTTAGGTTTTAAGTTGTTTTATTAAAGGATTTTCAATTTGGTTCGAAACAGAAAGTATAATATATGAAAATAGAACATATGGGCCACAAACCTGACCGTGGATGAAGCATGAGGCGAGGAGGCACTGTGGTGGGCTGGCTAGCCCATAGGGGAGACCAGGCGGCCTGCTCCGGAGCTCGTTCCAGTCCAACTTTGGTCGACATGGTTCTTGGTCCATTACTTCCTGAATTTCATGATTTTCGCGATTGAATTATGTTCCGTTGTCACGGTGTGCTTCCCCCACACTTATTTCCTATTTACCTTTATGCACAACATGTGGAGACAAACACATATCCAAAAGAAATAGAGAGCAGGTAATAATAACAAGGTTCCATTAACATTATAGGGCACTTTATTACACAAACCACCTAAGAACAGACTTTTGACTAGCTAACACAAACTTCAACCACTCTAACAATCTGAGCTAAGCAAATGACCTAGACATTGACCTAATTGTGCCCTATCGACCCGCAACCTAACTCTTAACTCTCATACTTCACTTTGTTGACGATATAGCGACTTAAGATACTAAGCTCATATTCTAGGTTCTTGCAATAAACGTGCTCCTTATCTATCATAAACTGCAGAGCATGGGTATAATCAGTGAGGGTTTTGATCTTGTCATGCAGCATGGCAACAGTCAGACGTTGGTGCTTCTCATCGTTCACTGAAATAGAGGGTGGCACCCTCTTCTTCTTCTCTTTCGGCGGAACAACCTTCACTTGTTCTGGCGCAGCGCGAACACCATCTATGCTCAAGCGAGGGGTGATCGACTTGTACTTCGCACACGTGATGTCTCCAAATGTCTTGTTCGCCCTGGGAGGAAGGAGGTTGATCTCCTTCAGGACCTTGATCATCGGCGGCGCATCGGATTGACGTGGCTTGTCCTTGAGAAGTAGACGCGGTGGTGGCAGAGCAAGGACCGGACGACGGATGGCTTAGGCAAAGTAGGATTGGTTGGAGGAAATAGGAGCTACTCCTCATGGCGGGATGATGCTTAGCGGTATGGGTTCGTTGACTCCATAGAGAACGATCTCTCTTCTGGCCATTAGAACTAAGGAGGCGGAGAGCTTTGGTGCTGCTGGAGATAGAAGGCTTTGATGGAATGGCTATGGAGATAGGCAGGGGCTCCTTTATATAGGGGAGAAAACTTACAGTAGGGGTCAAGATCTATCTATTAGGCTCTCATAACGAAGGAATATGCGAATGTGGCGAAAACCCGTGGGATAGTGGAGGGGAAGGTTCTAGAATACACAAGAGAATCGACCACACACGAGGCGGCTTATAGGTGGGCTAGCCGGCCTAGGGGTGGGACCGGCCAGTCCCACATGGTGGCCCCCCATGGAGATTTTTCTCACGGCGGTTTCTAATCCCTATCTAATCCTAAAAAGTATATTTATCCGTTACGAAACATAAAGAGGATGGCAGTGGTGTAAATCTATGGTAAAATCAGAAAATCTACCTCATCTAAATCCCCAGGTGGTTTTTTAGGTTCTAGAAAGATCTTGAGATGGTGGCCATTTACCTTAAACAACGTACCTTTGTCATTTTGAAGTGTTACCGCTCCATGCAACGAAGTGCTTATCACCTTGAATGGTCCTTCCCATTTGCTTCAAAGTTTTCCGTGCCCAAATAATCGCACCCAGGAATTAAAAAGTAATACCTTATCTTTGGGAGCGAACTCCTTCTTCTTGATTCTCTTATCGTGCCATCTCTTTGTTCTCTCCTTGTATATCTTGGCGTTGTGATATGCTTTTTCATGCCATTCATCAAGCTCAAAGAGTTGCATCTTCCTCTTAGTTTTGGCAGCTTTAAAGTCCATGTTCCATCGCTTGATGGCCTGATGAGCCTTGACCTCTAGCTCAATAGGTAGATGATAGGTCTTTCCATAGACAAGTTGGTATGGTGACATCCCAAGTGGTGTTTTACAGGCCGTTCTGTAGGCCCATAGTGCATCGGGTAATCTATCCTTCCATGTAGTCCCCATCTTGTTGATCATCTTTTGCAGAATATTCTTGATTTGTTTGTTCGATGTTTCTGCTTGGCCACTTGTCTAAGGTTGATATGGAGTAGCAACGTTGTGATAGATCCCATGTCTTAACAAGTAATTGTGGAAGTTCTTCTTAGTGAAGTGAGTGCCTCCATCACTAATCACCATTCTTGGAACTCCGAATCATGGAAATATTGTTTCTTCAAATATTTTCTTAGAGTTCTTAGCATCAGCAGCTCTGCATGGCATGGCTTCAACCCACTTGGAGACATAGTCAACTACCACCAAGATGTATTCACAGCTCTTCAACTTCTGAAAACATCCCATATAGTTGATACCCCAGACATCGAAGACTTCGATCTAGAGGTTGTTGGTGAGTGGCATGGCATCTCTTGAATTGACATTCCCATGCCTCTGACACGCTCCACACCTTCAGATGAACTCCTTCATATCTTCATACATGGTCGGCCAAAAGAATCCACTTTGCTAGATCTTGGAATGAGTGCGGAATGCTCCATAATGTCCTCCATATGGTGATGAGTGGCATCGCTCGATGATCTTGATGCCTTCTTCTGTCGGTACACATCGTTCTGAGTAGGCCATCAGAACAAACTCTGAAGAGGTATGGCTCATCCCTTATATGGAGACGACTTTCATAGATGAGCTTCCTTTTGTTCTCCCCTGGTGGTACATAACTTGCAACCATAAAATTGACAATATTCGCCTACTAGGGGTCGGATTTTGTGATCTTGAAGAGCATGTCATCCCATAGTGAATCATTGATGGGCAATTCCTGTGGATTTTCAAACTACATTCTGGACAAGTGATCGGTAATAGAATTTTGTACTCCCTTTTTATCTTTTATTTCTAAGTCAAATTCTTGGAGTAGCAAAATCCATCTTATAAGTCGAGGTTTAGCATCTTTCTTAGTGAGCAAGTATTTCAAAGTAGCATGATCAGTATAAACAATCACCTTAGCTCCTACTAAGTAAGATCTAAATTTATCAATAGCAAAAATAATAGTCAGGAGTTCTTTTTCAGTTGTTGCATAATTAAGTTGAGGTCCTATCAAAGTTTTGCTAGCATAAGCAATTGCCTGATGCTTCTTATCTTTTGTTTGACCCAAAACTGACCCCACAGCATAATCACTAGCATCACACATGATTTCAAAAGGTAGAGAACAATTAGGGGGTTGAATGATTGGTGCAGAGATGAGTGC
The DNA here is from genome assembly GCA_904845875.1 of Miscanthus lutarioriparius. NCBI lineage: Eukaryota > Viridiplantae > Streptophyta > Magnoliopsida > Poales > Poaceae > Miscanthus > Miscanthus lutarioriparius. The sequence continues at coordinate 55,115,673 of CAJGYO010000007.1, read as the reverse complement.
TTTCTAAAGAATGTTAGAAGATTTCAAGCATGCATCATCAAATTCAAAGGGAACATCCTTAGTCAAAAGATTTGTAAGTGGTCTAGCAATGTGTGAAAAATCTTTTATAAAGCGGCGGTAAAACCCCTCATGGCCACAAAAACTATGGATCCCTCGGATATTTATGGGAGAAGGTAATTGTTTAATTACTTCAATTTTAGGTCTATCTACCTTGTTGGTATTTCTTATGTCTATTGGATAATTCCGCAAGCGCACAGATTATACCGCTGTAGCACTTCACCCGGGAGTATTCCAAGGTATCGTTATTTATTTTTGTCCCAAGGGAAAGCGGTAGCTAGGAATGATAATAAAAGAGAGATCCTTATGTACCACAACTTAGTATCAACTAGTATAGGGGGTAAACGAAATATGGTAGGAACGGAAGATGATGAAACAAGCCAAGATAAAGATAAATAAGATAACTAGTAAGTATAGCTAGGTGGGAGGACAACGAGAGAGTATAGGACTCCTATGTTTCTAACTCTACTCCTGTAACTTAACCAAATCACACAGTCGAGACACACAGATTGATACCTCACAACAAGTATGCTAGGCGATAGGCGAGACAATAGGGAGTGAAACCCTATCCAAAGCGTCTACCTTTTTCTGGGGGCCTTACCTTTTAAGAACTTGCCTACAACACATGGTGGAATACAAAGGCTAGATAGGGCTATCACCACCTGCTAGCTACCACTAACAATCCATGCAACAAGAGGTAACCAAAGGCAAGATCGTGTATAAGCACCACGTCTACACCTTCTCTCACTACTCTAGCTGTAATTACGAGGCCAACTAGAGCACCCTGTGATAGGCGATGATTGCGATACAGATGTGTTTCTAGGATCACAATCTAGTGTATATCAACACTATGACTAGATAAGCCACAACAATACTATAACTAGTATAATATTGCATAAAGTAAAGACTAAGTAAAGTAGATAAAGAGTAGTATATTGAATAAGGTAAAGTCTTACAAAGGAAAGGAAAAGGTACAAGAGCTATACTAGACTCTCCAGAAGACAACTCCGGAAGACCCAAGCAAAGCTCACTACTCAACTCTAACTCCCACTCTAGACTACACTACTAAGATAAAGTGGACTAACTACTTTTCACTTGAGCTTGTAGGCTTCTTCACCACCATGAATGGAGAGGGGGAGTGACCCTCTATTTATAGGTGGAGATGGAGGAGCACCACATCAGCGATCCGTGTGACCTTGATCATGCAACCATTAGATCCACCGCCATAGAACCACCTTAGATCCAAGGGCTAGGGTCATTTGGCATGTGCTAAATGTGTGGGGAGGCGGTGGAGGGCTGGAGCCTCCATGGGTAGGTCAGTGGACCTACCTATGGCAGCTGGGCCCCACCACTTCCTTCTAAAAGGTGTCCCCACATGTCATGGAGTGTGTTGGCCACTTCGGTCACGTTGGATGCTTCGTTGTGTGCCCATGAATCCGTGTGACTTCATCTTCCACCCTTGAGCGAAAACACAAGTGTGATCCAAGGGTGGGAATTGGTTTTGGGGTACTTCACATGGATCGTGCAACCTTGGCAAGGCCTGGTGGGTCTATATGCAGGTTAGGCGACCTACATATGGAGGCCCCACCGGCTCATTTGCCCCCATTTGTCATCTCCTGCATAAAAATACCTCAATGTACAAGTGGAACTCGTTATTGATAAAATATGTTTCATGACACATCTCTCTTCCTTTAAATTGAGGCTGTTGATGGTGTTTTGGGTGTGTAATTTTGTTACATTTTCACCGTCAATAAGATCCCCCAAGCTTAACCTTTGCTCGTCCCAAGCAAACACTTAAACTTAGCCTCGGTGGATCAGGAGTTGCTACTATGCTTCACATTTCAAGAGTACCAAATGTACAACAAACATACTTCTCTTTGAATGGAAAAATTAGTAATGAAAACTCACCCATATTACCTTAGTCCTTCATGGGGCGTATGGCCTTTTCCTTTGTCTTGAGCAGTTGAGAGATAGAACCTGCAACCATAAAATTAACAATATTCGTGTACTAGGGGTTGGATTTCGTGATCTTGAAGAGCATGTCATCCCAAAGTGAATCGTTGATGGGCAGTTCCTATGGATTTTTAAACTGCATTCTGGACAAGTGATCGGCAATAGAATTTTCTACTCCCTTTTTATCTTTTATTTCTAAGTCAAATTCATGGAATAACAAAATCCATCTTATTAGTCTAGGTTTAGCATCTTTCTTAGTGAGCAGGTATTTTAAAGCACCATGATCAGTATAAACAATCACCTTAGCTCCTACTAATTAAAATCTAAATTTATCAATAGCAAAAACAATAGCCAGGAGTTCTTTTTCAGTTGTTGCATAATTAAGTTGAGGTCTTGTCAGAGTTTTGCTAGCATAAGCAATTGCATGATGCTTTTTATCTTTTGGTTGTCCCAAAACTGCCCCCCATAGCATAATCACTAGCATCACACATGATTTCAAAAGGTAGCGACCAATCAGGGGGTTGAATGATTGGTGCAGAGATGAGTGCTTTCTTAAGAATGTTAAAAGATTTCAAGCATGCATCATCAAATTCAAAGGGAACATCCTTAGATAAAAGATTTGTAAGTGCTCTAGCAATGTGTGAAAAATCTTTTATAAAGCGGCGATAAAACCCTACGTGGCCAAGAAAACTGCAGATCCCTCTGATATTTAAAGGAGGAGATAACTGTTCAATTAAGTCAATTTTGGCTCTATCTACCTCAATCCCTCATTCGGACACCAAGTGTCCAAGCACTATGCCTTCTCTAACCATGAAATGACATTTTTCCCAATTAAGGACTAAGTGTTTTTCTTCACATCTTTGCGAAACCATGTCTAAATTTTCAAGACAATCTTAAAAAAATTCCATAAATATAAAAATCATCCATGAAAACTTCCATAATTTCTTCAATCATATCAGAAAATATAGACATCATGCATGTTTGGAAAGAAGCTGGAGCATTACATAGTCCAAAAGACATTCTACGATAAGCATAGGTTCCATATGGACATGTAAAGGTGGTTTTGCTTTGGTCATCTGGATGGATCAAAATCTGGTGATAACCTAAATACCCATCTAGGAAACAGAAGAAAGAGTGATTTGCTAGTCGCTCCAACATTTCATCAATGAAGGGCAACGGAAAATGATCTTTCTTTGTTGTTAGGTTAAGTTTTTTGTAGTCAATGCACATCCGTCATCTAGTAATGGTTCTTTGGGGAATTAGTTCATTCTTTTCATTTTTAACAACAGTCATGCCTCCCTTTTTAGGCACAAGTTGAACATGGCTTACCCACTCACTATACAGCACGGGGTAAATGATCCTGGCATGAAGGAGTTTCAAAACCTCTTTCTTAACAACCTCTCTCATCGCATTATTAAGCCTATGCTATGGCTCTCTAGACGGTATAGAGTTAGGATCTGTAGGGATGTGATGGGTGCAAAGAGTAGGGCTAATTCCCTTAAGGTCTTGGAGCGAGTAGCCAAAAGCAGAATGATGCTTTTCTAAGATAGTTATCAAGCGGAGGGATTCTTCCTGAGAGAGTATATCACTTATGATCACAGGAGAATCCTGATCATTATTGAGAAAAGTATATCTAAGACTGGAAGGTAGGGGTTTAAGCTCAATGGTGGGCTTATGTGGTTCCAACAATTCATCTAAGGGTTTAGAATCTATAGGGTTTTTGTCTTCTTCTTCGATAAAGAACTGGGCATTTTCTTCAAGGTTGGGTTTGATCAAATCATCAAGGGATGCAACCTTAACCTCTTCCATTGGGTCTTCCTTAGGAATTGGCTCAGTCTTAGCATTTAGAAAATGAGTAATGGGTATAGAAAACTTAAAGTTTTTCCCAAGACTTATCTTCAACTTCGTTGTCAGTCCTTCTTCGATAAGTCTTTCAATTGGTTGCCCTATCAATAGGTCAAACTCTATGATATCATAGATATAAAAGCTCAAATGAACCATGGTTCCTTTTATCTAGATAGGGAGGACATACAGAATTCCCAAACTTGGGAGAATGTGTCCTGAAAGAATTTTCAATAACTTTGTTGTTGCGGTTATGGCATGTGTTTCAATAAATCATGAGCAAAAGATGTAGGCATGATATTAACACCCACAACTGGATTATAAAGAGCATCGAAAGGAGCTTTGTTGATTTGGCAATGATTGGAAATAGAAGGTGAGTCTAAACAAATCATATTAGAGGAAAGCTCTGACTCTTCTAACCATTCATTGCTTATAATAGACACTAGCTCTTTCGTAGTCTTTTTAAGGAAAGCTTCCTCAGGAGGGTCTAAAGGTTCTTCATGGGATTATGATTTCCTAGGCTTCTAGGGTCTCCTCATAGTATGATAATTCAAGGTATCTCCATATTCATCAAAAAGTTCATCCTCGAATTCAAGCATGAAATCCGAAATTGGAGTTTCCTCCTTTTCTGGAGGTTCGAGATTTGGGATAGCTGAACTTGGTGATGGGTTAGGCAAAAGTTATGGTTCAGCTATCTAGGATACCTCCTCAAGCGGCTTCTTTTCTACTTTTTAGGGGTGTTCTCTAGAATTTTAGTAAGAATGCTTCTCCCCGAATTGGCAGAAACATGGAGGAGCAAGGCTCCTAAGGCCGTATCAAGACGCTTCAAGGTTTTCCTATCAAGACCCATATAAAAGTGTTGAAAAAGAATAGGGTCTTGAATGGCAAAGTTAGGGCCAGTATTAATGAGAGCGTTAAAACATTCCCATGCCGTGCCTAGAGACTCTTTTTCTTCTTGTTTAAAAGATAGAACCTCTGAACGAAGGCTGACTACTCTAGAGATGGGAAAGAAATGTAAGCAAAAGCTAGAATACAAGGCTTCCCAATCTCCTTGTCTACTCCCTATGGTGAGCTTGTACCAACATTTAGCTTTTCCTTTCAAAGAGAAAGGAAAAAGCTTCCATCGTAAGGTTTCATCTGACATGCCTGCTATGCGTAGGCATGCACAGTGTGGCAGAACTACCCTAATTATATAGCCTACACACACCTGTCATTGTCCTTAAGACCTCTGACTACTATACATGAGAGCCAGATAACTCAGGTAGTCTATCGGGTGTCCTCAGGGAACCCCGAATCATCCACATTTTACAACTCATACAGGATCAACATGGAGTTGCCACAACATTACAACATTTGGTACAAAAATAACTTACATCAGAGTGGGAAAGAATTATAACATTAGTTTACAAAATATGTTCAAGTAACCTATTTAACTAAGTTCTAAAATGATGAGTAGAATTGTGGAAGCAACTTAGGTGAAGCATCTAAAGTAGAAGAGGCGGTCAGATAATGTCGAGCCCACCGACATGACCTCAATTAGCAGCTCAAGTTAGATCCTGCAACAGGGGTTAACAAACCCTATGTACTTGAGGGTACTCAACAAGTCTTACCTGACTAAAAGAAAAGACTCTAAGGGCATGCAGGCTTTAAAGGAAAGTTGGAAGCAAGAAGTAGATTTTGTAGAAAAGCTTACTACAAGTGGATCCTTACTATCAATGTTTTAGCTTTGGCTTAAGTTATCATCAATATCCAGTTAGCACCTGGTCTAATCAATCACTTCATTAAGCATCTCATTTTATCTCACCTCATATCAAATAGTACCATTATTTCATTGATTAATCTACGATGTAGGTCAGAGGGTCGAGTCTTCATCTTTGAGAAGCAATGGCAATTCGAATCGATTTGCCTAGCTAGGGTTTCCTTATGACATGACATATGTAGGTCATAGACCTACATATATCAACCCTCACTTGGATCCTCCAAAACAAAAATAGGTCCATCGCCACCCGAGAACACGGTACTCCACCTCCCTACGTCATCCCAGCAGTTTCATAGGATGGGTAAACGCTACTCTCGCCATCTCTCCACTCCCAATGCGTGGTTGTCCTTTCTCATAATAGAATAGCCGAGGTATTAGTCTTACTGGAGTATGTGGCCAGTACTAGCAAAGTCTCAACCACACGCAGGCTTACAACGAACGGTCCTCGATCGACATAGGCGGGACGATGCATAATAGGTTATCCCTGCCGGCCTACCCACCAGAGACATATCTCATGTTCCGTATCAAGACATTACCAATATCCCATACGGAGACATAACCATGTCCCGCCCCAGTCTTAATTTAGATATTTAACATTGTCTAGGTAATCTCATGAGCCATCAGCAAAGATGAGTGGATCAAGGTAAACCTATATCTCATGAACGATGAAACCATCATTCGACTTTTACTGAAATCTAAGCATTTACTAAGCATAAGAGATATCGACCTATCCATACTAGCATGGTATAATTAAGGATACATGTACAACAAGGTAATCATGCAGCAATAGTATTCAACTAACTCCTAATTACTTAATGCACATCTCACAAGACTTAAAGTGTAATAAAGATTTGTAAATGTTATAGAAGGGTGGTATGCACCGGGGCTTGCCTGTGTTGTAGAGAAGGTTAGATTCTAGAGAAAGGTCCAGAGTTAGACTTGGCACCAACACCCTGGGTGAATGGACCTCCTCCGAAACTTGATCAACACGAGTCTTCTCACTCTCGTATGCACTACACGTGATAAATGATGTATGTTTAACCTGATGGACTACATGCCATGATGCATGATGAAAGACATACAAGTGCATGGATGAACTCAAACAAGGTTAAGAAAGTTGAGTACAACTTTCCTTCACCAAAGAACTAGGGTTATTAGCATAAAAACTTTTTAGTTAATTAACTATCAAGTTAATTAGTTGTCTCAGCATGAAAGAACTTAAACTTAACATAGACCAGCAAGAAGTGATTAGCATTTTCCTTATCACATGATCATTATATGGAACTCATAAATCTAAACTTAGTATTTAATAAAACCATTTTATTTATTATAAAAACAAGTTGATTCAAGGCATAGCAATCAGCTAATTATATTGTCAAGGAAAAATAGGGGTTTGTGTGTTCCAAGGTCCACAATCAACTTCAAAATACACCCAAGTCGTTTAGGGATTTGTAGAAATCATTTGTTATTTTTCTTAATCCATAAAAGGCATTTAAACATGCTTAAATTAATTAATCAATTTAGAATTATCAAAACAGTACCAAACTTTTTTTGAAGGTAGGTATTAGCCTATAAAGCATACACCAAAAGTTTCATGATTAAAGGATTAAGATTTTAGTCTACAAAAATCATGGAAGGTACATTTATTAATTAAAAGAGGTAATTTTTAAGCATACCAAAATTACTTAAATGACCAATTCATATTTTTCCTAGGTAGAGCACATAATAACAAGCATACACAAAATTTTTCATAATTTTATCACCTCTAATTATTTAGTTATGAAATAAACAAGAAACTACACTTTTATCATTTTTCTAAAATTCAAAACCGAGGAAAAACCTTTCCTCACCCGGCTCTCCTCTACCCCCAGCCACTGACAACAGGGACCCAGTCAATAGCATGGCAAGGCCGCGTTGACCACGGTGCTCGACCGACTGACCGGTGGGTTCCCGTTGGCCACGAGCTCACTGGCGACGAGAATTGGCCTGGCGGACTCCCCTCTTCCTCGTGCATCGATTGGTGATGACGAATGACCGGTAAGGACACAGCAACGACGACACTAGTGGAGAGGGTGGCACGACGGTGCTCTGGCGAGACGACAGCAACCAACGATGTACTCTCCGGTGATGAGGAGACCACCATCGTGCTCGCAATGAGCTCTCGCATCAATCTAGGGTACCAGTTGAGCGCCTAGGGCTTCGCAGCTAGCTCGTCGTCGACGATGGTGGCCCAGTGGTACTCTGGCATGGTGGAGGCGGTCACTGGCACGGTCATCGGTGACGCAGAGGTTACCAGCATGCTCACTAGGCTCACACGAACCTGTCTATGCTATCGATTGAACTGATTTAGGCCCCTACCAAGCTCGACCGTGACCATGGCATCACGGTGGAGCAGAGCTTGTCAGTGCCGTGTTTCTCCAGCCACTACAGCGGTAGCGATTGAATTAGGGCATCGAACAACACCAGAGGCTCACCGCAAACCTTCTTGACTACACGGTGAAGGCGGAGGTGCGACGGAGGTGACTATCGGTGGTGAAGATGACGACGGCAACATGAACTAGATGGTGAGCTCATGTTCCAACATGACCTGTGTGGTGGAGACAAAAGAGAGAAGTCGATGAGCACCAGGGTAGCAAGGAAAAGCCAAAACAATAAACAAGAGAGGGAGAGGTGCTCTGGAGCGGCCTGGCCATGGTGAGGTGGAGTTCGGCGGCGCGGTGAAGCTGTTGGCTTCGGGAAACGGTGGCGCGGCCAACTCTGATGGTTAGAGGTGACGCGAGTAGGCTCAGGTGAAGCACAAGGATGAGACGATGTTGTGTGTGTGAGCAATTGGGTGGAGGGAGAGTAGGCTTTATCGAATTTGGCTAGCGAGGTGGAGGTGCTCGGCGGTGGAGCAGAAGAAGGGAAGAAGGAGATGCCGACCAACGTGGCTTAAGATGGCGAGGGCGAGGCTTCTGGGTGAGCCAGCAACTGCTTGACCATGACACACAAGCAGCTATGTGTCTTGGCATCAGAGAATGGCGAGCGAGGGCGGTGGGCGATCGGCGGCAAGCAGGCAAGCTGACTGCTCCCCGACGCGCACTGTTCATCGTCTGAAACCCCATCTTACTCCCTCTCGATCTAGTGATTTTCCACAACTCGATGAGCGTCATTAAGCAAACTTGTTTATTGATCTACGATCTCCATCTTTGCTTAAAGGGCCGACATCAAAAGATCAATAGATTTTGAGATTTTGAATTTCAAACTAGGGTTCAGTAAAACTGACAAGTAGAATTCTATTTCATGTTTTAAAAATAGTTTTTGCTTAGCAACTTTGGGGATTTAATTAGTGATCAACCATTAATCAAACATTACAACCAATTACACAGTATCATATCCTAGACATAGCATCAAGCAATGGAACAAAATTTGAACAAATTTTATTTATGAATTTTCATTTAATAATTCTCCAAAGATTGGATTTATTAACTGGTTTTTAGGGACTTAACCATAAAAATGACTAAGTGTGTAGCCAGCATTGATTCAATTTTTGGAGCTCAATTTAAACATATTTGATTTAGAAACATCATCAAGTTTTGATTCTATATGAAAGCACACATATTGTGCTACAAAGTTTATTTTACAAAAAAATTACTTGTTTAAGCAAATTCTCATATTTAAATTCACAAAGTTCCTTAATTGATATCTAAGGTAGCATTTCATGCAACATGTGAAACATCACAATTGCAACATATAAATCATACATATGCAACATGGACATGGCATAGTTGAAACATAGAATGCATTAATGAAACAATACTTGATGATTATGCTTCATGATGCTCATGATCAAAGTTTTAACTGCTTTTTAACATCTAGGATGTTACACACAGGTTTGCTCAAACTCATTTAAGTGGGAACAGGGATTTTCATCATCTTCGCCCGAAAAGGATTGATCCCTGACCATGTTGATTAAACACAGGTGCAACTCATAGCCAGGTGTTAGAATAGGTTTTGAAGATTCTAGTGGCTCTAGGCGTGCGCCCGTAGGTGCAGCGTATTGGTAGATAGGGGTGGATGCTAGATCCATGATAAAAAGAAAAGATAAAAAGATAAAAGAATAATGATACAAGGATAAGCTAGGTTTGAAGTTAACTCAGCAACTGTTTCTCTGGCAACGGTGCCAGAAATGCTTGTTGGTATAAATTAATGCACACAGAATAATCCGCAAACGCACGGATATTATACCGATGTAGCACTTCACTAGGGGTACCTAGTTTTATATCGAACTTGAGGAAACATGTGTCAGAATAACCAAATCTAACTTAACCCAACTTCATAATCAAGGCTAGATAATAGGAGCGTAGAGGAGATCACAAAGGTCTTCTAGTTCTAACTTCCGTAAGCTTTGTCTTCTATGGTTCAATTCCGGAGATATTACTAAAAAAACATAGACATAATATGTTTCCAATAGTAACAAGGTCCTGCTAGGCCTACTGACAGGAGGTGGACTACAAAGGATTCAACAAGGCTTTAAGAGTCACCCTTGTGAGCTACCACTAATCCGGAAAGTAGGGTACATCCACGAGTAACCGAGTCCAAGCACCATGCTTACACTACAAATACCACTTTAACCCAGGAGCGATAAGGATTAAAGTACTCAAAAAGAGTCACAAACCTGAAGGACAATATGAACAAGATGCATACTTGAATTTGAAGTCGATTACCAGAGAAATCTCAGAAGCAAGCTCATAAAGAACTTGATTCCGCTAGGGTACAAGCCGTAGAGAGAGCACCGACAGGCCAGGACTCCTCCAAAACTCTTCCCTCTCACTCTATCTCTCTATCTCTAATACAAGACTAGATCCTATCAAGGACTAATTTTCTCTTAATTGCTAGCTCTGATCCTGGTGGAAATATAGATTAGGGTTTCTGGCTCTTAGGCTCTTAGGATCAAATGCATGAACTCCCTTGGAGGGGGGGGTGCAGACAGGTATATATAGGGCCCTTCAAACATCCTGGACCCTCAGATCAAACCAACTTAAATGGATGGCATAGATGTGATCCTTGAGGTGGTGGATAATCGACATAGCAATGGGAGGCTGATAGGGCGACCCCATAAGCCGGCCGGCCTGTATGTGGGACCGGTCAGCCCCACCTGGCAGGGGCTCAGGCTCTGCTCTGGTGGAGAGCCTTCTAGAGTCTTCTTGAGTCTTCTCACATTGTTTATCCTACAGAATTACGTGATTTCCTTTGACGAATAGGTCCTCCTTGGCGGTTTTATGATTAAATCCTGCTAGAAACACAGATTCATCAAAACTCATAGAATTTGTCAGTTAAAACCCTAAGTCTATGTTGGTGATCCATTTTAGTTATTTATGCAAGGTATATTAATGGTTTGTGATGAATGCTAACTACCATCAACACCCATCACCACTGCTCACCGTCGACAATCTAGAGTTCTACGTCGTGGGACCGGTATGCCTCACCTCCCCACACAGATCCACCGGTGACCAAGGTGGTACTCACTGCCATGCCTACTCGAGCTCACTGCTGCAAGATCCAAATGCAAGGGTAATGCTTTCACACTTCCCTTATCCATATTTCTTGGATTTTTATTCCCCTCTTCACTCATGTAAGTAGGAAGCAAGCTTCCATCTGATTAGTGTGTGTCTACCGCTCTAGCAGATCCTTGTCAAGATGGAGGAGGTCCCCAACAAGATGAAGGGAGTGGGCATCCTAACAGACCATGTATTGGTCCTCATCCTCCACCGACTCACCGCTCGCTCCTTGTGCAGCTGCAAGTGTGTCTACCGCTTCTGGAACAACCTCATCTCGGATGAGAGTACCGAAAGGAGCTGCCCCAGATTGTTGCCAGATTCTTCTATCGCACCTAGAATGGCAAATGCCACTTAGCCAATGTCACCGGTGAACACCCCTCCTTATCCTTCTTGCCCTTTCCCATTCACGATGTCGTCGTCTCAGATTGCTACAGCGGCCTCATTCTCTGCTGGTGTTTTGGGTGTTGCTATGTTGTCTGTAATCCGGTGACTAACAAATGGTTGCTGCTGCTAAATAACCTTCGTTCTTGTGGCAAGGCTCGCATGGGGTTTGATCCGACAGTCTCCTCACACTTCCATGTGTTTGAATATGGGAAGATGAGGGAGGGTGAGTCCATAGGTGCGAGCATCTACTCATCTAAGAGTGCAGCTTGGATCTTTAAAGAATCTGAATGGGGCGACGGTATTATAGTATCCACATATGCGAGAAGTGTGTTTCTTAATGGTTTTATGCACTGGATCGAGTTCTCCCAGATCATTGTTGTTGATATGGACGAAAAGACATGGACAAAAATACAGAAGCCACATGGTGATGCAATCTCCATCCATGAAGCCTAGGGTCAGTTGTGTTTATGTACTGCTGATATTTACACTATGACTCAGCTTTCAATCTGGATCCTTGAAGACTGTGTCGGTGCAGAAAGTGACCAACACGTAAATATTTTTAGTTTTGCCGTACGTTGTGATCGGAGGTGGCCTAGCACTCCATGACACAGGGTTTATACTAGTTCAGGCAACGTGCCCTACGTCTAGTTTGAGTCAGTTGGTGACTTTATTCCTAAGCCCAGGTGCTTGAAGTTTGCAGTGGGGTTGCAAACGAGAAGGAGAAAGATGGGGGGTACAAGAGGTCCGGTCAGACTCTGGTCAGAGGAGCCAAGAGTGATGGGAGCCCCGCTATGCGCTAAGTGTTTTAGCGTGTGCTCATGGTTTGAACCTGGAGGTTCTGTTGTTGTGGACTAGTGAACTGATTGATCGAATGAATCTCTCTGTTGGAAGAGAGCGCATCCCCTTTTATAGATGAAGGGGATGGCCTTACAAGTGAGAGGGAGAGAATACATATGCTACTAGGCCTTGTTGCCCATGCCGGTGGGTACAGGATGATGGTAGGCGCCCATAATACTATTGAATATCAGATGCACGTGGGAGGTTGTGTTGTCTTCTTTGGGTATGGCAGACGTCGGCGCCTGCCACACTATTGGTACCTGGAGGTATGCAAGGGGTTTTACCATGTTTGTCTGGTACGGTAAATGCTAGCGCCCACAACACTGTCCATGCCTAGAGGCATGTGGGGGAGCCTTACCGTATGGGAGTTAAAGGCACCCACAATACTATAGGGGAAAATGTCGGTGCCTACAACACTGCTTGGGTTCTGTGTCGGAAGCGCTCCGATCAGAGAGGCAGGCTGGAGTCAGAAGCGGGTGCCATTCCTCCTCGGCCAAGCCTTCCGGTCGGAGATTGGATTGCCCCTCTGGCCTGTCGTTTATGTACTTGGGCCAGCCCATGAGTTGTGTGTTGTCTGCTTAGGCCGAGCCTTTGTTGGGAAGCTGGTCAGCGAGGGACCCCGGGTTTATGAACCCGACAGGAGCCCCCGAGCCCTCGGGCGATTCGGGTAGAATCGTCTGTGAGATTTTTGTGTTAATGGCCAGTGCGCGCGAGCGCATACGTGGGTGTATCCCTCGGGCGATTTGGGTTGAATCGTCTAGGGCGGTTTCGTCTTGCCAGCGGGGGAAGTTTTTGTTTTGTCAGCGGGTGTGCGTGAGTGCACCCACGGGTGTAGCCCCCGAGCCCCCGGGCGATTCGGGCAGAATCGCCTGGGTTTTTTTCAGCGGGCGTGTGTGTGTGTTTTTTAGTCGAGACAGAGTCATCAACCAAGGTGTCGGTGCACACTGTGGGATCGGGCGAGTTGGAGTCGTAGATCCTGGCGTCGGTGCGCGCCGTGGGATCGGGTGAGTTGGAGTCATGGATCCTAGCGTCGGTGTGCGCCATGGGATCGAGTCAGTTAGTTTAGGGATCAGACAAGATGGAGCTCATGGATCCTAGGCGTTTTGGTGTGCAGTCGAGGCGTAGCCAAGGGATGGGGCGAGTTTGGGGTCGCAGAACCAGGCATTTGGTGTGCAGTCAAAGCGTAGACGAGGGATGGGGCGAGTTCAGGGTCGTGGATCCTAGCATCGGTGCGCGCCATGGGATCGAGTCAGTTAGTTTAGGGATCGGGCGAGACGGAGCTCGCAGATCCTGATGGGGTGAGTTTGGGGTCATAGACCCAGGTGTTTTGGTGTGCCGTCGAGGCGTAGCCCAGGGATGGGGTGAGTTTGGGGTCATAGACCCAGGCGTTTGGTGTGCAGTCGAAGCGTAGCTAAGGGATGGGGTGAGTTCAGGGTCGTAGAACTAGGTGTTTGGTGTCTTGAGGCCCCGAGCCCCGTTGGGCCTTGGTAGGGGATGGTTTGAGTTGTGTGCGTTACCCCGTCCTCCGTTTCTCACAATCAGAGGGGCTGAGCTTTGTCGCTTGCCTCGATCGCTTGGGCTTGAGTGACGCGCTCGGTGAACTCACAAACGGGTATGATCGAGTGGAATATGGGTCCGTCGTTCATGATGGGGTCGGCATAGCCCTCTTGTGACATTCCACTGCTCCTTTACCTGCAACTCGGCAGATGCCTGGGTTGTTCCAGAGACCAACCCGGGTGTCCCGCTGGCCTCCCCTTCGATGGAGATTCTGTGGGTTTGGCAGAGGTTTAGGATTGAACGAGAAGGTTGAGATGACCATGTCTGCTTCGGGGCAGACTGGGTGAGGCCACACGGGGCTCATCTGTGTTTTCTTTCCTGGCTCTGTTTGACGTGGGGTGGCCTTGAGCCCTTTGTGGGCTAGCCTTCAAACCCCGATCGGTCATTGCTCATGTTTGAATGAGGCAACTGCCGCTTCATGACGCAACACAGAGCGTTGTGATGCATTTCGCTGCATGTTGATGCCTTAGTTCCTGAGCCCCCGGGCGATTCAGGGCCCGAATCGTCCGGGGGGCACAGGCGTATGGAATGAATGTGTGTATGGATGTATGAAATGATTATAAAGAAATAACGGGGGTCGGTAGTGTTACCTTGATGACTCGAGTGACGGGGTTTGAAGAGCTCCAATCAAAAATGTCCGACCAGGACCCAAGCTCGTCGTTCGTGATGGAGTCGGCATGGCCTACATGGGGCGTCCCTTTGCTCCTTACCTGTCTCTCGGTGTTTTCCTAAGCCGTTTGATCGACTTAGGAAGCCTGATGGTCTCTCCTGGCGGAGATCCCATTGTTTGGGTTTTTCCATGTCAAGCCTGGGGAGGCGGAGAGTCACCTGCATGTGGTGGCACTTTGGTTTTTGCGCCCGGCATGCGGTAGTGGTGGGCCAAACCTAGGTCACATCCTGTCTGATCAGGCACTGTTCTGTCGGGAATGGCGCGTCTCATCGGTCAGGGCGCATCCCATCGTATCCCATCCGCATTAAATGGGGAAGGGAGAGGGTTTTCCGCCTGTAGTTTCGCCTTTCCCCGATCGGCGTGCCTTCCCCAACTGTTGCGCCCTTTTCCTTCCATAGGAGAAGGGAGAAGGCTTTTCGCCCTGTTCCTTTGCCTATTCCTCATCTGCCACCTCTTCACATCTTCCTTCTTGCCGAGAGCGTTTCGAGAGCCACGGCGGTTCCTAGGAGAGAAAAAGGAGAGAGCAAGGGAGAGGAGAAAACTCATAAATTCATTCATGAACATGAAGCAAAATGTCGGGCTAGAGGTCATCCACTATGAGGGAGTCGGTGTTGGAGGCCTTCGCCATGAAGGGGTTTCTGCCGCTGAAGGAGGTGGCGCACTGGAGGGCTCCCAGGAGGGAGGAGTTCCCGCAACCTCAGCCCGGCGAGGTGGTTTCCTTTCTCGCCTTCCATGAGCGTGGGTTAGGATACCCCACGCACTGGTTCCTACGTAGGCTCAATGAGTGGGGTCTACAGCTGTAGCACCTCAATCTGACGGCGGTGCTGCATATCACCGGCTTCATCACCATCTGCGAGGCCTTCCCCAGGATGGAGCCGCATGCGGACTTCTTTCGGTGGCTGTTCTCTGGGTGATCTTTGCCGATGGGGAATCCGCCCGAGGCCGTGCTGGTGGGGGGCTTCACCCTGCAGAGAAAACCGAGCGCGGGTGGCTCATATCCCGCGTACATCCCCTGTGACTCCAAGTGGGCGTGGCACGGGGAGTGGTTTTATATCAGGAACCCGGTGGAGGTGCCATTCCTAGCGTTCACCAGCGGGAGGCCGGAGAGGCGGGATAGTTGGTCGTGGGGCCCTTCCCATCGGGAGAAGAAGAAGGTGGATTTCATCGAGGAGGACCTCTAGAAGCTCGTGCGGTGCGGCCTTGATGGGGTGCGGGTGTTCCACACCGTCTACCGCCGCTGGGTCGCTCCGTTGGCTGAGAGGGCATGGCCGATGTGGAGGTACGGTGGCCAGTCAGACCCTGATCATGCGTCGCTGGAGGAACTGCCGAATGATGAGGTCTGGAGTCGCCTCGACCGGGTGCTATAGCTGAAGCCCAAAGAGAATGTCGATGGAAAGCCCGGACCTCTCAACGCCTCGGTGGTGTCCAAACTGGTATGCTCCCCTCTCTTTACTCCATGTTCTTTTCCCCTTTGCCTTCCTGCTTTTTCGATTTTGAGTCACTTGTTTTGTAGGGACTTGAAGCTTACAAGTCCCGGCTGCACCTTCCGAAGGGGCCAGAAGGCACGGTTCGGTAGGCCGCCCAGAAGGAGGCGGCGGATGCCAGGAAGAAGAAGAAAGCCGAGGTGGCTCGACGGAAGTATGAGAAGGAGAAGGAGATTGCCCGGCGCATGAAGGCCGGGGAAAATAAGAGCGATGTTGAGTCAGAGCTCGAGTCGGAGGATCCCACAGAGGTGGATGACATGATTTTCTCCGAGGAGGAGGAAAGCCGGGAGGTCATTGTGACCTTGGCGGAGCGTCGTGACCCTATAGCGATGTCTGCAAGCAATGAGCACGAGACGGAGAGGCGCGTCGTGGTTCCCGTGCCGAGGAAGCGTGCAGTGAGCGCGGAGGCCACCGGCGAAGCAGAAGCGATCACTGGGCCCCGCCTACCGCTAGTCTCATCCCCGCCTGCCGCGGGCGCAACAGAGCAAGCCAGGCGGTCAGAGGAGCAGGCTTGCACCCGCGCATCATCAGGACCGGCACCAGCGTGCGACTCACAGCGGGATGATGCCCCGCCTACTGCTCCGGTTGGCGTGTCCCGAGCCAAAGGTCGTGGTGACCCACAGGCTAGGCAGGAGCCGATTGGGACGACTTCGCCTTCGACTAAAGTGAGGGGGCGCGGGTCGTAGCCTAGGAGTGGTCCTCGCCCTGCGGGCCGATTGACGTCGGGTCTTGGCTTTAGAGTCGTGCCGCTTACCTCCTAGTATATTTTTCTTTGTTTCTTTTCGATCTTACTGTTGAGTCCTTTTTGGAGTATGACTAACCTATACTTTTTGATAGCGGCCGAACACTGACGGGGTTGAGCATCGCCCCCACTCTGATGCAGGAGGTTTAGAGGCCCACCTTGCAGCGCTCTGCGGTGAGCTGCGGGGAGAGCAGGGTGGTGGTGGCGAACCCTTCCCTTCCGAGGGTGGTGCTCCCTGGGTTAGTTGCTAGTACGGCGGCAGTGGCGACATCGGTGTTGGTGGCGATCACGGTGGTGACGGAGGAGGTCGTATCGGAGGTAACCCTTGCGGCCCCTCCTCCACCGGCTACGGCGGAGGTCGTGTCGGAGGCAACCTTTGAGGCCCCTCCTCCGCCAGATGCGGCGGAAGAGGAGAGGGAGACCGGGTTCCCTGCCTCGCCAGGCAGAGGGCTGCATGGCTCACCCTCCTGGTCAGCGCCGAAGGTGCCGGGAGATGCAGCCGGGTCAGAACCGAAACATCTGCGGATGGCCCGTGAAGACGAGGTGGTGGAGATCCCCTCCGGCGATGAGGCAGATGAAGTGGTGGAGCTACCGGCGCCATCGCAGGAGCTAGCGGTGGTCCGGTCAAAGGCTGGACCCTCCAGTGGGCTAGAGGAGACTGACCTGGTGTGGCCCTATCCTAAGGACCCAATGAAGGTTCAGTTCATCCTTTGGGATTCGCAGGAGTCCCAGCTCTGGGACATCCTTGGGGGGAGAGGACTTGCCATGGAGTCCAATCTTGCCAAGCTATCAATGAAGCTCGAGGATGCCTAGGAGCAGGTTAAGTCTATCCAGCAGTTGGTTAAGGTCGACCTGTAGCTCACCGTGGAGGTGAGTTTCCTGCGCTTGTCCTTGACACCTTGGTTTCTCCTTGGTTGCCTTAGCATGTTTGCTTCTTGTTTTTGTAGGGTCCGCAGGAGATGTCGTGCCGCAAGTCCCATTTCCTCTGGATGGAGCACGTCCAGATGGGCGAGCTTGAGCGTCAGCTAGAGTTCGCCCACCATGAGTTCCAAGACCGGGCAGCGGAGGCGACCGAGGCGCGGACTACGGAGCAGCTCACGGTGGAGCGGGCGATCACCGATGAGAGGGGGCTTGAGGCGATGAAGGCCCGCTAGGCGGAGCTGTGGAAATCCCTAGTGGACACCGAGGCGGTGCTCCAAAAATCCCTAGAGGCCCTTGAGTCAGAGTGGAATGCCCTAGAGTCAGAGTAGAACGCCCTGGAGTCGGCGCAAAAGGCCCTAGAGTCAGAGTGAAAGGCCCGGTCGGAGGCAGACCAGGAAGTGCTCGCCCGGCTACGCGAGCACATGGCCCGGCAGGTGGAGGGACTCTCTGCCCTCGAGAAGTTCCACCTTGGTACGTACCTTTTTTGTTTTTTGTCGTGTTGGTTTCTTCCTTTAGCTTGTTTCTGAGCTTGTCGCCCTTCTTCTAGAGCTGGGCGGAAAGGTGGAGTTGTTGGAGCGGGACCTCGAGACGGCCAAGGCGATGTTTGGCTGGAATGCGAAGGCGCTGGCCAAGTCCCTTGAGGAGCGATATGCTCTCAAGGTGGAACTTGACCAGATTCGCAATGTTGCCCAGCTCATCGTCTTGGAGGTCTTTGGGTCGGCGCCAAGTACTAGCACGCCCGCCATCCAGCTGACGGACATTCTGGATGAGGTCCGGGACCTCATCACACACGGGCTGTTCTACAGAGCGTCGGGGGTGTTGACTTCGGTGGCGATGTACCACCCGGACCTGGACTTCGCCACTATCTACAACGGGTATGCCGACGGCTTGAGCACGGAGGACATCCAATCGCTCGAGGAGAGCTTGCTACCGCACGCAAGGTTGGTGGCAGAGCAAGTCTCTGCGCAGTGGGTGATGGATGCCCACCATGAGGACATGGCTAGAAGCATGCGTCAGGGGGACGTCACCCAGCCTATGGATGGCGCGGAGCCTAGGTTAGAAGTGGACATCGCCCCGCTTTCAACCGAGTCGAATGTCGTCCAGCCGGGGAGTGAGTAGTCCGTGCCTTCGCCGATCGCACCGACAGCATATGCCACCGGGCAGCCCCTATAGCTTGTAAAGTATAAGTAGTTTAGCAGATGTAAAAAGTTAAGTTTGTGGGGGAGCCCCCGTGTAAATGTTCTTGTGTACTCAATGACTACAATCGGTTTCATTTTTTGTGATGGAGTCACTCTGTTCGGGGAAGCTTGTCCCATTCGCTCCTTAGTTTTACCTTAGCATAATTTTGTTTTTTATTCTTTCTTTTTGGTACTTGCCCATTCGTCCCATAGGCTGCAACTTTAGGAGCCCGGGCGTGGCCCGCGAGGCTCAGCTGCTCGTAACCGTAGGTAGAGGTGGGGTGCGATCGGTCGGAATATTTTAAAGCAAAAGCTACGTAATTTAATTTAAAGGAACGAACTACCCTTTTGTTTGGGTAGGAAGGAGTTTTACCATATGATAGTAAATGAAAAGAGAGGTAGTCATGCACCCCCGTAGAGCCCCCGAGCGACCCAGGCCGAAAGTGTTCGGGTCGGGGCGCTTTTATAGGAGCAAACGTTAAGTAAACAATGGTAAGACTGAATTTTAGGGGAAGAAACGACATAGTTGTTCCAAGCATTGGTGAGAATGTCGTCGTTGTAGTCCATCAATCGGTAGGCATCCGGTTGGATCACCTCGTCCCTCAGTCATCCAAATCCTTGCCCGCTACACCCCCTTTCTTGGCTGCTGCTTCTTCGCCTTTTTCTTCCTGCAGCCCGCCAGCCTATCACAGAAGGCGCTTGAGGAGCTCGTAGTCCTTGTAGAGGTGTTTGATGGGGTAGGCATGTTTGGTGCACGGGCTCTCCATGAGCTCATGGAACTGGCCCAAAAGGTCCTGCTGGGGCTGCTTGCCCGTGTGATCAGCCGTGGCGACCAACGCGGAGTTGGCCGGTCGGCAGCGATCTTTTTTGTTCTTTTTCCCCCCTCTACGTGGAGGGGCCCTTGTCCTAATCCTGGCGCTTGGCCTTGCCTTTGCCTCGGCCTCGGTTGGAGTGCTACGGGAGCGGCGCTCTCTGGATGCGTCGGACAAAGGCCAGTGGTCCCGGGCCATCCAGGCTAGGACTCCGATTGCTGCTATGAGCATCTCGGTTCAGCCCGAGCCTCTCGTGTACAGGCGGTCGGTGCAGAGCAGTCGCCAAGTCAAGACAAGGCGTGGATGCAACCTCCTATGCCACGCTCGGTGGCTGTATCAGTGAGTGGGTGGAGCGATTCGTCTGTTGCGTCCCCACTCCCCAGGTGGGGAGCTCTCCGCCTGTTGAACGACGGCGGTCTCCACTAGTGCCCAGAGGTTCTAGTGGATAGCCTGTTCCTGGGGGTCATTCGGCTCGGAAAGGCTACGCAGAAGCATTGCCGCAGCGGCGATTTTCTGATTGGCCCGAGCGAACTATGGGGGATTGTTCCCCCTGTCCATGGTGTTGCGCTGGACCCGACGGGCGCCGCTCACCGGTTTATGAGCACGGGGCGCAGTGTGGTGCGCCGAGCGTGCTATGGAGTCAACGGCTGGTTCAGCCGCTATTGTTGTAGCTCCTCGCCGTGCTCCCATGTGAGCACGGGGGTCTCCGCACATGGGTCCGGAGGGGTGTGAGTCTGCAAGGACTATGTTACCACTGGTGGTTGTCCTTGAGCGTCCGTCATAGCACACTCCCAGGACGGATGGTGGCTAGGCGCCACGTCACTGATGCTGGAGCAGTCACTCTCAACAACGTCATCCATAAGGTTGAGGAAACAGGTGGGAGCATAGCTCGCCATCCCCATGAATTCATACGTGAGAGGGGGCAGCGCCGACACCCTTCGGAGCCCCTGGGCGTATGCATCCGTGGGGGACACGAGGCCGTAGGGGAACCGGTCACGGCGGGGACAATGGGGTCCCTCCAGATAATCGGTGGAAGATAGAGAATAGCAAGTAAATAGCAACATGTACATTACTCACAGCGGGGTTTGAGCAGAGAGTTTGCTCAGAACGAAGCACGGGCGCCTCGTCGTTGAAGTCGTCATGTGTCCTAGAGCCAATGGAGGGTGCCCCTCCACGAGCACCGGAACGAGTGCCTCCTCGCGGAGGTGTAGTACGCCGAGCCGGTCGACGATGAAGTCCAGACTTCCAAAGAGGAAGGCTTGGGACAGCTCAAAGACGAGTGGAACCCACATCCCAACAGGTGGGAGTGCGGGAAACTCCAGTGAGCCGAAGCGAGTCATATCGCTTGAGCGCGCCATGGCAAAGGTGGCAGAAAAGTGGACCATCTGATGACCAAAAGTGTTGAACGTACAGCGTCTTCCACACGGACGGCGCCAACTGTCGATGCAGAAAGTGATAAACATGTAAATATTTGTAGTTTTGCCATACGTTGTGATCGGAGGTGGCCTAGCACTCAATGACATAGGGTTTATACTAGTTCAGGCAATGTGCCCTATGTCCAGTTTGAGTCGGTCGGTGACTTTATTCCTGAGCCCAGGTGCTCGAAGTTTGCAGTGGGGTTACAAACGAGAAGGAGAAAGATGGGGGGTACAAGAGGCCCGGTCGGACTCTGGTCAGAGGAGCCGAGAGTGACGGGAGCCCCGCTATGCGCTAAGTGTTTGAGCATGTGCTCGTGGTTTGAACCTAGAGGTTCTGTTGTTGTGGACTAGTGAACTAATCGATCGAATGAATCTCTCTGTTGAAAGAGAGCGCATCCCCTTTTATAGGTGATGGCCTTAGAAGTGAGAGGGAGAGAATATGTATGCTACTAGGCCTTGTTGCCCACGACGGTGGGTACAGGATGATGGTAGGCACCTACAATACTGTTGAATATCAGATGCATGTGGGATGTTGTGTTGTCTTCTTTGGGTATGGCAGACATCGGTGTCTGCCACACTGTTGGTACCTGGAGAGGCCGTTCCGGAGGCGGGCTAGAGACCGAAGCGAGTGCTCCGGTCAGAGAGGTGGGCCGGAGTCAGAAGCGGGTGCCATTCCTCCTCGGCCAGGCCTTCCGGTTAGAGATTGGATTGCCCCTCTGGCCTGTCTTTTAGGTACTTGGGCTGGCCCATGAGTTGCGCGTTGTCTGCTTGGGCTGAGCCTTTACTGGGAAGCCGGTCCGTGAGAGACCGCGGGTTTATGAACCCGACACTATGGTAATAAAAGATGGACATTGAAGCATACGGTGACCACGCTGGTGATATTTCGATAGAACAATATTGAATTTGGTTATGAGGTTTGTGATACGGAGTACGGAGTGATTGTAGTTCACCTTGAATGGAATTTGATTTTTCTTGTTGGGGAGGACATAACACTGCTTGCATATGACATGAACCATAGAAAAGTTCATGTCGTCCCTACACGGGTCATCTGCTGTCCTAGACCTACCTGGAGTCTATGTATCAATGGACCTCACTATCTTTCTTATGTTCCCTGGTTCATGGAGTCATTAGCAGAGCAGTAAAGGTGCATATGCTGTATTTTGTTGTTAGGACATGTCTTTATTCAAGTAGGGAGTTGTTTTGAGTCTATATATAGTCTAATTTTGGCTTGGTAACTAAACCAATGTATGTTGAATATTATTAATTATTAATTCTGCTGCTTTGCATTGTGCGGGTTTTGGAGTCTCAGTGCTTTTGAATGATTTTCCTGCAATGGCTATGGGAGGAAGAAGAGGGGTTCCAGCATGCATTGACTACCAAGCTGATCAAGGAGTGCCAATCTAAAGGAACGGAGCACATCTACCTTACGTAAGTCTGTAGGGAGTAGAACCTTTATTCTGCTATCTATGTACCGCTTGTGTTAATTCATATATTGACATAGTTGTTATGTTAGTGTCGAGCATTGTTATTATAACAAGTACTATTCATTGTGGACATGATGAATGATGTGTAATGATTATATTTGTATGGTGTGTGTTCAATAAGTTATTAAGGCATGGCTGAATTAGTAAATACATTGTCAAAAACCAGAAGCAATTTTGTCACTATCGGATGTACGGGCCATTGGTTGTTTTGTCATCACCGCCGTACCACTCACTATTGGTGAAGCAGACGGCCATCACCGCCGCTATTCATCTGATGCGGCAGGGGTCAATAGTGTGTCACCGTCGAATCATTTAGTAACCCGACATCGACTAAAGGATCATCATGGGCAGATCGTACTGCATTGCGATGGTGACGATGCCCTATGACCAGGTGGTTCATTTATTGAAGCGATGGTGATGTTCATCTCGACACAGACGGGTCGTGCTCCAATACGACGGAAACAAGGACCTGATCACGGACAGATCATAAGTCAACATGGCGGTGTTAGTGTACACCTACACAGGCGGGTCAAGCCTCAATGCGACGGAATAAGGATCTAATCACGGACGGATCATAAGCCATGCCGCGGTGTTAGTGCATACCTAGACAGGCGAGCCATGCTCCAATGTGATAGAAGTAAGGACCTTATCACGGATGGATGATATGCCAAAACAGCGGTATAGTGAACATCCCGGTCGGTCTCAGATAGCGACGGCTATGGCTATGACTATCACTGCGATAGCTTACTGTCGAGACCGAAATCGGACTACGATAAATGTTACGATGTGGCTGTGAAAGGTGTGAGTGTAGTAGCAAGGCTTCACTTGAAGATTATAATATGTATTTCTGCTACTTTGATATATATTTTGTCTCTATGTAATATTGGTGTTCGTTATATAATAACGTAGTCTTTTGATACTGTTATAACTAGAAGCATATCCCGCATGTTACCGCAGGAATTGTGGATTAGTGGATTACATGGTATGATGGCGTGGGCAACAAAATGCTTATGTGTCTTACTGACGTGGACATTGCAGTTTCATGTGCTAGTGGATTTTAATTGTATGTGATAGGGCATTACCTAGTTGGACACCTTACATATTGAAATAAATAGCTAGTGGAGTTTTGCTTAGTGGATTTTAATTCTATGTGATAGTACATTGCCTAGTTGAATAGCTTGTATGTTGAGATAAATAGCTAGTGAGGTTTTGCTTTATAAGAGCATAAGATAAGATAAGATTTGTTGTTATATGTGTATGCACACTTTTAGGGAGATGTTACTCTATAATTTGTGATCTTTGAGACTACCATCTTTTCGAACCTATTGTCACAGAACCGACCAATTTATAAGAGCACAAGTACAAAAACAATCGCCGAAATGATCAAATTCTCGAACTTGAGCCCATATAAACCCGGTAGTCAACTGAAATCTCGAAGGATTTCAAACCAACTTGCATACAACCAAGATCACAGTAATTCAACATAACATATCGTACGTTACAACATTTCGCAGACGTTCGCAAATAGATTACATCATCACAGAGTCAACATTATTACAAAACAAGTCTTGTAAAACATGCAGAAGCAAATAGTTTAACTCACACACTCGAGTTCAAATACACATACTGGTTCACTAATCATAGCCCGCAAAAGCATTCAGATAAGGGAACAGATATCATGCCCATGATCTAGTCTTCATCACCCGCCGGGTGGAGACAATACTTACAGAATCCCTGATATAGAAGGTCATCTGCAACAAGAGGGAATAAACCCTGAGTACGGGAATGTACTCAGCTAGACTTACCCGCCAGAAACCAAAATAAATGACACCAAGGATTATGCATAGCTTAATGTAGTGGATCTGGCTGACACTTTCTTTTTGAAGACAAGCATACGTAATAATGATCAAATCTTAGCCTGGACTAGCAGTGACTTTCTAGCCATTAACCTGTCAACTATATTAGCACCTGTACTAAGCAATCATTTTATTAGGGTGCAAACATTAATAACCATATCAGGTATTGATTGTGGCAACCTTATCATCATCATCCATTTAACCATATCGTTAAATTAATTGAATCTACGTTGCCGCTGCTCAGTCAAGTTCTCACTATCCGGGAGAGACGGCGATTCGAATCGATTCCTATCCAGCTGGAGGGGTATTCCTAAACACAAACCCTGCTTCTCCCGTCGGAGTCGCAAACAAGTCACCTTTGGTACGATTCAGGAGTCGCGAGTCCGATCAGATCGACATTCTTAGAGAACCACTCTACCAAGGTTGTTCGGGACTCTAACCCGCCTTGGACTTATGCCAATGGCTCTCCGCACATCCTTACTACCTCCAGAATGCCGCCACTGCTCGCGTCCCCGGCCTGAGTCGAGCTACTAGGCTTCGCGGTCGGAACGACTTATCCGGCCAGCTAAGTGTTAGGTTGCATTCAATATGACATGAGGACGTACAGCGTATCGGTCCTTAAACGACTCAGACGGAGTCACTATGTTCAAACCTACACAAGACTCCGCCCGGTCTTAATTCATTAATCACATGGTTCTTTTCCACGATAGCAAATATAGCCAACCGTGATCCACCTCATCCTAAGCTCGCAGGTGACCGGAAATCACCTGACTTCTACCGCACTAAGCATGGCTAAGCATTTAACCCGTTCCTGAACTTAAATAGGATTCCAGTGCGATATCTGGACAAGGAAGGATATAATGCAGCAATTGGTTCCAACCAATTCCTATACTTAATGCATCATCAACAATAAAAGGTACTCAAAGTATTTGTAAAAACATGGGAGGCTTAATATGCTCCGGGGCTTGCCTTTCAGGAACGAGGAAGGCTGGTGGTCAGGGCACTCGGGCAATTCCTCCGCGGTGACTGCTTCGTCGGCTTCCTGCACCTCGGGTTCCTCCTCCTGGTTGGCTCCCTCGAACTCCAGCAACGTCACTCCCTCGGGCACACCTATTGCATGAATGCGCAAGATAAATATCATGGATGCACATGAACGAATGTCAAGGATGCTCGGGGAATGCACATGTTCGCTGTAGTTTGCATATTCCAACTTAAGCCCTATTCAAATCACTTTACTTACCAAGTTTATACAACCTAATGTATAATTGCTCATCTTTAGTTAATGACTTAGCACCTGCACCTAAGCATATTCTCAAGTTAGGCTAACCCCTAAACAATCAACGATTACATTGCAACACATTCACTCAAGCATTTGTATTTTAGCAAAATGAAGACTATGTAGCGGTACAGTAAACTAGCCATAACTGGAGATTTATAATTTCAAATGACATGAAACAAGACAATCTGGAAAGCTTATGAAATTTTCTACAATTCATTTTTAGACCTCAAAGCATGATTCAACACTTTACCAAGTTCAATTTATAAATCAACAGAACCCTGTCCTCGCAAGGCAGAGAGTAAGCAAAACTGGAACCTAACTTTAAACAGCTGTAGTTTCTAAACTACAGGGCCAAATGCCCTCAAATTTTAACAGGAGCTATATACATAAATTATCTACAACTTTTGTATTCATCACAAGCACATAAAACCACATTATCATGGGGAACTTTCCAAAGTCCCCAGATCTGTCCAGAGGGACATGATGCAAACAAATAATTGTTAACTTATGATATAAACGCTTAATTGGACAAAACCAACTATACTGACATATCACACATATCACAAGAACACCAGAAAGTAGGGTGTCCATCACCAAAACATTTCTTTTAATACATTTCTTAATTTATTTAATTAATTAGGGGAAATAGTAAACATATATGAAAACTGCCCCATTAATTCTACAAAAATTACAGTAGACACTACCTGCTCTAAGTAGACTACCATAAAAATTTCACACCATTTGAGTAAGTATAACAACCTACACAAAAATGGTAAGGCAGAATGGCTTAAAATGGCATAATTAGGAAACC
The DNA here is from genome assembly GCA_904845875.1 of Miscanthus lutarioriparius. Classification (NCBI taxonomy): domain Eukaryota; kingdom Viridiplantae; phylum Streptophyta; class Magnoliopsida; order Poales; family Poaceae; genus Miscanthus; species Miscanthus lutarioriparius. The sequence continues at coordinate 55,089,089 of CAJGYO010000007.1, read as the reverse complement.
TTAGTGAAAAGTGTCAAGCAATAGATTTCATATTTTTCCTTGCATCCTTAAGGTACTAGGATACTCTCCAACAAATTTCATGGTCATTGGATTCATAGATAATTTACAAAAATTCACCCAAGTATCTACCAGTGATAAAAGGAAAATCTATAACTCAAAAACTACACATGCAATGACTCTCAAATTCTAACCAGAGCTTCTACTATACAAGACTAGCTTACCCACAAAATTTCATAATTTTTAGATCACAGAAACTCAAGATATGATTTAAACAAGTTTGCATGCATTCAAAAACACTTTTCAAGTTCCTATTTAATTCATCCAAAATTTCTACATAATGTGCTCAAGACATATTTTTCTTAAATACTAGACCTAACTGTGAGTCTAAAAAAATTGGAACCACCCAATTTGGATCTACTAATTTGGAGTTACGAAATTTACAAAACAGCCCAAAAACTGGAAATAATTGAACTGGCTTTCTATTCATAGTGACTGATAGGCGGGGTCCACATGTTAGCTGGCCCACGCGTCAGCGATACGAAAAACAGAGCACGGCGGTTCGCTCGATGGGGACCGGCGGAGCTCGCCGACGACGAGGACTCCGACGAAGCCAAAGGCACCGGCATGCTCCCCAAGCTACCCCGCGTCAATTGATACCCTAAGCCTAGACCCTAGCGGCCCCTAAGCACACCGGCCATGGCGCACGGCGGCTCGGCCATGGCGCATGGCGGAGCTCCGGCGAACCCCGGCATTCGGTGACCGGACAAGGCGCATGTAAGCTTCCAGGGATCACGACGGACCTATATATGCTACCGCTAAAGGCTGAGGTGAAGTGCTCAAGCGTGGCCACGGGAGGTCACCGGCGGTGACCATGGCGGCCATGTCACGGTGGTGCGCGGTTCGGCAATGCCGCTTACCTAGAGCTTGCCTGGTTCAGAGAGAGTGGCAGCTCGGTTCGAGGGTGCTCGTAGAGCTTTGGGCGGGACGGTGGTGGCTGTGGTGCCGCGGCGAGCTCGAGCGAGCTCGGCAGGCTGATGGCGTCGACGATGCACTGCAGTGCTTCGGCTGTGAATGGGGAAGGCAGAGCGCGTGCGGGTGAGTGGAGAGGCAGCAGGCGTCGTCCACTTCAAGCCGGCCAGCGCATGGCGCGGTCAGAACGAGCAAGGCACGTGGTGGCCACGCAGCGGCAACCTCCTGGCCACGGTCGGCCATGACCGGTCGGTCAGAACGGCCATCAGGCCTGATGAAGCCGACTAACAGCGCCATTTGGAGACGATGGATTTCTGAATCCTTTGATCATTAGCGCAAACTCCCTAAACAAAAGTTGAAGACCTATGTGCCAGCTACAAAACTTATTTAGAGACCAAAGTCTAATTTGCAAAGGATGGAGAGTAAAATCATGCCAAAGTCGAGTTCATGAAACTGTTTTTCAGAGTTAGCACTTAGAAAAAATTTTAATTGTTGAAACAGCTTTCAACCCTGATTTGTGGGCCATTTTTGAACATGTTGTGCACATTTTCATGAGATGGCCATAAAAGAACTTTTGTTCCACACATAATTCTCTACAACTTTGCTTTAGGTTGCTCAGACATGCAAACATCCTAAGCTACACTTTTTAAACAGTCAAACACAGGAGCTCTAGGGGTCCAATTTGGTCAACCATGACTTAGAAACCTAATTAGGTAAAATGATCAACATGAACATTGTTCCTAATGACATTCTAAGTATGACTAAGGTTCTTAAAAGGATATTTAGCCACACCATACATTGGTCACACAAGAATCAAGCAAGGTATGTACTGAAACAATGAAAAACACATAAAATGTTACAATTGTTTCATAGTCATGTTTCACATGTTTCATGATCTTGTTGCATAGTACTAACTAACCATGTTTCATTAAAGTGTGTTGTATATGTTTGCACTTGAGTGTTGCACACTTTACATTTCATAAAAGAAACAATACACATGAAATATACAACATGTTGCAATGTTTTGAAATCATGTTTCATGTGATATAAGTTCACGAATGGATGCATGATGCTCATTGTTCATGAAATGTAGTGCAAATGTGGAAGCCAAACACCTGGGGTGTTACAGCCCTCCCCCCTTATAAAAATCTCTTCCGAGATTTGAAAAGCGTACCATTGTTGATAGAATTCCTTATAACCATCCCTCAAATAATCTTCCCTTTCCCACGTTGCATCGCGTTCGCTACCCTGATTACTCCACATGACTTTGTAGAACTTGACCACCCGACTCTGAGTCACTCGCTCACGAGTGTCAATCACTCGAACCGGCTTTTCTTCAAAGGTAAAATCAGATTTTAACTCGATATCTCCCAATGGAACTCTCTCTTCAGGGACGTGAAGACATTTCTTTAATTGGGATACGTGAAAGACATTGAAGATAGCACTCATCTCTAGAGGTAATTGAATCTTATACGCCACCTTACCACTTTGTCCAATGATTTCAAACGGACCAACATATCTCGGCGCAAGCTTTCGCTTCACACCGAAGCGTTGGACACTTTTCATATGTGAGACCTTTAGATAAACGAAGTCTCCAACTTCAAACTCAATAGGTTTTCTACGTCGATCAGTATAACTTTTCTGCCTAGCTTGAGCTGCGGCCATGTGAGTTTGGATAGTACGGACTTGTTCTTCGGCTTCTTGAACAAAATCAATTCCATAATATCTCCTTTCACCGGCTTCTACCCAGTTCAACGGAGTTCTACACTTCCGACCATACAAAGCTTCAAACGGTGCCATCTTTATACTCTCTTGATAACTGTTATTGTACGAGAATTCAGCTAGGGGTAACCATTTTTCCCATGAGCCCTTAGCAGAGATGACACATGCTCTCAACATATCTTCTAAGATTTGATTCACTTGTTCAGTTTGCCCATTGGTTTGCGGATGATAGGCAAAACTTCTTACTAGCTTAGTTCCTAATAATCCGTGTAAGTGCTCCCAAAAGCGAGCCGTGAACTGTGGTCCTCTATCCGAGACAATAGTACGAGGAATCCCATGAAGTCGGACTATCTGGTTAAAGTACAACTCTGCATAGTCGGTGGGACGAAAGTCTATACGGACAGGAATGAAGTGTTCTGATTTGGTCAGACGGTCTACAATCACCCAAATAGAGTTAAAGTTCCTCTGAGTAGTAGGGAGTCCAACAATAAAATCCATACTTATCTCCTCCCATTTCCAACCTGGAATCGAGAGTGGCTGAAGTAATCCAGCTTTCATGTGCACAGCCTTGACTCGACAACAAGTGTCACACCTAGCCACATAAGCGGCGATCTCTTTCTTCATTTTGGTCCACCAAAATCGAGGCTTCAAATCATGATACATTTTGCTACTACTAGGATGAATAGATAATTTAGAGGAATGAGCTTCGGATATGATTTGATTTCTAAGCTCTCTATCCTTCGGAACTACCAACCTATCCTTGAACCATAACACACCTTCCTCATCAACTCGAAAATGTTTGGTTTCTTGCTCTTTCATCTTGCGCTTGATGTGAAACACACCTGCATCCGTCTTCTATAGCTCGATAATTCGACTCTATAGAGTACAACTGACAGTGATGTTGTGAAGGACGGCAGGATGAAGGAGCTTTGACAAATGGACATCACTCTCAATCAAAGAGTGGCAATGAGACTTCCTGCTTAAGGCATCCGCTACGACATTTGCCTTGCCAGGGTGATAGTGCACTTGGAGGTTATAATCCTTGATCAACTCGAGCCATCTTCTCTGATGCATATTCAACTCAGGTTGAGTGAAGATGTACTTGAGACTTTTATGATCAGTGTAGATGTTGCACACATTGCCAAGTAAATAATGTCTCCAGGCCTTCAAAGCATGAACAACTGCAGCGAGTTCTAAGTCATGCGTTGGATAATTCACTTCATGCTTCCGAAGTTGGCGAGAGGTATAAGCAATGACTCTACCCTCTTGCATAAGAACACCTCCTAACCCAATACCTGATGCATCACAGAACACATCAAAAGGTTTCTCGATATCCGGTTGTGCCAAAACCGGAGCCGAAGTTAGAAGAGTTCGCAGGGTATGGAAAGCCGCATCACACTCAGGAGTCCAGACAAACTTCATGTCTTTTTGCAGCAATCGAGTCATAGGCTTGGCTATTTTAGAGAAATCCGGGATGAAGCGACAATAATAGCCAGCCAACCCCAGAAAACTCCAAACCTCGTGCACCGAGATGGGAGCCTTCCAGTTCAATACTTCTTGCACCTTGGTGGGATCAACCATAATTCCACCATCGGACAACATGTGTCCAAGAAAAGGTACCTCGCGAAGCCAAAATTCACATTTGCTGAACTTTGCATACAGCTGGTGTTCTCGCAATCTAGTGAGAACCACCCGCAAATGTTCAACGTGATCTTCTTCATTCTCAGAATAGACCAGGATATCATCTATAAATACCACCACAAATTTGTCCAACTCAGGCATAAACACTGAATTCATCAGATACATAAAATGTGCGGGGGCATTAGTCAATCCAAAAGACATAACAAGATACTCATACAGACCGTATCTGGTAGAGAATGCGGTTTTTGGAACATCCTCGGGCCGAATCTTGATTTGATGATACCCAGATCTCAAATCGATCTTGGAAAAGACTTTTGCTTTGGATAACTTATCAAATAAGATATCTATGCGTGGCAGAGGGTACTTATTCTTGATTGTAACTGCATTCAAGGGTCTATAATCTACACACATGCGTAGGGATTGATCTTTCTTCTTCACAAAGATAGTTGGGCACCCCCACGGAGATGAACTAGGACGGATAAGGCCTTTCTTTAGAAGTTCATTCAACTGGGTCTTAAGTTCAGCTAGTTCATTGGGAGGCATTCTATATGGCCTTCTAGAGATAGGAGCTGTGCTAGGAAGCAACTCTATCTTGAACTTAACGTCCCGATCCGGGGGTAATCCAGGCAAATCATCGGGAAAAACATCCGAATAGTCACACACTACAGGGATATCTGCAATAGCCTTTGCTTGCACCGCATTAGCCGCACAAGAAAGATTGATGTCCCTGGGTAGTTGCACCAGAAAACCTTCCTGATTATTGGGATCTCTGAGCATGACTACTCTAGTCGATGTATCAATAAGCACCCTGTGCCTGCTCATCCAATTCATTCCCAATATCACATCGATACCCAGCCCTGGTAAAACTACCAGATCAACCTGATAACTTCGCCCCTCTATCTCAAATTGTACTTCCCCAACTACCAGCTTGGTTGGGACAACACCACTGGCAGCCCTAATACAATAACCCTCACCCTCAACAGTATATGTTTTCTGCATAAACTTGGATGCAAATGCTGGACTAATAAAGGAATGCGAAGCACCTGAATCAAATAGTACAACTGCGGGGTGTTGATCGATCAGAAACTTACCAGCAGTCACTACCTCTCCTGAAGGAATCTCAGTAATATTAGTGTGGTTCACCTGCCCCTGACGACCACCTTGGTAGTTATTCTTCTTAGGGTAGGGGCATTCCCTTGCCCAGTGGCCTGTCTTGTTGCAGTTCCAGCACGGTATGTTACTTGAAGGAGCCCTGGAACTACCCTGACTGGTAGTGCCCTTAGGAAGAGCAACTGTAAATGCCTTACGAAACCCAGTCTTGACGGGATTCTTCTTCTGCGGTGGGCGAAACTTAGTAGTTGACGCTGGAGGACGGAATGGAGCCCTCTGTGTGACGGGAGCCTTGGATTGTGAGGCACCCGCCTCATAGGCTCTCTTACGACTTTTTGAAGCAGCATACACAGCATTGTTGTTCTCTTGTGATAAAGCATCACTCACAAACTCATTAAAATGAGCACACTTGTAATTTCCCATGGTCTTCATAAGTTTGGGGCTAAGTCCCCGCTTGAAACTTGCGATCTTTTTGGCATCAGTGTCAACAAACTCAGTAGCATACCTTGCAAGGTTATTGAAAGCCTGCAGGTATTCATTCAAGCTCTTGTTCCCCTGAGTCAGCTTCATGAACTCTGTATGCTTGATCGCCATGAGACCAGGAGGAATATAATTTCCCCTGAAAGCGGACTTGAACTGATCCCAGGTGATTTGGGCATTAGCGGGCATAGTGGACCGATGATGACTCCACCAAATGCCAGCTGGCCCATGTAGTTGGTGAGATGTGTACTCAGTCTTCGGCACCTCAGTCAAGCGGAGCAGACGGAACTTCTGCTCGAGAGTATTCAACCACTCATCAACTTGTAGAGGCTCCTCAGCCTCCTTGAAGATCGAGGGTTTTGTGTCAAGGAAATCCTTGAAATCACTGTATTGATTTGGTTCCGGTCCTTGGCGTGGACCATGACCATCCCGATTCACAATCGTACGGAGGGCCTCAGCCATAGTACGCTGTCCTTCCACAAGCATTGCTATCAATTCCATTGGTGTGGGTGGTGGTGGCGGTGGAAGATCATCATCATCATCACCCGCACCGGCGGAACGAGTACGAGGCATCTACACAATGCGCAACCAGTAATTATTGATGATGTCAGCACATTGGAGAGGAATAATGTAATTGTGCCAAACTAAATTTACTGACGAGAATGAAAACTTCATATAATAACAGAGGCAATAATTCATTCTCCAATCACCACATCATCAAGTAGATTACTAGCGCCATACGCAGTGCATTCCAACATGACAAGTTTTTAAACTTAACCATTACGATACGCGTCCCGAAGGGAGCGAATTAAAGTACATTACATGCCGAGTTCGAATTAAAAGAGTACATCCCACATCAGTCATCGTACTTAAGTCCATTACATCAATGACTGCAAAAGCTTATACTAGCGAGACTTGCTAACGAACTACGCGTCGAAGTGATCGCTGTCCACATCGGAGACACCTTGGACTTCTTCTGGGTCTTCCTCTTCTTCTTCTTCTAGCTCAGCTGCATTATCAACCATCTGCACATCCTCTTCTTCCTCATCAGCCTCAATCACTTGAGGTCCACCCACATTTGGATACCTTGGGATGGGGTGAGGAATAGGAAACAGACGGTTGTGCAGTTGATGGTGCTCAACCTGAAGCTCTTCAAGCTGTCCTTGTAGTGCTTGCTCCCTTTGAAAGGTGTTGTGGTTGGCCAAAATCCAACCCCGACGTCTTTCTTCTGCTAACTCTAAAGCTGCATCCTGGTGACGTGTCACACGATCCAACTCTTGTGCAGCCTCATCTCTCTCAATAGTGAGGTTCATTAGCTGGTCATGAAGCTCGTCTCTCTCGCGTGTGGTTTGACCCCACTGTTGCAGACGATAATTTGCAATCCCACGAATCTCATCAACTTCTCGCTGAGCTCTCCCACATGCATTCGCCTTACGACAATACTTGCGGGCACGCAACCTGAACTTGTTCTGAGCTTCCATTGCCTTGCCGGCTTCATCAAGCACACTGGAAAGAGTGTTTTGCCTGACTCAACCAAGCTTCAGGACTGCCATCATAGCACTCATTCCAGCGTTGTCACTCTGCACCCGTTCACCACAGCCTCGAACCAAGGCCTGACCAACGTCCTGAGTCCACTCAGCCTCAGTAGGAGACACTCGGGGAATGGATGAAGCAGGTCCACCCACTAACTCATCCCCGAAGCTCTATGCTATATCCATCAGCACATCCAGGGCAGCAACCTGAGCGGCTTCCCATGGGCTTTGCCCGTCAGTCTCAATGCTCCACCCATGCCACAACGGTCTTGTGGGGTTTTGCGGCACGATGAAGGTCACGACGTACCATGGTACATCTCCCAATGGTACCGCCTGCCTCCACGTGTAGCTGGGTGCCTCCGGGTACCCAACTGAACTGAGCACCCTCCAGAGCAAAGTGGGAGTACCGAACTGGTCCAAAAAGGTGCTGCTACCAGTAGGAAACACGGGCGCGGCCATCTGTATCAAAAGGGGATGCAATTCACGTGAGAGGATTATTTTGATGAGAGATTGCACTTTACACTTGGGATAAGCAATTATAAGGGAGGGGTAATGCAATATGAATGACATGAGTGAATATGATGCATGCTCGTTCCGTACATCCTCACAAACCTATTAAAATTTAAGCTTTAGCGGAATATACGGTGGCATACATACGTTCTCTCAATTAGCGGTAACTAGTTGATCTACACGGTGCGTTGTTAGCGTACCTGCAGAAACTTCATTGCAGCCCAACCCAACAAGATATAATGCTAATTACACAAGCAGTAACTAAAATACTCTCCATATATACATCCCCCGATATATATACTTCGAGATCCATACTACCCGACAAATGTACCCACAATTAAGTACCTTCGTATATACATGTATACAACATGTAAATACTCCAGTAACCACAACTAGCTCTCCCCTAGACCGACGGTTGGACGGTCATGCTCTCACAACTCACACTTACCTTAGCGTAGAGGCAATTGATCCATACATTACCATTCAAACGAACGGCATCCATACAATATCACGCCGCATGGACGACGAAATAGAAACAATCAATTCCACCCAAGTTAGTAATTATATATATAAGCCACCTAGAAGTCCTTAAGTGGGCTATAAAGGATGTGATCACCAGTATACCATAAAAATTTTTGATTTTTGAACACTTATATATAACTATAAGTTGGAAAACCATTTTTACAACAAAAGCTTTTGTTTTAAATAGCCGTAAGACATGTTTAATGTTGAATCTAGCTCTGATGCCAGCTGTCACAGAACCGACCAATTTATAAGAGCACAAGTACAAAAACAATCGCCGAAACGATCAAATTCTCGAACTTGAGCCCATATAAACCCGGTAGTCAACTGAAATCTCGAAGGATTTCAAACCAACTTGCATACAACCAAGATCACAGTAATTCAACATAACATATCGTACGTTACAACATTTTGCAGACGTTCGCAAATAGATTACATCATCACAGAGTCAACATTATTACAAAACAAGTCTTGTAAAACATGCGGAAGCAAATAGTTTAACTCACACACTCGAGTTCAAATACACATACTGGTTCACTGATCACAGCCCGCAAAAGCATTCAGATAAGGGAACAGATATCATGCCCATGATCTAGTCTTCATCACCCACCGGGTGGAGACAATACTTACAGAATCCCTGATATAGAAGGTCATCTACAACAAGAGGGAATAAACCCTGAGTACGGGAATGTACTCAGCTAGACTTACCCGCCAGAAACCAAAATAAATGACACCAAGGATTATGCATAGCTTAATGTAGTGGATCTGGCTGACACTTTCTTTTTGCAGACAAGCATACGTAATAATGTTCAAATCTTAGCCTGGACTAGCAGTGACTTTTTAGCCATTAACCTGTCAACTATATTAGCACCTGTACTAAGCAATCATTTTATTAGGGTGCAAACATTAATAACCATATCAGGTATTCAATGTGGCAACCTTATCATCATCATCCATTTAACCATATCGTTAAATTAATTGAATCTACGTTGCCGCTGCTCAGTCAAGTTCTCACTATCCGGGAGAGACGGCGATTCGAATCGATTCCTATCCAGCTGGAGGGGTATTCCTAAACACAAACCCTGCTTCTCCCATCGGAGTCACAAACAAGTCACCTTTGGTACGATTCAGGAGTCGCGAGTCCGATCAGATCGACATTCTCAGAGAACCACTCTGCCAAGGTTGTTCGGGACTCTAACCCGCCTTGGACTTATGCCAATGGCTCTCCGCACATCCTTACTACCTCCGAATCGCCGCTTTCGCTTCGTCCCCCTACTGAGTCGAGCTACTAGGCTTCAGCGGTCGGAACGACTTATCCGCCAGCTAAGTGTTAGGCTACGTTCAACATGACATGAGGACGACAACTGATCGGTCCTTAAACGACTCGAGACGGAGTCACTATGTTCAAACCTACACAAGACTCCGCCCGGTCTTAATTCATTAATCACATGGTTCTTTTCCACGATAGCAAATATAGCCAACCGTGATCCACCTCATCCTAAAGCTCGCAGTGACAGAAATCACGACTTCTACCGCACTAAGCATGGCTAAGCATTTAACCCGTTCTCGAACTTAAATAGGATTCCAAAGGCGATATCACGGACAAGGAAGGATATAATGCAGCAATTGGTTCCAACCAATTCCTATACTTAATGCATCATCAACAATAAAAGGTACTCAAAGTATTTGTAAAAACATGGGAGGCTTAATATGCTCGGGGCTTGCCTTTCAAGAAAGAGGAAGAAGGTGGTGGTCGTGGCACTCGGGCAATTCCTCTGCGATCGCTTGCCTTCGGCTTCACGCACCTCGGGTTCCTCCTCCTGGTTGGCTCTCCTCAAACTCCAGCAACGTCACTCCCTCCGCACACCTATTGCATGAATGCATAAGATAAATATCATGGATGCACATGAGCGAATGTCGGGGATGCTGGGGAATGCACATGTTATTGTAGTTTGCATATTCCAACTTAAGCCCTATTCAAATCACTTTACTTACCAAGTTTATACAACCTAATGTATAATTGCTCATCTTCAGTTAATGACTTAGCACCTGCACCTAAGCATATTCTCAAGTTAGGCTAACCCCTAAACAATCAACGATTACATTGCAACACATTCACTCAAGCATTTGTATTTTAGCAAAATAAAGACTATGTAGCGGTACAGTAAACTAGCCATAACTGGAGATTTATAATTCCAAATGACATAAAACTAGACAATCTGGAAAGCTTATGAAATTTTCTACAATTCATTTTTAGACCTCAAAGCATGATTCAACACTTTACCAAGTTCAATTTATAAATCAACAGAACCCTGTCCTCACAAGGCAGAGAGTAAGCAAAACTGGAACCTAACTTTAAACAGCTGTAGTTTCTAAACTACCGGGCCAAATGCCCTCAAATTTTGACAGGAGCTAGATACATAAATTATCTACAACTTTTGTATTCATCACAAGCACAGAAAACCACATTATCATGGGGAACTTTCCAAAGTCCCCAGATCTGTCCAGAGGGACATGATGCAAACAAATAATTGTTAACTTATGATATAAACGCTTAATTGGATAAAACCAACTATACTGACATATCACACATATCACAAGAACACCAGAAAGTAGGGTGTCCATCACCAAAACATTTCTTTTAATACCTTTCTTAATTTATTTAATTAATTAGGGGAAATAGTAAACATATATGAAAACTGCCCCATTAATTCTACAAAAATTACAGTAGACACTACCTGCTCTAAGTAGACTACCATAAAAATTTCAAACCATTTGAGTAAGTATAACAACCTGCACAAAAATGGTAAGGCAGAATGGCTTAAAATGGCATAATTAGGAAACCTTAGTGAAAAGTGCCAAGCAACAGATTTCATATTTTTCCTTGTATCCTTAAGGTACTAGGATACTCTCCAACAAATTTCATGGTCATTGAATTCATAGATAATTTACAAAAATTCACCCAAGTATCTACCAGTGATAAAAGGAAAATCTATAACTCAAAAACTACACATGCAATGACTCTCAAATTATAACCAGAGCTTCTACTATACAAGACTAGCTTACCCACAAAATTTCATAATTTTTGGATCACAGAAACTCAAGATATGATTTAAACAAGTTTGCATGCATTCAAAAACACTTTTCAAGTTCCTATTTAATTCATCCAAAATTTCTACATAATGTGCTCAAGACATATTTTTCTTAAATACTAGACCTAACTGTGAGTCTAACAAAATTGGAACCACCCAATTTGGATCTACCAATTTGGAGTTACGAAATTTACAAAACAGCCCAAAAACTGGAAATAATTGAACTGGCTTTCTATTCATAGTGACTGACAGGCGGGGTCCACATGTCAGCTGGCCCACGCGTCAACGATACGAAAAACAGAGCACGGCGGTTCGCTCGACGGGCACCGGCGGAGCTCGCCGATGACGAGGACTCCAACAAAGCCGAAGGCACCGGCATGCTCCCCAAGCTACCCCGCGTCGATTGATACCCTAAGCCTAGACCCTAGCGGCCCCTAAGCACGTCGGCCATGGCGCACGGCGGCTCGGCCATGGCGCATGGCGGAGCTCCGGCGAACCCCGGCATTCGGTGACCGGACAAGGCGCGCGTAAGATTCCAGGGATTACGACGGACCTATCTATGCTACCGCTAAAGGCTGAGGTGAAGTGCTCAAGCGTGGCCACGGGAGGTCACCGGCGGCGACCATGGCGGCCATGTCACGGTGGTGCGCGGTTCAGCAATGCCGCTTACCTAGAGCTTGCCTGGTTCAGAGAGAGTGGCAGCTCGGTTCGGGGGTGCTCGCAGAGCTTTGGGCGGGACGGTGGTGGCTGTGGTGCCGCGGCGAGCTCGGTGGGCTGATGGCGTCGGCGGTGCGCTGCAGTGCTTCGGCTGTGAATGGGGAAGGCAGAGCGCGTGCGGGTGAGTGGAGAGGCAGCAGGCGTCGTCCACTTCAAGCCGGCCAGCGCGCGGCGCGGTCAGAACGAGCAGGCGCGTGACGGCCACGCGGCGGCAACCTCCTGGCCACGGTCGGCCATGACCGGTCGGTCAGAACGGCCATCAGGCCTGATGAAGCCGACTGACAGTGCCATTTGGAGACGATGGATTTCCGAATCCTTTGATCATTAGCGCAAACTCCCTAAACAAAAGTTGAAGACCTATGTGCCAGCTACAAAACTTATTTAGAGACCAAAGTCTAATTTGTAAAGGATGGAGAGTAAAATCATGCCAAAATCGAGTTCATGAAACTGTTTTTCAGAGTTAGCACTTAGAAAAAATTTTAATTGTTGAAACAGCTTTCAACCCTGACTTGTGGGCCATTTTTGAACATGTTGTGCATATTTTCATGAGATGGCCATAAAAGAACTTTTGTTCCACACATAATTCTCTACAACTTTGCTTTATGTTGCTCAGACATGCAAATATCCTAAGCTACACTTTTTAAACAGTCAAACACAGGAGCTCTAGGGGTCCAATTTGGTCAACCATGACTTGGAAACCTAATTAGGCAAAATGATCAACATGAACATTGTTTCTAATGACATTCTAAGTATGACTAAGGTTCTTAAAAGGATATTTAGCCACACCATACATTGGTCACACAAGAATCAAGCAAAGTATGTACTGAAACAATGAAAAACACATGAAATGTTACAATTGTTTCATAGTCATGTTTCACATATTTCATGATCTTGTTGCATAGTACTAACTAACCATGTTTCATTAAAGTGTGTTGTATATGTTTGCACTTGAGTGTTGCACACTTTACATTTCATAAAAGAAACAATACACATGAAATATACAACATGTTGTAATGTTTTGAAATCATGTTTCATGTGATATAAGTTCACGAATGGATGCATGATGCTCATTGTTCATGAAATGTAGTGCAAATGTGGAAGCCAAACATCTGGGGTGTTACACCTATCATCTGGGTAGTCTTATTGTAATAAACAAAATAAAGTCTCAAAGATAAGCATAGACTTTTGAGGGCATGTTCGGAACATGTAAAAATTTCTACGATTCTTCTGGTCCGACCGGTCAGACTAGTGTCGTCCACCGACCAGCGCGAGGAGCCAACAAGCGGCCCATTCGAAATTTTGAACGGAATGGCCTTGTCACCGTACGAGAGAGCACGTGTCCCCACGGTACGAGAGAGAGAGCACGCGCGTACGGATGTATCCCATCTGTGTGTTTCTTTCCTTCATTCATTGCTTCGTTTCTTTTTTCTTTTCTTGCTTCCACTCTTTTTCTTTTTTTTTTGTTTTCTATGGTTCTTTTTTGCTCTTCAATTTTTTATATTTTATCTTTCTTTTATTTGTTTTTTTATTTATTCTTTTTTTCATATTTCTATTTCTTTTTTGCTTTCTTGCTTCTTCTTTCTTTAATTTGCTTTAATGTATTATTTTGTTTTTTATTTTCAAATTTGTTTTTATTACCTATGTCATGTACTCATGTCATGTTCGCATAGTATGCATGTGTATTTTTTCTTTAATTTTCTTGTTAATTTTATTTTGTCTTCCTTCTTTCATTTCATTTTTCTCCTTTCCCTTTTCATTTTTCCTTTTTCTTGTTTCTATTTTTACCTTTTTCTTATTCCTTTATTCTTTATTTTTTCTTAATCTTTTGTTTTCTTTTTATTTATTTTCCTTCTCTATTGAAATTGTTTTTACTTCCATTTTATTTTTTTTATTTTTTTCCTTTTTCTTAATATTTTTTCTCTGTTTATTCCATTTCCTTTTTCTATTTAAATTGTTGTTTACATTTGATTAGTTTCTTTATTCTTTTTTCTAGTTTCTCTTTTTATTTATTGTTTTCTTACTCTCTTCGTTACTTCTACAAGTGCCCTCCCTCAAAAATGATGTTTTGAACTACTTCTAAAATATGAAAAGATTGTTCATATAGTATTTATACGATGCCGATTTTGAATTATGCGATATTATAATTGTTTTCTTGGGATGTCACATGATGTATTATGTATTGCTCTCTATAACATTTTTAAAATGTTCCATGATGTATTCTGATTTTTTTTTTGAAATTATCTGTATTTCATAAAAGTTGTAATTTCCAATGTTCGTACAGTACAAGTGAGATGTTCTATGGTGCATTTTTTGTTGTTCGCATTATATCAATGTAATGTTCCACGACTATGATGTATTTTGAACTCTTCACATAGTATCCATGAGATATTTCTTATTTTTTATAATTTTTTATGTTATAGTTTTACTTTTATATGTATTCCGTGAGGTAAAAGTTTTGTTTACGTAATGTACTAGTAATGTTTATGTAACATTCATGTGATGTTTATATGTAATATACATGTGATATTTATAATGTACTTTTAATAGTCTGTCTGTCAAACAACAAGAGAGCGCGAGCTAACATGCCCAATTCCAACGAGCGGCCTACTTTGAGTTCAAAGCGAGCAGCGGCCACAACAACGCTCATGAAAGATAAGATACATTTTTTGGTCTGTTCATTTCTACTATTGTCCTTTTTCCTCTTTCTTTTCTCCTTTGTTCCGTGGTCCTATTTGGAGTTCTATTTCTTTTCATTTTTATTATTTTTATTATTTTACTTTATTGCAATTAATTATTAATTATTTTACATATGATGTTTTTTACTATACATGTAATGATCTACAATATATTTTCGGATGTTCTCATTGACATGTTATGCGATATATTTTTAGATTGTTCAAGTAATATCCATCTGATTTTATTTTTATTTTTCTATATTTCATCTTTTTTCTATTTATTATTTATGTTTTCTCATTTATTTTGTTGTGATGTTCATATAGTATGCATATGATGTTCTATGTTATATTTTATGATGTTCCCTTAATATAAATGGGATCTTTTACGACTATCTTTGAGTATTCACATCTTACTCATGAGATGTCCTATGTATATTTTATTTTTCCTTGCACTTATTTATATTTTATTATTATTTTCTTTTTATTTCGTTGTTTCTTTCGCATTTTCGTTTTATTGCCACGGTTACATTACTTTTTCCCTGTCTTCTCCTCTTTTCTGGTTTGTTTTCACTATTACGTAGTTTTTTCCCATATTCCCATATCTTTTGTCTAGAATATTATTTTTGTGAGTTTGGATATTTTCTCGTATTTAATAACAAAAATACTCTATGTTAACACAAAACATCAATTAGTGTAGTGGTAAGATAGAGACATTGTTAAACCGTAGGTTGTTTGTTCGACTCCTCACCCACTAGTCACAGCATTTTCTATTTTATTTTCCTTTTTCTCCAACAGAGTAGCGTGAGAGCGGGAAAGCTTCTCAAGAAAATCGAGCGGCATGAGAGCGGGAAAGCAAAGTAAGCGAGGAGAACGCACGCTAAACAAAGCAGCAGGCCTAGGTACCATGCAATCCTGAGATGCTACCACACAACACTACAAAGTGCCAAACTCATAGCTTTCGGCAACCTCTACATAAGAGATGAACGCAAGCGGAATAAAAAACATTTAAATAAGTAGATATACGTGGTACAACAAGCAAACTATACATGGAAAAGAGAGATGCAGGGTTATTATTTTTAGGTACAAAAGATAACATCTATTATCTTTATTAGTGTGTGACTCTTCAATTATTTTTTGGTGATACAAGAGTGCGAGAGGTGCTACTAATCCCATCTCCTTCGTGCCAACATTCATCATTAATAACCTAAAAGAGAATAAAGGGGTAAGATAAACTCAACAAGCAACGGCTATGAATATAGACACATCTCACATGTGTTGAGTTATTAAATTTGAAAACCATATGAGCATCCATAATGATAAGAAAGTAACGAACAAACAAATTGAGCAACTCCATATTGTAGCGACTTCCAAATAATATCATAGGGCTAGAGTATCACATCATCCATGTATTGATATTATCCAAAACATCAAGTAAATGACGTATGCATGCTATGTTGCAACTCCATTAAGAGTTTTACGTTGGACGCTGTCAACCTCTCATGCAACTCCATGTACCGGTACTAGTCACTATGCGATGGCGGTGACCGGCCATTAACTCCATATGAAATGCATATGCATATGAATGATCATGTATACATAGCTCCATAGTGCAACAATTATAATGTAATAATTTGCAACTGTCATCTCATAGCGACAAGCGACATCGACATGATAAATAAATCCATACACAATGTATAAATAAGCAAGAATGAAAGTAAACCATATTATTAGTCTTGCTGCATTTTATTAAAAACAATGCAAGACATGAATATAAGCATAGCATTAGCCACACCTCTACGTTACTTGTCTTTTCACCAAAGAAAACAACCTCGACAAGCACATCTAAGAACGGTTATAAGGCGCACTTCCTGATAAAAATAAATATATGGAACTACTCAATAAATAAATCATCATATAAAGAGTAAATACAAGTCCCTATGCTTAGTCGATCACTCCCCATATTTTCTCGTTGCAAAGAAACCCTTAAAATAAGTTTTAATATAGGCAAACAGGCCACACGTCTATTTCAAGGCAGTTACATTGTTATTTTCATAACTATTTTTATATGACAGCAAAAACAACAAACAAGTACACTAGAAACATCAGCATAAAAAGACCTACAAATTTGATATTCACTATAAAATTGAATTTGGCCGTTTTCTATTTTTAATCTGAGATGCAAAGATAACAATACAAATCTGAAACACAGTGCAATAGCAGGATCTCGAATTTCCAGAACTCGTGAATTGTTCAAGCTAAATCAGTGTTTAAATAAACACTCTATAAATGGACAAAGCAACATCTAAAGCTATCTATTGTTCACATCTAGTACTACGTAGCATAAAGGCCATAAAAAAACAGATCGATCTAATCTACACGCAATTGAAAGCACTGGAGCCTAATTCTTCCAAACAGCAACCCTACCAATCAAATTTAAACCTAAGTGCTGCAAGCAGGTCAACGCTAGATGTAGGGATTACCAACAAGCAAACTAATCTGAATAAATACCTACTTGAGACCTGTGATGCACGCCCCATGATCTGCAAGATATCGGTGCATCTTGTGATCCGTGACCTGCTGGTTCCAGCTTAACATAGGTTCTCCAAGAATTCTCCTCCTAAACAGCAGCGATTACCAGATGGCCCTCGAAGATAAAAGAACGCTGGCAGCACCAGCTATACATGTGACCACGGAGATGACCGTGACTTACCGCTACGAGACGATTAGACTGCACGACGCCGCGCCGCCTCTGGTTCTCCAAGGCAAAACGATTGGGTATTGAGATCGCTGATAGGGTTTTTGACTCCTGGGCTTCCCTAAAACATGCTCTAGTTAGGCCTTTGATTATACCGTATCTTGGCCCATTAGGCCCAAATAACACCTAATTTATTACCCATTGTTTTAGGATATTACACCTAGATCAAGCCAATGTGCAGGAAGCAAGGGGGCGCGCACAAAATGAATTCAGGCCTAGAAAAGAAATGGATTGGAGAGTGGGAAATCTGGTCGGCGCGGCGCTAGGTGCCACCCTGGTCGGTGTATAGCACGACCAAAATTTCCCATGTTCCTGCATTTTTCTTATGAAATGGAACTGCTTCCTGTGAAATTCCTGTACGATTCTTATGAAATTCCAACGTTCCAAATAGACACTAATAGTACATATCTTTACAAGAAGCATTTCATATCCTTCATGTGGTATGACATATCCTACAACTTGTTTCAACTTCAATTGAAATTCTATAATTGGTATCAGTCTCAAAATCGGTATCAACTCGTTCTATTTCAATTGGTATATTCTATATGCTTTCTCCATGCATTATATAGATTGAACTCCCTTTGTGCTAAATCGTCAGTTTAAGTGTATGATTTGCCATCCACTATATGCATGCATACACTTAGGGGGAGCTTGGTCTATGTAATATGGGAGTCAAGTTTTGTGATTAATTTCACTCCACATATAAAGGATCACAAAAAATGACCCACCCTTGTGCTACTAATTTGTGGACAAAAAGCAAGTCTAACCCATAATAAATATCATAATCAAATTCATCTTTTGTGGTATCTTCTAGGGAGGGAATGTGATTGAGAGGGAGAATTGGTCCTAGAAAGGGATAAGTGGGTTATGGAGTTAGGGTCTTAAGTCCATAATGCCACAAAAAGGGGAAATTCCACATAAAGGTATGTATCTCAAGCATCTTTCAAGTGGTATCTTTTTGCATCATTTGCCCTTGCTCTTGCATTGTATCCAAGCTAATAGATATGTTTTCAATTTGGTATCTATTATTTGCTTGTTTTGTTTGTGTTGTCATCAATCACCAAAAATGAGAGATTGTAAGGAAAATGGCACCTAGCATGGGCCATAGTTGATTTTGGTGGTTCATTGGCAACACGATCAAATAGACTAATGTTGGCTGGTAGTATACAAGGTATAGTTCATTTAGATGTAAGGATGGCTTGGACAAAGACAACATGAAGATCAACTGATCAATACCTCAAACAAGGCAATGGAGATGTAACAACGGAAATATTCGGTAGTGCGGTGTTGTCATGCACTGGAGAATGCGTTAGGGGAAAAGATTAGTCCGGTGTTAAGCATCGGAGAAAGGACTAAGGATAACCCGAGAGCAACCAGTGCTCACCAGGAAAAGTCCAAGTGGCGCCGAAGAAGTGGGTGTCAACGGCAAAAATGCGCGCGACGGGGAGCCACCGACACGTAAGCAAGCCGAGAGAAACTGAGCGGAGCAGATCCCGAGCTATCTCCAGACTTAAAAGGTGAGGTGCTGGACTGGATGGTCGTGATCAAGGGTGTGTCAGTCAATTTAACCCTGCAATTGATAAGGAGAGAAAGTGATCAGTAATTTAAGGTGGAACATGCCGATGTTTGTCCAGACAGTTCCAAATATACGGCCAAGTGGCCAGCACGATAAGGCTATCGACTAGAGAGTCGATATCCAATATGTTCATGATGTAATGTAAACAAAACTGGCATATCAACAATTATTATTTACTCAGTTACATGGATCTAACCTATCCGATTATCATGAAAGCATGCGAAAGGTGTATGGATAGACGTGTAAGCATACATGTGAGGGACATACTAGCTTTTAACCAAGATAAAAGCAAGTAAAAGCACGAAATAGCTAGTACATCCTCAACAAAGTGGGCTATCGACTAAAACAGCCGATTCCAGTGATCGTGTCATACGGCATACGATCACTCATTCGTTGGACACAAGTAAACCTACAAACGACTAGACTCAATCAATTGTACCGCCAACAGATCAAGTTGTCTGATGCAGCATTGATGGTAGGACCCTAGATCAGATGCCAACAATCGATAGATCTACTTATGTCTCAACGAAATCATGAAAGCAAGTCATACGCGTTAGAGCTCAGGCCATCGGCTAAATAGCCGATGGAGACATAGCGGACGGTTGACGCCATGCTCTTCTTAGCAGATAGATCTACTAACCACCAATGTTCGATCTGACACGCTATTAATAGGTCGAGTCATCTGATGCAGCATTGATAGCGGAGTCATACCGGATACTAACGATCAATGGATCTATCTCCTAATGGAACACGACTTCAAACACCCACCATGTATGATCAGGATCAAGATAGATTGGCCATTAAAACAGGATCTAACATCAGGAATTGAATTCAACCATGATAGCAGACGATAGATCAAAACAGATAGGACCAACGAATCTCAATCTAGATCATGCAATTGATGGTATTGTATTAAACAGTAAACTACTTAACACAATATCGACAACTTTGATTAATACTAACGTTTGCAAGACAACAATCGTCTGTTCCAACCTTGCAAAAATTGATACCGAATCGATAACTAATCTATATCGTGATTTGTAAGAGATTAGTCATCTGTTGCAGCCTTACAAATAACAATATAGATCGATAACTAACTTATACCGCGACTCGCAAGAGATCAGTCGTCTGTTACAGCCTTGCAAGTAACAATATAAGTCATGACGGATACTCACCAAGAAGCCAAAGGTTAGGTCGTCCAATGCAGCCTTGCTTGCCCGAAGAACTCACCGAAATCTACTCTACTCCTACACCTAAGGGGTGGCCGGAGCCGAAAAAGTAAAGGTGCTAGATTTGTTTGATCGATGTGAGATGTCCATTATAATGGTCGGGGTTCAATATTTATACCCAAGGACTGACTACGAGTCCTGGTCAAACAAGACCAATTACGAAAACTTGGAAAAGAAAACAAAACTTCCTGATTCAAGATAACTTGGACTCCAATCTTTCCTTTCTATGGAGCCTGATGCGTCTTCTTGCTCATACCTTGCTGATCCTGCCGATAGGGCTCATTCCCTTGATGATGTCATCTTGCTAGCGGATCTAGCAACCTGGTTAGCCGATTTGATTGAAGGTCTCAGCTTTCTTTTGACTAATCTCGACCTTGGGGTCTTTTCTTCTCGAACCAAATTTTGGTGTCAACACATACCCCCTAATTTGGGATGAAATGATTTTATTCTAAAATTACTTCTCATGATTGTTGCATGCGACGTTCTTTCAACCATCTGCTCTGATCTCATGCTAACTTTTCTAGTCTCTTTGCAGATCCATCTCATTGGCTCTTCTCAATCAAGGATATGACATTCGGCCATCTGATGGTAATCATTCCTTTAACCTTTGATTCCACCTTCCCTTTCCAACTTGTGCACATAGCCGATCTCCTGCCACTTCCTTGGTCCTTCTGCGCACAAATTTGTCGTTGTCGACTGCCGCACTAGTGATTGGTTTTTGGATTGATCGCCTCTTCAAGATTGGTTGAACCGATTTTTGGTTGATCAACTCTAGGACCTGCCTCTGGGCACGTGTGAAAACACAAAACTGCAGTGGATAATATTTCACATCTGCATCCTAGATTTGAATGAAAACTGTAAATAATCTTGATGAATAAAATTTTCACATCCGCTGCTTCTGTAACTGCTGTCTCCTCATTGGACCACGCGTGGTTCCCTCGATCTTTGAGACGTCCTTTCGCCTTCTATTTACTGATCTTGAATTTGTATTGCTTGGGAAAATCCATCGGTGTCCCACTCTCGGCTATAAATACGTCCACAGGGGAAAGTTGAAGAGCCATATTCACACCTCGCTTTTGCCATTGTGCAACTTCTCTTCCCTTTGCTTCCAGATCCAAAACCGCATTCAGGGAAGCATGGTCCATGACAAGCGCATCGCCGGTGACCTTCCAGAAGAGAACCTTCCTCCCTACCAGCGCCTCTGTCTTTAGGGGTGAGATCAAATCTGTTCTTGATCTCTCATCTCCTTTTGCTGACCCGTTTGATTTTGTAGTGGTGATCGCCCTAGTGTTGTTCATGATGCCTAATTGGTAGCGCATGCGGCTTCCTCCTCTGACTCCGTTGACTCCTATGATGGAGATGATGCACGGTGCTTCCGCCGTGAGTGGAATGCGGTGCTTGACCGCTATTTTGAGGCCACCCAGCGTAATGGACGTCAGAGTTGCTGGTAAGATCTTCAACACCCTCATTTCTTTTGATGTATTCATCTTGCCGATCTCCTAATGTCTTCTTGCATTCTTCTCGTTTTCATCCCTGATGGCGCAACTGGAAGCCCTCCAGTTGGCGGTGGGCGACGCCACCAGCGACCAGAACGCACGGGGCGATACTCTGGGGGATTGCCTCCAAGATGTCTCTATGCATGCCAAGGAGCTGGCCCTTCATGGCATCTGCCATGGTGCTGCTGTTGCCCTAGCAATAGCCCTGGTGTGCTCGGGGCATGACCTCCGCTTGGTGGAGCCTGGCTTCCTGGAGGAGGAGAACCCTGATGACTACTAGGACCTAGTGGATGACTTAGAGGGGGCTGACACCACCGTGGCGGACATAACCTCGGTCGAGGAAGTTGTGAACAATGTCTTTCTTCGCCCTTAGATTATAACTAGGGGTTATGTTTGTAAATAATGAAATTTCTTTCGCACTTGATCTTCTTGATTTGGTTCTAGATGTTTTTTCTTTTGCTATCATTTACTTTTTCTTAGCGACAATCTCTGAACCAACAAGCAAAGCATCCATCAGAGAGCTTGAACCCAAGTGCTTTCATTCGATCTTAAGAACAGTCGATCAAGCCAAGTCAGTTAATCCTCTTGGAGTCAGGCCGTATAGGGTTAAGTGCAAAAATGAAACCGCATTGAACAGATCTCCTTTATACTCCATGGCTCAAAAATTGAATGACAATGCGTTTGTAGTCTCGGCGTCATCTGGTCAAATGCAACCTGAGTGGTTTCATACTTGTAACCTTTAATCCCCACGTACTGTAGTATTTGGTGCAAACATTTTCAGCCGATCTTCATCTTGCATAAATTCCCGTCATCCAGCAATTGGCTCTTTAGTGACCTTTTCATACTTTGGAAATCTGCATCCAGTGACCGTCTTCAGATGATTCATCACCTGAGTCAATCTTGAGGTTTGGACGGCATCAAAGCTGCAGCGAACGGTTCTCGCAAAATTCTAGAAAAATGGTAACTCCTTTCCCTCAACTGCTGCTTTCCCATTTGGCCACGTGTAGCCTCCTTGATTCTTGGGACGACTTTTTGCCACCTATTAACTGCATTTTATTCCAACACAGTTTGGTGGACCTACCCACGCCATCCTTTGCCATAACTATATCTCAAGGGGGCGATCGAGCGGTCACATCTGCGCCTGTCCTTACTCTTGTTGCCGCACAATCCTCCTTTCCCTTAATCCTTAGACCAAAAAGCCCAGTTCTTGGTAGGAAGCAATGGCGGATGGCAAGCGTCCTGCTGGCAACGTCCCGGAAGATCTCCCACCACAACAGCGTCTTCACGTCCCAGGGTAATCTTAGTTACCTTCAGGATTTCTTGTTCATCGTTGAGATTTAACCCCTTTGCATCTTGTAGGACCATTTCTTGTGCCGCTACCCACAACATGTCGGTGATGCACGTGGCCCGGGGTGCCCAACTAGCAGCAACTGCATCCTCTTTTGGCGATTCTTCTGATTTGTGCAATGGAGATGATGCCCGTAATTATCTTTTTGGCCAAGACGAGGCGTTGGGCCGCTGTCGGGAGGTGGCTCAGGAAAGCGAGCATTTGGAGGCCGCCCTGACCATCTCCCAGACTGCCCTCGCCACCATGGAGGGGAAGAAAGGCATCATTCAAGCGCGATTGGCCAAATCCGACGCCAGGGTTGCGGGTAAGATCTTCATAAGAGACCCTGTTTTTCTAGTATTCTATTCCGTTATGCCTTTTTCAATGATTTCTCCCCTTTTCATCACAGCCTTAACAGAGGAGTTCGAGGCCCTCCAATATGCGGTGAATAATGCCGCTAGGGCTCTAAATGCCCGGGGCGACCTGGTGGTGAGCCGCCTTTAGGACATCTCTGTACGCGCCCGAGAGATCGCCCTCCATGGTGTCTGGCAGGGCGCGACAGTTGCTCTGATAATTGCTCAGGTGAACTATGGGCATGACCTCCGATGGCATCAGCCCAACTTCGCAAGCGACGACGACCATCATGGGTTGGTGGAGGACTTTCCTGGGCACGCCAATGCCACGGCGAATGCTTCTTCAGTCGGAGAGATTGTGAACAAGGTCTTATCCGGCCAGTAGTTTCTACTTAGGGACTCAATCATGAATAAAACAATTAATCTCCCCTGTTTTAATTTTACTATTTTACTCTATGAATGCCATTGATGCTCTTTCATATGACTTGTATTTTTTCATTTTTTGTACTATAGGCGATGCATGCCACATCGGCTTTTGTCTCCCTAGGATAAATTAGGAATCTTTGTTTTTGTTCTAAAGGTGATACCTTGCAAGTATCGGCTGTTAGATTTGGCAATGACCCACACTTCGAGCATTAACTTTTAATCGCCAGAATCTAAACTCCACAATGAACAATTGTTTCTGAAATAACCAATGATGATTCACATATCAAATCACTGTGGAACCCCATAAATTATTGGTTGTCAATCTCCATTAAAGTATCATGCAATTAAATCCAAATTTGACCCCTCAAAACAGAACAGCCATATTCTAACAAACTCAAAAAGTAATGTTTAGCCGATCTGTAATAATCAACAGGAGGAGTCACTAAAATAAACTCTCAGAGCCGATTGCTTGGATCGGCTGTTGACGTTCAACATTGATCTTGATGATGCCTCCTTTCTAGACTCTTCCAGAGAAGCACTCACAATCTTCAAATTTCCAATATGCTGGGTCAGTTGTTGCCACACTTACAGACGTGTCAGCCGGAACCACCTCGACGTTGTCTCCCTACCACTAGATAAGACATTGGTGCATCGTTGAAGGGATGCAACAATTGGCGTGGATCCAGTAATGAACCAAGAGCAGACTATATGTTCCTTTACCATCAATAACGAAGAAAGTAGTAGACAGGGTCTTGCATCTAATTGTCACTTCGATGTTAACTGCCCCTAGGTCTTAGATGCATTGCCACCGAAGTCTTTTAACATCATATCTGTCTCAAGCAGTTCTTCTAGGCCTTTCCCAAGCTTACGAAAAGTAGTGTAGGGCATTAGATTGATAGCAGCACCTCCATCGACTAACATTTTGGTCATCGGCTTCCCATCGACAAATCCTTTCATGTACAAAGCCTTCAAGTGCTGATGCTGGGATGGCTTATCAAACGTGAAAGAATAAAGATGCCCAAGAGGGGAGGGGTGAATTGGACTAATTCTAAAATTCTTTGTAATAATTAAGCCCTACACTTAGTCCACTTCACCCTTTGTGCCTAGAATGTGTTCCTATTGTTCTACCGCACAAAAGTTTTGCACCCTAGATTCCAATCCTACTCTAGCAAGGCAATTCTAAGAATGTAAAGACAAGAAATGAATTGCTCAAATGTAAATGCTTAAAGTAAAGAGAGGAGAAGGAATGCGGCGATATTTTACTGAGGTATCGGAGAGTCGCCACTCCCTACTAGTCCTCGTTGGAGCACCCGTGCAAGGGTGTAGCTCCCTCTTGATCCACGCAAGGATCAAGTGCTCTCTATGGGCTGATTTTTCGACACTCCGTCGTGGTGAATCGCCCACAACCGCTCACAACTTAAGTTGGGTCATCCCCAAGCTCTGTCAGATGATCACCAAACTCCCAATCACCACCAAACCGTCTAGGTGATGGCGATCACCAAGAGTAACAAGCATAAACTCTCACTTGACCATGACAAGCCTAATGAGAAGGGTGGATGCACACTTGCTACTCTCCTTACACTAATGAGGCCTTAACCTTAGATTCCCAAATCTCAATCACCACACTAGGCTCTTGCTTTCCTTTGCACTCTCAAGGGTGTTTCTCAGCTGAACAAATGGGCAAGAGTCCTTCTTTGGACGAGTGGAGTAAGTATTTATACCCCCTCATTCAAAACATGACGTTTAGAGGTTGAGTCATCACTTTACGGGGTGACCAGACGCTCCGGTCAGGGTGACCGAACGCTCCAGTTAGTTATCACCACCACTGTGTCAGAAAGAACCGTTAAGTTCTGATCGGACTCTGACCTACGTCCGGTCAGCACTGACCGGACGCGTTCGGTCACAAAAACTGCTCTCTAGAACCTTACTGACATAGACCAGATGCTGGCACCCAGAGTCCGGTCACTTCGCTGTTTAGTGTCCGGTCAGTTACCGGATTCTAACCAGCGTTCGGTCAGCACTGACCGGACGCGTTCGATCAGGAATATCCCTCTCTAGAACCTCTCTAGAGTTGACCGGACTCTGGCACCCAGCGTCCGGTCACTTTTCACTCAGCGTTCAGTCACAACCAGATGGCTCTAGTTGATTAAATGAACTGACCGGACTCACCCTTCAGCGTCCGATCACAACCAGACCAGCGTCCGGTCAGTCATTTGACCCACCATTCACTTCTAACTCAAAATCATATGTGAATGAAGTTTGCTCCAATTGATCTTAGGGCTACTCCAGAGCTACCTAGTGCTAGATTTGATAAGTGTGCACCACATCTAACTCACTAGAATCACCTAGGTCAAGCTACTAGTCCATACCCCCTTAATAGTACGGCCAAAGGAAAAATAAACTCCTAAACTACTCTAAGTGTCTCTTCAACACCAAATGACACTTAAAACTAGTCCATCCTTAACCATATCGTCCATCCTTTGAAAACTGAAATAATTTCCATTATAGGGGCATGACAACCATGATTGCCCAATCAATTGCCATTACCATGACCTAACTTAAATTGCCTCTGCAAAACACACGTTAGTCATAGTAATCTCGTATTGTCATTAATCCTCGAAACCCAACTAGGGGCCTAGATGCTTTCAAAACATAGATTGCTAGGGTTGAAGGGCTAACTGAGCTACTGCTCCTTTCAATTCTTCCCCATCATACTCCTCTCCATCGGACTCTTCTTGTTCATACTTGGAGGGAGCTCTGAATTCTGCAGGTAGGATGAAGACCATATCAATATTAGCCGATGGCTTACCCTTGTTGGCTGTTTGCTTGACGCGCCATGTCTAGGGTCTGCTACACTTCTGAGCTTCCAATTCTTTGTTCCTTAGATGCAGAACTCGTCTTTTCTAGCTCCTTGTCAGACCACCTAGACACCATTGGCCCTCTTGCCAAACATACTCCTTTTCTTCATCACGATCGGCCCAATTTTGATCATTGTTAGTATTTATTAACGCAAATAGAATATGAAGGATTCCGCAAACTCACATAATACCATTGTAGCATTTTACCGGTAGTATTCTAGGTATCATTATTTATATTTTACCACAGGGAAACAATGGAGTAAAGACTTATTGAATATCAAAAGAGTATCTATCAGTCAGCATACCAGCATGGCTAGAGCAGGGGTGAAGGTAATGATAGGAATTAAGGATAATGATACTCAGGGGGTAGATCTATAAGATAACGTAAACTAGTCAACTCGGAAGAACGGGTGAGGTGGATTCCTATGACATTCTTATTACAAGGTCAAAGTATATATACATCCAACTATAGTTAAGACTAACTCTACTCTTATACACTTCAGGATGCCGCTTAGATGATAGAGCACTCATAATAGATAACTCTACTAACACGACTATGTTACTACAATTTAAAAACCTACTCAATTCATAGTGGACTATAAAGGATATACAGGGCTGTCACCTCCCGCTGCTACCACACAACCAGAGAACAGGGTGTACTCACAAGCAGAGCATCGTATAAGCACCATGTTTACACGAGGCTCGGCTACTTAGCCCGATCGATAAACTAACACACTAAGAGCTCTATGAACCCGCACACAAAAGTATGATAACCTCAACTAAGCAAGATACATATTAAAAGTAAGCAGAACATGTAGATAGGAATATGTTGAATTTATAATAAGTATTACAAGATGTAGAAGTGAAGATACAAGGCTTTGCCGAGCCTCCAAGACTAGATCCTGAACTTGAGCATGAGCCCAACTCGACCATCATTCCTGAGCTACTAATCTACTATATTGGAGAGTCTAGACCTAATCCTCCTAGTGTATGTTGATCTCTGAATGAGAGGTATGAATTAAGGTTTCAGGGATGCTCTAAGGAGGGGGTAGGGGCAGCTATATATAGGTTGGAGCATCAATTCTGGACCCTCAGATCAAACCGACTTGAAAGAACGACGTAGATGTAATCTAGGAGGTGGTAGAGAACCGACATTTGAAGAAGGGGCTGACAGTTGGGCCTAGGGGGCTGGGTGGCTTGTAGGTGGGGTCGGGTGACCTATAGGTGGGGCCGGCCAGCCCCACATGTCATCCACCTACCCTCCGCTTCGGTGGTTTGCCTTCTAGAGTCTTCCCACGTCGGTTTCACTGTGGATAAACATGATTTGCTTTGATGAATAGGCCCTCCTTGACGGGTTTCTGAGTAAATCCTCCTACAAACACAGATTCACCAAAACTTGTGAAATTTATTAGTTTAAACCCCTAGACATATGTTGATGATCATTTATTTGCATTTATATAAGTTATATTGATGGTTTATGATGAACGTTAACTACCGTCAACAAGCTCCCCCACACTTAACATTTGCTAGTCCCTGAGCAAAGCCAAACTCAGCAATGGATCAGGAGTTGCTACAATGCTTCCCCTCCTCAAAAGTACACAAGTGTTCAATCAAAAAATATCCTCCGAATTAGAATAAATTGATATGACTTTTAAACGTACCCATATTACCTTCAATTATGGGGTTTCTTAGTCTTCACTTGGGTCAGGAGCAATTGAAAGACAGAACGATCAAGTAAAGCCCTGTGTCTCAAGGTCTTTGATCCACCATTGTTTCAGAGTTTTTTATAAGTTTTCAAAATAAAACTCAGAGATTTTATTGTATGACACTCTCAAGTCTCTCAATATATGTGGTAATTGTGGATCATCACCAAGGCAATAAAGATGTTATGTCTTTTCTCTTCCTACCACTAAGGCTTACGTGGAATTCATAGATAGGGAGAAAGCTAGAGCATACTTGCAATACATATATTGTAAAGTCAAACCTTGGATCCAAAGAGAGTTAAGTCATACAATCAAATTAAGATGTGCATGTGTGTGGATGTATATGGTGGATATATGTATGGTGGCTAAACTAATTCTACTATGCTCCTTGAAAACATATCTCCCTTTTGAAATTTGGAAACATTTACTAGAGAGCATGGCCTATCTTATTTATCTCCTTTTTTTTAGGCAAGCATCTGAGTACCTATTGTTTTAGATATCTCAGACACTTGTCTATTTTTTCTCAGCTTTATTTTTCTTTTTTTCTCTTTTTTTTGAATAACTTTTGTATAGTCCTATGTTTCTTTTCTGCAATAAAACTTTGAGAGATAGCAACAAGAACTTGAAATATTTATTTGGTGGATGAAAAACCTATCAAACATGTTTTTTTGTGTTCACTCCCAGTGTAGGAGTAGAACATTTTTGGATGGATCTAGATGAAAAGCATATTTTTGCGTATACCCCTAGTGTAGGAGTAGTGCATATTTGGGTGATGCGTACATGATCTTGATTTTAAGAGAATGACAAACCTCTCATAAGGGTCAACAAAGCTTGACAAAACTCAATGCAAAAGCAAGTAGCATATATGTGAAAGTTTTCCTAGCCTAAATAACATGTATAGCTCTGGTGGAAATTCAAGCTTTATCATACAGAAACTCATCATGTAGCATTTTTGTGTTTTTCAAGAGATAAATCTTTAGAGCTTTAGTGTCACTTGGAACAAGATAAATAGCAGCTCAGACCTTCTCATATCATATTTGTCAATTATCTAGACTTAGATCAAGCATATGCTACCCACAAGATTCAAGTTTAGAGTAAATCCTTATATTAATACAGTTTTATCCAAAACTTGGGAGAATTCAAGGTTGAAAATTAGGTATTTGAAAGAAATTACAACAGAGCAACTATTCATCATTTCCATTTTAAGAGATTATCTTCAGAGTCTTTTTTATTTTATTCAACATTTAAAACAAATTAAAGCAAACTGGACACATTCTCTTTATTTTGTTTTTATTTTTTAAGATCACACATTATAACTATATATATTTCTATAAAGATAACTTTTACTTCGTTTTTAGTTATTCATCCTTTTTCTAATATATATAAACCAAACTAAAAAATAATAAAAGGAAAGAAATACTTATTTGGATACACGAGGAATGCCTTCTCTCTTAAGCTGTTTATTGTCGTGGTTGCTCAATGAGATGGCCGGATGTGGAGGTGCTGGAACAGAGCTTCTAATTTTGATTTTGTTGTTGCTATTGTTGCTAGAAGCTAGCCATCTCATATCCCATGCTTATCTGTCATTGTGTATGATTGTGTAATGTACCTTGGATGATAGGTGTCCTCTCATCAATGGTTGCGAGCTTGTCGTCAAATTTAGAACTTTCACTTGTAGAATTTGGGGATCGACTCCCCCATACTTTACTAGAAATGTGTTTTGCTCATAAAGACAAGGTAGGGATCAAGTGCATAAGCTTTGTTGGTGAAAAAACACCAACAGAACTAAAACTTTATTTACTCTTCTCTAGCCTTAGGCACATTGAATCATGATAGAGTTAATGTTATATGCATTATTTATTCTTATAATATGAGCGATAAGATCAGAAGGATGTAGCATTTTTGACTATGACAAAAATAGTGGAGTTGCTTAACCTATGAAAGGATTGCCAATCTTTATAATGTATCAAACTTTACATGATTATGACTATTATCTTTTAAGGGTAAGATATGCAAAATTTTACCTCATTTGATTAAGACTGAGATCAAGAAAGTGGTGCTATTAATAAAGTTAAGGAACAAATATATGTTGAGTTAATCAGGTTGGATTAAGCAAAATTATAACTCAAACATGTTTGTTTCTTCATTTATGTGCATACCAAGATCAAGAGGAAAATGATGGCCACTTAACTTAAGATGTTACCTTCATTATTGGAGCGTGATGACACCATGTGATGAAGGGTAGATGACTTGTGGTGGTCTTCTCTTCTTGCTCGAAGGTTTTCTTGCTTGAGCTATTCGTGAGCATCTTGTCTCCTATGTCGTACTCCTTTCTTATTCTTTTGTCATGCCATATTTTTGTTCTTTTTTTTAGATCTTAGCATTGTGTTAGACCTTCTACTCTACTCATTGTTTCTTCTCTGCAAAGGATTAGTGGACAACATATACCCGAAAGAATATACAAATGATTCAAAGCAATGATAGTGCAGTCATAGAGCCAAAGGTCACCTTCTATGCTACAGAAAAGTTGGTTTTAACACTTTAATTTGCATAGAATCTTTATCCCATATTTTAAATAGTGTACCTTGATTGTTCACCACTACTTTAAATTTTCAACAAGGTTAAGGCAAAGATGTATAAAATCGTTTTGAAAAATACCTCAAACCTTGATCTGTTTTTACGAATGATCTCTTAATATTTCCAACAAAATTTGAATATTTTTCTGCAAGGGTTAGTTCATATATACAACCAAATTCTATACAAGTATGTTTTGATTCAATAATCATATTTGAATAATATTTCGAAGCATACTTGTAACAGAGTAAGGAAGCTTAAAAGACTAAAGAGATTCATTCAAGTAAAAACATGAATATGTATGATGAATCAAGGGAGCATGATTATTTAGATTTTTATTTGTTAGTGATTTAGCAAGTCGAGCACATCATGAAGGTAAAGATGACCAAGATAAATTATCAACATGGCAGCCACCTGTTCTTCGCTTCGATGGTTTGCCTTCTGGAGTCCTTCCACATCGGTTTTGCTGTGAATAAACGTGATTTGCTTTGACGAATAGATCCTCTTCGATAGCTTTATGTCTTAGTTCGAAATTGTACCTGGACTCTGTTAGCCAGTGATCTGGCCTCAGTCATCGAGTAACGGAGATCTTCTTCCATGAAAAAAAAACTTTGGATCATGAAACTCAAACGCACGTCCAGCCGCCACCATCTCCGCACCGAATATGCCCTCTGTGCTACTCGCCTTTTCTTACCAGCTCTCCACCTGTTGACGGGGCCTGCTGCGCGCGTCCGTAGCGTGGCGCACGTACGTCGCAGCCGAGCCGCTCGGGAGTTGGACCCCGCTCGAACCGAGCCAAAAAGAACCCCACCACACCAGTGCTACCACCACCGGGAGCTCCCCCGTGCCGGCCCCATCCCGTCCCGTGCTCCCCTCCCCCCTCTCTCCTATCGTCCGCCTCCTCCTCGTCTTCCTCGCCACCTCCGCACCCGCCGGCCTCCGCCCCCCGGCCTCTCCACTCCCACCCACGCGGAAACCCTAACCCCCTCTTGGCC
Source organism: Miscanthus lutarioriparius (assembly GCA_904845875.1). NCBI lineage: Eukaryota > Viridiplantae > Streptophyta > Magnoliopsida > Poales > Poaceae > Miscanthus > Miscanthus lutarioriparius. The sequence goes on along the minus strand of CAJGYO010000007.1, from coordinate 55,056,827 downwards.
CAGGAGGCCTATGACGGCGATTCGCCGCGCGCAAGGAGGGAGCGTATTCGCGACCGCGCCGCCGCTGCCGCCGTCCTAGGGCACGTCGAGCCCTGCCACCCCATCGACGGGCCCATCCGACGACATCCGCCATGTTCGAGGGCCACGTATGATCTCTCACCCTTCTTCCATGTTTTCCAATTCCTTCAGCACCTTTGGTCGTGACAATTTTTTATGCGCGCCATGGACGACCGGCCGCGTGATCGATTAGTGCACCGATGTGTTGGTTTAGTCGTGGCGCTGTTCGGTCCGGGTTAGTGAATCTGTGTGTTGATCATGTTTCGTATTTGGGGACGGTTTGGAGGGGTAGAATTCACTGCGTTGATGATTGACCCTTGGTTGTTTGCTTTATGATCTTCCCTTGAGGAAGAATTGCATGTTGATTTATGGAGGAACCTCTAAATGGGCAAGTTGTGGACTTGTGGTGCTTGTGTATATGTTTGTTCACAGTTTTATAGTTTGACTGAATTCCAACTATTGAGGAATCTGTTGACTTCGGTTGAGCAAAATGTCTTATTACATTTGGCCTATGATCATGTAAGTAGCTCATGACACTAGAACATTGTCTGTGATAGTTGCATATGGTGATCTGGCAGCAATGTGAAAGTTCATAGCTGCAGTGCGTCTTTTTTTAATAAAAAAATAAAAAAATTGAAATCTCCAAGCCCCTGTTACCTCCAGACAATATGCACTTGCTGCTCTTTAAGTTTGGATGTTCTTCTGTTGTGATCTCTCAACAGTGAACGCAGTGTTGAGCATCCACACTATTATGGTGAGAGCTATGTTCTGTGCCATCCTACTGCACTGTTTGGGATTTCATTGCGTCTTTTCTTTTGCGTCATTATGTAAGAAACAATCATGCTAGTAAATTGTGCAGTCGTGAGTAATTTCTGAGGTTTTATAGTTACTTTGCTCATTCATGGTAACAGACATGTACCGCTTAAATGGTGAATCATGTCATACATTTTTTTTCACCATCCATGTCGAATTTCTAATTTATTGCTTTTTTTGAGTCACTTCGTCATTCATCATTTGTGTTATTTTCTAAGCCATGACATAATTGTAACCTTTTACTATAGGTGCTGTATCTGCTACGCAAATATTTGGGTGAATATGTTGAAGGGCTTTCTGTTGAAGCTCTCAGAATAAGTGTATGGAAAGGTATATTTCATATAATAATAATGCCCTTTTTCTATTGCTTAACCATCATCTCTTTGCAATCTGATTCCGATTATTTCATGTTGTTATATCTGCTTTCTGTTCTGCTGTGGTTTGATCAAGCACGTTCTATCCTTATTCTAAAAAAAAAGATCAAATCTCAGCTTTATTGTATTGTTTATTTGATACTAGCTTGAAGTTAGATGAAGTGGAACAAGTTAAAACTTGATCTTTGCTGTGTGAAGTGGGATCGGTGTTATAAAGCTTGATGGTTCCGTGTATACACAGGAACAGTCTTATTCTTGTCCTCGAGGATTGCCTTCTACCTTTTGCTCATGTACATCCCTTGCTTGGCTCTAAGCCGAGTCATATAATGGATGCTTAGGCCTGATCTGGCCATTCAGTGTCCCTGTCACTCTTGCATGTACGCTCATGGATCCTGTTTCTAAAGATGAAATACCCAATGATGTTCTATCCTCATCTTGCTTTTTTTAACCATAATGTTGAGCAATCAGCCAATCACCAACATGCCCCCCCCCCCCTAACATTTAGGGTAAATTTGCTGTAGGACATCTTTCAATGTTGGTATTTGCTGATAAACACTACTCAATGTTGTCCTTGCTATAGGGCACTCTTCAATTGTGGCAATTAGCTCTTGGACACTGGCCATTAAAATAAGTGACCATTATGCCCCTAACTATTATATCACAACCCTTAATAGTTATGTAAAGAAGTTCATAACTTTTGTATCAATGTTTTCAAGTCGTCCGATTAATCGCGATTAATCGTCCTAATCGGTCCCTGCTGACTGATTAGGGGTACCGTCGACTTGTACAAGTCGTCCGATTAATCGCGATTAATTGTGATTAATCGTCCTAGTCGGTCCCATGGCGACTAGGTTCGACTGGACGACTTGAAAACATTGTTTGTATATGAAGACGAACTTTGTATCAAAATTGTAGAGCTCACTCAGATCTACAACTTTGTAGTTGGCAAGTTTTTTAATTTGGAATTATTTAGTGCCAAAAATTCTTTTTAAATTCTTGATTTTGAAATTCAAAATTTAGAATTTTCAAACGACCACGAATGATGATATGGTCCATACAAAGTTGCAGTTATCAACGATCTCTAACTTTCTAGTTGATAAATTTTTTATCTGAAGTCATTTGGAGTCCTAAATATTCGTTTTGTTTTCTTAGATTTGGAAATTCAAAATTTAGAAATTTCAAATGGCTTTAGTATAGATCGTGTCAACGTTCGAAGTCGTAAAAATTCTAAATTCTAAATTATGAATTTTGAAATCTAAGAAAACAAAACAAAGATTTAGAATCAAAATCTAAGAAAACAAAATGAATATTTAGAACTCTATAAATTTAAAAGAAAATTTTTAGCACTGTAAATAATTTCAAATAAAAACCTAACTACAAAGTTGTAGATCTCATTGAGCTCTACAATTTTGATATAAAGTTTATCTTTATCCGACTTCATGCAAAAGTTATGAATCTTGTTAGATAATAACAATTGAGGGTTGTGGTATAATAGTCATGCACATAATGGTCAACTTTATTTTCTCACTCTCATCCACTCCTAGAAATTATCATTTTAACAGCCATAGTGTTGAAGAGTCAATTGTTATGATTGAAGAGTATGCTCTAGCAAAGACAACATTGAGTAATGTCCATCAGCAAATACCAACATTGAATGATGCCCTGCAGCAAATTTACCCTAACTTTTTCCACTTGACAATTTCAGTAGTTAACATCAGTGCTCATGTAGATGTCCTACAGCAAATTTACCCTAACATTTACCACTTGAAAATTTCAGCAGTTAACAGTACTGCTCATGTAGATTTTGCGTTTTGTAATTTGTGTACTACTTAATTACCTGGTTTTCGGCTTCAGAAAATAATTACCCAGCTTTCATTTTCCTCTGTAAAGGTGATGTTGTTCTAAAAGACTTAAAACTTAAGGCTGAAGCCCTGAATTCTCTCCGACTTCCAGTGACAGTGAAAGCTGGGTTTGTTGGCACCATAACGTTAAAGGTACATTTCTGATTGTACCATATATGATTGTTTCTGTTTTCAGTTTTGTTGTTGCATTCTTACGTCACAGTATCTAACATTGTTTAAACAGTGGCTTACTAAAGCTGTTATCATGTAGCTTGTTTCTGAGTTGCATTTTGAAAGGGTAGTTTACTCCTTTCAGCATGCCAATATATTATCACGAGGAACACTACTATCATATTCTTCATTACATGTATGCACAAGGTCAATCTGGATTAGAATCACTTGCATTCCTCTAATATGCGTACCACCAGCAGTCACCATTTATCTTATTTTATCCCATTGTCAGCAGTTCAGCACTTCTTGTTGTTGTCGGCCTTTGTAGTCAAGTTTTGTTTGTGGATTTTAAATGCTAATATTTGATCTCTGATAGGTCCCATGGAAGAGCCTTGGTAAAGAACCAGTTATTGTCCTTATTGATCGTCTATTTGTTCTTGCTCATCCTGCTCCTGATGGACAGGCTCTCAAGGTATTTATTTATTATTATTAGTATTTTAGATCGAAGTGGAAACAATATTTCTATGAATGACACTCTTTCTTCTGGTTGCTGATCATATTTTTGTATCTCACCTTTCCTTTTCAATTTCAGGAAGAAGATAGAGAAAAACTTTTTGAAGCCAAGCTTCAGCAGATTGAGGTTTGCTTTCCTGCTATCTTATCGTCGCTTATTCTTTTCTTTGACAGTCATGAGTCAAGTTTTTGATCCTATTATGATGTGAACAAGCCAATTCAAAATGACTTCGCATTTGGCCTTGTATTACTTTGAGTTGTTTTATGCGTAAGTAGGCACTTGTACTTGACATTTTTCATGTTCTGTGGTATTTTCTTTTTATCAGTGTGCATTCTATTAAGATTGCTTTGAGTTAGCATAGGGTTGAGATACTCTTAATAAAATAATCTTTTTTTTGAGGGATACCTTAGCACTATGTGATTGTACTGGATCAATCTACTCCATTTACTCCAGCTTTCCTTCTGTTCCATCTGAACTCGTTGATTCCCAGTTTGCCACCAAACTAACTTCAGCTCCACTTTTATGACCTTATCATTGAGCTAGCTTTCTCCTTTGGTTATGACCTGCTGAAGATAATCAGCGATGTGGTGATTCTTTTTCCCAGCAGTTTTATAGTCTCCTGTTGAGTTATGGTTTAATGGGGTGAAGTGGTGGGGTAGCTGCATTTCTGTCTGCTGTTATTTTTTTGAGCTTTTCTCAGTTCTGGTTGACCTGTTGTCAGATTATCTATCTTTTTCTGACAAATTGTATGCACACAGCTTTAAGGCCTTTTGCCTTTGTTCTGCAGGCTGCAGAGGCAGCAACTGTTGAAGCAACAAGTAGGAACTCAAGAGGAGGACCTGTATGGTTCTTATCCTATTCTCTGAATGCTTTATGTTTTTGCGCTTCTTTGTTACTCCCTCTGTTACATCTATAAGTCATTTTAGTTTTGTCCTAAGTCAAACTTATCTAACTTTGGCCAAGTTTATGCAAAAAATATATATTAACTACAATACCAAATAAATGCACCATCAAGACATATTTCATGGTGGATTTAATGAAACTAATTTGATTTTGTTGATGTTCTTGCTTTTTTCTATAAACTTGGCCTAAGTTAGGGAATTCTGACTTAAGAAAATCCTAAAATGACTTACAGTGGAATGGAGGCAGTTTTTTGTCCTAATTTTCTTTTTTGAACCTGAAATACAGCAGGGGGACTTGTCCTAATTTTCTTAGTGAGCCATATTCAAACAATGGGTGCCTATATAAGATAAAAGGAACTCATCAAAGAACATTCTCCTATGAATTTTAGATACCAAAGCTTTACTCTTCTTTCTCTCAACCAGAACATTGCATACAATGCACGGTCATGACCATGGCTTGACAATTATTTATTTGGATCTAGTTTATGAGCGACTAAGCTGGAGCCTGGAGCTCCTTAAGCAGAGAGATACATCAGCATGAATAGATAAACATTTGACACCAATAGCCATTTATAACTTTATATGGCTATGAAGGTTTGGATTCTCTTGAAGCATATTGATCCTTGGTGGGACATGTAAATGTAATTGTTTGCAAAGTGGTGGGCTTCATAATTTTTTCTAATTAGAAAGTGAGGGTGGTAAACCCCCACACTAAAATATATTTCATTTCTAACCACACAACGTTATGTTTTGTAAATTGTGAATCTAAAATCTCAACTGGGTGTATTAGTTTATCATAGATTCTATTCCATATCAACTGTGTTACCCTATATAAGTGTTCCTGTTATTCCCGGCATGTTTTAGGTACCAGGTGGAAATTCATGGTTATACAATTTGATATCTACAATTATTGGTAATCTTAAAGTCACCATCAGTAATGTACACATCAGATATGAAGATTCTGTCAGGTTTGTTAAATCACTTGCATATCTGTTTTAATTTCTCTCTTTTCCTGTATTCATTTTGTAACATTTTCTTTGATTTTTTCCCTAGCAATTCTGGGCACCCATTCGCGTCTGGTTTCACATTATCAAAACTTGCAGCCGTTACGGTGGATGAGGATGGTAATGAAACATTTGATGCAGGTGTAGCCCTAGATAAGCTGCGGAAGGTTAGAACATATTCATGTTTTGTTACTATTAACCTTTGATGTCAGAAGCATCACTTCTTTTTTGGTATTGTCTATTGATGGGATTTGACATCGAAATCCATGTCTGTACCCTAGCTACATAGCATAGAAGTAGTTATGGAACTAGTAATCAGTATCCCATCTGCTCGACATTGGTACGTTTTATAGTATCTACTCCCTACGTTTTATACTGAACATAATGACAATGCAAGTTGATCTCTTTGGTGACTGAAATTCTTCTATACATCCTTGTATACTTCTATTCAAATTATGTATCGCTCTGGTGAATGTTGGAACAAGATCTATTTGGTTTTCACTATCATTTGGTTTTATGCTCCTGAACCATTTGCTTTGTTTTTTCCCTGGATGGTTTGTTACTGCAATACTTGAGGCTAACAAGCGGTACTATTATTTTTCTTAGGTTGTTTTGACTTTTGACATACTGTATCACATCATTGATCAATTTTGATTATAAGTTGTAACATTCCTCTTTGATGATCTGCTTTTGTTTTATTATTGTTATAATCCAGATGATTATTCTGTTATGTTAACTATTTTTCATTCTTCTTGTTGTCATTGTTTAGTCTGTTGAACTGCATAGGCTGGCCATCTACCATGACTCGGGCAGTAATCCTTGGAAGCTTGATAAAAAATGGGAAGCTCTAAATCCTACTGAATGGAGTGAGGTTATTCTCCTGTCAGTCACAGCACCTTTGTTTTTGTACCTGTTTGGTACTTATTCTTGGATGATCTGTAACAGATATTTCAAGATGGCATTGATGGCTCTGGAAATTCCATCTGGGCAGTAAACCGGAACTACCTGGTCTCGCCTATAAATGGAACCCTTAAATATAAACGACTTGGGAAGAGTGAAAGAGGGGATCCAGATACCCCATTGGAGAAAGCCTCACTTGTCCTCAGTGATGTTTCTTTAACTGTAACTGAGGTACCCCATTGCTCTACTTCTTTAGTATGTTCAGTTATTGTGTTCACACACACTTACTTCTCTTTGCAATTCTATATGCCAGGCACAGTATTATGATGGCATCAAACTGTTGGAAACATTTTCGAGGTTTAGAACACGTGTTGATGTGTCTCATTTACGGCCTGTTGTACCAGTAAAGGAGGATCGTCGTGCTTGGTGGCGTTATGCTGTGCGGGCTGGTCTGCGACAAAAGAAACTATGGTAATACTTACTCCCTCCGTTCCAAATTATAAAGTCATTCCAACTTTCTTGCAGAGTCAAAGCATCTCAAGTTTGACCAAAATTATAGAGAGAATTACAAAGATTTATGACACCAAATACGTATACTATGAAAATATAATTAATAAAGAATCTAATGATACTTATTTGGTGTCATAAATGTTATTATTTTATTATATAAATTTGGTCAAACCTGAGATGTTTTGACTCTCTAAGAAAGTTGGAATGACTTATAATTTGGGATGTAGGGAGTATCTTTCTTAATTCTGTCTTATTTTTTCATTGTTATGAGGAACGGTTAATCTTGACTTTTGTAACCCTTTGTTGGCCCTCGATCTCCCTGTGCACAGGTGAGCAGCTTGCTCACCAACACACTCACAAACTCACACGGCTAGAGGTTGAAGAAGGGGTGAGAACAGAGAGCACACAACGCAGCACGAGCACGAACGCAGCACGAGCACGACACTGAACTCTGAAACTTTGCTGCTCTGAACTGATTTGGTTCATTGCTATGGTGTAGTATATATACAACTACTAGTACCTCTACCAGGTACACTAAGGTGTGGTGAGTACACTACCTACCTACTCTAAGTTAAACTAGTACTACATGGCTGATCTCAGCCCACTTCTAAGTCATGGCTGAAGTAAGCCACTACAAGGTTGGCCTATTGCCATACCTCTACATGTACTAGAGAAGGACAGCAAGAGTTGACCAAAGTTGCCAACACCTTCTGCGCAGGAACAGAGAGGGAGAGCAGCAGATTACAACTCACACCCTTTTTAATGATGATTTTCTTCATCTTCATATTGTATGTTCTATCACAAGAAATGTACAATGAGCGTATCATGTTTCAAGCAGTATCCTTATCAGCCTCAGCATTTTGTTGCTGCTACCTTGCTAACCCTCTTTGTGTTACGGAGTCCCTAGCAGCTTTGCTGAGTCAGCTTTAGACCCAGATGAACAATCTTTAGACTTATTTGAGTCAGCTGTAGGCATTTTATGTTGGGTGTACTGATTTTGATGCTACACTGTGCCAGTTGTTGTCCTTCTTGGGCCCTTGACTGTAGGGCCTCTTTTCGCATGATGCGTTTGAGCTTGCATTGCTGATGATGCTTTTGTTCATAAGATTATGGATTAAGCTACATGGTTTGCTCATTATGCGACTCCTTCCGCTCCATAGTTTACTGTTCTGGACGTATCTATGTTTCCATGGATCGTTGATATGAATTTATTTTCCTACTTGATGATTGTGTAAGATCGTCAGTCCAGATTTCTCTTTTGTCCTGGTAGAGTTCCTAGTACTCCAATTGTTTGAAATTCCACCTTCCATTCTATACTACCATATTCTTTCACCTCCCTAGGGTCCTATGCCACCTTCGCACAATACCACCTGGCACCACCATTTGGAGTTAGACCTAGTTAGTAGCCAGAATAGACTTGGATTCATGGCTTAAGGTGTGAGCTTCTGTGTTGTATGTGTATTTGCTTTGCGGATAATTCTTTGCTGGACTATGAATGCTCTTCCTAGTTTCTTAAAGCAGAAACTGAGAGAAAAACTTAAGTAGGCAAAAGAGGAAAACAAACCACATGAGCAGGTTGAATGGTTGCTCAGTCCCATGTCACGACACAAGAGGTGGCTTGTTTAGTTTTTTCCCATTGGTGTCCGCAGTTCTGGCAGGTCACCGTCAGGTCCCACCCTCCCCACAACCGCGGGACAAGCCGTGGCTCTCCATCATCGGTGGTCACCAAGCTGATCGCCCCCCCCTCCACTGCTGTTGGGAGATGAAGGTGTGCTGGGCCATCCCCGCTAGTGGATGACTCCAAGATGCTGGTCACCACCCTCTACCCCACTTGGTTGTCGGCTCGCTGGTTGCCTCCAACTCTGCCACCGCGGGAACTAGTAATAACCCTCCCCCATCGGTTGTTGCCCTCAACACCCTTGCAAGTAAGACTGTGTAGGGAGGTGAGGTGGCCTCCTCGAGCTATACAGCATGGATACGGATACACAGAAGTCTTATCAGATCGTATATTCGAGGCTAGTAGTAAAACCACCTATTAGACAACTAATTGCGATTAGTCGTTGATCAGGGTCGATTAGTCGGTCCTAGTCGGCACGGGAGAGGTCGGTGCAGGTAGAGCCGCCGAGGCCCCAACAGGGGAGAGACGGGCAGAGGTGGAGGCGCGGGCGGAGCTGTGGACGCTGGCGAGGGACGGCTGGGCATGGGTGGAGGTGGTGCCCGGGTGAAGGCAGGACCACAGGAGCTGCATGCGTCGGTGAGGGAGAGACGGATGGGCTAGACAGGTGTGGGCGGAGGTGAAGGTGCAGCTGCGCGGGCGGAGGTGGAGGCGGTTGAAGCGGGAGACTGAAAAAAGTAGTGCGCTGCGACTGCTTCTCCTCCACTCCTCTTCACTACATGCATATATAATATAAACCAAATGGGCAAATGCTTCCTACCATACAAATTTGTTGGGCTGGCTCAACTAGTCGTCCAGATGTCCTTATCGGACGACTAATCATGATTACTCATTCATTAGTTGGACGACTAGGTTTCTAGTCGAGGTAATCGTATCGTGGACCCTTATCGAGTCCTGTTGCGATAATGACGACTATTCACGACTAATTGCGATTAATCGTCGGATCTTTAAACACCAACGCGAATACGACAATTCTCCAAAAAAAACCTAATACGCAGTCACACGGATACATTTTACTATTTTTTAAAAAAATAAATAGATAACAATATACAATTTAAATTGTGAAAGTAGTTTGTAATAGCAATTGCTGGCCAAAGCAGGACCGGAAGCAACTCCAATTGTCCGTTATCTAAGTCCACAAGACCAGGAACCAAATATGAATGAATGTATTAGTAAGGCTGGAGTAATCATTAATTGGTAGTTCAGTACATACATAATACTATGATGATAGTATGATTATACATTACCTTCTAGTTTTCAGGAGTAAAGGACAACTTAGGTTCTATTACAACACAGCAGGTCTCAAATTTTCAAATACAGCAGTCTCAGATTTAGGAAATTAACAGAAGGCATTAAGGCTTGGATCAAGTTTCTTCTTCCTCATTTATTTCATTCTCATCCACAACATCAAGGCACAGATCATCCAAACCAAACGATTAGCTTGCAATTCAGGCTCATCAAGAGAGAGGTCAACCACATATTTGGAGATGCCATCTATTGCGTACAGGCAAGGTATGGACAGCACTAATCAGGAAGGGGAAGTGGGGAACAAGGAAAATCAAGCAACAAGAACTGCAGAAATAGAGTAGATCGAGAATGGGAAAGGCCGGAAGGGGATGAACTCACGTGAAGTCGATGGGTTCACGATGAATCACCAACAACATTGTTGAATTGTCCTGACTCTCCTCTCTCCTGTGTCACGGGCGCGCAGCGGATTGACAGCGTGACGAGGGCGGCGGCTCGTCACTGGCGGCTGGCTAGCAGTGGCGCATCTCCCTTTGGCGTCGGCGCATGTGTGTGCAGGACACGACGTGCAGTGTGACCATGGGGGGGGGGGGAGGCAGCGCGCAATGCGGGCTTGTGGGGGGTCTGGGCGTTGGGAGAAGGATAAGGGGCACACTCACTTGTTGCTGGGCTAGGCCGTATCCAATAGGCGTGATATGTATCGGCCCACATACTGAATGTTCCAGAAACTGAGCAAAAATTGGATACTCGAAGGATACGTATCGGTGGCTAGGTGGCTAGTTGGACCATGTTTTGGAGTACATTAGGTTGGGAGATGGCTTTTCAATTATAGTTGCATATCTGGTATTACACACCAATGGGTTTATGGGTTCGGTAGAGCATAACCTACCCGTACCCAGGAACCCAATGGGTATGGATTTTTGCCCATTAACACACCCGTGGGTAAGTAAATTAGCCCTAACAGGGTAGAAACCCATTGGGTTTCGGGTCGCGGTTACCCATTGCCATCCGAGATAATTGGAATTTTGCCATCCCGCAAAAGGGATTCGCCAGATTGCCATTATCAAACTAGGTACCTTTGCTGAAATGCCATTCTTCTCATTTCTTCCAATATCATTTTTTATTTCCATCAACTTTTTCATTAACGTTTTGCCCCTGCCTCCAAAAACCTTATCCTTTCATCCCTTAGACGGCCAAGTCGTCGCTTCCGCATAGCAAATCCACACGTTTGCTTGCTTTCTCGAGCTGGCGATGTCATGGCGGATTTGTTGCACGAAATGGCGTCGAGAGCGGCAGCGACTGCAGCCCTGTATTTCTAGTCTGTGGTCCGACTCTGATGCCGTCAGACTTGCTGCGCCCTGCGGAAAGAACCCTGAACAGCAATTCAGTACTTAACTCGCTCAGCGCTGTCGTCTAGTTGGGACGTTTCGGTGGACAAATCACAAACACGAATTTCAAAATGCAGAAGACGATTGAATACACAAGAAAACTCATGCCTTTCAAGAATAATTTCTCAGTTCTCTCAGCAACAGCATCACAAAGTATTTTGCATAATGTGACCGATGAAACTAAAGGTATTACAGATAAAGATCAGGCTCTTCTTTCCTCAAGTGGCTGGAAATTCCTCAGTTCTCACACCACATATTGCTGCAAGGCAGGCACATCGAGAGGTAAATTTACAAGAAAAGATGCACCCTGCCAGAACAAAAAAAATTGCGATAACACCATTTCACCACCTTGCGGCGGCCCGGCCACGTGTTGATCCGCTCCTTTCGACATGATGAGCCGAGCAGTAGCGGGCATGGGCGATGGTGTACGCCTGCAGGAACAGCATGGCGGCTACCCTTACGCCAGCCGCCCTGCTGGCTGCCGCCGCCCTAACGCCAAACCATTGCGCGCCGCTGTCCTAACGCCGCGCTGTGTGCCGCCGCCGCCTAACGCCAGATGCGTAGCGGTGTGCTCAGACAAAGGCGGACGACTCCGACGCCCTACCGTCCTGCGCTTTGCTAGTGTAAAGCGTGCGGCGTACAGGTACGTGTGAGCTATGCAAAGACGGATACGGATACGCGTATCGGTATCGGGAGGATACTGGATCACGCTGGACGGCGGTAATTTTCTAAAAAATCCGATACGCGGATACGCTTTTACTATTTTAAAATTAAAAGATAATAATGCATATTAAAACTAATAACAATAAAACATTGCGTCTACTTAACTACTTAAGTTCTATTATTCGTTTTACTATTAATAAATGTCATTCGAAGCTCGCATCAACTCCCCTGTTTCCTCATTTGTTTCACTCTCATCCACATTCCACAACATCAAGTTGCAGAGTAGATCGAGTAGATCGAGAACGGAAAAAGGAGACGCCATCTACTCATATTTGGGAGACGCAGGACGCCATCCATCGCATACAAAGAAAATCAAGAAGAAATTAAGAAATGCAAAAATAGAGTAGATCGAGAATGGATGAGAGGAAGAGGAAGTGCGGACCAAAGAAATCAAGCAACAATAAGTCATGAACTGCAGAAATATAGTAGATCGAGAACGGGAAGGGATGAACTCACGGGAGGTCGCCGGACGCTTTGGATCCATGTCGCGGGGGACGAGACGCGTTGGCGTGCGCCGAGTGGTGGGGAGGCTCGTCGCGCATGAGTGGGGGCAAAGGCTCGTCGCCGCGACCGCTACCCATTGGGATCCGGATCCGCCGTCCGGTAGAAGCCAGCCAGCGCGCCATGGCCGCCCGCCGAGGAAGGAAAAGGGCCGCCGCCGCCACGGGCACCCTCACGGCCGGACGGGATGCCCCAGCGCGGGGCGGCAGATCCAAAGAGAGACGCCGAATCCGCGCACCGGGCCGAGAACCCGCCGGCAACCGCCGCCCATGCACACCGAGCTCGGGAGCACCTCCGCCTCCAGAGAGAGAGAGAGGGGGGGAAGAAGAGAACGAGCGGGGACGAGGCATCACCGCTGCGTGTTTCGCTGGAGGCGTGAAGTCTTGCTGGAGTGCAGCGTCGGGGCTCCGGGCCGGGCTTTGGGGACGGAGAGGAAGGAGGAGTGCGCGAGTGTTTGTTGGGTCTGGGCCAGATCGAGCAGCGGATCACGATCGCCGCCGCGTACTCAATATTCACGAAATTAATAAAAAATCGGATACTCTTTGGATACGTATCCATCACGTATCGGACGCGTATCCGTATCGGATACGTATCCGATACGGGATACGGCACCTCCCTGGCGTATCCGTGTTACATAGCGTGTGAGTGAGCAGGAAGAGGAAGAAGGGATAAGATTTTGAGTTTGGAGGCTGGGGCAAAAGGGGAATGAAAAAGTTGATGGAATAAAACATGATATAATTTTGGAAGAAATGAGAAGAATGGCATTTCAGCAACGGTACCTAGTTTGATAATGGCAATCTGGCGAATCCCTTTTGCGGGATGGCAAATGAGCGAAGCCCAAGTTTGATGATGGCAGTATCTCTTGCCATCCCTACTCGCGCGCCTGGCAATGCTAGCGAGCATGGCGAAGGAGGCAAGGAGCATGGGCCGGCGTGGTCTGGGCTTGGACAAGATTCACTTGTTGTGTTGCGCTTTTGACTCTGATTCAAAGCTCCATTTTTCTTTAAATGTTCACCAGCTCTGGATTCTGATTCTCCATGGCCATAGAGGTTCATGGAGGCCACTAAATCATAGAGCTAGGGCACCCAAATTCATTTTATTGGTGCTTAGATTAAGTTCCTCCTGAATGGGATTGCTGAGCTAGTCTAAAATCGAGCCATGGAGAGATCAAATCTCACTAGAATCATAGCCAGTTGCATCAGTTGTTGAAAAATATCACATGTATGAACGGATTGCTAACAAGAACACAGAAAAGGGGATCAATTATTTTTCTCAGGTTCTTCGTTAATCTTATCTGGGCTCCCTCAACTGGTGAATCCCGAGCTCCTCCACGTCAAACACTCAAACTTCCTATCGGCGACCTTCTGCGAGATGCCATGAAACCTCGCGCACCTTATTCTCCACTCTCTTGTGGCCTTTAGCACTATCATCGCCACACTTAAATCGTCGCCGCCGCTACTTTTCTCACCTGGCACAGCTCCAGTCGCTACTAGCCACCGCTAGCCCTGCAAAACGAATACGCCACTGCCTTAGCTGCGCTTGCGCCCAGTGATCGAGTAGTTGCAGCCATGGCCCGTCTCCTCTGCTACGTGTGGCTGACTCAGAATGGGTTACCCAATTACCCACAAGTAGAACCCAAACTGACCCAAAAAATTAATGGGTCGGCTCCACATGGTACTTACACTATTTTCTATTTTTTGGGTATAGGGTAGTTGGGTCAAACCAACAATAACTGCATCCCTAATCTTAATCCTGTTCTGCATGATTTGATCGATATATATGTTGAATATTGCGCAACTACTTAGTCAAACTATGCTTATCATTTCAAATGCTTGTTAGTGATGTTTATTTACATTTTCTTTTCAGCTATTGGTTCTCATGGGAGAGAACTAGGCACCTCTGCCAGCTTCGACGCCGTTATGTTCAATTGTATGCCACCCTTTTGCAACAAGCACCAAAAGTTGATATTTCTGAAATTCGAGAGATAGAGAAAATTCTAGACATGAAGGTCATAATACTTTGGAGGTGCGTTACTGCAATATATCCTTGGGTTGCATTGTTTTCTTTTGTCTTTATCTGGGTGCTCTTCATCTTTTATTGTATGTTTCCATACTTCCAGGTTGCTGGCTCATGCTAAGGTTGAAACAGTGAAATCAAAGGAGACGCTACATAGAAAAGGGGCCCCAAAGAAAAGATGGTGGCCTTTTGGATGGTTCGTAAACTTATTGATCACAATCACAAACGATGCTAATTTTTTTTATGAAGTCCTTCTAATTTCTAGATACAGGATATTATTAAAAACTAGAATCAATATTGCATTTGCTAATTGGTTGGATGATAATTTCACAAGCCAAAAGTTTGTTGATTGGAGGATACTGATATGCTTTAAATTGAATTTACTTTATCAAATGAATGAACTTTTCAGAGTTCCATTTATGCTTCTTTCTATCCTACCTAAGTCCCTTTCTTTTCTTTGGTTGAAGGAACACGACTGGTTTACCTTCTGAAGAAGCTACACACCCAGAACCACAGTTAGATGAAGAGGAGCAACTGACTAAAGAAGAGTGGCAGGCTATTAATAAGCTGTTGAGTTACCAACCAGATGAAGATCTGTCTTTCCCCCTTGAGAAGGTTTCCCCAAATGCGATTCGATTTATGATGGATGTATCCATTGGCCAGGCTGGTGCAAGGATCATCAATATTGATGGAACTGAGGTTTTATGTGGTAGATTTGAGCAGCTTCAGGTTGCTACTAAGTTGTATCCCAAGAGCACAAGCTGTGATGTAACTTTGAAATATTGTGGTCTATCTTCTCCAGAAGGTTCTCTTGCTCAGGTAAGTGAATATGATGGATTTTATTAATTTATGGATTTGAAGTTGTATGCCACTCTGTTTTGATCTGAAATATGCTGGTCCATCTGAGCCATCTTTTTCTGTACTACAATATGAAAACCACAAGTTAGTATGCTCAGGCTAACCTTATCCATGTGATAAGCTGCATTTAACAGACCATGTTGGTCTTGTTTCCTGCCTTCCTCATTCCTCAAACAATTAATAACACTAATACCACCAATGTTTCCCTAATTGCAATCATGTCACCTAATGAAAAATCTGCATTGCTTGTGCATGGATGTAATTTTAAAACATGACTATCAGTTTGTTTGATGGGAAAAACCAGAGCTGGTAATACTGTTTCACAATTGGAGCATTGAGTAAGTAGACCATTCTAATATGGGAAATTGTAGTTGAACCAGTTAGTTTCTAATAAACCATTTAACAAGAGCCAGGGCCCGAAACCATCGAAACCAAAATTATTTATATTTTTTATGAAAATGAGTTACTATGCCCCCATATTGAGGTTCCAGGGTCCAAACCAATCCATGTTACCATTCTACTGGTGGTGGTTGTGTTGGATGCAAGGGATCGTTTGATTCATGGCCACCTTTACCACGATTAACGTTAAGCACATGCAGCTTACTAGATCATTTGTGGCAGCCAAAATGGTTGCCATGACTGTATGTCATTTATATGGTGCATGGAAAATGTTAGTTTGCATGCCATTCTATATTTTTCTTGTGGCTTTCATTTTTTTATCAATAACTCCTTTTGGCCCTTATTTGCAGAGTGTCGTCAGTGAGGGGAAGAGTAATGCTCTTGATATTAGTTTTGTGCGAGCACCAATTGGTATGGACCTTGATTGGCAGCTCATGGCAAAGATATCACCATGCCATGTTACGGTACTTATCTAAGCTTGCGTGTTTCTAGTACTTTATTATGTGGAGGCAATTGCATGTTTCTTATTTTTCATTCTTTGAGTTGGTTTATTCTTGAAGGTTATTGTTTTAATCTCCCCCACCAACGTTTTCTGTTGACAATATCAATTATTTTTTTCTTTAATCTTTATTCTAGTTTAGTGCCAGTAGTTGCCCCAGAAAATATCTATTGAGAAAAAAATCAAGCGTTTTTTATTTAAGTTTTATGGATGCGAGAACACAGAGGTATCTCCAAAAGCATTAGTTAATGGCCCTGCACGACTCCCTCTAGTCACATATAAGTATCAATTTGGACAGCAATGCAGACACCATGACACTGTTTTGTCAGTTAATTAATAGTATAACACATATGCAAAATATAGCAAAGCTATAATATTTTGAAACTTTTTTTTTAAGATGATGAATCTAGCCAAAGCTATTTTCATTTCTTTTGGAGTATTCAAACTTTCAAAGAGACAAGAATTATCAAAGTTTAAACATGTTAACTGAATACATCCTATAACACTTATTTGTGACTGGAGATCACTTTGCAAACGAATTAAAGTTTGGTGAATTTATGCCCAAAACTGGGAACACAACTCAAAATTCTCAATTCTAATGTTTACTGGGTTGGATTGCAACTAGAGGAAGAGATAGGAGCTGGAGAGGGAATTCTGAAACCTGGTCCAGTTCTTAAGCAACTAGCTCAGCTTTCACTGCATATAGTCATACATATTTATTGTTGATTTGTAGAACCAACCTTAGTAGTGCTGCTGCTGCTGTCCCAGCTACTAGCAAAATTCAACTTGACTACTTCCTGTCAGGTTCAGACAGCTGCCTTGACTTACCAAGGAAATAAGACAGCCGACGTTGCCTACTTACTGACAAGAAAGGGAAACTGACCTATATGTCGCCTATTAGAGCATCTCCAAGAGTTCCTAATATTTTCTTCCCAAAACCAGAGTTTTCTAACTTGCCAAAAAGTACTGGGAGGAATACATAAGATTATCTCCAACAGTTTCCAATAATTCACTCCTAAAATATAGAAGACAATTTTACATCAAGAATCCTATACTATTTCTAAATTATTCTAACCACTTTTATATATTTTTTCTCTCTTGTACATTTTCATCAGGAACCCTTTCCTACTCTTTATTCTTTTCCCCGCCCTTCCACCTTTAGATTGGCCAAAGGATACGCACGTTTACGCACGACCTGGAGTCTGCGCATCTTTACGCGCCAAGGGTTTTTTTTTCCCAAGTGCCAAAAGATTGGGAGGTGGGATTGGGAGTTGTTGGAGATGATTTTTTTCCTATCCTCCTAAAAATCCTGGATTGGGAGAGTGTTTTGGATACTCTTGGAGATGCTCTTAGTTTAATTACTACTGAGGGCCCGTATGGAATAGATTCTTGGCCGATTCTGGTAAACAAAAGCGGACTGAGGCCTCCAAACAGCCCTTCGTACCCGTTTCCTTCCCCCGCTGATTCTCTTCACAGCCTATTTACACATGTAAGGAGATTCTCTTCACAGCACCCCGTCCGCAGCTTTTGCTCGTTGCTAGTCTGCTTTTTCTCTGGCTCCGCTGCCTGACTGCTCCTTCCTTCTCGTCCTTCGACTGATGCCGCTATACCTTCTTCGCCCCGCCGCTCCTCTTCCTCTCCGCGCTCCTCTATCCCACCGTGCCTCCATGCGCCACCGTCGTCTCGTCCTCCTTCGCCGCCGAGGTCCTCCCCACGGTCCTTCGTTGGCCCCGCCGCCTCCTCCCTCTGGCCCCTCGTCGCCTGAGCAAGGAGGCTGCAACGATCGAGATTTTGCAAATGCAACTGAGGATCGGGTGAGGGGTCACCAGCGGTGGCGGCGGCGCTGGGAGGCGTGGCTGCCTCGCCGTGCCTGAGCAAGAAGGCAGCGCCTGCCACTGGTGAGGGGACGCCGCGCCTCCACGGTTTTTCTCCCCTAGAATCAGCATAGTAGACAGTAAGATTTTCATTCCCATGATTCTTATGAAACCTAGCTGTGGTAGAAAGCCAGCTTTGATTCAAAGCGAGGTTGAGAGAAGTTGGTCCAAACAGGCCTAATACCAAATAGCTAAGCACAATACACAAATACACAACTATTGTACTAACGTTGTCCCCCTAATCCTTGTTTTTGAGGCTGATTTTGACCATTCCAATCCTTGCACTAAGCCCATGGAAACAAACTCACCCTAATGCCTTCGTTAGAATGTCTGTGATTGGTGCTGACGAAATCAGCAAAGATGCTACCATTCTCCGAGTACTCATGGATGAATTGATACCGAATGTCGATATACTTACTTCATCCATGGAAGGCCGATTCTTGCTTCATTCATGTATTATAACGAACGTGCGATAGCATCTCAAGATTTCTCATTTTTTTTGTGCGCCTAGCAACAATAATGAAGTCCAGAAACAAGAAATCAAGAAAGTATCCAAACAATCCATGTACCTATTTATGTGTAGCTTATTATAACTTAGCCAATATGGAAACTTTCTTTGTTGTCATTTTT
Organism: Miscanthus lutarioriparius; assembly: GCA_904845875.1. Lineage (NCBI taxonomy): Eukaryota > Viridiplantae > Streptophyta > Magnoliopsida > Poales > Poaceae > Miscanthus > Miscanthus lutarioriparius. The sequence goes on along the minus strand of CAJGYO010000007.1, from coordinate 55,037,933 downwards.
GTAAAGCTCACTCATTGGTCTTGTACTCATCATTAGGTTCTGAAGGAGAGTTATGAACGATTTATGGAGTTCATTAAGCGAAGCAACGCCATTAGTCCAACAGTAACTATGGAAACAGCAACTGCTCTACAGGTACATTTATCTTTTTTTTTTGGATCATATAACTCAAATATGTGGTATCTAGTTGAATTTATTCTCATTCTATTTGTTGTCCATACTGAGCTGGAGCTTTAATAATTTATCTGATCTTCTGAACTGCAGTTGAAGTTGGAGCAGGTCACACGTAGGGCTCAGGAGCAGCTTCAGCTGGTGTTAGAGGAACAAAGCAGGTATATGTGCTTCTGGGTTCGAGTACGTTTACTCCAATCCATGACCTTTTGTTAAAGCAGGAAGTATGGAGAATAACATTTGCATTTCATTCTTATCATAAGTGTCAATGTTTCATAGATGAATCTGTGATAAGTATGGTTTTTGTCCTCCGATGCCTGAATCTTTTTTTTTTGACTAGGTTCCTCATATTATTCAAGACTATTTTTCTCGCATCTGATACGTTTTCGTGTCAACATTTCCTATTGTATGCTTCAATCCGTTGCCATTATGTGTTTGTTTTGGCTCTCACAGTTTGATGTTCTTTTTTCTAGATTTGGACTTGATATTGATCTGGATGCACCAAAAGTTAGGATTCCCTTGACTTCTAATCAACCTTTGCTGGGCAATGAATACTTTGTTCTTGATTTTGGCCATTTTACATTGCATACAAGAGTAAGTTCTTGGCCCCAGAGTATGTTATACTGTTGAGCTAGTTGTTACTAACTGTTTTTTCAACTACAGGATGGTAGGCATGATGAAGAAAGACAGAGTCTGTATTCAGGCTTTTATATTACTGGGAGGGATATGGCTGCTTTCCTTATTTGTGATTTAGCTCAGGACATATACTCAATACCTGAAAATTTAGATCAAGATACCCTCCTAGGTCATACCTCTGATGATAATCAGTTCAGTTCTCTTCTTGATCGCTGTGGAATGTCAGTGATAATTGAGCAGGTAATTAAGGCGGCCCTTTTGCATTACATATTTTAACTGTTGAAATATACAAATCTATGAAGTTAGTTTTCTTACCAAATTACCTTTTTGGCTTAATGAAATATGGCAGCTATTATTGACTGATATTTATGAGCTCAACTTGTTAAACAGACTGGGTATTGTATTATTCAGCAATGCTGAACTGTTGTTTAGAACTGCTTGCTGCCTGATTCAACTGTTTTACTGGAATTTGTCAGCCTCTTATATTGTTTAGATGAGCCCCATCCAACAAATAAAGATTTACAGTAGTGGTAATTTGTCTCAGATAACTGAAATTGAGATGCTCATGCCATTGCTACCAAATATTACAACAACAACAACAACAAAGCCTTTAAGTCCCAAACAAGTTGGGGTAGGCTAGAGTTGAAACCCAGCAGAAGCAATCAAGGTTCAGGCATGTGAATAGCTGTTTTCCAAGCACTCCTATCTAAGGCTAAGTCTTTGGGTATATTCCATCCTTTCGAGTCTCCTTTTATTACCTCTACCCAAGTCAACTTCGGTCTTACTCTGCCTCTCTTCACGTTACTATCCTGGCTTAGGATTCCACTACGCACCGGTGCCTCTGGAGGTCTCTGTTGGACATGTCCAAACCATCTCAACCAGTGTTGGACAAGCTTTTCTTCAATTGGTGCTACCTCTAATCTATCACGTATATCATCGTTCCGAACTCGATCCCTTCTTGTATGACCGCAAATCCAACGCAACATACGCATTTCCGCGACTGTTGAACATGTCGTCTTTTCGTACGCCAACATTCTGCACCATACAACATAGCAGGTCTAATCGTCGTCCTATAAAACTTGCCTTTTAGCTTCTGTGGTACCCTTTTGTCACATAGGACACTAGATGCTTGGCGCCACTTCATCCACCCTGCTTTGATTCTATGGCTAACATCTTCATCAATATCCCCATCTCTCTGTAGCATTGATCCTAAATATCGAAAGATATCCTTCCTAGGCACTACTTGACCTTCCAAACTAATATCTTCCTCCTCCTGAGTAGTAGTGCCGAAGTCACATCTCATAGACTCAGTTTTTATTGTCTGAAAATATTGCGCATATTATATTGCTTATTATGCATCAACACTCTCCTTTTATTGTCTGAAAATATCTTGACAAAATACATCTTCATAGGTGCCCTATTTACTTTTGATTTGCATGTATGAGTTTGCTGACATAGTTGGTCTTATAGGAGATACATAGGGAATTTGCCATTTTTGCATTTGGTGCAAAATTTGCATGTACAAAGGACCACTACTGTTGAGCTTATATGATATAAGTATGAGCAATTTTTGCATTGTTATCTTGAAGTGCTCTTTTATTTTTACATGCCCTATCTTCTTTTTGTTTGTTCTTATTTACAAATGTTAAACATCTTTGGTTGTTCATACTTTTTTTGAAGGGTTTTGGTTGTTCATACTGATTGGGTACATAGGGGAGAAAATCTGTCTAATATAACGAATAGAATTTACTCTACACTATTTTTTTCCATTGAAATGCATGAAAAAATTTGACTTTTTTTGTGTGATGACATGAAGATCAAAGTTCCACATCCGAATTATCCATCAACTCGTGTTTCTTTTCAAGTACCCAATCTGGACATTCACTTCTCACCAAAAAGGTACTGCAAGATAGTTGAACTGCTTGGTGTGCTTTCCCATATGAAGGGAAGCAATAATGAACATTCAAATAACCACGAAAGTGGTAGCTTGGCGCCTTGGTATCCTGCTGATCTAGCTGGTGATGCTAGAACTTTGGTTTGGAGGGTATGAAGTTACACTTTTGTTCTGATTGAATGTTCTATTCAACCATATTGTATCATGTGATGCATCTGTTCAATTTGCTAATACAATATTTATATGTTTTATTTTCGGTTCAAGGGCATTGGCTATTCGCAAGCTGAATGGCATACTTGCTATGTTGTATTATCTGGGATGTATCTATATATTTTGGAGTCAGAGTTCTCCCCGAATTACCAAAGGTGTTGTAGGTATGTACTATAGTTTCCTAATTCTCCTCAGAATAAAGAAAATATATTTAATCTGGTCAAAGTGAGATGAGCATTACATTGGCTAAAAAACTCAATTTTCTTTCTTTAGTTTAACATCTCTGAATTTACTAAAACAACTCAATTTTCATGAAGAGTGTAGCAGTCCGTATGTGAGTTTCATTGGCTTTAAATAAACTTTGTATTCTCCAATAACACTTATGTATTAGACTATTAGTGTTAGTTTACTAGTTGAGTAGAGATTTTAAAGAAATTGTTCTGTTGAAGAAATAGATGGAAATTAGGATTATCTATAGGTTTGTTGAGTTTTTTTTATGTCATTTATGCTTTTGATATTTGGTTTTGCAGCATGGCTAGTCGCCAAGTATTTGAGGTGCCACCAACTAGTGTTGGCGGATCTCTTTACAGTATTGGCGTGTGTTCTAGAGGTGGAGACACACATAAGGTAAGTGATTGGGTCCTATTTGGACTTTATGGTGATATTTAAGGTCTCTGCTGGAAATTCTGAAATCGAAAGTTCATAAGCTGATTCGCTAATTGTTTGTGGAGCAATGTTTCCAATCTAGAGCCCACTTGGAGAGCCGTAGGCATGGAAACTAGATGTGTTTATAATTTACCTAAATAAGCAGGGGACCAAATGTTCATAGATTCTTGGCATAATGTTGTAGCCCCTCTGATTCCAAATGCAATGATTGCGTCTTCAACACTTCTGCCCTGACTGTTTCCTTGGTGGTGAGGACAGTAAAAGAGGAGGGAGCCCTATGGTGTTCGGCTGGGGCTCAGGGCCTCTGGGATGTTTTATTGGTTATTTTTCTTCTCTTGCTGGTCGTTTTCTTTGTTTGAAAGAAAGTGGCAGGCTTGCTCATTGTGATCAGTGCAAGGTTGGGTTTGGTATGTGTTGTGTGTGGTGTCTTGGTTTTGTACATTTTTACTCTTCTTCTTTATGATGAAATGACACGCGGTTTTCCTGCGTAGTTTGAGAAAAATGTAAGTTGTGTAGGATATTGACACAGTCTACAATGCCAATGCGTCAAGACACTTTGACATGTAATTTTTGTAATGTATTACTATTATAAATAGATAAAACTGATATTATGAAATTATTTTTGTGTGATGGATCTAGTAACATCAACCATATATGCCTGACACTTTGACACAGTCGACCTATGTAGCTTTCCGCCACCGTTTCAATCAAATCACATCTTTCATGTTAATCTTAGAACCTGATATTTGTTTGCAGGCAGATTAATGCCTTTGACATGGTCTAATGTTATATATAGTTCATTCGTGACCACATCAGCCTTATAAATATTGGAAGTGATTAGAAAAAAATAAACATTTTCTTGAATAGAATGAAATCAGGAAGGTCATGCTAACTAAAGTCTTTGCTATGTATCATGTAACATCATAAAAAACAAACGGCTTCATCAGTTTGGTTTTTTTGCTAGCATGCACTATTAAGCGTCTTAAACATATGTGAAATATTAAGGCATCTTCTCATACTCCTCACTTTTATTACTTCTGCTCAACACTTCGTTTCCCCTTTTTAACCTCTATTTACTATTAATGTATTATATTAATATTTTTACATAGTATGTTAAGTATGAGTTTCTGTTTTGGAACGCCATTCTTTATTGGAGATTAACAACAGGATTTTTCCCCCATTTAGTTCTCGTTTTGTCTAAGCATTATTCCATATGCAGGCACTAGAACTGACCAGCACGCTGGTAATTGAATTTCGTAATGAAATCGAGAAGGCTATGTGGATGAAAGCACTTGTCCAGGCGACATATCAAGCTTCTGTATGCCTTTCTTTACATACAAATACTTGACATATGACCTACAGCTTGTAATGGTTCGTCTTATGTCTCGTGCCTTCCTTGCTTTTTGTAGGCCCCTCCTGATGTGAACATATTAGGAGACCCTGTCAGCCATCCCCCAGAATCAAGTACACCACGACTTAATAGCTTGGGATCAGTGGATCTTGTTGTGAATGGTTCTGTTATTGAAACTAAACTTTCACTGTATGGAAAGGTAAAGTGTTACGTGAAATTTTGGTAATTTTTCTCAAATGAGACCTGGATGCATTATGCGCCGGGTTTGCATATATTCTAGAAGCAACTGACTGTCATATTGATTACTTTGTTTCCCCATTTATCTCACTATTATAGCTGGACAGAAAGAACAATGATCAACAAGAGCTTCTAATGCTAGAGCTCCTTGGGAATGGAGGCAAGGTAATTGTTCCAATCTTACTTGAAGTAACATGAATAATAAAGAGTATTTCACTGTGGATCCTTAAACCTTTCATGGATTCTCGTCCAGTGTTATCAGATTGTTCCAGTGTTATCAGATTGTATATTCGAGGCTAGTCGTAAAACCATCGATCAGACACCTAATTGCGATTAGTCGTCAATCGGGGTCGATTAGCCTAACCTTTTAATGCCTTAAGGGAGAGGCCGGTGCAGGACTGCAGGCAGAGCCACAGAGGCCCACGGCAGGGGAGAGGTGGGTGGAGCTGCAGGGGTCCAGGAGCAGGGGCAGGAGTCATGGATGCTGGCGAGGGAGAGGTAGCTGGCCAGGCACGGGCTGAGGTGGTGCCGCGGACAGAGGCAGCACAATCAGAGTTGCAGGTGCCGGCGAGGAAGAGGCGGAGCGGAGGTGGAGGTGCAGGCGGAGGAGACGCGTGCTGAGGCAAGAGCTGCGCCAGCGAGGGAGAGCGTAGAGGCAGCTGAAGCGGGAGAACGGAAAAAAGACGTTTGCTCGATGAAAATGGCCACGGCTGCTCATCCACTCCTCTTCACTGCTTAGATATATACTATAAACCTAATGGGCCATCTAAGGGTGGGCCAAATTCTTCCTAATCCCACCATACAAATTTTTTGAGCTGGCCCAACTAGTCATCCAGATGCTCTTATCAGACGACTTATCATGATAAGGACTAATCCTGATTAGTCGTCCGATCTGATAACACTGTTCTTGTCTGGGACCTCCAACAAAAAAAGTGACGAGTTGGGTCTTGGATCATATGGCGTTCTCTATTAGAGGTCCAAAGCCGGCGATGTCACCTCTAGATGCCTACATGGCCGTGCTGGCGCTGATAAAAAATGCAAAAAGGCCCCTCCCTCCCTTCTCTCCCACTCTCTCCCTTTCTACTCCCTCTTCCTCCTCTGCACCTCCCGCTGGCTCCATGCGTGTTTGGCCGCTTTGCACGCCGGCCGTGAGCACTCGCGTGCACCGCTTGCTGTGCCTTGGGCCAGCGTGGTGTAGTGTGGCAGGGACCCCCAGCGACCAGGACTTGCTGTGGTACCTGATGGCGGTGCGTGCTGCGTGCCTGTGCAATGCCTGGGCACGGAGTGCGTGGAGGCACAGCGCGGTGGGCACAGGCACAGCCACGAGGAGGATGAGCTCCACCACCATGTAGGGCAAACAGTATACACTACGGTGCACTTCACAGCCTTCTGTTGACCACATTGCACCGTGGCTGCTTCTGCATCCGCTGCCGCTCATGCTCCCGCTCACGCCGTACCTCCACAAGCAGGGACCGCTGCAGCCAGGGATGCTGGCAATGCTGAACCCAGCCCCAAGGACACTGTCACCGGGTGCGCCTCCGTCGTGCGCGCCGCCGCCCTGATTCATTGCCCACACTGCAACCAGGTGGGCCTGCACAGGGGAGGGAGAGAATAGGAAGAGAACAGGGGGGGGCTTTTGCAATTTTCATCCACGCTGGCTGGTCAAGTAGGCATTTAGAGGTGACATGGCGGGTTTTGGACCTCTACTCGAGCGTGGCATAAGATCCAGGACCCAAATGGTCGTTTTTTAGTTGGAGGACCCATACGAGAATCCATAAAAAGTGTAGGGACCCACAGTGCAATTTACTCAATAATAAAATACAATACAATGACTATAATTAACTAAAATGGCATAAACTTACATTTAGATGGATAAATTTTGCAGTTACTGTATCATTGCTTTCTTTTTAATCGTTATTGGTCACTCGTGTTTTTTTCTCTTTATTGCTCTGTCAAACTGAATATGACAAATACATGCATGTCTCCTTCCTTCTAATGCTACTGTTATTGCCACGAGAGCTATGGCCTATGAAGGCTACAATTGGCAGCAAGTCTGATTTGATTATTATTTTTAGGCCGTAACCTTCTTTAGTTGAGGTGCAAGTGTTATTTGATTATTATTCTTAGGCCTTAACCAGTGTTATTAAGGCGTCGCTTAAGCGTTGAGGCGCTCCAGGCTCCTCAGGGGTAAGGCGGGGCGCCTTGTCGCCTTATGCGCATGCTGACGCCCCCTTGATTCTGCTGTCTCCTTGTCGATTCTGATGCTGGCCCGCTCGATTCTGCCATCTTCTCATCAATTCTAATGCTGGCTTGCTCCATTCTGCCATCTCCCGCTCGATCTGTAAGGGGACGGCGGCAGCTGTAGAGTTGAGCGCTGAGCAGCGAGGGAGGTGAAGCAGAGGGGCTGAGGCAGAGCAGTGCATCCGGAGAGGGCCGAGCGAAGCAGAGCAGCGCATCCGGAGGAGGCGGAATAGCAGTGGGGAGAATGAGAGAGAGAGGGGAGCGATGGCGCTAGAGGGAATTGGGAGATGGGAACCATTCTAGATGAAGCCACCACGCCAGGAGGGGGAGGGGCACATGGGCTGCCTGGTGGGCTGGGCTAGTCCATTTCTTACTCATTTTTCCTTTTCTTTTTTCTTCATCAGCTACTGCTCTAAGCTGATGCTTTAAGTTTTGCTTATTAAATTCTTAAGGCGACGCCTCGCTTCACGCTTTAGTCGCTTAAGTGTAAGGCGGTAGTCCGTTGCCACACCTCGCCTTATTGCCTTAATAATTATGGCCTTAACCTTCTTTAGTTGAGGTGGTTAGAGCTGATATCTGCAAAATCGAGGTTGATTGTTGAAATCATATAAAGAAGTTTGGGCATGTCCCACACATTGTCCGAGAAAAGTTCCCACTTTCTCTCCCCCATAATAGTCCTCAAGTCTGCCACTTCAAGTAAGCAAGGATGTTGAATGCCTTCTCTCCCTGGCCATTATTACTGAAATTGGTGAAGGAGCCAATACCCTTTTTTTGGAAGGATAAATGGTTGACTAGTAAGAGCATCCAAGATCTTGCACCCAATCTGTATGCTCTAGTATCAAAAAGAAGGGCAAGCAGACGCACTGTGATGGCTGCTCTTTGTAGCATCCGGTTTTAAGAACAAAACCAGGTACACATCATATGTGAGCCCAGGAAGTCAAATCTCACATATAGCTACAAATAAGGGTAATGTCAATAGACAATGCTTAAATACGTAACGTACTTAGTATAAAGGATATAATCTTAAACAACAAACAACGGAAAGACAGCTCCGATCTTCAGGTGAAGACTCCAATTCCACAGGGACAACCGACTGGTTGATCACAAGCATAATTCCTCCAAACTATAGCAATCTGGTACCCATCCGGGATTTTTATCCAAATAATTGAAAAAAATAAAGCAAGCGTAAGGACATGTTGTACTCAACAAATATAACATGAGGTTCATGAGGCTCAAAAGGCTGACACTGGTTTAACTGCGATTAGCTTTTAATGGTCACAATTTTAGCATAGGAGTAGCAACAAGTTTATCACAAGCCCATATAAACACATGATCAGGTAAACATGAATAATGAATAGCATAAACAGTAATCATTAATGAGCATCTTCATCATCCGTATCATTGGTGTTCATCATCTATTCCGTAAGGGTTCCAAGGCCGCGTGACCGTGAGCACGGTTGATATACCAGTTTTACACTCTACAGAGGTTGTACACTTTCACTGTGAGTCGTGATTTACCCTTTCGCCCGAGGTAGCTAATCTCTTGATCCACTTCCAAGGAAGGTCGGCAGGGTTCACTATGAAGCCTTTCAAAGGTTCGTCTAACAAGTTAGGGCCATTAAATTCACTCGGCAAACAGATATAGGAACTCCCCTGTCGAATGGCACAATTCCATCACGGCTATACACATAAGAGTAGAGGCTGTCCTATACCCGATTCGTCAAGCCATTCTTACGCCAATAAAGGCAACCACTAACAAGTTAGAAAATGTCCTCATACTGAGCTAAAGCCAGAGCCATATAGCCCTCACAGTTGTACTGTAAGTCCCGGATGATCACTTACAGATAAGTCCTTAGGGAGAGAAATCTAGAGCACCATAAAACAACTCAATGCTCTAGCCCCCTTGTTCCATGTTGCTAAAAAACATATTTTAGTGTTTATTGCATAATCCATTAGTCAAGTTACAAGATCATGGCTGTAGTTGAGCACTAGCATCATACTACCCAATGCAATACCCCATAGGTGACAAGGTACGAGTACAAAAGACTAGGATATCCTTAGTGGTAGTCAAGGTAGACACATGCAGTATGAATTAAATGATTAAAGGTGTATAGGACAAGAAGGAAGATCCCATGCTATACTTGCCTTAAACACCGATCCTTCGGTAAGCTTTAATCTTCAACATTCTTCTTCTTCTTCTTGATCACCACGTATATCTCACCGACTGGACGAAATCATAAAGCACCACACAAGCATCCATACAATCATACACGAAGCAAACGATAGATCTAAATTAGAACAGTACACCAATCATAGAAAAATAAGAAAAAGAGTTTGAAATACGATTCTACGCATCGCTACGAACACAGACGTGAGAGGCACGCTAATCGGAGCTACGGTTGAAAAGATACAACTACCGAAAGATTTGCTTCATACGTGGAAAAGAAAACTACTTCATTCATTTTAAATATATATAAGATATTTTATAAATAATATAAATTAAATCAAGTCAAATTTAGATTTGAATTATAAAACTAAAGTAAAACAAATCATATTTTATCTATAAAATCCAGTTGCATAATTATTATTCAAATTAGAGTTTAAACTATGAAATTCCAGAAATAGCGACATGGTAACCACTGTTACTAACGCGTAGATCTCGTCGCTATGAATCTAACGCAACTTGAATGAGCTAAAACGGAGTTAAAACGTAGAAGATATGAATTAAACAAGATTTCCTTTAATAAAATAATAGATTAAATCTAACCTCAAATTTTAAAAGTTAAAAGATATCTAACAGTAGTATGAATATGTAGATTATGAAATTACGAACCTAACGCAATTTGAACGGGTCAAATCGGAGAAGTTATGACTAAAACAAAATCAGTGGCAAATCTGTAAATAAGTGAAAACGTATTTTGGATCTAAACCGAAGAAACTACGCTTTCCTAAGAAGAAAACGTAATCTGTGATTGTGCTTTGGACCGCGGGTTAATTTGCCGAAAACAGAGGGGCTCTTTAGCAAAAAGAACAGCGAAGGGGTATGTTCTAATTTGGGCCATTGATCTCTATGCGGACGGCTCAGGATGATCGTAAGTATATGCGTATTTCCATTGTATTTCTAGATTTGTTTTCTTAAAGGAAAACGGCCACAAAACTCATGCATGACCTCATGTGATGTCATCAAGCTAGCTAGCCAATTGAAACAGGGCAATGCATGCACGGCTTGCTGGCTAGTTGGAACACATACCTTAGGGCTCGGCAAGCAGCAAACGCTTGGCTTCCTCACCTGCTCGAGCAGGGAGAGCATAGCGAGCCATGGTGACCAGGAAAGACGTGTACGTACGTCGCGGCAACGGAGCACGGAGCGAACAACATACGTCGGGTATGGCGACGCCGGGTCTTCCTGCAAAGCTAGACGCGAGGAGCGGCAAAAGATTCTCCACGACGGCGAGGCAGCAGCGCGGACAGCAACAGCGGCGGCGCGGCAGCCGGACGGAGCTAGGGCAAGGATGCAGCAGTTGCAAAACGTGAGCCAGGGGTCCTCGGTTTATAAAGGAACGTACGGCCGGCGGAGATACGCCGTATCCCATGAGAATCAGGGCGTCCAGGATTTCAACAAGTAGAGGCCAGGTCCTTCACGAGGCAGGAGAAAGGGAAAATTAAAGGCCTTCGGGCCAAAAAAAAAAACAGACAGAGGGAGCCGAGAGTTTTCCTTTTTATTTCAAAATCTTTTTCAAACTAATTTTGGAAAAGTAATTTGAATCATTTTGTGTTTTGGTCAAAGCCACACATTCCAGTACGTAAATCAAATGCAATGGCATGTATGCTCAAACATGTTGCTAAACCTTATAATGAATTTTAATTTAATGAAAAATTTTATTTTCCTATATTTTATGAGCACAAAAATTCCAAATTAAATCTTTTTAGCTCTATTTCCAAAAATTCAAATTTTAGGGTGTTACACTCTTGATGAGGAGAAATGGCTGGAAGATATTCAGGGGGAAATATCAGCGCAAGCATTAATGGAATATTTTGAATTATGGGATTTATTAGAAGGAGTGGAATTACAGAAGGGGATCCCTGAGAGGCTTATTTGGAGGCTTTCAGCCTCAGGAGAATATACAGCTAAATCCGCCTATGATGCACTATTTGAGGGTGCCCTCAGTTTTGCCCCATATGAGCGCATCTGGAAATCTGGGGCGCCCCCTAAATGTCGCTTCTTCATGTGGCTGGTTGCTCACAATCGCTGTTGGACAGCAGACAGGTTAGCTCGGCGAGGTCTTCCTCACCCAGACCGGTGTCTACTATGTGATCAAGAGGAAGAGAACATCCAGCACCTCCTCATTGGATGTGTGTTTGCAAGACAATTCTGGTATGACATCCTACATAGCAGCGGTCTTGCAACACTTGCCCCGTAGCCAGTCGATTCCTCCTTTGATGCCTGGTGGTGGGATAAGGCAGTCTTGACAGTAAGCGGAGATGCGCGAAAGGGATTGAATTCCCTCATCATCCTAGGCGCCTGGACCATCTGGAAGCATCGAAATGACTGTCTCTTCAATGGAGCTACCCCTAGACTGTCTACGCCTTTGAACCTGGCTCGGGAGGAAGCCCTTTTATGGTCTTTAGCTGGTGCTAAGCGACTGTCCCTGCACACAGCTTGGGATGATGGTTAGCGGGTCTTTGGTCAGGTCATTCATCTCTGTCATAGGCGATTAGTTTCAGTCAGTAAGCGGGTGTGTGTGTGTGTGTTTGGATCTCTGTATGACTCCTTTTCTCTACTATTAATACAATGATACGCAGTTCTCCTGCGTATTCGAGAAAAAAATAGTCCTTGCCAATTACCATCTTCCAAAAGAGTACATAAAAGATACAGTGTGTTTCCAGTTATTATTTTTCGCATAATAGAAGAGCCTGAGTACATCATCTGTTTCTGAAAATTCACAGATGTAAACAGAAATATCATAATTTAGGACCTTGCATCTTTTACTTAGTAAATTCCCTCTATCCAAATTAATTGTTATGCGTATTCAAATTTGAATCGTTGCATGAGTGATTTTATACTCGTCGTTTCCCCTGCTTTTCTTTCAGCTTCTCAACTGGTTTGTGTTGTGAGATAGAGGCCCTTGCAGTGATTACCTAGTTGTCTTGCTTATACTTGTATCCATTGTTCTCCCCTTCGTCCATCAATGGATTTTCTGATCAGTTTTGTAATTCATGTTATTAAGTTCAGCAATTGTAGATTATGGTTTATTATATTCCGTTTCATTTTCTGCTGACTCCATTGTTTATTGGTATGTATATTGTAGGTTAATGTTCTTCAATCTTCTCGTGGTCTTAGTGTGAAAACCAAATTGCATTCATTGAAAATAATGGATGAGCTACAAGGTCGTCTTTCAATGTCTTCAAAGTATTTAGCATGCTCTGTCATCAATGAAAGTGTGGAAGCTACCTGTTCCGATACTCTTGATAAGGGGGGCGACCTAAGCACCTTTCCTGTGGATGAGGATTTTTTCATGGATGCATTAACACATTTTACTCCGGACCAAAATTTTAATCTGCATGACAGTCAAATTCCCAACTTCATTTCTGATGCAAATGAGTACAGTGAAATAGTTTCAAAAGATGGTTCATGGTTTGATGGGGATGAACAGAGCGCGAAACCTACTGAAATATTTTACGAGGCACAAGATAATAATGTGACAGATTTTGTTGTTCTTACATTCTTGAGCAGGAGTCCTGATTCTTGTCTTTATGATGGTATAGATTCACAGGTAATTCACATTGAAAATTAGTCACCTTCTAGTTTTGTTCATATTAATGATACATTTGAACAAAGCATCAGAATTTTGTTTATCTTGATTTAATCTCGTGAGCTGTATACCTCTCCCTGTAATTTCATTGTTTATCTGCTTGTTTCAGATGAGTATTCGTATGTCCGCACTGGAATTCTACTGTAACAGACCCACACTTGTTGCTCTCATCGAGTTTGGACTTGATCTTAGCATGGTTAATTCTGTGCCGAAAAGTAGTCCTGATATGGCACCTGCAATTCATACTGTGAAACCCACAGGGAAGGAAGAAGCTGCTCCTACAATTGTAAAAGGATTGTTAGGTCATGGGAAACGTCGAACCATTTTCAACATGAAAATGGATGTGGACCGGGTATCAATGTTTCTTAATAAGGAAGATGGCTCTCAGCTTGCAATGTTTGTCCAAGAGAAATTTCTGTTTGATTTGAAGGTGAGATATTTGCAACGAATAAAGAAATTATGTTATATAATATACGAAACATAGTTATAATTATAATTTGAAGGGCGGGCCTGGTGCAAGCGGTAGAGTCTTACCGTCTATGACCGGAAGGTCCCGGGTTCGAGTCGCGGTCTCCTCGCATTGCACAGGCGAGGGTAAGGCTTGCCACTGACACCCTTCCCCAGACCCCGCACAGAGCGGGAGCTCTCTGCACTGGGTACGCCCACTTATAATTATAATTTGACCCAATGTTGGTTAAGTATACGATGTTGGCTCTTTCTAATTAAAACGTGCCTTGTATGTTTTAATGAAGGGATTAAAGAATTAAAGTATCCACTATGAAATGGCATTTTGAAGCTCCAAAAGTACTAGTGGATACTAACTCTGTTTATTACATTAGAGTTTCCACTTATTGTAATACTGAAAAATGTATCGTATTAATTCTAAATTTCAACATTTATGCCACCTATGAAACAGTACTGCTCTAGCTTTTCATGGTGCCCTAGCTTTTTTGTATGAGGATACTGTGTTCCAGGGTCGTTTAAAAGGATGTAAGATAGTGCCATTTACATTTCCTGTGCACTTTTGGTGGTGCATGCATCATTGCATGTGATTTATGGATGATTTGAGTGGTAATGTGCTGTAGTCAATTGCTTGCATTATAGATTAGCTGTCTTGAGATTGTTGTCCATTGGTTTAAAATTCTTTTGTTTAAACTTTATGGTCTAGTGCTGAACACTGTACATGTTTTTTTCCCCTAATATCATATTTGAAAGGGTATGCTTAGATTGTTACTACATGCATTTCGAATGCCACTAGCATTATGCCAGGGAGTTGTCTGATGATTTTTACAGAACTTATTAAATTTCCTTGATAGAATCATGCATTAATACAGGATAAGGAATGTGCTTGATACCGTTTTTATTTGCAAAATATTTTTTCTAATAATATCTCTGTGTGTTTGTGCATCTTCATCAATTATACCTTAAACTTTTCAGTTTCTCTTAACTTTCTTAATATTTATCAGGTTCATCCAAGTTCTTTTTCAATTGATGGTATGCTGGGGAATATGAGATTTTGCGACATGTCACTTGGTCCAGATCATCGTTGGGGTTGGCTTTGCGATATACGGAAGCCTGGTGTTGAGTCACTTATAAAGGTATTCTCAGACTGTTTGCTGTCACTTGTATGCTAATGGTATATATTTGTTCTTACCGTGTCTATAATCTTAGGTATTGTATGTTCATTTACATGCAAGTATATTTGCTGTGCTAGCTGTGGATTATTGGCATTGTTGTAGAAGACCAAGGTTCCTTTTTTTGTTTAACAAAAAGATATATGGATTTGAACTAGCTGTAGTAGATTGCATCATATAATCAAAGCAACTAAGGGCCTATTTGGGCAGTCCTTTGGAAAGCGAAATCTTGTTTCGACTTTTGTTGCAGCCATTATGTTATCAATGAAGACCTGATCTGTGTTACTAATAAGCGAGACTGAATTGGATAATAGTATTGAGGCCCAAAGGGACTATATATAGAGTACATGAGAGACACAGGAGGGAAATCCTAGACTAGGAGATTACACTAATACTCCTGACTATTCTGCATCATTATACAAAATTTCCATAGTCTATCTCACCACCACCTGGTTAACATTGCTCATGGTGTTTGTTCTCAGCCAGTTTTTAAGGATATGCACTTCTGGTTGGTAACTTGCTTTAGACACTAGAATATCTGGGAGGAAGTGCATCTCATTGCTTGTTAGTATTTGAAGCTTTGGGTACTAGAATATCTGGGATTAAGTGCGCATCTCAATGCTTGGCCAATGCTTATTCAAGTTCTAAGTTTACTTGGGCTACTTATGTTTAACTTCTTTGAATATTGGAGAAGCAAAATTATCTCAAATATGCAATCGTGCAAGACAATTTTTATTTTCCATTTCCTAATTGCTCGGTTGAAGCACTACAATGATGATGGTTTCCTTCACTCCTGCAGTTCTCATTCCAGTCGTACAGTATCGATGATGAAGACTTCGAAGGTCATAATTACAGCTTGACTGGTCAGCTTTCTGCTGTCCGTATTGTCTTTCTCTACCGTTTTGTTCAAGAGGTGTGTATTGCAAATTGTTCTATCAGATTTCCAATGGTATATTTTTTATGTGCATTCTGTTCTGCAGTTCACTTCTTACTTTATGGAGCTTGCCACCCCTCATACTGAAGAGGCAATTAAGTTTATTGATAAAGTTGGAGGGTTTGAGTGGTTAATTCAGAAATATGAAATGGATGGTGCTTCTGCTATAAAGCTTGATCTGTCACTGGAGACACCCATAATCATTGTTCCTAAGAATTCTCAGAGCGAAGAGTATGTCTACATTTCCAGCTATTAGCTAACTCAATTGCTTGTCAAAGAACCTGTTGATTAATTTAATTTAGTTCCTTAGGATCTTGTTATGAATATACTTCTTTATATTGTATAACTACAGCATGCATTACCAGTGACCAGTTCAAAATCATGAAGTTCAGATAGGGTATGTCAAATATCTTGATTGTCAGATAGACTGATGTGTTTGTGCTGAGTTTGAATTTTCTAGTTTTGCTGTTGTCAATAGTTTGAAATGACGTGGCACAGAATGATGTTATGGTAAAAAATGACATTGACGCTCATACCTTCCTGCAGTTATATACAATTTGATCTTGGCCAATTGAAAGTAAGGAATGAGTTTAGTTGGCATGGAGGTGAAGAGACTGACCCTTCTGCTGTAAGGCTTGATGTTCTCCATGCAGAGGTAAGCAATGGGATGTAAAATTAATCTTCTGATTATATCCAGTGTATTTCTCTTACATGATATTTTTGATTCACGCAAATAGATAAATGGAATCAACATGGCGGTTGGTGTAAATGGAACTCTAGGAAAGTGTATGATTCGTGATGGTCGTGGCATCAATGTAGAGGTGCGACGTAGCCTGCGGGATGTCTTCAAAAAGGTCCCGATACTGTCTATGAAAGTTCAGGTGATTAATTTTGTTTTCCTTAGCCTCTAACAATTTAATATGGTCTCACTTGTTTGTGTTGTCTGATTGACACTTTCTTTTTGGTCACCATCACTTCAAATTTAAGGCCAACATCTTTCTTTGTTTTGTGTAGTTTTAAATATGTTTGATCTGCAGCATTTGGTACTTGTCAACTTGTATCTACTGTCCTTAAAAGTTGTACATTAAAGTCTGTTACTGCAACTCAAGAATAATTTTCACTAGTTCTTTAAAAAAGTGGGTTAATGGTTATGGTGGTGGTTGTGCCTGGTTCTACTCCTTCAAATTTTGGAAAAAGTCTACATCACCGCCTGAGGTTTGGAGATGTGTCTACTTAACCCCCCAAAGTATAAAACTAGGTATTGAACACATTAAAGTTTGCAAAACCGGTCAATTAACCCCCTGGGGTGGTTTTTGTTAGACATAATCTGCTGCTCCCATCTCTCTCTTGACTGGTCGGCACAGCTATCCTCTCCTAGTTTAGGAGATAGAACTGGTCGGCTCGGCTGACCACCCGCTGCTGTTGCAGCAGCAGTGAGGCAGTAGGTAGAAATGACTTACTTCAGATTGTGCTGTGTTTGTGTGTAGGTAGTTGGTGTACTCACCAACAACCATGTACCTGGTAGAGGTACAACTAGAGTTGTATATATTCCATCCAAAGACAATGGAAAAACTCAGTTCAGTTTGCCACATCCAGAAGTAGAGCTTTCGGTCAGCGCTAGGCTTTGCTGTGTTTGTGTGTGAGCTGTTCTCAATATCTTCTTCTACCTCTAGCGTGAGTGTGCTGCTTACCTGTGCAGGGCAGCCGAGGGACCAACAAGTGGTATCGGATGTTAGACATAATTTGTTGCTCCCATCTCTCTGTTGACTGGTCAGCACAGCTGTCCTCTCCTGGTTTAGGAGTTGGAACTGGTCGGCTCGGCTGACCACTCACTGTTGTTGCAGCAGCAGTGGGGCAGTAGGCAGAAATGACTTACTTCAGCCATGTAGTGTAGAGATAGCTGGGCTAAGCCCTGTACATTAGGAGTAGGTAGTTGGTGTACTCACCAACAACTATGTATCTTAGGAGTAGGTAGTTGGTGTACTCACCAACAAACATGTACCTGGTAGAGGTAAAGCTAGAGTTGTATATATTCCATCCAAAGATAATGGAAAAACTCAGTTCAGTTTGCCACATCCAGAAGTAGAGCTTTCGGCCAGTGCTGGGCTTGTGCTGTGTTTGTGTGTGAGTTGTTCTCAATATCTTATTCTACCTCTAGCCATAGTGAGTGAGTGTGCTGGTAAGCTTACTGCTTACTTGTGTAGGGCAGCCAAGGGACCAACAAGTGGTATCGGATGTTAGACATACTCCCATCTCTCTCTTGACTGGTCGGCACAGCTGTCCTCTCCTGGTTTAGGAGATAGAATTGGTCGGCTCGGCTGACCACTGCTGCTGTTGTTGCAGCAGCAGTGAGGCAGTAGGTAGAAAAAGCTTACTTCAGCCATGTAGTGTAGAGATGGCTGAGCTAAGCCTTGTACCTTGAGAGTAAGTAGTTGGTTTACTCACCAACAACCATGTACCTGGTAGAGGTACAGCTAGAGTTGTATATATTCCATCCAAAGACAATGGAAAAACTCAGTTCAGTTTGTAACATCCAGAAGCAGAGCTTTCGGCCAGCGCTGGGCTTGTGCTCTGTGTGTGTGAGCTGTTCTCAATATCTTCTTCTATCTCTAGCCATAGTGAGTGAGTGTGCTGGTAAGATTACTGTTTACCTGTGTAGGGCAGCCGAGGGACTAACAAGTGGTATCGAAGCCGTACAAGCGCCGTCGCCGGACTAACCGCTGGTGATGATGGACGATAGCAGCGGCGCTACTGTGGCTGCCAAACCACGACAGGAGGTCGTCGTGCGCACGGTGATGGAGGTCAGCAGCACGAGTTGGCCGACGCTGACTCGCACCAACTATAGCGAGTGGGCGGTGACCATGAAGGTCAAGCTCAGAGCCCAACGGCTCTAGAATGCCATTGACAAGGGCACTGACAACGAAGAAGACGACATGTCAGCGTTGGAGGCTATCCTCGCTGCTATGCCAGCGGAGTACAGGGAGCCGTTTGGGGCGAAGAACTCTGCTAAGGAGGCGTGGGAGGCCATTGCAGCGTTGCGCGTTGGCTCCGACTGCGCAAAGAAGGCGACGGCCCAGCTGCTGAAGCAGGAGTACACCAACCTCAAGTTCAAGGATGGTGAGTCGGTGGAGGACTTCTCCCTCCGCCTGCAGTCGCTCATCAGCAAGCTGAGGAGCCACGGCGTCACCATCGACGAAGAAGAGGCGGTCTCCATGTAGCTCCACTCCGTGCCGGTGAAGTACATCCAGATCGCTCTCTCCATAGAGATGATGCCGGACTTGTCCACCCTCACCATTGAGGATGTGACAGGCCGTCTGCGGACGGTGGACGAGCGCATGGAGCAGGCTACAGCAACAACGGACAGCGGCAAGCTGCTGCTGACAAAGGAGTGAGCTACGGATGAAGGAGAAGAAGTTCGGGGAAGCCTCCTCCAGCCGCGGTGGCGATGGCAAGCGCCGCGGCAAGGCTTCTTCGGAGAAGAAGAAGGTCGACTCCAACGTCTGCCGGCGTTGCGGGAAGACGGGCTATTGGGCAAAGGAGTGCCCAAATCGTAAGCAGGAGAAGAAGGCTGAGGCTCATTTAGCGCAGGCTGATGAGGATGATGAGGCCACTCTCCTGATGGTGACGTTCTGTGCACTGCACGACGTTGAGGCCAAGGAGAAGGGAGAGGTGATGGCGGTGGAAGGGCACGTCAAGGCTCTGAAGGCTGTCAACCTCGACGAACCACGCGCTCAAGTCCACCTCGGACGTGCGGGCGGCGAGCAGGAGCAGCAGTGGTACCTGGACTCCGGCGCCAACAACCACATGACGGGCTCCAAGGAAGCCTTCTTTGAGCTCGATGGCAACGTGACCGGCAAGGTGAAGTTCGGTGACGGCTCAAGGGTGGCGATCCGAGGGTGCGGCACCATTATCTTTAGGTGCCAGAACGGCGAGCACCGCGCGCTGACGGATGTATATTACATCCCGCAGCTGTGTTCAAGCATCATCAGCATTGGCCAGCTGGATGAGCGCGACTGCGAGGTACTGATCAAGGACGGCGTCCTCAGGATCAGGGACCGGGAACAACGTCTTCTTGCCAAGGTGAAGAGGTCCCGGAACCGACTGTACCTGCTCGACTTGAAGGTGGAGCGACTCATCGCTGGCTTCACCAAGACGGAGGAGCGTGGGGTCGTGGCATGCCGAGATTGCCATCTCTCGGCTACAACACTCTAGGTAATTTGGAGAAGATGGTGACCCGGGCTGCCTCATATCGAAAGCCAGCAAGAAGATGTGTGTGACGATTGTTCGGTCGGGAAGCAAAGAGGTTGTCGTTCAAGACGGGAAGTATGCAGCGAGATGCCCTCAAAGTGGTCCATGGTGACCTCTCGGGCCGATCACGCCGGCGACGCACGGCGGGCGCAAGTACTTCATCCTGTTGGTGGATGACTGCAGCCGGTTCATGTGGCGACAGCTTCTGACCAGCAAGACCGAGGCAGCGGAAGCGGTCAAGAAGTTCAAGGCGCGCGCGGAGGCGGAGAGCGGCAAGAAGCTGCGTGTGCTGCGGACTGATCACGGCGGCGAATTCACTTCGGTGGAGTTCGTTGTGTACTGCGCGGATCTGGGGGTGGTGCGACACCACACCGCGCCGTACTCGCCACAGCAGAATGGCGTGGTGGAGCGGCGGAACCAGACGGTGGTCGGCATGGCTCGATCCATGATGAAGGCCAAAAGCATGTCGGCAAAGTTCTGGTGAGAGGCGGTGACTACGGCGGTGTTCATCCTCAACCGCGCGCCCACCAAGGCCCTGAAGGGCAAGACGCCGTTCGAGGCTTGGCATGGACGCAAGCCGAATGTGTCCTTCCTTAGGACATTTCGCTGCGTTGGCCATGTGAAGAATACCAAGACTCACCTCGGCAAGCTGGAAGACAGGAGCACGGCGATGGTGCTCCTGGGTTACGAGGAGGGCACCAAGGCGTATCGGCTCTATGATCCCAAGAGAGGCAAGGTGGTGATCTCTAGGGATGTGGTGTTCGATGAGATGGCGGCCTGTGACTGGGAGGGTTCGGGCACGGGGGAAGCTGGGAGCTTGAGCAGCACCTTCTACGTCGACGGTGGTGGAGACGCTGGAGAAGAGGTGCTGACCACCCCTGGAGTGGTGCCGAGTGGTCCAACAGCAATGTCGACCACTCCAGAGAGGGTGCCGAGCACTTCAGCAGCAGTGCCGAGCGCTCCAGCAGTGGAGCCGACCACTCCAGGAGTGGTGCCGACCGCTTCAGCAGTGGATCCGACCACTCTGGCAGTGGTGCCGAGCGGTCCAGCAGCGATGCCGACCACTCCGGCAAAACAGGGAGGCCATAGACCACCGATCGATTTCACCTCTCCACCCACCGACATCGACGAGTACGTGGACGCTTTCCACGACGGCGAGGAGGTCCGGTTCAGGCAGGTGGATAACATCGTCGGCGAAGGGGGAGCTCCTGGGTTGGCCAGTCGTTTTCTCGACAACCCAGAGCTGCTCCTTGTTAGTGCAGAGGAGCCACTGACGTTTGCAGTGGCGGAACGCAACACCAATTGGCGTCGGGCGATGTTGGAAGAGATGAAGGCCACCGAGGACAATCGGACATGGGAGTTGGTGGATCCACCGGTGGGCTGTAGGCCGATCGGGTTGAAGCGGGATGAGAACGGCGCCATTGTCAAGTACAAGGCTCGGCTCGTCGCCCGCGGCTTCGTGCAGCGTGAGGGCATCAACTTCGAGGAAGTCTTTGCTTCGGTGGCGTGAATGTAATCCGTTCGCTTGCTGTTGGCCATGGCAACAGCGAAGGATTGGCGCATCCACCACCTCGACGTCAAGTCTGCGTTCCTCAACGGCGAGCTCGCGGAGACAGTCTTCGTCAAGTAAGCTCCGGGCTTTGCCGTCAAGGGCGCTGAGCACAAGGTGCTCAAGCTGCGTAAGGCGCTCTACGGGCTGCGGCAGGCCCCTCGGCCGTGGAATGCCAAGCTCGACGCCACCTTGGGCGATCTTGGGTTCACTCACTGCGCCACAGAGCACACGCTGTACACGCGGCGACGGGGGAAGAAGGAGCTCGTCGTCGGCGTGTATGTGGACGACTTATCATCACTGAAGCACGGGCGGATGACATTGACGGCTTCAAGCGCGAGATGGCTACTCACCAACAACTATGTACCTTAGGAGTAGGTAGTTGGTATACTCACCAACAACCATGTACCTGGTAGAGGTACAACTAGAGTTGTATATATTCCATCCAAAGACAATGGAAAAACTCATTTCAGTTTGCCACATCCAGAAGCAGAGCTTTCGGCCAGCGCTGCGCTTGTGCTCTGTGTGTGAGCTGTTCTCAATATCTTCTTCTACCTCTAGCCATAGTGAGTGAGTGTGCTGGTAAGCTTACTGCTTACCTGTGCAGGGCAGCCGAGGGACCAACAGTTTTGCCAGGCGGTTTTGCTTGCATGGCAGTCCAGGCTGGATGTGTTGGACACGCTGGCCGTTGGGCCCGCTCGTCAGATGCTTGTTCGTCGGATGAACCGGGGGCGGCACCGGATGGTGCAGGGGCGGCGGCCGGCGGGGGAGGGGCATGCAGGCGGAGCTGCTGCTGGGCACAACTGGGGCAGAGGCTTGTGGTCAGAGCCGCGCGGGGGTGACGGCGAGGAATGATGGCAGGTCGCGGACGCGGAGCGACGTGAGGTCCGGGAGCCGCACCTCGGTGCGCGGGACCCCGGACGCCGCGGCGGCTGTTAGGACTGGCAATAATCGCCGAGCCAAGCCTTGGATCAACTCCGACGGCCTCACGAACTAACTGCGACACAACTAAAAAGTTACAACAGGATTGCAGAAAACTTTACATGACTCAAAGTAAAACTTCTAACAGTGCCAACGGACCCGACCCTGAGCACGTCCGCGAGACCGCCGCCGCCTGCTGCGCGCCAATGGACCTGACCCTATCGCGCGCTGGTTTTAAGCCCGGGCTTGGCGTGTCACTCGAAATGGAATCCCAAAGATCTCTCAAGCTCTCCATCTCTCGCTCACTCTCCCTGCCTCCTCTCTCTGTTCGTTGCTTCCATGGAGAGCAGCAGCCGCCAACGGCCAAAATTCACGAGCTCCATTGCACCATCCCCAAATTAGTCGCAACCGTAGCTTCACCTTGAGCCTCTCTACATCCCAGGCCTAGCCTCGCTGAGTTTCGTCCAAGGTAAAGGCTGCTGTGGGCGAGAGCCAACCGCCTCCTCGCAGCACCGCACCTTGATGCCAAAAACAGAGCTCCCTTCGCCTATCAAATTCAGCCAACTCGAAGCCTCCTAGTTCAATTCCTTGCACCAGTGGGTAGCTATGGATGTTGCCTAGCTAACGAACCCACAGCGAGAGCCAGCCGCGCCCTGTCGTCAACGAATGTTGGAAATTCGTCGCCTTCGGTCAGTCCCCGCTGGAGCCCAAATTCATGGCCGCTGTTAGAAGTTTTACTTTGAGTCATGTAAAGTGTTTTGTAATCCCGTTGTAAGTTTTTAGTTGTGTCGCAGTTAGTTCATGAGGCCACCGGAGTTGATCCAGGGCTCGGCGATCATCGTCGGTCCTAGCAGCCGCCGCGGCGTCCGGGGACCCGCGCCGAGGTGCAGCTCCCGGGCCTCTCACCGCTCCGTGTTCGCGACCTGCCGTCGTTCCTCGACATCACCTCCGCGGACGACCCGTTCGCGTTCGTTCTCCTGGAGTTCCTCGGATCCACCATGGCCATAGCTCGCGCTCCACATCTTCCCCACCTACCCGCTCCGGCGCCAACAGGTCCCTCGCCCCTGCCTCTGCACAGCTCTGCCAGCCGCGCCCTGCCCCGGCGCAGCTTGTCCACCCTGCAGCTCCATCCTAGCTTATCGTTGCCACCGCTGAAGTCGTTGCTGTCGGCTTTGAGGCCGTCCGCTGTTCAGAGGCGCTGCTTCTCTTCCCACATCCGGCCTTCCCAGAGGAATCGCAGGTGACAGAGGAACAAGAGTTGGGAAGCCAGGAATCGCAGCAGCGCGTGCGCGCGGTCAGCGGCGGTGTGCGTGGAGCAGCAGTGGTGCGAGCTGATAGCCTGGACACCACGTCAGCAAAGGCAGCCAGCTAGGAGTGCCACATATACAAAACCACCTAGCAAGACCACCTAGGGGGTTAACTGACCGGTTTTGCAAACTTTAATGTGTTCAATACCTGGTTTTATACTTTGGGGGGTTAAGTAGACACCTCTCCAAACCTCAAGGGGTGATGTAGACTTTTTCCTTTAAATTTTCTGTGCGCTGATTTGTGTATGCATGTATGATGTATGTGCATACCCTCAGCAGACTAGCAGTTTGAAAATAATGTTAGTAGTGCAGCAGCTATAGAATGAGCAGAGGTGAGTAGAGTAGCTGGAGTTTGACACAGGTTCTGTTTCATTGCATATAGTCATACATATTTATAGACATGTAGTCGGCTTGTAGAACCGACCTTACTACTGTTACTGCTGCAGTGTTGCTGCCCTAGCTACTAATAAAAACAGATTTGAATACTACTAGACAGCTGCTAGTTTTACCGACCTACCCTTACTGTTGGTGTAAGCAAAGTCTAAATTGACTTCTACTGCAGACTGTCAGAGACAGCTGCCTTTTCTTACTGCCTAAGGACAAAGAACCGGCTTAAACATATGTTGGCAGCTAGCAAAAGACTATATCTAGTACTAGCTAGATAGGCAGTAAACACAAGGATTACTTTAACAAATAATAATACTCTATTAGAGCATAAACGTGCTCAATGTATTTTATCGATCAATGGAGCAACAGAGTTTACAGATATTTATAGGAGCTAGTCTAGTAATTAAGAGAGTGTGAAGAACCTAGGCGACAGCTAGGGGAGAGTCCCAGGCATCAGCCGGCAAACAATAAACAGAAAAAACAATAAACAGAAAATAAATATGGTAACACTCTCAGCAGACTAGTGCTGATTTGTGTATGCATGTCTATATGGTTTGGATTTATAAATTTTCTTTCATTGAAGTTCTGTTGTCACGTTTGGGCATATGGCTAGTAGATCTAGATTTTCCATTTCTGGAATAATTTATGCTTCTAGTTTAATTGATTATACTGTAATTTGCATGTCAAGCGCTGACCATCAATTAATTGCAATCGACTTAGAGCAGCAAACCATTACATACCTTTTTTTTAAAAAAAGAATGAAAGAGAGAATATGTCTAGTTTTAAGAAAAAAATGCAAATACTCCCAAGGATTGAAGAAAATGAACATATAATATTATGAGTTTATATTAAAGGCTTTGTTGTAATATTATGAGTTTATAGGTAAAAAGTGGCTATTGAAGTATTTGATTTACTGATAGTTCCTTTTTTGGTATCTGAGCTATTGGAAAACAATGGCTGAATACATCATCCTGTCTGACCTTCAGAAAATTGCTGTTTGATTAAAACTTTACTAATGTGTATTTACTGAACTTGATGCTTTAGTGTAGGATGAGTTGTGGATTATATGGCTAACTGATAGATGAAGATTCCTTTTGCCCTGTTTTAGTTACTATGTTTGTTTCCTTCTGCAGATAGGATTGCTTCATGCTGTCATGTCAGATAAGGAATACAATGTCACTACAAACTGCATTTCGACAAATCTGTCCGAGACACCTAACCTTCCCCCAAGTTTTCGTGAAAACGTGAACCGGACAAAGGAGTCAATTCGTCTACTTGCAGATAAAGTCAACCTTAGTAACCATTCGTTGCTTTCACGTACCGTTGTTGTCATGACTGTGGATGTTCAGTATGCGTTGCTTGAACTTTGCAATGGCCCAGATGCAGAGTCACCTCTGGCAGAGCTTGCTGTGAGTATTCCTAAAAATTAGTGCAGCTGTTCTTATAGGAGATATGCAATTCTTTATTGTTGTTATGGAAAATATGTACCAAAGTATACCATCTCACATCATGTCATCATCAATATATATTACTGCTTGTTTTTATTGGCTATCCAGCTTTTTTTTATAGTTTGTTCTTCTCTTTATTACAATGAGGGCCAGCTCTCCTGCCGGTTTGAGGAAAAAAATCTGTACTGCTTCACAGTAGAATGTATTGCATTTTACATTTTTTAGTACTTTGGTATGTGATGGTATGCAATATGTATTGTATTATTCCTGGAGCATATTTACATTTTGAACTAATTTCTTCTGTAGGTGGAAGGTCTATGGGTGTCCTATAGGACAACATCAATGCTTGAAATGGATCTATATTTGTCGATATTGAAATTTTCGATACATGATATCCGTCCAGATACGAAGTCTGAGATGCGTCGGATGCTTGGATCTTATTCAGAGACTGCTAACCTGTGTGCTGAAGACTCTTCAACTGATGCGGGGGTTTCGAATCTCACAATGCTGATACTGGATTATCGTTGGCGTTCTTCTTTTCAATCATTTGTTATAAGAATACAGCAGCCTCGTATACTTGTTGTCTTGGATTTTCTGCTTCCTGTTGTTGAGTATTTTGTGCCTTCTTTAGGCACGATAACTGGCAGAGAGGAAAGTCTAGACCCAAAGAATGATCCTCTTATGAGGGCTGATGATATTATACTTTCTGATCATGTTTTCTTGCAAAGGGAGAATTTTATTCAACTCTCTCCTGTAAGGCAGCTAATTGTTGATGGTTGTGGTATTGACGAGTTCATTTATGATGGCTGTGGGGGCACTATATCCTTAAGTGAGGAATTTGATAAGAAAGGACAGGTATACTCTGGGATTATAATCATAATTGGTCATGGCAAAAGACTTCGATTCAAAAATGTGAAAATTGAGGTATTAAACATGTAATTTACTTTTATGCTTTCTATGAACTACTATTATAAAGTTGGTGATGTTTTCTTCTATAGTGCACCGTTATATTGATGCCAGGCTTACACCTTTATTGTTGTTTGTATTGTGCATACAAGAACGGTGCACTGCTTAGAAGATGTGTATACTTGAGCATGGGAAGCAGCTACTCGATCGCTTCTGAAGATGGTGTAGAGGTTTCAGTGTTAGAAAGTTGTTTCAGTAATGATGATGAAGATTGTTTAAACCTTGAAGA
Source organism: Miscanthus lutarioriparius (assembly GCA_904845875.1). NCBI lineage: Eukaryota > Viridiplantae > Streptophyta > Magnoliopsida > Poales > Poaceae > Miscanthus > Miscanthus lutarioriparius. The sequence continues at coordinate 55,011,094 of CAJGYO010000007.1, read as the reverse complement.
ACATAAAAAGAGAAATCTGCAGAATGCCATTGATGGTCCCACAAACCAAATGCTGAACTTTACTTTTGAAGCTCAGGTACAAGTACAACTAGATCTCAATTGTGCAATTCCTGTAGATGATTTTCTTTTCAAATTTATGTGCGGAGCCTTTATGTGATGGAAAAGAATTGAACCAGTACAGGGGAGGGGTAGGGTGTGTAACCAGTTGCATGGTGTGTATTAACCCCAACTCCAGGGGAATTTCTGAAACCTTGTTCTTTGGAGCAGCCCTTGAGGAGTGCCATGAAAACCATGGGGTTGGACCCTAGGTCCACATTTTTCACGGAGGTGGCATGATAATGTCCATGGCACTGAAAATGACAAGACCACTGTTCAAAGACCTGTCTCAGCTTCATATTGTTCTGTAGAGCAAAGAAAAAAAAATCCTTTTCCTTTTTAATTACTACTATGGATTCAGTACGGGAGAATCCTGCTGGTATAGTTGTATCTACTACAGATGAAGTGATGAACTAATGTAAAAAGGATTCGTCTAATGATTTAAGTAACAATAGGATAGTTATCAGTTACAAGCATACATTTTCAGTGTTGCGGCGTTGATAGTAGTTATATACGTTTTAAGTTCCGTTGGCGTTTTCGTCTGGTTAAACTGTATGGATGTTTCGGTGAGATTTTGGTGCCGGTTGGGTGAACCCCCTTTGTGTTCATTCCATCTGGACAGTATCTTAGGTTGGAGAAGTTTTGTTTTGGTTTTACAAACTATTGTAATTTCATTGCTCTCGAGTAATGGAATTCGGCTTGTCCGTGGTGGAAAAAAAGTTACAAGCATACATGAAAACTAAGTCTATTAAATGAAGTCCTGATATCAATCTCCAGAATATCCAGATGATTTTAAATAGTATCCTCTTAGATGTAGTGCCCACCTTTCGTCAACAATGTAAGATTTCAAATCAATTGTTAGTGCACTGAAATTGAAATAGCAATGGGTTCAAATAACCTAAGCTTAAGACATAATTTTAGGAAACTTAATTATGACCCACTATTAATCTTTTCCATGGCACTGGCCATGGAGTCTTGGTAATGAAGTTCAGTCACATGCAATGCAACCATACATTTTATGCACTTTCAATGTTATCAAGTCGCCCGACTAATCGCGATTAGTCGGGCTGATCGGTGCCATGGCGTCTAGGATCGATCAGAAGATTTGATAACATTGTGCACTTTGTCTATTTAAGTATGTAACTTCCCTGTTACATTGCCGTGGAGACCCTTTTCTAGGTAATGAAGTTCAGTGACATGCAATGCAACCATACATTTTATGCACTTTGTTTATTTAAGTATGTAACTTCCCTGTTACATTCTTTTGAATATATATGTTCCTCGCCTACATCTATATTTTGCTGTTGAGTTTTACACATTCTCTTTTGAAAATGTTCAGGTTGTATCTCCAGAATTTACCTTCTATGACAGTTCAAAGTTATCAATGGATGATTCCTTGCACATTGAGAAGCTTCTTCGGGCCAAGATGGATTTCAGTTTCATGTTCGTCTTCCTCACTTTGTTTACCCATTGAATTTCTCTTTGGATTTCCTTTGTTTAATGAGATGCCTTTTTATATTAAAACAGGTATGCTTCAAAAGAAAAAGATATATGGGCTCGATCTGTCATTAAAGACCTTACAATTGAAGCTGGCTCTGGTCTTCTTGTTCTTGAGCCTGTAGATGTTTCATGGAAATATACTTCAGTCAATGAAAAGACAAACATAGTATTGGCGTCGACAGATGTTTGCATCCATCTTTCTCTGAGTGTTGCTTCTCTTATGCTTAAACTGCAAAACCAAACTCTTGCAGCATTGCAGTTTGGTAATATTAGCCCACTGATTTCTTGCACAAACTTTAAGCGAATTTGGAGCTCACCAAAAGGTGTGTCTGGCCTATTACACTTTTTTTTTTTGCTTGTTCTGGTTCTTGTAGTGGGCCATCGCATGCTAGTTTATTTTACTGATTCAATACTGCAGGTGACCTACCTGGCTACAACCTAACGTTCTGGAGGCCACAAGCTCCCTCAAATTATGTCATCTTGGGGGATTGTGTGTCCTCGAGGTGATTTTCCCCCTTCATATCTATCACTTTGATGAAGTTATTACTTTCGCCAAGTGTTTGTTGAGTTTTGTTTTGGTATAGTAATTGTTCTGTCTAATCCATCGTCGTCTGCTTGAAGATGCATGCTAAATACTAGAGCTGGCATATTACTGAAAACTTGAAACTTTTCACTGGTATAAATAACATGAGGATTAAGCAAAAAGTTTGTAACAATGTCCTGCTGATGGCATGCCTTTTTCCTTTTTGTCTGCATTGATCACTATGGATGCACTTTGAAAGTAACTGATCAGCACAATTTATTCTAATGGGGCTCTAATTGTGATATCACCTTTTATTATATTATAAACAAGTTATGAGTAAAGTTCATAAGAAGTCTTGCATTGTTTTGTAACTATCTCAAAACTACAGAATTAATGTGTCATTATATCACAAAACTACATATTTAGGAAACTGTGACAATGTATCAGAAACGTACACATTTGATGTGTCTATGGCAAAAGTACAGATTTTGTCTGGTCAACCATTTGTGGTTGTAGTTTCAATCTGCAGCTTTGTGATGCAACACATTTAATATGTATTTTACTATAGGAATTCTTTAAAAAAAAACAATATTATAGAAGTTCTTATATCTGTTATTCTGTGATCAATCTATATAGTATTGCGAAACATACTCCTAAGTTATGCATGAAAAGATGCAAACTTCCAATGGACTTTTTCTCGAAAGACGTGACAAAATTTTATTCATCTTACCTTTATTTCCACCAGATAGTTTGAATATTTGGACCTTTATATATTGCTTCTGCTGGAGCTGATGTCTTGCACCTTCTCAGGTCTGTTCCACCTTCTCAGGTTGTGGTTGCCATAAGTAATACTTATGGTCGTGTACGAAAACCTCTTGGATTTAGGCTTATTCATATATTACCTGGTTCTCTGGATCTCATTGATTCCTGTCAATCAACTGAAGAAAACGAATGTTCTATCTGGATTCCTGTGCCACCACCTGGATATTTAGCTCTCGGATGTGTGGTAAATATTGGAAGGTTACCACCTTCAAACCATGTAGTGTACTGCCTTCGTTCTGATCTTGCGACTTCTGCAACATTTTCAGATTGTATACACACACTCTCTCCTGCTGCTGGGTATGACATCATTTACTTTTTTTTTGTCTGACCTACCATTTTGTGCAGTTTTTTTTTATGCATAGGGTCTATAATGAAGTGAAGGGCGGGCCTGGTGCAAGCGGTAGAGTCTTACCGCCTGTGACCGGAAGGTCCCGGGTTCGAGTCGTGGTCTCCTCGCATTGCACAGGCGAGGGTAAGGCTTGCCACTGACACCCTTCCCCAGACCCCGCACAGAGCGGGAGCTCTCTGCACTGGGTACGCCCTTTAGGGTCTATAATGAAGTACCAACACCATGTGAACAGTTCTCTTGTTTTAATTTTGTTCACAGAATAATGTCTGAATTTAGCATCTGGCGTGTGGACAATGTGATTGCTTCATTCTGTGCGCATAGTTCTGTAGAGCAACCCACTAGAACAGAAGCTCTTGATTTGCACCATGTTCTTCTCCGGAATCCAAATTGCTATATCGTTAAAGATCTAAGTGCAGATTCATCTATTCAGAATGACCAATCTTCTGATCAATTAACTCACCACAAGAGTATGTCTGGATGGGATGTACTTCGCACTGTGTCAAGACCAAGTAACTATTGTATGTCTACTCCACATTTTGAAAGGATATGGTGGGATAAAGGCAACGATACAAAGAAGCCATTTTCTATATGGAGGCCATTACCTCGTTTTGGTTTTGCTTCGGTTGGTGACTGTATATCTGAAGGGTAATGATTTCATTATGTACACATGCAAATGCTAAATACTGTTCTTTGTGATACGTTGTTGACTTGGCCCTTTGCATATTTCAGGTTTGAACCACCCACTCTTGGCATTCTTTTCAAGTGTGACATGGTTGTTTCTGAGAAGCCTGTACAGTTTACTAAAGTGACACAAATTGACAGAAAAGGCCTTGACGAAATATTCTTTTGGTATCCAGTGCCACCTCCCGGCTATGCTTCCCTTGGATGTATTGTAACAAAAACAGATGAAATGCCAAGCAAGGATTCCATTTGCTGCCCTAAACTGAGTCTGGTTAGCCAAGCGAATATCTCAGAGGATCCTATCTCCAAGTCTTCTAGTGCAAAAGGTCCTTACTGCTGGAGCATTTGGAAAGTTGAAAATCAGGTAATCCATCATGCTTAGCTTAGACCATTTATAGTAAATATTATTTCACCTCATGGCATTGACTGTATAGGGATCAAAATATTCTGTGTTATAGGGATGTACTTTCCTGGCCAGACCTGATGTCAAGAAGCCATCAGCTCGACTGGCATACCGTATTGCTGATCATGCGAAGCCCAAGACACGTGAAAACATTACTGCTGAGCTGAAGCTGGGTTGTTTGTCAGTCGGCATTCTTGACAGCTCTTGTGGAATGGTGTGTATGCCTGCTAAATTATGTACCTCCTTTTAATTGAAAGTTTAACATTGTTTTTTTTCTCTCGAATACGCAGTATTTATAGAATTACAAATCAACCAATATTACCTTTTTTCAGGTCACACCGCTTTTTGACACTACAATCGCTAATATAAATCTTGCAACACATGGAAGATTTGAGACAATGAATGCTGTATTGATCTGTTCAATTGCTGCATCCACATTCAATAGACACTTGGAGGCATGGGAACCCTTTGTTGAGCCATTTGATGGGATATTCAAGTGAGCCATGTTTAGTCATTTGTATCTATTTGGCAACATCTACTGTTCTTTTCTAGAATTTTTGTTCTGCAACCTTATCATTATTCTGCCATCATTGAAGGTTTGAAACATATGATACCAGTGAGCACCCTCCTTCCAAAGTTGGTAAGAGGATTCGTGTTGCTGCAACAAGTCCTCTAAATGCTAACCTGAGCTCTGCAAATCTTGAGCTTCTTATAGAAACATTAGTGTCATGGAGAAGACAGATTGATCTGGAAAACAAATCGTCAACAAAAAACGAGGTATAACCTTATCCTTTCTCGTCCTCAATGTTTCATGATTTTGCATATGTTTTTATATTGATTGGTTATGTGCATATCCATGTTACAGGACACTGTTGAAAACATGAAAAAAGCTAATGATTCTTCGTACTCTGCATTGAATGAAGATGATTTCCAGAGAGTGGTTTTTGAGAACAAATTTGGATGTGATGTTTATCTTAAGAAAAAATTGGAAGACAGTGAAAACATTATTGAGCTTTTGCAGCATGAGAGCAAAGTTTCGTTGTTGCTGCCGCCTCCCAGATTTTCGGATAAACTAAATGTGTTATTCAATTCAACAGAATCAAGATATTATGTTGTTGTACAGATCTTTGAGTCTAAGGTTGTACTTGAACTTGTCTCATTCTGCAAATGCATACTTTTTTCTGTATGAATATTACAGCTTCTTTTCTTTTTCTCCATTTCAGGGCTTGCCTATCATAGATGACGGCAATGGTCACAGCTACTTCTGTGCTTTACGCTTACTTATTGGAAGCCATGCTTCTGATCAGCACAAAGTGTTCCCACAGAGTGCCAGGACAAGATGTGTAAAACCTGTGGAAACTACTGGGTTACTGACCCACTGTGCTAAGTGGAATGAACATTTTATATTTGAAGTTCCAGAACAGGTACCGGTCCATGTCCTTTCCATTTGTTTCTTTTCTCTCCCTACAGATGTTCAATGTTCTAGTGCATCATTTCATTCATAAAAAATCTATTCCTAGCATGTGGGCAAGTGCTGTATGATTTAACCTTTCTTCTTCTCTAGTGAAATAACATGCAGCTCTCATACGTATTCGATAAAAAAAAAAAATGCAATTTGCCTTTCTGTTTCTTTTGGATCGTATTTTGTAATATCATGATAAGTCTTATAATAAATAAATTACTGAATACTGATACCGTTTTTATTTTTCAACTGGTTCTTATTAGTACAGCTGAGGCTTAGTGTGACTAATTTCTTTCACTTTCCTTCTTGCAACCACAGTGTACCTGATTTCTGATGTATTCCCTTACATATATTGTCACCTTGAATGTTAATAAGATTGTACTAATCCTAATGAGATACTTTGCAGGCATCAGCCAATTTAGAGATTGAAGTAACAAATCTTGCATCAAAAGCTGGGAAAGGTAACTTCTGGAACCATAATTAAAATTAGTATTTCACAGTTATCTTGAGTTTGTTCTTTAGGGCAATTCCTTACATGCCAGTGTATGTTGGCTCCCATTTTCTCACTGACATGTGGATAATACCCACCTTCTCAGTACTGTAAGGATTGTCTTAAATGTCTTTGATGGGATGGGGTCTCCCCAAATTTTCAGTGGAATTTATCCTCCTTTACATGTCCTGTCAAATCCTGATGCAATTTGAACTGGAACATATTTTTTTCCTGTTTGTTACTACATGAAATGAAATGCTTATTCCACTTTACTGTTCTTATCCTAGTTATTATAAGATATTCAATGCGTCTTGTTGCCATTTCTTTTTAACTAACCATTCTAGGCCAAGCCTTATTAAGGGACCACCTTATCTTTTATTTCTGTATTTTTTTCTCGAACTACGCATGAGACTTGCGTGTCATTTCGTTAAGAAGAAGAATAAAAAGATGCAAAAGGGAGGGAGGTAAGAATCCCCCTCCTAGGCACCCCCATGGGGTAGTCAAAACAATACTCTAGAAAATAAACTAGGGAAATATGACCAGCAGCCTCAAACAACCAAGGATCTAGGGATCCAGGACCAGCGACCTAGCAAGGAACTCATGTAAAGCCAAGTCTCCCGCTATACACCATAGATTACTCTCATTGGCCACAGACTGAAGCAGCACCTCTATGCTAGGCCTAGACACCTTAAAAAACACAAGCATTTTGGTGCTTCGATAATCCCCAAGCAACTAGGATGCTTAGACTATTGAGGCCTTTGCATGAACTCCTTGGAATGCATTTGATGGTGCTGCACCACCAACCAGCGATTGTTAGATCCTTGAGGAGCAAAAGTCAGCAGGTCCAGCTTTTGTAAAATCAGGGTCCAAATCTGCCGGCCGAACACACATGAGATGAGGATGTGTTGAAATATTTTCCTCAGCTGGTCACAAAGCGGGCTGTAGGTGTGCTGTAAGGGTTCTTGCCGCTTTTTTCTTCTTAATACAATGATGCACAGCTCTCCTCGTGTTCGAGAATCTAGGCCGTTGCCTCAATGTTACAGGGGGCTGGCACCCTCGACATCCAGGCCATTGCCTGCAATCGCTATGATACGTTTTAGTGGAAGTTGTCTTCGCGCTGATATGGTGAAAATTCTCTACTGCGCAGTGGTTAAAATTTCCTACCACGCATTGGAGTGCTTTTCATGATGGGTTCAGAAGCTCTCCAAAATTTCTGTGATAGCTGATTTTATTGAAATGCTACCTCAGATGGGTTCTAGAGCTTTGCTAAGGTTCAGGGATATCTGATTTTATTGAAATGCTATTTCTGATGGGCTCCAGAACTTTCCTAATTTTCAGTGATAACTGATTTTATTGCAATGCTATTCCTGATGGTTTCGAAAACTTTCTGTTGTCAGAACTTTAGCAACCTAGCCAACTCAATGAATTTTTTGAAGACCAACTTAGCTATGTTGTTAGTTATCTGATATAAACTTCGACAATTATGATTGGGGTATGATTTTAGGGGAAAAAAATTAAACTGTCAGGCATGAGCCAGGTACACTAAAAACATTGTCAGAACATCTATGAGCCACGTAGCTAACTCTCTGTTTTTTGTGTGTTCAAGCAAAACACTTAGTTTTTTGTAGTAGTTTTTTGTGTTTGTTTTTCTATTGTACTGGTCACGCCCTTCTAAGGGGTTGTTTGAGTCGCCTAGACTCCTCTTCTTCTTAATATAATGATACACAGCTCTACTGTGTGTTTGAGAAAAATATGTTTGCTGTCTATAGAAGATGGAACATTGACCAGGAAAAAGTGGAATCCATGATGTATATGAAAGTGAAAAATTATGCTGCAATACTGTAGATACTTGTCAAATTGTATAGTGGATTGAAGGTGTTGGAAGGGAAGTTAGGACCTGGGTTCATATGATTGAATATTAGTAAAAGGATGCACTTATTCTTCTTTTCTTGATTAATAATGAATTTGAGGCTGTCGCTTTTATACAGAATATTTGACCTGTCCTTAGTTCCAATGTTTGGCTACAACCCAACCTGCATGAAGCAGACTTAGTTACAACGTTTGGCTGCGATTCATCCTGTTTGGAGCAGGAATAACTATTAACAGATGGACAGCCTTGCCATAGGCTCTTGGAAACAATAGCTGGGGAATGTTTTTATTAGGAAACCAACCCAATGAACAACGATACTAATCGTTGTATGTTTATACTCTGTGCGATTCTCGATCCTGCATGGATGGTTACTATGCCACACAATCTATATCTATACCTTAATATTAAAGGGGCAAAATTTCTCTCCAATTTTTCATCCCACCTCTCTCTAACTACCTGGGCAGTGGAGAGTTTCTTCCGCTCTGCTTTTTTTACTTCCCAAACTGTACTCACGCCCTCTGTCTCGTATTGACCCGGACTTATGACCCATGCCATACTCATACAAGTTAGAACAACTCGCGTCTAGCGATGGTGGATACGGATCCGATTCCAATACGTATTGAGTCGTGCCCTATGTATCTCGTTTGTGACCCGTGCTGAGTTAGAACAACTCGCATCTAGCGATGATACAGAGTCCGATTTTTATACGTACTGGGTTCTGTTGCAAGCACGGGCACGTTTGCTAGTAATACTTTATATCTGAATATTTCTACCACTTAGGGCCGAAATGTATAGGCTACTTGATTAGATAGTTATCCTAGGTGTCACTGACCACACCCCATCTTTTACTGGAAGCACAAGATCTCATACATAGAACATGTCATGATTTTAAGTCCGCTTGTGTAGGTGAGTTGAGTGTGTTGGGAAGGTTTTTTTTAGCCATCCTGTTTTTTGTATAGTATTTTAACTTTTTTTCTCTCTTAATGAAATTACACACAGCTCTCCGCTCTCCTGCGTTGTTCGAGAAAAACAATTATAGTTCACTTTGGCTTTGTCCTAACTCAAACTTCTCTAACTTTGACAGAGTTTCTAGAAAAAAATATATTAACATCTACAAGCTCAAATAAATGCACTACCAAAACATATTTTACAAAGAATTCAGTGAAACTAATTTGATGTCGTAGATGTAGGTGCTCTTTTCTATAAGATTAGTCAAAGTAAATAAGTTTGACTCAAGATAAAGCCAAAGTGAACTATAATTTTGAATGGAGTAATGTATAATGGTGGAACTCTTAATACAATGATACACAACTCTTCTGTGTGTTCAAGAGAAAAAGAATGGTGGCAACTGTTTTGTAAACATTTTCTCTTTTTGTTTTGGAAGGTGAAGTACTTGGTTCTCTATCTATTCCTATTGGACGAGGAGCAACAATGTTGAAACGAGCTCCTTCTATGAGGATGATTCAGCAAGTTTCTGATGTCAAACGAGTACTAACATGTCCTCTTACAAAGAAGGTAACAAGTTCTTGCTTGTCTGTTTGGAAGATATATGGAATTCATGTTGCATTCTTTATTGACTCTGCTGTTCAGCCCATACTCATCAAAAAGCACATTTTCATCTTGTAGGGTCAGGTTCCCAATTTCGAAGACAGGAAAAAATGTGGTGTTTTAGTACTCTCAAGCTGTTATGTGGAACGTTCTACTCATTCCTATTTCCAGAGCTTGAAAGACAGTATAAACAACGTGGAGAGTGACTTCTGGATAGGACTTAGCCCAGATGGTCCATGGGAAAGTTTTACTGCAGCTTTGCCAGTGACAGTCCTTCCAAAATCGCTTAATAATAACCATTTTGCATTTGAGGTCACTATGAGGAATGGAAAGAAACTTGCAACCTTGAGAGGTCTTGCAGTTATTGCCAATGATGCTGACATAAAACTTGAAGTGTCAGTATGTCATGTAAACATGCTTAATAACTCTATGTTAAATACTAGATCGGCAAGCTCCACTAATGCTATTGATGAAGTATTTGAAAATCAGTGGTACCGACCAATTACAGGGTGGGGACGTAACCCTTCAATTGATCATGGAAATGACTTAAAGCAGTGGAGCACAAGGGACTGCTCATACTCATCTAAGGTATTTTTTAGATATGTTACTAATGCAAGCTGTTTTTCGCTATGACTAGGAAAATCAGTACCTTATATCATGCAAACAAGTTTTTAATAAATCATAATCTGTTAGATCCTAACAGAATTTATGCATCCTTTTGTGAAGGCATTTTTTGAGCCTGGCCTTCCATCTGGTTGGAGGTGGACCTCACCATGGAAAATCGAAAGGTCGAATTTTGTAGATAATGATGGATGGGCATATGCTGTGGATTTTCAAAACTTGAATTGGCCATCATCTTCCTGGAGATCTTCCAAATTACCACATGACTTTGTGAGAAGAAGGCGTTGGGTACGTTCGAGACAGCAGTTGCAAGAACAAAGTGCAGAAATTCCTAGAAAAGTACTTGCTACTGTCAGTCCTCATTCATCTACTGCGTTGCCTTGGACATCGATGATTAAGGATATGGATTTATGCTTGCAAGTTCGCCCGTATTCTGAAAAATCAGAGGAAACATACAGCTGGAGCCAGATTTGTTCACTAGGTTCTGAGAGCATACCTAAGCAGCAGCAGTCTTCACTTTCTAGGCAAAGCACCGTAAAACAGTCAGTGGTACCATCAGGGAATTCCGTTCTTAAGCTTGCTGAACTCGAGAAAAAAGATGTGCTCTCATATTGCCATCCTCCTGTTGGCACTGAAAGATATTTCTGGTTTAGTGTTGGAATTGATGCTTCTGTTGTTCATACAGATTTGAATGTACCTGTCTATGACTGGAGAATTTCTTTCAATTCAATTCTTAGACTTGAAAATAAACTTCCCTATGAAGCTGAGTATGCTATTTGGGAGATTTCCACTAAAAGTAATATGGTTGAAAAGCAGCATGGTGTTGTCCCTTCGGGTGGAAGTGTATTTATCTATTCAGCAGATATACGGAAACCAATTTACCTTACATTGTTTCTCCAAAATGGTTGGATTCTAGAAAAGGTATTGTGTTTATCCTTTTATGGAGCAGATGTTAAACTCATGGACCATGGATTATAGTTTATTTAGACTCCTGTCCTGCATGAATCTGAGGAATCTGCAGAACAATTGATTCCACAAGCATACATATGGGACCAAAGGGGTTACTTACAGATTGGCTTGTCTTGGCATGCTTACATTAAAGTACTCTAATCTTTTGTTTCTTGTTTTCTTTCAGGATGCTGTATTGATAATGGATTTGTTGTCCTTGGAACATGTTTCTTCTTTCTGGATGGTTCAGAAACAAAGCCAGAGGTTTGGAAGCTTTTTCAATGATCCCGTGTTTTGCATGAATAGTAGTATTAGTTTTAAGTTACATGGACCCTGATGTTATTATGTTTCATTATTTTACTATTTTTACAGCAATAAAGCAAGTATACCGTATGTACCGTGAATCAATGTTTTGAGCTAGGCTGCATCAAAACTTCAGAAAAGTTTCATATCAATCATCTGGGTGTTTCCCTTGTTAACTATTGATTTGCATTTTGAGAGCATCAAAAGTTCAGTACTTTCACATCAATCATCTGGGTGTTTCCTTTTTTAAACTGTTGATTCTCATTTTGAGCTGTGTGGTCATGGCCTAGCATTTCCCCTGTTCTGCCCAAACTCCTCTCTTCAACCTAATGTAGCAGCCTCACTTGAGCTTGTATTTAATATTTTTTTTGGTGCATTAGCTTTTCTGCTTTTGTTATTTCTGATAGTTTCACTTTTTTCGGTTAATATTAGGAGACTACGAGTTAGTGTTGAGCATGACCTAGGTGCTAGTGATGCTGCACCAAAGACGCTGAGATTATTTGTCCCTTACTGGATAAAAAACCACTCTTCAATTCCACTATCTTATCGCATTGTAGAAGGGGAACCCACAGAAAGCTCAGAAGCAGACTCACTTAGCAGACCAGACTCGCTAAGTAGAGTGGCTAAGTCTTCAAAATTTTCCCTTAAATATTCTTCAAAGTCTCTTGTCAGAAGAGGAACAATGTCACAGAGAAATATGCAAGTACTGGAAGATATTGAAGATTGTAGCACAAACTATGTGATGCTATCACCACAAGATTACTTGAACCGATCTGCAGGTGTGCGCTCTGAGTCTAGGGATAACAATAATTTCAGTCCAGCTCGAGTTGCAATATCTGTGGCTGTTGGTGGTTGCACACAGTACAGTATAGGAGTGTCTCTTTTTGAGCTTGAGAACAAGGTATGCACTGTGTTATGTATGCGTTTGATCTATTGCTTATCTTCTTGAGCATTGTAAAATATATACGATGCCATTCATCTTCAGGAGCATGTTGATATTAAAGCATTTTCTTCTGATGGGTCATATTACTGGTTCTCAGTTCAATTGAAGATGGCTTCAGACAGGACAAAGGTTTGAGTCTTCATGTTACAAGATTCCGAGTGTTTGTAGTTTACAAGTACATGTTAACTGGATATAAAGTTACTATAGTCACAACTCACAACTGGACAAAAGCATTGATAGTGATATGGCTTTGCATTAGCTTATCTACCCTTTCTGAAAGTTCACAGCCCAGGTTCTCTCAGTAGGTTCCAACTTCTGAGAGGTTTAATCATCTTTGAGCTCAGACACTTCCTGATCGATCCTATGCTTAAGCACGCCTGTTGTTTTTAGTACAACTAATGCAAACAGTTTTGACTGATCATTCTAGTCCTTCTGTTCACATAATCCACTTAAACATCCTTAACACGACCTCAGTTTTTGGTTTTTGGTAATTTGAACCTTGATCGATATGTTTTGTTAATTCTGTTTCTGCATAATATTTATGATGAAGTGTTGTTATATTCAACTATATGCTTGAACGTTTCTGAAATTGTTGACAATGCAGGTGGTAAATTTACTGCCGAGAGCACTTCTTATCAATAGAATTGGAAGAAGTATTTTTCTATCTGAATATCATGATGAGACTGAGGAGCCCTTACAACCATATGAACCTCCAAAAGTATTTCAATGGCGATCAGAATTTGGAAGTGAACTTTTAAAGGTTATTAGTTTGAACTGGCTGTTCTTTGCTTACCTGTTAATGTTATTGTGCCACATTTTTCTTGAACTTTTTTGTGATTGCAGTTGAGGCTGGAGGGATACCAATGGAGTACACCTTTTAGCATCAATGCTAATGGAGTTATGTGTGTGCTCATGAACAGTACAACAGGACATGATCAAGCTTTCGTCAGGGTAAATGTGAGAAGCGGAACAAAAAGTTCACGTTATGAAGTTGTATTTCAGCTTGATTGCTGGTCCAGCCCATACAGGTACTGTTCACTTATTCACATCTGTACAGTCTACTTAAAAACTGAACATTTAATTAAGGAAAATCAAAACTATGCAAGCAGGGTGGAGAATCGCTCCATGTTCTTGCCTATACGGTTTCGGCAGGTCGGTGGTGATGATCATTCATGGCGTAATCTGCTTCCAAATTCATCAGCTTCCTTCTTTTGGGAGGACCTCAGCAGAAGGCATCTATTGGAAGTTTTGGTTGATGGGACTGATCCTATGAACTCCATGACATATGACATCGATGTTGTAATGGATCATCAGCCCCTGACTAATTCAGGTGCCCTTAAGAAGGCCTTAAGTGTCACTGTCTTGAAGGAGGGGAAATTGCATGTTGTTCAAGTTAGTGATTGGCTGCCAGATAATAGAAATCTAGGACAGATAATTGAAAGGATGTTATCACCAATCTTTCAGCCATCAGAGGTCGACTATGGGCAGTCATCTCCTGATCTGGATAGTGAATTTCATGTTACCTTGGAACTAACGGAGCTTGGTATTTCTGTAATCGACCATATGCCTGAGGAAGTTCTTTACCTCTCAGTGCAGCAACTCTTACTTGCATACTCATCTGGAATGGGCTCTGGAGTAAATCGGTAAAAATAATACTCTTGGTTGTTTACTAGGCTACTTTTTTCTCACTGCTTGTATTCTGAAATATCCTCTTTTAATGCAGGCTCAAAATGCGGATTCAGTGGATTCAAGTTGATAATCAATTACCATTTGTTCCTATGCCTGTCCTTTTCTGCCCTCAAAAGATTGAAAATCAGTCAGACTACATTGTCAAGTTCTCTATGACAGTTCAGACCAATAATTCTCTTGATTTTTGTGTCTATCCATACGTTGGTGTCCAGGTGAGATAATTAGTCAATGTTGATTATATATAGACCGTACTTATTTTCTCTAGAACAGGAGGGGAAGCAGCTACTGGATATAGATATTAAATATAGTAAATATAACTGTACATGGAGAACACAAAAAATCTGTACAAATGGTCCTTGATCATGTGAATGAACCTGTATTTCAGTTTTGTGGCATCATTCATCTGGCTGTTTCATTTTATCTGCTTTCTTGTCTTTTGTAGGTTCCTGAGAATTGTGTGTTCTTTGTTAACATCCATGAACCAATCATTTGGCGCCTCCATGAGATGATTCAACACCTAAAATTCGATAGGATATATAGCAATCAACCTTCAGCTGTTTCAGTGGACCCTATACTGAAAATTGGGTAGGTACTTGACCATATGGTGTTGCTTGTTCTTTTTTTATTACCCTATTGATTTTACTGAACCTTTTCTTACAGGCTTCTGAACATCTCCGAGATCCGATTTAGAGTGTCAATGGCAATGTCCCCAAGCCAAAGGCCAAGGGGAGTACTTGGGTTCTGGTCATCCTTGATGACTGCATTGGGAAACATGGAGCATATGCCGGTAGGGCTGCTATGAAATTTCATGTATCTGCATCATCCATACAAGTATATAGTTTCCATCTGTAGACTGATGTGTATTTATTTTCGCATCAAGGTCCGTATAGCTCAAAGATACCGGGAGGAATTGTGCATGCGGCAAAGTGCACTTATGAACGCTGCTATATCTAACATTCAAAAAGATCTTCTTAGCCAACCTCTTCAGCTACTTTCCGGTGTTGACATTCTTGGTAATGCGAGTAGCGCTCTGAGTAACATGAGCAAGGGGATAGCTGCACTGTCTATGGACAAGAAATTCATTCAGGGCCGGATGAGACAGGTTCAATGCTGTTTTTTGTTTTCTTTCTTTTACTATGCACATGTATTTGGCATACCAAATGCTGGATACATAAATAAGAGTCACCATGCTTTTGATTTGTTCTCTTTTTGAAAACTTTTGATTTGTTTTCTCCAGGATAGCAAAGGTGTGGAAGACTTTGGAGATGTCATAAGAGATGGAGGTGGTGCTCTTGCAAAAGGCATCTTCAGAGGTGTCACAGGCATATTGACAAAGCCCATCGAGGGTGCAAAATCTTCTGGTGTTGAAGGTTTTGTGCAAGGAGTTGGAAAGGGTATAATTGGTGCAGCTGCACAACCAGTTAGCGGAGTTCTTGATCTTTTGTCAAAAACTACTGAAGGTGCCAATGCGGTAAAAATGAAAATATCATCAGCGATAATGGCTGAGGAGCAGTTGCTGCGTCGGCGTCTCCCTCGAGCTATTGGTGGGGATAGTTTGCTCTATCCTTATGACGAGCACAAAGCTACTGGCCAGGTAATTAGTGATCTATCTAGGCCAGAGTTTTAATTTCATATGAAAACCTCTCTGATTTGGTGTCCTTTTGCAACTTTTGATGTGAAGGCTATCTTGCATCTAGCTGAGTGTGCTACATTCCTTGGTCAAATTGATATTTTTAAAATCCGAGGAAAGTTTGCTTCTACCGATGCTTATGAGGATCATTTTTTACTTCCTAAGGGGAAAATTCTTTTAATCACTCACAGAAGAGTACTATTGCTTCAGGTAAGACACTTGTTTCTCTTTTTATGCCATTCTTTTCACTTGTCACTTTGTCAGTCCAATTTTAGTCACATGCTTGCATGCTTTTCAGTTACCAATGATGACCCAGCGTAAGTTCAATCCTACAAAGGATCCTTGCTCAGTAATATGGGATGTTTTATGGGATGATCTGGTAACAGTGGAGATGACCCATGGGAAAAAAGATCCTCCAGGCTCCTTGCCTTCTAAGCTTATTTTGTACTTGAAAGCTAAACCTTCAAATTCGAAGGAAGTTGTTCGTTTGGTCAAGTGTAATCGAGGTTCGGATCAAGCAACTATCATTTACTCTGCAATTGACAAAGCTTATAAAGCTTACGGTCCAAACTGTTTGAAGGTATGTGAAGAACCTTGTGCACAGTAAGGGCACACGTATCCATATTATAATGAAATAGCATGAATGGCTGAACTTTGTGTGACAGGTCAAACATATAATACAGGATGCAAATTTCTTCTGCAGTTTGCTAGTTACCGAATTTAAAGTATATTTTTCCTTGTTCTCTCAGTTTAAGTAAATTGATCTTTAAGTGTCCGCTGTCACAAACTTAGTAAATTTATTTATAGTTTAAACAATCCTGGATATTGCTATGTACTGAATGTGTACTGTAACACTGCTTGATTAATCTGACACATGATCTCAAAATTTCAGGAATTATTGAGATGGAAGGTACCAAGGCCATATGCCCCTCGCAATAATAGTGGCCGAAGTTTCCAAGACCTATCATTTGGTTAAAAAATCAAAGCAAATGTGCACTTCTATGTTGTGCTAAAACAGTAGAAAATTTTGTGTTATTGATATGTGTTAATAGTATGATACAAGCAACATCATAGGATGAAGGTAAGCGCACTTAAGTATAGTGTGTAATTTTGTTTAAAAGAGAAAAAAACAACAAATTATTTTCTCCAATGTAATCAGTTCACGATTCTGGGCAACAGTATATGGCTGTACTGAATTGCAGTTTATATTTATTTTGCAGGTATTTTAGGTTCACACCTTGAGTGGTTGCCAGGCAAATGATATATTCAACATATACACTATATCGGTATCAGTGGATAGGTTCTTTGCTTTCATGTAAATAATAGATTTTAGGAGGCGCCGGTATGGTCATGTAATTGTGAGCATGTCAGAGATAAAAGAGAAAAAAAAATAGTGCAAATTATGCAACATTCCTTGCTACTGTTCTTGTTGCAATGTGGTGTTCTCTTGTTTCAGTCATAGGAGAACTCCATGATCGTGAAATGCCCCTTACAAGCTTTTAATACCCTTCTTTTCACGGGGAGATCCATGCCCTATATGTGCTTCCAGTTGATCAACTTCATTGGCACAATGTCGGGCTTGTCCCGCACAAACAGCAGAGACTGGCAGAAAAAGTGAAACAAGATCCAAGACCTGTAATCCAACCCTTGATCCTTAAGCCACAGATAGAGATTAGTGGATCTAGCATTCACTTGAAACAGCTGCCACAGACAGGGATCATGATAGGGGTGATTGTAGAATTGACAATTTCTAGTCTTCCTGAATGGACGCAGATATCGTGCAACCCGTCGCGCTAATCGCGAGCGCGTGACCTCACTTTTCCGTAAGTGATGCCCCAGCATAATCAGAACCGCCCGCAACTTTCCCTTTTCAGCCTGTAGACGAAGTGAAATGTCCCTATCACTGTGATGTTATGCTGACGTAACCTGAAAAAAGAAAAATACTTAATTTAAATTGCTATAACTTTCGAATGTTGTATCTGTTTTCAATTCTGTTTATATTTATATGTTTCGAAGAATTTTATTTTAGTAGCAATTTATGTGTAGTACGTATTAGGAGATTTATCAAAGAAGTTGCTACATTGTAATATTAAAGTTGATACTCAAAAAATATATTAAAGTTGCCACATAGTAAGCTCTGGAGCAAAAAATATCAAAAAGAGTTACTACCATATAATGCTAAAGTTGCTACTCCAAAAACATACTAAAGGTGTTACATAGTATGCGCATTAATTGTTATTATAGGAATATAATAAATATCAAAAGAAGTTACTATCATGTAATGCTAAAGTTGCTACTCTAAAAATATACTAAAGTTGTTACATAGTAGCACGAGCGGGGGAAATATGAAATGAGTTGTACAACTGTGGGGGCATAAAACGATGAAATCTTCTATGATCCTAACCTTGGGATCAACATTATTTCTCACCTTCTAGTCCAAGATCTATTTGACGAAAAATCTATCACGATCCTGTTCGCATACGAACATGTCACTGTGTGTTCCCGGCAATGAGCGCGATATACAGGACAAGTCACCTGAGGAAAGCACGATACGCAAGACATACCGACGAGGTCCCTTGAGACCCAAAACCCCACAAGCCTAGGAGGGGCCCCATCAGGACATGTGGTAGCTGTTGGCTGCCCTAGCCGACCTAACCGCTCTAGGGCTTCGCCATTGTTGATGCAACGATCATTGTCAACTATGAAGAACGAGAAGCAATAATAAATTAGAAGACATGATAAAAGATGATAGTAGATGTGTTTGATAGATTCGACTATGAGATGTCAATTGGTCATCACCCTTTATATTATACAGTGGCTAGTCTTTCCTGTTAGAATAAGTCTGGAACCTATACTGTCGGGGTTATGTAAACAAGATACCCCAAAGCCCGGTCCTAAGAATCGCTTAGGATGGCCTGGTTGGCCATGACCCAGCTAAACACAGCCCGCCTCGACCTCTCCTACCTTTCCACGCACAACATGATGCCCTCGGCCACCTCTAGCCTTAGCCGCTAAGGAAAGGACGAGAGGTGGGAAGACGCATACAGTATGCCGCCCGGACGGGACATGCACGCGTATACTCCACCGAGTACAAGAGGACGACAGCCCTGGGGCAGAGCATCACCTTAGTCAGCGCCCCGCTGACAAACAAGACAACACCAAGACCCAGCTACGTCACCACGCGTGGCTCAGTGTGGCAGAACCCCCTAAGAAATCGGGCCCACGTGCACCTATCGATGTCTCAACATACCTCTAATAGCGTACACGAGTTCCCAGCAATTGAACAGGTCTATCGGGTGTCCTCGGGAAACCCGAATCATCCACGAATCTTTTTCAAACAGGATCCCAATCACAGTCATTGCAGATTACAACAGTTTTCGATATACATACCAGAGATTATAAAGCGGAAGACTTAAGTTTTTAATATTACAAACCAGTTGTTTCAAACTTACAAAACCATAAGTGTCATACAACCATAGTAGCGGGATAATATTACATTAACATTATTTATTTCACACAAACTAGTGCCTTGTCCAAAGGCCATTCATCATTCCTCATCGTCATCGACTTCAAACACTGACATGCAGCAGGGACCAAAACAAGCCTGCGCATGCGACTCACCTACAACAAGGGTTAACAAACCCTGAGTACAAAAGTACTCAACAAGACTGACCCGACGAAAAAGGGGCGAAGGTCTTAGGGATGCAGGTGTTGGGTCAAGGTAAGGATGTAGCAATATTCAAAAGTTCTTTGCCAAAAGCTTACTATTCTTGATCCTATTTTCAAGTTTTTACCCCTAAGATCTCAACTAAGTGTTCATGTCCCATATTCCAATCCTTCTCATTCCATTCCTTTTCTCAAGTTTTAGTAATTCACCAGTCCTGCATTGCTTCTGTAATGAATCGAGTCTCCATATCCGCGGAGCACCGGCAATTCGAATTGATTCAAGTCCCAGCTGGGGATTCCTTATCACACGACATATGTAGAACTTAATCTTGCATATATCAACCTCGCTACTAGATCCTCCCATACTAAGCCATCTCCACGCCACCCGAGAGCACAGCACACCTCAAATCCGGCCACATTCCAGCCATGAGGGTACACGCTACTCCCGCCATCTCTCCACTCCCAGTGCGTGGGGATTCGTCTTAGTATCGGATTAGCCGAAGTAGGCTTACCGGAGTATGTGACCAGTACTATAAAGTGTCTCGTTCAGAAGATCCCCAATGAGTGGCCTTTAAGCGACATAGTCGGCAACATTACCCAACATTCAAGATAAGTCACCCGACTAGTCTCTAGTTCATTCTATCTTCTTTCTTTCTTTGGCCAGTATGCCATCTTTCATTGTATCGAAACTTTTACTTTGAAAGCATACCACAAAGCATACTAAGCAATTCTACGCCTTTGTAAATGAAATCATCTTCAAGGATGGTAAACAATTAACAAGCAAGTAGGTAACATTTGAATTAATCAACTTAATGCAATAAGTAACATAGGTGATAAACTTTTCAAAGTAAACAAGGTAATAGTTTAATGCATAAACCGAGGCTTGCCTTCGTTGACGATCTCGGTTTTTGGATCAGTACCACAAATATCGAATCTTGAGACAACCGGGGATTCTTCCACAACTTGCTCAACTAGAATCGGTTCACTCTCGGATTCTACATGAAATAATGACATATGCTTCAACATGATGATAATGTAAACATGATGCTTTCATGGTGCATGAAATATAATAACACCTTGAATACAACTTTACTTCGCGGTATAGTTGCAAGTCAACAAAACTAATTGACACTAACAGCTAAGGTTTATGACCTAAGTGACTTGACCAAATTGATCTTGAAACCCTACTGGTCACAAAACATGACCCAAACAGGATCAAACCCTAACCCAAACACTTAGGGTTTGCTGTTATTCATTTTTGAATTAATTTGGAAATAAGCCCAAAAATAAACTTGTTCCAAATGACATCAAAATTTTATATAAGCTTCCTCATAACAAATTAGTGTACCAAAATAAATTTCATAATTTTTGGAGCTATACAGTGACCTCCAAAAATTATGGAAATTGCATTTATCAATTAATTGACTGAATTTTTGAACATTAAAAATTTATTCAAATTTTAAGTTTCAAATTTTTAAACCATAGTAGAACATGTACAGAAGCTACACAAAAGTTTTTAGAATTTTTGGAGCTTTGATGATTTTCCTATAAATTCCCAAAGTTGCTGCACTATTCATAACTCAGAAAATAACAAAACCTTACTGTTCTCTCCCTATCTCTCACTGACAACCAGTCCCGCTCGTCACTAACACAACACCGAGCATACGGCGGCGCTGCCATCACCGGTCGGCCAAAACGCGCCGGCGGTGATGCTCCGGCGAGGCAGACCGCACCTGCACGACCTACTCTACCCCACGAATCTATCCTAGCCTTCAGAAAGGAAGTAGGCGCACCGGAGAGAGAGCCACGCCGGCCATGGCGGCGTGGACACGACGGCGCACGGTGTAACCACGGCTACGATGCAGTAGAAGCTAAAGCGAAGCGAGCATCACGCTCAGGAGCTCACCGTGATTACGACGGTGTGCTTGGTGAAGGCGGAGACGGGCTGGAATGATGGGGGCACAGTGAGGTCGATGGTGGCGGAGCTCCGGCCGGTCACGGGGAAGAACACGTTGCGCCGGTCGATTCCGGCCAACCCAAGCGACGCGAGCAAGCCTACAAGGAGCGCTAGGTCACGGCGATCATGCTGGTTTAGCTAGGCACGACGGAAAGGGGTCGACGGCGGCTACGGCGAGCGGCGGAGTTGATCGGTGGCGGAGCAGAGCAGAGAGGAAAAACGGAGGACGATGGCGGCGGTTGCTGCTATTTATAGACAGGAAGGAGACGTCCGGCGTCGACAGCGCACGAACGAGCTCGCCACAGTGCCGGCTGCGTGTCACCGCGCGAGAAAGCGGCGAAGAAGGTCGGCGGCAAGCAGCTGCGTGGCGCCAGCGGCTTCAAATCAAATTTTTGAATTATTTACAGAATTTCCACTGAGTCCATTTTTCAAATTACTCTCAAATTTTCTAAAGAAATTGAAAATCTCCAAAAATGAAAGTTGCTCAACTTTTCAAACTCTACAACTTTGCTTCAAGGAATATTTTCAAATTCTGCCTCCATTCTGAAATTTGAATTTGGGTGCATTTGAGTATTTGAATCATTTCAAAATTACTCCAAATTTTATATGTAAACTTTAAAAACTTTGAATACCAAAGTTGATCCTTATAAAATAAGCTTCACCTTTGCTTTTTGTCACAACCCCAAATTCCAATTGCTTTTGAAATATACAAAAGGGGCAAAAGGGACTTTATAATTTGAAGTTGAATTCAAATTTGATTTGTTTTCCTTTTGACTTAACTTTGATTTTTGACCAGTAACATGGCCCATTAGGGTTATTTGAGTCAATTAACACATGGTCTCACATGATCACATGAAATTTGACCCTTGTGGTCATGATCTTTATTTAAAGTTTTGAACCACATTGCATCACATAAAATAACAACTTATGAAATAAAGCTTATTTAGTGAATCCATCCCAAATTTCTCTACTTTATGAATGCTTTGCAATGCATATGATGACATGTCAAGTTTTAATGTTAGGTTAAAACACCAGAGGTGTTACAACCCTTCCCCCTTAAAGAAATCTCGTCCCGAGATTTAAAACTTAGGATTAAGTAATGGAAAAGGAAATGTGTCAAACTAACACATTATAACTTTATTCAAAAGGCTAGTGAGGGGGTTTTCCATTCTTTTGACAAAAGAGACAAGTTACAATATAGACAAGGTATTGCAACTAGAGAGAAGCAAAGAAGTCAGGAAAGTTTTCTTCTAAGTAATCCTCGGACTCCCAAGTAGCTTCTTCTTCAGTGTGTTGGTTCCATTGTACTTTGTAGAACTTGATTGTACGTCTTCGAGTGGCTCGATCTTTCTGATCTAAGACTCTAATTGGGTACTCGGCATAAGTCAAATCAAGTGCTAGTTCTACATCACCAAAGTCGATCACTTGGTCAGGTATTTGAAGACACTTCTTCAACTAGGATACATGGAAGATATCATGCACAGCTGACATGTGATCTGGTAGCTTGACGCGATAGGCGACTGGTCCACATCGTTGTTGGATTTAAAAAGGACCGACATAACGGGGCGCCAACTTTCCCCGAATCCCAAAACGATGAACTCCTTTCATCGGCGATACCTTGAGGTAGACATGATCTCTCACTATGAATTCCAGCGGTCGTCTCCTTTTATCAGCATAGCTTTTCTGTCGGGATTGAGCTACCTTCATATTAGCTTGTATGAGTTTAACTTTCTCTTCAGCTTCCTTGACCACATCCGGTCCAAAGAACCAACGTTCTCCAACATCTGACCAATGTAAAGGTGTCTGGCATCTATGGCCATATAATGCTTCGAATGGTGCCATTTTAATGCTCTCTTGATAGCTATTGTTATATGAGAATTCAGCTAAGGGAAGGCATTCATCCCATTTAGCACCATAGGAAAGAACACATGCTCTTAACATATCTTCAAGAATTTGATTTACCCTTTCAATCTGTCCATCTGTTTGCAGATGATAAGCAGAACTGTGGATAAGTTTGGTTCCCAAAGACTCATGCAAACTTTTCCAAAACTTGGATACGAACAACGACCCTTTGTCAGAGACGATGGTCTTGGGTGCCCCATGCAGACTAAAAATTCTATTAAGATAAATCTTTGCATACTGCTCCGCTCGATATTTATCTCTGACTGGCAAGAAATGAGCTATCTTGGTTAGGCGATCAACAATAATCCATATTGAATTGTAGCCTGCAGATGTCCTAGGCAACCCCACTATAAAGTCCATACAGATATCTTCCCACTTCCAAGATGGAACTAGCAATGAATGTAATGGACCTACAGTCTTCAGGTGAACCGCTTTGACTCTCTGACAAGTATCACATTTGGCCACATTTTGAGCTATTTCTATTTTCATTTTGGTCCACCAAATATCTCGTTCTCAGATCATGATACATTTTGTTGCTACCCGGATGAATGGAGTATCTTGTAGAATGAGCTTCATCAAGAATCTGCTTTCGCAGCTCCGGACTTTTGGGTACTACCAATCTATCTTTGAACCATACGACATCGGATTCATCAATATTGAAACATGTTGGTTTTCCAGATCTGACTTTATCTTTGATATGGGCTATACCCTTACTTTTCCGTTGAGAAGCAATGATCTGATCTTTGATAGTGGACTCAACTGCAATATTGGACAGGGAACCTTGTTCAATGATTTGTAAATTCAGATGCTCCATCTCTTGACACAATGTTCGTTGCATAGGTTTCACAGTTAGACAATGGCAATAACTCTTGTGACTCAGGGCATCGGCAACCACATTAGCCTTGCCCGGATGATAATGCACTTCTAAGTCATAATCTTTGATAAGTTCTAACCATCTTCTTTGCCTCATATTCAGCTCTGACTGAGTGAATATATATTTCAAACTTTTGTGATCCGTATAGATATAACAGATATTGCCCAATAAATAATGTCGCCAAACCTTGAGTGCATGAACAACAACGGCTAATTCAAGATCATGGGTGGGATAATGTTCTTCATGCTTCTTGAGTTGTTTGGAAGCATATGCTATGACTCTGCCTTCTTGCATAAGAACACAGCCAATACCAATTCCTGATGCATCACAATAGATATCAAACGGCCTTTTGATATCAGGTTGTGCTAATATTGGTGCAGTTGTCAGCAACTTCTTTAATGTTTGAAAGGCTTTCTCACATTCTGTTGACCATACAAACTTAGTTTGATTTTTCAGCAGTCCAGTAATTGGCTTCGCAATTCTAGAGAAGTCAGGGATGAACCGACGATAGTAACCTGCCAACCCCAGAAAACTACGAACTTGATGAACAGTGGTAGGTGCTTTCCAGTCAAGGACTTATTCTACCTTCCTCGGATCAACAGCTATACCTTCAGCAGATAACACATGACCAAGAAATTGTACTTCCTCTAACCAGAATGCACATTTGCTGAATTTGGCATATAATTGGTGGTCTCTTAATCGTTGTAGAACAATGCGGAGATGTTCCGCATGTTCTTCTTTGCTCTTAGAATAGATAAGAATGTCATCGATGAATACCACTACAAACTTATCCAACTCGAGCATGAAAACTGAGTTCATCAGGTACATGAAATGAGCTGGGGCATTGGTCAGCCCAAAAGACATGACTAAATACTCATACAGACCATATCGGGTAGTAAACGTTGTCTTCGACACATCTTCTCGTCTGATCTTAATCTGGTGATAGCCTAATCTCAAGTCTATCTTCGAGAACACCTTAGCTCCCACAAGTTGGTCAAAAAGCAAATCAATTCGGGATAAGGGGTATTTGTTCTTTATGGTGACTTCATTTAACGGCCGATAGTCAACACATAACCTTAAGGTTTGGTCCTTCTTCTTCACGAAGATAGCAGGGCATCCCCAAGGTGATGAACTGGGTTGAATGAAACCCTTGTCTAACAACTCTTGTAGTTGCTTTTTTAATTCTGCTAGTTCTTTGGGTGGCATCCTATATGCTCTTCTAGACACAGGTGCCGTTCCTAGTTTCAGGTCAATTCTAAACTCCACATCTCGGTCTGGTGGCAGTCCAGGCAGATCATTGGGAAAAACATCCGTAAATTCACATACCACAGGAATGTTCTCGGCTTCTTCAACAGTAGTTGCACAGACTGTTCCAAATGTACTCTTAGGAAAGAGAAGTTGGATGAGAAGTTAGGTTTTGCTGCCAGGTACATTTACTCTTATGGTTCTACGCAGGACATCTATGATAGCCCCATGTTGAGTTAACCAGTTCATACCAAGGATCACATCTATATCTTGATCCTTTAATATCAGCATGCTGGTAGGGAACTCATGTCCTCCCAAATCAATTAGTACATGCTGAACTATCTCCCTTGTACAGAGTCGTCCCCCAGGCGACTGTATATGATATGGTTCTTTTGTTTCCCCAATAGTTATCCCATGCTTCACAACAAATGTACGATTGATGAATGTATGGGATGCACCGGAATCAAATAAGGTAATTGCAGGGTGCTTAGCTACGGAAAACATACCAATCATTACTGGTTCTCCTTCTGGAATAGATTCCACCTGAGTATAGAAGACCCTTCCAGTTTTATTCTCAGCCTGACCTTTTTTACTGTTCTGAGCATTGCCCTTGTACTGATTCTGAGCTTGAGTAACAGGGGCTTTAGGTACATTAGGATTACTCTTCCTAGGATACGGACATTCTCGAGAAAAGTGTCCAGGTTCACCACAATTATAACATGGATAATTGTGATTCTGGGAAGTAGCAGTGCAGTTTGCATTATTTGTATTATTTTGCTGCTGCGGTGCTTGATTAGGATAAGGCGTATTAGTTGCAGGGCAAATAAAGATTTGCTGCCTGCTTTGGCTTTGTTGTGGGCGGAATGGTGCACGACCATGATTCTGAGGATGGTAGACCACCTTTTGACGCTTTCCACTCGATGATCCGGAAGCAAATGCTCTCTTTTTCTTCGCCTCCTTGTGTCGGCGGTAATTCTCCTCTGAAGCGATAGCAATGTTGACAGTCTCATGATAAGTTACGTTGCCACAAGTTGCCATCATGGTCTGAAGTTTGGTGTTCAGACCTGTCATGAAATGATTCTTCTTCCTGTCAGTATTCATATACTCTATAGCATACTGCGATAGATGATTGAAACGCCCAACATAGTGCATCACCGCACCGGGTGCTCCCCTTGCTTAAGAGCCAGGAACTCTTCTAACTTCATGGTCATCACACCATCTGGAATATAGTGTGCCCTGAAGGCATCCTTAAACTCCATCCAGGTGATTTGGTGACCAGCAGGCTGTACAGCTACCAAATTTGCCCACCAGGCACCAGCAGCTCCTCGGAGTTGCTGTGCCGCAAACCTTGGTTTCTGAACCTCGGTACAGCGAATCAGCTCAAACTTTTGCTCCATTGTCCGGAGCCAATCATCCGCTTCTAAAGGCTCTTCTGCC
Organism: Miscanthus lutarioriparius; assembly: GCA_904845875.1. Lineage (NCBI taxonomy): Eukaryota > Viridiplantae > Streptophyta > Magnoliopsida > Poales > Poaceae > Miscanthus > Miscanthus lutarioriparius. The sequence continues at coordinate 54,984,135 of CAJGYO010000007.1, read as the reverse complement.
TTAGAGAACACAGGCAGACGTGTGTCAGTAAAATCAATATAGGTTGACTCGTCATTTCCATTATTACGGCGCCCATGATTAGGGTGTGGTGCCTGTTGATTCTGAGCCATTTCCCTTAACAACCTAGCATTCTCTGCCGTTGCATATACGAGTGTGGTTATGGCATCTGCCATAGTCGGAGGCATTGGTGGAGGGTTTGGGACATCATCATTGTCTTGCGAGGTACTTGCACCAGTTCGGGTGTTATGACGAGGCATCTGTTAGAGAGACACGTTTATTTACATTATTATTTTATTGAAAGCAGTTAAAAGGTTTCATTCTACAAAGGGTTACTTATTTATATTACATGTCTTGTATCCCACAAGACAACCCTGGTTTACTAGAAAAGCAGTAAAAGAACTATTTCTACTCCAAGCTCTCAGTCATCAGCGTCCGTGTCCATATCGGACAAAACCTCATCTTCATCTAAGAAGTACACTAACTCCTCAGGATCCTCCTCCTCTTCTTCATTCTCGACTTCTCCTGGATCTACAATCATTTCTTCATCTGTAACTTCACCATCCCCATGCGGAGGATGAAGTTGAGCGTACATCATGTGGACATTCTCATGAAGAATGGCATTGTCCATCTCCAGGTCTTCTACGTAAAACTCCAACTCATGGATGCGTTCGTTGGCCGCATCCTCTCGTGTCTAGGCTTCATTCCGCAGCTCCATGGTCATGGTGATGGCCCTTTCCATTTCTGCCATCTTTTCTTGATCTTTGGCATGAGCTCGACGAAGAGTGTTGAGCTCCTTGGTAAGGTTCTCGATGTTGGCGGAATTGCTTGAAGATCCTTCATCTCCTAGGTTCTTGGAACTTCCTTCACCAAGCTCACGGTTATGCGGTGCCAACTGGTGGCGAGGGACTCTGTGAGGTCCAGTGGACTTGCGTGCGGTTATTTTGGTCTTTGCCATAGCCTGTAGAATTTAGGATAGGACTATAAGGATAGCTTGAGGATAATGGAGGTTAGCAAGAATGGGATTGACATTACTTACCCAACCACTTTTAAGGGGAATTATTATGCAAGGTATTCAAGCTGATGCATGAATCGATCTTACGAATCCAAGTACAAAAGATTTATACAATCAAAAGTACTAGATTTTTAATACATAGGACAAACCTAATCATATTATCCGCCACAAACTTTCAAATAAGATAGGATTGAGGCTAGATCATAGGTAAGAAGAAAGAAATTTGAACTCAAAATATCAAGTTTAATTTCTTTGATCTAAATCAGTTTGAAGGTTTTCAAAAGTAATCTACAATGATCTTAGATAGGACCTGCTCTGATACAAGATGTGGCAGAACCTCCTAAGAAATCGGGCCCATGTGCACCTATCGATGTCTAAGAAGACCTCGAAATACATGAGCCCATGTGCAACAGTATCGATGTCTCAGAAACCCGAATCATCCACTTAATCTTTTTCAAAAGCATACTAAATTACATAGTTCCCGCATTAATTGTTATTATAGGAATATAATAAATATCAAAAGAAGTTACTATCATGTAATGCTAAAGTTGCTACCTAAAAAATACCCGAATCATCCAATATGAAATCTTTTACAAGGGGCATAAAACGATGGATCCCAATCTAACCTTGGGATCAACATTATTCTCACCTTCTACAACTATTTGAATTTTGATATACATGAGCACGAGATTATCACCGAGGAAAGCGGAAGACTTAAGGTTTTAGATATTACACAACCAGGAGGGGCCCCATTGTTTCAAACTTACAAAACCATAAGTGTCATCACAACCATAGTAGAAGGGATAATAAATTACATGATAAAAGATTAACATTATTTATTTCACATGAGAAACTAGCTAGCCTTGTCTGTTAGAATAAGGAACCATTCGGGGTTATGTAAACAAGATACCCCAAAGCCCGGTCCTAAGAATCGCATGGCCATGACCGACTTAAACAACCCGCCTCGACCTCTCCTACCTTTTCGACATGCACATGAGCCACCTCTAGGACCTAAGGAAAAAAACAATGCCACCGGACGGGACATGCACGCCAGTATACTCCACCGAAAGTACAAGAGGACAACAAGGGTTAACATCACCCACCGACAAAAAGTACTCAAGAACTACGTCACTGTGCGCGGGGCTCGGTGTGGCGAGAACCCCGCACCTATCGATGTCTCAACATAAATAGGCGAAGGTCTTAGGGATATCGGTGTTGGGTCAAGGTAAGGATCTTTAGCAATATTCAAAAGTTCTTTGCCAAAAGATTACTATTCTTGATCCTATTTTCAATTTTACCCCTAAGTACTTTAGTTCATTATCTCAACGGGATAATGTTCATGTCATTATATTCCACAAAATCCTTGTCCAAAGGCCATTCCATTCCTTTTCTCAAGTTTTAGTAATTCATGCAAAGAGGACCAAAACAAGCTGCATTGCGACTCACCTACAACAAGGGTTAACAAAATCGAGTCTCCATATCCAGCGAAAAAGGGCGAAGGTCTTAGGGATGCACGGTGTTGGGTCAAAGGAATTGATTCAAAAGTTCTTTGCCAAAAGCTTACTATTCTTTGGGATTTTCAAGTTTTTACCCCAAGATCTCAATATGTAGAACTTAATCTTGCATATATCTTTTCTCAAGTTTTATCGGATCCTCCCATTACTAAGTAATGAATCCAGTCTCCACCCGAGAGCACCAAGAATTGACACCTCAAGTCCGGCCACATTCTAGCACGACATGAGGGAACTTAATCTTGCATATATCAACCTCGCTACTAGATCTCTCTAACTCCTACCCGAGAGCGTGGGCATTCAAACCATCTTAGTATCGGATTAGCCAAGTAGGCTCTTAATATCGGAGTATGTGACCGGAGTATGTGACCAGATACTATAAAGTGTCTCGTTCGGAAGATCCACAATGAGTGGCCTTTAAGCGACATAGTCGGCAACATTACCCAACATTCAAGATAAGTCACCCGACTATTCTCTAGTTCATTCTATCTTCTTTCTTTCTTTGGCCAGTATGCCATCTTTGATTGTATCGAAACTTTTACTTTGAAAGCATACCACAAAGCATACTAAGCAATTCTACGCCTTTGTAAATGAAATCATCTTCAAGGATGGTAAACAATTAACAAGGTAGGCAATGCATCAAGTAGGTAACATTTGAATTAATCAACTTAATGCAATAAGTAACATAGGTGATAAACTTTTCAAAGTAAACAAGGTAATGGTTTAATGCATAAACCGGGGCTTGCCTTCGTTGACGATCTCGGTTTCCAGATTAGTACCACAAATATCAAATCCCGAGACAACCGGGGATTCTTCCACAACTTGCTCAACTAGAATCGGTTCAATCTCGGATTCTACATGAAATAATAACATATGCTTCAACATGATGCTTTCATGGTGCATGAAATATAATAACACCTTGAATACAACTTTACTTCGCGGTATAGTTGCAAGTCAACAAAACTAATTGACACTAACAGCTAGGGTTTATGACCTAAGTGACTTGACCAAATTGATCTTGAAACCCTACTGGTCACAAAACATGACCCAAACAAGATCAAACCCTAACCCTAACACTTAGGGTTTGCTGTTATTCATTTTTGAATTAATTTTGAAATAAGCCCAAAAATAAACTTGTTCCAAATGACCTCAAAATTTTATGTAAGCTTCGTCATAACAAATTAGTGTACCAAAATAAATTTCATAATTTTTGGAGCTATACAGTGACCTACAAAAATTATGGAAATTACATTTATCAATTAATTGACTGAATTTTTGGACATTAAAAATTTATTCAAATTTCAAGTTTCGAATTTTTAAACCATAATAGAACATGTACAAAAGCTACACAAAATTTTTCAGAATTTTTGGAGCTATGATTATTTTCCTATAAATTCCTAAAGTTGCTGCACTATTCATAACTCAGAAAATAACAAAACCTTACTGTTCTCTCTCTATCTCTCACTGACAACCGGTCCCGCTCGTCAGTGACACAACACCGAGCATACGGCGGCACTGCCATCACCGGTCGGCCAAAACGCGTCGGCGGTGATGCTCCGGCGAGGCAGACCACACCTGCATGACCTACTCTACCCCACGAATCTATCCTAGCCTTCAGAAAGGTAGTAGGCACACCGGAGAGAGAGCCACGCAGGCCATGGCGGCGCGGACACGACGGCACACGGTGTAACCACGGCTACGCTGCAGTAGAAGCTAAAGCGAAGCGAGCATCATGTTCAGGAGCTCACCGCGATTACGACGGTGTGCTTGGTGAAGGCGGAGATGGGCTGGAACGACGGGGCCACGGTGAGGTCGATGGTGGCGGAGCTCCGGCCGGTCACGGAGAAGAACACGTTGCGCCAGTCGATTCCGGCCAACCCAAGCGACGCGAGCAAGCCTACGAGGAGCGCTAGGTCATGACGATCATGCTGGTTTAGCTAGGCACGACGGAAAGGGGTCGACGGTGGCTACGGCGAGCGGCGGAGTTGATCGGTGGTGGAGCAGAGCAGACAGGAAAAATGGAGGACGACGACGGCGGTTGCTGCTATTTATAGACGGGAAGGAGACGTCCGGCGTCGACAGCGCACGAACAAGCTCGCCACGGTGCCGGCTATGTGTCACCGTGCGAGAAAGTGGCGAAGAAGGTCGGCGGCAAGTAGCTGCATGGCGCCGGCGGCTTCAAATCGAATTTTTGAATTATTTACATAATTGCCACTGAGTCCATTTTTCAAATTACTCTCAAATTTTCTAAAGAAGTTGAAAATCTCCAAAAATGAAAGTTGCTCAACTTTTCAAACTCTACAACTTTGCTTCAAGGAATATTTTCAAATTCTGCCTCCATTCTAAAATTTGAATTTAGGGTGCATTTGAGTATTTGAATCATTTCAAAATTACTCCAAATTTTATATGTAAACTTTAAAAACTTTGAATACCAAAGTTGATCCGTATAAAATAAGCTTCACCTTTGCTTTTTGTCACAACCCCAAATTCCAATGGATTTTGAAATATACAAAAGGGGCAAAAGGGACTTTTATAATTTGAAGTTGAATTCAAATTTGATTTGTTTTCCTTTTGACTTAACTTTGATTTTTGACCAGTAACATGGCCCATTAGGGTTATTTGAGTCAATTAACACATGGTCTCACATGATCACATGAAATTTGACCCTTGTGGTCATGATCTTTATTTAAAGTTTTGAACCACATTGCATCTTATAAAATAACAACTTATGAAATAAAGCTTATTTAGTGAATGCATCCAAAATTTCTCTACTTTATGAATGCTTTGCAATGCATATGATGACATGTCAAGTTTTAATGTTAGGTTAAAACACCAGAGGTGTTACACTTAGCACCACCCAAATCCAGTCCAGCCTGATGGACGGGTGTACGATCCCAACCACTACAGCATTGGAATCATGACCGGGAGCCGGCTCTCCCATTCTGACCGGATCCAATGCCCCTGACCCGGCTACGAGAGGTCGGGGCAGAGGGGCCACGACCTCGTGAGCAGGCAGCCCACGATGGGACAACCATTCTCATCATACAGTGATATCATGACTTCTCCCCGAAGAAGCAGAACGCCAGGACATAGGCCACGACGCCAGCAAGCAAGGCTATGTCGAGCGGGGGAGTTGGTGAACAACCACCACTCCCATTGCACTGCCATGGCTGGAACAGCACCGCCACCGTATGCCATGCCTTGGCGTAAGGAGCAAGCTCACAACGACCATACCTCGACGTGCTGACAGGACCAGCAGGCTTCCTGACCAAGCAAACTAGCTTCTCTGTCCCTCGGGCTCCTGGCCACTCAGGCTGGGAGAACCCTACACCTCTGCATGTAACATGGCCCCCGCAGCTATACAAGGGGAGCTGAGCCTTCTTTCAAACAATCTATTTCCCTTTCCTCGAAGTCTTCCTACCAGTAGGACCTCAAAGCATCTAGGCCCCTATTTGGGTTTTGGTGATTAATGACAATACGAGATTACTGTGACTAACGTGTGTTTTGCAGATGCAATTAAGTTAGGTCATGGTAATGGCAATTGATTGGGCAATCATGGTTGCCATGACCCTACGATGGAAATCGTTTCAGTTTTCAAAGGATGGACGACTAGGTTAAGGATGGACTAGTTTTAAGTGCCGTTTGGTGTTGAAGAGACACTTAGAGTAGTTTAGGACTTTGTTTTTCATTTGGCCATACTATTAAGGGGGGTATGGACAGGTAGCTTGACCTAGGTGAGTCTAGTGGGTTAGGTGTGGTGCACACTTGTCAAATCTAGCACTAGGTAGCTCCTAAGTAGCCCTTAGATCAATTGGAGCAAACTTCATTCACATATAATTTCGAGTTGGGAGTGAATGGAGGGTCAAATGTTGCGACCGGACGCTGAGAGAAATGTGACCGGACCCTGGGTGCCAGAGTCCAGTCAACTCTAGTAAGGTTCCAGAGAGGGAGAATCCTGATCGGACACATCCGGTCAATGCTGACCGGACGCTAGTCAGGTTTCGGCTACTGACCAGACGCTGAGCAGCAAAGTGGCCGGACACTGGGAGCCAGAGTCCGGTCAACATCAGTAAGGTTCTAGAGAGCAGTTTTTGTGATCGGACGCTGGTCAGTGTCCGGTCACAACTTAACTGCTCGGTGGTCGGGAGAATTGACCGGAGCATCCAGTCACCTTAATCGGAGCATCCGGTCACCCCGCAGTGGCACATAACGGTTCATTTTGAATGAGGGGTTATAAATACTTCCTCTATTCACTCAAGGGATTACTTTTGCTCATTTCAACAGTTGAGAAACACCCTTGAGAGTGCCAAGGAGAGCAAGGTCCTAGTGAGGTGATTGAGATTTGAGAATTCAAGAGAGAGGCATCATTAGTGAAAGCAAGAGTAGCAAAGTGTGCATCCACCCTTCTCATTAGGCTTGTCGTGGTCAAGTGAGAGTTTGTGCTTGTTACTCTTGGTGATCGCCATCACCTAGATGGCTTGGTGGTGATTGGGAGTTTGGTGATCATCCGGCGGAGCTTATGGATGACCCAACTCAAGTTGTGAGCGGTTGTGGGTGATTCACCGTGATGGAGTGTCGAAGAATCAACCCGTAGAGAGCACTTGATCCTTGCGCGGATCAAGGGGGAGCTACACCCTTACGCGGGTGCTCCAACGAGGACTAGTGGGGAGTGGCGACTCTCCGATACCTCGGCAAAACATCGCCGCGTTTCTCCTTCTCTCTTTACTTTAAGCATTTACTTTGAGCAATTTGATTCTTGTCTTTACATTCATAGAATTGCCATGCTAGAGTAGGATTGGAACTTAGATTACAAAACTTTTATGCGGTAGAACATTAGAAACACATTCTAGGCACAAGGGGTGAAGTGGGCTAAGTGTAGGGTTTAATTATTGCAAAGAATTTTAGAATTAGCCCAATTCACCCCCCCTCTTGGGCATCTTGATCATTTCAATTAGTATCAGAGCCTCGTGCTCACGTATTTAGGCTTAACCGCCTAGAGAAAGATGTCTCACGGGGATGGTCCTCCTCCTATCTTTGAGGGAGATGATTTTTCTTATTGGAAAATTCGCATGGATGCATATTTAGAAGCTCTAGATGTTGGAATACTTAGAGCTGCCTCACAAGGATTCCCAAAACCTCGGGATCCCACGCACCTTTAAGGCGATGAAGTGAACTACGAGAAATGGAATGCAAAGGCTAGAAACACCATTTTTAGAGGCCTTTGCAAAGATGTGTTTAACCGGGTGAGGAACCACAAGGACGCCCATGCACTATGGTCGAACATTTGTGAGCTCCATGAGGGAACAAAGAGTTAGTGTGAGGAACACTATCATCTCGTAATGAAAAAGCTTAATTCTTTTGATATGCTTACTAAAGAGAGTCTAATGAAATGTACTCACGCTTGAATGTTCTTGTAGAGGAAGTCAATGGGCTTGGACTCACTCAAATGCAACCATCTGATGTTGTAAGAAAAATCTTGAGTGTCCTCCCCATTGATAAATATGGGCATATTGTGACCATGCTTCATCAAGGTGATCTTTCCACCGCTACACCAACTCAAATCTTGGGAAAGATCAACGCTCATGAGATGTATATGCACATCACACCACAAGATGGCTCATCCTCTACCAAGAAGAAAGACAAAGAATTAGCATTCAAGGCTAGCCAAGAGAAGGGCAAAGCAAGAATTGAGTATGAGAGCTCAAGTGATGATGAAGTTGATGATGCAAGTCTTGCTCTCATGGTGAGAAGAACCGCTAAGATGCTAAAGAAGCTCAACAAGAATGGTGTCAAGTTTGATGGAAAGAAAAAGAAGTTCTTCACTAGCACTAGAAGAAAGCCAATCTCCGAGATGGATTGTTACAATTGTGGAGAACTTGGTTATCTAGCTCATCAATGCACCAAGCCCAAGAAAGACAAGTACAAGAAAAAGTACAAGGGCAAGAAAGATGAATCAAGTGATGAAGATAATGATGAGAAGAAGAAAAACAAGCCATACAAGAAGAAGGATGGCAAGAAAAAGGACTTCCACAAGAAGAAAAATGGGAAGGCATACATCGTCGGTGATTGGCTCACGGACATTGATTCATCTAGTTGCTCATCCGATGATGATAGTGACAATGAGAAGGTGGCCGCCATTGTGATTGACTCTTCATCATCTTCACCGACACCACCGCCATCATTCTCTACACACCTATGCCTTATGGCCAAGGGTGAACAAAAGGTATCAAATGATGATGATAGTAGTGGTGATGATCATGCTAACAATGATGATAGTGATGATGATGAATTTGAATCACCTTCATATGATGATCTTGTCAAATTGCTAAACCAATACACTAAGGTCATTAGAAAGACTAGAGCTAAGAATGAAAAGCTAGAAGCTAAGAATGATTCTCTTTTAGCTAAATGTGATATAGCAGAAAAGGCTAGTGTTGAGCTTAGAGAAGTAAATGATGCTATATCATCCAAACTCAAGGAGCTCAAATCTTCTAAGAAAGAGCTTAAAGATAAACATGATAAACTTGAGGGGATGCATAAAGAGCTCATCACTAGCTATAAAATACTAAAAGAAGAATATACAACTCTCAAGATCAATCATGATAATCTTGTTATCGCTCAAGAATTTTTATCCAATGAGCCACATGATGCTACTAATGATGTTGTTAAGATTGATATAGCTACATCATATGATGATTTAATTGTTGAGAGCAATGAGCAAGGATCTAGTGGCAAAGGCAAGCAAGTGGTTGAAACCGACAACTATGATGAGTATGTGAAGCTCAAGCATGATAATGAAAAGCTCAAGATCTTGAAGAGCTCAAAACCACCAACACTATAGTGTTAGAAACTCTTGATCATGGTGGTGATTTGATTCTTGAGAATGAGAAGCTCAAAGAAGAGAACAAGAGACTCAAGGAAGAGAAAAATGATGATGCACTCAAAGAAGAGAACAAGAAGCTCAAGTTGGAAAAAGAACATCTCAAGATTGGATTGAGCAAGTTCACAAGAGGCAAACATCTTCAAAGTGAGTTACTAATGAACACCGTCATGAAGATGGATAGAAGTGGCATTGGGTACTTGGCAAACCAAGAGAAGAAGGCTCAAGCTCAACAACAACAACACAAGTCAAAGCCAAAGCCAAAGAGGTGTTTTGAGTGTGGACAAGAAGGTCACTTTGCCCATGAATGTCAAACTCCACCACCACAATCCTTGCCCAAGCATGCTAGACCCTTTGCTTTCAATGCTCATTACATGCTTAGAAAGGACTCTAGTGGAAAGATAAAAGTTATGTTCTTAAGACCTCCCAACAAGAATAGGCCTAAGAAAATTTAGGTAGCAAAGTCACTTGTTGAGAAAGTGAAGGGCCCTCAACAAGTGTGGGTTCCTAAACAAGCTTGGTCTCTTGTGTGTAGGTGAACTACAAGACTGGTGGAAGTCATTGGGTAATTGATAGTGGTTGCACACAATATATGACCGGTGATCCTCGTATGTTCACTTCACTAGATGAAGAAGTAGATGGACAAGAAAGAATCACATTTCGAGATAATTCAAAGGGCAAAGTTAAAGGATTGGGCAAAGTGGTAATATCAAATGATCATTCAATCTCAAATGTGCTATATGTTGCTTCATTGAGCTTCAACTTGATATCCATTGGTCAATTGTGTGATCTTGGCTTTCAATGCCTATTCACCGAGAAGGAACTGGTTGTATCTAAGAAAGATGATGATCAAGTGATATTCAAGGGATTTAGATACAACAACCTATATCTAGGAGATTTCACCTCTGAAGATGCTAATTTGAAGACATGCCTATTCACCAAAACATCACTTGGGTGGCTATGGCATAGAAGACTTGCTCATGTTGGAATGAGCTCACTCAAGAAGCTAATGAAGAATGAATTGGTGAGAGGGTTGAAGGATGTGAAATTTGAGAAGGACAAGCTTTGTAGTGCATGTCAAGCCGGCAAGCAAGTTGAAAACACTCATCCTACAAAAACTTTCATGTCAACAACAAGAGTGCTAGAGCTCCTTCACATGGACTTATTTGGACCAACAACATACAAGAGTTTGGGAGGAAATCTCTATTGTCTTGTGATTGTTGATGACTACTCTAGATACACATGGGTATTCTTCCTTCATGACAAATCCGAAGTGGCATCATGTTTCAAGAAGTTTGCTAAGAGAGCACAAAATGAGTTTGAGGTGAAGCTCAAGAAGATTAGAAGTGATAATGGGAAAGAATTTGACAACACAAACATTGAAGCCTATTGTGATGAAGTTGGAATCAAACATGAGGTCTCCGCAACATACACTCCTCAACAAAATGGTGTAGTTGAGAGAAAGAACCAGACATTAATCACACTAGCAAGAACAATGCTTGATGAGTACAACTCACCCGAAGCTCTATGGGCGGAAGCTATCAACACCACATGTTATGCATCCAACCGCCTATTCCTTTAAAAGTTTCTTGGCAAGACACCTTATGAGTTGCTCAATGGGAAGAAGCCGGACGTCTCCTTCTTTAGGGTGTTTGGTTGCAAATGCTACATCTACAAGAAGCGGCAACACCTAGAAAAGTTTCAAAGATGTTGTGATATTAGTTTTCTTGTTGGTTACTCATCAAAGTCCAAAGCATATTGAGTATTTAATCATGCCACTGGCTTGGTTGAAGAAACATATGATGTGGAATTTGATGAATCTAATGGCTCCCAAGGAGCACATGAGAATCTTGAAGATGTAGGTGATGAACCATTGAGGGAGGATATGAAGAACATTTCGGTTGGAGGCATCAAGCCACAAGATGATGAAGATGATGTACAAGTGATTAATCCACCTTCTTCATCAAATGTGCCTCAAGATGGTGATAAAGATGGGAGAGTAGAAAATGAAGATACTTATATCTCCCATGAGCAAATGGTGACACAAGCACAAGATGTTGATGCTCCACAACCTACTCCTCAAGTGGTTGATAGAAGAAACTCACCTCTGCTACAAGCTCATCCACAAGATCTCATCATAGAGAGTCCATCAAAGGGTGTAATGACTCGATCTCAAAAACTTGCTTCATTTATTGAACATCACTCTTTTGTCTCTTGCTTTGAGCCTACTAAGGTAGAAGAAGCTCTTCAAGATCTGGATTGGATAAACGCCATGTATGAAGAATTGAACAACTTCACTCGCAATGAAGTTTGGACTCTTGAAGAGCGACCACAAGGTGCAAGAGTCATTGGAACAAAGTGGGTGTTCCGCAACAAGCAAGATGATCAAGGCATTGTTGTGAGGAACAAGGCAAGACTAGTTGCAAAGGGGTTCTCTCAAGTTGAAGGGTTGGATTTTGGAGAGACATTTGCACCGGTTGCAAGACTAGAAGCCATTCGTATCCTCCTTGCATATGCATCATATCATAAAATAAAACTATATCAAATGGATGTGAAAAGTGCATTTTTAAATGGCTTTATAAATGAACTAGTCTATGTTGATCAACCTCCCGGGTTTGAAGACCCTAGATATCATAATCATGTTTATAGGTTGTCTAAGGCGTTATATGGGCTTAAGCAAGCCCCAAGAGCTTGGTATGAGCGTCTTCGGGATTTCCTCATTGAGAAAGGCTTCACCATTGGGAAGGTTGACACCACACTATTCACCAAGAAGCTTGATGGATATATCTTCATTTGTCAAGTATATGTTGATGATATCATCTTTGGATCATCAAATGAAGATTCTTGCAAAGAGTTTGGTGAATTGATGCCGAAGGAGTTCAAGATGTCAATGATTGGAGAGCTTACATTCTTTCTTGGTTTTCAAGTCAAGCAAATGAGAGAAGAGTTTTTCATCTCTCAAGAAAAGTATACCAATGATCTTCTCAAGAGGTTCAATATGGATGACTGTAAGCCAATCAAGACACCAATATCATCTAATGGACATCTTGACCTAGATAAGAGAGGTAAAATGGTTGATCAAACTCTCTACCGCTCTATGATTGGTAGCTTGTTATATTTAACTGCATCTAGGCCCGACATCATGTTTAGTGTGTGTATGTGTGCTAGATTTTAAGCTAATCCTAAGGAAGCTCATTTGATTGCTGTTAAAAGAATCCTTAGGTATCTTAAGCACACACCAAGCATTAGCCTTGGTATCCTAAAGGAGCTATATTTGAATTAGTTGGCTATTCCGATTCAGATTATGCCAGTTGTAAAGTTGATAGAAAAAGCACATCCGGAGGGTGCCATTTGCTTGGTGGATCACTTGTGTCTTGGTCCTCCAAGAAGCAAAATAGTGTGGCTTTGTCCACCGCCGAAGCGGAATACATTGCCGCGGGTGCTTGTTGTGCACAAATACTTTACATGAAGCAAACTTTGCTAGACTATGGTGTAGTTCTAGAAAAGGTACCACTTTTGTGTGACAATGAGAGTGCAGTAAAACTTGCAAATAATCCGGTTCAACACTCTCGCACCAAGCACATAGATATCCCTCATCACTTTCTTAGAGATCATGTTGCTAAGAATGATATTTCACTAGAAGGTGTAAGGACCGAGGATTAATTGGCGGATATCTTCACTAAACCGCTAGATGAGGCGACATTTTGTCGGTTGAGGAATGAGCTCAATGTGCTTGATTTTAGCAACTTCACTAGAAAATGAGCTTGTGTTGTCCCTTGCATTGCATTGTAATATACAACATGTTTAACTTTTGGTAATGCATTTAGGGTTTGTCTAACATGGTTAAGATAACCGCCGAAAAGCGTGTGAAGAAGCTTAACCTTGGATCAAACTTGACAAGCAACTAGAATTACTTTGAAGTATTGCATTGCATATGCATGAATGTTGTTTTGTCGTTTCTCTTCAATTACCCTTTTATTGTCTATTTTCTTAAAAAGAATTATAGACTAAGGCAAAATACTTTGAAAATTTTAAGGGTTTGAGAGAGGTCACTCACATCAGTCTCAATTGGTGTTTATTTGGGTCTTATTGAAGTTAGAACTTGATTGGGAACAGACAGCATGAAGGAACTTTGAAGATCTGCTAAAAAATAGTGACCGGACGCTGCACCGGACTCTAGAGTCCAGCGTCCGGTCAGTTCATAGGAGGTGAGCCATTGCTGCGAAGGAGTGACCGGACGCTGAAACAGTTCTTTCCCTGCATCTAGTCAGATGGCGTTCCTACGTCCGGTCAAGCGAAGAAGAAGATCTAAGGATCAACCGGACTCTGGCTGTGTCCGGTCAGTTGTGATCGGACGCGTCCGGTCGTGACTCGAGAGGATTTGGACCTCTCTAGAGTCGACTGGACTCTCGGTGGCAGTGTTCGGTCGTTGCCACCGGAGCGTTCGGTCAGTTGAAGTCGTGCAGTTTCCGATCTCTGTTCCCTTTCATTTTCTCATCCATCGGGGGCCCACCATATAACCGCAGCACCGCACCGTGTTTGACCTAACCCGTACCACCGCACCGACTTCGCCGCTCCTGCCCGCGCCGTGCTTATGCCCTAGCCGCCGCCGCACAGCCACGCCTCCCCACGCCCATGCGCCGCCGTTCGCCCCGCGCACCTGCTCCACGCCGCTCTCGCATTGCCGCGCCACATCACGCCGCCGCATCCAGAGCCACCGAGCCCACTACAGCAACGCCGAGCTCCGCCCTTCACCGGGCACCGTGCCCTAGCGCTAGCACCGCCGCCACACTAGCAACAGCACCGCCGGTGCCCTAGCCGCCACTAACAAAGTCGCCGGTACCCTAGCTGCCGTCAATAGTTCCCCACGTTTCGTTCCTCTGCTCTTCGGATCACCGGTTCGTCAGGTAGCAAGCCATCGTCTCTAAATTCATACCCATTGCTTACTTCTTAGGGTTTCGTATCTCTAGATGTATATTGAAATTATTCATATATCCAATCTATTCCATCATGTAGCGAGTCGGTGTTGTTGAGGTCACATTGGCAGTTGTCAGTCAACTCGAGGCCAAGCTCGCGAGTACGGATCAAGGCCAAGCCTCGAAAGTGACAGTTGGCAGTTGTTTCTTGACCAAGGCAGTAGTTCGTTCTAGATGGCACGTGTCAAGAATGTCAGAGGTGGTCCCGGTGATGAGGATCCGAGGCCCCCACCTCGCCTGCCTTCTGAGGTGAAAGGCAAGGCGACAAAGAAGAGGAAGTATGCAGATGCTGATACAGAGAGAGCAGCAGTAATTGCAGCCGCTGCAGAGCGTGTAGAGAGAGGAGGTGCTAGGAGTGGAGTCCAGATTGTAGATCAGCTTTCACCAGCACAGAGGGCAGCCATTGAGCAGGTTGAGCGTCGTCATGGTAGTCTAGCTGGGACTATAATGCTTGAGAGATGACGTGTTGCTTTGGAGGAGACTCAGCCTCAGGGGGGCCACAGTAGCAGATAGAGCAGACACAGGAGGCAGAGCAGACCGAGGAGACAGAGCCGACATCTTAGCCACAGTTACGCTGCTCTAGTCGCACCCATACTCAGGTGACACCAAGGCCAGAGACACAGCGGAGGGGTTCTCGTCCGTCTCCTAGACCACAGGGTCCGCCTCCAGTGACTCATCTGAATTTGAGGGCCACCACGGCCAAGCAGGTGCAGCAGCTCAGATTTGTGCAGTTTGAGGAATGGTTCCCACCTAGGAGGGATTAGTGTGCTTCTAAGGGTTTCTATACACCACTACATGAGGATTTCTATAATGCATATCTTAACAGTGGGGTTGCATTCAGGTCTCAGAGGGTTTGCTCCATTGAGTCCATTGTAGCAGTAGTAGGAGAGCAGATTCACCCTTACCTATCTTACTTACCAGGGCTGATAGACTAACTCGGATGGATAGGCAGATATGTTCCATCATGGGTCCGTGAGTTCTATGCTACACTTTCGATTGACCCGAAGCACAGATTTATACATTTTGCATTCAGAGGCAGAGACTATAGGCTGATGAGCTTTAGGGTCAGAGAGATACTTAGGCTTCAGGAGCAACCCATCTGGCTACATGAGGTTTGCTATGGTCAGACAGCGCCTCCTAGACGCCCTCATGGCGGTCTTGTGCCTCCTACAGATCTGGTCCGTCATTGCTTCATAGAGCCATTCGGCGAGGGGTCGAGCAGGACACCCAGAGACCTCACTCCTATAGCTAGACTACTTGATGCTATCATGAGGAGGACCTTGCTTCTGAGGATGGGATATCATGAGGGCTTGGCTCGCATACAGTTGTGTCTACTGAACTCTCTGATGCAGCAGACTATGTTTGATATTTAGGATCTTATTCTATCAGAGATGAAGGATACTCTTGTAGAGGGGTTCAGGGGTCATCGTCAGCTGCCTTATGCTCACTGGATTACATGTCTAATTCATAGGGCAGTTACAGTGAGGCCTCCAGAGATGTTGACAGAGTATTCTGGTGCCACTACAGAGTTTCTAGCTTATAACATGACTCAGATGCTCCACTACAGTGCAGTGAGGACACCTAGCCAGTCGCGCCATCGTCCAAAGGTGCCAGAGACTGCCGCCCAGCAGAATGAGACTATCAAGGGCATTGCAGCTACAGAGGAGGAGCAGTTAGATGCTCAGCAGGAGGGTATGGTAGAGAGTGACCCCGGTGATAGCTCAGTTGATGACTACCAGGATATCCCTCAGATGCCTCCTCGATGACATGACCTAGAGAGCACCAGCAAGGTGGCCCAGATCAATGGCGGCTTCCCCAAGCAATAAGCACACAGGCACGCATCTTTACCAACACCGCACAAGAACAAGGACCCGGGGGTTGGCGACCTCCCTGACCAAACGATGGTCGACCAGGCGGCCACAACCACCAGCCCGAAGGAAGAAGAGGATCGTCCAAGGACGTGAGCAGGGCAACAAGGTGATGCAGGTTGACCTAGAGAGCACCAGCAAGGTAGATCAATGGCAGCTTCCCCAAGCAATAGGCGCACAGGCACACATCTTTACCAACACCGCACACGAACAAGGACCCAGGGGTTGGCGACCTCCTTGACCAAACGATGGTCGACCAAGCGGCCACAACCACCAGCCTGAAGGAAGAAGAGGACCGTCCAAGGACATGAGCAGGGCACAACATCTACATCAGCTCTCGGAACATCAAAACAGCTATGTTATCTCTTCCCCCAGCTTATTTAAGTTAGCGCTTGTTAGCTCGGTAAATCTCTATAGATTTTAGAGACTTTAGCTAAAACATTAGAAAAGACTTTAAAATTACATTTACTAGCGCCCGACATTGTCACATGAGTGACCCGTGTCGACCAGCACAAGCAGTCAACACAGCTCACTTGCGGGGGCTACATGGGCATACACACCACCAATTTAGAAATTTTGTCATGTCTCCCGCCTTCCTCTCGCATCATGAAAAAGCTAACGACCCATTTGAAAGCTCTAGTTTGGTTTTGGTGAATTGATGAAACCCTAAGTGCTAACCTAGTTTATCAAGTGATCATGAAATAGGTAGCACATTCCAAGTTCTTGAGATGCTTACCTTCAAGATTTGGCACATTGGTCACTATTCTTGTGAGGAGTGGTTTGGACACCATGACACCAAACCAAGTGTTGGGAGATATAATGACCGATGATACATATAGAGATGATGATGAGAAGGAAGAAAAGAAGGAGAAGAAAGATGAGAAGAAGGAGAAGAAGAAGAAGAGCGTGGCATTCAAGGCCACATCATCCAAGGGCAAGGCAAAGCAAGATACATCAAGTGAAGATAATGGCTCATGGGATGATGATGATGATGAGAAGATGGCTCTCTTTGTTAAGAGATTTGGGAAGTTTATGATGAAGAAAGGATATCGTGCTAGAAGAAAGAAATCTTCATCCAAGAACAAGGAAGAGTCAAGAGGGTGCTTCAATTGTGGAAGCAAAGATCATCTTGTTGCTCAATGCCCATACAATAGTGACAAAGATGATGACAACAAGAACAAGAAGAAGGACAAGAAGGAAAAGAAAGAGAAAAAGGAGAAGATGACCTTCAAGAAGAAGAAGGGTGGTTCATATGTGGTCACTTGGGATAGTGATGCTTCCTCAAGTGATGATGATGATAGTGATGATGACAAGACCACCAAGAAGAAGGCACTTGCAAGCATCGCTATAAATGAGAAGCCTTCTCTCTTTGACACTCCATCATGCTTCATGGCTAAGGCCACTAAGGTACAAATTTGTGATGATGGAAGTGATGAGGAACATGATAATGAAAATGAAAATGATAGTAATAGTGATGATGATGAACCTACTAAGGATGAACTATTTGACATGCTAGAAGATACTAAAGAACACTTTGGCATTAAGAGAATGGAATGCAAAAGCTTGCGTAAGGAACTAAAAGCCCTTAAGCAAGCCTTTGATGAGCTCAATGCATCTCATGGGAGGCTAGAGGAAGCCCATGAGAAGCTTGGCAAGGCTCACAAAAAGCTTGAAAAGGCTCATTCCTCTTTGCTTAATGAACATAATGAGAAGAAGCATGTTGAGACTTGTGATGTAGGCTTAACTTGTGATATAATTGATGAATCATTATCTATGCCTATCATTGTTGCTCCCACTAACCCTTTTTATAGTATTTTTACTTCCACCTCATCAAGTAGTGATGGTTTCACTTGTGATGCCTCACTAATGGTTGAGAATGAGATCCTCAAAAAGGAGGTCAATAAGCTCACTCACACCTTGGCTAAGGCCTATGGTGGTGAGTACCGCTTGCTTATGTGCTTGGGTAGCCAAAGAGCTTCTCTCTACAAAGAGGGATTGGGCTATACCCCCAAAAAAGGCAAGGAGGCCTTTGCTCCTCATAAGACTAGTTTTAGGAAGAACAATGGTTGGTTTTACACTAGTTGCAAGTAAGTTGGTCATAAAGAGCATGAGTGCAAGAACAAGAGCAAAAAAGCTAATGTATCCTCAATTAAGATTAATTATTTCTATGTTCTTACTAAGGGTACAAACGGTGTGAAGGCTAAGTTCATTGGTAAACCATGGATGGGCTCAAAGAAGAAAGCCATTTGGGTACCAAAGAGCTTAGTGACTAACCTTCAAGGACCCAAGCAAGTTTTGGTACCTAAAAACAATTGATCTTCTTTTGTAGGTCAATTACAAAGCTGGAGGAAGGCTTTGGGTTCTTGATAGTGGGTGCACTCAACACATGACCGGTGATGCAAGAATGTTCAACTCAATCAACACCAATGGCAATGATGGTTATGATAGTATCACATTTGGTGACAATGGCAAAGGCAAGGTCAAAGGGCTAGGTAAGATTGCAATATCCAATGACATGAGCATTTCCAATGTGTTGCTAGTAGAGAGCTTGAACTTCAATTTGCTATCCGTGGCTTAATTGTGTGATCTTGGATTCAAATGCATATTTGGGGTAGATGATGTAGAGATCATAAGTGTAGATGGCTCTAACTTGATCTTCAAAGGCTTTAGATATGAGAATCTATACTTGGTTGATTTCAATGCAAGTGAAGCTAGATTATCTACATGCTTGTTCACTAAGTCTAGCATGGGTTGGTTATGGCATAGAAGGCTTGGTCATGTTGGAATGAAATAATTGAATAGATTGGTTAAGCATGACTTGGTTAGAGGCTTGAAAGATGTTGTGTTTGAGAAGGATAAGCTTTGTAGCTCTTGTCAAGCCGGCAAACAAGTTGGAAACACCCATCCTAAGAAAAGCATGATGAGCACTAGTAAATCATTTGAGTTATTGCACATGAATTTATTTGGGCCAACTCAATACACTAGCATTGGTGGTAACAAATATGGCTTTATGATAGTGGATGATTACACTAGATACGCATGGGTATTCTTTCTAGTGGACAAAAGTGATGTATTTGCAACATTCAAATCATTTGTCAAGGACATTCACAATGAGTTTGAAACAACCATCAAGAGAGTTAGACGTGACAATGGTAGTGAGTTCAAGAACACTAGAATTGATGAGTTGTGTGATGAATTTGGAATTAGACATCAATTCTCGGCCAAGTACACTCCACAATCAAATGACCTTGTTGAGAGGAAGAATAGAACACTCATTGATATGGCAAGGTCTATTCTTAGTGAGTACAATGTGAGTCAATCTTTTTGGGCCGAAGCTATCAACATGACTTGCTATTGTAGCAACCGCCTCTATTGTCACCCATTGAAAGAGAAGACACCATATGAGCTATTGAATGGTAGAAAGCCCAACATTGCATATTTTTGGGTCTTTGGTTGCAAATGCTATATCTTGAAGAAAGGCACTAGATTGGGCAAGTTTGACAAGAAATGTGATGAAGGATTCCTACTTGGTTATTCCACTACAAGCAAAGCATATAGAGTTTGGAATTTGGATAGTGGTACTCTTGAGGAAGTTCATGATGTTGAATTTGATGAAACCAAGGGTTCACAAGTAGAGAATGAGAACTTAGAAGATGTTAGAGGCATTCAACTTTCAAATGCCATGAAGAACATGGATGTTGGTGAATTGAGACCTAGGCAAGTGAATGATGATGAAGATGATCAAGTGCAAGTTTTCTCTAACTCAAATGTGCAAGATGATACAACTCAAGCTAGTACAAGTGTCTCTCATGACAGTGAACAAGATCAAATGGCTAGTACATCATCTCAACCTAATGATCATACAAGTGCAAGCAATCAAGTTCCAATCCTCCAAGTAACCAATGTTGCAAGGGATCATCCATTGGACACTATAATTGGTGATATTTCTAGAGGTGTACAAACAAGATCAAGATTGGCTTCATTTTGTGAGCATTTCTCATTTGTGTCATCCATAAAACCAAAGAAGATAGATGAAGCATTAAAAGATGTTGATTGGGTGAATGCTATGCATGAAGAATTGAATAAGTTCACAAGAAATCAAGTATGGAAATTAGTAGAGAGACCAAAGGGACACAATGTGATTGGAACCAAATGGGTCTTTAGAAACAAGCAAGATCAAGATGGGATAGTAGTAAGGAACAAAGCAAGATTGGTAGCACAAGGATATACACAAGTTGAAGGTCTTGACTTTGGAGAAACATATGTCCCGGTTTTGAAGATGACAAGAAGCCCGATCATGTGTACAAGTTAAAAAAGGCATTGTATGGCTTGAAGCAAGCACCTAGAGCATGGTATCAGAGATTGAGAGACTTCCTACTCTCTAAAGGGTTCTTGATGGACAAGGTTGACACCACTCTTTTCATCAAGAAGATTGGAAAATATTTATTTGTATTGCAAATCTATGTTGATGACATCATATTTGGATCAACCAATCAAGATTTTTGTGAAGAATTTGGAAAAATAATGGCTAATGAGTTTGAGATGTCCATGATTGGAGAGTTAAGTTACTTCCTTGGTCTTCAAATCAAGCAATTCAAGCATGGTACATTTGTGAGTCAAGGCAAGTATATCAAGGACATGATCAAAAAGTTTGGAATGAGTGATAGCAAAGCTATTAATACACCAATGGGAACAAATGACAACTTGGATAGTGATGCAAGTGGAAATATGGTGGATCAAAAATTGTATCAGTCTATGATTGGAAGCCTACTCTATGTGACCGCATCAAGGCCAGATGTCATGTTTAGTGTATGCATGTGTGCAAGATTTCAAGCCTCACCAAGAGAAAGTTATTTGAAGGCTACAAAGAGAATATTGAGGTACTTGAAGCATACACCAAATATTGGTTTGTGGTATCCCAAAGGACCAAAGTTTGAGCTAGTTGGTTACTCCAACTCGGATTATGCGGGGTGCAAGGTTGAAAGGAAGAGCACCTCGGGCACATGTCAATTGTTGGGAAGATCACTTGTTTCATGGTCATTAAAGAAGCAAAATAGTATTGCATTATCAACCGCCAAAGCCGAATACATATCCGCCGGTAGTTGTTGTGCATAAATACTTTGGATGAAGGCCACTTTGAGTGACTTTGGAATCAAGTTCAAGAGAGTGCCATTGCTATGTGACAATGAGAGTGTAATCAAGTTGACCAACAATCCAGTTCAACATGCAAGAATAAAGCACATTGATGTCTGGCACCATTTCATAAGAGATCACCAACAAAAAGGGGACATTTGCAGTGAGAGTGTAGGCACCGAAGATCAACTTGCTGATATATTCACCAAGCCATTGGATGAGAAAAGGTTTTGCAAGCTAAGGAATGAGTTGAACATATTGGATTTCTCAAATATGTGTTAATGCACCCCCCCACTCATATGACATGCCTCTCCTTCAAGCAATCCAAGGTAAAAGTTGATTGGCATGGCATACATCCTTGCTAAGGACATGTTTAGTGCATCTAGACATCTTTCACATTTAATAGGCTCATTCATGAAAATCAAATGAATTTGATGATTGTATGGTACCACTATTGCTTCTATGCTTGTTTTTGGTCTAGTGGTAGCATATGACATGTTTGTGAGCTTGTAAACCTAGTGTTTAATCTAGAAAATGAGCTATAAGTATTTAACTCAACATGGTACAAGATAACCCTTATTTGGAGGTTTGAAGAAGCTTGTCCTTGGATCAAACCGAGTTAAATATCTTTGGCAAATGATCTAGATTGGACCAAATTTGGGAAAATGATCCTCACCCCATTGATTGACATTGATAATCTCAACCTATCTACATTTTGAACCTTTGTGGTCATTGATGACAAAGGAGGAGAAAAACAAAGATATTAGTACATGGGGAGAAAAACAAAGATATTAGTGTACTAAGATAGTGAGAAAAGACAACAAAGGGGAGAATTTGACATAGGGGGAGACATATGACAAAGGAAAGGGATCAATTAAAATTTTGAGCACACAAGTAGGGGGAGCAAGCTTGTGAACTTGTACGGTGCATTTGAATGTGCATTTCGTATGTTTGCTTGCATGGCACAAAGTTTAAATTTCAATATCCATGCTTGTGTGGTGTATGCTAGTTGTAGGTTTGAATGATGAAATGAAAATCTAGCATGCATAGGTTATCTAGTGTTTTCATTTCCAAGTGGTATCGAGCTAACCATGGTGCTAAGGATAGTATCGAGCCAAAGCAAATGAGAGGAAGAAGGGGACGTCTTCTAGAAGTTGTGTAGCTTCTCTCGCTTTCCCTCCGCACTGAAAGGGATCCACAACTCGGCCTTTGACCTCTTTGTGGAGTCGCTAGGCTGCGCAAGGATTTAGCCCCATGGGCCAGCCCTCTGAAAGATCTTTGTTTGGTTTTGGTAATTGAGTGATAACCTAAGTGGACTAATTGTGTTTAATGTGAGATACATAGGTGATTAGTCCACATGTATACTTGGGTGAGCAACTCATGCCATGACGATGAAGATGGCTTGGATTTGTTGCAAGGCTCACATATGTGATGAAGGAGCTCATTGCATATGAGACATGACATTGAGTCATGTGACTAAGGTGGAGAAGATTAAGATAAGGCTTGGCTTGATGGACCGGTTGCAAGTGTGAATGGCAAGTTGAGTAATGACTTGGCGTTGATGGACCGAGGCAACAGTAAAGAGCAAGTGAAGTCAAGATCGATGAACCAATATGGTCATGTGATAATATGAAGTGGATCATATCATTTGTGATCATGTTGGTGCATGTGTTGCATCAACATTGGAGGAGATAGAATGGAATGTGCAAGGCAAAAGTATAACCTAGGGCATTTCATTTCACCGGTCATAGGTGTGTAGAGAAGTTTATGACCGGGTTTAGGATAGATATCCGTACTATCAAGAGGGGCAAACTTGTTCGCATATTGGTCATCTAGTGCCACTCGAGCGATCTAACTTTGCGATGTTGCTAGGATCGAGTGGCATGGTGAATTGAGTGATTAACTCCTTAAAAATGTTTGTGAAAAGCTAACACACATACACATGGTGGTGTTGGCACATTTGTAAAGGCGGAGAAGTTGGAGTTGATGTGGATCAACTCGGTGAAGAAATTAAGGCGAGAAGAGGTCACTGGAGGTGACCAGACACAGGCCTTGGCTGGACCTGCGTGTCCGGTCAGTGTTAGCAGAAGTGTTAGCAGAAGAGGCGTGGCTCGGTCTTCATGACCGGACGCTGGCACAAAAAATGACCTGACGCAACGCTGGAGCGTCCGGTCATCTATGACGTACGCTGACGTCTTAGCGTGAGAAGCGGCAGTGACACATGGCAGGAGAAGGACCGGACTCGGGTGCTGAGTCTGGTCATGACCAACCTA
Organism: Miscanthus lutarioriparius; assembly: GCA_904845875.1. Taxonomy (NCBI): domain Eukaryota; kingdom Viridiplantae; phylum Streptophyta; class Magnoliopsida; order Poales; family Poaceae; genus Miscanthus; species Miscanthus lutarioriparius. The sequence continues at coordinate 54,960,482 of CAJGYO010000007.1, read as the reverse complement.
ACGTGTCCGGTTGCAAAACAGAGGCTTGGGAAGCCCTCTGGAAATGACCAGACTCTGGCGGTGGAGCGTCAGGTCTTGTCTTGGAGGTGCGCCCGGTCATGTGCTGGCCGAGAGCAAGCGTGCACGATCTGATGTGACATGGCAGCGTCAGGTCAGGGCTCGGTGCGTTCGGTCATTACTTGACCGTTGGTGCACGGCTGCCGACCATTGGGATCGAACGCACGACGTTGAAAGGCAGGGACACGTGGATGGCTAGGAGTGACCGGACACAGGGCCTGGCACGTCTGGTCGTTATGACCTGCGCGTCTGGTCGCCTCGGGTTGTGCCCAGTGAAGGGGTACAACGGTTCTTTTCTCATGGTGCTATAAAACCAAGCACTAGCTAACCTTGGGCTGGTTGCTGACCACCCTTGAGCCTTGGTGGCTTATGTAGGTGTGTTTGGGAGGCCTCTAACTCACTAGTGCTTGATAGTGGTCATTCGATCGAGTGAGTGAGCGATTCTAGTGCGATTGCATCATGAGGTTGCATCGAGTGGCACTAGGTGGTCATCTTACAAGCCGGTGGTGCTTGTTACTCTTGGAGGTTGCCACCTCCTAGATGGCTTGGTGGTGGTCTCCATCGAAGCACACAAGAAGTGTGTGCGATGCTTTAGAGAAGGATTTGTGAGGGGGATTGTGCTCACCCTACGGGAGCCACGAAGAGCAACTCTAGTAGAGTGTGTCATTGAGCTACCCTCACTTGTGGGTAGGTTCTTGCGGTGCCGACATGCGGGCTTGGAGGGTGATGCCAATTAGCCGCCGAACAATCATGTGAGCGGTCGACACAACGGGGACTAGCGTGTTGGCAAGCACGTGAACCTCAGGATAAAAATCATTGTGTCATCCTTGTCTTCCCATTGGATTGCATCCCCTTTTACACAAGCTTATAATTACTCTCATATACATTGTGCTTGTGTAGTTGCTCTTGTAATTAGTTTGCTTATGTAGCTTGCTAGTTAGCTTCTTGCTTACGTAGCATAGAAGTAGCTCCCTTGCGTGGCTAATTTGGTTTGAGTAACCTTGTTAGTCACTTTGCTTAGTTTGTGTAGCTAAGTAATTTGCGCTCCTTAATTTAGCATTAGTTGCCTTGTTGAAAGCATCTAGGCCCCTAGTTGGGTTTCGGTGATTAATGATGACACGAGATTACTATGACTAACGTGTGTTTTGTAGAGGCAATTTGAGTTAGGTCATGGTAATAGAAATTGATTGGACAATCATGTTTGTCATGCCCCTATCGATGGAAATCATTTTGGTTTTCAAAGGATGGACGACAAGGTTAAGGACGGACTAGTTCTAAGTGTCGTTTGGTGTTGGAGAGACACTTTGAGTAGTTTAGGACTTTGTTTTTCCTTTGGCCATACTATTAAGGAGGATATGGACCAGTAGCTTGACCTAGTAAAGTCTAGTGGGTTAGGTGTGGTGCACACTTGTCAATCCTAGCACTAGGTAGCTCAGGAATAGCCCTAAGATCAATTGGAGCGAACTTCATTCACATAGGATTTCGAGTTGGAAGTGAATGGAGGGTCAAATGACTGACCAGACACTGGTCTGGTTGTGACCAGACGTTGGAGGGTGAGTCCGGTCAGTTCATTTGATCAACTATAGTCGTCTGGTACTGACCGGACGCTGAACAGTGAAGTGTCCGGACTCTGGGTGCCAGCGTCCGGTCAACATCAGTAAGGTTCTAGAGAGGGTTTTTCTTGACCGAATGCGTCCAATCAGGGCTGGCCGGACGCTAGTCAGAATCCGGTACCTGACCGGACGCTGAACAGTGAAGTGACCGTACTCTAGGTGCCAACGTCTGGTCAACATCAGTAAGGTTCTAGAGAGGGTTTTTGATGACCGAACATGTCTGGCCAGTGCTGACCGGACGCTGGTCAGAGTCCGGTCAGAGCTTAATGGCTCTCTCTGACACAGTTGTGGGTATAACTGACCGGAGTGTCCGGTCACCCTGATTGGAGAGTCCGGTCAACCCGCAAAGTGCTGACTTAGCCTCCAAACGTTATGTTTTGAATGAGGGGGTATAAATACTTACTCCACTCGTCCATGGGAGGTCTCTTGCCCATTTGTTCAGCTGAGAAACACCTTTGAAGTGCAAGGGAGAGCAAGAGCCTAGTGAGGTGATTGAGATTTGAGAATCCAAGATTAAGGACCTCATTAGTGTATAGAGAGTAGCAAGTGTGCATCCACCCTTCTCATTAGGCTTGTCTTGGTCAAGTGAGAGTTTGTGCTTGCTACTCTTGGTGATCGCCATCACCTAGATGGCTCGGTGGTGATTGGGAGCTTGGTGATCATCCGGCGGAGCTTGTGGATGACCCAAGTCGAGTTGTGAGTGGTTGTGGGCGATTCACCATGACGGAGTGTCAAAGAATCAGCCCGTAAAGAGCACTTGATCCTTGCGCGGATCAAGGGGGAGCTACACCATTGCACGGGTGCTCCAATGAGGACTAGTGGGGAGTGGTGACTCTCCGATACCTCAGGAAAATATTGCCGCGTTCCTTTCCCTCTCTTTACTTTGAACATTTACATTTGAGCAATTCATTTCATGTATTTACATTCCTAGAATTGCCATGCTAGAGTAGGATTGGAACCTAGGGTACAAAACTTTTGTGCGTGAGAACAATAGAAACACATTCTAGGCACAAGGGGTGAATTGGGCTAAGTGTAGAGCTTAATTATTGCATAGAATTTAGAATTAGTCTAATTCACCGCCCCTCTTGGGCATCTTGATCCTTTCAATTGGTATCGGAGCCTTGTGCTTGCTAAATTAGGCTTAACCACCTAGAGCAAGATGTTCCACGGGGATGGACCCCTCCTATCTTTGAGGGAGATGATTTTCCTTATTGGAAAATTCGTATTTAGGCTTATCTAGAAGCTTTAGATGTTGGAGTTCTTAGAGCCGCCGCACAAGGCTTCCCAAAACCTAAGGATCCCATAATCCTTCAAGGCGGTGAAGTTAATTACGAGAAGTGGAATGCAAAGGCTAGAAACACCCTCTTTAGAGGCCTTTGCAAGGATAATTTTAATCGTGTGCGGAACCACAAAGACGCCCATGCAATATGGTCGGACATTTGTGCGCTCCATGAGGGAACCGAGAGTGAGCGTGAGGAATGCTACCACCTTGTGATGAAAAGCTTAATTCATTTGAGATGCTTCCTAGAGAAAATGCAAATGAGATGTACTCACGCTTGAATGTTCTTGTAGTGGAAGTCAATGGGCTTGGACTTACACAAATGCAACCCTCCGATGTTGTAAGAAAGATCTTGAGTGTCCTCCCCATTGACAAATATGGGCATATTGTGACGGTGCTTCATCAAGGTGATCTTTCTGCCGCTACACCAACTCAAATATTGGAAAAGATCAATGCACATGAGATGCACATGCACATCACACCACAAGATGGCTCTTCTTCCACTAAGAAGAAAGATTTGGCATTCAAGGCTAGCCAAGAGAAGAAGGGCAAAGCAAGAGTTGATCATGATAGCTCAAGTGATAATGAAATTGATGATGCAAGTCATGCTCTCATGGTGGGAAGAACCGCCAAGATGCTCAAGAAGCTTAACAAGAATGGTGTCAAGTTTGATGGCAAGAAGAAAAAATTCTTCACTAGCAATAGAAGGAAGCCCATCTCCGAAATGAATTGCTATAATTGTGGAGAACTTGGTCATCTAGCTCATCAATGCCCTAAACCCAAGAAAGACAAGTACAATAAGAAGTACAAGGGCAAGAAAGATGACTCAAGTGATGAAGATGATGATGAGAAGAAGAAAAACAAGCCATACAAGAATAAGGATGGCAAGAAGAAGGAATATCACAAGAAGAAGAATGGCAAGGCATACATTGTTGGTGATTGATTCATGGATATTGAATCATCAAGTGGCACATCCGATGATGAAAGTGAGAATGAGAACGAGAAGGTGGCTGCTATTGTACACACCTATGCCTTATGGCCAAGGGTGAACGAAAGGTACAAAAGGGTGATGATAGTAGTGGTGATGATAATGCTAGCGATGATGAAAGTGGTAGTGATAGTGATGAAGAATTTGAATCACCTTCTTATGATGATCTTGTCAAGTTGCTAAACCAATACACTAAAATCATTAGAAAGACAAGAGCTAAAAATAAAAAGCTAGAACTTGAGAAGGACTCACTCTTAGCAAAATATGACATAGCCAAAAAAGCTAGTGTTGAGCTTAGAGAAGAAAATAAAACTATGTCATCCAAACTCAAGGAGCTCAAATCCTCTAAAAAGGAGCTTAGAGAAAAATATGATTAACTTGAGGGGACACATAATGAGCTCACCACTAGTTACAATTTGATAAAAGAAGAGTACACCAATCTCAAGATTAATCATGACAATCTTGTTCTTTCTCATGAGTTATTATCCAATGAGCCACATGATGCTACTAACAATGTTATTAAGATTGATATAGCTACATCATGTGATGACTTGATTGTTGAGAGCATTAAGCAAGGTTCTAGTAGCAAAGGCAAGAAAGTGGTTGAGTCCGACAGCTATGATGAGTATGTCAAGCTCAAAAATGAGAATGAAAAGCTCAAGAAAGATCTTGAAAAGCTATCAACCACCAACACAATTGTGATGGAGAATCTTGACAATGATTGTGATATAGCTCTTGAGAATAAGAAGCTTAAAGAAGAGAACAAGAGACTCAAGATGAAGAAAAATCATGATGAGCTTAGAGAAGAAAACAAGAAGCTCAAGTTGGAGAAAGAACATCTCAAGATCGGTTTGAGCAAGTTCACAAGAGGCCAATATCTCTAAAGTGAGCTACTCATGAACACCGTGATGAAGATGGATAGAAGTGGTATTGGGTACTTGGCAAATCAAGAGAAGAAAGCTCAAGCTCAACATCAACAACAACACAAGTCAAAGCCTAAGCCAAAGAGATGTTTTGAGTGTGGGCAAGAAGATCACTTTGCTCATGAGTGTCAAACTCCACCACCACAACCCTTGCCCAAGCATGATAGACCCTTTGCCTTCAATGCTCACTACATGCTTAGAAAGGATTCTAGTGGAAAGATGAAAGTCATGTTCTTAGGTCCTCCCAACAAGAATAGGCCTAAGAAAATTTGGGTTGCAAAGTCGCTAGTAGAGAAAGTCAAGGGCCCCCATCAAGTTTGGGTCCCTAAACAACAAGCTTGATCTCTTGGTGTGTAGGTGAACTACAAGACCGATGGAAGTCATTGGGTTATTGATAGTGGTTGCACTCAACATATGACCAGTGATCCTCGTATGTTCACCTCACTAGATGAAGAAGTAGATGGTCAAGAAAGGATTACATTTGGTGATAATTCAAAGGGCAAAGTTCAAGGATTCGGTAAAGTTGCAATATCAAATGATCATTCAATTTCAAATGTGCTATATGTTGCTTCATTGAGTTTCAACTTGCTATCCGTTGGTCAATTGTGTGATCTTGGCTTTCAATGTTTGTTCACCGAGAAGGAAGTGATTGTGTCTAAGAAAGATGATGATCAAGTTATATTCAAGGGTTTTAGATACAACAACCTATATCTAATAGATTGCACCTCCGAAGATGCAAACTTGAAGACATGCTTATTCACCAAAACATCACTTGGGTGACTATGGCATAGAACACTTGCACATGTTGGGATGAGCTCACTCAAGAAGCTAATAAAGAATGAATTGGTGAGAGGTTTGAAGGATGTGAAATTTGAGAAGGACAAGCTTTGTAGTGCATATCAAGACGGCAAGCAAGCTGCAAACACTCATCCTACAAAACCTTATATGTCAACAACAAGAGTGCTAGAACTCCTTCACATGGATCTATTTGGACCAACAACATACAAGAGCTTGGGAGGAAATCTCTATTGTCTTGTGATTGTTGATGACTACTCTAGATATACTTGGGTGTTCTTCCTTCATGAGAAGACCGAAGTGGCCACATGTTTCAAGAAGTTTGCCAAGAGAGCACAAAATGAATTTGAAGTGAAGCTTAAGAAGATAAGAAGTGAAAATGGAAAAGAATTTGACAACACAAACATTGAAGCATATTATGATGAAGTAGAGATCAAGTATGAGGTATGCGCAACATACACTCCTCAACAAAATGGTGTAGTGGAGAGAAAGAACCGAACACTTATCACACTTGCAAGAACAATGCTTGATGAGTACAATACACCCGAAGCTCTATGGGCAGAAGCTATCAACACCGCATGTTATGCATCCAATCGCCTATTTCTTCAAAAGTTTCTTGGCAAGACCCCTGATGAGTTGCTCAATGGCAAGAAGCCGGACGTATCATTCTTCCGGGTGTTTGGTTGTAAATGCTACATCTATAAGAAGCGGCAACACCTAGAGAAGTTCCAAAGACGTTGTGATATTGGTTTTCTTGTTGGTTACTCATCAAAGTCCAAAGCATATCGAGTATTTAATCATACCACCGGCTTGGTTGAAGAAACATATGATGTGGAATTTGATGAATCTAATGGCTCCCAAGGAGCACATGAAAATCTTGATAATGTAGGTGATGAACCATTGAGGGAGGCCATGAAGAACATTTTGGTTGGAGACATCAATCCCAAAGATGAAGATGATATACAAGTGATTGATCCACCTTCTTCATCAAATGTGCCACAAGATGATGATAAAGATGGGAGAGTAGAAAATAAAGATACTCATGTCTCTCATGATCAAATGGTGGCACAAGCTCAAGATGTTAATGCTCCACAACCTCCCCCTTAAGTGGTTGATAGAAGAAATGCACCTCTACTTAAGCACATCCACAAGATCTCATTGATAGAAGAAATGCACCTCTACTTAAGCACATCCACAAGATCTCATCATAGGGAGTCCTTCAAAGGGTGTAACGGCTCGCTCTCAAAAACTTGCTTTATTTATTGAACATCACTCGTTTGTTTCTTACATTGAACCTAAGAATGTAGAAGAAGCTCTTCAAGATCTGGATTGGATAAATGCCATGCATGAAGAGTTGAACAACTTCACCCACAATGAAGTTTGGACAATTAAAGAGCGACCACAAGGTGCAAGAGTCATTGGAACAAAGTGGGTGTTCCGCAACAAGCAAGATGATCAAGGCATTGTTGTGAGGAACAAGGCAAGACTAATTGCAAAGGGGTTCTCTTAAGTTGAAGGGTTGGATTTTGGAGAGACCTTTGCACCGGTTGCAAGACTTGAAGCCATTCGTATCCTTCTTGCATATGGATTGCATCATGAAATGAAATTATATCAAATGGATGTTAAAAGTGCATTTTTAAATGGTTTCATAAATAAACTAGTCTATATTGATCAACCTCCTAGGTTTGAAGACCCTAGATATCCTAATCATATCTATAGGTTGTCCAAGGCGCTATATGGGCTTAAACAAGCCCCAAGAGCTTGGTATGAGCGCCTTCGGGATTTCCTCATTGAGAAGGGCTTCACCATTGGGAAGGTTGATACCACACTATTCACCAAGAAGCTTGATGGAGAGATCTTCATTTGTCAAGTATATGTTGATGATATCATATTTGGCTCATCAAATGAAGACTATTGCAAAGAGTTTGGTGAATTAATGTCAAAGGAGTTCGAGATGTCTATGATTGGAGAGCTTACATTCTTTCTTGGTTTTCAAGTCAAGCAAATGAGAGAGGGGATTTTCATCTCTCAAGAAAATATATCAAGGACCTTCTCAAGAGGTTTAAAATGGATTAATGTAAGCCAATCAAGACACCAATGCCATCTAATGGACATCTCGATCTAGATGAGGGAGGTAAATCGGTTGATCAAACTCTCTACCGTTCTATGATTGGTAGTTCATTATATTTGACCGCATCTAGGCCCGACATCATGTTTAGTGTGTGTATGTGTGCTAGATTTCAAACTAATCCTAAGGAGGCTCACATGGTTGCTGTTAAAAGAATCCTTAAGTACCTTAAGCACACACCAAGCATTGGTCTTTGGTATCCCAAAGGAGCTAGATTCCAACTAGTTGTCTATTCTGATTCGGATTATGCTGGTTGCAAAACTGATAGAAAAAGCACATTCGGAGGGTGCCATTTGCTTGATAGATCACTAGTGTCTTGGTCCTCTAAGAAGCAAAATAGTATGTCATTACCCACCACCGAGGCGGAATACATTGCCATGGGTGCTTGTTGTGCACAAATTCTTTACATGAAGCAAACTTTGCTAGACTATGGTGTAGTTCTAGAAAAGGTACCTCTTTTGTGTGACAATGAGAGCACGGTAAAGCTTGCTAATAATCCGGTTCAACACTCTCACGCCAAGCACATAGATATAGGCCATCACTTTCTTAGAGATCATGTTGCTAAAAATGATATATCACTAGAAGGTGTAAGGACCGAGGATCAATTGGCGGATATCTTCACTAAACCGCTAGATGAGGCTACATTTTGTCGGTTGAGAAATGAGCTCAATGTGCTTGATTCTAGTAACTTCACTAAAAAATGAGCTTGTGTTGTCCCTTGCATTGCATTGTAATATAAAACATGTTTAATTTTTTTGTAATGCACTTAGGGCTTGTCTAACATGGTTAAGATAACCACCGAAAAGCATGTGAAGAAGCTTAACCTTGGATCAAACTTGACAAGCAACTAGACTTACTTTCAAGTATTGCATTGCATATGCATGTGTGTTGCTTAGTCGTTTCTTTTCGGTTAGCTTTTAAGCACCCGCCGTATTTGTCCACAAATAGGGAGAGCATTTGAAGCTCCTATTGGTCATAAAACCCCTTTGTGTGGTCACATGGTGCTCCTTGCCCTTTTTATTGCATATTTTATTAAAAATATTTATAGCCTAAGGCAAAATATTTTGAAAAAATTGAGGGTTTGAGAGAGGTCTCTCATATCAGTCCCAATTGGTGTTTATTTGTGTCTTATTGAAGTTGGGACTTGATTGGGAAAAGGCAGCGCGAAGGAACTCTGAAGATTTATTGAAAAATGGTGACCAGACGCTGCACAGTGTTCTTCCAGTGTCCGGTGTAAAGATGATCCTACGTCCGGTCAAACGAAGAAGATGATGTCAGGATCGACCGAACTCTGTGGTGCGTCTGATCATGAGGCACCAGACGTGTCTGGTCGTGACTTGAGGGGTTTTGGACCTCTGTTGTCGACCGAACTCCGTGCGGCAGCGTTCGGTGTGAAGATGGCCCTGCGTCCAGTCAAACAAAGAAGAAGATGTCAGAATCGATCGGACTCTGTTGAGCGTCCGATCACGAGGGATCAGACGCGTCCGGTCATGATTTGAGGGGTTTTGGACCTCTCTGTTGTCGATCAGACTCTGGGTGGCAGCGTCCGGTCGTTGTCACCGGTGCGTTTAGTCAGTTGAATTCGAGTGTATCTCATTTCTTTTCTTCTCTGTCACGCGGGGGCCACCTGATATTTCTTTGTTTCCACCTCGTGCGTACCTAGGTCATTCATGCAACCGCCACCACGCCTGACCTAGTAGTGCCCACGCTCACGCCTGCCTCATGCCGCCGTGCCACCACGCTTGAGCCTCCACTGCACCTCACCCATGCCCGCGCCTGCCTTTGTCGTCGCGTCGCCACGCCCACTCCGCCGGTGTCTCTGCCATGCCCGCGCCTTGCCCTCGCCGTGCCGCGCTCGTGCCTGTGCCTCCATGCCATACATTAGCGCCGCCACCTGCCTCGTCGTGCCCGCGCCTGTGCCACTACTTGCCCTTGCAACGACCCCGCCCTCGTGCCCCATGCCACGCGCACCAGCGCCACCACCTGCCTCACCAGCCCTGCTGCACGCTCCATTACGCCACCATGCCTTCTCAGCCATCATATGGCTTCACGCCAAACCCTAGCCCTAAGCATATCCTTACCGAATCCGTTGGTGCCCCATGATCCTCTCCTTTGCTCGTCGGCCGCCGGTTCGTCGGATTTCATTAGGTAGCAAGCCATCATTTTCAATTTCTCATCTACTGCTTGTTTCTTAGGGTTTCTCACCTCTAAATGAATATAGTGATTATTTATATTTCTTATCTATTCTATCGTGCAGCGAGTCAGTGCTCTTGTGGTTGTTTTGGCAGTTGTCAGTAAACTCGGGGCCTAGCCTACGAGTACAGATTGAGGCCAAGCCTCATGAGTGTCAGTTGATAGTTATTTCCTATCAGTGGTAGTAATTCTCGTCAGCTTCAGCAATGGCACGTTGAAAGAATGCCGGAGGTGGTCCCGGTGATGAGGATCCAAGGTCTCCGCCTCGCCTGACTGCTCAGCAAAAAGGAAAGGAAAAAAAGACTACAACGAAGAAGCGCAAGTTTGCTGATGTTGAGACGGAGAGAGCAGCAGCAGTGGTAGCCGTCGTAGAGTGAGCCGAGAGAGGTGGATCTAGGAGTGGCATTCGCATAGGCGGTCAGTTGTCACCAACTCAGAGGGCCACCATCGAGAGGATTGAGACTAGTTTTGGTAGTCCACCGGGGACTATCATGCTTGGAGGATGGCGTGTCTCTTTAGAGGAGAGTCAGACTCAGGGGGAGACTGAGCAACAGACACAGTCGGTAGAGCAGATAGAGGGCACTCAGCAGGGAGGGCAGGTTGAGGAGACAGAGCAGGTAGCATAGCCACAGCTTCGACGCTCCCGTCGCACACGCACTCAGGTGTCACCGAGGCCTGAGACACAGAGGAGGGGTTCTCGTCCACCTCCTAGACCACAGGGTCCGCCTTCGGTGGTTCACCTTGACCTAAGGGCAGCCACAACCAGACAGGTACAATAGCTACGGTTCATGCAGTTTGAGGACTGGTTTCCGCCGAGGTGGGATGAGCGTGCCTCAGAGAACTTCTACACTATGTTGCAGGAGGATTTCTATAATGCATATCTTAATAGTGGTGTTGCTTTCAGATCTCAGTGGGTCTGCTCCTTAGAGTCACTTGTTGTAGCTATAGGCGAGCAGATCCATCCTCATCTTTCTTATCTGCCAGGCTTGATAGATCTTCTTGGATGAACTGGTTGCTATGTTCCATCATGGGTTCGTGAGTTCTACTCTTCTCTATGGATTGACCCAAGGCACAGATTCATTCACTTTGCTTTCAGAGGCCGTGACTACAAGCTCTAGAGCTCGAGGGTCAGAGAGATTCTGAGGATTCTAGAGTCCCTTATTCACCTTCACGAGGTATGCTATGGATAGACAGAGCCTCCAAGACGCCCTCACGGTGGACTTGTGCCACCGACAGATCTTGTCAGACCGTGCTTCATAGAGCCGTTTGGTGAGGGGTCGAGCAGGACACCACATGATCTTACACCTACAGCTCGGTTTCTTGATGCTATTATGAGGAGGACCCTACTTCCAAGGATGGGCTACCGCGAGGGCCCGACTCGTATTCAGTTATGGCTAGTATATCACCTGGTGTCTCAGACTGCCTTTGATATTTGGGATGTGATGCTTTTAAAGATGGAGGACACACTAGCAGAGAGCTTTAGGGGACACTATTAGCTGCCTTATGCTCATTGGATCACTTTCTTACTCAGAAAGGTAGTTACACAGAAGTCCCAAAAGACATTGGTAGAATGGATAGGTGCTACTACTGAGTTTCCCCAGTATGATATGAGTTAGATGCTATGTCACAGCCGTGCGAGGACACCTTGCCAGCCGAGTGGTCGCCCAAAGGTACCAGAGACAGCAGTTCAACAGGATGAGATCATCAGGGGCATCGCTGCGATAGAGGAGGAGGAGCTTGATGCACAGCAGGAGGATGAGGTCGAGAGCGATCTGAGTGATAGCTCAGACGATGACTATCAACCGATTCCACAGATGGCACCTCGTCCTCATGATAGAGAGGCTAGTGGCTCCAGTTCAGCTCCACCACAGCCATCGTAGACAGACTCGGCACTCCTAGCTATACTTGAGCAGATGAGACAGGACCAGGCACGTCAGGCATAGGAGACCGCAGTTTCACTTGCTCAAGTTTAGGCACGACAGGATGAGTTTCAATGGCAGCAGTAGGCCAAGCAGCAGCAGCTAATGATTCAGCAGCAGTTACTTGGCTTTATGCAGCATGTATTCACTGCTATTGGGTTGATTCTCAGCAATCTACATTTCAGATAGGCCAGCCTACCACCACCACTCCTGTGACTCTAGCTGTACAGCCCAGTGGGCTTTAGAGCCAGAGAAAGCCAGCTCCTCCATTTGCCTCACCTACAGAGCAGGTGTCTTAGTGGTTTGCTTCACCAAGGACAGCTCAGGGTCCGCACTTTACTTCTATTGTTACGGGCTTCACTCTGACTTAGACTTCTTCGGCGTTAGTGACGAACACCTCAGTCTCTAGGAGTCTCAGTGCTACCTTTAGTGAGCTTACAGGGCAGCCTACACCTCCAGTATTCCGAGTCCCTGTCCCTACCACAGCTGCTCCTGTTACTGAGACTATCGAGACGATCCCATCGTCTGTTGCATCATTCGAGCCACCTCAGATAGTTACTCCTACACTTGAGGCTTCAGCGACAGCGACAGCGACAGTGGCAGATGTTGATGTAGCTCCACTTCCTATAGTGACACCTCTAGAGTCACAGGCCGTGCCAATTACTGAGCAGACCCAGACCGCTTCACCTTTACTTCCAGCGACAGAGGGTCAGACCGCTCAAAGTTCAGGGTCAGAGGATGATGCAGCTCAGTTTCAGATTTCTCACCGCACCTCAATGCCCGACTCGACTGCTCCTGTCCTGCCGTCCGACCCTTAGGTTTTGGTGCTTAACGCCAAAGGGGGATAGAGAGCAAGTATGTTAAATCTAGGGGGAGCGTTAGATCTAGGGGGAGCATGTGATTCGTTTCTTTTGTGTGTGATACTTCGTGCATTCACATTTATTTTCATGTATTGCATCATATACATGTGATGGCGAGACTTATGTGACATATGTGCATTCACTTGGTTATGCTCATTTGCTTTGCTTCCGCATTTTTACTCCGATTCAAATGTGCTTTACTTCATGTACTCATGCTTAATTCATATCTTTTAAGTACACCATGTTGACTTGGGTCATATAAGCATGTCTAACTCCTTTGTTCTTATTGTCAAAAGCTTATATGAACCTAGCATGTTGAAAACCTCACTCATCTCTTTTACATACTCGAGGTTGTGTTGTCATCAATCACAAAAAAGGGAGATTGAAAGCATCTAGACCCCTAGTTGGGTTTCGGTGATTAATGATGACACGAGATTACTATGACTAACGTGTGTTTTACAGAGATAATTTGAGTTAGGTCATGGTAATAGAAATTGATTGGGCAATCATGGTTGTTATGCCCCTGTCGATGGAAATCATTTCGGTTTTGAAAGGATGGACGACAAGGTTAAGGACGGACTAGTTCTAAGTGTCGTTTGGTGTTGGAGAGACACTTAGAGTAGTTTAGAACTTTATTTTTCCTTTGGCCGTATTATTCGGGGAGGTATGGACTAGTAGCTTGACCTAGGTAAGTCTAGTGGGTTAGGTGTGGTGCACACTTGTCAAACCTAGCACTAGGTAGCATAGGAATAGCCCTAAGATCAATTGGAGCAAACTTCATTCACATAGGATTTTGAGTTGGAAGTGAATGGAGGGTCAAATGACTCACCGGATGTAGGAGGGTGAGTCCGGTCAGTTCATTTGATCAACTACAGTCGTCTGGTACTGACCGGACGCTGAACAGTGAAGTGACCGGACTCTGGGTGCCAGCGTCCGGTCAACATCAGTAAGGTTTCACAGAGGGTTTTTCTTGACCGGATGCGTCCGGTCAGTGCTGACCGGACGCTAGTCAGAATCTGGTGCCTGACCGGACGCTGAACAGTGAAGTGATCGGACTCTGGGTGCCAGTGTTCGGTCAACATCAGTAAGGTTCCAAAGAGGGTTTTTGATGACTGGACGCATCCGGTCAGTGCTGACCGGACGCTGGTCAGAGTCCGGTCAGAGCTTAACGGCTCTCTCTGACACGGTGACGGATATAACTGACCGGAGCGTCCGGTCAACCCACAAAGTGATGACTAAGCCTCCAAACGTTATGTTTTGAATGAGGGTGTATAAATACTTACTCCACTCGTCTATGGGAGGTCTTTTGCCCATTTGTTAAGCTAAGAAACACCTTTAGAGTGCAAGGGAGAGCAAGACCCTAGTGATGTGAATGCGATTTAAGAATCCAAGATTAAGGACCTTATTAGTGCATAGAGAGTAGCAAGTGTGCATCCACCCTTTTTATTAGGCTTATCTTGGTCAAGTAAGAGTTTGTGCTTGTTACTCTTGGTGATTGCCATCACCTAGATGGCTTGGTGGTGATTGGGAGCTTGGTGATCATCCGACAGAGTTTGTGGATGACCCAAGTCAAGTTGTGAGTGGTTGTGGGCGATTCACCGTGACGAAGTGTCAAAGAATCAGCCCGTAAAGAGCACTTGATTCTTGCGTGGATCAAGGAGGAGCTACACCATTGCACGGGTGCTCCAACGAGGACAAGTGGAGAGTGATGACTCTCTGATACCTCAGGAAATTATCGTCGCATTTCTTTCCCTCTCTTTGCTTTGAGCAATTACATTTGAGCAATTTATTTTATGTCTTTACATTCCTATAATTACCATGCTAGAGTAGGATTCGAACCTAAGGTACATTCTTAGAAGCTCCCCCGTGTTTAAAGTACTAGTGTATAGGTTTGTGTGACCTTACTCTAGAATTGATTAGGTGAGGTTTAACTAGCCTGGCACCTTTGTTCCCTAATTAGGATCTTTATAAGGTGTTTGAGAACTTAGATAGAGAGGTGTAGTCTTGACTAGATCGATAATTTTAATTCTACATTTATTTCGATTAACCGATACGATTAATTTTAGAAAAGAGTACTCATCCTCTCTCTAGTCCACCGTCTCAAACCTACGTCGTCATGCACCAGAGCACAAGAACAAGGAAACGAAACACGATCCCAACTCAAATGCGAGGAGCGAGAAAAACAACAAACATAGACGAACTTAAACATTCCAAACGCCTAGTATACCAACACGTTTCGTTCCTCGCTTTACAAACATTGCCCGTTCTAATAAGCAAAAACAAATTAGGACTAGAATAGTCCTCTACTCCGGAGGTGCCTGGTACTCGACGCGGATGCCGGCCGGTGCCACCTGGACAGAGAGGGCCTGCGCGCTCAGCGTGACGGCCACGGTGACCGCATCGATCTCTGCATCGCTCCGGTTTGGTGGGTATCCCTATCCCACGGCTTCGAAGTTGACGCCGTCGTAATGCGCACCAACCAACGACAGAGAGGCAAGCGCGCTGGAGAAGACCCCTTCGGTTCAGAAATCAGGGGGTCCGCTCGGAGCCGAGCCGCGTTCAGGCGAGCAGCCATCTGAGCATGCCCCTGACCATTGACCAGCACATGGTCATGAGCGCCTGTGCGGAAGCAGTCACGGTCGACAGCTCAGCGGTGGCCTCCTGTGCCCTCTTGCTCGCCGCCAACCTCTCATCTTGGTTTGCGATCGCCTTCGCGCGCAGATCTGAGAGAGCCACCAAACATGAGTCGACACGACAATAAGCGGGAACCGAACTCAAAGAAGGAGCAACTTACTGGCGTAGTCATCACGCAGAGCCTGGCACTCGGCCACGAGACGCTGGCAACTCTGCTCGACCTCGTTCTGAGCGGCATCCGCCGCAACACGCTCCCTCTCCTGGGCAGCCACTGCCGCCTTGAGTTCATCCACCTGCGACGTCAGTGTGGCGACCAGCGAGGCCGCGGTCGGGCTAGCGCCTCCCGCTCCTCGGCCTACTTCTGCGTGGACTCTACCGTCCGAGTAGCGCAAAGCAAGGTCTCGCGCAGAGTCTCCTCTGCCTTCCAGAGGTTCTCCACCTCTGTCCACAGGTGCTGCGCCTCCGCCTCAGCCTCATCCAGGTGATGGCGCTCCGCGGCGCCACCCTTCTGCGACTGGAAGGCTAGCCGTAGGTACCTCGACTTTTCATCGAGGGGCATTTAATTTTTTACCACTCTTACGAATGACATCATAACACGTGTCACTGAAATAGTATTTTATATACCACTCCACCTCACAAGTCTAATAAAAAGTTAATTATTCCGTTCATCAAGGTCTCCGTGAGCTCCTGCAATAAGAAGAACACGCTCAGACGGCACTATCAGCGTCCCCGACACAACAGGGATAAGACACACAACAACGCAAAGTCGCTTACCCGCCCGGTCATGAGCACGTCGCCGGCCATCATGAGCATAGTGCCCGAAACAAGCTCCGTGGTCACGACAAGCGAATCGCGGATCCTCGACAAGTTCGCCTGACACTCCTCGTTGCCGCTCGAGGCACTGGCCCACATAGCCCGCTCAGCTGCGTCGTCCACGACGAACAAGGCCTTGTAGGGGTCCGAAGGGTGTGGCCAGACGAAGAGATCTTCTCCCGGCACCAGCTGCCTCCCGCGAAGGACGAGCGCCAACTCCTCCAGGGCCTCAGGGGCGTCGCCTCTAGGCACAAGGATGGCGCCAACATCCTCGCCTGCGGCCACCCCCGCAGCAATGCCGCTACAAGCGCACCAGCGTCGGGGGCTCCCGCCACGGCCGCATTCGCCGCTGCCGCCTCAACACGGACCCGATCCTCCGCCGCGTGGGAGCTCTCCGCGGGGTCGACAGCGATTTCGTGAGGGGCAGCGTCTGGACCACCGTCGCTCTAGCCACGCTGCCACACCCCCGGACGGTTCTAGCTGAGTCGGCAGCCTCACAGAGCCCGCCGGAACTGGCTGAACGGTGACCCCGACAACGAAGGACCTGGATCGATTCTAGCAAGAAGATGACCGATACTGCCGACTTCAACAACAAGGAAAGCTCAAAGCAACGGCGTACCAGGTGAAGCGCCCCAGCGCGATGCGGGCTACTTGCCTCGCTGGACGTAGTTCCAAAACGGGAACCGCGATGGGCCTTGCCTCGCCCGACATCGCGGCGGACTCTGACACGGAAATCCCCTCCTCCATGCTGGCGTCGGCCTCCTTCAAGCGCCGCCCTTCAGCAGCTCCGAGGCCCTCAGCCGTGGACAGCCCCGTGCGCGGAGCCAGGGGAGCAGGCTCCGAGCCTACCACTTCCGTGTGACCCTAGACTTCCGTGTTAGCCCGGGGACCTTGCGGCTCGACATTCCCAAGGACCACGACCCCGACGTCATGCGGAGCTATGGGCTTGGTCGCGCCTTGCGTTCCAAGGCCATGAGGAGCAACCGGCAAACCACCCGACGGCGCCTGGACATCGTGGTCATCGCCGCCATCAGCGCGAGAGCGCTTCGGGCTCGACCCCCTGGGGAAGGAGCCGAGCGCTTCCGCGTAGACTCTTCCTCCTCCGCGGCGACATCCGAGTGCCTGGCGCCACTCAAGCCGGCCCCGGCGTTGGCCCTTAGAAACGTGTCAGGGATGCTGCCGAGGACCTCCAACCCTTCGTCATCAACCTCCTCATCGTCGTCGGGCAAACGGAACCTGGAGCGACGCAACCGTAGGTGCTGCCCGAACAACACAAACAACCCAATTAGGCCCAAGCAGGCGGCAAAGTTGGGGTGAAATCCAAGACAGGCGACTTACCAAGTTAGGACTTAGGAGGGACGGCCGCCGAGAACGCCTCTGGGGTACTGACGATGCGGATAGACACAATGGATGAGATCAGGCCCACTACCTGGAGCGTCAGCTCATTGGCGTCCAGCTCATCCACCATCTCGCGGGTCGAATATCCGGCATCCGCATACTGGTACAGCGGATGCGTGTGTGCTTTCAGTGGCTGGATGCGCCGCTCGACCATGGTCCAAAGGACCTTTTAACTCCAATAAGGCCCGCCGGGGCCCGGCTGCGGAGAACCTCGAGGGTCTCTTCTACCTAGCCGACTCTATCTTGCAGGCATCCCCAACGCCAGGGCTCCCGAGTCCCGACACACCGGCGATCCACCGGTAAAGGCAGGAAGCGGAGCCGCGGCATCATCATGGATGTAGAACCAGTTGGAGTGCCAACCCGAGTTCGAATCCTTAAGCGGCAGATGAGGATATCGGCTGACGAATGTACCTTGAATCTGGATTGTCAGCCCGCCCAAAGGGGCGAGCTCAGCATCATCAGCATCCACCTTCCGCCTGCGGATCTTGAAGACACGCCGGAACAAGTCTTTGGAGGGCTCGATCCCGAGAAAGCCCTCGCAGACGACCACAAAGCCGGTGAGCTGCAGCAGCGCGTTCGGAGGAAGATGCTACAGCTCGACCTCATGCTTGTGCAGGAACCCGCAGAGAAAGTCGGAGGCTAGGATCCCAAAGCCACGCTTGTGGTAAACTGGTAATCGGTGTCTCCCCTGGGTGCCGATAAGGAAACTACTCCCCGGCAGTGGCCCTCCACCTTGCCACTCTCTTAGGAGGAAGGACGCCCTTCTCCACGAGCCGCAGCAACCTAACCTCTATCACCAACGATGGCACCCATTGACTCATCTTGCAGGGCGAGGTATGCGAGTTGGCGGCGACAAAAGAACAGCAAACGGTGCTAGCGCTGAAAAAGTCGGGACGTCGACACCACGATAAGACTACGAATGATAGTAAGTGCAAGGTAGGACTCGAGTTTGACTTCTCCCTTCTCTTCTTCCTTCTCTCATTTCCAAATGAAGACAAGGGAAGGCGAAAGCAAGAGATTGGAAACAACTCAGGGATGTGGCTATTTAGCGGCAGCTAGGAAGGCAAACCGCACCCGCGAGTAATGCCCCCACTTCCCTTGCCTATGCGCCAAATGAACGCACACGAGCTGGTGCCATTAATCGCACGATGCGATCGGGCTAACTAGTCATTCTCATCGGTCTGCATGCAGAGCACCCCTCTAGCTTCACTATCTACGTTTCATGTGACGGTAGCTTCACCTTCTAAGCCGGGTCAGCCCACTAAAGGGCTCTAGGCCCGCAAAAGAGTTAGGGGCACAGAGAAGATGGGCCCCGAGCGGCTCCAATCGAGACGGTGCTGAACCTTATGACCATCTCTTCCTGTGTTCGAGTCGTTGGCTTCAAAGCCTCCAGGGTTACCCCCTCCAGGGGAAGGCATCTTGCCCTCTGGTCATTGCGGAGACGGTCGGGGCCGACGGGATAGGCGGCCGATGATGTATGAGACGTCTCTCTTTGAGGCATAGCCGAACTCCATGTCGATTGTTAGGGGACAACTGGGTCCCACTCGAATTACCCATTGAGCTCGACGAGACACACTGCTCGACCATGTGGTTACAGTGGACAGTCTCACCCTGCGTGGGGCGAAAAAATAGGCTTGGAACTAAAGACAAAAGGAAGGCAAAGATAGGCAACCTCGACCAAGTCAGAGCGAAGCCATCGGATCGCCTCTCCCAGTTTCGGATCGCCTCTCCCAGTTTCAGTTCTCGACCGCAAAGGGGACCAAGGACCTCGAGCACCTCCGACCATTAACAGTCAAAGGGATAGGTACTCAAGTACCAATAGGTCGGTCCCTCGCAAAGCGACCTGATGTTTGATCGGCTCAGGTCCAGCCACGACCAAAGCAAGAAGTGTCCTCAAAACGCGACCATCGCACCGGTACTAAAAACCGAACTCAAATCAGGACACATGAACGCAAAAGGCTTGGGGCTAGCCCTGACCTCATGAAAAGCGGGCAACGCCGCTGAAAAGTTCCCTTTATTATTTCATTTAGGACAAACGCTTACAAAAGCGAGTGCAGCCACACCACATACAAGAGACGAAAAAGCCGATACCGTTGGAACAACGGTATCGCGGCAACCCAGAGGTACCAACCACACACGCAAGAAGATCAGAGCGAGGGGCACACCTCACAAACCTTCACGGCCTCCGGGATGTACCACGCAGGAGAAAGCCGACTGGCTTTCGGACGCCGGTGTGCCACTTCATCTCCTCTGTGACGAGAGCGACATGACATTACCAAACCATACGACTCCCTCTCCGCATCTCTCATAGCTTCGGACAGACGTCGTGGTCTCCCTCTTCAAGACCACGACTAACCGTCGGTTAGCTCAATGATTTACGAAGGGAATCAGAGTCGTCCTCGGCTAGGGATGGATATCGAGCTAGCTCGGCTTGTTATCATGCTGGCTCGGCTCGGCTCGTTATACTAACGAGCTAGAAGCTCAGCTTGGCTCGGCTCGCTTGACAGCTCGAGCAGGCTCATTTGGCTCGCGAGCTAACTTAATTTTTTTCTTCGTGTTGAGGTTATTCATCTAGCAAAAGACAGAGATGAGTACTGATTTGGAAAAAAGCAAAATAAATAAGAAGGCCAGATGATTTGATGCTGGTTAGGGAAAATCAAGAAAAAACAAAAGCTAATGCTTGTTGCTGTGCGTTGGCTTGCAACTTTGCAAGGGAGTAAGCAAAGCTGCAATTGCAAGGCCCTAGCGAGCAGGTGGGGAAGTCTAGAGCCTAAGGGTGGAAACGTGGGAGTTAGGGGCTAGGGTTTTATCATATTGGGCCAATGGGCCATGACATATATGGGCTGATTCAAGTTGCTCTCATCTGATTTACCATGGTTTGTTTTGGCTTGTGAGTGGCTCGTGAGCTGGATCGAGCTGGCTTGTTAATTAATTGAGCTAAAGTGCTGGCCCAGCTCGTTTAAAAATTCAAACGAGCTGAGCCACTAACGAGCGAGCTAGCGAGGTTACGAGTTTTTTGTCCAGGCCTATCCTCGGCTAGCAACCACTTTGAACACTGAACCCCTGAGGTTCGGGGAACAAAGAGGTCACGATGCTGCAGACTCGGCAGGCGCACTGTCTCACCCCCTACTACTCGCAAATTCTTCTAGCACAAGTGTTGGAAGGCATGTCGCCGCCGACTAGCCGGCGTAACTGGCCCCTAGAAAACTACATCCTGCTCTTACAAGCTTAGGGCACCCAAGTGTGGTTAGATACTAAGGCTAGGATAGCTCGAAACCAAAGGGAGGAACTCCCATTTTATAGGCCCACACGCGACTATGCAGCGTATGAGTCACACACCGCCTGGCATGATGCGGGACAGTCGAAGTAAAGCCTACGCATAGGCCTACGCCTCAAAGACCCCCTTAGGCACGCATGACTTAGTAGCACGCAGGGCAGGCCAGACTAGACCATGCGCTATAGATTAAGCCACTACACCTAGTGCACACCAATCGACTTGTCCCATCAAAATAAAGGCGGTAGGCGCCTTAGACGGACGACGACTGACAAGCGCGCATGCACCGCACCCCAAGGAATAGCCTACAAAACAGGCGCACGGCGATCGCTGCCCGCATTAAACGTCTCGACCACTCGAAGCACTGCTCGAGAGAGTGCCTTCACGATTATGTCTAATCGTAAAAACACTCGGGGGGCTACTGTTGGGATTATGTAAACAGGATACCCCAAGGCCTGGTCTTAAAAAATCGCTTAGGATGACCAGGCTGGCCACAGCCCAGCGAAACACAGCCCGCCACGACCTGTCGCCCCCGAGCCATATGAGGCCTGCCTCAACCTCTCCCACCACTCGACCACGCACCACGCGATGCCCTCAGCCACCTCTAGCCTTAGCCGCTAAGGAAAGGATGAGAGGTGGGAAGATGCATACAGTACGCCTGCCTAGACGGGACATGCATGCGTATACTCCACCGAGTACAAGAGGATGACAGCCCCTCTGACCATCCACCCCTGGGGCAGAGCGTCACCTCGGTCAGCGCCCCACTGACAAACAAGACAACACTAGGGCCCAACAACACCCCACGTGGCTCAGCACCGCCCAAATCTAGTCCAGCTTGATGGACAGGCATGGGAATCATGATAGGGAGTCGGCTCTCCCATTCTGATCAGATTCAGTGCCCCGACCTGGCTACAAGAGGTCGGGCAGAAGGGCTGTGGCCCCATGAGAAGGCAGCCCATGATGGACAGCTGCTCTTTTCATACAGTGACATCACGACTTCTCCCCGAAAGAAGTGGAACGCTAGGACAGAGGCCACGACGCTAGCAAGCAAGGCCATGCTGAGTGGGGGAGTTGGTGAACAACCACCACTCCCATTGCACCGCCATGGTCGAAATAGTACCGCATCCGTACGCCATGCCTTGGCGTAAGGAGCAAGCTCGCGACGACCATACCCTAACGTGCTGACAAGACGAGCAGGCTTGCTGACCAAGCAAACTAGCTTCTCCCTCCTTTGGGCTCCTAGCCACTCGGTCTAGGAGAACCCTACACCTTTGCATGTAACCTAGCCCCTGTAGCTATATAAGGGGAGCCCGGCCTTCTTCCAAACCATCGATTGCCCCTTCCTCGAACTCTTTCTATCAGTAGGACCTTAGCTTGCATACCCCTTGTTGTAAGACGTTTGGAGCACTTTGGCATTGAGGAACACGTACTCATAGGTCTCCAGCACTGGACATAGGGCTTTGTCCTGAACCAGTATAAATCCTTTGTGTCCTGAGTGGTAGCCATCGAATCCCTTGAGCAGCACGACGCTAAATTTACTCGACCCCTACTAAATTGGTCCGATCTGAACCAATCTCTGTACAACAAGCAAAGGATACATTACGACCTAAACAATAATCAATGCAACATATGCTTCCAAGAATATCTTGTCATGACCACGTTGATCTTCAAATTCATTTGCCAGCCTCTTCCTTGTTTCCTTATACATTGACTCTAGAGCAGCCGCACTTGTTGTTGCACCGTACCTGCAATGGGATGCCTCTGGGTCTCACAAGCTAGAAATCAAATTTGATGCACGATTGCTGACTCTTGAAGCTACCTTGATGAATATATACCACCAGTTTATGCTAGCTCATGATGGATTAGATGATTTCCTTTCTCCTCGTCCAAATATGCTATTAAGGTCTGCACTCACGTCATGCATGCACCATTATAGGGCATGTTTGATTAGATGGCTAACCTCTAATCAGGCTCCAGGAAACCAACATCTAGCTGTTTGGTTGCCTGTTTATAACGCCAAGCCAGGCCTGGATAAGTCACTTTCGAGCCCGTAGCCGGGCTCTAGAAGAACGCGGGGAGCGGCCATTTTTTTGCTGGCTAGGCTTGGCTGACCAACTATGCCTATTCCCCTCACCAACTCCCTCACGTTCTCCTTCACCCATGCTCTGTGACAGAACCGCCCAATTTATACAAGATCAAGTACGGCTGTCCCCGCTAACATGTTGACATGCGCATACTTTCACTTATATAAACCCGATAGTCCACCGAGTGTCACGAAGGACCTCGGTAAATCAACATCATAACTAAGATCGCGTGATTAAGCAAATACACATCACATACGCAGAGTTGTAGTGAAAATAATATTACAATTGGGTTCACAAATAATAGTACAAGTTTGGGTTTTAAAACCGATTAGAGAAAACAACATAGCTTTCAAATGATTACATTAATATAAGTTCCAAATACATTGCTAGCATAAGTGACATCCTCTGATAAAAGCATATAGGTGAGAAGTAAATATAGAGTCACCGAGCCCACCGGCGGTTAGCCACCATCTTCCGCAGGCCAAGAACTTCACCTGCAACATGGTGGGATAAACCCTGAGTACTCGAATGTACTCAGCTAGACTTACCCGTCTTAAACCAAAATAAAACGACACCAAGGATTATGCAAGGCTTTCTTTAGTGGGCTAGCTGACTTGTTTGCAAAAAGCATAAGCTATCATGAAGAAACCATTTTAAGTACTTTGCATCATCATTATTATAACCTATCCATCTAGGTAAGCACCTATACTATAGCAATCACTTGATTAACCAATAACATCCAGTTACCAATTTAGATTTAGCATATCCCATACCATCCATATAACCATCATTGTTCCATAATAATTACTACGATGCCGTAGCTCGAGTCAAGTGCTCACTATCCAGGAGCAATGGCGATTTGAATCGATTCCTAACCAGCTGGTGATTTATTCCTCACACAAACCATGCTTCCCCTGCCAGGGTAGCTTAGATCACCAAGGACACTATTTAGGTAGCCGCGGGATAATCTGGAGCCGCAGTACCCAGGGACCGCCCGACTGTCAGGAATCAGGGCGCACCTGCCCTTGGGCTCACTCTTCGCGTCCTTGTCATACCCCCATTAGCACCAATACGCGCACTCGTGTAGATCCCGG
The DNA here is from genome assembly GCA_904845875.1 of Miscanthus lutarioriparius. Lineage (NCBI taxonomy): Eukaryota > Viridiplantae > Streptophyta > Magnoliopsida > Poales > Poaceae > Miscanthus > Miscanthus lutarioriparius. The sequence goes on along the minus strand of CAJGYO010000007.1, from coordinate 54,936,430 downwards.
CCCGAATAGTGCCACTAGCTTCGCGGTCGAAAGGTACTTTATTCGGCCAGCTAAATGTGAGGCATGCGTTCAATATGACAAGAGGGATGAGCAACGATCGGTCCTTAATCGACACAGATGGAAACTAAAACACCCCAGAACCCTGTCTGGTTGCCTCCAACTTTTTCCGTCCGGTCTCCAATTCTCCATCACACATGCTTAATTCCAGGATATCATTCTTTCTATAGCTAAATTCTTCCAGTAACCACCTATAATGTAGGTGACCGGATATCACCGACCACTACCGGTCTAAGCAAGGCTAAGCAGTTATTTGATCCTGACCTAACAGGGTAAAAGGTAATAAGGTAGGCAAGGATAGTAATAAATGCATCAACGGTTTTAATCAACTCCTACAACTTAATGCAACAATATATAAACTCATATATATAGAAAGAATTACTTTTGTAAATTAGGAGACTTAGAATGCTCTGAGGCTTGCCTGGAATCCAACACTAGGTTAGTGTTTGTTAGACGACACTCGCTTAGTGAGCATCTCCCGTTCTAGCACTTGTCTAGTCCTTTCACCTTCGGGATAGGTCCACCATACACCGTCTTCGGGTTCGGCTCCAACATCACGTCCTTCACGTGGTTCATCTAGCGCACCTAGATGAGATGCAAGATGCATGTGTATGAATGTGATGAATGGTAACACAAGATGCATCACATAAGCATTCAAGACAAACCAGTTATTCACGGCAATCACAGAGTCAAGGCTGCAAACAACAACAGCTAATTTTACTCATAACAGGAGTTGTACTAATCCAAAAGACATGCAACAAGACAATCTGGAAAGCTTATGAAATTTTCTACAATTCATCTTTACTCATCTTAGCATGATTCTCAAGTTAACTAAGTCAAATATACCCATTTACAGAAACTGGTCCACAATTGACAGAAAGCAGCCATTTCTGAAACCCAACTTTAAACAGGCATAACTCACAAACCACAAGACCAAATACCACCAAATTTTAACAGCAGCTATATACATGAATTATATACAACTTTGTTATTATCACAAAAAGCTCATTCAAATCCTAACTAGATCAAACACTAGCATCTTTCAGATCTGCTCAGAATACAATCAAAACCTGACAGAAGACTTAAAAGTCATGTAACTCCTACACTATCAGGCCTATGGCCTTACAATTTGAACACAAGCAAGATCATGAAATTTTCTACAACTTTTGTATTCACTACAACCATAGCAAACATCATTTACACCACGAAAATAATTGCACAAGCAAAACTACAAATGCAACCCAACAGCAATGGTACAGAAAACTGATAGAAACTTCAGAGAAGCATAACTAGAGTTCTAGACCTCCAACAAACATGAACCATAATTTTTTTTGAAAATCTTAGGAAGTTACCTACAAATCACGTATTATGATAAAGTCATGATTCATAACTTAACTGAGCCAATTAATTCAAACATGCAGGACTATTCAGAATAGGAGCAAAGCAACACAAGTAATTTGTTATTTTTATAACTCTTAAACCATCAAGACTAAACTACTGAAATTTTTACCAGACATCACTAATCACATCAGTAACACTCCATAAAAATTTCACATTGATTTGAGTAAAATAACTGTAGTTATGAAAAAGACAAGACATAACTAGTATTAAGAACCTAACTGCATAGATCTATTTGTACAGCAAAATATTTAAACTGAAACATGTCATATTATAGATCTAATGCATAGAAAATTTCACAAGGATTCCAAAAAGTCCTCATTTACTATTTTACGATTTTTATACTAATTACTATGAATTTTCAAAGTTCATCATTCAAATCTGTAAAAACAAAAGAAAAGACATGTAAGTCTTGCATCGGGGTCCCTGCGGAAAATAGAAATCAAATGTCAGCGAAGAGGTCCTCAGGAGCACTATCAAATGAGTCATGGCTTCGTAGAACGGCCCTTCCCTTATGTCGAATTGTTGCACGTAGTCCTTGACGGGAGTTTGGAGCAGAGGATGCGTGGGAGCTCGCTGATTTCGGCCGAAGAAGGCACATTGTCGGCGTAGGAATGGCGGGGGAGAAACAGGGGGTCTACGCGCACCCAAAGGTTGCCGTGGATGGCCAGGAGACGGGCTATGGCACCCTGGCCATGCACGCTGTCGGCATGCAGCGGCGGCGGCGGCGGTCCTCCAGCCTCCTGGCCTGGGTTGGCTCAACGAAGGAGCGCGCGAGAACGAGGAGAGGTTGGCGGAGCCAGAGACACACGTGAAGGGACATGAGGGAGTTCAGGGCGGCGGGGATGTGGCGATGGCGAGCTCGGCCAGCCGGCCATGGCAGACGTGGCCACGCGTGGCGTTACAGTGAGGGAGAGCGAGAAGAGGCGAGTGAGGGAGTGGGAAAGAAGCTCGGCGTCCACTCGGAATTAGCAGGGCATGCGGCAGGGCTCGCAGGGACGCACGGCGATAGAAGGAGGCACTCGGCTCTGCATGGTCGCCACGAAGGCAAAACATCGGACACCTGGTGGGCATCGGCGAGGGTGAGGTCGGCGCTGGTTTGGGCCGGATCTGTGCCGATTTGGACCTTGGGCCCAAAATGAAGTTTGTTCACCTCGGCCTGCTCTACATTTTTCATTAAGGCACTCCAATCATTTGAGCAACATAACAGTGGGTAATTTAATCTCCAAAGTGGCATTGTCAATGCATTGACGACGATTAACAAACTCCAAAATTGAGGGTCATAACAAGGTCAAACGAGTGCCATCCTTTTACATGATCTTCTCCATGAACTTAGCTCCAACTTTTATTTTGGGGTCAACTTGAGATGCTTAACGAATTTTGGAGAACGCGAGACGCCAATGCCAAGGTCGATGAATTTCTAGACTTAGAATATTTCTAAGTGCTGAAATCAGCAGCAGATTCCAACTTTGAGCCACTGCTAGACTTAGTCCGAGCCGATCCATGGTATACTCCAAAAACAAAGTTTCTTCTACATAACATGAGCTTCAACTTTTATTTAATGTCCAACCTTAAAACAGGTGCAGAAGCTATAGTTCTACTTTGACCAAAGTAGGATCATGATAAAGCTTAAATTATCCTTCGTGATCCATTGAAGCATTTTCTTGGCATTTGCTCAACATGAACTTTTCATGACTTTTGTTGTAGAGTTCATCTAGAGTCATTTGGGCATGGTTGCAAGATTTGGTTGACGATCGAGAATTCCATTCACTTTATAAAATAATTCAAGCAAGGACATAACTCGTCATTTCATGTGACTTCTTGATTCCAAACTTCACGAAACTTTTCCATGGATTAATATAGATGGGTATTGATGTGAGACACATGAAGATATTCCAATAACACCAGCCAAGCATATATCTTGAAAAGGGCCTATATGTAAAGCAAGGGTGCAATATCCAAGTTTAGGTTGGGGCTCATTTCCATAGGTTTGACCTTGACATCTAAAGCAATGTTTGAGCTCAAACCCATTGCTTAACTGGTGGCAACACCTGGGGTGTTACATGCTCCTTGTCCTCCCATGCTCTGCCAGTCCTCCTCCTCCCCGTCGATGCTCCTCCACCCGTGCACCGCAGACGTGGACGACAACCACCGCGCGTAGCAGCTCCACTCTTCGGCTGCAACTGTTAGACCTTAAGCAGGATCTCTAGGCATAGAACTAGCATGTCTACTTGCTATTGAATAAAACTATGAGTCCTAGAACATCTACAAGTGCAGTAGCAGTAGATAGAATGAGAGAAAGAGAGGGGTGAAGGGTGCAAACCTTCGGCCGCCTTAGATGAAGATGGGCTCGCCATCGTAGTGCTTGGCGATAACCCGTTGGTGGTGTTGATTCGAAGTGCGGTGGTGCAGTAGTAGTTGTAGGGCAGCCCGACGACATAGCAGCCCCTCTGTGTAGATGCAGAGGCAGTGGCATCGTAGCTGGTGGCTTCCCGTCACTAGGTGCGCCCCTCTAGATCGGATTAGGGATTTTGGTGGGGAATTGTAGCTCAGGCAAACCTCGTACTCAGAGCCACCGGCCCTCCACCTCTATTTATTGCGCAATGTGATAGGGGCCCTCCAGCCATAGTGGGCCCCCGATCAGGGCGCTGATCAAAGGCCCAACTGGGCCGTTGGGCCCCGTTTGGGATTAGAGATCAATCTAACAATCTCCCCCTTGATCTCCTACCATCTTTCAATTTCATATCATTTACTTTTGTTCATTCCATTACAGATTAGCGCATAGAGCATGTTTCATCGTCATGGTCAATTGCCGATAGATTTAACAGCTATAACACACCACTCTATTCTAAAATAGATACTTAACTTTGGGACTTCTTTTGTCTAGGAATTATAAGCTTTCCCTTAAACCCATGTCGGCTGCATGTTCTCTGAACACGTTGAGTGGTAAGCCTTTTGTAAGCGGATCCGCGAGCATCTTTTAGGTACTTATATGCTCAAGACTTATGACATAATCCCGGACTTTATCTTTCACAACATAATACTTTATGTCAATGTGTTTGGTAGCACCACTTGACTTATTGTTGTGAGCATACTGTACTGCCGGATTATTATCGCAGTATAACTTAAGTGGTCTATAGATGTCGTCAACCACCTTCAAACCGGGTATGAACTTCTTTGGCTAGTTCACCTGCCCCGTTGCCTCATAACACGCTACAAACTTGGCATACATTGTGGACGATGTAGTGACGGTTTGCTTTGAGCTTTTCCATGAAATAGCTCCCCTACGAGAGTGAATACATATCCAGACGTGGATTTTCTATCATCTCCCGCATAATCAGAATCTAAATATCCCACTATATGGAGTGAATCAAATCTTCTATACGTCATCATGAGGCTTTTCGTTCCTAACAAATAACGCAAGACTTTCTTTACCAATTTCCAGTGTTCTGTTTCAGGATTGCTCTAGAATCTGCCAAGTAACCTGGTAACAAATGCCAGGTCAGGGCGCGTACATACTTGAGCATATTTCAAGCTTCCGACAGCTAAAGCATATGGAACCATTTTCATTTGATCGATCTCATACTGGTTCCTAGGGCATTGAAAATCCCCATATCTATCGCCCTTGACTATAGGAGCAAGTGAGGGACTACATTTGTGCATACTGAATTTCTTTAAGATCTTTTCTATGTATGCCTTTTGTGATAGTCCTAATACCCCTTTACTTCTATCTCAGTGAATCTCGATCCCTAGAACGAACGAAGCTTCACCAAGATCTTTCATATCAAATTTTGAGGACAAAAACTTCTTTGTCTCCAGTAGTAGACTAACATCACTACTAGCAAGTAAGATATCGTTCACATACAGGACAAGGAAGATAAATTTCCCATTCTTAAACTTTGCATAGACACAATTGTCCTCAACATTCTCTTTAAACCCAAAATTCCTTATTGTCTGATCAAACTTCAAGTACCACTATCTTGAAGCTTGTTTTAATCCATAAATGGATTTCTTTAGGCGGCGTCCCATTCGTTCTTTTCTTTCCATGACAAAACCTTTTGGTTTGTGCCATGTAAACATTTTCCTCCAAGTCCCCATTGAGAAATGCCATCTTTACATCCATCTGATGTAATTCTAAATCATAATGTGCCACTAATACCATTATGATTTTGAAGGAATCCTTACATGAGACTAGAGAAAATGTCTCATTGTAATCAATGCCTTCTCTTTGCGTAAAGCCTTTTGCCACAAGTCGCGCTTTATATGTCTCTATATTCCCTTGAGAGTCAAGTTTTGTTTTGTAGACCCATTTACAGCCTACTGTTTTGGCTCCTTTAGGAATTATTTCTAAGTCCTAAACTTTATTGACATTTATAGATTTCATTTCATCTTCCATGGCCTCAAGCCACTTTGTTGAGTAATCACTTCTCATGGCTTCTTCAAATGAGGTGGGATCATCCTCTATTTGAAATTCCTCAGTGTTGTATACTTCATAGTCAGCAGGAATAGCTAATTTTCTAACTCTTTGAGACCTTCTAGGGGCCTCCACATTTGGCACATCTTCTGTTTGAGGCTATTGTTGCTCCCCCTCATGTGTGGCAATATGTTCTACAGGATTCTGAAGAACATGTTCCTCATCGTCATTCATTGTTTCCATAGGCGGAATAACAACAGGTGCTGGCACCACAGTATCTTGCACTGTCGGTGCAGCGACAGCAGGTAGTGAGAAAAATGGCTCATGAATCATTAGAGTGGGCACATACACCCGCTTCTCTTCAAGGTCAATTTCTCGAGTTACCATGCTCCCCCTCATCATTTCATCCTCTAGGAAGACAGCGTGTCTCGTTTCCACAAACTTTGTATGTCTGTCTGGACAGTAGAAACGAAAACCTTTTGACTTTTCTAGGTAGCCAAGAAATGGCAACTTACTATTTTAGGATCTAGCTTCCCAATATTTGGGTTAAATACTTTAGCCTCAGCAGGACTCCCCCACACACATAAGTGGTTTAGTGAGGGTACTCTTCCTGTCCACAACTCATACGGTGTTTTGGGCACCGACTTACTTGGTACTCTACTGAGAATATGAATGGCGGTTTTTAACGCCTCCTTCCACAGACTCAACGGTAAGGTGGAGTAACTTATCATACTGCGCACCATATCCATCAGGGTATGATTGCGTCTTTCAGCTACTCTATTCTGCTGAGGTTCGCCCGCTGTAGAATATTGGGCTACTATGCCATTCTCCTGTAAGAGCCTTGCAAAAGGTCCACAAACTTGGCCATATGGGGTATGCCGACTGTAGTACTCCCCCCACGATCGGACCCGACTATCTTAATCTTTAAATTGTGTTGGTTTTTAACTTCTGCCTTAAATATCTTAAATTTATCCAATGCTTCTGTTCTTTCTTTGATTGGATAAATGTAGCCATAACGGGAGTAATCATCTGTGAATGTTAAGAACGAATCATAACCATCCACACTCTTTACAGGAAATAGACCACAGATGTCTGTGTGAATAATCTGTAAAATTCATGCGCTTCGTTTGGTATCTTTCTTAATTTTCTTTACATACTTTCCTTTTATGCATTCTCTGTATTGTTCTAAATCTGAGAACTCTAACGGAGGAAGAATATCATTCTTAACTAGTCTTTCTATTATGTCCCTCAAAATATGGCCTAAACGACAGTGCCATAATTTTGACAACGCATCGTGAGCTCTCTTTCTTTTTCTGTTTACATCCATAGACGAGGATACATTCTCATTGTCGCACGCAACATTCTCATCATCGCATACAACATTCACATCATCACATAGTGATAACAAATAAAGCTCATTTTGTAAGATAGCAAGACCAACACATGCATTATTAAATGTTATCTTACATTTGCCATTTCCAAAATGGCAATCATATCCATCATTGTCCAAGCATGAAACACTAATCAAGTTTCTCTGTAAAGCGGGAACATAAAGTACATCTCTAAGTAAAAGTGTGAAGCCATCAGCAAGCTCTAGAGAAAGATCGTCAGTGGCTTCAACATCTGCTCGGACTCCATTTGCAACTTTAATGTGTCTTTCTCTTCTTTGCATAGTCCTCGTCGAACGGAATCCCTGTAAAGAATTAGCAACATGAACAGTTGCACCTAAGTCAATCCACCAAGTAGATTTCGAATACTGTATATACAGGGATTCATTTATGAACGTAATAATGTTCTCATCTTTCTTTGCAATGATCATCTTTAAGTAATCGGGACAATCTTTCTTATAATGTCCCGTCTTCTTGCAATAGAGACACAGGTCTTTCTCTACTGTGAACTTGTTCTGCTGAGGCCGATGTAGCATGGGACCCTTTGAAAGGTCCTAATGGCTAGAGGGGGGGGTGAATAGCCTATTAAAAAAATTCTACAACAACACTTAACAAAACGGTTAGACAATTATGAGGCAAAGCAAGTGTTGCGTTAGCCTACTAAAAATGCAAGCCACCTACCACAATTTTAGTTTCTATTGTCTCTAACCACACAATAGCTATGGCACTATACTAAGTTAGTGTGCTCTCAAAGACTAACTAAAAAGCCATACTAACCAAACTAACAAGCTCTCACAACTAGCTACACTAAAGAGCTTGATAACTAGTTTGCCGTAATATAAAGAGACTGAACAATTTGTTTGTACCGCCATATCGAGGAAGGAGCCAATCAATCATAAGAATGAATACCAATGAAGACCAATCACCTCAGAATCAAATGACGAACACAATGATTTTTACCGAGGTTCACTTGCTTGTCGGCAAGCTAGTCTTCGTTGTGGCGATTCACTCACTTGGAGATTCACGCGCTAATTGGCATCACACGTCAAACCCTTAATAGGGTGCTGCACAACCAACACAAGATGAGGATCACACAAGCCACGAGCAATCCACTAGAGTACCTTTTGGCTCTCCGCCAGGGAAAGGTCAAGAACCCCTCACAATCACCACGATCGGAGCCAGAGACAATCACCAACCTCCGCTCGATGATCCTCGCTGCTCCAAGCCATCTTGGTGGTGGCAACCACCGAGAGTAACAAGCGAATCCCACAGCGAAACACGAACACCAAGTGCCTCTAGATGCAAACACTCAAGCCACTTGGATTCTCTCCCAATCTCACAAAGATGATGAATCAATGATGGAGATGAGTGGGAGGGCTTTGGCTAAGCTCACAAGGTTGCTATGTCAATGCAAATGGCCAAGAGAGTGAGCTAGAGCCGGCCATGGGGCTTAAATAGAAGCCCCCATGAAATAGAGCCGTTGTACCCCTTCACTGGGCACAACGTGGGGTGACCGGACGCTGGACCTCAGCGTCCGGTCACGCGATGCGTGCCATGTGTCACCTCTCTTTAAATGTAAATCACCCAATCTCAACGGTCAAGAGATGACCGGACGCAGCAGCTCAAAGTGACCGGACGCTGAACCCCAGCATCCAGTCGTTTCTAGTAAGCATCCAGAGATGACTTTTCACGACCAGACGCGTCCGGTCATGCTCGACCGGACACACCCAGCGTCCGGTCACATGGCGATTCCCCAATGTGCTGCCACGTCAGCAGGACCGGACACCGCCCTTCAGCGTCTGGTCACTAAGTGACCCAGCATCCGGTCAGAGACCGACGCTAGCGTCTTCATGCTCCACTTGATCGGACGCACCGGTCCTACCGAGACCAGCGTCCGATCACTTACAGTGACCTCCGTCTTTTTTGTCTAGGGCGCCGGTGGCACAGTCGGACTGTCTGCACTCTATAGGCGGACACTCCGCCGGTGAAGTTCCTAACCCTTGCTCAAATATGCCAACCATCAAGTGTATCACCTTGTGCACATGTGTTAGCATATTTTCACAAACATTTTCAAGGGTGTTAGCACTCCACTAGATCCTAAATGCATATGCCATGAGTTAGAGCATCTAGTGGCACTTTGATAACCGTATTTCGATACGAGTTTCACCCCTCTTAATAGTACGGCTATCAATCCTAAATGTGATCACACTCGCTAAGTGTCTTGATCACTAAAACAAAATGCTCCTACCATTTATACCTTTGCCTTGAGCCTTTTGTTTTTCTCTTTCTTCTTTTCAAGTCCAAGCACTTGATCATCACCATGGCATCACCATCATTATGTCATGATCTTCATTTTCTTCATCACTTGGAATGTGCTACCTATCTCATGATCACTTGATAAACTAGGTTAGCACTTAGGGTTTCATCAATTCACCAAAACCAAACTAGAGCTTTCAATCTCCCCCTTTTTGGTAATTGATGACAACCCTTTCACAAAGATATGAATTAAAATTCAATTGAATCCATGTTGCTTGTCCAAGCATACTTACTATGTGTAAAAGTATATGGACAAGTTTCATGAACCCCAAATGGTAGCAATTGCTCCCCCTACATATGTGCTAAGAGTTTGGATTGAAGCTTGCACAAATGCTTAGATAGGAAATATAGGAGATAATGTCTACCAAATGATGCTAAGGTATAAAAGATAGACCTTTGAAGCATGATACCAATCAGAGTTCACCATTATACTATCCTTAGCACCATGGTTAGCTTGATACTACTTGGAAACACTTGGAAATGAAATCATTAGATATCCTATGCATGCTAGTTTTTCATTTCATCATTCAAACCTACAACTAGCATACATCACACAAGCATGAATATTGAAATTTAAAACTTGTGCCTTGCAAGCAAACATATGAAATGCACATTCAAATGCACCATACAAGTTCATGAGCTTGCTCCCCCTACTTGTGTGCTCAAAATTTTAATTGATCCCTTTCCTTTGTCATATCTCTCCCCCTTTGTCAAGTTCTCCTCCTTTGTTGTCTTTTCACTATCTTCGTACACTAATTCTCCCCCTTTGTCATCAATGACCACAAAGGCTTAAATTATAGATAGGTTAGGATTATCAATGTCAATCAATGGGGTGAGGATCATTTTCTCAAATTTGGTTCAATCTAGAATACTTGCCAAAGACATTTAACTCGGTTTGATCCAAGGACAAGCTTTTTCACACCTCCAAATAAGGGTTATCTTGTACCATGTTGAGTTAAACACTTAGAGCTCATTTTCTAGATCAAACACTAGGTTTACAAGCCCATAAACATGTCATATGCTACCACTAGATCAAAATAAGCATAGAAGCAATAGTGGTACCATATAATCATCAAATTCATTTAAATTTTCATGAATGAGCCTATTAAATGTGAAAGATGTCTAGATGCACTAAATATATCCTTAGCAAGGATATATGCCATGCCAATCAACTTTTACCTTGGATTGTGCGAAGGAGAGGCATGTCATATAAGTGGGGTGCATCAACACATATTTGAGAAATCCAATATGTTCAACTCATTCCTTAGCTTGCAAAACCTTTTCTCATCCAATGGCTTGGTGAATATATCGGCAAGTTGATCTTCGGTGCCTACACCCTCAATGCAAATGTTCTCTTTTTGTTGATGATCTCTTATGAAATGGTGATGGACATCAATGTGCTTTGTTCTTGCATGTTGAATCGAATTGTTGGTCAACTTGATTGCACTCTCATTGTCACATAGCAATGGCACTCTCTTGAACTTGATTCCAAAGTCACTCAAAGTGGCCTTCATCCAAAGTATTTGTGCACAATAACTACCGGCGGATATGTATTCGGCTTCGGCGGTTGATAATGCAATACTATTTTGCTTCTTTGATGACCATGAAACAAGTGATTTTCCCAACAATTGACATGTGCCCGAGGTGCTCTTCCTTTCAACCTTGCACCCCGCATAATCAGAGTCGGAGTAACCAGCTAGCTCAAACTTTGCTCCTTTGGGATACCACAATCCAACATTTGGTGTATGCTTCAAGTACCTTAATATTCTCTTTGTAGCCTTCAAATGACTTTGTCTTGGTGAGGCTTGAAATCTTGCACACATGCATACACTAAATATGACATCCGGCCTTAATGCGGTCACATAGAGTAGGCTTCCAATCATAGACCGATACAATTTTTTATCCACCACATTTTCACTTGCATCACTATCCAAGTTGCCATTTGTTCCCATTGGTGTTCTAATAGCTTTGCTATCACTCATTCCAAACTTCTTGATCATGTCCATGATATACTTGCCTTGACTCACAAATGTACCATGCTTCAATTGCTTGATTTGAAGACCAAGGAAGTAACTTAACTCTCCAATCATGGACATCTTAAACTCATTAGCCATTATCTTTCCAAATTCTTCACAAAAATCTTGATTAGTTGATCCAAATATGATGTCATCAACATAGATTTGTAATACAAATAAATCTTTTCCAATCTTCTTGATGAAAATAGTGGTGTCAACCTTGCCCATCAAGAACCCTTTAGAGAGTAGGAAGTCCCTCAATCTCTCATACCATGCTCTAGGTGCTTGCTTCAAGCCATACAATGCCTTCTTCAACTTGTACACATGATCGGGCTTCTTGTCATCTTCAAAACCAGGAGGTTGCTCAACATATACTTCTTCATTGATGTAACCATTGAGAAATGCACTCTTAACATCCATTTGATAGAGTTTGATGTTGTGGGCACAAGCATAAGCTAGCAAGATTCTAATTGCTTCCAATCTAGCAATCGGGGCATATATTTCTCCAAAGTCAAGACCTTCAACTTATGTATATCCTTGTGCTACCAATCTTGCTTTGTTTCTTTCTACTATCCCATCTTGATCTTGCTTGTTTCTAAAGACCCATTTGGTTCCAATCACATTGTGTCCCTTTGGTATCTCTACTAATTCTCATACTTGATTTCTTGTGAAGTTATTCAATTCTTCATGCATAGCATTCACCCAATCAACATCTTTCAATGCTTCATCTATCTTCTTTGGTTCAATGGATGACACAAATGAGAAATGCTCACAAAATGAAGCAAATCTTGATCTTGTTTGTACACCTCTAGAAATATCACCAATTATAGTGTCCAATGGATGATCCCTTGGAACATTGGTTGGTTGGAGGATTAGAACTTGATTGCTTGCACTTGTATGATCATTAGGTTGAGATGATGTACTAGCCATTTGATCTTGTTCATTGTCACGAGAGACACTTGTACTAGCTTGAGTTGTATTATCTTACACATTTGAGTTAGAGAGCACTTGCACTTGATCATCTTCATCATCATTCACTTGCCTAGGCCTCAATTCACCAACATCCATGTTTTTTATGGCATTTGAAAGTTGAATGCCTCTAACATCTTTCAAGTTCTCATTCTCTACTTGTGAACCCTTAGTTTCATCAAATTCAACATCATGAACTTCCTCAAGAGTACCACTATCCAAATTCCAAACTCTATATGCTTTGCTTGTAGTGAAATAACCAAGTAGGAATCCTTCATCATATTTCTTGTTAAACTTGCCCAATCTAGTGTCTTTCTTCAAGATATAGCATTTGCAACCAAAGACCCGAAAATATACAATGTTGGGCTTTCTACCATTCAAGAGCTCATATGGTGTCTTTTCTTTCAATGGATGACAATAGATGCAGTTGCTACAATAGCAAGATGTGTTGATAGGTTCGGCCCAAAAAGATTGACTCACATTGTACTCACTAAGCATAGACCTTGCCATATCAATGAGTGTTCTATTCTTCCTCTCAACAAGGCCATTTGATTGTGGAGTGTACTTGGCTGAGAATTGATGTCTAATTCCAAATTCATCACACAACTCATCAATTCTTGTGTTCTTGAACTCACTACCATTGTCACTTCTAACTCTCTTGATGTTTGTTTCAAACTCATTGTGAATGCCCTTGACAAATCATTTGAATATTGCAAACACATCACTTTTGTCCACTAGAAAGAATACACATGTATATCTAGTATAATCATCCACTATCACAAAGCCAAATTTGTTACCACCAATGCTAGTGTATTGTGTTGGCCCAAACAAATCCATGTGCAATAACTCAAATGCTTTACTAGTGCTCATCATGCTTTTCTTAGGATGGGTGTTTTCAACTTGTTTGCCGGCTTGACAAGAGCTACAAAGTTTATCCTTTTTAAACACAACATCTTTCAAGCCTCTAATCAAGTCATGCTTAACCAATCTATTCAATTATTTCATTCCAACATGACCAAGCCTTCTATGCCATAACCAACCCATGCTAGACTTAGTGAACAAGCATGTTGATAATTTAGCTTTACTAGCATTGAAATCAACCAAGTATAGATTCTCATATCTAAAGCCTTTGAAGATCAAATTAGAGCCATCTACACTTATGATCTCTACATCATCTACTTCAAATATGCATTTGAATCCAAGATCACACAGTTGAGCCATGGATAATAAATTGAAGTTCAAGCTCTCTACTAGCGACACATTGGATATGCTCATGTCATAAGATATTGCAATCTTACCAAGCCCTTTGACCTTACCTTTGCCATTGTCACCAAATATGATACTATCATAACCATCATTGCCATTGGTATTGATTGAGTTGAACATTCTTGCATCATCGGTCATGTGTTGAGTGCACCCACTATCAAGAACCCAATGCCTTCCTCCGGCTTTGTAATTGACCTACAAAAGAAGATCAATTCTTTTTAGGTACCCAAACTTGCTTGGGTCCTTGAAGGTTAGTCACTAAGCTCTTTGGTACCCAAATGGCTTTCTTCTTTGAGCCCATCCATGGTTTACCAATGAACTTAGCCTTTATACCATTTGCACCCTTGGTAAGCATATAGAAAGAATCAAGCTTAATGGAGGATACATTAGCATTTTTGCTCTTGTTCTTACATTCATGCTCTTTATGACCAACTTGCTTGCAACTAGTGCAAAACCGACCATTATTCTTCACAAAACTAGTCTTCTTCACAACTAGCCTTGCCTTTCTTGGGGGTATAGCCCAATCCCTCTTTGTAGAGAGAAGCTCTTTGGCTACCCAAGCACATAAGCAAGCGGTCCTCACCACCATAGGCCTTAGCCAAGGTGTGAGTGAGCTTATTGATCTCCTTCTTGAGGTTCTCATTCTCAACCATTAGTGAGGCATCACAAGTGAAACCATCACTACTAGAGGAGGTTAAAGTAGAAGTACTACAAGAAGGGTTAGTGGGAGGAACAATGATAGGCATAGATAATGATTCATAAATTAAATCACAAGTTAAGTGATGTGCACACATCTATGCAGCACATGTAGCAAGTTGTTGTGGCCCGATCTTCTCATAGGATCTACGAACTTGATAAATTGTCGTTGCGCGACCTGGTGAAGAGGCAATGCACTGCGAGGCTGTCCACGCGATGAACTACCAAGACAATCACCCTTCCACGCATCGATTTAACAGCCCACGCAATCACGCCAGTATAGGCGTGAAGGCACAAGCTGGGTGAACCGTAGTTCGGCGTTCTATAACTCCCTCAGAATCGAAAGAACAAGTTTGCAAGCCTCTCAAGACTCACGCTGGAACAAGAATTCCAAGAGTTGGTATTTCTGAAATTGCAATCACGAGTTCTGTTCACGTCATCCATTACAGGGGATATATAGCACTAGTGGAGTTTGGTTTGGTGGAAAATAATTGAGAACATGTAGTGGGAAGTTGCAGCACTACTTTTATTAATAACCAAGCCTAGTAGGGCACCTAGCTGGTTGGTATTCTCTGCATGCATTTGGAGCATGTGTGGAATGACAACCCGATTCTTTGGTTGCATGCATTCCTAACTCCCAAATTATTTGCTTGCACTTCAACGACCGATATTCATGGTAGTGAATGGCCTTTCCTCTCTCATGCACATCCGGGTTCCATGCATATATTTGGCGGGCAGAATCCATCATCATCCCATGCTTGTTTGTGCACTCCATCATTCCTAAGAACATTGAAACAAGTACTCAAAAGCATAGGTTCATTCAATGTAATCTGATTATTAAGCATAAGGTTAGTGTTCACCGAGAATGAATTTCCTTCTCCAATTGTTTAGCTCTACTCCTTGTAATTGGACCAGCTATATCAAGTGTAGCTTCATTTGGAGATGAGTGAATGCTAGGAATGTCTTCATTAGCCTCCCCTCTTGGGAAGGAGTCGTCCTCGACTCAGGGCTCACCAGAAATGGAAGCAAGTCTTTGACATTGAATGTGGTACTCACATTGGAATATTCGGTGGTAGCTCAAGTTTGTAAGCATTATCATTTATCTGTTGGAGAACCTTGAACGGACCATCACCCCTAGGGGATAACTTACTCTTACGCTATTGGGGAAAGCGATCCTTGCGTAGATGCAACCATACAAGATCTCCTGGCTGGAATGTAACCTTCTTCTTACCTTTGTTTGCTTGCTTTGCATATTGTGCTGATTTCTTCTCAATATTCTTTCTTGTCTCCACATGTAACCGCTTGATAAAGTCTGATCTTTTCGTAGCATCCAAGTTAACTTGTTCCTGTAATGGTAAAGGCAAAAGATCCATGGGAGTATGCGGTTTAAACCCATAAACAATTTCAAATGGACAAGAGTTTGTTGTAGAATGGACTGCCCTGTTATAAGCAAATTCAACATGTGGAAGGCAGTCTTCCCAGAGCTTCAAATTCTTTTTCAACACAGCATGCAACATGGTTGACAAGGTACGGTTGACAACTTCTATTTGCCCATCCATTTGTGGATGACAAGTGGTTGAAAATAACAACTTTGTGCCAAGCTTAGCCCACAATGTCTTCCAAAAGTAGCTGAGAAATTATGTATCCCGGTCTAAAACAATAGTCTTTGGAACTCCATGTAAACGAACGATCTCCCTGAAAAACAAATCAGCAATGTGTGAAGCATCATCGCTCTTATGACATGGGATAAAATGTGCCATTTTAGAAAAGCGATCTACAACAACATAAATAGAATCCCTCCCCCTCTGAGACTGAGGTAACCCCAGAACAAAGTCCATAGATATATCTTCCCAAGGTACATGTGGAATAGGTAATGGAGTATATAAACCATGGGGATTGAGGCGGGACTTAGCTTTCAAGCAAACGATGCAGCACCCAACGTGCCGCTGGACATCACGTCGCATATGTGGCCAAAAGAAATGATCGGAGAGCATGTCCAATGTCTTTTGACACCAAAATGACCAGCCGATCCACACGCATGTGCTTCTGCAAAAGAACTTGACGAATCGAACAATTTGGAATGCATATTTTGTTAGTCCGAAACAAGAAGCCATCATGCACATAATATTTATCCCAACCTTTTCCATCAATGCAACAAGAGAAAGGTTCGTTAAAATCAGCATCAACAGCATAAAGTGTTTTAATGGGTTCCAAACCAAGCACTTTTGTATCTAGTTGTGTAATCAATGCACATCTTCTAGACAAGGCATCGGCAACAATGTTATCTTTACCACGCTTATGTTTGACAACATAGGGAAACGTTTCAATGAACTCAATCCATTTAGCATGTCGATGGTTCAGCTTGCCTTGGCTTTTAAGATATTTCAATGCTTCATGATCAGAATGAATTACAAATTCTTTAGGTAACAAGTAATGGTGCCAAACTTCCAAAACACGAACTAAGGCATAAAGCTCTTTGTCATAAACCGAGTAATTCAGATGTGGACCATTTAGCTTTTTAGAAAAGTAGGCAACAGGTTTACCTTCTTGCAGCAGTACACCTCCTATGCCAATACCACTTGCATCACATTCGATCTCAAATGTCTTACCAAAATCAGGAAGTTGTAGTGTGCGGTGCTTCACAAAGTGTGTTTTCATTGTGTGAAATGCTTGGTCTTCGTCATGGCCCCACATGAATGGAACATCCTTCTTTGTGAGATTGTTAAGGGGTGCAGCGAGGGTGCTGAAATTTTTGACAAAACGCCTATAGAAACTTGCAAGACCATGAAAGCTTCGAACTTGGCTCACATTTACCGGTGTAGGCCAATCCTGTATTGCTTTAACCTTCTCTTCATCAACCTGAATACCATCTGCAGAAACAACAAAGCCAAGGAAAACAACACGGTCTATGCAAAAGGTGCACTTAGCAATGTTGCCATACAATTTCTCTTCCCTCAAAACAACAAGTACTTGACGGATATGATCAAGATGTTCATCAAATGATTTGCTATAGATCAGAATATCATCAAAATAAACAACTACAAACTTGCCAATGAAAGCTCGTAAAACATGGTTCATTAAGCGCATAAAAGTTGAAGGAGCATTTGTCAAGCCAAATGGCATCACAAGCCATTCATAGAGACCAATTTTAGTTTTAAACGTTGTTTTCCATTCATCACCAAGTTTCATGCGGATTTGATGATAGCCACTACGCAAATCAATCTTGGTGAAAATGATGGAACCACTTAATTCATCTAACATGTCATCAAGTCATGGAATGGGATGGCGATATCGAACAGTTATAGCATTGATAGCACGACAATCAACACACATGCGCCAAGAGCCATCTTTCTTTGGAACTAAAAGAACGGGAACAGCACATGGTGATAAGGATTCACGAACATACCCTTTGTCCAAAAGCTCTTTTTACTGTCGCTGAATTTTCTTTGTCTCGTGGGATTGGTGCGGTAGGGTGGATGATTTGGAAGAGAAGCATCGGTACCAAATCAATTTGATGCTCAATTCCACGGAGTGGAGGAAGTCCGGTGGTATCTCATCGGGAAAAACATCTTGAAGTCCTATAAGAGATCAAGAACAACACTAGGCGTGATGAAGGTAAATTGTTAGTTGAAAGTAGGACCTCCTTGTGCAAGAGCACAAAGAATGGGGCTGTGGTGTTTCTCACTTCTCTCATATCACTCTTGATCACAAAGAGACACTCGATTGTGGCATGGCTGTTTTGGATTGGCATGAGTCTTTATGTGGTGGATGGGTTAGAACTCTCTCCCTTACTTGTGTTGGGGATCTCACTCAATTTTCTTTTGTCGATTCTCTCTTTTTTCTTGCGAGCCATATCTGAAGCATGTATCTCCTCTGGAGATAATGGAATAAGAACCACCTTCTTGTCATTGTGAATGAAAGTGTGTTTGTTAGACCGTCCAAAATGCACCGAGTCCACATCAAATTGCGGGGCCGACCAAGCGACAAATGGCATGCTTGCATGGGGACAATATCACAATCCACCTCTCCATGATAATCACCAATGGAAAATGACAAAGCGAATCATGGCTGAAACCTTAAGCTGTCCCTGAATTATTCAACCATTGCATATGGTATGGATGTGGATGGCGGCGTGGGCGCAAGCCAAGCTTCTCAACAAGCAAAGCACTAACAATATTATTGCAGCTCCCACCATCTATGATGAAACGACACACTTGTCCTTTCACTTTGCATTTGGATTGAAACAAATTATGGCGTTGTCCTTGTTCAGCAGCAACAAATTGAGTGGAAAGAACTCGCCTCACCACCAAAGAAGGAGATGGTGTGTTCATTATAGAACGCGTCAAATCAGGAAAATCAGTAAGGAACTCATCAAAATCATCACTAGTAATCTCGTCGAAAGATGGAGAAACAACATCTTGTAATAGGTCATTGTGAGCAAAAGTTGGAATAGGTTGAATGGCTAAACAATTTAGACCTAGCTCAAATGTACCATCCTCTGCTGAATACTCACAAGTGTCAAGATTAAGATCTACAAATACATTGTTAAACTCGTCCTCCTCTTCACTTTGGGAATCATAAGAACCATCGGCAAGTGCAATAATAGTACGACGATTGGGACATTCAACTTGCTTATGCCCATGACCACCACACTTAAAACACTCAATCTTGCTTGTCTTGCGTTGGGTGGCTGCAGTAGAAGAAGTGGGCTGACTTGAACTCACAGCTTTACCTTTCACATCCAAGTGTTTGAAAGAAGTTGGAAGATATCTATTTGCTCCACAAGATGAGGATTTGGGCGTTGCAGCTCCTTGCTATTGGAATTGAGGCGTGACATCCCCTTGCTGTTGGGAATGACGCCATGAAGCATTGTATTTGTAAGACGTAGCAATTTGCCTTTCAGCCCTCTTTGTAAAATGAACCAACTCGGTGAGACATGTGTAGGTTGTCATATCCACTTTATCAGCAATGGGTTTATTGAGGCCAACTAGAAACCGAGCCATTGTGGATTCCTCATCTTGATTATCCTGTCACGAAGTACACACATTTCAATTCTTGAAAATATTCATCAACAAAGATGCAGTACCTTGCACAAGACGTTTTAGCTTCAAATGTAGATCCGAGAGTAATATCTTTGGAACAAAATGACGTCGCATTTCTCTCTTCATGTCTTCCCAAGTTATACAAACATGCCCAACTCTCTACGATATTCAAGATGCGGACTGATTCCACCAAGTTATGGCATAGCCTTTAAACTCAATGGCTGCAAGCTTTGCCTTCTTTTCAGCAGAGTATTCATACAAATCAAATATTTGTTCCACCTTGGTCTCCCATTCAAAATAAGCATCAGCATTCTTACATCATTGAAAGGGGAATAGACACTTTCACGTTTCTTAAACCATCATCATTACGATGGCGATGGCGGTCACGATAACCATGATGGCCACCACCATGTCGATGATCATCCATGTCGGACAACATATCATCATCACCATCATAATCTCTACCTCCAACTAGAACGCCGCCGAAAACACGACCAAAACCATGGCCAAACCCACCACGTCCATGTCCATGACCAGTGGCATGACGTGGTGCCTCGTTATCCTCATTGTCATCATCCTCATTTGGTGGTGGATCTCTATGAGGCATGTTCAATTGGAGAGTTTGTAGTTGTTGCATCAAATCATTCATTTGTGTATGCATGACTCACGGAATTCCTCCACCAAAAGCAATGGCACCATCTCCACGTCCCGCCATATTAGTAGAGGGAAAAAGGACAATATATATGTGGAATATATGTGGAATCACTCCCTCACCACTTGCTGAAAAAGTTCTTTCTCTTCCGGAAAGGGCAAGAACCGGGGCTGCAATCTATAGTGGAAGAGTGAAGAGACTACGGTGCCTGTGACTCACGGTGCTTTTAAGTGGAGCTTGGTGGGGTAATATGTAAATGGAATGCTATTTGAAATGTAGTAATGCAAAACCGATTAATAATCCAAGAACTCAAGTCTAAGTTCTGAATATAAAGGAAAAGATGCTCAAAGAAAGGAACAAGATGTAGGAAGTGGATAGATGAACACCAATTGCACCAACCGAAACTTGTTTGCTGCCCAAACCCCTTTGTGGTGTCTTTGAACACAATTCTCTTTTATTTCTTTTCTTTCTTTTTTTTTTTGAACAAGAACTCGTTGTTTTTAGTCCTTCTTTTGACCCATATACATCTTTTCTTTTAACCTTTGTGAGAAACACAGCACAACTTTCAACTAAAGGGGCACATAAGGATCAACTAAGATGGACGGTATGACACAAAAAATAAGAAAAACTCGGGTGGGGAATTTGTGGCGGGTAGAAAACAAGGGTGGAGCAGGTGGGTTTTCTTTAGTTATATATATGCGCAAGCAAGCAATGACGATTAGAACAAGGGTGGGATGGGTGGGTACATGCAAAGCAAGCGATTTGATGATTAGAACAATGATAACAACTAGAAAGATGTGGAAAAGAAAAATTCAGCAACTAGACAAATCTTAAAGGATTAAAACTCGATAAAGCAAACTACAAAATCAGTAGCACGTATGAATTTGGGTTGTAGGTTTTCTTTTTTGGCAATTAGTGGACAGTAGGTATATAAACTCTATCATACCAAAAACAAGAACAATCCTAACGAGTAAATGGAGGCTCTCGGTACCGAGATGATGTGCACACGTCTATGCACGTGTAGCAAGTTGTTGTGGCCCGATCTTCTCGTAGGATCTGCGAACTTGATAAATTGTCGTTATGGCGACTGGTGAAGAGGCAATGCACCACGAGGCTATCCACGCGATGAACTCTCGAGACAATCACCCTTCCGCGTGCTTGAACGAACATTACGCAATCATCCAGTATAGGCGTGAAGGCACAAGCTGGGTGAACCGCAGATTCGGCATTCTACAACTCCCTCAGAATCGAAAGAACAAGTTTTCAAGCCTCTCAAGACTCACATACTGGAACAAGAATTCCAAGAGTTGGTATTTCTAAAATTGCAATCACACGAGTTCCTGTTCACGTCATCCATTACAGGGATATATAGCACTAGTGGAGTTTCAGTTTGGTGGAAAATAATTGAGAACATGTAGTGGGAAGTTGCAGCACTACTTTTATTAATAACCAAGCCTAGTAGGGTGCCTAGCTGGTTGGTATTCCCTGCATGCATGCTGGAGTGTGTGTGGACAGCAACCCAGTTGCTGGTTGCATGCATTCCTAACTCCCAAATTATTTGCTT
Organism: Miscanthus lutarioriparius; assembly: GCA_904845875.1. Classification (NCBI taxonomy): domain Eukaryota; kingdom Viridiplantae; phylum Streptophyta; class Magnoliopsida; order Poales; family Poaceae; genus Miscanthus; species Miscanthus lutarioriparius. The sequence continues at coordinate 54,914,653 of CAJGYO010000007.1, read as the reverse complement.
GCACTTCAACGGCTGATATTCATGGTAGCTGAATGGCCTTTCCTCTCTCATGCACGTCCAGGATCCATGCATATATTTGGTGGGCAGAATCCATCATCATCACATGCTTGTTCGTGCACTCCATCATTCCTAAGAAAATTGAAACAAGTACTCAAAAGCATAGGTTCATTCAATGTAATCTGATTATTAAGCATAAGGTTAGCGTTCACCAGAGAATGAATTTCCTTCTCCAATTGTTTAGCTCTACTCCTTGTAATTGGACCAGCTATATCAAGTGTAGCTTCATTTGGAGATGAGTGAATGCTAGGAATGTCTTCATTATTAAGCCTACATCACAAGTATCAACAAGCTTCTTTTTATTTTGCTCATCAAGCAAAGAGGAATGAGCCTTTTCAAGCTTTTTGTGAGCCTTGCCAAGCTTCTCATGGGCTTCCTCTAGCCTCTCATGAGATGCATTGAGCTCATCAAAGGCTTGCTTAAGGGCTATTAGTTCCTTACGCAAGATTTTGCATTTCCTTCTCTTGATGTCAAAGTGTTCTTTAGCATCTTCTAGCATGTCAATTAGTTCATCCTTAGTAGGTTCATCATCATCACTATCACTTTCATTTTTGTTTTCATTATTATGTTCCTCATCACTTCTATCATCACAAAATTGTACCTTAGTGGCCTTAGACATGAAGCATGATGGAGTGTCGAAGAGAGAAGGCTTCTCATTGATTGCAATGCTTGCAAGTGCCTTCTTCTTGGTGGTCTTGTCATCATCACTATCATCATCATCACTTGAGGAAGCATCACTATCCCAAGTGACCACATATGAACCACCCTTCTTCTTCTTGAAGGTCACCTTGTCCTTCTTCTCTTTCTTTTCCTTCTTATCCTTCTTGTTCTTCTTGTTGTCATCATCATTGTCGCTATTGTATGGACATTGAGCAATAAGATGATCTTTGCTTCCACATTTGAAGCACCTTCTTGACTCTTCCTTGTTCTTGGATGAAGACTTCTTTCTTCTAGCATGGTACCCTTTCTTCATCATGAACTTCCTAAATTTCTTGACAAAGAGAGCCATCTTCTCATCATCATCCCATGAGCCATCATCTTCACTTGATGTATCTTGCTTTGCCTTGCCCTTTGATGATGTGGCCTTGAATGCCACAGTCTTCTTCTTCTCATCTTTCTTCTCCTTCTTTTCTTCCTTCTCATCATCATCTCTATATTTATCATCAGTCATTATATCTCCCAACACTTGGTTTGGTGTCATGGTGTCCAAACCACTTCTCACTAGAATAGTGACCAATGTGCCAAATCTTGAAGGTAAGCATCTCAAGAACTTGTGGGAGAAGTCCTTGTCCTTCACTTCTTCTCCAAGTACTTTGAGATCATTGGCAAGCACTTAAAGTCTATGGAACATCTCCGGCACACTCTCATCCTCCTTCATCTTGAAGCTTGCAAACTTCTCTTTGAGAATGTATGCCTTTGCACCCTTCACGGCCTAAGTGCCCTCAAATGATTCTTCCAACTTCTTCCAAGCCTCATGAGCCATCTCAATATTCTTGATTTGCTCAAATGTTCTCTCATCAATTGCATCATGAATGGCACTTAGAGCAATGTCATTGTTTTAGAGAAGCACTTCTTCGGCCGTGGTGGGATTCTCTAGATCACCAATCTTAATTTTAGTTTCTACCACCTTCCACACTTTTTTATTGATTGACTTAATATGTGTGGTCATCTTTGATTTCCAATACGGATAATTTGTGCCATCAAATTGGGGTGGCTTCTTGGTGTTGTTGATTTGAGCCATTTTTACACCGAAGGTTGTTAAGCCTAAAATCACGGTGACCTCTGCTCTGATACCACTTGAAAGGTCCTAATGGCTAGAGGGGGGTGAATAGCCTATTAAAAAATTCTACAACAACACTTAACAAAACGGTTAGACAATTATGAGGCGAAGCAAGTGTTGCGCTAGCCTACTAAAAATGCAAGCCACCTACCACAATTTTAGTTTCTATTGTCTCTAACCACACAATAGCTATGGCACTATACTAAGTTAGTATGCTCTCAAAGACTAACTAAAGAGCCACACTAACCAAACTAACAAGCTCTCACAACTAGCTACACTAAAGAGCTTGATAACTAGTTTGCGGTAATGTAAAGAGAGTGAGCTTCCCGTCACCGGCTGCGCACCCTCTCGAGATCGGGATAGGGTTTGTCGGTGGGGCGACTGTGGCCGCTCACGGTGAACCTCGTGAAGAGAGCCACCGGCCCCCACCTCTCTTTTTATAGCACAGTGTGACGGGAGGCCACCAACCATGTAGGGTTGGGCGTCCCCGATCAGGGCATGGATCCAAGGGCTCAATTGGCCGGTTGGAGATCATCTAACATTCTCCCCCTTGATCTCACCTTATGACTTAATCTCAACTTACTTACTTTATCTTGTTCCCATTCCACTATAGATTAGTGCATAGAGCGTGCCTCATCGTCACAGTCAGTTGCTGTTAGATTAAACAGCTACAATGCACTTCTCTGTTTTAAAACAGATTCTCAACTAGGCCCTTATTGTTTAGGAATCATAGGCTTTCCCTTAAACCCATGCCGGCTAAGTGTTCTCTGAACATGCTGGGTGGTAAGCCTTTTCTAAGCGGATCCACGAGCATCTTTTATGTTCTTATATGCTCAAGACTAATTATATGATCCCGGACTTTGTCTTTCACAATATAATACTTTATATCAATGTGTTTGGTAGCACCACTTGACTTATTGTTGTGAGCATAACATACTGCTGGATTATTATCGTAGTATAACTTGAGTGGTTTATGTATGTCGTCTACCACTTTCAACCTGGGCATGAATTTCTTTAGCCAATTCACCTGCCCTGTGGCCTCATAACATGCTACAAACTCGGCATACATTGTGGACGATGTAGTGACGGTTTGCTTTGAGCTTTTCCATGATATAACTCCTCCTACGAGAGTGAATATGTATCCTAACGTGGACTTTCTGTCATCTCCCGCATAATCAGAATCTATATACCCCTCTATGGGCAGGGAATCAGATATTCTGTACGTTAGCATGAGACCCTTTGTACCTTGCAGGTAACGCAAAACTTTCTTTACTAATTTCCAGTGTTCTATTCCTGGATTACTGTGATATCTGCCAAGCAACTCGGTAACAAATGCTAAGTCAGGGCGAGTACACACTTGAGCATACTGTAAACTTTCGATAGCTGAACTATATGAAACCGCTTTCATTTGATCGATCTCATATTGGTTCCTGGGACATTGAAATTCCCCATATCTGTCGCCCTTGACTATGGGAGCAGGTGAAGACTTACAATTTTGCATACTATATTTCTTTACAACTTTTTCTAAGTATGCCTTTTGTGATAATCCTAAAACCTCATTTTCTCTATCTCGGTGAATCTCTATTCCTAGAACGAACGAAGCTTCACCGAGATCTTTTATATCAAACTTTGAGGACAAGAACTTCTTTGTTTCTAGTAGTAGATTAACATCACTGCTAGCCAGCAAGATGTCATCCACATACAAGACTAGGAAAATGTATTTTCCATTCTTGAACTTTGCATAAACGCAATTGTTCTCTATATTTTCTTGAAACCCAAACTTTCTTATTGTACTATCAAACTTCAAATACCACTGTCTTAAAGCTTGTTTTAATTCGTAAATGGATTTCTTTAGGCGGCATCCCATATGTTCTTTTCCTTCCACGACAAAACCTTTTGGTTGTGCCATGTAGACATTTTCCTCCAGATCCCCATTTAGGAACGCCATCTTTACATCCATCTGATGTAATTCTAAGTCGTAATATGCTACAAGCGCCATTATGATTCTAAAAGAATCCTTACATGAGACTGGAGAAATGTTTCATTGTAATCTATGACTTATCTTTGCATGAAACCTTTCGTCACAAGTCGTGCTTTAAACCTTTCTATATTCCCTTTGGAGTCATGTTTAGTTTTATAGACCCATTTACAGCCTACTGTCTTGGCTCCTTTAGAAATTATTTCTAAGTTCCAAACACCGTTGGCTTTCATTGATTTCATTTCATCTTCCATGGCTTCAAGCCACTTAGATGAGTGAGCGCTTCTCATGGCTTCTTCAAATGAGGTGGGATCACACTCCATTTGAAATTCCTCACATTCATAAACTTCGTAGTCATCAGGAATGGCTGATCTCCTGACTCTTTGAGACCTTCTACGGGCATCGTTAGATGACGCTTGCCCTATATGAGGCTGTTGTTGCTCTTTCTCATGTGTGATAATGGGTTCTAGGGGATCCTGAAGGATAGGTTCCTCATGTTTATTCATTGTTGCCACAGGAGAATTAATAACAGGTGTTGTAACTACAGTGTCTTACACTGTTGGTACAGCAACAACAGGTAGCATGAAGAATGGCTCCTGAACCATAGGAGAGGGCACGTATACCCGCTTCTCTTCAAAACTAATTTCACGTGCTACCATGCTCCCCCTGATCATATCATCCTCTAAGAAGACAACATGGCTTGTTTCTACAAACTTCGTTTGTTTGTCAAGACAATAGAAGCGATAACCTTTTGACTTTTCTGGATAGCCAATAAAATGGTAACTGACTGTCTTGGAGTCCAGCTTCCCTATGTTTGGGTTAAATACTTTTATCTCAGTTGGACAACCCCACACACGTAAATAGTTTAGTGAAGGTTCCTTTCCTGTCCACAGCTCATACGATGTTTTGGGCATCGATTTATTTGGCACTCGATTAAGTATATGAATGATGGTTTTAACGCATCCATCCATAAGCTTATCGGTAGGGTGGAGTAACTTATCATGCTTCTCACCATATCCATTAAGGTACGGTTGCGTCTTTCAGCTACTCCATTCTACTAAGGCTCGCCCGGTGTAGAATACTGGGCTACTATGTCATTTTTCTAAGTACCTTGCAAAGGGTCTAGGAACTTGGCCATATAGGGTGTGTCGGCCGTAGTACTCTCCCCCACGGTCGGACCTTACTACCTTAATCTTTAAGTTGTGCTGATTTTCTACTTCAGCCTTGAATATTTTAAATTTATCCAATGCTTCCGATCTTTCCTTAATTGGATAAATATAGCCAAAACAAGAATAGTCATCTATGAATGTTATAAATGAATCATCCACACTCTTCATAGGAAAAGAACCACAGATGTCTGTGTGGACTATTTCTAAAATTTCTACGCTTCGTTTGACATCTTTCTTTATTTTCTTAACATAATTTCCTTTTCTGTAATCTATGCATTGTTCTAAATATGAAAATTCTAAGAGCGGAAGAATTGATTTCTTAATCAATCGCTCTATTCTCCCCCTCGAAATATGGCCTAAACGACAGTGCCATAATTTTGAAGATACATCATGCACTCTCTTCCACTTATTTATTGCATTCATAGACAAGGAAGCATTCTTATTCTCAGTACTTACATCATTCACATTCTCAAAAAGTGATAATAAATAAAGCTTGTCTTGTCGGAAGGTAAGACCAACACATTTATTATTATAAACAATCTGACATTTGCCATTACCAAAATGACAATTATATCCATCGTCATCTAAACGTGAAACACTTATTAAGTTTCTTCGCAAAGAGGGTACAAATAGTACATCTGAAAACTTAAGTAGAAAACCATCAACTAATTCTAGAGAAAGGTCTCTAATGGCTTCAACTTCAGCTTCAACTCTATTTGCTACTTTAATTCTTCTTTCTCCTCTTTGCAGGGTCCTCCTCGTACGGAATCCCTGTAATGAATTTAGAACGTGAATAGTTGCTCCTGAATCAATCCACCAAGTAAATTTTGTATAACTTAAATACAAGGATTCATCTATGAATATAATGAAATCCTCACCTCTCTTCAGAAGGTTCTTCATGAAGTCTAGATAGTCCCTCTGGTAGTGTCCATGCTTTTTGCATCATTTGCATTGATCCTTTTCAACTTGAGCATTGTTGTTCTTCTGATGATGCTCGGTCTGAGAGGCTTTCCCTTGAGGTTTGGCATTCTTATTAAAATTCTTTTTCTTGTCCTTCACAAGGTTAGCAGAGTCATCCTGTAAGGATTTTAGCCTCTCCTCTTTTTGAACACATATTGCGATGAGCTTCTCTATATCCCACTTATTGGGCTGCATGTTGTAATTAACAACAAATGTTTCATATTCCTTTGGCAAAGAAGCAAAAACCAAATGAATCAGGAACTTATCCTTGAGCCCTAAATTCATTGGCTTTAGCTTCGAAGCCGTGTTGCTCATCTTCAATATGTGTTCTCTTATACCTCCACCAGAGTATTTCTCATTGAATAATTTTTTTATCAAGGTGCTTGCATAAGCCTTTGAAGAGCAAGTAAACTGACTCTCCACTTTCTTAAGATACTCGGTGGCGGTATTTCAATCTAGGATTCATCCCCTTATAGCATCTGAGATAGTGGATTTGGCCACCATCAAGCACTTGCGGTTCGAGATGTCCCATTTCTTTCGATCAAAATCGTATTTCATTTTAACTTCTGTATAATCTCGCTTTCGAGCATTGAAATCAGCTTTAGTCTCATTTTCTACCCTCACCGGGTCCTCTAGCTCAGTAGGACACGGAGAGGTAAGTGCTAAGTCATTCTTGGACAGCGCAAGTGCAAGCTCATACTTCTCTCGCCATACTCTGTAATTGCCCCCTTCAAGAGGCGGAATATGCGAGATAAAGCTATTGGGTTGAGTCCTGAAAAATAGTGTCAGAGAAAGTGAGAAAACATAACAAAATAATTGCATGCCTTAATTTAATGTCGGTCAAAATTAAAACATACAACTTCTTCTACATTAATTCTACATCACCGTTGGGTAGAAAATAGAATTAATGCATAAACTCATGAATCAAACATTTATAATATTGTTATCAACAACTTTAGTCAAAAAATAGCAAAATCATAAATTTACTGAAAATTATAACTACTCCTTAAAATTAAATCCTCCCGTTAGTTCGAATTTAATTAAAAGATCATAAACATCATCATTTGCAGCAGAAACATGAAAAATACTTTATCTACTTTTTAGAAGCATTTTACGGTACTCATGTACTCTCTAAAAAAATTATTCCGTTGGTTCAATTTTTGACAGAGATTGTACCTCAAAACATAGCAAAATTGTCAAAAACTGCTTCTAAAAATAAATAAAAAACCTAAACATTTGAAACTGTTCATTTGGCCCACATGCAGAAGCAGTGCGTAGCCCAGCAAGCCTCAGTAGCGCGTGGCCCAGCGACGCGCGCCACTCTCCCCCTGCGCCCAGGCCACAACCTGCGCCTGGGCCGAGAAACTGCAATCCCACCTGGGCTTATTTTGGCTCGATGACGTTCTAGCCGTTGGATTAGATCCGACGGCCATCCGCGCGCGTCGCCCGATCAAAACGACGACCTCAGCTGCTCCCCTGAAACCCTAACTCACTCTTCCTCTTCCCCATCTTTCTCATCCAGCAGCGGCTCGCATGGCGGACGGAGAAGAAGAAAAGGTACGGCGTCGCTGTGGGGCCCCTCGCCGGCGCGTGCGCTCGCCCGTGGCTAAGCGCGCCGCCGTCGAGCGGCCTTGTGGCGACGCCCTGAACCCCGGTCCAGGAAAGAACCTCGCGGCGGCAAGGCCACGCCCTCCGGCGGCTCCCTACCCACACGCCCGGGAAACGGCGGCGCGGTTTCCTTCCCGCGCCCACCGCGGTGGTTACATTGACAAGGAAACCCGGGTAGGTCACTCGCATCTCTCGGTAACTTAGGGTTAGGGTTACGGGTTCGTTGGGGATTTCTGGGGTTTGACCAAAAATAAAATTTGAATCACCTCCTTCTAATGTCTTCTTCTTTTCTACCCCAAAGCCTAAATATACGCCCAGATTAGGCTCGACTGATACCATTGATAGTAATTGTAGGATCAAATAGGCATAGATCTAGCGGGTACAACCTCTTCTATTTGTGATAAAAGATGTAGATCATCCTAGTACATGAAGAGTAACAGAGAGGAGAGGGTGAGAAGTGAGACATCACCGACCGTCGAAGGGCTTAGCGGAGGAGCTGGAGCCGTCCATGGCGATGTCGGTGTTGCTGTGGAGTCCGGTGGTGCGGTGGTGACCGCGTTGAGGTCGGTGTAGTGAAGACAATGGCATAGAGGCAGCGGTGAAGTGGTCCAGTGGAGCTTCCCGTCACTGGCTGCGTACCCTCTCAAGATCGGGCTAGGGTTTGTCGGTGGGGCGACTGTGGCCGCTCACGGTGAACCTTGTGAAGAGAGCCACCGGCCCCCACCTCTCTTTTTATAGCGCAGTGTGACGGGGGCCCACCAACCATGTAGGGTTGGGCGCCCCCGATCCGGACGTGGATCCAAGGGCCCAATTAGCCAATTGGTTGGGGATCATCTAACACGGGCTACACCGACGACAAGACAGAGCTCGGCGCGAGCTGCACCGGCGACGAGGTGGAGCTCGACGCGGAGCCAGCAAGCGTCGTCGCTCTGGCCTCCGCACACGAACGGTTGCCTCAGAGACTTCCGTCGTCGCCGCACAGGAACGGTTCGTTAGTTCGTGCGAGTGGATAAGGACCAAGGAAAGAGAAAGGAAGAATAAAGAAATAAATAAAGGAGAAGAAAAAAAGAAAAAGGAAAAAAGGGTATCATGGTTATTTTATTATTTCATCAACCATGTGAAGCTGCTTACCAAACACTCTACTAAAATAGCTTTAGCTCTACATGTAAAGATGTTTCTAGAGATAAAGCTGACAAAAGCTGATTCACCAGTGAAGCTGAGCTGTACCAAACAGGCCCTGCTACTCTTTACCGGTGTGGCCTTACCTCTTTCATCTCAATGGTTTGTTAGTTAACAATTAATTGGCCAAACAATACTAAGTTAGTCTGCGTATAACAGCATAACAGCCTCTTCTATACTGAGTAGTAGTACTCTACTCTCTCTGCCTAAAAAAAACTCATCTAGGGTTTTGTTGTGTAGATAAACTTTCTTAAGCTTGAATTTGTTTATAGAAAATTGAACTCCCTCCGTTTTTTAACATGTCTTATTATGTTTCTCCTAAGTTAAATATTTGTATTTTGACCATCAATTTCAAAAAAATTGTATAGAATCATGTCATATAATTTATGTTTTTAGATTCAAACTAATGTACCAAGGACGACCAAACAGCTATTCATCGGCTATCCAGTGTTCTTATAAAATGTAAATGTTACTCAAGTCAAATTTGAGTAAAAACATCTTAGACTTCTTTTCGGTTATCCAAACCATGAATTCTTGTGAGCTACTCCCTCTGTCCTAAAATAGAAGGCATTCTCGCTTCCTGAGAAGTCAAACTTTTTAAATCTTTGACCAATTATATATAAAATAATATTAATATTTATAATACATAATTAGTATCATTAGATAGATCATTGAATATACTTTTTTAATAAACTTATTTGGAGATATAAATATTGCATGCATTTTATATAAACCTTAGTCAAAACTAAAAAAGTTTAACCTACACGTATCATTTAACCTCATTTTTTTAAGGGCGGAGGGAGTATTACCGTCGAGATGGATGATGTGACATTAACCAACGACGTCGACAACCAAATACTATCCGGAACTACTGTATGTTCTTGAGGTTACCCGAGCCGAGCATGAGCACTCCAAGAATGGTCTCCCCTTCTTCCTCGAAGACGCCGCCACCCACCGCAGCGGCCGCCCACCGACTGCCCCGCCGCCACCGCCTCTCCGCGGTTGTTGCTGCTTCAACGAGGAGGCAAGCTGCCGGAGCAGGACTACCCCACCCGGGCGGTGCGGCGGCGGGGGGGGTGGGCTCCATCTGGGTAAACCCGAGCGCCGCACCGCGCCCCGGCGTGGCCAGCCGCACTCTCCGCCGCCTCGTCGAGCTCGACAACCTCGACGCCGCGCTGCATCTTCTCCTCGGCGGTCCCTCCTCCACCTCCACTCCCGCGACCTCGGACTCGGCGCCGGAGCCGCCGTCTGTCATCAGCAGCAACATCCTCATCAAGAAGCTCTGCGCCCGCCGCCACCTCGCCGACGCGGAGCGCGTGCTTGAGGCGCTCAAGGCCTCCGGCGCTGCCGACGCCGTCTCCCACAACACCCTCGTCGCGGGTTACTGCCGCGACGGCAGCCTCGGGGACGCGGAGCGCGTGCTCGAGGCGGCTAGGGCATCCGGCGCCGCGAACGTAGTCACCTACACCGCCCTCATCGACGGGTACTGCGGCTCCGGGCGCCTCGCCGATGCCCTGCGCCTCATCGCCTCCATGCCCGTGGCGCCGGACACCTACACCTACAATACCGTGTTGAAGGGCTTGTGTTGTGCTAAGCAGTGGGAGGAGGCCGAGGAACTCATGGGGGAGATGATCCGGAATAATTGCCATCCGAATGAGGTGACCTTTGCCACACAGATCCGTGCTTTCTGCCAAAATGGGTTGGTTGACCGAGCTGTGGAGCTTCTTGATCAAATGCCAAAGTATGGGTGCACGCCTGATGTTGTCATATACAGTACGCTGGTTAATGGATTCTCAGAGCATGGGCGTGTAGATGATGCACTCAAGCTATTGAGCACCATGTTATGCAGGCCTAACATGGTTTGTTATAATGCTGCATTGAAGGGTTTATGTATTGCTGGGCGATGGGAGGAAGTTGGGGAGCTCATAGCTGAAATGGTTAGGAAAGATTGCCCACCAAATGATGCGACATTTAGTACGCTGATCAATTCCTTATGCCAAAACAGGTTGGTTGAATATGCGATTGAAGTTCTTAAGCAAATGCAGAAGTATGGATATATGCCTGGTGTTGTTAGTTACAACACAATCATCAGCTGTTTTTCTGAACAAGCATGTGCAGATGATGCCCTCAAGTTACTAAACAGCATGCTATGCAAGCCTGACACAATTAGCTTCAATGCTGTGCTGAAATGTTTATGTAGAGCCGAACGATGGAATGATGCTGCGGAGCTTATGGCTAAGATGTTAAAGGAGAATTGCCATATAAATGAAATGACTTTTAACATACTCATCGATTCACTATGCCAAAATGGACAGGTCAAGGATGCCATTGAAATGTTTGAGCTCATGCCAAAGTATAGATGTACGCCTGATATTGTCACATACAGTAGCCTTATTAATGGCTTTTCTGAACAAGGACTTGATGAAGTGGCCTTTGATTTGTTCAGAAGCATGCCATGCAGGGCTGATATATTTAGCTACAATGCTACATTGAAGGGTTTGTGTATGGCTGCACGATGGGATGATGCTGGAGAGCTTATAGCTGATATGGTCACAAAAGATTGTCTCCCAAATGAAGTGACATTCAATATACTAATCAATTCCTTGTGCCAAAAAGGACTGGTCAATCGTGCAATTGAGGTTTATGAGCAAATGCCCAACTATGGAATTACACCTGATATTTTCACATATAATGCTCTTCTCAATGGCTACTCTGGACAAGGCTGTTTGGATGATGCCGTCAAGTTCTTGAGCACCATGCCTTGTGAGCCTGACACCATTTCCTATAATTCTATACTGAAGGGTTTGTGTAGGGCTGAGCGCTGGAAAGATGCAGAGAAACTTGTCACTGAGATGCTTAGAAAGAATTGCACTCCAAATGAAGTAACATTCAAGTATGCTAATCAAGTATTTATCAAATAGGAGTGGTTGAATGCATAACTAAATTCCTGGAGCTAATGCCAAAGTATGGATGGCTACATTCTGAAATGAATGTTGTCTTCATTGATGGCTTTTCGTGGCAGAGGTCAATGATCCTAAGCAGCATAATTGTGCAAGCCTAGCATAGTTTTCTATTATGCTGCATTAATGGCATTTTTCAGTAGAAATGAACAACAGTAGCATTAAAAAACTTGTAGCTGACAGAAGCAATGAGAGCATCCCAGGAGTTCGCGTTTGTGATTGATAGGAATTCATGCTCCAAAATGAAGTACTAATTGGTATACTTGGAAGAGGCAGTTCAATCTGCGACAAAGTTTGTTGGAAAATGGCTGAAAAAGGTTTATAGATAGTGTCTGGCTGCCTGCGAATGATATTTTAAAGGATTGTCAAGGTACATAGCATTACTGAGCAAATGTCAAGCAACAAAGAAGCATATCATAAGATCATGTATGATGCTATTAAATCAATAACGAGCACCATGTAACCTCTACTGGAGAACCGTTGGATCCAAGATATTCGGGGTATGCAATCTGTCATGGTTGAGTTCATAGATGTTTGGGACTTGGTGACTATTCAATATAATCTGTCTGTAGTTGTTTTGTTGCCTATACCTACCTTTTGTTTACTGTCAATTATATACCACTAGATTTTTTCTGTTTTACATTTGCCAAGACAGAGCCTGGATAGTGCTTCCTTGGTAGTGCAATTGGATGTTTTAAATTTGCCAAAACTGTTGTGGTGACCTATCCTTGCTTACTTACCTTTTTATCCATATGCAAATATTTTACCCAGTTTGCATTCTATACCATCATCAGGTTTTACGCCATCTATGGAGCACATTCTTTGTGTCGATGTATCAGAATTGAGAAGGATCTTTGAATTGCTCAGATGTAAGTCTTCTCTTAAGTTGTAGCAAATGTGCAGCATGTTTCAGAACCTCCTGCAACATCTGACGAGTAATATTATGTTCCATGTAAAGGCATGGGCGTCTTTGATATAGCTGGTGTAGAATGCTCAATGGAACATGTGTTTCTGACTGTAGTCATGCAATTTTATTGTACATGTTATGTCTTTAGTAACTCAGCTTCAGCTAACTTTGATGCTTTTTTTCTCGAACACGTAGCAGAGCTATGTATCTTTGTACTAGGAAGGAAAAGAGAAAAATTTGGTGCAGACAGTCACGGGATGCCTGCCGCGTAGATGCTCTAGGGATCCGACAGAAGCACCCAAGTCCTTGTAGCTTCGGCTTGGCTCCTCACAACTCATTGCAACACCCGGCTCCGCATGACGCCCGAGGCTATCAGCCCAGTTCCCTGCCGGTCGCCGCTTTCCTTTCTCCTCTCCCAAGGCAGCTGGTTTCCACCGCCGCTGCCTCTCTCCTCCCATGGTTGTCGCTGCCTCTCTCTGCCCCCCATGACTGATTCTCTTCTCCTGCTGCACCACAAGGCAACCAGGACAATCACTGCCCCGGTGGCTGTGCCATCAGGCCCCAGCGTGAGGCACCCGTCGAGCAGAAGATCTCAAGTCCATTTGCTGTTGATTAGTGGTTGTGTACTTTTCGAAATAACGAAGTAGATTTTTTTTTTGGTTTGTTTCATGCAGTACCATGGACATCCTTTGTAGTGTTTTTGTTACTTAAGCTGAAGAAATCTTTTCATAGTTCAATTACCCGCCTTCTCTTAAATACTAGTATAACTAACCTGTTACATTTCTGAAAATAATGTGCCTCGTTTCAGGCTTGTGATGCTGAAAGGCAGCATCTGGGTTCTACTGCTATGTCATCTTTGAGCACCACAGGAACTAGCCTGCTCTCAACATCTCAGACGTATGATCGGCCCGCTTTCAAGCTGAACATGGACAACAATCGTATATATAATCACTCTGCACTTCTTACATTTCACTTGGTGTTGTCCTTGCCTGTAATCCCAATCTTCACCAATAAATTACCATACAGGTTACATAAGGGTGTGTACCCTGATCAAAACAATCCCATCCCATACAATCTCAGAAAAGAGAGACACCATTGGTTCCATACAATCTGTGTGACATGTAGTGAAGAAATTCTCTTGTTTGATTCTAGGTGCCTTCTCTCCACATGAATCAAACAAGTGAAAGTCTTCAAAAGTTGGCATCGATGGCATAGCTGTTAAGGCACTTGGAAGTGATCAAACTCGGCATAGTCTGATGTAAAACTTCTCACTGCAATGCTGAAAATCTGCTTGGCTGCTTCATCCTCGTGATGATCTCCACTTTTGTTGTGGCGGCGTTGGGGATGAGGCAGGTGGAACTCCAGCGCGATTAGGAGCCAAGCCGCTGCGGAACCGAGCTGATGGATCAAGCTTTTGCTGTGCAGAAATTGGTCTCCCCGAAGGCCGTATGGACACACATTGGCAGATGGGGGTGCGTAAACAAAGCGCCCACCAGTTTGCATACTGGCTGCACCCAATTTTTCTTTCAGAAAAATAGGCAGAACCCTTGCAACACACACCAAGTCACCAATACATCCTTGTTTTAGGTAAACATACGTGACTTTTTCATACAACAAACACGACCTTAACAAACCAGAACACCTACTAGTTACCATCTGGCTCCCAGGCAAGAAAGAAAGATATTCCCCAAGCCCCAGCCAAACTCCAATACATCTCCTCAAGGAGATTCATGATGACCATCAAATGCAATTTAAACATCAGAATGTTTTAATCCTTGAAAGATTGGTCAACCTTTTTTGTGTGTGTTTTTACCTTGTCAGTATATACCATCCTAAGAAGGACGGGCCTGGTGCAAGCGGTAGAGTCTTACCGCATGTGACCGGAAGGTCCCGGGTTCGAGTCGTGGTCTCTTCGTATTGCACAGGCGAGAGTAAGGCTTGCCACTGACACCCTTCCTCAGACCCCGCACGGAGCGAGAGCTTTCTGCACTGGGTACGCCCTTTAGTATACACCATCCTAAAGACATACTATGGCAATGCTTTGATATATTTTTCAGTTTAATTTCTAACCTGTTAACTTTTTTTGATGAGTTTCAAAACCAATTCATGTATAAGTTTTCCCCCTTGTGCAGCAACTTCTTTAGAACATGAAAACGCTTGCTTTAATTGTGTTAAATTCCCTACTTTTGTCCCCCCGTACAATTTGTTTCCAAGATTCGGGACTGGACCTTGTTTCCTCATTGCATGGCTTTTCTCCCTCCTTCCTTTGCCTTTGCATATAATGATGAAGTAGCAACCCGGAAGCGTGAAACTTGTCATGGGATTCAGCTTGTCATGACGGGATAGCGGTAGTTTTTACTATGTACTTAGATATACACTATGTCTAGATACATAATAAAAACAGTATATATAGAAAAGCCAAAACGTCTTATAATTTGAAGGGGTAATATTTTTCTTGTATGAATTGTAGGAGAAGACATGGCTTTTATACGGTTGTATAATAAATGAAACTAAGCGGTACTGATAAATACATTTTTTTTTAAGTACAAGGAGTACCAAAAAAAATCGTGATACTGCAGTAATCCAAGTTTTTATAACTCAATCGTATCATGCTACATAGCCAGAGTTGCTTGTTCAAAATTCCGTCGATGATAACCAGACAACAATCTTTTCGATTGGACTATGATCCATTTCCTGTACATTTTATTCATATCTGAAGCAGCATGTAGCTGCAACTAGAAATGCAGATTTGGATTTTCGCTGACATTACACATACTCAACATATCAACATACTTTAATGACAAATATTGAACGAAAGAATATACTTTCTATGCAAGTCAATCAAGTATCCATCCACTCATCCCTGGATAGTGGGGATTTTACCCAGTAGCCCCCTCTTAAGTTCGAAAGAAATTTAGCAATACAAGTTCAGAACTGTCAAAATGAAGGGTATTCCAACTGCTAATAGAGCTCTGATTGACATTAGCACATAGCCTATGTTCCTACGACAACAGGTATGTGTAGCTTGGCACCACTTGGAAATTCCTCTCTTTCAGACCTTCAGAGATATACCATTCAAAGCGGAAAGTCATGAATCAGGTGGTGCATTATCTTTCTCATCTGCCTTGGGGTTTTCTCTCCGCCGCAACTCAAAGTGGTCCCCATCCGCAGAGGGATCAGGGTGTCCAGGAGAACCAGTTGTTTCCATGCTCACCTCAGGGGACGTTTCAGTGTTGAGCTCGTCTTCTACAGTTTTATCTCCTGAATGGTCACTTTCATCACTACTGCTGTACCCTTGGTTTGACAGCAGTGTATCACCTTCGCTCACCTTGGAGTTTACTTCATCAATCGTCACTTCTGTCAGAGGGAGTCTCTGCTGGATAGGCACAGCATTGCTGATAGGTTGGCCTGTCCTCAGTTCTTTATAAGCAGCCAACTGGGTCCGGTATCGCTCCTTATCCTGTACACCTCTTTCTTGATATACCTGAAATACCAGGAAGTCATACACAACACAAGAATATAGTGTGCAAAGTAACTGCAGGTTCAGAATAGTGAATCTTTAAGATTTTGTCTCCACTTACAGCTTTATCTTCAGGACTTAGATTGTTCCATCGTTCACCAATCATTTTACTGATCAGCCTGTCTTGTCCAGGATATTGTGGCTTAAGCATTCTATGTTGATCCTGGAAGAAGAAATTATAGCCACTCCTGTTTGGTTTGGGGTGCCTGGGGTCTGTTGTACTTAGCTTCTTCCTACGTCGTCTTCGGCGACGTCCACCCTTCAAATCAGTGCTGTTACTTGCAACAGGTGGCTCCGGAGTTGGTAGAGCAGGTTCTTCAGTGCAATTATAGAGGATTGCTTTAGTGGATTTTGATCCCATAATAACAGTTACTATGTAGCCATGTTCAAACTTGCCATCAACTATCACATCTACGGCAACATTATCTGAAGACGAAGCTGGATCTGAAACAGTTGATCAAACAAGGAGTGAATAATATAATTTTAAACTAGCTCGATGCCTGTCCATTGCAACAGGATTTCCAATAAGTATTCCAGGATTATAGTCATATAAAAATGTTTTCCATAAATCATTTCCTTTTTTTAACAACATACAGAACAGCATAATTAATTTAGAAAATTGTTAAGTGGGCTGCAGAACCATCTACAGGTCAAGTTAGCTATCAAACTCACAAAGTCACAAGCTATGCTTCAATAAAGATTGAAATATCTTAGAGGCATTAGATGGTCAATATCTTGATAATTAACATAAACTAACCTGAAGGAGATGCATTGATACCCCTTTTTCTTTTGTGGTAAGCTTGGGCTTCGGTTTTAACTTCAATGGAGGAATTCGTTCTGGAATCTGCAGAGAGAACAGGGTATGTGTTAGGGGAGATTGCGTCATTTAACTAAAAAGGGCATAGAATTCTGTAGATCACGCAGACCTATTTCTTGTTGATGCCAGCCTTGCACTCTAAAGAAGTATAGCTGCTCAAAATGATATAAGAGTGACATATAGTATTTCTTCAACATAAAAGAAGCATTTGTCGCAGTGGCAGGGAAAATAAATGATGCAGTCACTTCCCTCCATCTATTCTCTGCCTTCACCTGTGGATTCAGTTATTTATCCACCAGTCTGAGTTGGAATGTTTGCAAATCAAGTGAACTGACAATGAGATAATGATAATACCACAGTATTTTGAATAAACATGCCTTCAATTTAGCTTTTATTTGACAAAGATCATGCTTGCCTTCTCATTAACAACAAAACAACTAGCTTGAAAAAAAAATGGTGTAAAAGCATCACTTAATATCCATGCCAGTCTAGTGCAACAAATCAGCCACATGGGTGATGTGGAGCGATATTAAAAGCAGGGTTTAAGTAAATCAAAAGATAATTTGAGGGGTTTAATGGACAATATAATATTTTTGGGGAACAGTAAGGTGGACATTTCATAATTTATCATATGTTCTTGTGTTTCAAGGAAGGATCCATTTCATTCTAGCTACGAATACAAATGTAAGCTAGGACATATCTGTACTTTCTAACAAAGATTAATTAATTTAAGGAAGCAAAGTACTGTGATATTTGTAAAAACTTTATATTATGGACTTACTGAGTCACGGACCATGTGTAGCATTTACAGCATATATATAGTAAAAATGGTAAAAAAGAATTAGGGATGCCCCTTAACGGTCTTACATAAAAGTAGAAAACTAGTGCAATTGCACAACATGCACAGTTAAGTTAATAATCTGACCAGATAAACTAATTTATTAAGGAAAGTTGAATCTACAGCACTATATTCATTTCTTACCTTGTCAATACCACCCCGTGATGTGACCTCCTTATACAGCTGATGAAGATCCAAATCTTTCCCTCCAATAATCGGCACCCTTACCCCAAAAAAGGGTTAGAAATGAACCAGATGGAGCATGGCAATTAATAAAACTAAAGAAAATAATGAATGCAAATCAGAAGAGATTGCCAAAGCAATAAGTCATTAGCTGGCATAGTATATAATTGCATAAAGAGAGACAGATTTAAGTAACTTTATCTAACATGCAAGTCATGTTTTAAAAAACAAACTCAGTTGAAGTATTTTCTGTGTCAAGTAAGTTGTTTTTTCAAGGGATAAGCTTGAATATTAGCTCAAATTGATCTAAATGTCTACTTTAAGTGAACAGGAACAGAAAATATTCAGTAATCTAAGCCAACATAGAAAGGAAAGTCTGTCCTTGATATTGTGAGAAAGGAGGATAGCACATAATACTATTATATCTATTTAATTAGATAATCCAATTGATGTTAGGAATCAGGGACACAACAGTTGAATTTCCATACATAGTTGTATGAAACAGCAGACAAAAACAAAGAATAGGCTACAAGCAAATGACCTTCCTTCGCTCCAGGTCTATCTAATTCGGATGGCCATACATTTAAATGAAAACAACACTAAAGCTTGAAGCCAAATACACCTTGCATGGTATTGCAATTTGCAACATGCAATAACCTGACAAAGCAAGCCAGCAAGCAGAACAAATCAGAGAACTAATCAATTCTTTTGCTGACAAAAGACATCCTGGTTGTTCAATACATCAGACATCCTATGCCACTACCGACTAATGTAATGTCCTGACAAGGTCCCCAGAAAACAAGAATTATATTTCATCCTCGACAAAAACAAGAATCCCAGATGCAAACAGGATACTTTGAGCAAACCATCTCATACCCAGAAAAAAAATCGAAAATAGCATCAAGCTACCAATGTAGGCCATCCGACATATCGATGGCCGCAATCCCCAACCCGTGTTGGAGGCCCACACATAAATAAATGTTATAAAGGGAACACGAACACGGGTTGATTAGTCAAAATCGATGGCATGCGGATTCCCAGATCGCAGGCATTTGCATCACACATTACTAGTAGGATCGGCACCGCCCCCTCAAACTTCTCTTTCCCACCACGCATTTATATCAAGTTGCGATTTTCGCGCATTGAATTCAAGAAATTGAAGGTAATAAAAGCAACAAGGATAGTAACAACTGTAACGGCACCATCCCATCAGACGCAGAAGAAAACGCGACAAGGGAATTAAAAATGCGGCAACCGGATCGGCACCGGCGGCGAGGTCATGTGCGGATTGGAAGTCGGAAAAATGCTTACTTTAGCCTGGTGCCCATCTGCGCGTGCAGCCCCTCGAGCGCCGCCCTGAAGCGCGCGGCGTCCGCCACCACGTCAGCGTGCTCCGCCACCCGCGCCGGGTAGGCCACGAACCTCCCCCTGGTGCCGGCCGCTGAGACCGTCAAGGCCGGCGCCACCTCCGCCTTCTCTTTTCCCTTCGCGATCACAGCCGCATCCGCGTCCGCGACGGCCTTCTTCTCCTCCTCCGCTGCCGCCGCCGCTGGTGCCGGCTCGCTCATCTGCCCTGCACAAACGCGACGGAACCGTCGTCATCGTCGCCTGCGCCCCGGCGGCAGAGACGCGTGGAGGCGAGACGAGGTGGCGGTGGTTGTGGTGGCCGCCCACCTCCCTCTCTCTCTCTCTCTCACTCACTCCTCATCAAAGATATATTTTTTTTCTGAATCTGTAAAGGAAGAAGGAAAGGTGCCATGCTATGCGATGCCACCATGTAGGAGGAGAGAGTATGATCCATGCGCTTTGCTTACCTTAACCTCGTCTTCTCCGTCTTAACAAAACAACTATGCACCCGCGGCGAATATTTTGGTGCTCCCACTTTGGCTTCCTTTAGGTTTTGAGCAAAAGAAGGGATTACTGTGAGGTTAACGATCTCTAAAAAAATATACTCCTCTCCTATATACTATACTTGGGAACGGATAGGTAGAGAGAGAAAGGATGAGAGAGAGAGATAACGTTATAACCTAAGGTTGTTCTGGGGTGGAGGTAGAGAGCCATATGTGTTACCGTCAAATAAAGGAGAGATGAGATGGATGGATGCAAACTGCAAACTTATATATAAGACATCTGCTAGTAATAATAGGCATCCATGGATATAGAAAACACATAAAAGAGTCCCTTTATAAAAACCAGAAAATAAATAGACAATAGAGACTATGACCTATCTAGACATAGATGGTTGGAACAATGCATTATAGCAATAATAACATCTTACTAATTCTCAAAAAAAACATCTTACTAAAGAGGATACATCCTATACCACTCTAATTAAAATAGTATAAGCCGAGGTTTTTATTAGTATGCCTTCTAATAATGAAACAGTTATTTTAGCTATTTAACTAGTACTATTATATATAGTACGGCTTCCATACATCATCTCTAGTATGATTCGTATGATTTATATAGGGTCCTGTACTTTTGGTTCTATTCTATTGATTCATAAACTTACCACGATGGGACCTATCCTATACCACTATAATTGAAATAGTATAAGCTGAGATGTGTTTAGTAGTATGCCTTCTAATAATGAAATGGTTCTTTTAGCTGTTTAACTAGTACTATCATATCTAGTACGACTTCTATACATCATCTCTAATATGATTCGTATGGTTTATATAGGGACTGTACTTTTGATTCTATTCTATTGATCCATAAACTCTCTTTGACGAGTAAAACTACATACACACGGCGGTGAAATATATGGCACAAGAACAACAACATTTAATTTTGAGTCCGTCTATGTGTCACTCGCGTGTTTCGCCCTCAACCCACACCTGATTTTTTTTCTGGGCATTGTTATTCTTCCTCCTCTAGTCGTCCGCCGCGGTTCCTGCTCGTCCTCACCCCTACTGCCGACCACCGCCCCACCACGGGTGCTAGGGTTCATCGGAGCTCCGACAAACCCTAGCACCCACGGTGGCCTCCCTCTTCCCCTTCCCCCACCGCCGCCACCTTCTCCCGCTCCGGTAAGCTCGCCCGCCGCCATCTTCTCCAGCTCCGGCGAGCCTCCCCCACCCCGACCTGGCCCGACCGCCGCTACCACCGCCAGGGCCCCTAAACCACCCAGCCACCATCCCCACTGCTTGGTCTGCCTGCTTCCCCCCGACTGGCCCCTTCTATACCTGTCGGAGTTGGAGAAGAAACAGGAGGAGAGGCTTGCCGAAACCCTAGCCATCATCGTCGTCGTCTTCGTCTCCGGAGGAGGAGTCGGGCGCCTACCTCGTCGGCGTCGGCGCCGCCGGAACCTGCCGCCGCCGTCGCCGGAGGGGAGAGAGGAAGGAGCCGCGAGCTCGGCCGAGCGCGGGATCGGACGGCCTCCACCGCAGCCCCTCGCGGATCCGACGGTGCAAAAATTGTGCGTCCATCCATGCTAAAACACCTGAGTGATGTTTAGCATTTCTCTTAAATTTATATTGTAACCGCACCAAATAACATCTATCACGCAAATTGCACGAATAGCATTGAAATACCATACAGCTAATGACTAATTAAAGCCTTCGACTAACATTATCATTTTTCCACTTTTGCTTTATATATCATCGATTAGTTATGCTAGTGACAAGAATGGACACTGATAGATATAAAAGTACAAAATAGAGGTAGGATCTAGTATTGATCTTATATGGACAATAATTTAAGCCGTGGCTCTCCTAGGTTTTTATCGCTGACATCACTGTCAATAGAGCCGTGTAGAATCACTGCTCCTATGAACTGCAGGCCCTACAGCGCGAGACGAAATTACCCCATTTCAAAGTTTACTCGCCCAAGTTGCTGTCAGATAAACTTCGAGAAAAATCCAGGCTCCAGTATGCAAAGCAAATCAATAATGCTAACGGTTTAATTAGTTGTACCGCTTTCTCTACTTCCTCTATCCTCTATTCTCTTAAGAAAAAAAAAATAAGATCCAATATAGGAGGAATTATGTGGTTTTTCATTAAGAAGAGAAATAGACACCCAAATTCAGTCCAAGAGAGGACTTGAACCTGGACGGTTGGTTGCATTGCCACACCTCTCACCCAACCAGTTGAGCTAGCTCACTTAAGAAAAAAAAATAAGAGTTAGGGTGGATTTTTCTTTGCATGCCTAGAGCCTGGATTGAAAGTACGAACTAATTGAACCGTTAGCATTATATTGATTTTCTCGTTTATATAAAGAGTTAGGGTTAAAGAGGTAGTAGATGTGTTTTTGACGATTGAAAGTTAAAATCCTCGATCGGTCATGATCCTCTCGTTTATATAGAGTGGGGGTGGTCTCATCCCAGTAAAAAACATCTTCAAGCCGCAATTTTTAAGTTTTCCACGATCAAAAATAGGTCTAGACCGAATTGGACTCAGCCTGCTCTCTGAACAGCGAAACCGGCCTAGCCGGTTTTCTGGGGCCAGGCAGTCGTGTCGGGCAATGCACAGGAAAACCGGCACCCGACTAGGCTAGTTTTGGCAGATCAGGTACAAAACCATCCTTTTCTTCGTTTAACTTCCAATTTTGTTGTTCCAAATATTTTTCTTTGTCGTCTTGATGCCAGGAACTTGATGCTGGAGCCCACTACTCTCATTTGGCACAGTTTTGCTGCCAATATATGTCCCCCCGTTTTTAGTTTACATGAACCTAAAAACATAAAAGACCAAATAGCAATGATGTCCAACTCATCGGCTACTCGAGATCTAAGGGCGTTGCATACAACGGTCATTTTTGTTCTAAGGGCAATACATGTATCGGCCATTGTTTGAAGAGCACTATAGAATTCTTGCCAAACACTTGGGAAATATTTCTTCAAACACCTCCGGTTAATTACTCTTGGTATACAATCACCTTGCAACATCTCAAGCATATATGAATTTCCAAATATCACTTTGATCACTTTATAAGGACCTTCTTAACTCGGCGACCACTTGCCAAACTTGTTGCTTTTTGTTCCAAGCAGTAGTATGGTTTTCCACACTAAATCTTTAACTTGGAATGACATACTTTTGACTTTCTTGTTATAGGCTTGGTCAACTCGAGCTTTGTCTTTCTTAATGTCCTTTAGATCTTTATTCTTCTGTCAGTCACCTCATCGACGTTGTCCATCATCGTTCATGATACATAACGACAAACATATCATTTTGTCTTGCCAATCTATATGCATCCAAATTCACTTCAACGGGCAACACAGCTTCTTGTCCATACATTAGCTCAAAAGGAGTAACTTTAGTAGCACCATGTCTGGATATACGATGAGTATAGATGGCAACGAGCACATTTTTTGTAGGTACATGGTATGGAAACCCGCACTGACACCCACACCCATTACCCTCGAAGAGTACAAAAGTGTGCCCGCACCCGCTACCCACGGGCACAGCATACCCATCGGCACACCCACTAGCCTGCCATACATCAACACACAAAGTGAAAGTAACAACTAACAAGGCAAATGGATCACAACATTATAGTACATTACATGGAGGTACCAAATTCTACACAACGTATGGTTCAAATATCACACACACTGTCACACAGGACACAACACCCACATGTCAGGGCTCTAGAGCGGGTTCGCGGGTCTAGCGGGCACGGGTATGAGTTTTTTTGTACCCGCTAGATTTTACACGTTGGGTTCAATTACAAACCCTCGCCCACACCCCGGGGAGCCCCTAATAGGATCTAGATGGCTAGAGGGGGTGAATAGCCTATAAAAATTTCCTACAAACTCACAAATTCACTAGAGCAAAGTGGTTAGAATAACAAAAGATCCTAACTAGCTTCTACTTTGCACTAGCTCTATCTCACTCAAGCAAGCCTCCTACTCAATTCTAGTTGTTAGGTCTCTAGGTTGAATCACACAAACATACAAGCTAACAACTACTCAACTACACAAGAGAGCTAACTAGAGAGCTAATTACAACTAGTTACAACTACAAGCTACTCTAGTGCTACACTAAACAAGAGAGCTACAACTACTCAAACTACAGAAGCAAGCAAGCACTACACAAGTAGACTAATGAATGATTTGCAATTGTAGAGCTTTATACCAAACCGGGCAAGAGAGATGACACAAGATATATCCCCGAGGTTCGGTTGCTTGCCAACGACCTATGTCCTCATTGATTCGCGAGCTAATTGGCTTCATACGCCTAGCCCACCACATGGGTGCCACAAGAATCACCCAAGAAGTGCACTCCAACTAGCCATGATTCCACTAAAGTTTCTCTTTGCGAATCTCCCGTGGGAAATGAGCACAAGAGCCCCTTATAATCAATCGATCAGAGCCGGCAACAATCACCAAAGCCGCTCAATGATCCTTTGCTGCCTCTAAGATGTCTAGGTGGCAGCAACCACTAAGAGTAACAAGAATCACGCAGCTCAAACGATCAATAGTGCCACTAGATGCTTCAACTCAATGCAAATACACTAGAATCACTCCTAATCTCACTTTGGATGAAGCAATCAACAAGGAGATGAGTGGGAGGCAAAATCTTATGCTCACAAGGTGTATCGATATATGTTGGGGAGCCAAGAGAGCTGATCAAGGGCCGACCACCATCTATTTATAGCCCCAAAAGAGCGATCCAACCATTACTCACACCTTGTTGAAATCGGGGCCATCGGACACGTTGAAAGGTCCTAATATGGCTAGAGGGGGGGTGAATAGCCTATTTAAAAATCTACAAATCAACTAGAGCAATTTGATTAGTATGACAAATAGCGTAATGCAAACTTGCTCTAGCTCTACAAGGGTTGCAAGCCACCTATCCAACAATTCTAGTTGCAATGATTACTTAGGCACACAAACTTGCTATGTAACTACTCACTAAGAGCTCTCAATCTTGCTACTCTAAAGGGCTCAACTAGATGAATGTAAATAATAAAGCAAGCTCTCAATTCTAATTACACTAAAGAGCTTGTATCAACTAGTTTGCAAGAATGTAAATAAGTGAGTAGGGTGATTATACCGCCGTGTAGGGGATGAACCAATCACAAGATGAATATATAGCCAATCACCGGGAGAATGCCAAAGACATGAGACAATCGATTTTCTCCCGAGGTTCACGTGCTTGCCAACACGCTACTTCCCCGTTGTGTCGACCAACACTTGGTGGTTCGGCGGCTAAGAGGTGTTTCACAAACCTCGTCCACACGATAGGACACCGCAAGAACTGACCCACAAGTGAGGTAACTCAATGACACGAGCAATTTACTAGAGTTACCTTTTGGCACTCCGCCGGAGAAGGTACAACTCCCCTTACAATCATCGAAGATGGCCATGAACAATCACCAACTCGTGCCAATCCTCCACCGCTGCTCCAACCGTCTAGGTGGTGGCAACCACCAAGAGAAACAAGCGAAATCCGCAGCACAACACGAATGCCAAGTGCCTCTAGATGCAATCACTCAAGCAATGCACTTGGATTCTCTCCCAATCTCATAATGATGATGGATCAATGATGGAGATGAGTGGGAGGGCTTTGGCTAAGCTCACAAGGTTGCTATGTCAATGAAAATGGCCAAGAGAGTGAGCTTGAACCGGCCATGGGGCTTAAATAGAAGTCCCCACGAAATAGAGCCATTGTACCCCTTCACTGGGCACAACGCGGGCTGACCGGACGCTCCGGTCATGTTGACCAGACGCTGGACCCAGCGTCCGGTCGCCCGATGTAAGCCACGTGTCATTCTGAGTTAAACCTGATCCGCCAGATCTCAACGGCTATAGACTGACCAGACGCTCCGGCACAAGTGACCGGACGCTCAGACCCCAGTGTCCAGTCGTTTCTAGTAAGCACCCTAAACCGACTTTTGCCGATCGGACGCGTCCGGTCAAGCTTGATCGGACACAGCCGAGCGTCTGATGCTCAACCCTAACCACTGTGCCGTCTGACAGCTCGACCGGACGCAGCCTTTCAGCGTCCAGTCGCTGAGTGACCCAGCGTCCGGTCAGTAGACCGACGCCAGCATCATTGCGACCAACTCCATTTCACCTCTAACTTCTTCACCCTTGTTCAAATGTGCCAACCACCAAGTGTATCACCTTGTGCACATGTGTTAGCATATTTTCACAAATGTTTTCAAGGGTGTTAGCATTTCACTAGATCCTAAATGCATATGCAATGAGTTAAAGCATCTAGTGGCACTTTGATAATCGCATTTCAATACGAGTTTCACCCCTCTTAATAGTACGGCTATCGATCCTAAATATGATCACACTCGCTAAGTGTCTCGATCACTAAAACAAAATAGCTCCTACAATTTATACCTTTGCCTTGAGCCTTTTGTTTTTCTCTTTCTTCTTTTCCAAGTTTAAGCATTTGATCATCACCATGCCATCACAGTCGTTATGATCTTCGCCATTGCTTCATCACTTGGAGTAGTGCTACCTATCTCATAATCATTTTGATAAACTAGGTTAGCACTTAGGGTTTCATCAATTAACCAAAACCAAACTAGGGCTTTCAATCTTCCCCTTTTTGGTAATTGATGACAACCCTTTCACAAATATATGAATTGAATTTTAGATGAATCCATGTTGCTTGCCCAAGCATATTTACCATGTGTAAAAGAATATAGACAAGTTTCATGAATCCCATATGGTAGCAATTGCTCCCCCTACATATGTGCTAAGAGTTTGGATTGTAGCTTGCACATATGCTTAGATAGGAAATATAGGAGATGATTTCTACCAAATGATGCTAAGGTATAAGAGATGGACCTTTGAAGCATGATACCAATCGGAGTGCACCAATATACCATCCTTAACACCATTAGTAACTAGACATACACAAAAACTAGAATACCCCATGAGATCAACATTGCAAGTAAGGGTCTAGTTTCCATAAAATGATTATAAGTCTAGTTACTTTAGCTCAATACCACTTGGAAATACAATCACTAGATTACCTATGCATGCTAGTTTTTTATTTCATCAATCAAGCATATAACTAGCATACACCACACAAGCATGGATATTGAAATTTGAAACTTGTGCCATGCAAGCAAATATATGAAATGCACATTCAAATGCAACATACAAGTTTATGAGCTTGCTCCCCCTACTTGTGTGCATTTTTTATTGATCCCCTTACAATGACATTTCATTTGTTTGCTCCCCCTATCTTACTATCTTTGTGAATTTCTCTCCCCCTTTGTCAACAATTAGCACAAAAAGAGGGCTTCAAATTTTAGATAGGTTGGGGTGAAACCATGTGAAGTGAGGATCATTTTCTCAATTTGGTTTAATCTAGATTACTTACAAAAGATATTTAACTCGGTTTGATCCAAGGACAAGCTTCTTCACACCTCTAAATAAGGGTTATCTTGTACCATGTTGAGTTAAACACTTATAGCTTATTTTCTAGATCAAACACTAGGTTTACAAGCCCACAAACATGTCATATGCTACCACTAGATCATTTCAAACATACAAGCAATAGTGGTACCATACAAGCATCAAATTCATTTGATTTTCATGAATGAGCCTATTCAAATGTGAAATATGTCTAGATGCACTAAACATGTCCTTAGCAAGTATGTATGCCATGCCAATCAACTTTTACCTTGGATTGCTCGAAGGAGAGGCATGTCATATAAGTGGGGGTGCATCATCACATATTGGAGAAGTCAAGTATGTTCAACTCATTCCTTAGCTTACAAAATCTCTTTTCATCAAGTGGCTTAGTGAAGATATCGGCAAGTTGATCTTTGGTGCCCACACTCTCAATGCAAATGTCCCCTTTTTGTTGGTGATCTCTTATGAAATGATGGCGGACATCAATATGCTTTGTTCTTGAGTGTTGAACCGGATTGTTGGTGAGCTTGACGACACTTTCATTGTCACATAGCAATGGCACTTGCTTGAATTTGATTCCAAAGTCACTCAAGGTAGCCTTCATCCAAAGTAATTGAGCACAACAACTACCGGCCGAAATGTACTCCGCTTCGGTGGTTGAAAATGCTACACTATTTTGCTTCTTTGATGACCAAGACACAAGTGATCTTCCCAATAGTTGACATGTGCCCGATGTGCTCTTTCTCTCAACTTTGCATCCCGCATAATCGGAGTCCGAGTATACAATCAACTCAAATCTTGCTCCTTTGGGATACCACAATCCAACATTTTGTGTATGCTTCAAGTACCTCAATATTCTCTCTGTTGCCTTCAAATGACTCTCTCTTGGTGAGACTTGAAATCTAGCACACATGCATACACTAAACATCACATCCGGCCTTGATGCGGTCACATAGAGTAGGCTTCCAATCATAGACCGATACATCTTTTGATCCACCATGTTGCCACTAGCATCACTATCCAAGCTTCCACTTGTCCCCATTAGTGTACTAATAGCTTTAGCATCATCCATTCCAAACTTCTTGAGCAAGGAAGTAGCTAAGCTCTCCAATCATGGACCAAGGAAGTAGCTAAGCTCTCCAATCATGAACATCTCAAACTCACTTGCCATCATCTTGCCAAACTTCTCACAAAAATCTTGATTTGTTGACCCAAAAATGATATCATCAACATAGATTTGCATTACAAACAAGTCATTTCCAAGCTTCTTGGTGAAGAGAGTGGTGTCAACCTTTCCCATCTTAAATCCCTTAGAGAGTAGGAAATCCCTCAATCTCTCATACCATGCTCTAGGTGCTTGTTTCAATCCATTCAAAGCCTTTCTCAACTTGTAAACATGGTTGGGCTTCTTTTCATCTTCAAAACCGGGAGGTTGCTCAACATACACAAGCTCATTGATGTACCCATTGAGAAATGCACTCTTCACATCCATTTGGTACAACTTGATGTTGTGGGCACAAGCATAGGCTAACAAGATCCTAATTGCTTCCAATCTTGCAATCGGGGCATATGTTTCTCCAAAGTCAAGACCTTCAACTTGTGTGTAACCTTGAGCCACTAATCTTGCTTTGTTCCTTATTACTATCCCATCTTGATCTTGCTTGTTCCGAAAGACCCACTTGGTTCCAATCACATTATGATCCTTAGGCCTCTCAACTAACTCCCATACTTGGTTTCTTGTGAAGTTGTTTAGCTCTTCATGCATAGCATTGACCCAATCAACATCCTTCAAAGCTTCATCTATCTTCTTAGGTTCAATAGATGACACAAATGAGAAATGCTCACAAAATGAAGCCAATCTTGATCTAGTTTGCACACCTCTTGAAATATCACCAATGATATTGTCCAATGGATGATCTCTTACAACATTGGTTGGTTGGAGCACTTGCACTTGATTGCTTGCATTTGATTGATCACTTGGTTGAGATGATGAACTAGCCACTTGTTGTTGATCTTGCACTTTGCCATTACTAGTTCTTGTTTGAACTTGATCATGAGAACCACTAGCTTGCACATTTGAGTTAGAGAGCACTTGATTCTTGTCATCTTCAACATCAATCACCTCTCTAGGCCATATATCACTAATGTCCATGTTCTTCATTGCATTGACCAATTGAGTGCTTTTTACATCATCTAGATTCTCATCTTCCTCTTGGGAACCATTTGTTTCATCAAACTCCACATCATGAATCTCCTCAAGAGTACTACTAGCCAAATTCCAAACTCTATAAGCCTTGCTAGTAGTGGAGTAACCAAGCAAGAAACCTTCATCACATTTTTTTCAAACTTGCTCAATCTAGTGCCTTTCTTCAATATGTAGCATTTGCAACCAAAAACTCAAAAGTATGCTATGTTGGGATTTTTTCCATTTAATAGCTCATAAGGTGTTTTCTCCATCATGGGGTGACAATAGAGTCGGTTGCTATAATAGCAAGCCGTGTTGATTGCTTCGGCCCAAAATGAATGACTCACATTGTACTCACTCAACATTGATCTTGCCATGTCAATCAAAGTTATATTCTTCCTTTCAACTAAGACATTTGATTGAGGAGTGTACTTGGCCGAGAATTGATGTCTAATTCCAAATTCATCACACAACTCATCAATT
Organism: Miscanthus lutarioriparius; assembly: GCA_904845875.1. Taxonomy (NCBI): domain Eukaryota; kingdom Viridiplantae; phylum Streptophyta; class Magnoliopsida; order Poales; family Poaceae; genus Miscanthus; species Miscanthus lutarioriparius. Next base: position 54,884,710 of record CAJGYO010000007.1, on the reverse strand, counting down.
CTAGTGTTCTTGAATTCACTACCATTGTCACTTCTAACTTTCTTGATGGTTGTTTCAAACTCATTGTGAATGCCCTTGACAAATGATTTGAATGTTGCAAACACATCACTCTTGTCAACAAGAAAGAATACCCATGTGTATCTAGTGAAATCATCCACAATCACAAATCCATATTTGTTTCCACCAATGCTAGTGTATGTGGTTGGTCCAAACAAGTCCATGCATCAACTCAAATGCTTTAGATGTGCTCATCATGCTCTTCTTAGGATGTGTGTTACCAACTTGTTTTCCGGCTTGACATGCAATACATAGCTTATATTTTTTAAATGTGACATCTTTCAAGCCTCTAACTAAGTCATGCTTAATCAACTTGTTCAATTGTTTCATTCTAACATGACCAAGCCTTCTATGCCATAACCAACCTATGTTAGACTTAGTGATCAAACATGTTGACAATTGAGCCTCTCTAGCATTGAAATCAACCAAGTATATATTCTCATATCTAAATCGTTTGAATATCAAGTTAGAGCCATCTACACTTATGATCTCTACATCATCCACACCAAATATGCACTTGAAACCAAGATCACACAATTGAGCTACCGACAATAGATTAAAGTTCAAGCTCTCTACTAGTAGCACATTGGAAATGCTCAAGTCATTGGATATTGCAATCTTACCAAGCCCTTTGACCTTGCCTTTGCCATTGTCACCAAATGTGATACTATCAATCCCATTGCTTTTGTTTTCATTGATTGAATTGAACATTCTTGGATCACCGGTCATGTGTTGTGTGCACCCACTATCAAGCACCCAATGCCTTCCTCTGGCTTTATAATTGACCTACAAAAGAAGATCAATTCTTTTTAGGTACCCAAACTTGCTTGGGTCCTTGTAGGTTAGTTACCAAGATCTTTGGTACTCAAATGGCCTTCTTCTTTGAGCCCACAATTGGTGTACCAATGAACTTAGCCTTCACATCATTGGCACCCTTAAAAAGCATGTAACAAGAATCAAATTTAATTGATGATACATTAGGTAGCTTGTTCTTGTTAATCTTGCAATATTGCTCTATATGCCCAACTTGCTTGCATCTATTGCAAAACCGACCATTGCCCTTCACAAAGCTAGCTTTGGGAGTGACAAAGGCCGCCTTGCCTTTCTTGGGGGTATAGCCTAATCCCTCTTTATTGAGAGAAAACCTTTGGCTACCCAAACACTTTAGCAAGCGGGCTTCTCCACCATAGGCATTGCCTAAGGCACAAGTGAGCTCATTCACCTCCTTCTTAAGGGTCTCATTTTCCACTACTAGTGATGCATCATTCTTAGGTGGAGTGGAAGTGGTAGTGCTACAAGAAGTGTTAGTGGGAGCAATGGCAATAGGCTTATAAGAAGATTCATCAATAAGATCACATGTTAGTCCCACATCACATGTAACTATCACTTGCTCCTTCTTGGCTTCCTCCTTCTTGACTTGCTCAATGAGAGAGGAGTGAGCTTTTTCAAGCTTTGAGTGAGCTTTGCCAAGCTTCTCATGGGCATCCATTAGCCCCTCATGAGTGGCCTTGAGCTCATCAAAGGATTGCTCAAGAAATTTTACTCTCTTGCACAATTCTTTACACTCCTTTCTCTTCATCTCATTGCAAGCGTGCACTTGCTCACACATGTCCATGAGCTCCTCCTTAGAGTACTCATCATCGTCATCATCATCATCATCATCCCTACAAGAGTCACTTTCACATTCATCATCATCACTCTCATCATATTTTACCTTGGTAGGCTTAGCCATGAGGCATGTTGATGGAGTGTCGAAGATGGAGGGCTTGTTGTTGATGACGATGCTTGCTAGTGCTTTCTTGATTGATTTCTTGCCATCATCACTAGAGTCATCACTATCCGATGAGCCATCACTATCCCAAGTGACCACATAGCCTCCACCCTTCTTTTGGAAGGTCATCCTCTTCTCATTCTTTTCTTTCTTGTCCTTCTTGTGTTTGTTCTTCTCATCTTCATCATTGTCACTATTGTAAGGACAATTAGCTACTACATGATTGGGACTCTTGCAATTGTAGCATCTTCTCACATATTCTTTGCTCTTGGTATGATCTCTTCTTTTTCTTGCACCATAGCCCTTCTTCTTCATGAACTTGCCCATCTTGCGCACAAAGAGAGCCATAGCCTCATCATCAATATCACTAAGGTCATCATCATCACTTGATTCTTTCTTGGACTTGCCCTTGTTTTTGTATGATGATGAACTAGCCTTGAATGCTATGCTTTTCTTCTTCTTGTCTTCTTCTTCCTTCTTATCATCCTTGTCGTTCCCTTCTCTTTCCACATGGTATGTCTCTTGTGTCATGACATCACCTAGTACTTGGTTAGGGGTGATATCCTTTCATCCTCCTTTTATGATAAGCAATCTCAACATCTCAAACCTTGGAGGTAGGCACATCAAGAATCGATGAGAGACATCATCATCCTTGATCTTCTCTCCCAAAGCCTTCAAGTCATTGACAATGACTTACAATCGATGAAACATCTCTGGAATGCTCTCATCATCCTTCATCTTGAAGCTTGTCAATTTGTCCTTGAGGATATACAACTTGGCACTCTTCACCGCCGGTGTGCCCTCATATGTTTCCTCCAATCTCCTCCACACTTCATTTGCTCTTTCACAATCCTTGATTTACTCAAACACCTTTGGATCAATGGTGTTGTATAAGGTGTTGAGAGCCATTGTATTACATTGCTTGTTGGACTTATCTTGGTTGGTGGGATTGTCAGGATCAATGATAGCATAATCATTCTCGGTTACATCCCATACTTGATCATTGATTGAAGATACACCCTTATCTTTCTCTTCCAATAACCATAGCTTGTGCCATCAAAGAAAGGTGGTTTGCCCCCCACATGGTTGAACACAACTTGAGCCATAATTTGACACCGAGGTTGTTAAGTCTTTAATCAAACGGTGACCACAGCTCTGATACCACTTGAAAGGTCCTAATATGGCTAAAGGGGGGTGAATAGCATATTTAAAAATCTACAAATCAAATAGAGCAATTTGATTAGTATGACAAATAGCGTAATGCAAACTTGCTCTAGCTCTACAAGGGTTGCAAGCCACCTATCCAACAATTCTAGTTGCAATGATTACTTAGGCACACAAACTTGCTATGTAACTACTCACTAAGAGCTCTCAATCTTGCTACTCTAAAGGGCTCAACTAGATGAATGTAAATAATAAAGCAAGCTCTCAATTCTAATTACACTAAAGAGCTTGTATCAACTAGTTTGCAAGAATGTAAATAAGTGAGTAGGGTGATTATACCGCCGTGTAGGGGATGAACCAATCACAAGATGAATATATAGCCAATCAGCGGGAGAATGCCAAAGACATGAGACAATCGATTTTCTCCCGAGGTTCACGTGCTTGCCAACACACTACGTCCCCGTTGTGTCGACCAACACTTGGTGGTTCGGCGGCTAAGAGGTGTTTCACAAACCTCATCCACACGATAGGACACCGCAAGAACCGACCCACAAGTGAGGTAACTCAATGACACGAGCAATTTATTAGAGTTACCTTTTGGCACTCCACCGGGGAAGGTACAACTCCCCTTACAATCACCGAAGATGGCCACGAACAATCACCAACTCGTGCCAATCCTCCACCGCTGCTCCAACCGTCTAGGTGGTGGCAACCACCAAGAGAAACAAGCGAAATCCACAGCACAACACGAATGCCAAGTGCCTCTAGATGTTATCACTCAAGCAATGCACTTGGATTCTCTCCAAATCTCACAATGATGATGGATCAATGATGGAGATGAGTGGGAGGGCTTTGGCTAAGCTCACAAGGTTGCTATGTCAATGAAAATGGCCAAGAGAGTGAGCTTAAACCGGCCATGGGGCTTAAATAGAAGTCTTCACGAAATAAAGCCGTTGTACCCCTTCACTGGGCACAACGCGGGCTGACCGGACGCTCCGATCATGTTGACCGGACGCTGGACCCAGCGTCCGGTTGCCCGATGTAAGCCACGTGTCATTCTGAGTTAAACCTGAGCCACCAGATCTCAACGGCTATAGACTGACCGGACGCTCCGGCACAAGTGACCGGACGCTCAGACCCTAGTGTCCGATCGTTTCCAGTAAGCTCCCTAAACCGACTTTTGACGATCGGACGCGTCCGGTCAAGCTTGATCGGACACAACCGAGCATCCGATGCTCAACCCTAACCACTGTGCCGTCTGACAGCTCGACCAGACGCAGCCTTTCAGCGTCTAGTCGCTGAGTGACCCAGCGTCCAGTCAGTAGACCGACGCCAACATCATTGCGACCAACTCTATTTCACCTCTAACTTCTTCACCCTTGTTCAAATGTGCCAACCACCAAGTGTATCACCTTGTGCACATGTGTTAGCATATTTTCACAAATATTTTCAAGGGTGTTAGCATTTTACTAGATCCTAAATGCATATGCAATGAGTTAAAGCATCTAGTGGCACTTTGATAATCGCATTTCAATACGAGTTTCATCCCTCTTAATAGTATGGCTATCGATCCTAAATATGATCACACTCGCTAAGTGTCTCGATCACTAAAATAAAATAGCTCCTACAATTTATACCTTTGCCTTGAGCCTTTTGTTTTTCTCTTTCTTCTTTTCCAAGTTTAAGCATTTGATCATCACCATGCCATCATGGTCGTTATGATCTTCGCCATTGCTTCATCACTTGGAGTAGTGCTACCTGTCTCATAATCACTTTGATAAACTAGGTTAGCACTTAGGGTTTCATCAATTAACCAAAACCAAACTAGAGCTTTCACACGTTCGATGCCCTACATCGGACAAAGTTTGTGTTGTTCAATGCCTCTGTGTACGCCATGTGGAACTAGCCATATTTGAATTCGATCGTTGTCGCCCAACATCTCTCTACACTCTATCACCCGACGCTTCTTGTCCGATGCCCATCGGACAAACATCTCCCATCGTCCAATGCGTTCTAGTAAGGTTCAAGAGAGCAATTTTGGCCATCGGACACGTCTATGGCTCGACATCAGACAAGTTGTCAGCATCCGATGCCCTCTAAGTCTACGATCAATCTGATGAGTAGGGCCACCTTGGTGAATAGTGCCAATGCTCTGTCTGATGTGCCCTTCATCTCTGTCCAATGCCTTTGTTGTGCATGGCTAGAGCTAGGTTTAGTCACCGGACAAACAATGCATTTGTTCGATGCTTGCGCCATCAGCGTTCGATGGTCAGGTCCACAATGAGCTCCTCTAGCTCAAACTTTCAACCCTTTCTCTCATGTCCTAACTCCAAAGTGTCCCAAACACTTGTGCACATGAGTTAGCATTTTCACAAACATTTTTCAAAGGGTTTTCATGTACTCACTAGGTACTAATGCGCATGCAAGGAGTTAGTTCACCTAGTGGCACTTAGATAACTGTATTGAACTTCGAGTTCCCCTCTTAATAATATGGCTATCTATCCTAAACTCGATTATGCACTCTATTATGTCTTGACCAACAAAACAAACACCCTATCTTATACCTTTGCCTTGAGCCCATAGGGTTTTGTTTTTCTTTCTTCTTTTCCAAGAATTGAGCACTTGATCGCCATTTGTGGCCATCACCAACACCATGTGTGCCATCCTTGCTCATCCTTGGATGTGGACCAAACCTATCTCATTCTCAACACTAGAGTAATGGTTAGTCCACTTGGTTGTCTTCAATTATCCAAAACCAAACATAGGGCTTTCAGCCCCAACTGAGCAAGCATCCCCACCATCACTCGGCCTCAACTTGGGCCAAGCACCTACTTCGAGAGATGTTAGTATCATGCCCCAGAATCTGGCAGGCACCAGAGCCTGACATCCACGTAGAATAGTAGGGCGTCAGGCCTTGCTTGGTACCCGTTTCCCCTCCACCACTGTGAGGTGGTGTTGGCCATTCCTAGAACAGGGCCATGCCCGGGGCATGACATGCCACAATGAGGATTCCTGTGCATCTATGTAGTGGGTGACTCTAGGCCCACTTGATGGACTCCCTTCGTGCTAGGGAGGAAGTCCAGCATGCCAAGGAAGCCATGAGAAGGTGCACCCAGGACCATTTCGGTCCCTTAGCGTTTAGATCTAGGATACGCATGGACTGCTACCCCAAGCGCTTCTGACCATCAACCCACATCGGCAAGTATGATGGCAAGACTAACCTTAACCATTGGCTTAAGGATTAATGGCTTGCGATTAGGGTCGGAGGGGCGATCAATGACTTCACAGTCCAGTACCTCTGACTGCTCTTGTCAAGGTTGGCGAGAGCCTGGCTCGAGCAGTTGGACGCTAGCTGCATCCCCAACTAGGCCAACCTTAGCTCAACATTCGTATGGCATTTCCAAGGTACATACACCTGACCAAAAAAATCTTGGGATTTGTGCAACTAGAGGCAGACGCCTTCACCTGTGGCACCACATGTGGGGCACTCATCCATGCGCTCAGACACGAGGCTCCTTGAATGATGCGGGAGCTGCTAGACGTCGCGACCAAGTATGCCACGTGGGAGAAGGCTGTCCTGGCCAACTTCGATGGCAAGAATAAAGCCATGGCCCCTCGAGAAGACAACAACGAGGAGGCCAACATGACAAACTGGTGCCATGACAGAAAGAATAAGAGCAACAAGAAATGTCGTAGGGAGGATATGTTAGTGGCGGACGAGCATGCCATGCGGACCCAAGAGAAGGGGAAGGGCCAGTGTCCCGACTACTTCAAGAAAGCGCTCGAGTGAAAGCTCTAGTTTGGTTTTGGTGAATTGATGAAACCCTAGGTGCTAACCTTTGGCTCTAAGTGTATATGAGATAGGTTAGTACCAATCCAAGTGGTGGAGCAATGAAGTCCATGGTGATGGTGTTGGACACGTGATGATGATCAAGCTCTGGATTTGGAAAAGAAGAAAGAGAAAAACAAAATGGGATCAAGGCAAAGGTATATTTGATAGGGCCATTTTGTTTTGATGATCAAGACACTTAGTGAGTGTGATCACATTTAAGATAGATAGTCGTACTATTAAGAGGGGTGAAACTCATTGATAAATGCTATTATCAAAGTGCCACTAGATGTTCTAACTTGTTGCATATGCATTTAAATTCTAGTGAGTGCTAACACCCTTGAAAATGTTTGTGAAAAGTTGCTAACACACGTGCACAAGGTGATACACTTGGTGGTTAGCACATTTGAGCAAGGGTGGAGAAGTTGGAGTTGAGGAGGAGTTGTTTCCTACGATTGGACGCAGGACCAGACGCTAGACGTGCGCGTCCGGTCAGTGGTGTGCAGAGGAGGCGTGGTCTCGGTCTAAGAACGGACGCTGGCACATGGAGATGATTAGACGCACATGCCCTGTGTGTGGTCAGTGCTGACGTACGCTGATGTAGGCGAGTGTGCGAGCACAGAGAGGACCGGACTCTGCCTGCGTCCAATCATGCCCGATCTGACGTGTTCGGTCATGTTTTTGCGGCTTTGGAACCTTACTGGAAGTGACCTAATGCTGGTCGGTGGTGTGTCAGGTCTTCAAGCAACGCGTCCGGTCATGTGCTTCGGGGACGCGGGCGCAAGCGCAACCTGACGTGGCTCTAGCGCATCTGGTCATCGCGTGGGTGCGTCTGGTCACCATTTAACGTGCGCGGGGATGGCTGCTAGCCATTGGCATCGCATAGCTGACATTGGAAGGCATGACACATGGCTGCATCCGGTTGACCGGATGCTGGCTTAGGGGCGTCCGGTCGCCCCGACTAGCGTGCCCAGTCATCGTGCAGTTAGCCCACTTTGAGCCCAACGGCTCTATTTCTTTGGGGGCTCTATAAATAGCGCTTGGACAGCTTGGGCTCATACTCTTGGCCATTTCTATTGAGAATACACCCTAGTGAGCCTAGCCATTCCTCTCTCACTTATCTAGCTTGATTGATTCATCATTTGGTGAGATTGGAGAGCATCCATGTGCATTGCTTTGAGTGATTGCATCTAGAGGCACTTGATGATTGTGTTTCGCTGTGGGATTCACTTGTTACTCTTGGTGGTTACCGCCTCCTAGATGGCTTGGTGCAGCGAGGATCATCGAGCGGAGAAAGGTGCTTGTCTCCAGCTCTGATCGTGGTAATTGTGAGGGGTTCTTGACCTTTCCCCGATAGAGAGCCAAAAGACACTCTAGTGGATTGCTCGTAGCTTGTGGATCCCCGATTGCGGGTTAGGCATGTGATGCCTATTAGCATGTGAACCTCCAAGTGGGTGCATCGCTACAACGGGGACATAGCTTGCCTGCAAGCAAGTAAACCTCGGAGGAAAATCATTGTGCCATTATTGTCTCTGGGATTCTCGTTGTGATTGATTGATTGTCTCTTGCCACGGCGGTATAATAACCTTCACTACCTCTCTTGTATTTACTTTCTTAGTGTAGCTAAGCTCTTTAGTGTAACTAGTTTTGAGAGCTAGCGTGTGTCTTGTTAGTTTGGTTAGTGAGGCTCTTTAGTTAGTCTTTGAGAGCTCACTAACTTAGAGAGTAGTGATTTGGCCCCTGTGTGAAATAGAGATCATAACAACTAGAATTGCGGATAGGTGGCTTGCATTTTTAGTAGGCTAGCGTAACACTTGCTTTGCCTCATAATTATCTAACCACTTGTCTTAGTATTATTGTAGAATTTTTAATAGGCTATTCACCCACTCTAGCCATTAGGACCTTTCATCAAGAAAATGTGCCCATTCCACTAAGGCCAGGCCAAGCACCTCCCCAAGGACTATGACACCATATGGAGCTACATGAAGGGCATGCTCGACCTCAATAAGGACAAGGCCTAGAAGCCATCCTAGAAGACAGATGCAGGGGCCGACAAAAGGAAGGATCATGACACCGAGTTCCCTGACGGTGAAGAATGCCTTATGAACTTTAGTGGGCCCCACGCCTACGAGTGACAACGTTGGGTCACCGAGTAGGAGTTGAACGCCGTTGAGACCATAGTGGCACCCACGCACCCGCGTTGGTCCTAGGTGGCGATAACCTTCGACGGAGGGATCATCCTGACCATATCCCCTGCCCCAATCATTTCTCGCTCGTGGTCAGCTTGATAGTGGGAAAGGTGTGCCTAAGCAAGGTCAAGATAGATGGTGATAGTGGGCTCAACATCAGTCCTCTACGCCGTTACCCTCGACAAAGTGAAGATTCCAAGGAGTCATCCTGGGCAAGTAGGTCGTGCCCCTGGACGAATCCTGCTCCATGTCACCTTCAGCGAGCCGGACAACTTCCGCAAGGATCCACTCACCTTTGAGGTGGTGGATTCCCGGGCACATACCATGCTCTGCTCGGGCGGCCATGCTTCGTGAAGTTCATGGCCATCCCCAACTACACCTACCTAAAGCTAAAAATGCAGGGCCCAAACGAATTCATCACCATCAGCGCCAACTTCCAACAAGACTACTACTACTACGAACGGGAATGCATGGCCCTCGCGGTTGTGATTACACCCTCCACTAGCCATGCGAACGATGGTCAGGGCGCAGAAGAGGCAGCCATAGCGGCGAACAAGGCCAAGACAGTGGTGTCGTGTGAGCAAGGTCCAGCCAAGCCCCACTTTTTATCAGTCTTTCCAAAATTTAGTTGCACACGTTAAATAATAGATACTTTGACCTGTGGTTTTCAAAGTTGTCTTTTGGTTTGGGATAAGTAAGATCCAAGATTATTTTATGTGGTTCTTGCTGCCTAATTAATGGAGCATATGGTTTGAAGAATCAATTTGTTCTAGAGAGTGATGCTCATGAGTCCATTTCTCAAATTTATTGGAATAATCTTATTCCTCATCCTAGTATTAATTATTAGTTCGTGGAAAATGAGACGGTGATGGATCAACTTATTATATATCACAAACCAAACAAAAACTAGAGAGTGAGATGATGATGGATCACTTCATTCTAACAAACCAATCACCCGGCCAAGACAAAAAGAACGAGTGGTGGTAAAAAAAAAATCGCCCTTTTATATAGTCATCATTTTTCATATTTGGCAAGCAAAATGAGATCACGCATGTGATATTGTATGGTCAACAAAGTGCCACTTACGTACCCAAAAAATTGAAGAGGTGAAAACGAAAGGCCAATATTGCAATTCAACAAGGAGCTTTATCGCTTGGCTCGCCATCATTTCAGGTTAATTGACATTTGTGGCTCCCGGTCATCTGAGCTAAGAGACAGAAAAGTATAGATACAGATATGTGTATCAGTCATGCATATAAATGTGAATATATGGCTATGATTCTCTGAAATTTCAACGTTCCTTCTTTTTTTCCTCGGAAAGAGATGTTCCTGCAGAGTTTCTATAATTTGCGCTTCGCCTTGAGCAACCTGTGGACCCTTTTCTGGAATTGGCCGATCTGTCTAACAGGTCCAGTTTAGGTTTCTAGGCTAGCTACTCGGGCTTGTAGGCCCAGTTCCTCACATAGTGTCTAGAACAATACAAAGGATTTATATTGGAACTTTTTTTCATTGTTTAATATATTTTTATATACATCCTTTTGCGAAGTTTCAAAATCAGAAATTTGTAAGACAAGACTGCTGCCGCCAATTGAAGTGTCAGAATTTAAATTCCATGGCTAAATCAACGGCAGCAGTCTAATCTTGCAATTTTCTGACTGGACAGTTATTTTTGCAAAAAATAATTAAAAAATAAAATGAAAAAATAGAAAGCACAACACATTCATACACTCGCATGCGCAGTTACATCCTGCCTCGAGCATATGGTCAAATAAATAGTGATATAGATGTGTTGTATATTGATAGATTAAAAATAGCAGTTATACTTAGTGGGATTGTGGAAATGATGAGACACTTAGAAGAAAATAACATGAATAGCTTGCATAGAAAGTAGTTCGTTTAATATGATGTGGCACTTAGTAGAGGATGACGTCAATATACTCTATATAAAGAAATTGAAAGTTAATGGGTTTTGAATTTTTATAAGATAATAAGGATTTCCCGTGAGTTGCCATCGGATCACAGGTGATTTGGATTGAAAATTAAATGTCCTATGACTATTGCTTGAAGAGATAAACTATGTCTATCTTCTTAAGCACTTGGCTTGTTGATGTGAACAACTAAAAACATGTTATTAAATAATGTAGCCAACTTCACAAAAAAATTAGCATAGTTACATGTTAATTGGCTTCTAATATGGATAGCTTGTATAGAATAATGGATATGCTAGCAAGTTTGTTTTTATAAGATCTATAGATATAGACGTGGATAGCTTGTATACAAAGACGTGGATAGCTTGTATAGAATAATAGATATGTTAACAAGTTTTTTTTTAATATAATAAGATATATAGATATAGACATAGATATACAGATATACATACTAGACTAACCTTTACTAGCTAAAGGGCATCGGTTTTATAATACATTAAATCCTAACTTTTCCATTATACATGTCTTCCTTTCTTAGGATCTATTGGTCTCGGCTGTTTGCTTGAGTTTCCCAATCAGGTTTGCAAGCTACTCTCTCCATCTAAAATTATAAGTCATTCCAATTTTTTAAGAGTCAAAGCATCTTAAATTTAACCAAAATTTTAAAATAATCATCATTAGATTCTTCATTAATTATATTTTCATACTGTACGTATTTGATGTCATAAATCTTTGTAATTCTTCACTATAATTTTGATCTCAAGAAAGTTATAATGCATTGTAATTTGAAACCGAGGGAGTACAGATCAAACCCACAAGCACATCAAACAGACATACAACAAAGTTGGAAGCACACCATAATTTTATGTACAAATTATTCAAAACTTCTGTAGATTAAAAAGCGTATACAGCTGGTGATAACTTGGCTACATCCAAATAGCGTGTAGCATGCGTAGCAAGCCAAACATAAACTTACAGCAAGCATCCCGTTGCCGCTTCACATCTTTGCTGCCTTCGATATATAAAACAGCACACAGATGGAGCATATATTACTAGCAGGCATTGTAGTTCTACAATATATGAAATCACCATTATCATCAGGGAAGACAACTGATCAGAGTCTACTCCGAGGTGTGGGCTGCGGACACAGTAGAGACCATGGAGTCGACGCCGCACTTGTTGCGAACATTGGAACCCCTGCATATCTTGTAGTATCCGTTCTCCCCCCAGTTCTCGCCCCACGAGTTCTTGATGATCCAGTAAGGCTTGTCCTTCAGGCGGATGGGAGCAAAACCAGCTGCGCCATAGCCAACAAGGAGAACACCATGGTCAAGGGTTCTGCCACAGATGTATGGACATGACACGCCTCCGATGTATGTCTGCATGTAGGCAGCATTGATGCCGACTGCATGGAACAGAAAAACGTGCATCAGTGATTTCATTGTTTGCTATTGACCGTTCTATGTATTTTGATAAAGTGATCATATTTATTGGCACAAGAGGTTCTTTGTCTTTTACTTACTTGCCAGTGGCCCATGTTTGATGAGGTTAGCAGCAATTTGACCCTCATCCACAGACACAACACTGAAGTTCTGAACTGAAGCAACAATCTTGGACTTGTCAAACTTGCATTTATCATCACTCCCAGTGTAAGGGTAATCCTTCTCACTCTCAAGGCCACCAGCCTTCTGGAGATAACTGAAGGCATTCGTCATCAGCCCACCATTGCAACCCGAATCACATGAATCAGGTTCTGATGAATCACACTGCAACATTTACAAGAATGGGGGATAGTGAGTTTGGATTAATGCGAACTAAATCAGGTACCAGTAGCTTCAAACCAGCAGCTATGCAAATCCTACTGTCCAAAACCTAAAAATATATGGGTCACATCTCATGGCTTTAGCTTCACACATGTTCAATACTCAGTAATAAAGCACTGTAAGATCACTGTTACATTCAAGAGAAATTAGCAAAAGCCTCGTTAAAATTTTTACATCACTGGATCAGATATTGGTTATCTGACATGTACAGTGAAATTGTTTCTTGCTGATGAATGTAGCAATAGTCTATGCATACAATGATGATTCAAAAACTTTGCATTCAAAATAGCCAAATAATGATCCAGAAGAGATCAAAAAACAGCTCGCACATAGTTCTCTACAAATAATGATAACAAAAGTCACCTATTCAGGGTGAATGATGGATGGCTATTACAATAGTAAGTGATCCCCTGTTCCTAGGAGCAAGCCCCACTCAAAAGGTCAGTTGTTCAAGAACAAACCTGACCATAGAACTGACACATGAGAAATGAAATGGCAAATCCTAGGATGTACAACATTATCGCCATGCTTTTGTTCAAATTATACCCCACTGTTCGGATTTTATGAAGTCAGATTACACAAGGCTTTGAAGGCTCACAGGTTCCCTGAGAATCGTAAGAGCTTAGCTGTGAAGACAAGATGTATGATCTACAAAGACTATAAAGAATTGTACAAATAACGCCAACAGCTCTAAGGTCAAGTGAATCCACCTACTCTATCAGTCAACTAAGCCATTACTTTTGTTATCTAAACTTGAATCACTGTGGATTCAACCCTCTAGGAGTAAGCAACTCCAAGAGCCTCTTTGTATCCTTACGTATCGATAGAAATAAAGATTTTGGTATAAAAAAATTCCTCCAACAGCTTATATTCAATTAGATCTCCAAATATTATCATCCTCTATTCATTATTGGGAGAATTCCTTGTGAGCCATTAAAAAAGATCGCAATCCCCTGTGAGCCATTGGAAAAGTTCAGCGGACTTTAGCGCCACTGCTCCAACTTTTTTTTGCCCTCCATGCCACTGCCGTCAGATTGGGCTCTAACGGTGTCAAACTGCAGGTGTGAAAAGTCAAAAATACCCTTAAGTCTAAATATGTCATTAATTTTTTTGAGCATCTTAACGACTTCAAATGAAAAAACTCAAAACTAGAAAGTTGTAGATCTCGTCGAGATCTATAATTTTCATATAAAAATTATCTTCTTTTAATACCGCAAAAAAGATATGATTTTTCTAAGATATATTAATCATATCAAATCATATCTTTTTTTGCGGAATTAAATGAAGATAATTTTTATATGAAAATTATAGATCTCGACGAGATCTACAACTTTCTAGTTTTGAGTTTTTTCATTTGAAGTCGTTAAGATGATCAAAAAAATTAATGACATATTTAGACTTAAGGGTATTTTCGACTTTTCACACCTACAGTTTGACACCGTTAGAGCCCAATTTGACGGTAGTGGCATGGAGGGCAAAAAGAAGTTGAAGCAGTGGCGCTGAAGTCCGCTGAACTTTTCCAGTGGCTCACAGGGGATTGCGATCTTTTTTAATGGCTGGCAAGGAATTCCCCCTTCATTATTTCTCGCTAGCCAAAGATGAAGAACGGGGCCGGCTCTCCAAAGTGCACACAAGATGATGCAAAGTGAGTTTTAAGAAAGATGGTTGGAGATGCTCTAACATCTCCACATTGTACCACTCTTTTAACTGCTAATTTTATTTTGAAAAATTATCGTGGAATCTTTCCATTCTTCCAAACCCCCGTTTTCCGACTCACAGACTCATTCCAAGATAGGTGCGCAGCTGCCCAATCAGAAAGGAAGGAAAATAGGAAAAGGACATCACACGAGCTGACAAAACATGGACTATGGCCGGAAAAATCCAGCCTTCCTAGCACCAGCAACCATGAACCTACCAATCCCATAAAAAAGTACGATAATAGTAAGGAAATTATGAAATTAAGCTAGGAAAGAAGGAAAGGGCAGCTTCCTTCCTCACCACGTGGTCACAGTCGACCATCTGCTGCTCAGAAAGCACCTCCAGCTTGCCAGTTGCGAGGTAGTGCGCACCCTCCAGCGCTCCAGACGCGCTGAACGACCAGCACGAGCCGCACGAACCCTAAACAACAGCCCAGGGAAAGAAATTCAGGAGTCATTTAGATGAGAAGAAAGAGCAAATAGATCGAGAAACCATGAAAGGAACGGCTCCGATCTGTGGATCCATAGTCACCAGATTCGGTGGAAACCGACCTGGTTCTTGACGGGGGTGACGGCGCCGTGGTCCCTCCAATCGAAGTCGTCGGGCAGGCCGTCGGTGGGGAGCACAGGCGCCTCGTTCGCCGACTCCCCGAGCTCTCTGAGGAGCGCGCGCCGGGACTTACGGAGGCCGAGGTAGGTCCGGCGGAACTCGGCCGGCGTCAGGTCGGAGAACTTAGTGACGCCGTGCTCCGCCGACGGGTCCAGCAGTTGGTGCCGGCGCGCGCGGCGCAGGTTGGCCTTGAAGACGGACAGCCGGTACGCGTGCTCTTCGGCGTCCTTGTAGGACTTGCCGAACCGCTGCACGAAGCTCAGGAAGTGGGACTCCGCGTTCAGCTCCAGGTCGTTCTCATCTCCGCCAGGAACCACCTGCCGGATCAGCGGGTCCTCCGCGTCGACGGCGGCGGCTACAGCGGCGGCCGCGGCGAGAGAAAGGAGGAGCAGAACGCGATGAGCCATCGGGGATTCCTTGCTTGTCTGGATTGGGTTGCTTGGGTTTCTCGGATTCTCCCCGCTACTCTCACTTTATACGAGTAGTTGATGTTTAGATATTTTTTTCGAGACTTCATAAACTTCTAGGTGGTGCCATTTTTCATGTAAGCCCCTATTTACAGTGATTATATCAACTATGTTTTAAAGATATTTTTCTGACAATCCACTGGAAGTCTGGGACTGTCTTTTAGACATGTCTCAATGGTTTCAAAAGAGTTTTATTTCCATTTAATACATTGACGGATCATTAAATATGCTTACTTAGCAGCTTATTTATGAAGAGAAAGATAGAGAGAGTTTAGAGTTTTATCCGAATGAAATTCATTTGTGCAGTTACCAACACAAAAGCTTATGTGGCAGTCTTGATAACTGTGTCATAAAACACTTCACTAAGACCAGCCTTAGCTTCACACGCTTTCAGCTTTCTTCATAAATCATTTCATAATATAAAATACTCTTTACAAGAATGGTGAAGCCCGAGAAGCCTGAGAGATAGTTTGGTAGTGCTCCCAAGATTGCTTCCAGGCTGAATCCATGAAGTCTATCAAACAGTTTTTTTATTGGAAAGTGTGTCGGTGCAAAAAGTGATCAACAAGTAAATATTTGTAGTTTTGCCGTGCGTTGTGATCGGATGTGGCCTAGCACTCAATGACATAGGGTTTATACTGGTTCAGGCAACGTGTCCTACATCCAGTTTCAGTCGGTCGGTGACTTTATTCCTGAGCCCAGGTGCTCGAAGTTTGCTGTGGGGTTACAAATGAGTGAGAATGAGATGAGGGTGTTAAAGGTCCGGTCGGGCTCTGGACCGAAGGGCCAAGAGTGACGGGAGCTTCTTACGTGCACTAAGTATTGGACCGTATGATCCATGTAGCTCAAGTGACGCGCTCGGTGAGCTCTCTAACGGGTATGTCCGAGTGGAATCCGGGTCCGATGTTCGTAACGGGGTCGGCATAGCCCTCATGTGGCATTCCACTGCTCTTTAACCCGCCTCCCGGCAGATGCCTGAGCCGTTTGGGAGACCAACTCAGGTGGCCCGCTGGCCTCCCCTCGATAGAGATTCTGTGGGCATGGCTCGAGGTTAGGGTCATACGAGAAGGTTGAGATGACCCTGTTTGCTTCTGAGCAGATCGGGCGAGGGCCGCTAGGGCTCATCTGTGTTTTCTCCCCTGGCTCCGTTTGATGCGAGACGGCCTCGAGCCCTTCGCGGGCCGGCCTTCGAACCTCGGTCGGTCGTCGCTCATTTCGAATGAGGCGACTACCGCTTCGTGATGCAACACGAAGCGTTGTGATGCATCAATTGCATATGCAATGCTTTGGATGTTTGGGATAAATGTGTGAATGAGTGTATGAGGAAGGATGAATGAATGATTATGCATTAGAAAAAATAAAGTAGGAAGGTTTGGTAAAGATACCTTGATGACTCGAGTGGTGGGGTTGAGGAGCTCTTATCGGATATGTTCGAATGAGATCCATGTCCGTCATTCGTGACGGAGTCGTTGTAGCTCGCATGGGGCATCCCACTGCTCCTTACCTGTCTCTCGGTGGTCGCCTGAGCCATCCGATCGACTCAGGTAGCCTGTTGGTCTTTCCTCGATCGAGATCCTATTGGCGAGCCCTTCCAAGCCCTGTCTGGGAAGGCGGAGGGTCGTTTGCATGCGGTTGCGCCTTGTTTCCTGCGCCTGGGTTGTGGTAGTGGTGGGCCCTACCTAGGCCATGTCCCGTTTTAACCGAGCGACATTTTGTTGGGCAGGGTGCGTCCCTTCAGTCATGACGCGTCCCACTGCATGCCTATCCGCATTAAATAGGGGAAGGGAGAGGGTTTTGTCCCATTCCTTCGCCTTTCTCCAGCTGCTGCCTCTCCTCCTTCTTCCTTTTCGCCAAGCCCATTCATGCGCCGCGGTGGTTTCTAGGGGAGAGATAGGGTAAAGCGAGGGAGAGGAGAACTCACAGATTCGTTCGTGAATCCGGGGCATGATGTCGAACTAGAGGCCATCCAATGTAGACGAGGAGGTGTTGGCCACCTTCGTTGAGAAGGGGCTGCTCCCGCCGAAGGAGGTGGCGTATTGGAGGGCTCCTACGCTAGGGGAAGCTGTTCCGCAACCACGGGCTGATGAGGTTGTCTCCTTCCTCACCTTCCACGAGCGCAGGCTTGGATATCCCACGCACTGGTTCTTGCACGGGCTCCTCAACGAGTGGGGCCTAGAGCTGCAGCACCTTAATCCGACTAGGGTGCTGCACGTTGTCGGTTTCGTCATCGTTTATGAGGCCTTCCTCGGGATGGAGCCGCACGTGGAATTCTTCCGATGGATCTTCACCGGGCGAGCCTTGTTTGAGAGGAAGCCACCGAGATTCGTGCCGGTTAGGGGCTTCGCCTTGCAGAAGAAGCCAAGGCTGTTGGGCTCCTACCCTACGTACTCCTCCTGCGACTCTAATCGGGGGTGGCATGGCGAGTGGTTCTACACTAGGAACCCAGCGGAGGCACCATTCCCTCCGTTCACCAGAAGAAGGCTGGAGAGGCGGGAAAGCTGGTCGTGGGGTCTCTCAAGTCGGTAGAACAAGCTGGAGATCACCGAGGCGGAGCTTCAGAAGCTGGTGCAGCACGGCCTTGATGGGCTCCAAGTCTTCCACACCTTCTTCCGCCGTCGAGTCGCCCCGTTGGCGGAGAGGAGGTGACCGATGTGGGCCTACTCTGGCCCAACGGATCCCGACCGCGCATCGTTGGAGGAGTTGTCGAAGGACGAAGTCTGGAGTCGACTCGACCCGGTGCTGCAACTGAGGGACAAAGATTCCCTTGAAGGAAAGCTCGGACCTCTTCATGCCGCGAAGTTGTCCAATCTGGTATGCTCCCCTCTCCTTATTCTGTGACCTTTTCCCTCTTGCTCTCCTTTATTTTGATTTCGAGTTGTCCGTTTCATAGGGACTCGTGGGTTACAAATCCTAGCCACATCTTCTGAGGGGGCCGGAGGGCGCAACTCGGCAAGCTGCCTTGAAGGAGGCAGTGCTTGTCAAAAAGAAGAAGAGAGCTGAGAAGGCCCAGAGGAGGTTTGAGGAGGAGAAGGAGATTGGCTGGCTGGTCCGGGCGGGTGAAAGTAGGAGCAACATGGAGGTAGAGCTCGAGTCAGAGGAGCCCACGGAGATGGGTGGCGACGCGAGTACCTATGAGGATGAAGGAGACAGGGGCATCGTTGTGACCTTGGTGGAGCATCGTGAGCCTACGGCTGCGTCCATCGGCGGTGGGTGGGATACGGAGAAGCTCGACGATGTTCTCAAGTCAAGGAAGCGTGCCACGAGTGATGACACGAGAGGTGAAGCGGGCACGGTCGCCGCGCCCTTCGGAGGCATCGATGGCTCCGCACCCCCCTTGCTCCGAGTGTGGCGGGGCACGCCGGCCGGTCGGAGGAGCGTGCTCGTACCCCCGCATCTTCGGGGTTGGCGTGTGTGCGCGACCCACAACGGGGAGATGCCCTGTCAGTTGCTCCGGTGGGTGCGCCATGAGCTGGCGGTCGCAGCCATGCACTGGCCGATCGGGAACCGATTGGGTTGGCTCCTCCCTTGGTTGATACGAGGGGGCGTGGGTCGTGACCCATGAGTGGTCCTCGTCCGGTGGGCTCGTTGACAGCGGGTCAGGGCTTCAGGGCTCTGTCGCTTTCGTCTAGGTACACGTTTATGTTCCTTTTCGATCTCACAGCTGAGTTTTTTGAGCGCGACTGACCTGTACTTATCTAACAGCGGCCAGGGACTATCGGGACTAGGCATTGCCCTACCTCTCATGCGGGTGGAGTGGAGACCTAGCCTACAGCGAGTTGAGACGAGCGGCGGGGAAAGCCGATTGGCGACTGTGCGACCTTCTCTTCTGGGGGTTGTGTCCTCTCGGCCGATCATGGGTACGGCAGCAGCGGCAACGGTGGTGATGGCAGTGATCCCCATGGCGACGGCGGAGGTTGGGTCGGAGGTGACCCTTGCGATCCCTCCCTCAACAGTCGCGGCAGAAGAGAGGAGGGAAACCGGGCTCCCTGCCTCGCCCGATGGAGGAACGCACAGCTCGCCCTCCTGGTCAGAGCTAGAGGGGTTAGGAAGAGACATGGCTAGGCCGGAGGTAGAACATCCACCGATGAGCCATGAAGTCTAGATAGTGGAGATCCCCTGCTCCAGCGAGGCAGGCACTGGGGTGGAGCCGCTAGCCATCCCACCGTCGCAGGAGTTGGTGATGATCTAATCGTCACACGATATTGTGATGGCCGGATCTTCCAGCAGGTCAGGGGTGACCCGTGAGCTAGTGTGGCCCTGCCTCGGTGACCCAAGGAAGGCTTGGTTCATCCTTCGCGATGAGGAGGAGGTTGGGCTTTGGCACTTGCTTGAGGAGAGAGGATTGTCGATGGAGTCCGATCTCGCCCAAACCAAGGCAAGGCTCAAGGAGGCCTTGGAGCGGGTTGAGCTCATCCATCAGGTAGTTTCAGTCGACCTACCACATGTCGCAGAGGTAAGATTTCTATGTTTCTAGTGTTTGTCCTTGACTCCTTGGTCTTTTACTGGTTGTTTCAGCATGTTTGCTTCTCGCTTTACAAGATTTAGAGGCGATGTCGATCCGCAAGTCATGTTTCCTTCGGGAGGAACACGGTCGGATGGGGCGGGAAGCCACAATGTTGCGGCGGGTTGATGAGCTTCAGCGCCAACTAGAATCTGCCTGCTGTGAGTCCCAAGACCGGGCGGCCGAGGCGACGGGAGCGCGGGCGGCGGAACTGCTCGCGGCGGAACAGGTGACTGCTGCCGAGCGAGGACTCAACGTAGCGAAGGTTCACTTAGCGAAGACCAAGGCGGTGCTTTAGAAGTCCTTGGAGGCTCTAGAGATGGAGCAGAAGGCCCGGTTGGAGGCTGAACAGGAAGTGGTAACGCTCCAGGGGTAGGTGCTTGGTGTAGAGGAGTCAAACGCTCGTCTGCTCGAGAAGGTGGCCCAGCAAGAAGAAGGACTCTCCATCCTCGAAAGCACCCACCTTGGTATGTATCTATTCCACCTTTAGTTGATGCCTTGGTTTTTCCTCTCCTTTGCTTCTGAACTTGTTGTCCTTTTTCCAAAACTGGGTGGAAAAATTGGTTCTCTGGAGCGAGAGCTGGAGACAGCCAAGGCGGCGATCGGTCGGAGTGTGGAGGCGCTTGCCAAGTCCCTTGAGGAGCGACGTGCTCTCAAGGGGGAGCTCAACCAGATTCATAACATCGCCTAGGTGGTC
Organism: Miscanthus lutarioriparius; assembly: GCA_904845875.1. Taxonomy (NCBI): domain Eukaryota; kingdom Viridiplantae; phylum Streptophyta; class Magnoliopsida; order Poales; family Poaceae; genus Miscanthus; species Miscanthus lutarioriparius. The sequence continues at coordinate 54,863,977 of CAJGYO010000007.1, read as the reverse complement.
ATTTCTGAGGTGTTCAGGTCGGGGCGATGCACCAGTACGCCCGCCGTCTAGCTGGCGAAGGTCTCGAATGAAGTTCGGGTGCTCATCTCTGACGGCATGTTCTACGGGACATCGGGGGTACTGACCTCAGTGGTGATGCACCACCCAGATCTGGATTTCACCGCCATCTGCATAGGGTACACTGACGGCTAGAGCGCGGATGCAATCCATGCGCTTGGGGAGAGCTTGGTGCCATATGCATAGATGGTTGCCGAGCAAGTCTCCGCGTAGTGGGTGATGGAGGCTCGCCACCCGAGCATGGCTGAAGGCGTGCGCTAGGAAGATGCCATCCAGCCTACGGAAGGAGTGGAGACTAGGTCAGAAGCGAGCGTCGTCCCTCCTCTGAATGAGCCGAACGTCGTCCTATCAGAAAGCGAGCAGCCCTTATCCTCATCAATCGTGCCGTCAGCCGATGCCACCGGGCGGCCACAATAGAATTTAGAGTAGAAGCAGTCAGTATATGTAAAGGATAAGTTCGTGGGGGAGCCCCCGTGTGAACAGTTTTTTACATTCGTGAATACTTCAATTTCGTTTTGTGATGGAATCACTCGTAAGGGGAAGCATGTCCCATCCGTCCTTGTTTTTACCCTAGCATAGCTTTATTTTTTATCCTTTCTTTTTCGCACCTGCCTGTTTGACCCATAGGTTGCAACCTTAAGAACCCAGGCATGGCCCGCGAGGGTCAGCTGCTCGTAACCGTAGGTCGTGGCGGGGTGTGATCTGTTGGGAGTTTAAAACATAAGTTACGTAGGGTAATTAAAGGAATGGACTACCCTTTCGTTTGGGTGAAAAGTATTACTATATGATAGTAAAAAAAGAGGGGTGGTATCGCACCCACGTGGAGCCCCCGAGTGACCTTGGCCGAGAGTGCTCGGGCTAGGGTGCTTTATAGGAGCAAACGTTGAATGAAAGAAAATGGTAAGACCGAGTTTTAGGAGAAGAAATAACGTAACTGTTCGATGTTCCATGTGTTGGTGAGAACGTTACCGTTGTCGTCCTTCAGTCGGTAGGTGCCTGATCGGATCACCTCGGTCACCGTATAGGTTCCTTCCCATGGTGGAGAGAGTTTATGTTTCTCCTTGGTTGATTGGTTTCTTCGGAGCATGAGGTCTCCGACCTCAAGGATCCTCCCTCTGATTTTTCTTTCATGGTACCTGTGGAGAGTTTGCTGGTAGCGAGCGAAGCGGATGACGGTCGTCTCACGAGCCTCCTCGAGCAGGTCAACCGCGTCTTGCTGAGCCTCCATGACTCGGTCTTGGTCAAAGGCCTTCACTCTTAGGGCACCGTGGTCGAGGTCGGAGGGCAACACTGCTTTAGCTCCATAGGTCAGGAAGAAAGGTGTGAACCCTATGGATCGGTTTGGGGTCATTCTCAGGCTCCAGAGGATCATTGGGACCTCTACAACCCATCGCCCAGCATATTTATTGAGTCGATCGAAGATGTGTGGCTTAAGTCCTTGGAGGACCATGCCATTGGCCCGTTTGACCTGACCATTAGTACGTGGATGTCCAACCGAGGCCTAGTCGATACTGATGCCGTAGCCCTCACAGAAGTCCAGGAACTTCTTCTCGGTGAAGTTAGTTCCATGGTCAGTGATGATACAGTTAGGAACACCAAAACGATAGATGATGTCAAGGAAGAACTTGACCACCTCTTCCGAGCGAATGTTGGTGATGGGCTTCGCTTCTATCCACTTGGTGAATTTGTCCACCGCTACAAGTAGGTGAGTGAAGCCACCCAGACCCTTTTTTAGGGGTCCGACCATGTCGAGGCCCCAGACCGCGAATGGCCAGGTGATGGGGATGGTTTGAAGCTCCTGCGCCGACAAATGATTTTGTCGAGCGTAGAACTGGCATCCCTCACACCTACGGACGACCTCCTCTGCATCTCGTAGCGTAGTGGGCCAGTAAAAACCTTAGCGAAATGCTTTTCCGACCAGCGACCTCGGGGCCGCGTGATGTTCATAGATTTTGGCATGGACCTCGAGGAGGAGCTGTTTCCCTTGGTCGGTAAGGATACATTTCATGAGTACTCCCAACGGACTTCGCTTGTAAAGTTCATTACCGAATGTGACGAACATCTTGGGACGTCAAGCGATTCGTCGTGCTTTAGTCCTTTCTGGTGGGAGAATCTCCTCGAGGAGGTAGGTGAGTAGCGGTGCTCTCCAATCAGCTTGACCGAGTGCTACTACGGTGACGTCGGTGGGCGATGTCATCATGGAGGCACCAAGGTCGGAGCCCCCGAGTGCCAAAATGGTGTCGGAGTGTGTCTAGATTGGACCTTCCAGGATGCGGGCAGATGGCTCGTGAAGGTTGTTGATGAAGACCCCATTTGGAGACAAAACCTGCCTGGTAGCCAATTTTGTGAGAAAATCGGCGGCATCATTGTCTTTTCGGGGGACGAGGCGTAATGTGTGCTCAGCAACCTCCCGCAGTATGCCCAGCATTTCAAAAGGTTTCCATGCGAAGACATCGCGATTGGCGCATAGAAAGTTGGCGAGCTCGCATTCCTATTTGGCTAGGAGCTTGGCCCCAATCCACACCGTCTTGGTTGGGTCGGTGGGGTCGATCCCCTCTGCCTTAGTTTCCTCAATTGGGTGGAAGGCAGTCGAGGAGGTTGGCTTATTACAGTCTGGGACTGCTGGAGTCGATGAATTTCTAAGCTGAGGGAGCTCGGCTGAGTTGATGACGGCAGTGGCGAGCTCGTAATGCTCGCGGTCGCACGTGTAGGCGTGTGAAAATGTGCTACCCACAGTGATGATGTCGTTCGGTCCCGGCATCTTCAACTTGAGGTAGGTATAGTTGGGGATCGCCATGAACTTGGCGTTGCATGGCCGCCCCAAGATGGCATAGTAGGACCCTAGGAAGTCCACCACCTCGAAGGTGAGGACCTTCGAGCGGAAGTTGGCTCGGTCGCCAAATGTGATGGGCAGGTCGATCTGTCCGAGCGGGTATGCCTGCATCCCTAGGATCACGCCGTGGAAGGGAGAGCTCACTAGGCGGAGCTCCGACCGATGGTGTCGATGTAGAGAATGTTGAGGCCGCTGCCTTCGTCCATCAGCACCTTGGTGAGGCGCTTCTTGCGGACAATGGGGTCGACGTTGAGCGGGTAGCGACCCGGTCTGGTGACGTGGGAAGGATGGTCCCTCTGATCAAAAGTGATCGGAGATTCTGACCAGCTAAGGAAAGAGGGGACGGCCGTTTCGGCGACGCATGCCTCTCTATAGCGCACCTTGTGCTAGCGCTGGGAGTAGATGGCATCAGATCCCCTAAAGATCATGAGGCATTCCTCAGTGTCGAGAAAGCCGTCATCATCCTTGCCTGCCGCGCCTCCTTTCTTGGCCATTGCCTCCTTGCCCTTTCCTTCCTTCAGCCCCCCGGCCTATTGCAGAAAGCGCTTGAGGAGTTCACAGTCCTTGTAGAGGTGCTTGACGGGGTAGGCGTGGTTGGTGCATGGGCTCTCCATGAGCTTGTCGAAGTGGCTAGGCTGACCCTGCTGGGGCTGCTTGCCCGCACGATCGGCCACGGCAACCAAGGTAGAGTCGGCCGATCGGTGCTGATCTTTCTTGTTCTTTTTGCCCTTTTGCGTGGAGGGGCCCTCGCCTTGGTCCTCGTGCTTGGCCTTGCCTTTGTCCTGGCCTCCGCTAAAGATCACTCTGACCGCCTCCTCGCTGGAGGTGTGGTTCGTGGCGATGTCAAGCAGGTCGCGGGTGGCACGAGGCTTCAGACAGCCGAGCTTGTGGATCAAGGACTCACAGGTTGTCCCGGAGAGGAATGCACTGATGACGTCTATGTCAATGACATCAGGAAGGGAGTTGCATTGTTTTGAGAACCTACAAATGTAATCCTGTAGGGACTCGTTGGGCTCCTGCTGATAGCTCTTGAGGTCCTATGAATTCCCAGGACGAACATACGTCCCCTAGAAATTTCCGATTAAGATCCTTTTGCGATCCGCCCAATCGCGGATGCTGTCAGGCGGGAGGAATTCAAGCCATGCTCAAACATGCTCTCCTACACGGATGGGGTGGTATTAAATGATGAAGTGGTCATCATCCACTCCTCCGGCTCGGTAGGAGAGCCGAAAGTCTTCGAGCCATATACCGGGATTCGTTTCCCTAGTGTATTTGGTGATGTTGGTAGGTGGTTGGATGCGTTGTGGGAACGATGCTTTCTGGATGTGATGGCCAAAGGCCCGTGGTCCAGGGCCGTCTGGGCTAGGACTTTGGTTGTCTGGTCGGCGACCATGCTAAGGGTGCGTTTCCTCGCTCCCCTCGATGGTCCAGACAGGGCCCGTGCTGCCTGCTCTCACCGCGCCTTGATGGACGTCATCATCAAGCTGGGCTTGATGCCGATTGTTGATGATGCTGCGAGCGTCATGGTTCGGCCCGAGCCATTCGCGCACAGGTGGTCGGTGTGGAGCGGGCGTCGGGTCAGGCCGTGGTGCAGCTGCGGCCTCATGTTCCACGCCCGGCGACTGTAGTGGTGAGTGGATGGAGCGATTCGACTAGTGCGCCCCCATTTCCCCGGTAGGGAAAGAGGCCGCGAGCCGGTGTCACGACGCGGAGCTCTCCGCCTGTTGAACGGCGACAGTTTCTACCAGTGCCCAGAGGTTTCGGTGGATCGCCTACTCCTGGGGGTCGATAGGCTCGGGAAGGCTGCACAGAAGCATCGCCGCAACGGCGATGTTCTGGCTAGTCCGAGCAAACTATGGGAGATCGTTTCCTCCATCCATGATGTTGCGCTGGACCTGACGGGCGCAACCCCAGGCGCCGCTCATCGAGTTACGTGCATGTGGCATAGCGTGTTGCGCTGAGCGTGCCAGCGCAGGTGGCAGTTGGCTCTTCCACCTTTGTCGCAAGTCTTCGCGCGTGCTCCTACGCACGAGGGAGGGCCTCCGTATGAGGGTCCGAAGGGGTGTGAGTCTGTAGAGACTCCGCTACCACCGGTGACTGTCCCGGAGCGCCCGCCATAGCGCACTCTCGGGACAGAGGGAGGCTAGGTGCCAAGACATCACCGATGCTGGAGCCGTCGCTTTCAACCTCATCATCCATGAGGTCGTGGAAAGAGGCGAGAGCGTAGCCCACCATCCCCATGAATTCAGATGTGAGAGGGGGCGGTGTCAGCATCTTTTGAAGCCCCCACGCGTACGTGTCCGTAGGGGACGCGAGGCCGTAGGGGAACCGGTCGAACGACGGTTGCGATGGGGACAACGGGGTCCCTCCGGAGAGTTGGCGAAAGATATTAAATAGCGAGTAAAGAACAATATGTATGTTACTCACAGTGGGGTTTGAGCCCAGCATGGGCTCGGAGCGAAGCGCAGGTGTCTCGTCGTTGAGGTCGCTGGGTGGCCTGGAGCCGAGGAGGGCGCTCCTCCTTCGACAGGCCCCGGGACCAGTGCCTTCTTATGAAGGCGAAGGACGCCGAGCTGGTCGGTGACAAAGTCTAGGCTTTCGAAGAGGAAGGTCTAGAACGGCTCAAAGACGGGAGGATCCCACGTCCCAACAGGCGGGAGCGTGGGAAACTCCAACGAGCCAAAGCAAATTGTATCGCTTGAGCCCGTCATGCCAAAGATGGCGGAAAGTTGGGCCATCCGATGACCAAAAGCGTGAACGTACGGTGTCTTCCCCACGGATGGCGCCAACTGTCGGTGCGAAAAGTGACCAACAAGTAAATATTTGTAGTTTTGTCGTGCGTTGTGATCGGATGTGGCCTAGCACTCAATGACACAGGGTTTATACTGGTTCAGGCAACGTGCCCTACGTCCAGTTTCAGTCGGTCGGTGACTTTATTCCTAAGCCCAGGTGCTCAAAGTTTGATGTGGGGTTACAAACGAGTGGGAATGAGAAGGGGGGTGTTAAAGGTCTGGTCGGGCTCTAGACCGAAGGGTCAAGAGTGACGGGAGCTTCTTACGTGAGCTAAGTATTGGAACGTATAATCTATGTAGCTTTAGAGTTCTAAAGCCATGGAGCTGTTCGATTGCTCAGAATGTCTAAAACTTAGTAGAGAGAGAGAGTCGGAATCATCCTCCCTTGTTGGGAGAGAGCGCATCCTCTTTTATAGGTAAAGGGGATGGTCTTACAAGTGAGAGAGAGTGTGTGTGTGCGCTCGTGTTTTACTAAGTCTTGTTGCCCACGTTGTTAGGTACAAGACGGTCGTCGGCGCTCACAATACTATTTATGTCAGACACGTGTGGTAGGCTTCACCGTGTTCACCTGGTATGGCAAATGATGGCGCCCACAACACTGTAAGACAAACGCCAGCGCCCACACACTGTTCGGGTTCTGACATGCCTGGAAGATTGCAAAGCACCCTTCTGGCATGGCCTGGCGGTACTGTCCTGCAGGTGTGCAGGGTATGGTCCTTGGTATTACGGTTGACTTGAGCGGCTTGCCTTATCTGCTCCGCTTGATTCTTGGGTCCTCACCGAGCGGGCGTCCCCGGTTGGTTGTTCCCAGTCGGCTCCGACCGCGTCGGTCAGAGAAGAGCTGTAAGCAGAGGTTTGGTGTATTTCCGGTCGGAAAAGTGGGTCAGAGTCGGAAGCAAGTGTTGTCTCCTCCTTGGCCAGGCCTTCCGGTCGGAGACTGGAAATCTCTTCCGGCCTGTCGTTAGGTATCTGGGCCGGCCCAGGAGTCGTGCGTTGTTGTAATGCCGTCTGCTGGGCTAAGCTTTTGCTAGGAAGCGGGTCCATTGGGGACCCTGGGTTTATGAACCCGACAAAGTGATTCTTCGTTAATTATGTGAAGTGATTATCTGAAACAAACTAGTAGGTTGGAAGCTAAGAAAACCGCTTCTCCCGATTCACTTCACGCGTAGAACCATTGGATGCATAGAATTTATTCTAGAGAATCATAGATAAGCAATTTTGGTTAAAAAATCACTTCTCATAGAGTATCAGCTTCCACAGAGAAATTGGAGTAGGAGGAGCACTGCCAAACTGGCATAAAGCTTATTTGCACGACTAGAGGTGTTGCCCCGGCCAATGTGTTTTCCATGGCCTTCTGGTCCTACCTCTCACAGTAAGCTTCCACTACGGCTTCCAAATGCCAACTGATGGCAATGGGCTTGGCTTTGTGCGGATCTTTATATCCGTGAGGTACTCCTCTGATGATTATCTCAACGGCACTTCAGTTGTTGTAAAAAAAACGACGCTTCACTGAAGCTCGGGCAAGTGGTCATGGCGTCATCAGCTACAAGGAACTTGAAGATTAGGTTGCTTTTCTTTTGTTTCAAGTTCTTCCTCGGGAGTTGTTCCCTTCCACGGTTGTTTATTGGTGTACCAATGTTTTCCTTAATACTTTCTCTGTTTTTAAATTATAAGATGTCTTTAGCTTTTTTAGATACATTGATTTTATTATATTTCTAGATATAAGTATATATTAGATACATAAAAAAAATATATATTTAGAACAGCTGAAACATCTTATAATTTATCATGGAGTACTAAATACATGAAAATACCTTCGGATGTTTTCTATATATAAAAAAATTACCCGCGATGTATATGGTTCGTGTTAGATGGCTTATAGACTACCTTTTGGCTTTAGCCTATACACTGTGGGTGTCCTTAGCAAGCAAACAAGCATCGTCATCAACGTGTCTCCATTTGTGATTACACAATGTTCGGAGGGCCTCCCGTGAAGTAGGCAGTATTTGCAAATGTTGTACCACACAAGGTCGTCCCTGTCGTCGTCAAAAAAACTGCCGACCTACTGCATAAACTACTACCTACCATAATTAATTGAGACGCCGCCAACAAGCTCACTACTACCCGTTAATATGCGAGCCTGTACAAATGACATGCGGGCCATGTCTCTTAGGATCATCCGTGTCAGTTGGTCGCCGTTCACACGGGGCAGTGTAATAACAAATACGTATAAATTATTTGGCACAAGGAAGCGTGGGGCAACAGGAGAGCTTACTTCTGTGCGGTGTTGGAGGGGGACACGGTACATCCGCTGTGTTTGATGATTAACCATTTTGCGTAGGACAAAGTTTTTTCTCTCTCAATTATTCTCATAGATGTTGTAAAAAAGTTCTTATTTTCGCACAAAGAAACTATTCTTACAGTTCGGCTTTCCTCCTCTCTCTCTATATAAAACTGAATGTTGGTCACTCCTTAATTTTTAAAATATTTTGTTTTTGCACGCTAAGCGGCATCTAAGGTATTTTTTTTAGGGGAAAGCTTCTAAGGTAGTTTTAGACTATATAACATCATATCATTGACCAACCGTCCTATATAGCATCACGTCGGTCGTTCTATATATATATATATATATATATATATATGGGCATGATTGGTTCGCTTTCAAAATTTGTCATACCGAAGATTTGGTAAGCTATGATTTTGGCTAGTATTTGGTTTGCTACCAAAACTTGTCAAACTCTCACATTTGACTTGCCAAATCTATGACAATTTTTTACCTAATTTTTGACTTGCTAAATCTTTGACATGACAAATTTTAGAACTCAACCAATCAGGCCGTATAACATCACGTCAGCCATGTTCGGAGCCAGAACGTTAAATTAGATTACATTGAATTAATATTCAGATAGACTTTGTTGGAAAGTTATACAAATACTTTTTTTTAGAAAGCCATCCAAGTGTTTCTTTTTTCGATTTGGCTGGTTTATCTATCGAGAGGGGCATTGTATATATCTACTCAATACGTATACAGTATCTATTTAGGTCGCTTACAGTCTCAGTGATCTAATTTTTTTTTTGAAAGAAAAGTATCAGTGATCTAATTCCTACGAGTGTGTTGGTAGAATCTAGCGTGAAACACCATGCCAAGAACCCAGAGATGTCCGTGATAATACTCTGAGTTAAATTTAACAGACATTCGTTAAAGAAAAATAAAAAAGACGACGGCACGCCATGCCGGAGCTGAACGGGGGCAAAGCACCGGGCCCCCGGGCGTCGCTGGACTTGCCCGGCACGCCATACTGGAGCTGCATAGGACGCACGGAGGAGTTTCGGAGGTTTGCTTTCACGGAACACCATTTTTAATTTTAATAATAATAAAAAGTTTGCTTGAGGTTAATATATAGTACAACTTACACGGAACACCAACTTACGGTAATTTTCTTCAACAACAGCGCTCTGTCCATGAGATTTTTGAAACGCATTATGAGAAAAAAGATTTTGAGATTAATTGAGGTGGGAAGTTATCGCCCGAGTTTCGAACAGCTAAGACGAGCCAAATCCGAAGCGATTGGCAAGCGCTGTCGCACGCACATGGAATCACGCGACGCAAGTGATGAGATGTGCACGCGAGGCTCGCCAACACTATGCTACTCCTGGGAAGGCCAGTGATCGAGACATCGGCTTCATCCATTGGAAATGCCAAAAAAAATTTCTGCCAATGTTTAAGGGATGGATTCTCAAATCCGGATAGCACTATTTACCATATTTTAATTTGAATCTAAATCCAGATATATATATAGTTGAATACCAATATAAAATGGATACCTTGAATTTGAATTCACAATCAGATATGTTATCTCGAATATAAATATACATTCAATTCACATTCGCATATCTAATTGATTCGGATGCGGACATAGCCCGTATCTCGAATTTGTCATAAATATAAGTTTTAGATGTCATTTTGTTTTTTATAGATATGGAAAATGTCAGATATTTCGTAATTTTTGAATATGGATACGGAATCCAATAAAAAACGAATTCAAATACATCCATTTAGATCTATATCTATATTTGAAATAGGATACGAATACAGATATCCACGTCGACGATGTATGAATATGGGATGTTTCAGTTTTTTAGATATCAAGATTCAAGATCCATCCCTGCAAGCGGAGTTGTTACAAATTCCATAGTCCACCAGTGCCATTAATCTAATCGTCCCTGACCTTTCTTACGAATGCAACGGGGAAGTCGCAGTCTATGCAGTAATGCAGAGAGAATGGGCGGTGCGCTGGCGCGGCTGCTCCACCCAATCAGGAGAGTTTCCGTGACACTGAAAGCTCGTTTTGGACGAGTGGATGACCATCAGACCAATCTTGACGTCACTGCATCAGTCAGCAGGCCCCCCGAATTCAACCGAAGTCTGATCACTCCATCAGATTCTAATTTGCAGCAGTAGATATTTTCTTCAGTAACTCTGCACATCGTTTCTCCCTAGGTTTGCTTCGAGTTCTGCTGATCTGCTTTGATTCTTTGCTTCTTTTATTCCTACTGCAGCATACCTCAAATCTTCCATGTCGTAAAAAAAAAAACTCAAATCTTCCGTCGTGTAGGCCTTACAATCTTGTGATTGCTGGAATTGGTACGGAGTATGTAGTGGAACCCACTGTAATTGAGTCATCGCCCGAAAAAAGAACCTTTGCGATCCAGAGGTGATAATCTCCATCTGACCTGTTGATTGATACCCAGAAAGTAAACAGTGCTGAAATTGTTTTTTTTAAGATAATGGAACATCAGAAACAAACTAAGTCATGGTTCTTTCATCAATTAAGCAGCAAACTGTTAAATCACAAGAAGAAAACAGACTGTGTTGAGGAGATGCCTTCAGTTTCACCAGTTACCGCCCTTCTCCCTTCCAATCAACTGCATCTCACTCCACATTCATACACATCCTCCATCAGTATTATGCTAAGAAGAAATCGTGACATTTGAATCATTACACCATATTCTAATTTTATGACGATAAATAGAAACAGCTAAATCAATGGTTGCACAAAGAGACTAGACTAGAAACATGGTCAATTCTTGAAGGAACAAACAAGACAAAGTTGAACATATATTAAAGTTAGGACCTTTAATTTGGAGTATTGCAAGATTTGAGAACCTAATCACATACAGAATTTTAAGTTCCTTGTTAAGTCATTCAAAACGAAAAAGTACAGATATAAATGGGTCTTGTTGCAGGTATAGCACAAGTTACTTTCACATACCTATAGAATTCAACAAGTTCTGGCAACAATTGTGAAAGTTGGGGATGAATATTTACTGTTTTTCAGTAATTACTGCTCATAACCCCTATTGCCATCCAAAAACCATGATACGATGCTGAACCTCTTTTATGACTAAAGATTGGTGCTTTTATTTGTTTGACTAAAGCCAAAAAGTCACATGTAGTACCCATCTCAATTACCTGCCATAATTCATTCCTGAAAAGCATCCATGCAGGCTATCTCAAAAAACATAATGATGATCAGATGACATCATCCATTCCATTACTCAAGAACTCAAACCAAACTTTCTTCTGGTACAAGTAATTAATGAGTACCAGATGTAAATTCACCAAATCAATGATGAACTCCAGCCTGGTCATTTTGAATCCTTACCATCCTCAGGATTCAAAGATCTTCAACACAGACAACAGGAATTGGTTGTAGGCTTTCATGGCATACTGCTCAATAACTTGAGGCCTTCATCCACACGCCTTTGCTCAGAATAGCCATTGACAAGGGAACTATGAATCTTACTATTAGGGTTACATCCGTACACTGACATTTGCTCAAAAACTTCAGTTGCCATGTCAACCAGCCCATTCTGGCACAATGAACCAATGAGCATACTGAACGTTGCTTCATCTAGAGGGCACTGCTTTCTAAACATCTCAGCTATAAGCTCCCTGGCATCCTCCCATCGCTTTGCTCTACACAAACCCTTCAGTGCAGCGCTGTAGCAAATGGTGTCAGGCTCACATGGCATGTTTCTTAGTAACTTGAGAGCATCTTCAGCACGGTTTTGTTCAGCAAAGCCATTAATGAGGGAACTGTAAATAAAAACATTAGGCATGCATTCATACTTAAGCATTAGCTCAGAAACTTCAGTTGCAGACTCAAGAAACCCTTTGTGACACAAGTTATTGATTAGTATACTGAATGTGACTTCATCTGGCAGACAGTTCTTTCTAATCATCTCCAGTATCAGTTCACCGGCATCCACCCATCGCTCAGCCCTACACAAGCCTTTCAATGCAGCACTATAGCAAATGGTATCTGCCTTGCAGGGCATGTCATTTAGTAACTTCAAGGCATCATCTACACACTCTTGTTCAGAAAGGCCATTGATAAGGGTGCTATATATTATAACATTAGGCATACAATTGTACTTCGGCATTTTCTCAAAAACTTCAATTGCACACTCAACAAAACCTTTCTGGCACAAATAGCTGATTAGGGTACTAAATGTCACTTCATTAGGGAGACATTCATCCTTAACCATCTCAGCTACGAGCTTCCCGGCATCCTCCCATCGCTCGGCTCTACACAAACCCTTCAACATATAATTATAGGTAACAACATTTCGTTTGCATGACATGTTTTTGAATAGCTCGAGGGCATCATCCACACTCCCGTTTTCAGAAAACCCATTGATAAGAGAATTGTACATGATAATATCAGGTGAGCATCCAAACTTTGTCATTTCCCCCAAAACTTCAGCGCCATAGTCAACTAGCCCTTTTTGGCACAAACAGTAGATGATCAACCCGAATGTGACTTCATCAAGGTTCATCTGGTTTCTAATCATCTCAGCTACAAGCTTCCCAACATCCTCCCATCGATCAGCTCTGCACAGTCCCTTCAGTACGGATCGATAGCAAACAGTGTTAGGTTTCCATGGTATGGTTCTTAGTAACTCAAGAGCATCATCCACACAGCCATGTTCAGAAAAGGCGTTAACTAGGGCACTGTAGGTGAAATTATCAGGTTTACATCCATACTTGGGCATCTGCTCAACAACTTCCATTGCACAGTCAACCAAACCTCTGTGGCACAAGTAACTGATCACTGTGTTGAATGTAACTTCATCTGGGGGGCAATCCTTTCTAACCATCTCAGCAATAAGCGCTCCTGCATCCTCCCAGCGCTCATCTCTACACAAACCCTTCATCACAGTGTTGTAACTAAAGATGTCAGGTTTGCAGGGCATTTGATTGAATAAACGAAGAGCCTCCTCAACACGCCCTAGCTCTGCAAGGAAACTAATGATTTCATTGTAAACAATCACGCCCCGTGTGCACCTGCACCTGGACATCTGATCAAGAACTCCCATTGCACGGTCAACCAATCCATTTTGACATAACGAATGGATTATCATACCGAACGTGAGATCATTTGGGGGGCAACCACTCCGGATCATCTCGGAGAGGAGCTCCTCGGCATCGTCCCACTCCTTCTCGTTGCACAGGCCCTTGAGCAGGGTGCTATTGGTGTACGAGTTGGGGGAGAACGGCATGTCGGCGACGAGGCGCCGGGCGTCGTTGAGGCGGCCCTCGCGGCAGTAACCCGCGACGAGGGTGTTATAGGTGACGACATCGGCGGAGCCGGAAGCGGCAAGGGAGGCCAGCATACGCTCGGCGCCGGCGAGACGACCCCCCGCGCGGCAGTACCCCGCGACGAGGGTGTTCCGCGCGACGGCATCGGCGGTGCCCGCGCGCTCGGAGGCCCCGAGCACACGCTCAGCGTCGTCGAGGCGGCCCGCTGCGCAAAGCTTCTTGATGAGGAGGGTACAGGGAACCACGGCGGGTCGGTCGGGATCCCGCATGGACTCCACAAGGAGGAGCGCGGCGTCCAGGTCGCCGAGGTGGACGAGGTGGTGCAGCCGCTGGTTAGCCCCGCTCCCGCCCGCGCCGCGCCGGGGTGGGGGTGCCCGCGGGTTGACCCACCTGGAGGTAGCCGCCGCGGCGGAGGAGAGGCGGATGCGGGCCCTGTGAAGCTTGTGGTTCGTGGGAGGGAAGGGGTGGGCAGAGACGGCAGCGGTGGGAGGCGAGAGCGGGGAGGTGGCGCCGGCGGCGAGAGCTGGGCGTCTCATTTTCATGGTCCGCGCGCGTCGACAACGGCACTGATCAGGACTGGAGTGGATGACAGGATGCGAACTGGACTGTTCGACTCTGAAGCAAGAGATTGGATAAGGCCATGTTCAGGACATGTTTTTTTTTTCCTGTTTCTACATTTTCCCTAGAAAATTAAATTGAAGTTGTAAAATTCTAGTACAAATCTATCCCTAGAGGCAAAATTTCTGCCTCTTTTTTTACACTATTATTTTGTCCGCCCTCCTTCTAACTAACTAACCGTTGTGCTTTTATGATCCCCTACAATGTGTTCTCCTAATCTTTTGCAAGTGAACGCTAGACCAGTTGGTTTGGCCGTGTGCTTTGCATCCTGCCACCCAGTGTTCGATCCCCTATGAGATGGATTAGTTGGCCGGTGAAAGCACAGTTATCTGCGCTGAAAAAAATCCCAAAAATTCTCTCGTCTACTCCACGCCAAAGCACAGGTCTAAGGTCAGCTCAGTCTCACGGGAGCTACGGTGTCGCTGTGTATGGATGGGGCAAAGGTTCGGGGTTTTCTCGACCTACGTGAGAAGAACTTCTTTTTAAGCACAATGTCTGGGACTGTCTTAGCCATAGGTCGAGTTTTTTTCTCCTAGTCTTTTCGGATACAAATACGGTGCCTTTCCTGCATAGTATATGCGTATCCTCTGCTCTTTCTTTTCGATCAAAATATCACGACGATGGACGAAGATAACGACAACACTAATTCCTGGAGTTCCTGGAGTTTAGCAAAGAGGCGAGGAACATCAGGTTCGCGCTGAGTACCGATGGGATGAATCCGTTCGATGACCTCAGCAGCTCGCATAGCACTTGGCCGGTCATCCTCATTATCTACAACCTACCTCCCTAGCTATATCAGAAGCGCAGGTATCTTTTACTAACCATGATTATTTCTGGACCTAGGTAGCCAAGCAATGATATAGATGTGTTCATGGAGCCGCTCATGGAAGACATGACATACTATGGGAAGATGGAATCAAGATGATGGATGGGAGTTCACTCTAAAAGCCATCATCTTTGTCACCATCATCGATTACCTTAGTCTTTTTTCACTGTCGGGGCAGATCAAAGGTAAGTCAGATTACGTAGTTTGCATTGATGGTACCTGCTACACTTACCTTAGTGCATCCAAGAAGATGGTGTACATGAGGCATAGGTGATTCCTCGTCAAAAAGCACAGGTACCGGGCAACTACGATGAATAAGTACTTCGACAACCAGGATGAGCCTGAAACTGACGAGTCAAAAAGGAGAAGGTACGGGTAAAAGGTGTTTGACATGGTGAAGGCATAGACGTTGAGTTCGAGAAGAAGAAACAGGAAGATGGGACCATGACAAGGAAGAAGAGGAAGCGGGATAAGATGGAGGAACCACCTGTCGCCCCCATTCCTTTCAAGAAGCAGTCGTGTTTCTTCAAGTACCTATCGTACTGGAAGGAGCTAGATACGCCCCATGCCATCGACTGCATGCACATTGAGAAGAATGTCTTTGAAAGCACCATTGCCGTACTGCTAGACATCAAGACTAAGACGAAGGATGGTCTAAAGTCACGGATGGATCTTGTCAACCAGGACATTAGGACCGAAATTCACCCGACACCGGTGACGCAGAGTGGGAAAGTCGACCTTCCAGGCGTGAGCTACAACCTAACGAGAGATGAAAAGAGGGCCGTGTGCTAGTGGCTTAGGGGTGTCAAGCTGTCGATCAGTTTCTCTTCCATTTTTTTGGGTTTTGACCTCAAAACCCAAAAAAGTGGCCATTTCTAGGGGGAGGTTTTGCCCTTGGATTTGTTGAAGGGGGGCACCGCAAGAGGTTGATTCTCGCTCTCAAACCCTCAATCTCCTCTCTTTTCCATGATTTGGGTGTTTTTTCTCAAGATCTAGATCTAGATCTATATGGAGGAGAGAGAAATTAGATCTTGAGCTATCGGGCTGCCTTTTTTCCATACTGCTCTGCTTATATGCACCATTTTCGCTGTTTGTGTGTGCAAGGTGTTCGCGGTCATGGACAGGGAATGGATGTATGAGACATCGAGGCTGGATCAAGCTTACCTGGATCACGTGACAAAGTTTATTGCCGCTGCAAAAAGGCATCGTCTGAGTGTGAAGTGGGAAAATACCATCTATTCGTGTAAGAGCTGCAAGAACCTTCTTGCCCATGGAGATGACACGGTGAAATCTCACTTGGTCTGGTATGGTTTCGTCAAGCATTACACCATCTGAAAGTTTCATGGGGAAGCAGAGGATCCGAGTGCCGGTGCATCTGGAGGAAACTCGTTGACAACGACAACAGCAGCGGTGAATGCAGAACAATAAACCTCATCAGCAGCGGGCGGCGGGCATGGTAATGCTGCTATTGGTGACAATGCAGATTGTGATTACATCACGATGGATGATCTGCTCCAAGACACGGTGGACGACGATGGCGGTGGGGGCGGCGATGATGGGGATGGCGGTGAGCCCATGAAGGATCCCGAGACCGTAGAGCTTTTTGTGTCAATCGCTAATCATCTTGACCATGATGACATTCTGTTTGGGAGTCTAAGGTGGCTAGAGAATTTTAGAGAGATGAAGCATGCGGCAATTGATCCCTTCTATAAGGACTGTCCAAAGCACTGGACGGTGCTATGTTTTAACCTCTAGATGCTGATGCTGAAGGGTCGCCATGGTTGGTCCGACACTAGCTTCAATGACATGTTACGTATCCTTGCTAACACATACCTAGAGGGTAACAAG
Source organism: Miscanthus lutarioriparius (assembly GCA_904845875.1). Lineage (NCBI taxonomy): Eukaryota > Viridiplantae > Streptophyta > Magnoliopsida > Poales > Poaceae > Miscanthus > Miscanthus lutarioriparius. The sequence continues at coordinate 54,847,397 of CAJGYO010000007.1, read as the reverse complement.
GTGCCCACCAATACCTATCGAGCGAAGAAGCTGATCCGGCTAAGGGCGATGAAGCTTAAAAATTTCAACGCCTGCCCTAACCACTGTATCCTATATCAGGGCAAGTATGAGAACTTGCAGAGCTATCCACACTATGGCGCGAGTCGGTACAAGAGGAATGCTGGTTGTCGCGTGGATGTGGACGACGAGAGAGGGCCAAAGAAGAAGAAGACAACCAAGAAGAGTACCGCGAAGAAGCAGATCCTGTCTCTTAAGGACGAGGAAGAAGAGGGTTACATGAAGAGGAAAAGTCCGGCCCTATTGATGTGGTACCTGCCCATGATCGATCGTCTGCGTGCTATATTTGGAACCCCGAGGATGCCAAGCTGATGTCCTGGCATGCATCTGATGAGCGCACGAAGGACAACGGCAAGCTGTGGCACCCTTCCGATGGCAAGCAGTGGAAGCGTTTCAACGCCAAGTTCCTGGAGTTTAGCAAAGAGGCGAGGAACATCAGGTTCACGCTGAGTACCGATGGGATGAATCCGTTCGGTGACCTCAGCAGCTCGCATAGCACTTTGCCGGTCATCCTCATCATCTACAACTACCTCCTTGGCTATGTCAGAGGCGTAGGTATCTTTTACTAACCATGATTATTTCTAGACCTAGGCAGCCAGGCAATGATATAGATGTGTTCCTAGAGCCGCTCATGGAAGACATGAAGATACTATGGGAAGATGGAGTCAAGATGATGGATGCGTCCCTAAAGGAGTTCACTCTAAAAGCCATCATCTTTGTCACCATCACCGATTACCCTCGGTCTTTTTTCACTGTCGGGGCGATCAAAGGTAAGTCGACACGTAGTTTGCATTGATGGTAGCTGCTACAATTACCTTAGTGCATCCAAGAAGATGGTGTACATGAGGCATAGACGATTCCTCATAAAAAGGACACGACCAAGGGCAGCTACGATGAATAAGTACTTCGACAACCAGGATGAGCCCTGAAGCTCGACGAGTCGAAAAGGACAAGGTACGGGCAAAAGGTGTTTGGCATGGTGAAGGGCATAGACATTGAGTTAGGGAAGAAGAAGAAATAGGGAGATGGGACCACGACAAGGAAGAAGAGGAAGCGGGATAACATGGAGGAACCACCTGGCGCCCCGTTCCTTTCAAGAAGCAGTCATGTTTCTTCAAGTACCTATCGTCTTTGGAAGGAGCTAGATATGCCCCATTCCATCGACTGCATGCACATTGAGAAGGTCTTTGAAAGCACCATTGGCGTACTGCTAGACATCAAGACTAAGATGAAGGATGGTCTGAAGTCACGGATGGATCTTGTCAACCAGGACATCAGGACCGAAATTCACCCGACACCGACGACGCAGAGTGGGAAAGTCGACCTTCCAGGCGCGAGGTACAACCTGACGAGAGATGAAAAGAGGGCCGTGTGCCAGTGGCTTAGGGGTGTCAAGGTGCTGATCAGTTTCTCTTCCATTGTTTTGGGTTTTGACCTCAAAACCCCCAAAACTAGACATTTCTAGGGGGAGGTTTTGCCCATGGATTTGTTGAAGGGAGGCACCGCAAGAGGTTGATTCTCGCTCTCAAACCCTCAATCTCCTCTCTTTTCCATGATTTGGGTGCTATCGGGCTACCTTTTTTCCATACTGCTCCGCTTATATGCGCCATTTTCGCTATTTATGTGTGCAAGGTGTTCCCGGTCATGGATAGGGAATGGATGTACGAGACATTGAGGCTGGATCAAGCTTACATGGATCATGTGACAAACTTTATTGCCACTGCAAAAAGGCATCGTCTGAGTGTGAAGCGGGAATATACCATCTATCCATGTAAGAGCTGCAAGAACCTTCTTGCCCACGGAGATGACACGATGAAATCTCACTTAGTCCGATATGGTTTTGTCAAGAATTACACCGTCTAAAAGTTTCACGGGGAAGCAGAGGATCTAAGTGTCGGTGCATCTGGAGGAAACTCGTTGACAACGACGATGGCAGCTGTGAATGCAGAACAATAAACCTCATCAGCAGCGGCCGGTGGGCACAACAATGCTGCTACTGGCGACAATGCAGATCGTGATTACATCACGATGGATGATCTGCTCCAAGACACGGTTGACGACGATGGCGGTGGGGGCGGTGATGATGGGGATGGCGGTGAGCCCATGAAGGATCCCGAGACCGTAGAGCTTTTTGTGTCAATCGCTAATCATCTTGACCATGATGACATTCTGTTTGGGAGTCTAAGGTGGCTAGAGAATTTTAGAGAGATGAAGCATGCGGCAATTGATCCCTTCTATAAGGACTGTCCAAAGCACTGGACGGTGCTATGTTTTAACCTCTAGATGCTGATGCTGAAGGGTCGCCATGGTTGGTCCGACACTAGCTTCAATGACATGTTACGTATCCTTGCTAACACATACCTAGAGGGTAACAAGGTGCCCACCAATACCTACCAGGCAAAGAAGCTGATCCGGCCAGTGGCAGTGAAGCTTAAAAAGTTCCACGCCTACCCTAACCACTGTATCCTATTTTAGGGCAAGTATGAGAACTTGCAGAGCTGTCCGCACTTTGGCGCGAGTTGGTACAAGAGGAATGCCGGTTGTTGTGCATATGCGGACGACAAGAGAGGGCCAAAGAAGAAAAATACAACCAAGATGAGTACCGCGAAGAAGCAGATCCTGTCTCCTAAGGATGAGGAAGAAGAGGGTTACACGTAGAGGAAAAGTCCGGCTCTATCGATGTGGTACCTGCCCATGATCGATCGCCTGCGTGCTATATTTGGGAACTCCGAGGATGCCAAGCTGATGTCCTGGCATGCATCTGATGAGCGCACGAAGGACGATGGCAAGCTGTGGCACCCTTCCGATGGCAAGCAGTGGAAGCGTTTCAACGCCAAGTTCTCAGAGTTTAGCAAAGAGGCGAGGAACATCAGGTTCACGCTGAGTACCGATGGGATGAATCCGTTCGGTGACCTCAGCAGCTCGCATAGCACTTTGCCGGTCATCCTCATCATCTACAACTACCTCCTTGGCTATGTCAGAGGCGTAGGTATCTTTTACTAACCATGATTATTTCTAGACCTAGGCAGCCAGGCAATGATATAGATGTGTTCCTAGAGCCGCTCATGGAAGACATGAAGATACTATGGGAAGATGGAGTCAAGATGATGGATGCGTCCCTAAAGGAGTTCACTCTAAAAGCCATCATCTTTGTCACCATCACCGATTACCCTGGTCTTTTTTCACTGTCGGGGCAGATCAAAGGTAAGTCAGATTACGTAGTTTGCATTGATGGTAGCTGCTACAATTACCTTAGTGCATCCAAGAAGATGGTGTACATGAGGCATAGACGATTCCTCATAAAAAAGGACACGTACCGGGCAGCTACGATGAATAAGTACTTCGACAACCAGGATGAGCCTGAAGCTGACGAGTCGAAAAGGACAAGGTACGGGCAAAAGGTGTTTGGCATGGTGAAGGGCATAGACATTGAGTTAGGGAAGAAGAAGAAATAGGGAGATGGGACCACGACAAGGAAGAAGAGGAAGCGGGATAACATGGAGGAACCACCTGGCGCCCCCGTTCCTTTCAAGAAGCAGTCATGTTTCTTCAAGTACCTATCGTACTGGAAGGAGCTAGATATGCCCCATTCCATCGACTGCATGCACATTGAGAAGGTCTTTGAAAGCACCATTGGCGTACTGCTAGACATCAAGACTAAGATGAAGGATGGTCTGAAGTCACGGATGGATCTTGTCAACCAGGACATCAGGACCGAAATTCACCCGACACCGACGACGCAGAGTGGGAAAGTCGACCTTCCAGGCGCGAGGTACAACCTGACGAGAGATGAAAAGAGGGCCGTGTGCCAGTGGCTTAGGGGTGTCAAGGTGCTGATCAGTTTCTCTTCCATTGTTTTGGGTTTTGACCTCAAAACCCCCAAAACTAGACATTTCTAGGGGGAGGTTTTGCCCATGGATTTGTTGAAGGGAGGCACCGCAAGAGGTTGATTCTCGCTCTCAAACCCTCAATCTCCTCTCTTTTCCATGATTTGGGTGCTATCGGGCTACCTTTTTTCCATACTGCTCCGCTTATATGCGCCATTTTCGCTATTTATGTGTGCAAGGTGTTCCCGGTCATGGATAGGGAATGGATGTACGAGACATTGAGGCTGGATCAAGCTTACATGGATCATGTGACAAACTTTATTGCCACTGCAAAAAGGCATCGTCTGAGTGTGAAGCGGGAATATACCATCTATCCATGTAAGAGCTGCAAGAACCTTCTTGCCCACGGAGATGACACGATGAAATCTCACTTAGTCCGATATGGTTTTGTCAAGAATTACACCGTCTAAAAGTTTCACGGGGAAGCAGAGGATCCAAGTGTCGGTGCATCTGGAGGAAACTCGTTGACAACGACGATGGCAGCTGTGAATGCAGAACAATAAACCTCATCAGCAGCGGCCGGTGGGCACAACAATGCTGCTACTGGCGACAATGCAGATCGTGATTACATCACGATGGATGATCTGCTCCAAGACACGGTGGACGACGACGGCGGTGGGGGCGGCGATGATGGGTATGGCGGTGAGCCCGTGAAGGATCCCGAGACCGCAGAGCTTTTTGAGTCAACCGCTAAACGTCTTGACCATGACGACATTCTATTTGGGAGTCTAAGGTGGCTAGAGAATTTTAGAGAGATAAAGCATGCGGCAATTGATCCCCTCTATAAGGACTGTCCAAAGCACTTGACGGCGCTGCGTTTTAACCTCTAGATGCTAATGCTGAAGGTTCGCCATGGCTGGTCCGACACTAGCTTCAACGACCTATTACGTATCCTTGCTAACACATACCTAGAGGGTAACAAGGTGCCCACCAATACCTACCAGGCAAAGAAGCTGATCCGGCCAGTGGCAGTGAAGCTTAAAAAGTTCCACGCCTACCCTAACCACTGTATCCTATTTTAGGGCAAGTATGAGAACTTGCAGAGCTGTCCGCACTTTGGCGCGAGTTGGTACAAGAGGAATGCCGGTTGTTGTGCATATGCGGACGACAAGAGAGGGCCAAAGAAGAAAAATACAACCAAGATGAGTACCGCGAAGAAGCAGATCCTGTCTCCTAAGGATGAGGAAGAAGAGGGTTACACGTAGAGGAAAAGTCCGGCTCTATCGATGTGGTACCTGCCCATGATCGATCGCCTGTGTGCTATATTTGGGAACTCCGAGGATGCCAAGCTGATGTCCTGGCATGCATCTGATGAGCGCACGAAGGACGATGGCAAGCTGTGGCACCCTTCCGATGGCAAGCAGTGGAAGCGTTTCAACGCCAAGTTCTCAGAGTTTAGCAAAGAGGCGAGGAACGTCAGGTTCACGCTGAGTACCGATGGGATGAATCCGTTCGGTGACCTCAATAGCTCGCATAGCACTTTGCCGGTCATCCTCATCATCTACAACTACCTCCCTAGCTATGTCAGAAGCATAGGTATCTTTTACTAACCATGATTATTTTCTGACCTAGGCAGCTGTAACACCTCTGGCGTTTTAACCTAGCATTAAAACTTGACATGTCATCATATGCATTGCAAAGCATTCATAAAGTAGAAAAATTGGAATGCATTCACTAAATGAGCTTTATTTCATAAGTTGTTATTTTATGTGATGTAATGTGATCCAAAACTCCAAATGAAAATCATGACCACAGGGGTCAAATTTCATGTGATCATGTGAGACCATGTGTTAATTGACTCAAATAACCCTAATGGGCCATCTTACTGGTCAAAAATCAAAGTTAAGTCAAAAGGAAAACAAATTAAATTTGAATTCAACTTCAAATTATAAAAGTCCTTTTTGCCCCTTTTGTATATTTCAAAATCCATTTGGAATTTGGGGGTGTGACAAAAAGCAAAGTTGAAGCTTATTTTATAAGGATAAACTTTGGTATTCAAAGTTTTAAAGTTTACATATAAAGTTTGGAGTAATTTTGAAATGATTCAAATGCTCAAATGCACCCCAAATTCAAATTTTAAAATGGAGGCAGAATTTGAAAATATTCCTTGAAGCAAAGTTGTAGAGTTTGAAAAGTTGAGCAACTTTCATTTTTTGAGATTTTCATCTTCTTTATAAAATTTGAGAGTAATTTGCAAAATGAACTCAGTGGCAATTCTGTAATTATTCGGAACAGTAGCACGACCACTGCCCCACCGCCGGCGTCCTTTCTCCGGTCTTCCAGACGTGCCCGTGGCCACCCTTGGCTTCGCGCTGGCACGAGCGGCTCACTGCGTGTTGTTCCCTCGCACTCTTGGCCGTGCTATAAAGCTCCGACGCTGTCGTCGACTTTGATTTCTCTCCTCTGTTTCTCGACGCCACCGCTTTAGCTCCGGCGAGCTCTCCTCGACTCCTCAGCGCAAGCCAGTCTCAGCAAAGCAGTGCTCCAGCTCCGTCTCCTCCTTACGAAACCATTCCACCAACCGTGGTTGTCTGAGTCCACGAGAACAGTCGCTACCGAGCCTTCTTCCTCGTGGCCGGCTACCTTACCCAAAGCTCTGTTTCACCGCGGCCAGCTTCATCCGGTGAGCCGTTGTCCTTGCTTGTTGTCTCTACAGCTTCGTCTTGATGCTGTGATGCTTAATTGATTCTTTCTTGGTCATTTTGCTCACTACAGTCACCGGAACTCTGTCGCCGACGAAGTCTGCTCCGCCGTGACCGCTGTCACCGTCGACCCGCGTCACCATAGCTCCTCTGGTCTCGTTCTTTGCTTCAACACGTTCTGGGTGAGCTGCTGATCCTTTCTGAGCCTTTTGCTTGATCTCTACTGGCCTTGTTTCGCCGGCGTAGCGATGCCGTGCCACCGCGTCTGCCATGGCCGGCGTTAGCCTTGTTTTGTGTCGTAATCAACCTCCGTAGTGCCACAGATCGATGCTCCTAGTCGTTGTGAACGTTTTGGTGCTATGGCCGTCGCTGTTGGGCTCACCGGCGGCGAGTTTACATCGGTCAGCGCCGTTGTCTCCGTGGTCAAAGCCGGAGCTTAGGGATGACAAGTGGGTCCCGTATGTCAGCGACTGTATAGTTCAAATTGAATTTTTCTATTTTCAGAAATGGATGAATCGTGTCTGTTTTTGTTATTTTTGTATAGATTTGTTTAGAGCTCCAAAAATTATGAAAATTTTTGTGTGAGCTCTCTGTGATGAATATTATTTAGGAAAAATATGAAAATTGAAATTTGAATAAATTTTTAATGTTAAAAAATTCAGTCAATTAATTGATAAATGTAATTTCCATAATTTTTGTAGGCCACTGTATAACTCCAAAAATTATGAAATTTATTTTGGTACACTAATTTGTCATGAGGAAGCTTACATAAAATTTTTAGGTCATTTGGAACAAGTTCATTTTTGGGCTTATTTCCAAATTAATTAAAAAATGAATAAAAGCAAAGCCTAAGTGTTAGGTTTGGGGTTTGATCTTGTTTGGGTCATGTTTTGTGACCAGTAGGGTTTCAAGATCAATTTGGTCAAGTCACTTAGGTCATAAACCCTAGATGTTAGTGTCAATTGGTTTTGATCTACAACTGTATCGTGAAGGAAAGTTGTATTCAAGGTGTTATTACATTTCATGTACCATGAAAGCATCATGTTTACATTATCATCATGTTGAAGCATATGCTATTATTTCGTGTAGAATCCGAGAGTGAACCGATTCTAGTTGAGCAAGTTGTGGAAGAATCTCCGGTTGTTTCGGGATTTGATATTTGTGGTACTGATTCGGAACCCGAGATCATCAACGAAGGCAAGCCCCGGTTTATGCATTAAACCATTACCTTGTTTACTTTGAAAAGTTTATCACTTATGTTACTTATTGCTTTAAGTTGATTAATTCAAATGTTACCTACTTGATGCATTGCCTACCTTGTTAATTGTTTACCATCCTTGAAGATGATTTCATTTACAAAGGTGTAGAATTGCTTAGTATGCTTTATGGTAGGCTTTCAAAGTAAAAGTTTCGATACAATCAAAGATGGCATACTGGCCAAAGAAAGAAAGAAGATAGAATGAACTAGAGACTAGTCGGGTGACTTATCTTGAATGTTGGGTAATGTTGCCGACTATGTCGCTTAAAGGCCACTCAATGTGGATCTTCTGAACGAGACACTTTGTAGTCCTGGTCATATACTCCGGTAAGCCTACTTCGGCTAATCCGATACTAAGATGAATGCCCATGCACTGGGAGTGGTGAGATGGCGGGAGTAGCGTGTACCCTCGTGGCTGGAATGTGGCCGGATTTGAGGTGTGCTGTGCTCTCGGGTGGCGTGGAGACGGCTTAGTATGGGAGGATCCGGTAGCGAGGTTGATATATGCAAGATTAAGTTCTACATATGTCTTGTGATAAGGAATCCCCAGCTGGGACTTGAATCAATTCGAATTGCCGGTGCTCCACGGATATGGAGACTCGATTCATTACAGAAGCAATGCAAGACTGGTGAATTACTAAAACTTGAGAAAAGGAATGGAATGAGAAGGATTGGAATATGGTATATGAACACTTAGTTGAGATAATGAACTAAAGTACTTAGGGGTAAAAATTGAAAAATAGGATCAAGAATAGAAAGCTTTTGGCAAAGAACTTTTGAATCTTGCTACATCCTTACCTTGACCCAATACCTGCATCCCTAAGACCTTCGCCCCTTTTTCGTCGGGTCAGTCTTGTTGAGTACTTTTGTACTTAGGGTTTGTTAACCCTTGTTGCAGGTGAGTCGCATGCGTAGGCTTGTTTTGGTCCCTGCTGCATGTCAGTGGTTGAAGTCGATGACGATGAGGAATGATGAATGGCCTTTGGACAAGGCACTAGTTTGTGTGAAATAAATAATGTTAATGTAATATTATACCGGTACTATGGTTGTATGACACTTATGGTCTTATAAGTTTGAAACAACTGATTTGTAATATTAAAACTTAAGTCTTCCGCTTTATAATCTCTGGTATGTATATTGACAACTATTGTAATCTGCAATGACTGTGATTGGGATCTAAAAGGATCAAGATGCCCAAGAGGGAGGGGGGTGAATTGGGCTAATTCTAAATTTTTTTGCAATAATTAAATCATACGGTTAGCCCAATTAGCCCCTTGTGCCTAGAAAAGTGTTTCTAATAAACTAACGCACAACGACTAGCAACCTATGTTCCAAACTTACTTTAGCATGGCAATTCTATGAATGTAAAGACAAGTATTGAATTTCTCAAAGTAAATGCTCAAAGTAAATAGAGAGAGAGAGGAACGCGGTGATGTTTTGCCGAGGTATCGGAGAGTCACCACTCCCCACTAGTCCTCGTTGGAGCACCTGCGCAAGGGTGTTGCTCCCCCATGATCCGCGCAAGGATCAAGTGCTCTCTATGGGTTGATTCTTCGACACTCCATCGCGGCGAATCAACCAAAGCCACTCACAACTTGAGTTGGGTCACCCACAAGCTCCGCCGGGTGATCACCAAGCTCCCAATCACCACCAAGCCATCTAGGTGATGGCGATCACCAAGAGTAACAAGCACGAACTCTCACTTGACCACGCGAAGCCTAATGAGAAGATGGATGCACACTTGTCTACTCTTGATTCACTAATGAGGCTGCTCTCTTGGATTCTCAAATCTCAATCACCTCACTAGGACCTTACTCTTCTTGGCACTCACAAACGTGTTTCTCAGCTATTGGAATGAGCAAAAGTTGCTCCACACATGAGTGGAGGTTCTATTTATAAGGCAGCCTGAAAAATGAACCGCTATGTGCCTCTGCGGGGTGACCGGACACTCCGGTCATGTTGACCGGATGCTCCAGTTAGTTCAATCTGCAGACCAGTGAAAATGAGTTGACCGGACGCGTCCGGTCGCATTAAACCCTTACTGGAACCTTACTGAACTCGACCGGACGCTGAACCCTCAGGGTTCGGTCAGAACTGACCGGACGCGTCTGGTCACAGATTCTCTTCTCTGGAACCTTACTGGAGTCGACCGGACGCTGCCTCTCAGCATCCGGTCACTTGACCACTCCAGCGTTCGGTCGCACCAAACGCAGTATCTTGATCAAATGAACTGACCGAACCCTGCGGCCAGCGTCCGGTCGCACCAGAGCCAGAGTCCGGTCAGCATTTGACCCTCCATTCACTTCCAACTCTCAAACATATGTGAATGAAGTTTGCTCCATAGGATCATAGGGCTGTTGTGGAGCTACCTAGTGCTAGTTTTAACAAGTGTGCACCACACCTAACTCACTAGACTCATCTAGGTCAAGATACCTGTCGATACCACCCTTAATAGTATGGCCAAAGGAAAAACAAAGTCCTAAACTACTCTAAGTGTTGCCCCAACTCCAATCGACACTTAGAACTAGTCATCCTTAACCTTGTCGTCCATCCTTTGAAAACCGAAATGATTTCCATCGTAGGGGCATGACCACCTCGATTGCCCAATCGATCTCCATTACCATGACCTAACTTAATTGCCTCTGCAAAACACACATTAGTCATAGTAATCTTGTATTGTCATTAATCACCGAAACCCAACTAGGGGCCTAGATGCTTTCAATCTCCCCCTTTTTGGTGATTGATGACAATACCACCTCGAGTATGTGAAAGAGTGAGGTTTTTGACGGACTTGGTTCATATAAGCTTTTGTCGATAAGAACAAAAGTGTTAGTCAAGCTTATATGACCCAAGCCAACACAATGTACTCAAAGGATATGAATTAAGCATGAGTACTAATAACAAAGCTCATTTGCATCGGAGTATAAACGTGGAAGCAAAGGCAAATGAGCATAACACAAGTGATATGACATATAAATAAAGTAAAGTAGAGAGCACACATGTCATATATCACAATCACATAGATATCACTATCACATAGATATAATAGTATGCATGAAAGTAACACACAAATGCATAATAGTAATAGTGTATCACACAAATAAAAATCCAAATGTATATAATAAGCTAATACTAGATAACAAGCTCCCCCTAAACGACGCTCCCCCTGAGTCTACATACTCGAACCCTCTCCCCCTTTGGTGTCAAACACCAAAACCTAAGGGTCGGTCGGCGGGGCTGTAGCAGACGAGCCGAGCGCTGAGGAACGAGGGGCAAGCTAGAACTGGGCGCCATCATCATCTGACCCTAAGCTCTATACTGACTGACCCTCTATGGCAGGAAGTGTCGCTGAAGCGGTCTGGGTCTGATCTGGGGCAGGTGCTGCCTGTGAAGCTGCAAGAATATCTGTCGTAGGATCTGAAGATGCGACAGAAGAAGGGAGCCTATGAGTAGTCACGACGACAGGAGCTACTATAGAAGGACCGGCGGCATGCATATGAGGCCGTGTAGGCATGCCGGTCAACTCGCTGAAGGATGCTCCAAGACTCCTGGAGACTGATGTGTCAGGCACAAAAAGCGAGGAAGACTGATCTGGTGAGAAGCCCGTATGATATGGTGTGAACTGCGGGGCAACCACTAGTGAGGACAACCACTGGGACACCTAAACTGTGGGTGAAGCAAAAGGAGCTGGAGGCTGTCCCTGACTCTGAAGCCCACTGGGCTGTACTGCTGGAGTCGTCGTAGTGGTGGCAGGCTGAGCAAGCTGGGGCGAAGGCTGTGGCTGTGGGGCCCCAAGTGCTGTTACTACATGCTGCATGAATCCCATAAGTTGCTGCTACATGAGTAACTGTTGCTGCTAAAGAAGCTGCTGCTGCCACTAGAACTCGTCCTGACGAGCCTGAAACTGTGCAAAGTTGGCAGCAGTTTCCTATGCCTGTCGTGCCTGATCCTGCTGCATCCGCTCAAGAATAGCAATCAAGGCGGGGTCCGTCTGCGGTGCAGGTGGAGCTGAGCTGGAACTACCGGCCTCTGCATCATGTCTGTGTGGAGGCATCTAAGGAATTGGCTGATAGTCATCATCCGAACAGTCACTAGACTCAGTCATCTCCTGCTATGCCTCAAGCTCCTCCTCAGTAGCAGCTATGCCTCTGATAATCTCGTCCTGCTGAGCTACTGACTCTGGAACATCTAGACGACAACTAGGCCGAGTAGGTGCCTATGGTGTGCTGTGCCTAATCCTCTATGCCATGTTATAAGCTGGAAACTCAGTAGTGGCGCCCTTGTACTCGGCAACCATCTCTAGGGTCCTGACCTGCACAGACTTGAGCATCAAGAATGTGATCCAATGTGCATAAGGAAGCTGTCTGCGACCCTTGAAACCCTCAGCTATAGTATCCTCCATCTCTAATAGAAGGAGGTCCCAAATGTTGAACACGGTCTGCTGCATCAGGGCATTAAGGAGCCAGAGCTGTAGGCGAGTCAGACCCTCTCTGTATCCCAACCGAGGAAGTAGAGTCCTCCTGATAATAGCCTCTAGTACTCGAGCTGTAGGAGTCAGGTCACTGGGGTTCCTCCTCGACCCTCCCCAAAGGGCTCCTTGAAGCAATGGCGCACAAGATCAGTAGGGGGCACCAACCCTCCATGAGGACGCTTGGGAGGCTCCTGCTGTCCATAACACACCTCATGCAATTTGACAGGCTGATCCTGTAGCCTCAGTATCTCCCGGGCCCTGAAACTCATCACCCTATAATCTTTACCGTTGAATGCAAAGTGTATGAACTTATGATGTGGGTCAACATAGAGCGATGCGTAGAACTGCCGAACCCAAGATGGTACATATACTCCTGTCTGGCCAATCAGATCTGTGAGCCCCGGCAAATATGACAAGTAGGGGCGGATATGCTCTTTGGCTGCTGCCATAATAGACTCTATACTGTAGACTCTCTGAGATCTGAACACTGCCCCACTGTTGAGATAAGCATTGTAGAAATCCTCCTGCAGTGGCATGTAGAACCCCTCTGCTGTTCTCTCATCCCTCCTCGGAGGGAACCACACGTCAAACTCAACAAACCTCAGCTGGCGAACCTGTCTGGCTGTGGCAGCCCTCAAGTCAAGATGTACCACTAGAGGTGGACCCTGTGGTCTAGGCGGTGGGCGTGAACCCCTACGCTGTGTAGCTGGCCTCGGTGGAACTATAGCATTGGTACGACCAGAAGGCGGCGTGGCTGGGTGCTTGGCTCGGTCTCCTCTACTCTTGGCCTCCCGAGTCTCTGAGAGTGGGTGAGGCTCTGCTGGTGGGGAGGCTGGCTGGTGGCCTCGCTGGTACTCCCCCTGATGTTGAGGTTCCTCAATAGCCAGTCGATGTCCTGCCATCATGACAGTCCTAGGTGGACCACCATGACGATGCTCAGCCTGCTCAACTGCTACCCTCTGTGCTGGTGTGAGCTGTGGATCTACAATGACAACACCACTGCGAACACCACCTCTCTCAGCACGCTCTGCTGCCTCAGCGACTGCTGCTGCTCTCGCTGTTTCTGCGTCGGGGTACTTGCACTTCTTAGATGTAACTTGCTTTGTTGCCTTGCCTTTTGGTCCTGCAGGCTGGCGAGGCAGGGGCCTCCGATCGTCATCTCCCGGACCACCACCAATGTTCTTCGTGCGAGCCATCTAATCTGACAAGAGGATGAACTACCGCTGATAAAGATCAACTTTCAAACTGACACTCCTGAGGCTTGGCCTCGATCCGTACTCACGAGCTTGACTCTAAGTTGTCTGACAACTGCCACAAGAACCTCAACGGCACCGACTCGCTGCACGATGGAATAGATGAATATACAAATAAATACAATATATCTAATAGATGCGAAAGACCTAGGAAGCAAGCAATGTAGGTACGAAATTGAGACGACGGGCATGCTACTTGACGATCAGCGATCCAGGAAAAGAAGAGACGTCGCGTGGGGAAACACTGAACCGGCTAGGGTAGGTTTTTGAAGCTCTGCGAAGAATCAGCCGGGGATTAGCGACAATGATGAAGTTAGGGTTGCTACGCTGACACTAGGTAATCAGATGAATCGGCAGAAAGGCCTTACCGGCGTGGAGGTAGGGCTGGGGCACGGCAGATAGGCGCAGTGGTGACGCGCGGTGGCTTGAGCGCGCGAGGAGGCTCGGTGGCGTGCGCGGCTAGCGAGGGCGCGGAGCAGGGGTGGACGGTGGTGGCGCGCGGTGGCTTGAGCGCGAGGAGGCTTGGTGGCGTGCGCAGCTAGCGAGGGCATGGAGTAGGGGCGGACGGTGGTGGCGCGCGGCTGCAGTGGGTGGCGGCGCATGGAGCTAGATGGCGGTGTTGGATCGGGAGGCGCGCGGCGAGCTGAGAACGGCGTCGGTGGCTAGGGCACGGGTTAGGCCGGTGGCTGAATAAGCCAGCAAGGTACGATCGATTGAATAAATAGGTCCCCCAACGCGACAAGAAAGGAAACGGAAAAGGAGTCCTGAAGCCGCACGAGATCCACTGACCGGACGCTCCGGTGGTAGCGACCGGACGCTACCACCCAGTGTCCGGTTGATTCCAGAGGGGTCCAATTCCTCTGGAATCACGACCGGACGCATCCGGTGGTCCATGATCGGACGCAGGCAGGGTCCGGTCAGTACAACCTGTTCCTTCTTCAAACGACCGGACGCTGGATCCCTTCCTGACCGGACGCATCCGGTGGTCCATGATCGGACGCAGGCAGGGTCCGGTCAGTACAACCTGTTCCTTCTTCAAACGACCGGACGCTGGATCCCTTCCTGACCGGACGCACAAACGCATCATCCGGTCATTCCTTCAGCAGCAGTTCACCTCCTGTGAACTGACCGGACGCTGGACAGTAGTGTCCGGTGCAGCGTCCGATGATCCTTTTCCAGCAAATCTTCAAAGTTGCTTCGCGCTGCCTGTTCCCAATCAAGTCCCAACTAGAATAAGATCCAAATAAATACCAATTGGGACTGATGTGAGTGACCTCTCTCAAACCCTCATATTTTTCAAAATATTTTGCCTTAGGCTATAGTTCTTTTTAGGAAAATAGGCAATAAGAGGGCAAATGGAACAAAACGACAAAACAACATTCATGCATATGCAATACTTGTAAGTAAATCTAGTTGCTTGTCAAGTTTGTTCCAAGGTTAAGCTTCTTCACACGCTTTTCGGCGGTTATCTTAACCATGTTAGACAAGCCCTATATGCATTGCCAAAAATTTAAACATGTTGTATATTACAATGAATGCAAGGGACAACACAAGCTCAAATTTTAGTGAAGTTACTAAAGTCAAGTACATTGAGCTCATTCCGCAATCTACAAAATGTAGCCTCATCTAGCGGTTTAGTGAAGATATCCGCTAATTGATCTTCGGTTCTTACACCTTCTAGTGATATATCATTTTTAGCAACATGATCTCTTAGAAAGTGATGGCAGATATCTATGTGCTTGGTGCGAGAGTGTTGAACCGGGTTATTTGCAAGTTTTACGGCGCTTTCATTGTCGCACAAAAGAGGTACTTTTTCTAGAACTACACCATAGTCTAGCAAGGTTTGTTTCATGTATAAAATTTCTGTACAACAAGCACCCGCGGCAATATATTCTGCTTCGGCGGTGGACAAAGCCACACTATTTTGTTTCTTGGAGGACCAAGACACAAGTGATCTACCAAGCAAATGGCACCCTCCGAATGTGCTCTTTCTATCAACTTTGCATCCGGCGTAATCCGAATCGGAATAGCCAACTAATTCAAATATAGCTCCTTTGGAATATCAAAGGCCAATGCTTGGTGTGTGCTTGAGATACCTAAGGATTCTTTTTACGGCAATTAAATGTGTTCCCTTAGGATTAGCTTGAAATCTAGCACACATACACACACTAAACATGATGTCGGGCCTAGATGCGGTTAAATATAACAAGCTACCAATCATAGAACGGTAGAGAGTTTGATCAACCGGGTTACCTCCCTCATCTAGGTCGAGTGTCCATTGGTAGGCATTGGTGTCTTGATTGGCTTACATTCATCCATCTTGAATCTCTTGAAAAGATCTTTTGTGTATTTCTCTTGAGAGATGAAGATGCCTTCTTTCATTTGTTTGACTTGAAAACCAAGAAAGAATGTAAGCTCACCAATCTTGGACATCTCAAACTCCTTCGACATCAATTCACCAAATTCTTTGCATGAGTCTTCATTTGATGATCCAAAGATGATATCATCAACATATACTTGACAAATAAAGATGTGCCCATCAAGCTTCTTGGTGAATAGTGTGGTGTCAACCTTCCCAATGGTGAAACCCTTCTCAATGAGGAAGTTCCGAAGGCACTCATACCAAGCTCTTGGGGCTTGCTTAAGCCCATATAGTGCCTTGGACAACCTATAAACATGATTAGGATATCTAGGGTCTTCAAACTCGGGAGGTTGATTAACATAGACTAGTTCATTAATAAAGCCATTTAAGAATGCACTTTTCACATTCATTTGATATAGTTTCATTTCATGATGTGATGCATATGCAAGTAGGATACGGATGACTTCTAATCTTGCAACCGGTGCAAAGGTCTCTCCAAAATCCAAACCATCAACTTGAGAGAACCCCTTTGCCACTAGTCTTGCCTTGTTCCTCACAACAACACCTTGATCATCTTGCTTGTTGCGGAACACCCACTTTGTTCCAATGACTCTTGCACCTTTTGGTCGCTCTTCAAGAGTCCAAACTTCATTGCGAGTGAAGTTATTTAACTCTTCATGCATGGCATTGATCCAATCCAGATCTTTAAGAGCTTCTTCTACCTTGGTAGGCTCATAGCAAGAGACAAAAGAGTGATGAACAATAAATGAAGTAAGTTTTTGAGATCGAGTCATTACACCCTTTGATGGACTCCCTATGACGAGATCTTGTGGATGATCTTGTAGGAGAGGTGTATTTCTTCTATTGACCACTTGAGGAGGAGGTTGTGGAGCATCAACATCTTGTGCTTGTACCACCATTTGCTCATGGGAGATATGAGTATCTTCATTTTCTACTCTCCCATCTTTTTCACCATCTTGTGGCACACTTGATGAAGAAGGTTGATCAATGACTTGTACATCATCTTCATCATCTTTTGGCTTGATGTCTCCAACCGAAATGTTCTTCATAGCCTCCCTCAATGGTTCATCACCTACATCATCAAGATTCTCATGTGCTCCTTAGGAGCCATTAGATTCATCAAATTTCACATCATATGTTTCTTCAACCAAGCCGATGGCATGATTAAATACTCTATATGCTTTGGACTTTGATGAGTAACCAACAAGAAAACCAATATCACAATGTCTTTGGAACTTCCCTAGGTGTTGCCGCTTCTTGTAGATGTAGCATTTGCAACCAAACACCCTAAAGAAGGAGACGTCCGGCTTCTTCCCATTGAGCAACTCATAAGGTGTCTTGCCAAGGAACTTTTGAAGGAATAGGCGGTTGGATGCATAACATGCGGTGTTAATTGCTTCCACCCATAGAGCTTTGGAGGTGTTGTACTCATCTAGCATTGTCCTTGCAAGAGTGATCAAAGTCCAGTTCTTCCTCTCAACTACACCATTTTGTTGAGGAGTATAAGTTGCGGAGACTTCATGCTTGATCCCAACTTCATCACAATAAGCTTCAATGTTTGTGTTGTCAAATTCTTTTCCGTTGTCACTTCTTATCTTCTTGAGCTTCACTTCAAATTCATTTTGAGCTCTCTTGGCAAACTTCTTGAAGCAAGATGCAACTTTGGATTTGTCATGAAGAAAGAATACCCATGTATACCTTGAATAGTCATCAACAATCACAAGACAATAGAGATTCCCTCCCAAACTCTTGTATGTTGTTGGTCTAAATAAATCCATGTGTAGGAGTTCTAGCACTCTTGTGGTTGACATGAAAGCTTTGGTTGGATGAGTATTTGCAACTTGCTTGCCGGCTTGACATGCACTACAAAGCTTGTCCTTTTCAAACTTCACATCCTTCAACCCTCTCACCAAATCATTCTTCATAAGCTTCTTGAGTGAGCTCATCCCAACATGAGCAAGTCTTCTATGCCATAGCCACCCAAGTGTTGTTTTGGTGAATAGATAAGTCTTCAAATTTGCATCTTCGGAGGTGAAGTCCACTAGATATAAGTTGTTGTATCTAAATCCATTGAATATCACTTGATTGTCATCTACCTTGGATACAACAACCTCCTTCTTGGTGAACAAGCATTGGAAGCCAAGATCACACAATTGTCTAACGGATAGCAAATTGAAGCTCAAAGAAGCAACATAGAGCACATTGGAGATGGAATGATCATTTGATATTGCCACTTTGCCCAATCCTTTAACCTTGCCCTTTGAGTTATCTCCAAATGTAATTTTCTCTTGTCCATCTACCTCTTCATCTAGTGAGGTGAACATACGAGGATCACCGGTCATATGTTGAGTGCAACCACTATCAATAACCCAATGACTTCCACCGGCCTTGTAGTTCACCTACACACAAGAGATTCAAGCTTTAGGAACCCAAACTTGTTGAGGGCCCTTCACCTTCTCAACAAGTGACTTAGCCACCCAAATCTTCTTAGGTCTATTCTTGTTAGGGGGTCCTAAGAACATGACTTTCATCTTTCTATTAGAATCCTTTCTAAGCATGTAGTGAGCATTGAAGGTAAAGGGTCTAGCATGCTTAGGAAAGGGTTGTGGCGGTGGAGTTTGGCATTCATGAGCAAAGTGGCCTTCTTGTCCACACTCAAAACATCTCTTTGGCTTTGGCTTTGGCTTTGGCTTTGATTGTTGTTGTTGAACTTGAGCCTTCTTCTTCTCTACATGTGCCTCATATCCAATGCCACTTCTATCCATCTTCATGACGGTGTTCATGAGTAGCTCACTCTGGAGATGCTTGCCTCTAGCAAACTTGCTCAATCTAATCTTGAGATGCTCTTTCTCCAACTTGAGCTTCTTATTTTCTTCCTTTAGAGCATCATCTTTCTTCTCTTCCTTGAGCTTCTTGTTTTCTTCTTTGAGCTTCTCATTCTCAAGAATCAACTCTTTGTCATGATCAAGAGTTTTTAGCACAATGGTGTTGTGGCTTTTCATTTCTTCAAGATCTTTCATGAGCTTCTCATTTGTGTTCTTGAGCTTGACATATTCATCATAGTCATTGCACTCAACCACTTGCTTGCCTTTGCCACTAGATCCTTGCTCAATGCTCTCATCAATCAAATCATCACATGATGTAGCTATATCAATCTTAACAACATGGTTAGTAGCATCATGTGGCTCATTTGGTAGGAATTCTTCAGCAATGACAAGAGTATCATGATTGATCTTAAGAGTTGTATACTCATCTTTTAGCTTGCTGTGACTAGTGATGAGCTCATTGTGCACCCACTCAAGTTTATCATGTTTTTCTTTAAGCTCTTTCTTAGAAGATTTTGGCTCCTTGAGTTTGGATGATATAGCATCATTAGTTTCTCTAAGCTCATCTTTAGACTTTTCTAATGTATCGCACTTAGCTAAGAGTGAATCATTTTTAGCATCAAGCTTTTCATTTGTAGCTCTACTCTTTCTAATGATCTTAGTGTATTTTCTTAGTATTTTGACAA
The DNA here is from genome assembly GCA_904845875.1 of Miscanthus lutarioriparius. Lineage (NCBI taxonomy): Eukaryota > Viridiplantae > Streptophyta > Magnoliopsida > Poales > Poaceae > Miscanthus > Miscanthus lutarioriparius. Next base: position 54,827,935 of record CAJGYO010000007.1, on the reverse strand, counting down.
GATCATCATATGTAGGTGAATCATCATCATCGCTATCGCTATCATCATCACTAGCTTGCTCATCATCACTACTATCATCATTCTTAGTTACCTTGCGTTCACCCTTGGCCATAAGGCATAGGTGTGTAGAGGATGATGGCGATGGTGGCGGTGAAGATGTAAGATCAATAGCAATGGCGGCCACCTTCTCATTGTCACTATCATCATCGGATGATCCACTTGATGAATCAATATCCGTGAGCCAATCACCGACAATGTAGGCCTTTCCACTCTTCTTCTTGTAGAAGTCCCTCTTTTTGCCATCTCTCTTCTTGTATGGCTTGTTCTTTTTCTTCTCATCTTCATCTTCATTACTTGAGTCATCTTTCTTGCCCTTGTTCTTGTTCTTGAACTTGTCTTTCTTAGGCTTTGTGCATTGATGAGCTAGATGGCCAAGTTTGCCACAATTGTAGCAATCCATCTCGAAGATTGGCTTCCTTCTTGAGCTAGTGAAGAACTTCTTCTTCTTGCCGTCAAACTTGATGCCACTCTTGTTTAGCTTCTTTAGCATCTTGGCGGTCTTCTTCACCATGAGAGCAAGACTTTCTTCATCAACTTCATCTTCACTTGAGCTTTCATACTCAAGTCTTGCCTTGCCCTTCTCTTGGCTAGCTTTGAATGCTAAGTCTTTGTCTTTCTTCTTGTTAGAGGATGAGCCATCTTGTGGCGTGATGTGCATGTACATCTCATGAGCATTGATCTTTCCCAAGATTTGTGTCGGTGTAGCGGTGGAAAGATCACCTTGGTGTAGCACGGTCATAATATGCCCATATTTGTCAATGGGGAGGACACTCAAGATTTTTCTCACAACGTCAGATGGTGACATTTGAGTAAGTCCAAGCCCATTGACTTCCTCTACAAGAACATTCAAACGTGAATACATCTCATTAGCACATTCTTTGGGAAGCATCTCAAATGAATTTAGCTTTTTAATCACAAGATGATAGCATTCCTCACACTCACTGTTGGTTCCCTCATGGAGCGCACAAACGTCCGACCATAGTGCATGGGCGTCTTTGTGGTTCGTTACGCGGTTGAACACATCTTTGCAAAGGCCTCTAAAGATGGTGTTGCAAGCCTTTGCATTCCATTTTTCATAATTAACCTCATCGCCTTGTAGGTTAGTAGCATCCCGAGGTTTTGGGAAGCCTTGCGAGGCGGCTCTAAGAATACCAACGTCTAGAGCTTCTAAGTACGCCTCCATGCGGATTTTCCAATATGGAAAGTCATCTCCCTCAAAGATAGGTGGAGGTCCATCCCCGTGAGACATCTTGCTCTAAGCGGTTAAGCTTAAAAACGTGAGCACGAGGCTCCAATACCAATTGAAAGGATCAAGATGCCAAGAGGGGGGGGTGAATTGGGCTAATTCTAAATTTTCTTGCAATAATTAAATCCTACGGTTAGCCCAATTAACCCCTTTTGCCTAGAAAAGTGTTTCTAATAAACTAACGCACAACGGACTAGCAACCTATGTTCCAAACTTACTCTAGCATGGCAATTCTATGAATGTAAAGACAAGTATTGAATTTCTCAAAGTAAATGCTCAAAGTAAATAGAGAGAGAGAGGAACGCGGCGATGTTTTGCCGAGGTATTGGAGAGTCGCCACTCCCCACTAGTCCTCGTTGGAGCACCCGCGCAAGGGTGTAGCTCCCCCTTGATCCGCGCAAGGATCAAGTGCTCTCTACGGGTTGATTCTTCGACACTCCATCGTGGCGAATCACCCAAAGCTGCTCACAACTTGAGTTGGGTCACCCACAAGCTTCGTCGGGTGATCACCAAGCTCCCAATCACCACCAAGCCATCTAGGTGATGGCGATCACCAAGAGTAACAAGCACGAACTCTCACTTGACCACGTGAAGCCTAATGAGAAGATGGATGCACACTTGTCTACTCTTGATTCACTAATGAGGCTACTCTCTTGGATTCTCAAATCTCAATCACCTCACTAGGACCTTGCTCTTCTTGGCACTCACAAACGTGTTTCTCAGCTGTTGGAATGAGCAAAAGTTGCTCCACACACGAGTGGAGGTTCTATTTATAAGGCAGCCTGAAAAATGAACCGCTATGTGCCTCTGCGGGGTGACCGGACGCTCCGGTCATGTTGACCGGATGCTCCAGTTAGTTCAATCCGCAGACAGTGAAAATGAGTTGACCGGACGCTGGCAGGGTCCGGTCACCCCTGATCGGACGCGTCCGGTCGCATTAAACCCTTACTGGAACCTTACTGAACTTGATCGGACCCTGAACCCCTAGGGTCCGGTCAGAACTGACCGGACGCATCCGGTCGCAGATTCTCTTCTCTGGAACCTTACTGGAGTCGACCGGATGCTGCCTCTCAGCGTCAGGTCACTTGACCACTCCAGTGTCCGATCGCACCGAACGCAGTCTCTTGATCTAATGAACTAACCGGACCCTGCGGCCTGCGTTCGGTCGCACCAGAGCCAGCGTCCGGTCAGCATTTGACCCTCCATTCACTTCCAACTCTCAAACATATGTGAATGAAGTTTGCTCTATAGGATCATAGGGCTATTGTGGAGCTACCTAGTGCTAGTTTTAACAAGTGTGCACCACACCTAACTCACTAGACTCATCTAGGTCAAGCTACCCATCCATACCACCCTTAATAGTACGGCCAAAGGAAAAACAAAGTCCTAAACTACTCTAAGTGTCGCTCCAACTCCAATCGACACTTAGAACTAGTCATCCTTAACCTTGTCGTCCATCCTTTGAAAACCGAAATGATTTCCATCGTAGGGGCATGACCACCTCGATTGCCCAATCGATCTCCATTACCATGACCTAACTTAATTGCCTATGCAAAACACACGTTAGTCATAGTAATCTTGTATTGTCATTAATCACCGAAACCCAACTAGGGGCCTAGATGCTTTTAGGATCCTATTTGGAAAAGATTCATGGATGATTTGTGTTTTCCGAGGACACCCGACAGACCTGTTAAGTTGTTGGGAACTTGTGTACGCTATCTGAGGTCTGTTGAGACATCGATAGGTGCACGTGGGCCCGATTTCTTAGGAGGTTCTGCCACAGTTGGTATCAGAGTAGGCCCTATCTAAGATCATTGCAGGTTACTTTTGAAAACCTTCAAACTAATTTGGGTCAAAGAAATTAAACTTGATATTTTGAGTTCAAATTTCTTTATTCTTACCTCTGATCTAGCCTCAATCCTATCTTATTTGAAAGTTTGTGGTGGATAATATGATTAGGTTTGTCCTATGTATTAAAAATCTAGTACTTTTGATTGTATAAATCTTTTGTACTCGGATTCGTAAGATTGATTCATGCATCATGCTTGAGCACCTTGCATAATAATTCCCCTTAAAAGTGGTTGGGTAAGTAATGTCAATCCCATTCTTGATAACCTCCATTATCCTCAAGCTATCCTTATAGTCCACCCTAACTTCTACAGGCTATGGCAAAGACCAAGATAACCGCACGCAAGTCCACTGGACCTCACGGAGTCCCTCGTCACCAGTTGGCACCGTGTAACCGTGAGCTTGGTGAAGGAAGTTCCAAGACCCTAGGAGATGGAGAATCTTCAAACAATTCCACCAACATCGAGAACCTTAACAAGGAGCTCAACACTCTTCGTCGAGCTCATGCCAAAGATCAAGAGAAGCTGGTGGAAATGGAAAGGGCCATCACCATGACCATGGAGCTGCGGAATGAAGCCTGGACACGAGAGGATGTGGCCAATGAACGCATCCATGAGTTGGAGTTCTATGTAGAAGACCTAGAGATGGACAATGCCATTCTTCATGAGAATGTCGACATGATGTACGCTCAACTTCATCCTCCGCATGGGGATGGTGAAGTTACAGATGAAGAAATGATTGTAGATCCAGGAGAAGTCGAGAATGAAGAAGAGGAGGACCCTAAGGAGTTAGTGTACTTCTCAGATGAAGATGAGGTTTCGTCTGATATGGACACGGACGCTGATGACTTAGAGCTTGGAGTAGAAATGGTTCTTTTACTGCTTTTCTTGTAAACCAGGGTTGTCTTGTGGGATACAAGACATGTAATATAAATAAGTAACCCTTTGTAGATTGAAACCTTTTAACTGCTTTCAATAAAATAATAATGTAAATAAATGTGTCTCTCTAACAGATGCCTCGTCATAACACCCGAACTGGTCCAAGTACCTCGCAAGACAATGATGAAGTCCCAAATCCTCCACCAATGCCTCTGACCATGGCAGATGCCATAACCGCACTCGTATATGCAACGGCAGAGAATGCTAGGTTGTTAAGGGAAATGGCTCAGAATCAACAGGCACCACACCCTAATCATGGCCGCCATAATAATGGAAATGACAAGTCAATCTATATTGATTTTACTGACACACGTCCGCCTGTGTTCTCTAAGGTAGAAGAGCCTTTAGAAGCTGACGATTGGCTCCGGACAATGGAGCAAAAGATTGAGCTGATTCGCTGTACCGAGATTCAGAAACCAAGGTTTGCGACATAGCAACTCCGAGGAGCTGCTGGTGCCTGGTGGGCAAATTTGGTAGCTGTACAGCCCGCTAGTCACCAAATCACCTGGATGGAGTTTAAGGATGCCTTCAGGGCACATTATATTCTAGATGGTGTGATGACCATGAAGTTAGAAGAGTTTCTGGCTCTTAAGCTAGGAGAGCACCCGGTGATGCACTATGTTGGGCGTTTCAATCACCTGTCGTAGTATATTATAGAGTATGTGAATACTGACAGGAAGAAGAAGAATCATTTCATGAGAGGCCTGAACACCAAACTTTAGACCATGATGGCAACTTGTGGCAACGCAACTTATCATGAGACTGTCAACATTGCTATCGCTTCAGAGGAGAATTACCGCCGACACAAGGAGGCAAAGAAAAAGAGAGCATTTGCTTCCGGATCGTCGAGTGGAAAGCGTCAAAAGGTGGTCTACCATCCTCAGAATCATGGCCGTGCACCATTCCGCCCACAACAAAGCCAAAGCAGGCAGCAAATTTTTATTCGCCCTGCAACTAATACGCCTTATCCTAATCAAGCACCACAGCAGCAAAATAATGCAAATAATGCAAACCACACTGCCACTTCCCAGAATCACAATTATCCATGTTATAATTGTGGTAAACCCGGACACTTTTCCTGAGAATGTCCATATCCCAGGAAGAGTAATCCTAATGTACCTAAAGCCCCTGTTACTCAAGTTTAGAATCAGTACAAGGGCAATGCTCAGAACAGTCAGAAAGGTCAGGCTGAGAAGAAAACTAGAAGGGTCTTCTATACTCAGGTGGAATCTATTCCAGAAGGAGAACCAGTAATGATTGGTATGTTTTCCGTAGCTAAGCACCCTGCAATTACCTTATTTGATTCCGGTGCATCCCATACATTCATCAATCGTACATTTGTTGTGAAGCATGGGATAACTATTGGGGAAACAAAAGAACCATATCATATACAGTCGCCCGGGGGACGACTCTGTACAAGGGAGATAGTTCAGCATGTACCTATTGATTTGGGAGGACATGAGTTCCCTACCAACATGCTGATATTAAAGGATCAAGATATAGATGTGATCCTTGGTATGAACTGGTTAACTCAACACGGGGCTGTCATAGATGTCATGCGTAGAACCATAAAGGTAAATGTACCTGGCAGCAAAACCCAACTTCTCATCCAACTTCCCTTTCCTAAGAGTACAGTTGGAACAGTCTGTGCAACTACTGTTGAAGAAGCCGAGAACATTCTTGTGGTATGTGAATTTACGGATGTTTTTCCCAATGATCTGCCTGGACTGCCACCAGACCGAGATGTGGAGTTTAGAATTGACCTGAAACCAGAAACGGCACCTGTGTCCAGAAGAGCATATAGGATGCCACCGAAAGAACTAGCAGAATTAAAAATGCAACTACAAGAGTTGTTAGACAAAGGTTTCATTCAACCCAGTTCATCACCTTGGGGATGCCCTGCTATCTACGTAAAGAAGAGGGACCAAACCTTAAGGTTATGTGTTGACTATCGGCCGTTAAATGAAGTCACCATAAAGAACAAATACCCCTTACCCCGAATTGATTTGCTATTTGATCAACTTGCGGGAGCTAAGGTGTTCTCAAAGATAGACTTGAGATCAGGCTATCACCAGATTAAGATCAGACGAGAAGATGTGCCGAAGACAGCGTTTACTACCCGATATGGTCTATATGAGTATTTAGTCATGTCTTTTGGGCTGACCAATGCCCCGGCTCATTTCATGTACCTGATCAACTCAGTTTTCATGCCCGAGTTGGATAAGTTTGTAGTGGTATTCATTGATGACATTCTTATCTATTCTAAGAGCAAAGAAGAACATGCGGAACATCTCTCGCATTGTTCTACAATGATTAAGAGACCACCAATTATATGCCAAATTCAGCAAATGTGCATTCTGGTTAGAGGAAGTACAATTTCTTGGTCATGTGTTATCTGCTGAAGGTATAGCTGTTGATCCGAGGAAGGTAGAAGAAGTCCTTGACTAGAGAGCACCTACCACTGTTCATCAAGTTCATAGTTTTCTAGGGTTGGCAGGTTACTATCGTCGGTTCATCCCCGACTTCTCCAGAATTGCAAAGCCAATTATTGGACTGCTGAAAAATCAAACTAAGTTTGTGTGGTCAACAGATTGTGAGAAGGCCTTTCAAAAATTAAAGAAGTTGTTGACAACTGCACCAGTATTAGCGCAACCTGTCAACAGATTGTGATGCATCTGGAATTGGTATTGGCTGTGTTCTTATGCAAGAAGGCAGAGTCATAGCGTATGCTTCCAGACAACTCAAGAAGCATGTTGAACATTATCCTACCCATGATCTTGAATTAGCCGCTGTTGTTCATGCACTCAAGGTTTGGCAACATTATTTATTGGGCAATATCTGTCATATCTATACGAATCATAAAAGTTTGAAATATATCTTCACTCAGTCAGAGTTGAATATGAGGCAAAGAAGATGGTTGGAACTTATCAAAGATTATGACTTAGAAGTGCATTATCATCCGGGCAAGGCTAATGTGGTTGCCGATGCCCTGAGTCGCAAGAGTCATTGCCATTGTCTGACTGTGAAACCTATGCAACGAACATTGTGTCAAGAGATGGAGCATCTGAATTTACAAATCATAGAACAAGGTTCCCTGTCCAATAGTGCAGTTGAGTCCACTATCAAAGATCAGATCATTGCTGCTCAACAGAAAAGTAAGGGTATAGCCCATATCAAAGATAAAGTCAGATCTGGAAAACCAACATGTTTCAATATTGATCAATCCGATGTCGTATGGTTCAAAGATACATTGGTAGTACCCAAAAGTCTGGAGCTGTGAAAGCAGATTCTTGATGAAGCTCATTCTACAAGATACTCCATTCATCCGGGTAGCAACAAAATGTATCATGATCTGAGAACGAGATATTGGTGGACCAAAATGAAAATAGAAATAGCTCAATATGTGGCCAAATGTGATACTTGTCAGAGGGTCAAAGCGATTCACATGAAGACTGCAGGTCCATTACATTCATTGCCAGTTCCATCTTGGAAGTGGGAAGATATCTATATGGACTTCATCATGGGGTTGCCTAGGACATCTGCAGGTTACAATTCAATATGGGTTATTGTTGATCGCCTAACCAAGATAGCTCATTTCTTGCTAGTCAGAGATAAATATCGAGCGGAACAGTATGCAAAGCTTTATCTTGATAGAATATTCATTCTGCATGGGGCACCCAAGACCATCATCTCTGACAGAGGGTCGTTGTTCGTATCCAAGTTTTGGAAAAGTTTACATGAGTCTTTGGGAACCAAACTTATCCGCAGTTCTTCTTATCATCCGCAAACAGATGGACAGACTGAGAGGGTAAATCAAATTCTTGAAGATATGTTGAGAGCATGCGTTCTTTCCTATGGTACTATATGGGATGAATGTCTTCCCTTAGCTGAATTCTCATATAACAATAGCTATCAAGAGAGTATTAAAATGGCACCATTCGAACCATTGTATGGCCGAAGATGCCAGACACCTTTACATTGGTTAGAAGTTGGAGAACGTTGGTTCTTTGGACCAGATGTGGTTAAGGAAGCTGAAGAGAAAGTTAAACTCATACAAGCTAATATGAAGGTAGATCAATCCCGATAGAAAAGCTATGCTGATAAGAGGAGACGACCGCTAGAATTCGTAGTGGGAGATCATGTCTACCTCAAGGTATCGCCAATGAAAGGAGTTCATCGTTTTGGGATTCGAGGAAAGTTAGCGCCCATTATGTCGGTCCTTTTAAAATCCAACAACGATGTGGACCAGTCGCCTATCGTGTCAAGCTACCAGATCACATGTCAGCTGTGCATGATATCTTCCATGTATCCCAGTTGAAGAAGTGTCTTCAAGTACCTGACCAAGTGATCGACTTTGGTGATGTAGAACTAGAACCTGATTTGACTTATGCCGAGTACCCAATTAGAGTCTTAGATCAGAAAGATCGAGTTACTCGAAGACGTACAATCAAGTTCTACAAAGTACAATGGAACCGACACACTGAATAAGAAGCTACTTGGGAGTCCGAGGATTACTTAGAAGAAAACTTTCCTGACTTCTTTGCTTCTCTCTAGTTGCAATACCTTGTCTATGTTGTAACTTGTCTCTTTTGTCAAAAGAATGAAAAACCCACTCACTAGCCTTTTGAATAAAGTTATGATGTGTTAGCTTGACACATTTCCTTTTCCATTACTTAATCCTAAGTTTTAAATCTCGGGATGAGATTTCTTTAAGTGGAAGGGTTGTAACACCTCTGGTGTTTTAACCTAGCATTAAAACTTGACATGTCATCATATGCATTGCAAAGCATTCATAAAGTAGAAAAATTGGAATGCATTCACTAAATAAGCTTTATTTCATAAGTTGTTATTTTATGTGATGTAATGTGATCCAAAACTCCAAATGAAAATCATGACCACAGGGGTCAAATTTCATGTGATCATGTGAGACCATGTGTTAATTGACTCAAATAACCCTAATGGGCCATCTTACTGGTCAAAAATCAAAGTTAAGTCAAAAGGAAAACAAATTAAATTTGAATTCAACTTCAAATTATAAAAGTCCTTTTTGCCCCTTTTGTATATTTCAAAATCCATTTGGAATTTGGGGGTGTGACAAAAAGCAAAGTTGAAGCTTATTTTATAAGGATCAACTTTGGTATTCAAAGTTTTAAAGTTTACATATAAAGTTTGGAGTAATTTTGAAATGATTCAAATGCTCAAATGCACCCCAAATTTAAATTTTAAAATGGAGGTAGAATTTGAAAATATTCCTTGAAGCAAAGTTGTAGAGTTTGAAAAGTTGAGCAACTTTCATTTTTTGAGATTTTCATCTTCTTTAGAAAATTTGAGAGTAATTTGCAAAATGAACTCAGTGCAATTCTGTAATTATTCGGAACAGTAGCACGACCACCGCCCCACCGCCGGCGTCCTTTCTCCGGTCATCCAGACGCGCCCGTGGCCGCCCTCGGCTTCGCGCTGGCTTGAGCGGCTCACTGTGTGTTGTTCCCTCGCACTCTTGGCCGCGCTATAAAGCTCCGACGCCGTCGTCGACTTTGATTTCTCTCCTCTGTTTCCCGACGCCACCGCTTCAGCTCCAGCGAGCTCTCCTCAACTCCTCAGCGCAAGCCAGTCTCGGCAAAGCAGTGCTCCAGCTCCGTCTCCTCCTTACGAAACCATTCCACCAACCGTGGTTGTCTGAGTCCACCGAGAATAGTCGCTAGCGAGCCTTCTTCCTCGCGGCCGACGACCTTACCCGAAGCTCCGTTTCACCACGGCCAGCTTCATCCGGTGAGCCGTTGTCCTTGCTTGTTATCTCTACAGCTTTGTCTCGACACTGTGATGCTTAATCCGTTCTTTCTTGGTCGTTTTGCTCACTATAGTCACTGGAACTCCATCGCCGACGAAGTCTGCTCCGCCGTGACCGCTGTCACCGTCGACCCGCGTCACCATAGCTCCTCTAGTCTCGTTCTTTGCTTCAACATGTTCGGGGTGAGCTGCTGATCCTTTCTAAGCCTTTTGTTTGATCTATACTGGCCTTGTTTCACCGGCGTAGCGATGCCATGCCACCGCGTCCGCCATGGCCGGCATTAGCCTTGTTCTGTGTCATAATCAACCTCCGTAGTGCCACAAATCGATGCGCCTAGTCGTTGTGAATGTTTTGGTGCTATGGCTGTCGCTGTTGGGCTCACCAGCGGCGAGTTTGCGTCGGTCAGCGCCGTTGTCCCCGCGGTCAAAGCTGGAGCTTAGGGATGACAAGTGGGTCCCGTATGTCAGCGACTGTATAATTCAAATTGAATTTTTGTATTTTCAGAAATGGATGAATAGTGTCTGTTTTTGTTATTTTTATGTAGATTTGTTTAGAGCTCCAAAAATTATGAAAAGTTTTGTGTGACCTCTCTGTGATGAATATTATTTAGGAAAAATATGAAACTTGAAATTTAAATAAATTTTTAATGTTAAAAAATTCAGTCAATTAATTGATAAATGCAATTTCCATAATTTTTGTAGGCCACTGTATAACTCCAGAAATTATGAAATTTATTTTGGTACACTAATTTGTCATGAGGAAGCTACATAAAATTTTGAGGTCATTTGGAACAAGTTCATTTTTGGGCTTATTTCCAAATTAATTAAAAAATGAATAAAAGCAAAGCCTAAGTGTTAGGTTTGGGGTTTGATCTTGTTTGGGTCATGTTTTGTGACCAGTAGGGTTTCAAGATCATTTTGGTCAAGTCACTTAGGTCATAAACCCTAGATGTTAGTGTCAATTGGTTTTGATCTACAACTGTATCGTGAAGGAAAGTTGTATTCAAGGTGTTATTACATTTCATGTACCATGAAAGCATCATGTTTACATTATCATCATGTTGAAGCATATGCTATTATTTTGTGTAGAATCCGAGAGTGAACCGATTCTAGTTGAGCAAGTTATGGAAGAATCCCCGGTTGTTTCGGGATCTAATATTTGTGGTACTGATCCGGAACCTGAGATCATCAACGAAGGCAAGCCCCGGTTTATGCATTAAACCATTACCTTGTTTACTTTGAAAAGTTTATCACCTATGTTACTTATTGCATTAAGTTGATTAATTCAAATGTTACCTACTTGATGCATTGCCTACCTTGTTAATTGTTTACCATCCTTGAAGACGATTTCATTTACAAAGGCGTAGAATTGCTTAGTATGCTTTATGGTAGGCTTTCAAAGTAAAAGTTTCGATACAATCAAAGATGGCATACTGGCCAAAGAAAGAAAGAAGATAGAATGAACTAGAGACTAGTCGGGTGACTTATCTTGAATGTTGGGTAATGTTGCCGACTATGTCGCTTAAAGGCCACTCATTGTGGATCTTTTGAACGAGACACTTTGTAGTACTGGTCATATACTTCGGTAAGCCTACTTCGGCTAATCCGATACTAAGATGAATGCCCATGCACTGGGAGTGGTGAGATGGCGGGAGTAGCATGTACCCTCGTGGCTGGAATGTGGTCGGATTTGAGGTGTGCTGTGCTCTCGGGTGGCGTGGAGATGGCTTAGTATGGGAGGATCCGGTAGCGAGGTTGATATATGCAAGATTAAGTTCTACATATGTCGTGTGATAAGGAATCCCCAGCTGGGACTTGAATCAATTCGAATTGCCGGTGCTCCGCGGATATGGAGACTCGATTCATTACAGAAGCAATGCAGGACTGGTGAATTACTAAAACTTGAGAAAAGGAATGGAATGAGAAGGATTGGAATATGGTATATGAACACTTAGTTGAGATAATGAACTAAAGTACTTAGGGGTAAAAATTGAAAATAGGATCAAGAATAGAAAGCTTTTGGCAAAGAACTTTTGAATCTTGCTACATCCTTACCTTGACCCAATACCTGCATCCCTAAGACCTTCGCCCCTTTTTCGTCGGGTCAGTCTTGTTGAGTACTTTTGTACTCAGGGTTTGTTAACCCTTGTAGTAGGTGAGTCACATGCGCAGGCTTGTTTTGGTCCCTGCTGCATGTCAGTGGTTGAAGTTGATGATGATGAGGAATGATGAATGGCCTTTGGACAAGGCACTAGTTTGTGTGAAATAAATAATGTTAATGTAATATTATACCGCTACTATGGTTGTATGACACTTATGGTCTTGTAAGTTTGAAACAACTGGTTTGTAATATTAAAACTTAAGTCTTCCACTTTATAATCTCTGGTATGTATATTGAAAACTGTTGTAATCTGCAATGACTGTGATTAGGATCCTGTTTGGAAAAGATTCGTGGATGATTCGGGTTTCCAAAGGACACCCGACAGACCTGTTAAGTTGTTGGGAACTTGTGTACGCTATCTGAGGTCTGTTGAGACATCGATAGGTGCACGTGGGCCCAATTTCTTAGGAGGTTCTGCCACATCAGCTAGGTAATGATATAGATGTGTTCCTAGAGCCGCTCATGGAAGACATGAAGATACTATGGGAAGATGGAGTCAAGATGATGGATGCGTCCCTAAAGAAGGAGTTCACTCTAAAAGCCATCATCCTTGTCACCATCACCGATTACCCTGGTCTTTTTTCACTGTCGGGGCAGATCAAAGGTAAGTCAGATTGCGTAGTTTGCATTGATGGTACCTTCTACACTTACCTTAGTGCATCCAAGAAGATGGTGTACATGAGGCATAGACGATTCCTCATAAAAAAGGACACGTACTGGGCAGCTATGATGAATTAGTACTTCGACAACCAGGATGAGCCCAAAGCTGATGAGTAAAAAAGGACAAGGTACGGGCAAAAGGTGTTTGGCATGGTGAAGGGCATAGACATTGAGTAAGGGAAGAAGAAGAAATAGGAAGATGGGACCACGACAAGGAAGAAGAGGAAGCGGGATAACATGGAGGAACCACCTGGCGCCCCCGTTCCTTTCAAGAAGCAGTCATGTTTCTTCAAGTACCTATCGTACTGGAAGGAGCTAGATATGCCCCATTCCATCGACTACATGCACATTGAGAAGTCTTTGAAAGCACCATTGGCATACTGCTAGACATCAAGACTAAGATGAAGGATAGTCTGAAGTCACGGATGGATCTTGTCAACCAGGACATGAGGACCGAAATTCACCCGACACCGATGATGCAGAGTAGGAAAGTCGACCTTCCTGGTGCGAGGTACAACCTAACGAGAGATGAAAAGAGGGCCGTGTGCCAGTGGCTTAGGGGTGTCAAGGTGACGATCAGTTTCTCTTCCATTGTTTTGGGTTTTGACCTCAAAACCCCTAAAAGTGGCCATTTCTAGGGGGAGGTTTTGCCCTTGGATTTGTTGAAGGGAGGCACCGCAAGGGGTTGATTCTCGCTCTCAAACCCTCAATCTCCTCTCTTTTCCATGATTTGGGTGCTTTTTCTCAAGATCTAGATCTAGATGTATATGGAGGAGAGAGAAATTAGATCTAGGGCTATCGGGCTGCCTTTTTTCCATACTGCTCCGCTTATATGCACAATTTTCGCTGTTTGTGTGTGCAAGGTGTTCCAGGTCATGGATAGGGAATGGATGTACGAGACATTGAGGCTGGATCAAGCTTACATGGATCATGTGACAAAGTTTATTGCCGCTGCAAAAAGGCATCGTCTGAGTGTGAAGCGGGAATATACCATCTGTCCATGTAAGAGCTGCAAGAACCTTCTTGCCCACGGAGATGACACGATGAAATCTCACTTGGTCTGATATGGTTTTGTCAAGGATTACACCGTCTAATAGTTTCATGGGGAAGCAGAGGATCCAAGTGTCGGTGCATCTGGAGGAAACTCGTCCACAACGACGATGGCAGCGGTGAATGCAGAACAATAAACCTCATCAGTAGCGGCCGACAGGCACGACAACGCTGCTACTGGCGACAATGCAGATTGTGATTACATCACAATGGATGATCTGCTCCAAGACACGGTGGATGACGACGGTAGTGGGGGCGGCGATGATGGGGATGGCGGTGAGCCTGTGAAGGATCCCGAGACCGCAGAGCTTTTTGAGTCAATCGCTAAACGTCTTGACCACGACGACGTTCTATTTGGGAGTCTAAGGTGGCTAGAGAATTTCAGAGAGATGAAGGATGCGGCAATTGATCCTCTCTATAAGGACTGTCCAACGCACTAGACGGCGCTGCGTTTTAACCTCTAGATGCTAATGCTGAAGGTTCGCCATGGCTGGTCCAACACTAGCTTCAACAACCTGTTACGTATCCTTGCTAACACATACCTAGAGGGTAACAAGGTGCCCACCAATACCTACCAGGCGAAGAAGCTGATCCGACCAGTGGCAGTGAAGCTTAAAAAGTTCCACGCCTACCCTAACCACTGTATCCTATTTTAGGGCAAGTATGAGAACTTGCAGAGCTGTCCGCACTGTGGCATGAGTTGGTACAAGAGGAATGCCGGTTGTCGTGCGGATGCGGACGACGAGAGAGGGCCAAAGAAGAAGAAGACAACCAAGAAGAGTACCGCGAAGAAGTAGATCCCGTCTCCTAAGGATGAGGAAGAAGAGGGTTACATGGAGAGGAAAAGTCCAGCCCTATCGATGTGGTACCTGCCCATGATCGATCGCCTACGTGCTATATTTGGGAACCCCGGGGATGCCAAGCTGATGTCCTGGCATGCATCTGATGAGCGCACGAAGGACGATGGCAAGCTGTGGCACCCTTCCGATGGCAAGCAGTGGAAGCGTTTCAACGCCAAGTTCCCGGAGTTTAGCAAAGAGGCGAGGAACGTCAGGTTCACGCTGAGTACCGATGGGATGAATCCGTTCGGTGACCTCAGCTGCTCGCATAGCACTTTGCCGGTCATCCTCATCATCTAAAACTACCTCCCTGGCTATGTCAGAAGCGTAGGTATCTTTTACTAACCATGATTATTTCTGGACCTAGGCAGCCAGGCAATGATATAGATGTGTTCCTAGAGCCGCTCATGGAAGACATGAAGATACTATGGGAAGATGGAGTCAAGATGATGGATGCGTCCCTAAAGAAGGAGTTCACTCTAAAAGCCATGATCTTTGTCACCATCTCCGATTACCCTGGTCTTTTTTCACTGTCGGGGCAGATCAAAGGTAAGTCAGATTGCGTAGTTTGCATTGATGGTACCTTCTACACTTACCTTAGTGCATCCAAGAAGATGGTGTACATGAGGCATAGACGATTCCTCGTAAAAAAGGACACGTACTAGGCAGCTACGATGAAGAAGTACTTCGACAACCGGGATGAGCCCGAAACTGACGAGTCGAAAAGGACAAGGTACGAGCAAAAGGTGTTTGGCATGGTGAAGGGCATAGACATTGAGTTAGGGAAGAAGAAGAAATAGGAAGATGGGACCACGACAAGGAAGAAGAGGAAGCGGGATAACATGGAGGAACCACCTGGCGCCCCCGTTCCTTTCAAGAAGTAGTCGTGTTTCTTCAAGTACCTATCGTACTGGAAGGAGCAAGATATGCCCCATTCCATCGACTACATGCACATTGAGAAGAAAGTCTTTGAAAGCACCATTGGCGTACTGCTAGACATCAAGACTAAGATGAAGAATGGTCTGAAGTCACGGATGGATCTTGTCAACCAGGACATCAGGACCGAAATTCACCTGACACCGACGACGCAGAGTGGGAATGTTGACCTTCCAGGCGCGAGGTACAACCTAACGAGAGATGAAAAGAGGGCCGTGTGCCAGTGGCTTAGGGGTGTCAAGGTGCCGATCAGTTTCTCTTCCATTGTTTTGGGTTTTGACCTCAAAACCCCAAAAAGTGGCCATTTCTAGGGGGAGGTTTTGCCTTTGGATTTGCTAAAGGGAGGCACCGCAAGAGGTTGATTCTTGCTCTCAAACCCTCAATCTCCTCTCTTTTCCATGATTTGGGTGCTTTTTCTCAAGATCAAGATCTAGATCTATATAGAGGAGAGAGAAATTAGATCTAGAGCTATCGGGCTACCTTTTTTTCCATACTGCTCCGCTTATATGCGCCATTTTCGCTGTTTGTCTATGCAAGGTGTTCCCGGTCATGGATAGGGAATGGATGTATGAGACATTGAGGCTAGATCAAGCTTACATGGATCATGTGACAAAGATTATTGCCGTTGCAAAAAGGCATCGTCTGAGTGTGAAGCGGGAATATACCATCTGTCCATGTAAGAGCTGCAAGAACCTTCTTGCCCACAGAGAGGACACGGTGAAATCTCACTTGGTCCGATATGGTTTCGTCAAGGATTACACCGTCTAAAAGTTTCACGGGAAAGCAGAGGATCCAAGTGTCGGTGCATCTGGAGGAAACTCGTCCACAACGACGGTGGCAGCGGTGAATGCAGAACAATAAACATCATTAGCAGCGGCCGGCGGGTATGACAATGCTGCTACTGGCGACAATGCAGATTGGGATTACATCACGATGGATGATCTACTCCAAGACACGGTGGGCGACGACGGCGGTGGGGGCGGTGATGATGGGGATGGCGGTGAGCCAATGTAGGATCTCGAGACCGTAGAGCTTTTTGAGTCAATCGCTAAACGTCTTGACCACGACGACGTTCTATTTGGGAGTCTAAGGTGGCTAGAGAATTTCAGAGAGATGAAGCATGCGGCAATTGATCCCCTCTATAAGGACTGTCCAAAACACTAGACGGCGCTGTGTTTTAACCTCTAGATGCTAATGCTGAAGGTTCGCCATGGCTGGTCCAACACTAGCCTCAACAACCTGTTACGTATCCTTGCTAACACATACCTAGAGGGTAACAAGGTGCCCACCAATACCTACCAGGTGAAGAAGCTGATCCGGCTAGTGGTAGTGAAGCTTAAAAAGTTCCACGCCTACCCTAACCACTGTATCCTATTTTAGGGCAAGTATGAGAACTTGCAGAGCTGTCCGCACTGTGGCATGAGTTGGTACAAGAGGAATGCCGGTTGTCGTGCGGATGCGGATGACGAGAGAGGGCCAAAGAAGAAGAAGACAACCAAGAAGAGTACCGCGAAGAAGCAGATCCCATCTCCTAAGGATGAGGAAGAAGAGGGTTACATGGAGAGGAAAAGTCCAGCCCTATCGATGTGGTACCTGCCCATGATCGATCACCTACGTGCTATATTTGGGAACCCCAGAGATGCCAAGCTGATGTCCTGGCATGCATCTGATGAGCGCACGAAGGACGATGGCAAGCTGTGGCACCCTTCCGATGGCAAGCAGTGGAAGCGTTTCAACACCAAGTTCCTGGAGTTTAGCAAAGAGGCGAGGAACGCCAGGTTCGCGCTGAGTACCAATGGGATGAATCTGTTCGGTGACCTCAGTAGCTTGCATAGCACTTGGCAAGCCATCCTCATCATCTACAACCTACCTCCCTGGCTATGTCAGAAGCGTAGGTATCTTTTACTAACCATGATTATTTCTGGACCCAGGCAGCCAAGCAATGATATAGATGTGTTCCTGAAGCCGCTCATGGAAGACATGAAGATACTATGGGAAGATGGAGTCAAGATGATGGATGCATCCCTAAAGAAGGAGTTCACTCTAAAAGCCATCATCTTTGTCACCATCACCGATTTCCCTGGTCTTTTTTCACTATCGGTGCAGATCAAAGGTAAGTCAGATTGCGTAGTTTGCATTGACGGTACCTGCTACACTTACCTTAGTGCATCCAAGAAGATGGTGTACATGAGGCATAGGCGATTCCTCATTAAAAAGCATAGGTACTGGGCAGCTATGATGAATAAGTACTTCGACAACTAGGATGAGCCTAAAACTGACGAGTCAAAAAGGAGAAGGTACGGGCAAAAGGTGTTTGACATGGTGAAGGGCATAGACGTTGAGTTCGGGAAGAAGAAGAAATAGGAAGATGGGACCATGATAAGGAAGAAGAGGAAGCGGGATAAGATGGAGGAACCACCTGTCGCCCCCATTCCTTTCAAGAAGCAGTCATGTTTCTTCAAGTACCTATTGTACTGGAAGGAGCTAGATACGCCCCATTCCATTGATTGGATGCACATTGAGAATAATGTCTTTGAAAGCACCATTGGCGTACTGCTAGACATCAAGAATAAGACGAAGGATCGTCTAAAGTCACGGATGGATCTTGTCAACCAGGACATCAGGACCAAAATTCACCTGACACCGGCGATGTAGAGTGGGAAAGTTGACCTTCTAGGCGCGAGCTACAACTTGACGAGAGATGAAAAGAGGGCCGTGTGCCAATGGCTTAGGGGTGTCAAGGTGCCGATCAATTTCTCTTCCAACATCAAGAGCCTAGTCTCGATGAAGGACCTCACACTAACCAGCTTCAACGCACATGACTGCCATGTCATGCTCACGGTGTTCCTTCCAATTGTGATCAGGGCTATTGGTCCAGAGTACATGAAGATGGTCATCACACACATGTCCTACTTCAACTACATCACACAGAAGGTCATCGATGAAGCTGAGTTGCCTAGCCTAAAATAGTTCATCGTGGAGACTCTTTGCTAGCTCGAGATGTGCTTCCCGCTGTCTTTCTTTGATATTATGCCACACCTGATGATGCACATGGTTGATCAGATACAGGAACTGGGCCCCATGTACCTTCACCAGATGTGGACATACGAGCAGTTCATGTCGACGCTTCCTACCCAGAGGGCTCTATGATCGAGGCATACACAACTGAGGAGGCCGTTAACTGCTGCACCAGGAACATTTGGGATGGAAGGGCAATTGGCCTACCCATCCCTCAACATGAAGGAAAAACCTCGGGAATGGGTTGCACGAGGAGGAAAGTACGCACTGATGTATAGTACAAAACAATGCAAGAAGCTCATCACAGCATCCTCTATTAGCTAGTGGTTATGGAACCATATATTGACAAGCACCTAGAGGAGATCTGCGCTGCTCATGATGGACAACGCACAGAGGCATGGGTCCAGAAATAGCACAAGATTAGTTTCACGATGTGGATCAAAGAGCTGCAGGACATACACTGTGGAGAGTCCGATGAAATGAGGCTTGTGTTTGACCCATCCACCCAAATCACCACGTGGCAAGGGTATGACATCAATGGATATAGGTCCATGCCCTGCCTCTCCGTCCACCGCCCCAAGGAGACCGAGCCTCACCTCTCCATTTCTCACGCCAAGGAGATCCACCACCGTCGCTGCCGAGATCCGTGGGGTGAACCCTAGTGCCGCCGTCGCTGTCTACTGCCATCCGTGCCGTCTCGGACCTCAGGGCTTCTTCCGTGAGCTACACCCGGGAGGTCCTCACCATGCGTTGTCCCCCCCATCGGTCCCTATGAGGCCCGCACCACACCAAACACTCCTTAACGCGTCCTCATCCCTAGCGCCGGCTTCTTCATCTCACGCCCCTCATCCCAGGCTACTTCTTCCTCGGCTACGTCTTCCCCATCTTCCCTGGTACACTATGATGTCCTTGTTACTGTGATGCCTATGACACAAATTGAGCAACCGCCTGTTATGCAATGCCTGTGATGGAAAATTTTTCTCCCAATTTGATGAACTACTGCCTGTGATGCAAAATTTTTTCTTTAAACTATGGCAATGCCACTGCCTATGATGGCAATTTCATATTGAACTGAGCACTTGCCCCTGTTTTGATTGGGATCCATGCCACTATCTACCAGTGATGCCAATTTCATATTCAACTGCTTGCTGAAACATATATTTTCTCAATGCCTCAATTTTTATTCTTTATACTGCTGTGATGCAAATTTTTTGCCCAATTTGATGAACTGCTGCTTGTGATGCAAATTTTTTTCTTTAAACTATAGCAATGCCACTGCCTATGATGCCAATTTCATATTGAACTGAGCACTTGCCCCTATTTTGATTGGGATCCATGCCATTGTCTGCCAGTGATGCCAATTTCATATTCAACTGCTTGCTGAACCATATATTTTCTCAATGCCTCAATTTTAGTGGCTTATTCTCTATACTACTATACTAGTATTATTTGTCTAATTTAGTCCTATACTACACTCTACTTCTCTCATTTTTCCACTTGCTACTCCTACTCCTACTTGCTACTCTATACTACTACTACTTGTCTCATTTTTCTTCTCTCTGCAAATTCAAAATGCCTGAGGTGGTGGTTAACTACTATTGCTGCTATGTCTCTACCTCACTCTATTGACTCTACTTAACTACTGCTGCTGCTTACTAAATTTTTTGACTCTTCTCTCTCATTTTTGACTCTGTACTATGTCTCTACCTCACTCTCTACTTAACTGCTGCTGCTCTATACTACTGCTATACTCCATTCCTCTCTATTGCTTGCTGTGCTGTGCAGCTACTCCTAATACTACTCTCTACTACTACTCACTACTACTCCCTACTACTACTCTCTACTACTACTCTACTACTACTCCCTACTACTACTATATACTACCCTACTATGTACTACTTCTGCTCCAGAGCTGTTGGTGCTAGCTGCTGCTCTCCACTCTACTGTCCTTCTCTACTCTACTACTACTCTTACTACTATCCTCTCTACTCTCTACTCCTACTACTCCCTACTCCTAATACTCTGCTCTCCTATATCTACTACTCCTATACTACTAGGCGGGCAACCAGGCCAACCGCCTCCGAGCCCCAAATGGAAACGTTGTGCAAAAGATTTTCTGTAGTAGTGCCAATTGGCACTGTCTTGATACCACTGCTCTATACTACTACTACCACTGCTCTACTACTCTACTCCTATTATGGTGCTGGCTGCTACACTTCTATGATGCCCATGATTTTTGCATTCTACTACTCTACTCCTTTTTTTTTTCAAAAAATGCAAGAGAACTACGCTTCATTATATTAAGAAGAAAAAGGGGGAGAGACCGCAGTTACAACACACACCACACCACTCCAAAATAAAAGTACAAACACGCCTGTGGAAACATAGAGGCGACCAAGACTAGACGTCCTCTAGACTATAGGGCTACAGGGGGAGGGGGAGGCTGGGAAGCCAAGAAAGATAGCCCCCGAGCCCCCACCACAGCCCGAAGCCGACTCTCTTCTAGAACAAAACCCAAAACACCACCCAAGCTACGAGTAGCTCCGTCAAAAACACACCTATTTCGGTCGTTCCACAAGGTCCAAGCTCCTAAGATCACAAGTGAGTTAAACCCCTTCCTTGTTAACCCAATAGTAGCATTGCTTGAATTTTCCCACCACACATCAAAAGACAAATCTAAAGGTTGTGGACAAAATTGTTGGATCCTAAAGTGCTGGAGCAAATAGAACCAAAATTGCCGAGCAAAGAAACAAGAAACCAACAGATGGTTAATGGTTTCCTCCTCTTGATAACAGAGGGGGCACTGTGCTGGATGTGGCAGCCCCCGCCTTGCAAGCCGATCAACCATCCAACACCTATCATGTGTGACCAGCCACATGAAGAAACAACACTTGGGTGGAGCCCAAGATTTCTAGATTCTCTCATATGGGCCAAAAAGAGTGGATCCTATGAAAAAACCCTCATATGCTAACTTGGCCGAATACTGACCACTAGAAGAAAGACGCCAAATGTGAGTGTCTTCAACCTTCGGCTGTAGCTGAAAATCATAAAGGAGATCCCAGAGATTGAGGAACTCCACCGTTACTTCCACTATCATGATACCTCGGATATCTAGAACCCAAGCACAATCAGTAAGAGCTTCTTCAACTGTGCATTTATTTACTATCCTTTTTGGTATTCCAGCCAGAAGATGAGGGGCTAGGTCTGCAATTGATTGTCCATTCAACCATTTATCAGCCCAGAAAAGAGTGTTTGCCCCATTGCCAACTTCAAAGACAACCACTAATCTGAAGAAGGCTTGGACCTGTCGAGGCACCTAGATAGGAAAGTTCGCCGAGGGCCTATGGGGTTCTATTTTCTGAAGCCAAACCCAGCGCATCCGCAGTGCCCATCCAAGATATTTCTGGTCCGAGATCCCCAAACCACCAAGCTCCGGTGGACGACTCACCTTGCCCCATGCCACAAGACAATGACCCCCTTTTTCTTCCTTTCTTCCCCTCCATAGGAAACCCTGTCTAAGTTTGTCCATAGCTTTGATGGCCCAGGGAGGGAAGTCTATGGCCATAACAAGGTACACTAGCATAGCTGTGAGCATAAACTATACCTGCACTTTTCTTCCAGCCCTAGTCATGAGGTCCGCCTTCCAACCTGGCAGCTGATCTGTAATCTTATCAATAATAGGCTGGATCTACCCCTTAGTGAGCTTCTTAAGGGAGAGGGGTAAACCTAAATATTTGTAAGGGAATTCGGACACCGCACAAGGCAACAGGTTCTAGATGGTGGTCAGCTCCATGTCACCACACCTGATGGGTAAAACACTGCTCTTTTGAAGGTTGGTTTTAAGCTCCGAAGCATCACCAAAAAGATTGAGAATTTCCATTACTAGATTGATGTCACCAGATTCTGGCCTAAGGAATAGCACCACATCATTGGCGTAGAGAGAGATCCTATGCTGCAAAACCCGCCTAGAGAGGGGCTGCAGGAGTCCCTCATTGGCTGCCTTTAAAACCATGTGTCCTAGAACATCTATAACCAAGATGAACAACATAGGTGATAGGTGGTCACCCTGACGTAAGCCCCGCTGGTGAACAATAGAGTTGCCTAGAATCCCATGCAGCAGAACCTGAGTAGAAGAAGATGCTAACAGCCCACTGACCAAGTCTCTCCAAATTGGCTCAAAACCCAAATGTTGCATCACCTCAAGGAGAAAAGGCCACGACACCGAGTCAAAGGCCTTAGAAATGTCTAATCCGAGTAGAATTCGTGGCTATTTTTGCTGGTGAAGGAACCTTGCTGTTTGCTAGACCAACATGAAGTTATGTTGGATAAAATGACCTTTAATGAAAGTGCTTTGGTTGGGAGACACCAATTGTTTAGCTGGCTTGCCAGATGATTGGCCAGTAGCTTAGTGACTAGTTTAGCAAAGCTATGAACTAGGCTAATGGGCCAGAAATCCTTTGGCCATTCTGCTGAGTCCACCTTAGAGAGTAGGGTGATGAAGGCTGTGTTGAGGACCTTGAAGTTGACAAACTTTCTGCTCCAAATTATTGAAATTGCAGCCATTATATCATCTTTTATGATTGACCAGCAGGACCTGTAGAACCTACCCGTGAAACCATCTGGCCCAGGTGCTTTACCCGGGGGTAGCTGCTCTATGGTTCTCCATACTTCTTCTACAATGAAAGGGAGGTCAAGTTTAGTAAGGTCATGAGTATTCAGCAACAATTTAGTGAGGTCCACCATATTTTCCCTGTCCACACGTGTACCTAGCAAACTGTTATAAAAATCATCAATTATGGAAGCTTTATCGGCATGATTTGTGTAGATTTGATCTTCAGAAACTACCTTCCCAATAAAGTTTTTCCTCTTCCGATGAAGGGCATGCTACTAAAAAAGTTTTGTATTGGTGGCACCATCCTTTAGCCAATTGATCATTGAACATAGCCGGGCGATAGTGTGTTTAAGGGAAGCCAACACGAGGCAATGCTTCTTCAGATTATTCTTCAACCATATTTTTCCTGCAATGAGCACATGAGCATCTTGTGCAATCTCAAGCTGGTGGAGAATTTCCCTGGCGAGGACAAGTTGGGAATTTATATGCCTGATTTTCTAGTCACTCTAGCTTTGCAACCCTTTAGAGACTTCTTTAAATTTGTGGTCCAGAGAAATGAATGGGCATGGCCTAGCTAGAACATAATTCCATGCTACTAAAACTATCTCCTGGAACCCCTGAAGCTTTGGCCAAAAGGCTTCAAAATGAAATCTTCGTTGAACAACCATGTTGTCCCATAGACCAAGCAAGAGAGGGCAGCGATCTGAGTCATTGGAAGACATACTATGCAATAAACAATTAGGGATTTTTTCCTCCCAATCTACTAAACAAAGGACCCTATGTAGCCTGACTAGAGTAGGGGAGAGCTATTGGTTTGACCACATAAATTTGCGACCATGTAGAGGGATTTCCTTAAGAGCAAGAGCATTTATAAAGCGTCTGAAACAACCCATCGAGGCCCTGTTATAATTGGCATTGTTTTTGTCCTCATCCTCATATACCAGATTGAAATCCCCAGCTACAACCCATGGCCCTAGGCAGTCAGCTCTGATATTACGAAGTTCCTATAGAAATTGTATGTTCTCCTCATTTCCTTGTGGTCCATAAATGCAAGTAAGCCACCAAGGTTGCCCATTAGCTAAAGAGAATTGTATGGTCACGCTGTGATTATCAACACGTTGAGCTCCAGAAACTCCAATATGCCATCGCCAAGTTACCAAAATACCTCCACTAGCACCAGCCGAAGGGACCTCAATGAACTTAGAGAAATCAGAGCCAAATGCCGACTGAAGCGTCCTTCTTGTTACTTCCACCATTTTAGTGTCCTGAATGTAGACAATGTCTGGATGAGCTAAATCGGCAATGGTACGAACCAAGTCTTGCCTAGCTGAAGAATTAAGGCCCCTCATGTTCCTGATAAGAATTTTAGTTCGATCCATTAATGACAAACAAAAATACGACCACAAATCTCTAGTGTCCTTCTCTCACTAATCAGCTAGAAGCTCAAACCCCTCATTTGTAGGGCCAAAATCATCAGGAAGAGACCAGTTGAATAAAGTAGTCAAGGCATGAATATGTGAATCAAAAAGGGCCTGACCGAATAGCCTTACATTGTCGTCCAGAGCCTGCTGATCAATGCCTTCCTGCTCGGTAAGAATATCCACAGCTTGCATTGCCTTCTTCATTCTTCTCTCCAAGTCTTTAGGGCCAAATTCCACCTTTTTCCCAGCAAGCCGCCGACTTTGCCGTGAAGCATCCCTAGGCGGGCATGACCTACCCTTCCTCTTATTAGTTCGGGGGACAAGAGGCAGACTGACAACATGCCGGGCCAGCTTGTTGTTGAAGTCTGCCTGGGCAGAAAGCATGGGGGTAGCCCCAACTGCTGTTGGGGTCACCGATGAGCCCACCACGTCATCCATGACCGTGGCCAGAGGAAGAGCAGAGGCCCCCCAGTTGCCAACGGAGTCACTGACGGGACTACCATGCCGGTAGCTGAGGGGGGAACTTCCTGTGCCAAAGGAGGAGACGAGGGCCGATTCTCCTCAGCATCCGGGCCATCCATCAATGGGGGCGTCATCTGCAATCCTGCAAACAGGAGAGAAGCAGCGCCCACTAGCTTTGAGCACTTGTGCAGGCATCAACGGAAACATTGATGCGAGTACACATGGAGAGGTCTTGTAGATGTGCCTTGCCATGGAGGTGGGGTTACCAAAAGATGGAACTCTGGGATAGCAGAGAGAGGGGGATTGCATAGGCGAGCTGGGCGAGGTCAGAGGAGGAACTCCATCCGTTGCCGCACCAACAGGCAGGTTCCTAAAAGAGACCAACACCGTCGATCGACCGGGGGAGTTCCAGGCTGTAGCCTCACCCAAGCCCACACCACTTGTATCAGAATTAGAGGTTACTTGAAGATCCCGGTCCAGCCGACATGAAATAGGTAAATGGTGGCAAGCGGCTAAAGCTGTCACCATAGGCCCAAGATCAACCAGATGCCCAGTGATGGGCTCGGGGGATGAAAGAGGCCCAGGAACCTTGTTCACATGATTCCATGAACAGTCGTTGGCTCCAACATCAACTTCAAAGCGCATTAGTGTAGGGGAGGCCACCAAGGGAAACAATCCATCGGATCGAGGCCTCACAATAACAACAGCCGCTGTCTCCTCAGTTCCTTGCACCACATCAATGGAAGCAGAAAGAGTCCTCTTAGCAACAATCGGGCACACCTCATTAACAGCAGCCATCGTTTCCATGGTTCCTTGCACCACATCAATGGAAGCAGAGAGAACCCCGCTTGGAGGTCCAGCCCCACTGGCTCCTCGGTCACTTGCACCACATCAATGGGATCGATGGGAGCAGAGCTATCCACGCTTGGGAGGTCCCACCCCTGATCATCCTCCTTGGAACCCATTGACACCAATAGAGAGCACGTAGGTGTGATAGATGGCCCCTCCCACCCTGTTCGCAAGCCTGCCTAGCCAGCAATGCCCGTAGACATCGGCCTGGCGCCGGGAGGTGGCGAGGGAGATCGGATACTGTTGACACAAAAATGTGGCGATGTGATCAACACACAGCAAGCCGAAAGATCTGAATGGAATGAGACTAGAGATCTGCTTGGCTTCAATACAGAACCAGTCGATTCTGAAAACCCAATGACGTGCCAGTCAATTTGACATACAATTGACAAGGAGAGAAAATCTTATCAGTAATTTAAGGTGGAATATGTTGGTGTTGCACCAAACAGTTCCAAATGTACGACTAGATAGCCAATTTAATGAGGCTATCAACTAAATAGTCGGTATCTAGCGTATCCATGAAATGAAGATCTTTAAATCAAGGATTATCGGCTAATATTAAATGACAATGATACGAATAAAAATAACCGATGCTCATGGAACATCAGAAAGCTTCATCGGCTAAATAGAACATGATCGATATAAAGTGTCGAGCCGATAAGTTTGATGAAAAGAGTATAACATGCGAATAAATCGACTATCTAATATAAATGAATCTACAAACAGTTTGAATCTGATCTATTATCATCAACAGTGAGGTTCGATCGGATCGATGCAGCTATGATAATGATAATAAACTAAAGCCAAAGAATCTATAAAACCATCTATATGTTGATAGATTCATGAAAACATGCTATATGCGTGAGAGTATAGACAAATCGGCTAAAATAGCCGATGCAGTCATAGCAAATAAATAGAGTACATATCTTGATCATGAACAAAACCACTAATCGATAATTTCTAATCTAAAGTCTTACCAGTGAGGTTCGACCAGATCGATGCAGCTATGGAAGTATCATTAGATTAGATCTCATTAACTAGTGTGTTTATTCAATTTTGAAACATGTCTTTGGATGCATACTATGTTTGACTGGAATAGAGATAAAACAGCCAATCTAACGGAATTAAGCCGTCAATTATAAGATTTGAAGCATGAACAAATCAAAGGACGACCAATTAAGATGACATGATGCCGATCTACCTCTATCTCAATCATTTGATTTGTTATAATTAATAAAACATTAATTATAGCAAGATCAATAACTGGTGAATCAACCAAAAACAGCAAAGAAAATCATACTAATTTTAGCAGACTCGATAACTGGTGATATTGTATTAAATAAGTTATTGAATACAAGATTGATAATTTTGATCTATATTATGATTCATGAGAGATCAATCAGCTGATGCAGCCTTACAAACTATGATACAGATTGATAACTAACTTATATTATGACTCATAAAAGATCAATCAACTGATGCAGCTTTACAAGCACAATACAAGTCTTCACGGTACTCACAAGCAAGCTAGAGGTTGATCAGTCGATGCAGCCCTGATTGCTAAAGAACTCATCGAGATCTATAGTACTCCTACTCCTAATGCGATGGCAAAAGCCAGAAAGATTGTATTGATTGAATGTTCATGTCCTTTTACAATAACCAGGGTCTAATATTTATACCCAGAACCTAAACATGAATCCTACTCAAATATGACTCATTACAATTCTTGGAATAAAAGAAAACTTCCTAACTTAATAATAACTTGGACCCCAATTTTCCTTATTCGTAGAGTCCAACACACTCCCTGGCGCCACTCAAGTATAGCCTATTGACGTTGTCTGCTGACGTCATCCATAAAATAGTGGATTCTAACATTACATCTAAATCAGCTGATACTGATTCTCATCCAATAGATTCCTTGATGACATAATCCTAGAAGCTTTGAGTTCCCATGTTCTTCTTCCCAAATTTTGGTGTAAATAGATATGCCACCGCCACCATGTTGAGTCTTCATCGTCATCATCCCCTTCGTCAGATGAAGGAGGAGGGCTCAGAGCCAGTCCAACCGGCTGTTAAATCATTTTGCAATGTAACACGTCTTGATCTAGTCTGAATCTCCAAAGGAAGAACTGCATTATGCCCATATACTAACTCATAAGGTGATGATTTAATCGATCTATGGCAAGCCATCCTATGTACCCACAATGCTTCATTAAGTGTCAAGTGCCACTTCCTTGGTTGCTCTTCAATTTTCTTCTTAATCAACTTAATCAAAATTTGATTGGATGCCTCTACCTGACCATTAGCTTGAGCATAATAAGGAGAACAATTTAGCAATTTAATTCCCATACTGGCAGCAAAATCTCTAAATTTCTCTGATGTGAACATTGTCCCTTGATCAGTAGTAATAGTTTGAGGAATCCTAAAACGATAAACAACATGCTCCCTGACAAAATTAACCATATTCTTTGAAGTTACTGTTTTCAAAGGAATCGCCTCAACCCACTTAGTAAAATAATCTATTGCTACCAACACAAACTTGTACCCTCTACTTGAAGGTGGAAAAATCTGGCCAATCAAATTAATTCTCCAGCCTCGAAATGGTCATGGCTTAATTATTGGGTTCATAGCTGATGCAGGCGATTTCTAAACATTAACAAAACGCTGACAATCTTGACACCCCTTGTAATATTTAAAACAATCTTCTAATATTGTTGGCCAGAAATATCCAGACCTACGAATAACCCATTTCATTTTATAAGCCAATTGATGAGCTCCGCATATTCCTTCATGTATTTCCCCCATCAATACTCTTGCTTCCTCTTGACTTAAACATTTAAGCAAAACCCCATCGACTATTTTGTAATACAACTGATTATCTAACAAAACATACTTAGTCGATTTATATCTCAATTTTCTGGTAATCTTCTATGATGGATTCTTGAGGTAATCGGCTATTTCAACTCTCCAATCATTAGCCAAGGTCTCACTACTTAAGATTTCTTAGAACACTAGATAGCCTGATGCATTCTGTGCTAACCGATTGGCCTCTTGATTCTGTGCTCTCGGAATATGCTGAAGAGGAGTAAGGGAAACCCCTTAAGTAACTTTCAACATTCATCATAATACCCCTTTAGAATATCATCTTTACATTCATATAGGCCGATCAACTGATTAATAACTAACTATAAATCTCCAAATATTTCAATTGACTTGGCCTTTACTTCCTGAAGAAGTTAAAGTCCTTTAAGAATAGCTTCATACTCTGCTTGATTATTGGTGGTCATTGGTTTGGTTTGAAAGGCAAACTCAAAACTTGCCCCCCGAGGCGAAATAATTACAATACCAATGCCACCCCCTTGCTTACATGATGATCCATCAAAGAATAATGTCCAAGGCATAGGTTCCACATAGCCAATGCTTGGTTTATGATGTTGAGTAATAAAATCAGCCATCACTTGCCCTTTTATTGCTTTAGCCGATTCATACCTCAAATCAAATTCTGATAATGCAAGAATCCACTTTCCCATTCTCCCATTTAATATTGGCATTGACAACATGTGTTTGATCACATCAGCTTTAGACACAACTGTATACTCAACCGATAATAAATAATGTCATAACTTAGTGCAGGAGAAATACAAGCATAAGCATAACTTTTCAATAGGAGAATATCTTGTTTCTGGATCCAAAAGTCTTCTACTTAAATAGAAAATAACCCATTCCTTTCCTTCAAACTCTTGCACCAAGGCTGGTCCAATCGTTTGGCTATCGGCCGACACATACAACTTAAAAGGCTTACCCTATTGAGGAGGAACCAACACAGGTGAAGATTTTATATACTCTTTTATCTCCTCAAACACTTTTTGTTGCACGTCACCTCATTTAAATTCTTGATCATTTTTCAACTTCAACAAAGGAGAAAATGGCAGAATCCTTTCTGACATATTTGAAATTAACCTTCTGATGAAATTAATCTTACCAAGCAAAGATTATAATTCTGTTTTATTAGTTCGAGGCACTGCCTCATCAATTGCTTTCATACTTTTCTGACCAATCTCAATTCCTCTCTCGTGGACCATAAAACCCAAAAATTGTCCAGCTGACACTCTAAAGGCACACTTATTAGGATTCATCTTTAAACCATGTTTTCTTGTGCACTCCAAAGTCTCCCGCAGATCAGCCAGATGTTCTTTGTACCCTTTGGATTTCACCACCACATCATCAATATAGATTTCAACAATCTTGCTGATCAACTTATGGAAAATATAATTCATTGCCCTCTGATAAGTTGCACCAGCATTCTTCAATCCAAAAGTCATCACAACCCATTCAAATAAACGAATTGCACTGGGGCACCTAAATGCTGTTGTTGCTATATCTTCCTCAGCCATAAAAATTTGATTATAACCCGCATTACCATCCAAAAAACTAATTACCTTGTGCTCGGTAGCTGCATCTACCAACATATCGGCTATTGGCATCAGATAACCATCCATCGGTGTAGCCTTATTCAAATCTTTGAAATCAATACAGACTCTCAACTTCCCATTTTTCTTATACACAGGAACTACACTCGATATCCACTCTGTATATCGGCAAGGTCGGATAAATTTTGCTTCTAGTAGTCTTTCAGTCTTCTTCTTAAAATCATCAAGAACATTTGGATTAAATCTTCTTGGAGCTTGTTTAAATGGTCGATATCCAAGTTTGATTGGCAACCGATGTTCAACAATTGGCCGATCTAAACCAGGAATTTCATATTATTCCCATGCAAAACAATCTTTAAATTCCTTTAATAAATCTATCAATTCTTGTTTATACTCATAATTTAATTTAGCACTTATGTACGTCGGCCTAGGCCTATCTCCAGGACCAATATCTATTTCTTCTAATTCATCGACCGACGTAAAGCCATGTCCTAGTTTACCATCTGTACCATCTATTGGATTATCCATTAAAACAAACGTTCAGAGCCGACTGCTCAGATCGGCTGTTGGCCTTCATCATTGATCCTAATGAAGCCTCCTCCCCATTGCTTGCCAGAAAAACACTCAAGATCTTTTAGTTCCTAATACATTGGATTAGCTGTTGCTATACTCATAGAATCATCAGCATGGACTAGCTCAACAATGTCTCGATGCCACTGAATCAAACATTGATGCATAGTCGATGGTACACAACAATTGGCATGAATGCAATCACGACCAAGTATTAAACTATATGAACCATTTCTATCAATGACAAAGAATGTAGTGAGCAAAGTCTTGCTTCCAATTGTCAATTCAACATTTATTGTCCTCCGGTCTTGGACGCATTACCTCCAAAATCCTTAAGCATCAAGTCAGTCTCACTCAGATCTTCTGGTCCTTTACCAAGCTTGCAAAAAGTAGTATAAGGCATCAGATTAATAGAAGCACCTCCATCAACCAACATTTTACTCGTCGGCTTCCCATCGACAAAACCTTTCACATATAAAGCCTTCAAATGCCGATTCTTAATTGGTTTATCAAATATAGCTTACTGTATCAGTGTCAACTGGGCTGTCATCTCTTCATACTCTGATTCATCAAAATCTGAATAAACTTCTTGATCTACTGTAGCTTTAAATTCAGATGGTAAAAGAAAAACCATTTGAATATTAGCCGATGGTTGACCCTTATCGTATGTTTGTTTAGCACGCCATACTTGCAGTTTAGATTTATGGGCTTGTTCTAATTCTCTGCTCCTTAGGTGTTGTACTCTCCTCTTCTGACTTCTTGTTAAACCTCCTAGACACCACTATCCTTCCTACCTAACATACTCTTCATCATCTTCTTCTTCATAATCGGCCCTAGTCTGATCAACAACTTGCTTCCCAAGACGATCATGAATGCTTCTATTTTTTAAGCGTCGATCCACATCATTACGTTGATTTTCAATTCGATCATGGATATACCGGCGGTTGACTTAAGATTGTCTAAACTCCCAACATTGTTCACTACATTCTGGGCAATTATTTCTAGTTGGCAATCTCAAACCTTCGTTCCAACAATGTCTGAAGAAAGGGAGATTCCAATGTGACTCAGCTTGTTCTCTTTGATATCTCTCTTCTTCTTGTTGACGTTGATATTCCTTCTCTTCTAACCAGCACTGATAATCTTTCTCTTTCTACCATTGCCATTTATCCAATAGAATTCAAGATGTAACACATGGTCTCATCGCACCATCTCTTGACGTTTCTCCCTACTCATATTGGCTCTTTTGTTGGTCACGACGCCTTTTAATTTCTCTATATTCATCAGCCGATATTTGCATCTTTGGATCAACTGTTCTAGTTTCTCTTGCCGTAGCTGATGTTAAAACTTTAGCTTTCCCTTTGAACAACTTAGTATCAACCATATTCTGATCCTTTGGGAAAGGATTGTCATCAACTTTCATTTTCCGAGCTGTATCAAATTTAAGCTTCCCTTGTTGAATAGCCCTCTGAATATGATATCAAAAAAATCCTACAATCATTAGTAGTATGATAAGTAGTGTTATGGTACTTGCAGAACTTCTTATTCTTCAACTGATCGGGAGGTAATATAACATGATTGGCCGGCAGTTTAATCTGTCCCTTCACAAGCAAGAAATCAAAAAGTTTATCTGCTTTTGTAACATCAAAATCATAACTCTCTTCAACTTTTTCCCTAAGGATTTGGAACCATTACTATCTTTTTACCCCAATTCCATTCAGCTGCAGCAATTTCTCTTCTTCATCATCCTCATCGACTAAATCTGGATTATAAGCTTCAGCGATTGTAGCATTCTTCTGGAATCGGGTATCTCTGCGTATATTCTGGAATTGGCTATTAAGTGCTGCCACCCGTTGATCCAATTGACCTAAATTGTCAAATTCCTGCCCAAGCAACTTTTCTCTCCATGTTGGCAACATTCCTTGAGCGGTTAACATAGCTAGCTTATCAGCAGTCAAATTCAACGAAAAGCATAAGTTTATTGTTTCTCGGAACCTCTAAAGGAACTCAGCACCTGATTCATTAGCTCTCTGCTTTATTGTTGTCAGATCTATGATTTTTCTTTCTCCTATCCCAGTGTAGAAATATGTATGAAATTTCTTTTCAAGATCACTCCAATTGGCAATAGAATTAACCGCTAATGATGAAAACCAAGTGAAAGCTGGTCCTAGCAGGGACAAAGAGAAGAAACGAACTCGATGCGCTTCCTTAATAGAGGCTTCACCCAACTGAGTAAGATATCGACTGACATGTTCTATTATACTTGTGTTATCTTGACTAGTGAACTTAGCAAATTCTAGAAGCCTATAATTCGTAGGAAGGGCCACTAAATCATACCACTCTGGATATTGACGTTTGTACGAAAAGGTCTGCCCTTTTAGTTTTAAACCAAACTGATTTTTTATCATTTCGGTTACTCTGAGCAACAATTCATCAGCATTTGATTTTGAATTTCTTGGCAACTGCTAGCCCATCTACAAATTGAAATTCTGAGTGCTTTGATATCCTGGATTTGGAATCATATTAAGAGTATTATAATCTGAACCATAATGATATCATTGTGGGATCTCTATCTATCAAACCCCCTGCTGATTTACTACTTGAAATCTCTGATTGAAAACATTAGGATCTATATCTCTATAAATCCTTTGAAACGATGGCGCTAATTTTTGAGCCGATGGTGGTATTTGGCATGATGTACTAAAATTAACCATCTGATTCTGAACTTGCCCTATCGGCTGTTGCACATGCTGCACTGATGATCCATGATTATATTGCATTTGATTAGCAGTAGCACCCTGAATTTGCTCAGACAAATTCTGAATTGCCTGGGCGTCATCACTCTTAGCTAGTGCTGTTTCTTGATGGCTAGTACCGGCTTGATTAGTCCTCTGAGTCGACAAATGTGGAATATTGTAATAAGCCGGTCCAACCTGATCAAGTGGAAATCCATGAAACACCTCCTTTTGGTATTGTGGAATGTATTCAAGAAAGCTATATTATGATTCAACATTGCATCATGAACAGATTTGTTGACAGCTTCTACAAAGAAACGTCTATCATCAGCTTCGTCTGTATCTGACTGTCCATGCATCAAAACTCTCGGTAGTGGATATCTCTGAATAACTTTATTGTCACGTGTTTTGGTGTATGATAATAAACACTTGTTTTGAAACTCCTCTATAGCTTTACCAATGACATCTTTATCCTTAGCAGGCAAGTCTTCATAAGATACCATAAGAATGTCCTTGTTGTTGTGAACTGCCATGACGATTGTGGTCCCACTAGGCGGGCCAAAAAGTGTGTTGACACAAAAATGTGGTGATGTGATTAACACAAAGCAAGCCAGAAGATCTGAATGGAAGGAGACCAGAGATCTACTTGGCTTCAACACAGAACTAGTCGATTCTAAAAACCCAACGACGTGCCAGTCAATTTGACCAACAATTAACAAGGAGAGAAAATCTTATAGTAATTTAAGGTGGAACATGTCATTGTTGCACCAAATAGTTCCAAATGTACGGCTAGATAGCCAATTCAATGAGGCTATCGACTAAATCGTCGGTATCCAGCATATCCATGAAATGATATTTAAATCAAGGATTATCGGCTAAGATTAAACGACAACGATACATATAAAATAACCGATGCTCATGGAACATCAGAAAACATCATCGGCTAAATGGAACATGATCGATATAAAGTGTCAAGCCGATAAGTGTGATGAAAAGAGTATAACATGCGAACAAATTGACTATCTAATATAAATGAATCTACAAACAGTTTGAATCTAATCTATTATCATCAATAGTGAGGTTCGATCAGATCGATGTAGCTATGATAATGATAATAAACTAAAGCCAAAGAATCTATAAAACCATCTATATGTTGACAGATTCATGAAAACATGCTATATGCGTGAGAGTATAGACAAATCGGCTAAAATAGCCGCTGCAGTCATAGCAAACAAACATAGTACATATCTTGATTATGAACAAGACCACTAATCGATAATTTCTAATCTAAAGTCTTACCAGTGAGGTTCGACCAGATCTATGCAGCTATGGAAGTGTCATTAGATTAAATCTCATTCACTAGTGAGTTTATTCAAGATTGAAACATGTCTTTGGATGCATACTATGTTTGACTGGAATAGAGATAAAACAACCGATCTAGCGGAATTAAGTCATCAATTATAAGATTTGAAGCATGAACAAATCAAAGGACGACCAATTAAGGTGATATGATGCTAATCTATCTCTATCTCAATCGTTTGATTTTGTTATAATTAATAAAACATTAATTATAGCAAGATGGATAACTGGTGAATCAACCAAAAATAGTAAGGAAAATCTTACTAATTTTAGCAGACTTGATAACTGGTGATATTGTATTAAACAAGTCATTTAACACAAGATCGATAATTTTGATCTATATTATGATTCGTAAGAGATCAATCAGCTGATGCAGCCTTACGAACTATGATACAGATCGATACCTAACTTATATTATGGCTCATAAAAGATCAATCAGCCGATGTAGCTTTACAAGCACAATACAAGTCGTGACGGTACTCACAAGCAAGCTGGAGGTCGATCAGTCGATGTAGCCTTGTTTGCTGAAGAACTCATCGAGATCTACAATACCCCTACTCCTAATGCGATGGTGAAAGCAGGAAAGATTGTATTGATTGAATGTTCATGTCCTTTTACAATAACTAGGGTCTAATATTTGTACCCAAAACCTAAACATGAATCCTACTTAAATACGACTCATTACAATTCTTAGAATAAAAGAAAACTTTCTAACTTAATAATAATTTGGACCCCAATTTTCCTTATTCGTAGAGTCCGACACATCTCCCTGGCGCCACTCAAGTATAGCCCATTGACGCCGTCTGCTGACATCATCCATAAAATAGCCGATTCTGACATTACATCTAAATCCGCTGTTACTGATTCTCATCCAATCGATTCCTTGATGACATAATCCTAGAAGCTTCGAGTTCCCGCGTTCTTCTTCCCAAATTTTGGTGTAAACAGATACAATGCCATCGCCATGTTGAGTCTTCATCGCCATCATCCCCTTTGTTAGATGAAGGAGGAGGGCTCGGAGCTAGTCCAACTGGGTGGAGGACATTGCTGTACCTCAGAACAATATGGTATGCCAAAACCCTTTTCATAGCGGGATCTTCAACAACAGCCACTGGGGGCTCAATAACCCAGAGCTCCTTCTCTGGGGGAAGCATAGATAGATCTGTGCTCCAAGTCAAACACCGGAAACATGATAGGTCTGAAAGTGCTAGAGTATCAGGATGCACCTGCTGGTCCCAAGCATGAGGACTCAAGAAGCGATCCATCGTCGAAGTCTCCTAGACATGGACAGGGATTCCTCGGGGCTCAACATCAAGTAGAAATGGCAGAACACGTGCATGCGCACTAGCCAGACGATTCCAACGCTTGCACAACAGGCTAAAACTGAACCTAGACTAATGGACTGGTTGCTGCAGCCCAACCAAATGATCAACCAGGGCCATGTTGGGGAGGACCAGCAGGTAGCTTGAGGGAGAAGCATGACACATCACTAAAGTGTTAGCCTTAACTACAATTCTGGGCGCAATCACTGTTGCCACATCCTCCACAGTAGTAAGGGGCTTGTCGCCGATCACAGACATAATGACTGCCCGAGCAAGGTCCTTTTCAGCTCTAGCGACCTGCTCGCTCTAGTCGATGATGCAAGGGGGGCTTCTCAGCAACATAGATTATTGATAGGGAGGCAGCGCCTAGCAGCAGGTCAGACACTGGAGCAGGGTCAAGAAAACCAAGCTCAAATCGCCGATGGTTGCATGGATGTCAACACCAGCGTGACCTTCTTGCCTGTGCTCCTTGGTCTTGGGCCTACATCTCCAGAGGGCTTTGTGTTGTGTTAGCACCACTAGCCACACCTACCAGAGAAGGCCATTGTGGGGGCATAGTGCTAGCAGCTTCACAATCGGAGTCAATTTGTTGCCACACGGAACCCCTCGCCATACCAGTGCCATGAGCCACACCTGCCGGAGAAGACCGTTGCAGGGTCGTGACGCTAGTAGCTTTGTGAGCCAAGCTGATCTATCACCACATGGCCCCCCTAGCCACACTAGCTCCATGAGCCACGCCCACTGGAGAAGACCATTGCGGGGAGGGTAGCACGAGCAGCTTCGTAGCCTTGGCCGATCCGCCACCACACAGAACAACACCCAGTAGCATAAGAAGATGCGTTCCCACCACTGGCCACCTTAGGACACACGTAGGAGCGATGGCCCTAGGACCAACAGCGAAAGCAATGAGTTTTCTCATGACAGTAGGTCACGGTGTGAGAGGGTGAAAGACAATTGAAGCATTTGCTGGTGAGGTCGGTAGGCACTGAGCGGCATGGGGGACGAGCCGCATGCAGATGCCACCACCGAGCACCATGGGATTCAACCTTCTACCAACCACCTAGACTGGGGAGAGCCACGCTAGTCGAGGAAGCAGTGTCGGACCGACCAGGATGAGACCGACGAAGGAGTGTGATCCTAGGGGCACACCTAGGAGCCACCGGCGGGGGGAGCAGGGGCCACCGAGGATAACGCGCCCACCACCACCTCCATAGGCCCACCACCTCACATTGTCGAGGGCACAGAAGGGGACGCACTTGAGGACGAGAGGACGATGTCATGGTAGGATGGCGGTGAGTCACCCAAGCAGGAGGAGGCCAGGCTATTGGCGGTGCAGCGCTCAAGCTTGGAGCGGCCGCATGACACAAAAGGTGCCTCCGAGGGAGACAAGGAGGAGGTAGAAGCCAACATCTTTGAGGAGGGGGGAGGCGTAGGTGCCGAAGGGGTGGCCGCCGGGTTCGAGGTGAGCACCAGCGTGGGGCTAGGGGGGGGGGGGGGCGAGACGTCGAGAGAGGGAGAGGGAGAGGGAGAGGGGGAGACGGGAGCCATTTACTACTCTACTCCTATTATGGTGTTGGCTGGCCACCTCGATTCACTGGCTATGATGCCTAAATTCACTGGCTTCTACTCTTATAGCTGCTGGCTACTGGCTGCTGACTGCTGCTCCTACTCTTACTACTGCTAGCTGCTGACCAACATTATTGCTGGTCCTAACTACTTGTTGGTCTAACTACTATCTCTTACTATACTACTCCTACTCTATACTACTACTACCATTGCTCTCCTACTCCTACTCCTGCTCCTACTCCTACTCCTACTCCTACTCCTACTACTCTCCTCCTCCTCCTCCTCCTCCTCCTCCTCCTACTACTACTACTACTTGTAAGCTGTTGGCTGCTACTACTACTACTACTACTTGTAAGCTACTGGCTGCTACACTTACTCTACTACTACTACTACTACTACTACTACTACTACTACTACTACTACTACTACTACTACTACTACTACTACTACTACTACTACTACTACTACTCTACTACTCTACTCTTACTACTCCTCAGCTCTACTCTACTAATGGGGCTGCCAGCCTCGGTTAACCATTTTTTGCCCGCCTCGGTTAAGATTCCTGTACTATGCTTTGATTGAATTTGAGCTTCTCTGTGGAATATGCAATGATAAACTGTTTAAACTTTTAAAAATGTGCTGAGGCAGTGCCATTTGCAATGATGTGAACCCTTTTATGCTGTGGCAGCGGCTATGATGATCAAATGCCCCCTACTGGTAATAAGCTCCTAAACTAGGATGGCTTGTATACAAGCAACTAGTTTAGAAGCGATGTGATGACAATGGGGCGAGTCTAAGCCAACTATGTACATGATTTTGCTCCAAATTCATAAATTTTGTACTTTTCTTGTATAATTTTGTACTTTTCTTCACTTTTTGTATCCCTACACCTAATGTATATGAAAAAGGATATAATCTTGTTTTCAAATGAATATATATAATTAATGATTCCTTTATATATGTTTTGAGATGAATATAGCATTGTGTTTACATAATTATGAAAAGTTCCTATAGCTGTCTCTTTGTCATAGCTATCAATGTCGAATGTTGGGTAAGAAATTACTCAAGCATCAAAGTTTGAACATAAGGCAAAGTTGTATTCATTTCATGATCGTACTGTACATGTCGGAGGGGGTATTTAGAGGGCCCTAGTCTTCATATCTTACATAAAATGACTATTTTACCCCTAACTCAAATATCTACAACCCTTTTAAACTACAAGGGCGAAGTGGTCATTTTACACTACTTCAGTCTTCATCCCTCTATTTGGCCATCATTGTTCTGGGAAATTCTGCCTTTTGTCTTAGTCGATTTCTACCCTGCTTTTTCTTTGTCTTTGTTAATCAGTGAAGCCAAATCTTTACCCGCAAAGTTAAACTTCTGTCTTCGCTTTGGTCCTGACTTCTTTATCTTGATTTCTCCTTCTTCTTGGCGAAGTCAAATCTTTTCATACAAAGTTGAAATGTTGTCTTCGCTTTCCTTTTTCCTGCAAACAGATTTCGTTACAGAATCTTAAGAATTTATCTCCAAAGTGTGGGGCTGTGTTTTGTGATGAAGTTAAATTACTGTAGCTTCAAAACTCATCAAGAATTGCCTCAAGTCAGATTGGCCATCGAAAGTTGGTATCATGTTAAATTTGTACCCCAAAGGCCATTGTGCTAGTTGCAAGTTTATTGACAAGGGAGAGCTTGTGTCAATTAATGTGAATGACTTTTGGGAATTCTTCTCTTGAGAAGCTTTTGTTGCTGAATTTGGTTCATCTAAATGTATAACTTGCTCTTTTAATTCTTTGAGTCTTTGTTCTTTTAATTCTTTTTCCTTTCTCAGCACTTGCTCTTTTAATTCTTTGAGTCTTTGTTCTTCAGCTTCGCTTGCTTTTGAAGAACTTGGGTCTTGGGGTGCATCTTTTTCGAGACTTTGGTCTTCGACTGTTGGTGGGTCATCTTCGGTTACCCTAGTGGTAACTTTCTTGTTAGGTCTGCCCAATAGCTTCGCGTGGTCGTGGGAGTTTTCGAGCGCACACAAATGGTGGGCCCCAGATGTTGGGTAAGAAATTACTCAAGCATCAAAGTTTGAACACAAGACAAAGTTGTATTCTTTTCATGATCGTACTATACATGTCGGAGGGGGTATTTATAGGTCCCTAGTCTTCGTATCTTACATAAAATGACTATTTTACCCCTAACTCAAATATTTACAATCCTTTTCACCTATAAGGGCGAAGTGGTCATTTTACACTACTTCAGTCTTCATCCCTCTATTTGGCCATCATTCTTCTTCGAAATTCTGCCTTTTGTCTTAGTTGATTTCTGTTCTGCTTTTCTTTGTCTTTGTTAATTAGTGAAGCCAAATCTTTATCCGTGAAGTTAAACTTTTGTTTTCCCTTTGGTCTTGACTTCTTTATCTTGATTTCTCCTTTTTGGCGAAGTCAAATCTTTTCATACGAAGTCAAAATGTTGTCTTCGCTTTCCATTTTCCCACAAACAGATTTTGGTACGGAATCTTAAGAATTTAGCTTCAAAGTTTGGGGTTGTGTTTTGTGATGAAGTTAAATTCCCAACATTGAACGAGGCTCTTGAAAATTGGCGTGAGGCTACACCTGATGCGAGCAATGATGAAGGCTCATCATACGAGAGCACCTCGTACGAGAGTGAGGAACTAACACCGAGGCCGGTGAAGAGACCTCGTGGTGAGGAAGAAGATGATTTGGACTTTGATCTGAAGGGCGAGGCACGAGGTTCTCGCGCGAAGCCACGAGAGCCTTCAGAAGATGATACTGAAGCCCCAAGGCGCGAGGTACGTAGATGAAGTAGTGCATGTTAATTGACACAACGTTCGAGGGCCTTGCACAAGTATATAACTAATGCGAGTTCTTGTCCTCGACAGATACTGCTGGTGCCTCTTCATTTGGAGTACCTCAATGGTGAAGAAGGGGCAGAGAAGGAAGCACCCAATCCCTCCTCAGGCACTTCTTCAACCACAACGCCCGGAAGCAAGAAGAAGTCAGACTTGAAGAGGGGCCAACATGGGAGGCACCAGATTAGCAAGAAGAAAGTGCATGCGATACGTAAGATAGGGCCGAAAGGAGAGCCCTTGGAGCCAACTACCATCATCGGCACCTTCAGCAACTAGTGTTCCTGTATAGTCAGGGAGAAGGTGCCTATCACATATGATGATTGGAGGAAAGTCCCCAAGGACATCACGGGAAATGTGTGGGGAGAGGTGAAGAGGCGGTTCACGTATCCAGCGGAGGGCTATAATGAAGACAAGTGCATGGGGCATGCACTATTTGTTGTAGGCAAAGTGCTTCGCAACTTCAGGTCCATGCTCAATAGGGAGTACGTGCAGTGTTGGGAATTTAACTTCGTCACAAAACACAACCCCAAACTTTGGAGCTAAATTCTTAAGATTCCATAACGAAATCTATTTGTAGGAAAATGGAAAGCGAAGA
The DNA here is from genome assembly GCA_904845875.1 of Miscanthus lutarioriparius. Taxonomy (NCBI): domain Eukaryota; kingdom Viridiplantae; phylum Streptophyta; class Magnoliopsida; order Poales; family Poaceae; genus Miscanthus; species Miscanthus lutarioriparius. Next base: position 54,786,618 of record CAJGYO010000007.1, on the reverse strand, counting down.
CAACATTTTGACTTTGTATGAAAAGATTTGACTTCACCAAGAAGAAGGAGAAATCAAGATAAAGAAGAAGTCAAGACCAAAGCAAAGACAAAAGTTTAACTTCGTGGGTAAAGATTTGGCTTCACTGATTAACAAAGACAAAGAAAAGCAGAGCAGAAATTGACTAAGACAAAAGGCAGAATTTCCTAGAAGAATGATGGCCAAATAGAGGGATGATGACTGAAGTAGTGTAAAATGACCACTTCTCCCTTATAGTTGAAAAGGGTTGTAAATATTTGAGTTAGGGGTAAAATAGTCATTTTATGTAAGATACGAAGACTGGGGCCTATAAATACCCCCTCTGACATGTACAGTACGATCATAAAATGAATACAACTTTGTCTTGTGTTCAAACTTTGATGCTTGAGTAATTTCTTACCCAACATCTGGCGCCCACCGTTTGTGTCTGCTTGAAAACTCCAATGACCACACAAAGCTAATGGGCAGACCTAACAAGAAAGTTACCACTAGGGTAACTAAAGATGACCCCATACAGTCGAAGACCAAAGTCTCGAAAAAGATGCACCCCAAGACCCAAGTTCTTCAAAAGCAAGCGAAGCTGAAGAATAAAGACTCAAAGAATTAGAAGAGCAAGTGCTGAGAAAGCAAAAAGAACTTGAAGAATGTCACACAAGAGCAAGAGAAAAGTCTCTCAAACAAAGAATAGAAGAAGCCGAAGCCACCCTTCATGAATGAAATGAACATCTCCAAAATCAAGCCAGGAAGTTATACATTTAGATGAACCAAATTCAGCAACAAAAGCTTCTCAAGAGGAGAATTTCCAAAAGTCATTCATATCAATTGACACAAGCTCTCCCTTGTCAATTAACTTGCAGCTAGCACAATGGCCTTTGGGGTACAAATTTAACATGATACCAACATTTGATGGTCAATCTGACCTGAGGCAATTCTTGATGAGTTTTGAAGGTGCAATAATTTTTGGAGGCGACGATGAAACAACATTGGCAAAATCTCTTGTCATGGCAGTTAAAGGACCAACACAACAATGGTACTCTTCGCTGAAAGAAAAATCCATACATTCATGGAATAAACTTAAAGCAAACCTACTTGTTGACTTTCAAGGATTTCAACCAGCTGGCCTCATAGACATAGATCTGTTCAATTGCAAGCAACAAATCAAAGAGCCCCTAAGCCAATATTTCAAAAGATTCATCCAAATCAAGGCACAAATTCCAAATATCCTAGATGAAGTGGTAATAATAGCTGCAATTGAAGGGCTTTGAGTAGGCCAATGCACTTCTCATCTTGCTCAAGAAAAACCAAGTACAATCACTAAGCTTTACGAAGTCATTCAAAAATACTGCAAGTCAGATGACGACTACAAAAAAAGAATCGAAGAAGAAAACAACTTTAGGGCTCAAATCAACCAAAACAACAACTTCCATCCTCCAAGACCAAACAACTATGATCGAAGACCATTTACACCACACAATCAAGTCAATCAAATTGAGAATGACAACAATTCAAGCATACGGAAGTGAAATGCTAAGTTTCTTGGATTGTTTTTCTGGCTATCATCAAATTTGGATGAGAAAAGAAGATGAAGAATTCACAAGTTTTATCACCCCATTCGGGACCTACTGTTTTGTAAGAATGGCAGAGGGGCTTCGCAATGCTAGCACAAGATTTGTTAGAATGACTTCAACAGTGCTACATAAGCAAATTGGCAAAAATCTTCTCACCTATGTTGATGACATAGTAGTCAAAAGCAAGAAAAGAGGAGACCACATCGAAGATTTCCTAGAAACATTTAGAAATCTAAGGAAAGCAAATTTGAAGTTGAATCCTAAAAAATGCACCTTTAGAATCCAAAAGGGCAAAATTCTAGGTTGCATTGTTGTGGGGGGTACGACCCCGGATACCCACAGCAGACAACATGGGCTACGCCCCTAGGGGTGGTCCAACCCACAAGACGAAGCCTTGCATAACACGACACTGCTCGGCGTGCCCCGCAAGACACCGGGAAGATATCCTGAAGATACGGCATAATCTATTAGGATATGTTATGATCCCATGATCCCTATAATCTGTTATTACTTACCGGTTATCTCCCAGATCTAATCGACTTGTAACCCTAACCCCCAGCTATATAAGGCAGGTAGGGGACCCCCTCAAAACACACACAATATCATACGATAGCCAATACAAACCAACAGACCACAGGAGTAGGGTATTACATTGTGCTGATGGTCCGAACCTATCTAACTCTTGTGTCTCTGTTGCCTTCTTGTTCTTAATTATGCGTACCTCTACCGATCAATCTACCTTTATGGGATACCCCTCGGAGGACTACCGAGCATCTTTTGTCGATAGTTGGTGCGCCAGGTAAGGGTGTGTGTGTTATTTCTATGATGAACAAGATGGTATGTTTTGTAGGCTCTTCGTCCTCTCTGAAGCCCAGCCAGATCTTCATGGTCGGATCGATCTCTTGGGTCATTAATGCTGACGGAGATGGAGAGATCATCGAGCCGGTGCAGATCAATTATGCGCCAACCTCACCAACACCTGCAACAGCAGATCTGATCTCGGAACTGCTTCCAAGGTCATCTTCACCAACGACTCACCGCCTGCTCCCCTGCTATCCGAGGAATTAGATCAACAACGATAATCTGATCACATCCATCGATCAGGTTGGCCAGCAGCTCACCGACTGCCTCTCCAACATGTAATCGGCTCTGACCACTCTAGTTCAGCGCCGACCACCCTCTGATTTCGATCCATCAAAGGCTGATCAAGAAACTCCAGGGGTTACGGCCGCCATCCATCAAGATGCCCTAAGGGGCAAATTCATCGACCAGGTGGGAGACATCTCTCCTCTCGCCGACCAGATCGCTGACCAGCTCACGCCAACTGTTAATATGCTGCAAATCAGCCGACGTCCCAAAGCATCCCTCCACACCATCCTGAAGGAAAATCTAGACTATGAGTCCCAGGGCTCTACAGAGACTGTCGCCGAAACCGCCGCTGTCCAACCTCCTTTCCCACCCTTCTAAGGGGGCAGGATTTTTAATGTCAGCGTCAATAGCCCTCCACGGGATGGAGAAACTAATGAGGACCGCGTAGCTCATGTCAATAGAAATGCCAACCGTGCGTAGCGCCGAGCAAATGAGGTCGCCATTGTGCTAGCCGAGGCTGCTCTCAACGGAGAACAGCTCGACTCACAAGGGAGGCCATGCCCACTCCGCTGCAACCTCGACGATGAATTCGTCCGTGGTGATGGCCACGATGTTTACAAGACCCCAAGCGGCAACTTGGTCGTGGCCGCTAATGAGCTTGCTCGGCTTGAGCAAACGCCAGAGGTCGCCAAGGTCACCGCAATGCTCAAAGCTACGCACTACCAAGTCAACGAGATCCGCTAGGATCAGGGACCTTCCTACTCGACAAGCTCGAATCACCGATCCACAGCACCAAGATCCAATCGCCACGCCGGCAGAAGCCATTTTGCCAACTAGCTTTGTGATGATGGACGACCCCTCCCGAGGGGAGCTAGGGGGAACCGCATCAACTACCCTCGCCAACACAACCAGGAAGTCGACCAAGACATCCGAGCACACATCAACAACCTCTAGGATGCACGACGTATATCGATGGGCGCCGCTTCTCTCGCCATGAAGAGGAAGTACGCCGACATCAAGAATACGAGCAAGAGTTTGGTAATCCAGATGCAGCCCTCTAGCCACTTAACACCGGCAATGCTACAGATCCTGATGGTGATGATCTCGAAGGTCCCCAAGCATTCACAAGAGCACTCCGAACACTCTAGTGTCTCCGTGGTTTAAAAATCACTGAGGTCGAGCCCTACGAGGGGCGAATGAACCCCACACAATGGCTACAGGCTTATGTCACCACTATGCGCACCGCCGGGGGAGATACTAGTGTCATGGTGAACTATCTTCTTGCCATGCTCACGCCAACCGCAATGAACTTTTTCACGAGCCTCGCCCCATATTCCATTGAATCTTGGGAACAACTGAAGAAGGTCTTCACCGACAGCTATATGGCTACATGTACTCGGTCGAGCATCAAGCATGATATGAATCGCATCTATCAGAAACCGTCCGAGCTTCTCCATAGTTACATCAGGTGATTTTTTGAGATGAGGAATTCTATTCCTAACATCACAGAAATAGAAGTCATCACCGCCTTCGTCCAAGGACTCCATCACCGCGACCTCCGCTCTAAATTTAATCATAAGCCACCAAAGGGGATTGGCAAGATGATCACGACTGCCGATCAGTATACCGATGTTGAAGAGGCCGAAGTTCACTTCAACGAGGATGCAGGCACTCATCACCCAACTAGCCGTAGCGACGAGCGCCCCGACGAACAACGCCACAGTGACCGGCGCTACGACAACCGCGGCCACCATCATGACAGTGGCTGTGATCAGTCGGAAGGGTCCAAAACTGGTCAGTATCGCTATCACTGACCAGACAACATCGTCACCACCATTGATGAACTTTGCGCCAAGTGTTACTACGATGAGTAGTACAAGAAGATCCTTAAAGGACTGTGCTCCCTCCACAAGAATAGCGAGCACAAGATGAAGGACTGCCTTGGCTTGTCTAAGGAATTCCAAGACAAAAAGAAGGACGACAACAACGACGGTGGAGCCAGAGATCGCCGACCACCTAGGGACAACAACAACGCCTCCTAGGATCATGACAAAGTGGTCGCCACTATCTTTGGGGGCCTTGCCGTCTCCAAGAGCAGAAGAGATCAAAAGCTCACCGCCCACCGAGTTCTCGCCATTAGCACATAGGATGCTATCACCAACCCCAGCTATCGCCCCTAGTCTGAGGTCCCCATCACCTTCAGCAAGGCCGACCAGTGGGCGAACATCCCTTACACAGGGCATTTCCCCCTTGTTCTCGGCGCAACCATCAAGAAAGTACTCTTCAGGAAAGTACTCGTTGATGGTGGAAGTGCCCTAAACCTCCTCTTCACTGGAGCCCTAAAGGAGCTGGTGTAACACCTCTAGTGTTTTGACCTAGCATTAAAACTTGACATGTCATCATATGCATTGCAAAGCATTCATAAAGTAGGAAATTTTGAATGCATTCACTAAATAAGTTTTATTTCATAGTTGTTATTTTATGTGATGTAATGCGACTCAGAACTCTAAATAAAGATCATGACCACAAGGGTCAAATTTCATGTGATCATGTGAGACCATGTGTCATTTGACTCAAATAACCCTAATGGGCCATGTAATTGGTCAAAAACCATAATTAAGTAAAAAGGTGAACAAATCAAATTGAATTCAAATTCAAATTATAAAAGTCCTTTTTGCCCCTTTTGTCTATTTCAAAATCCATTTGGAATTTGGGGGTGTGACAAAAATCAAAGTTGAAGCTTATTTTATAAGGATCAACTTTGGTATTCAAAGTTTTTAAAGTTTACATATAAAATTTGGAGTAATTTTGAAATGATTCAAATGCTCAAATGCACCCCAAATTCAAATTTCAAAATGGAGGTAGAATTTGAAAATGTTCATTAAAGCAAAGTTGTAGAGTTTGAAAAGTTGAGCAACTTTCATTTTTGGTGATTTTCAACTTCTTTAGAAAATTTGTGAGTAATTTGCAAAATGAACTCAGTGGCAATTCTGTAATTATTTGGAACAGTAGCACGACCACCGCCCCACCGCCGGTGTCCTTTCTCCGGTCTTCCAGACATGCCCGTGGCCGCCCTCGGCTTCGCGCTAGCATGAGTTGGTCGCTGCGTGTCGTTCCCTCGCTCTCTTGGCCGCGCTATAAAGCTCCGACGCCGTCGTCGGCATTCCTTTCTCTCCTCTGTTTCCCGACGCCACCGTCTCAACTCCGTCGAGCTTCCCTCGACTCCTCAGCGCAAGCCAGTCTCGGCAAAGTAGTGTTCTAGCTCCGTCTCCTCCTTGCGAACCCATTCCACCAACTGTGGTTGTCTGAGTCCACCGAGAACAGCCGCTAGCGAGCCTTCTTCGTCGCGGCCGGCGACCTCACCGAAGCTCCATTTCACCGCGGCCAGCGTCGTCCGGTGAGCCGTTGCCCTTGCTTGTTGACTCTACAACTTCGTCTAGATGCGGTGGTGCTTAATCTATTCTTGCTTGGTCATTTTGCCCACTGCAGTCGCTGGAACACCATCGTCGACGAAGTCTGCTCCGCGGTGATCGCTGTCACCGTCGAACCGTCTCACCGTAGCTTCTCCGGTCTCGCTCGTTGCTTCAACACATTCTAGGTGAGGTACTGATGTTTCCTATACTCTTTATTTCACCGTTAACGACCTTGTTCCGCTGGCGTAGCATCGCCGTGCTGCCACATCCGCCATGGCCAGTGTCAGCAGTGTTTCATGCTGTCATTAACCTCCGTAGTGCCACAGATCGATGCGCCTAATCGTTGTGAACGTTTTGGTGCTTTGGCCGTCGCCGTTGGGCTCACCGGCGGCGAGTTTGCGTCGGTCAGCGCCGTCGTCGTCGCAGTCAAAGCTGAAGCTTAGGGATGACAAGTGGGTCCCGTATGTCAGCGACTGTGTAGTTCAAATAGAATTTTTCTATTTTCAGAAATGGATGAATAGTGTCTGTTTTTGTTATTTTTGTGTAGATTTATTTAGAGCTCCAAAAATTATGAAAATTTTTGTGTGACCTCACTGTGATGAATATTATTTAGGAAAAAATATGAAACTTGAAATTTGAATAAATTTTTAATGTTCAAAAATTCAGGCAATTAATTAATAAATGCAATTTCTATAATTTTTGTAGGTCACTATATAGCTCCAAAAATTATGAAATGTATTTTGGAACACTAATTTGTCATGAGGAATCTTACATAAAATTTTGAGGTCATTTGGGACAAGTTCATTTTGAGTTTAATTCCCAATTAATTCAAAAATGAATAAAAGCAAACCCTAAGTTTTGGGTTAGGATCTTGATTTGGTCATGTTTTGTGACCAGTAGGGTTTCAAGGTCAATTTGGTTAAGTCACTTGGGTGATCCTTGATGGTAGGATTGCAAGTTGGTTATGTTGGCTTGCAACTGTACCGCGAAGGAAAGTTGTATTGAGGTGTTATTATATTTCATGCACCATGAAAGCATCATGTTTACATTATCATCATGTTGAAGCATATGTTATTATTTCGTGTAGAATCCAAGAGTGAACCGATTCTAGTTGAGCAAGTTGTGGAAGAATCCCCGGTTGTCTCGGTATTTGATATTTGTGGTACTCATCCGGAACCCGAGATCGTCAACGAAGGCAAGCCCCGGTTTATGCATTGAACCATTACCTTGTTTACTTTGAAAAGTTTATCACCTATGTTACTTATTGCATTAAGTTGCTTAATTCAAATGTTACCTACTTGATGCATTGCCTACCTTGTTATTTGTTTACCATCCTTGAAGATGATTTCATTTATAAAGGCGTAGAATGCTTAGTATGCTTTATGGTAGGCTTTCAAAGTAAAAGTTTCGATACAATCAAAGATGGCAAATTGGCCAAAGAAAGAAAAAAGATAGAATGAACTAGAGACTAGTTGAATGACTTATCTTGAATGTTGGGTAATGTTGCCGACTATGTCGCTTAAAGGCCACTCATTGTGGATCTTCTGAACGAGACACTTTTGAGTACTGGTCACATACTCCGATAAGCCTACTTTGGCTAATCCGATACTAAGACGAATGCCCACGCACTGGGAGTGGAGAGATGGTGGGAGTAGCGTGTACCCTCGTGGCTAGAATGTGGCCGGATTTGAGGTGTGTTGTGCTCTCGGGTGGCGTGGAGACGGCTTAGTATGGGAGGATCCGGTAGTGAGGTTGATATATGCAAGATTAAGTTCTACATATGTCGTGTGATAAGGAATCCCCAGCTGGGACTTGAATCAATTCGAATTGCTGGTGCTCCGCGGATATGGAGACTCGATTCATTACAGAAGCAATGCAGGACTAGTGAATTACTAAAACATGAGAAAAAGGAATAGAATGAGAATGATTGGAATATGAGATATGAACACTTAGTTTGAGATAATGAACTAAAGTACTTAGGGGTAAAACTCGAAAATAGGATCAAGAATAGTAAGCTTTTGGCAAAGAACTTTTGAATCTTGCTACATCCTTACCTTGACCCAACACCTGCATCCCTAAGACCTTCGCCCCTTTTTCGTCGGGTTAGTCTTGTTGAGTACTTTTGTACTCAGGGTTTATTAACCCTTGTTGCAGGTGAGTCGCATGCACAGGCTTGTTTTGGTCCCTGCTACATGTCAGTGTTTGAAGGCGATGACGATGAGGAATGATGAATGGCCTTTGGACAAGGCACTAGTTTGTGTGAAATAAATAATGTTAATGTAATATTATCCCGCTACTATGGTTGTATGACACTTATGGTTTTGTAAGTTTAAAACAATTGGTTTGTAATATTAAAACTTAAGTCTTTCGCTTTATAATCTCTGGTATGTATATTGAAAACTGTTGTAATCTATAATGTCTGTGATTGGGATCCTGTTTGGAAAAGATTCGTGGATGATTCGGGTTTCCCGAGGACACCCGATAGACCTGTTAAGTTGTTGTGAACTTGTGTACGCTATCAGAGGTCTGTTGAGACATCGATAGGTGCATGTGGGCCCGATTTCTTAGGAGGTTCTGCCACAACTGGTATCAGAGCAGGTCCTATCTAAGATCATTGTAGGTTACTTTTAAAAACCTTCAAATTGATTTGTATCAAAGAAATTAAACTTGATATTTTAAGGTTCAAATTTCTTTCTTCTTCCCTCTGATCTAGCCTCCATCCTATCTTATTTGAAAGTTTGTGGTGGATAATATGATTAGGTTTGTCCTATGTATTAAAAATCTAGTACTTTTGATTGTATAAATCTTTTGTACTCGGATTCGTAAGATCGATTCATGCATCATGCTTGAGCACCTTGCATAATAATTCCCCTTTAAAGTGGTTGGGTAAGTAATGTCAATCCCATTCTTGCTAACCTCCATTATCCTCAAGCTATCCTTATAGTCCACCCTAACTTCTACAGGCTATGGCAAAGACCAAGATAACCGCACGCAAGTCCACTGGACCTCACGGAGTCCCTCGTCACCAGTTGGCACCGTGTAACCGTGAGCTTGGTGAAGGAAGTTCCAAGACCGTAGGAGATGTAGAATCTTCAAACAATCCCGCCAACATCGAGAACCTTAACAAGGAGCTCAACACTCTTCGTCGAGCTCATGCCAAAGATCAAGAGAAGCTGGCAGAAATGGAAAGGGCCATCACCATGACCATGGAGCTGTGGAATGAAGCCTAGACACAAGAGGACGCGGCCAATGAATGCATCCATGAGTTGGAGTTCTACGTAGAAGACCTGGAGATGGACAATGCCATTCTTCATGAGAATGTCCACATGATGTACGCTCAACTTCATCCTCCTCATGGGGATGGTGAAGTTACAGATGAATAAATGATTGTAGATCTAGGAGAAGTCAAGAATGAAGAGGAGGAGGATCCTGAGGAATTAGTGTACTTCTCAGATGAAGATGAGGCTTCATCCGGTATGGACATGGACGCTGATGACTGAGAGCTTAGAGTAGAAATAGTTCTTTTACTGCTTTTCTAGTAAACCAGGGTTGTCTTGTGGGATACAAGACATGTAATATAAATAAGTAACCCTTTGTAGATTGAAACCTTTTAACTACTTTCAATAAAATAATAATATAAATAAACGTGTCTCTCTAATAGATGCCTCGTTATAACACCCGAACTGGTGCAAGTGCCTCGCAAGACAATGATGATGTCCCAAATCCTCAACCAATGCCTCTAACTATGGCAGATGCCATAACCGCACTCGTATATGCAACAGCAGAGAATGCTAGGTTGTTAAGGGAAATGGCTCAGAATCAACAGGCACCACACCCTAATGATGGCCGCCGTAATAATGGAAATGACGAGTTAACCTCTATTGATTTTACTGACACACGTCCGCTTGTGTTCTTTAAGGCAGAAGAGCCTTTAGAAGCTAACGATTGGCTCCGGACAATGGAGCAAAAGTTTGAGCTGATTCGCTGTACCGAGATTCAGAAACCAAGGTTTGCGGCACAGCACTCCGAGGAGCTGCTGGTGCCTGGTGGGCAAATTTGGTAGCTGTACAGCCCACTGGTCACCAAATCACCTAGATGGAATTTAAGGATGCCTTCAGGGCACACTATATTCTAGATGGTGTGATGACCATGAAGTTAGAAAGAGTTCCTGGCTCTTAAGCAAGGGGAGCACCCCGGTGATGCACTATGTTGGGCGTTTCAATCACCTGTCACAGTATGCTAGAGTATGTGAATACTAACAGGAAGAAGAAGAATCATTTCATGAGAGGCCTGAACACCAAACTTCAGACCATGATGGTAACTTGTGGCAACGCAACTTATCATGAGACTGTCAACATTGCTATCGCTTCAGAGGAGAATTACTGTCGACACAAGGAGGCAAAGAAAAAGAGAGCATTTGCTTCTGGATCATCGAGTGGAAAGCATCAAAAGGTGGTCTACCATCCTCAGAATCATGGCCGTGCACCATTCCGCCCACAACAAAGCCAAAGCAGGCAGCAAATCTTTATTCGCCCTGCAACTAATACGCCTTATCCTCATCAAGCACCGCAGCAGCAAAATAATACAAATAATGCAAACCGCACTGCTACTCCCCAGAATCACAATTATCCATGTTATAATTGTGGTAAACCCAGACACTTTTCCCGAGAATGTCTATATCCCAGGAAGAGTAATCCTAATGCACCTAAAGCCCCTGTTACTCAAGCTCAGAATCAGTACAAGGGCAATGCTCAGAACAGTCAGAAAGGTCAGGCTAAGAAGAAAACTGGAAGGGTCTTTTATACTCAGGTGGAATCTGTTCCAGAAGGAGAACTAGTAATGATTGGTATGTTTCCCGTTGCTAAGCACCCTGTAATTACCTTATTTGATTCTGGTGCATCCCATACATTCATCAATCATATATTTGTTCTGAAGCATGGGATAACTATTGGGGAAACAAAAGAACCATATCATATACAGTCGCCTAGGGGATGACTCTATACAAGGGAGATAGTTCAGCATGTACCTATTGATTTGGGAGGACATGAGTTCCCTACCAATATGCTGATATTAAAGGATCAAGATATAGATGTGATCCTTGGTATGAACTGGTTAACTCAACACGGGGCTGTCATAGATGTCATGCGTAGAACCATAAGAGTAAATGTACCTGGCAGCAAAACCCAACTTCTCATCCAACTTCCCTTTCCTAAGAGTACAGTTAGAACAGTCTGTGCAACTACTGTTGAAGAAGCCGAGAACATTCCTGTGGTATGTGAATTTATGGATGTTTTTCTCGTTGATCTGCATGGACTGCCACCAGACCGAGATGTGGAGTTTAGAATTGACCTAAAACCAGGAACGGCACCTGTGTCCAGAAGAGCATATAGGATGCCACCCAAGGAATTAGCTGAATTAAAACTCCAACTACAAGAGTTGTTAGACAAGGGTTTCATTCAACCCAGTTCATCACCTTGGGGATGCCCTGCTATCTTCGTTAAGAAGAAGGACCAAACCTTAAGGTTATGTGTTGACTGTCGGCCGTTAAATGAAGTCACCATAAAGAACAAATACCCCTTACCCCGAATTGATTTGCTTTTTGACCAACATGTGGGAGCTAAGGTGTTCTCAAAGATAGACTTGAGATCAGGCTATCACCAGATTAAGATCAGATGAGAAGATGTGCCAAAGACAGCGTTTACTACCCGATATGGTCTATATGAGTATTTAGTCATGTCTTTTGGGCTGACCAATGCCCCGGCTCATTTCATGTACCTGATGAACTTAGTTTTCATGCTCGAGTTGGATAAGTTTTTAGTGGTATTCATTGATGACATTCTTATCTATTCTAAGAGCAAAGAAGAACATGCAGAACATCTCCGCATTGTTCTACAACGATTAAGAGACCACCAATTATATGCCAAATTCAGCAAATGTGCATTCTGGTTAGAGGAAGTACAATTTCTGAGTCATGTGTTATCTATTGAAGGTATAGCTGTTGATCCGAGCAAGGTAGAAGAAGTCCTTAACTAGAGAGCACCTACCACTGTTCATCAAGTTCATAGTTTTCTGGGGTTGGTAGGTTATTACCGTCGGTTCATCCCTGACTTCTCCAGAATTGCGAAGTCAATTACTGGATTGCTAAAAAATCAAACTAAGTTTGTATGGTCAACAGAATGTGAGAAGGCCTTTCAAACATTAAAGAAGTTGCTGACAACTGCACCAGTATTAGCACAACCTGATATCGAGAGGCCGTTTGATATCTATTGTGATGCATCAGGAATTGGTATTGGCTGTGTTCTTATGCAAGAAGGCAGAGTCATAGCATATGCTTCTAGGCAACTCAAGAAGCATGAAGAACATTATCCCACCCATGATCTTGAATTAGCCGCTGTTGTTCATGCACTTAAGGTTTGGCGATATTATTTATTGGGTAATATCTGTCATATCTATATGGATCATAAAAGTTTGAAATATATCTTCACTCAGTCAGAGCTGAATATGAGGCAAAGAAGATGGTTGGAACTTATCAAAGATTATGACTTAGAAGTGCATTATCATTGTGGCAGAACCTCCTAAATTATTGGGCCCACATGCACCTGTCACTGTCCAACGACCTTTGACATCTATGCATATGTTACCGATAACCTAAGAAGACTGTCGGGTGTCCACGAAGAACCCCGAATCATCCACGATTTCCGAGCAGGATCACATTACAGAGTCATTGCAGTATTACAACAGTTTATTCAAATAGATACCAGAGTAAATCAGCGGAAGTCTTACAATAACTTAGTTTACAAAACATTTATTTCAAACCTTACAAACTAAGTTCGATTATTAATACAAACCAAGGTAGTGGAGTGGCATTATAATATATTACAAAAACACAAACAAATATCTGCCTCGCCTAAGGGCCACACACATTACTTATCGTCATCGCACTAAACAACAGGTCATGCAAAGACGATCCAAAAGCAGATCGCTCATGAGCCTCTCACTGCAACAAGGGTCAACGAACCCTGAGTACGAAAGTACTCAACAAGACTTAACCGAAATAAAAACTGAGAAACTCAGGAATGCAGGCTCATGGGATTCAAGGTATGGCTTTAGCAATAATCAAAGTTCTTTTGCGTAAAAGCTCTTTTAACAAAATTCTTTATTTCAACATTTAAAACTTCATAAGATCATATACAAAGTCGACACGATCCGTATTGAGATCATGAAACTTCATATCCAACACTTTCTCAAACCATACTCAAGTTCGGATTATTAATACTACGATGATGAGCAGAGAAGTGAGTCTCCATAACCGAGGAGCAACGACGATTCGAACCGATTATAAACCCAAATTTGGGAATTCCAGACCACCACGACATATGCAGGTCCCCGACCTACATATATCAACCTACCCTCGGATCCTCTAAACAAGAACGGGTCCGCGCCACCCAAGAATACTGATACTCCACACTCCAGCCCATTGCCACGTGGGTACACGCTATTCCGATGCGAGTAGCCATTCTCGTAATAGAATAGCCAAGTTAAGGCTTACCGGAGTATGCGGTTAGTACTACAAAGTCTCACCTCGAAGCGGTTCAACAACAGATACGGACCTTTAATCGACACGCAGGCGGAAAGAACCCGCTCACAAGACCTCCATGTCTTGTGGCTCACACACACCGAGTCCTTGGCTTTGGTCTAGATTTATTACTCCACATTTCCATATCACATGATAACATAAGTAACCAAAGTTCCATTTAAAACTCGCGGTGACGGGGTAATCACCCGACCATTATTTATCTAAGCATGACTAAGCATAACTAGCCATATACTGAATTAAAATGGTTAACAAGGTAGATAAGGAAAACAAGGTTGGTAATGCATCAATTAGGTTTCCACTTGACTTCTAATCACTTAATGCAGTATTGAAAAGCAAAAGCGAAATCAATTTGTAAAACACAAGGTAGGTTTAAATGTATCAAGGGCTTGCTTTCGTTGATGTGGAAAAGTCCGATTCAGAGTCGGACCACGAGATATCAACACCAACCTCCACAGATGGCTCAACCTCCTCAACTACTTGATTAACTACCACGGGTTCACCTTCGTTCACTACACGTAGTAACAATGCCATGTTTAACATGATGCGGAATACAAAACATGATGCTCGATGATGGATACAAAATTAAACAACTTGAATACAACTTTCCTTGGCATGCGGTTACAAGTCAAACTAACTAAATCTATTTCGTAATACATACATCAATTGCCAAAGATCATTATCCACTAATGACCCAAGGACATCACTCAATCAAAAGTTCAATCAAAACCTAAATCATTAAAGGTTACAATTCACTTTTATGAATTAATTATTTAATTAAAAATTATGAAATAAATCAACTTATTCCAATTGAGCTCAAAATTTTTGTAAATGTTCATTACATGATAACTAAGTGACAAAACAATTTTCATAATTTTGGATACATAAATAAGCCTAGAAAAAACATGGAAAGTCATTTATTAATTAATTGAGCAATTTTATCATACCCCAAAAATACTGAAAATCAAGATTTCAAATTTTTGTTATATAATATATATCATAGAGAAGTCACACAAAAATTTTCATAATTTTTGGAGCTCTAAATAAATCTACACAAAATAACAAAAAACAGACACTATTCATTCATTCCGAAAATAGAAAAATCCATTTGAAGCGTTGAGTCGCGACAACCCGACCCCACATGTCATCCCTAACCTCCGTCCTTTGACTACGACAACGACGGCGCTGACCGCGCAAACTCGCCGACGGTGAGATCACAGGAGACAAGCAGGGTACTAACATGATCACTACGTCACAACGTATCGATCTATGGCACTAACGCGACCACCAATTACGGACCGAACCGAGCACTACACCGACCATGGCGGGACGCGGTGGCACGGCAGCGCTTCACGCCGTGGCAAGGAGAGGCCAAGCAACGATCAAATAAGCGGTACAGAAGCACCAGTAGCTCACCACAAACACGACGGAGAGCAGAGAGCAAGGTGGAGAAGCGGCAGAGGCGTGGGTCGACGTACACAGCAACGGCGGCGGAGCAAGGATCGTCGGTGATGGCGTACCGGCGACTGTGGTGATCAAAATGAGCAAGCAACAACGGATTAAGCATCGCAGCATCGAGACGAAGCCGGAGCTACGCTAATCAGAAGCAACGGCTCACCGGAGAGCCCTGACCACGGTGAAACGGAATCACCGAAGTTGTTGCCGGCCGAAGAAGAAATACGTACGTTGGCGTCTCCGGTGAAATCAGACTAAATTGAGGGATAGCTAAGACGCGCAAGGAGTAGGCGGAGCTGGAGCTAGCTTATCAGCGATGGATGAGCACAGCAATGAACGCAGGCGGCTCCGGAGATGAGCAAGGTGACGGGAAGAAAAGCGAACAACGGAAAATGAAGAACGGCGACGACTCCAGAGCTATAAAGGATGGCCAGAAACTCAAAGAAGCTGCATTGTGGGTCTTCATCAGCGCCCGGTATGACGCCAAACGCTAACGACCCGCGACAGCGCTGGAACGCCTGAAGAAAGAAACGCAAGCAATGTAGCAAGAGCGGTGAACACTGTTTCACACAATTTACTGAAATGCCATTCGCCCAAAATTCACAAATTACTCTCAAATTTTCATAACAACTCAAAAATCTCAAAAAAAAAAGTTGTTCAAAATCAAAAGTTCTACAACTTTGCTTTTGAAACCATATCCAAATTCATTCTACATTTTGAAATTCAAATTTAAATTCAAAAGGAACACTTTTAAAGAATTATGCCTTTTCAAATTACTTCAAATTTTACTAAACAACTTTGAAAACTCCAAAAACCAACTTTGTACAACTTGACAAGATCTACACTTTTGCTTTTAAGCTCAACCCCAAAATATGCTTAGATTTTTAAATGAGTTTTCAGGGTAGAATTTAAATACTGAAATTAGGGTTTTCGGAATTTCAAATCAATACAGGTATTTCAAACTTGATTCAAACACTACAATTCAACACTTGTACATGAATGTAAACTTGTTTTAGTGAATGCATATCAAAGTTTGCAATATGACCAAATGCTTTACAATGCATATGATGACATGACAGTTTTAGTATTTAAAACACCCGGGGTGTTACAATCATTCGGGCAAGGCTAATGTGGTTGCCGATGCCCTGAGTTGCAAGAGTCATTGCCATTGTCTGACTGTGAAACCTATGCAACGAACATTGTGTCAAGAGATGGAGCATCTGAATTTACAAATCATAGAACAAGGTTCCCTGTCCAATATTGTAGTTGAGTCCACTATCAAAGATCAGATCATTGCTGCTCAACAGAAAAGTAAGGGTATAGCCCATATCAAAGATAAAGTCAGATCTAGAAAACCAACATGTTTCAATATTGATCAATCCGATGTCATATGGTGAAAAGATAGATTGGTAGTACCCAAAAGTCCGGAGCTGTGAAAGCAGATTCTTGATGAAGCTCATTCTACAAGATACTCCATTCATCCGGGTAGCAACAAAATGTATCATGATCTGAGAACGAGATATTGGTGGACCAAAATGAAAATAGAAATAGCTCAATATGTGGCCAAATGTGATACTTGTCAGAGAGTCAAAGCGATTCACCTGAAGACTGCTGGTCCATTACATTCATTGCCAGTTCCATCTTGGAAGTGGGAAGATATCTGTATGGACTTCATAGTGGGGTTGCCTAGGACATCTGCAGGCTATAATTAAATATGGGTTATTGTTGATCGAAAAAACTAAGATAGCTCATTTCTTACCAGTCAGAGATAAATATCGAGCAGAACAGTATGCAAAGCTTTATCTTGATAGAATTTTCAGTCTGCATGGGGCACCCAAGACCATCGTCTCTGACAGAGGGTCATTGTTCGTATCCAAGTTTTGGAAAAGTTTACATGAGTCTTTGGGAACCAAACTTATCCGCATTTCTGCTTATCATCCGCAAACAGATGGATAGACTGAGAGGGTGAATCAAATTCTTGAAGATATGTTGAGAGCATGTGTTCTTTCCTATGGTGCTATATGGGATGAATGCCTTCCCTTAGCTGAATTCTCATATAACAATAGCTATCAAGAGAGCATTAAAATGGCACCATTCGAAGCATTGTATGGCCGAAGATGCCAGACACCTTTAAATTGGTCAGAAGCTGGAGAACGTTGGTTCTTTGGACCGGATGTGGTCAAGGAAGCTGAAGAGAAAGTTAAACTCATACAAGCTAATATGAAGGTAGCTCAATCCCGACAGAAAAGCTATGCTGATAAGAGGAGACGACCATTAGAATTCATAGTGGGAGATCATGTCTACCTTAAGGTATCGCCAATAAAAGGAGTTCATCGTTTTGGGATTCGGGGAAAGTTAGCGCCCCGTTATGTCGGTCCTTGTCAAATCCAACAACGATGTGGACCGGTCGCCTATCGCGTCAAGCTACCAGATCACATGTCAGTTGTGCATGATATCTTCCATGTATCCCAGCTGAAGAAGTGTCTTCAAGTACCTGACCAAGTGATCGACTTTGGTGATGTAGAACTAGCACCTGACTTGACTTATGCTGAGTACCCC
Organism: Miscanthus lutarioriparius; assembly: GCA_904845875.1. NCBI lineage: Eukaryota > Viridiplantae > Streptophyta > Magnoliopsida > Poales > Poaceae > Miscanthus > Miscanthus lutarioriparius. The sequence goes on along the minus strand of CAJGYO010000007.1, from coordinate 54,768,922 downwards.
ATTAGAGTCTTAGATCAGAAAGATCGAGTCACTCGAAGACGTACAATCAAGTTCTACAAAGTACAATGGAACCAACACACTGAAGAAGAAGCTACTTGGGAGTCTGAGGATTACTTAGAAGAAAACTTTCCTAACTTCTTTGCTTCTCTCTAGTTGCAATACCATGTCTATGTTGTAACTTGTCTCTTTTGTCAAAAGAATGGAAAACCCCCTCACTAGCCTTTTGAATAAAGTTATGATGTGTTAGCTTGACACATTTCCTTTTCCATTACTTAATCCTAACTTTTAAATCTCGGGACGAGATTTCTTTAAGGGGGAAGGGTTGTAACACCTCTGGTGTTTTGTCCTAGCATTAAAACTTGACATGTCATCATATGCATTGCAAAGCATTCATAAAGTAGGAAATTTTGAATGCATTCACTAAATAAGTTTTATTTCATAGTTGTTATTTTATGTGATGTAATGCGATTCAGAACTCTAAATAAAGATCATGACCACAAGGGTCAAATTTCATGTGATCATGTGATACCATGTGTCATTTGACTCAAATAACCCTAATGGGCCATGTAATTGGTCAAAAACCATAATTAAGTAAAAAGGTGAACAAATCAAATTGAATTCAAATTCAAATTATAAAAGTCCTTTTTGCCCCTTTTGTCTATTTCAAAATCCATTTGGAATTTGGGGGTGTGACAAAAAGCAAAGTTGAAGCTTATTTTATAAGGATCAACTTTGGTATTCAAAGTTTTTAAAGTTTACATATAAAATTTGGAGTAATTTTGAAATGCTTCAAATGCTCAAATGCACCCCAAATTCAAATTTCAAAATGGAGGTAGAATTTGAAAATGTTCATTAAAGCAAAGTTGTAGAGTTTGAAAAGTTGAGCAACTTTCATTTTTGGTGATTTTCAACTTCTTTAGAAAATTTGTGAGTAATTTGCAAAATGAACTCAGTGGCAATTCTATAATTATTCGGAACAGTAGCACGACCACCGCCCCACCGCCGGTGTCCTTTCTCCGGTCTTCCAGACGTGCCCGTGGCCGCCCTTGGCTTCGCGCTAGCATGAGTTGGTCGCTGCGTGTCGTTCCCTCGCTCTCTTGGCCGCGCTATAAAGCTCCGACGCCGTCGTCGGCTTTCCTTTCTCTCCTCTGTTTCCCGACGCCGCCGTCTCAACTCCGTCGAGCTTCCCTCGACTCCTCAGCGCAAGCCAGCCTCGGTAAAGCAGTGTTCCAGCTCCGTCTCCTCCTTGTGAACCGATTCCACCAACTGTGGTTGTCTGAGTCCACCGAGAACAGCCGCTAGCGAGCCTTCTTCCTCGCGTCCGGCGACCTCACCCGAAGCTCTGTTTCACCGCGGCCAGCGTCATCTGGTGAGCCGTTGCCCTTGCTTGTTGACTTTATAGCTTCGTCTAGATGCAGTGGTGCTTAATCTGTTCTTGCTTGGTCATTTTGCCCACTGCAGTCGCCAGAACACCGTCATCGACGAAGTCTTCTCCGCCGTGATCGCTGTCACCGTTGAACCGTGTCACCGTAGCTTCTCTGGTCTCGCTCGTTGCTTCAACACGTTCTGGGTGAGCTACTGATGTTTCCTATAGTCTTTGTTTCACCCATAACAGCCTTGTTCCACTGGCATAGCGTCGCTGTGCTGCCGCATCCCCCATGGCCGGTGTCAGCAGTGTTTCGTGCTGTTATTAACCTCCGTAGTGCCACAGATCGATGCGCCTAGTCATTGTGAACGTTTTGGTGCTTTGGCCGTCGCCGTTGGGCTCACCGGCGGCGAGTTTGCGTCAGTCAGCGCCGTAGTCGTCGCGGTCAAAGCTGAAGCTTAGGGATGACAAGTGGGTCCCGTATGTCAGCGACTGTGTAGTTCAAATAGAATTTTTCTATTTTCAGAAATGGATGAATAGTGTCTGTTTTTGTTATTTTTGTGTAGATTTATTTAGAGCTCCAAAAATTATGAAAATTTTTGTGTGACCTCTTTGTGATGAATATTATTTAGGAAAAAAATATTAAACTTGAAATTTGAATAAATTTTTAATGTTCAAAAATTTAGGTAATTAATTGATAAATGCAATTTCCATAATTTTTGTAGGTCACTGTATAGCTCCAAAATTATGAAATTTATTTTGGAACACTAATTTGTCATGAGGAATCTTACATAAAATTTTGCGGTCATTTGGGACAAGTTCATTTTGAGTTTAATTCCCAATTAATTCAAAAATGAATAAAAGCAAACCCTAAGTGTTGGGTGAGGTTTTGATCTTGATTTGGTCATGTTTTGTGACCAGTAGGGTTTCAAGGTCAATTTGGTTAAGTCACTTGGGTGATCCTTGATGGTAGGATTGCAAGTTGGTTTTGTTGGCTTGCAACTGTACCGTGAAGGAAAGTTGTATTCAAGGTGTTATTATATTTCATGCACCATGAAAGCATCATGTTTACATTATCATCATGTTGAAGCATATGTTATTATTTCATGTAGAATCCGAGAGTGAACCGATTCTAGTTGAGCAAGTTGTGGAAGAATCCCCGGTTGTCTCGGGATTTGATATTTGTGGTACTGATCCGGAACCCGAGATCGTCAACGAAGGCAAGCCCCGGTTTATGCATTGAACCATTACCTTGTTTACTTTGAAAAGTTTATCACCTATGTTACTTATTGCATTAAGTTGCTTAATTCAAATGTTACCTACTTGATGCATTGCCTACCTTGTTATTTGTTTACCATCCTTGAAGATGATTTCATTTACAAAGGCGTAGAATGCTTAGTATGCTTTATGGTAGGCTTTCAAAGTAAAAGTTTCTATACAATCAAAGATGGCATATTGGCCAAAGAAACAAAAAGATAGAATGAACTAGAGACTAGTTGGATGACTTATCTTGAATGTTGGGTAATGTTGCCGACTACGTCGCTTAAAGGCCACTCATTGTGGATCTTCTGAATGAGACACTTTGTAGTACTGGTCACATACTCTAGTAAGCCTACTTTGGCTAATCGGATACTAAGACGAATGCCCATGCACTGGGAGTGGAAAGATGGCGGGAGTAGCATGTACCCTCATGGCTGGAATGTGGCCAGATTTGAGGTGTGCTGTGCTCTCGGGTGGCGTGGAGACGGCTTAGTATGGGAGGATCCGGTAGCGAGGTTGACATATGCAAGATTAAGTTCTACATATGTCGTGTGATAAGGAATCCCCAGCTGGGACTTGAATCAATTCGAATTGCTGGTGCTCCACGGATATGGAGACTCGATTCATTACAGAAGCAATGCTGGACTGGTGAATTACTAAAACATGAGAAAAAGGAATAGAATGAGAATGATTGGAATATGAGATATGAACACTTAGTTTGAGATAATGAACTAAAGTACTTAGGGGTAAAACTCGAAAATAGGATCAAGAATAGTAAGCTTTTGGCAAAGAACTTTTGAATCTTGCTACATCCTTACCTTGACCCAACACCTGCATCCCTAAGACCTTCGCCCCTTTTTCGTTGGGTCAGTCTTGTTGAGTACTTTTGTACTCAGGGTTTGTTAACCCTTGTTGCAGGTGAGTCGCATGCGCAGGCTTGTTTTGGTCCCTGCTACATGTCAGTGTTTGAAGTCGATGATGATGAGGAATGATGAATGGCCTTTGGACAAGGCACTAGTTTGTGTGAAATAAATAATATTAATGTAATATTATCCCGCTACTATGGTTGTATGACACTTATGGTTTTGTAAGTTTGAAACAACTGGTTTGTAATATTAAAACTTAAGTCTTCCACTTTATAATCTCTGGTATGTATATTGAAAACTGTTGTAATATGCAATATCTGTGATTGGGATCCTGTTTGGAAAAGATTCGTGGATGATTCGGGCTTCCCGAGGACACCCGACAGACCTGTTAAGTTGTTGGGAACTCGTGTATGCTATTAGAGGTCTGTTGAGACATCGATAGGTGCACGTGGGCACGATTTCTTAGGAGGTTCTGCCACAGCTGGGCCTCGAAATAGAAGACCTTACTCCCTCTGACTCCTCCTTCTAGGGGGTGGTACCTGGCAGGGCCTCCAAGCCGCTTGGAGAGATCACCCTCCCAGTACAATTTGGCACGGCAAGCAACTTCCATGTCGAGCACATCAACTTCTACATCGTCAACTTCAACACCGCCTACCATGCCATACTTGGTCGGCCAGCTCTCCACCACCAGCTAGATGAGGTTGTAGACTCCACCGCTAGCTGCGAACTCCTCTCCTTCCTTGACTGTTACTCTGGCTATTACCAGATATCCCTCAAAGAGGACGACCAGATCAAAACATCGTTTATCACGCCATTCGATGCGTATTGCTACACCTCCATGTCTTTCGGACTCAAAAACACTAGGGCGACCTACCAAAGGGCCATCTAGATGTGCCTTGACCAATAGATAGGCCACAATGTCGAAGCTTACATCGATAATGTGGTCATCAAGTCCAAAACTGCCGACAATCTCATCGCCGACCTCGAAGAAATGTTTGCCAACCTGAAAAGATATAGATGGAAGTTGAACCCTTCAAAGTGCATCTTTGGAGTTCCATCCGACATACTCCTAGGCTACATCGTCAGCGCCTGTGGTATCAAACCCAACCCCGACAAGGCCTCTGCCATTACCAATATGAAACGGCCAACCTGCATAAAGGATATACAGAAGCTCATAGGGTGTACGGCTGCTCTCAGCCACTTTATATCACACCTTGGTGAAAAGGGACTACCGTTCTTCAAACTACTCAAGGCCTTCGAGCGCTTCTCATGGTCGAAGGAGGCTGATGCGGCCTTCGAGCAGCTCAAGTTGTTTTTGACGAAGCCTCCAATCATGATGGTGCCTTGATCAGATGAAACCCTATTGATCTACATCGCCACTACCTCTCGCGTCGCCAGCACCACTATCGTCATTGAGCGCGAGGAGGCCAAACACGCCTATAAGGTGCAACGTCCAGTCTACTTCATTAGTTGGGTTCTTAATGAGGCCAAAACTCATTATCCTTAGGTTCAGAAGCTGTTATACACCATTCTGGTCACGTCGCGCAAGCTCCACCATTACTTCGAGTACTACAAGATCGTCATGGTCACCGAGTTCCCTCTAGGGTCATCCTCTGCAACAAAGAGGCTAATGGCCATATCATCAAGTGGGTAGTCGAGCTCGACACTTATTCTATAGAATTCAGAAGTAGGCCTACCATTAAGTTGCAGGCGCTGGCTGACTTCGTCGCTGAGTGGACCGAGATCCAAGAGCCCATCTCCACTACTTGCCCCGAGCACTGGGTGATGTATTTCAATGGCACCCTCAACATCAACGGTGTTGGTGCTGGCATTTTATTCATCACTCCAACTAAGGATAAGCTCCGTTATGTCCACCGAATTCATTTTCCAGCTTCCAACAACATCGCGGAGTATGAAGCATGTCTCCATGGACTTCGTATAGCCGTCGAGCTCGGCGTCAAATGCCTCATGGTATCACGGAGACTTCGCGCTGGTCATCAACCAAGTCAACAAAGATTGGTCTTGTTCTAGTGAGAAGTTGGACGCATACTACGTCGAGATGAGGAAACTCGAAGGAAAGTTCTACGGTATCGAGTACCACCACATGGTACGAGATCAAAATTAGCTCACCGACCACCTATCTAAGATAGGCTCTTCTCACACCATGATTCCACCTAGGGTCTCCGTTCAAGACCTCTTTACGCCGTCTATTAAGAAAGAGAAGGAAGTTCAAGAAATCCCCCCCCCCCGCCGAGCAGCTGGTACTTGCAGTACCCTCGCCGGCCGTAGATTGGAGGGAACAATTCATCAAGTACCTCACCAGCGCCGACGTACCTACCGATAAGACTAAAACTGAATGCCTCATTTGTCATAGCAAGCATTTTGTGCTGATAGACAGGAACTTGATGAGGAAAAGCGCCAAGGAAGGGATACTGTAGAAATGCATCACCCGAGAAGACGGTGTAAAACTACTCCTTGAAATACACTCTGGCTCCTGTGGCAATCACGCGGCCTCCATAAACCTAGTTGGCAAAGCTTTCTAAGCTAGTTTTTACTAGCCCACGGCCATCTCCAACGCAGAAGACCTCGTCCCACGTTGTGAAGGATGTCAGTTTTTCGCCAAGCAAATACACGTGCGGGCGTAGGAATTGCAAACCATCCTAGCTTCTTGGCCTTTTGCATGCTAGGGACTGGACATGATCGGGCCTTTTAAGCCTATGCCAGGCGGTTTTTGGTACGTATACGTTTCCATTGACAAGTTCTCCAAGTGGATCGAAAACAAGCCGCTGGTTTCGGCCACTACAAAGAAGGCAATCGATCTCTTCGAAGATATCATCCATAGATTCGGTCTCCCGAATAGCATTATCACCGACCACAGAACTACATTCACTGGTCATCATTTTTGGGACTTCTGCGAAGACTGATGCATCTCTGTCAAATACATCTCTGTTGCCCATCCTAGAGCCAATGGCTAGGTCGAACGGGCGAACGGCATGATCCTCGATGCCCTCAAGAAGAGACTATACTAGAAAGAGGAAAAGCATCCGGGGAGATGGTTCAAAGAGCTCCCAGCTGTGGTCTAGGGACTGCGCACTCAAGCTAGTCACAACACCGGTGTATCATCATATTTTTTGGTCTATGGCTCAGAGGCTATACTTCTCGTGGATATTGCCTTCCGAGCACCTAGGGTGGAACATTATAATGAAGAGCAAGCCATAGTTGTTCGGACAGAGGACGTTGACAGGGTCGAAGAAGAATGCCTAATCACTTGCATCCACATAGCCAAATACTTAGAAGGCCTGCGAAGATACTACAATCACAATATCAAAGGTCGTTCATTTGTGGTCGACGACCTTGTTCTCCGTAGAAAGCAGAAAACCGAAGGGATGCACAAGCTCTCCTCCCCTTGGGAAGGGCCTTACATGGTGAAGGAGGTTACCCGACCAGGATCTTACTGTCTATGTGACATGGAGGGAGTCTATATCCCCAATTCATGGCACATCGAGCAACTTATACGTTTCTATCCTTGAAACGCTCCAGATATGTACCCTTCACTCCGTAATGAATAAAGTTTTTGTCGCCATAATTTGTCTCCATTATTTCTCCACTCTAGTTTAATCTCCATTTACGATTACCAGCTCTAAGCTGCTCCTTAACAAACTCCGACAATTATACGTGATCTCCATAAATGCTCCGCCCCGTTTCTCCATACTAAAATATCTCTAAGATATTTCACCAACCATCGAGCAGCACATGTTCCACTCTATGTTCTTTGGAGAAAGCCCTTCCTCCGATCTCTTCCTACACGTGCTACGGGCTCCAGCGCTCTGCGTTATGGGTGGTCGGCTGTGCTTCCTTGGTCATGTCTATTCCTCCTACACATGCACAGGCTCTAGTGCTCGACGTTATTGAATACGGGCTAGCCAAGGCCAAGATCACAGAAATGAACTAACTGCTCTGACGCTACTTATACCATGTATAAACGTGTTAGGGTTAACAATACATCTATTTTTCACCAAAAGTGCTAGCAAGCCACACAAACATGCATACAACGTCAACTTACAACATTTATACAAATACATAAATGTTTGTTTATGCCCTCGTGCATTTAACTCTCCTCTCCAGTTGTTCAATATAGGTCCCTCTCCACTCAGGCTATTAGGCTTGGCCATCACCGTCTACCTCGCCGAATACATCAACGTCGCCGGCCAGCTTCTTCACCGTGTCCTCCACCTCATCCTTCAGCTGCTCCTGCTTTGTCGCACCCGTCCCTTTGGCAAATCCAGCCCCTATCGCCAGAAGATTGATCGCAGGGTAGTGGGACCAGACCACCGCCAGGGCATGCATCACGATGGAGACAACGGTGTCATGGTTGAAACCTTTGAAGTTCTCCCATGCTGTCTTGCACCTGTCAATGATGGCATCCGAAAGTGGAGGCCTATCGTCAGGCTGAGGAGCTACCTCCATGTCGATACAGTCGAGCACCGACCTAAATCTGGCCACCATGGCATCAAGTTTCCCCCTCTAGGTTCTCGCCTCTAGCTCTAGCACATCGAATTGTGCCTTTGTCCTTCGATGGTATTCTGTTGACACCAAATGGATCCATCAAACGAAGAAATCATTTCAGCAACAACTCCAACCATGAATTACTCACCTTCTAGATCCTCGGCCAGTTTCTTTGCTCGCCCAGACACCTTCTCCTTCTCCTCTTGGAGTTGACCAATGACTTCTTGCAACCGGTTGAGCTCCACATCTTGCTCTACAAACATAGCGGTCGATGGCAACATCAAGACTATTCAGCAATGCAGAGCAAATTCACCGATCCACAGTACCTTTCTTTTGCTTGGAGATGCTATTCAGCTGCTCGGAGGTGTGCTCTAGCTACTCAGAGACAGTCTTCCACTGCTCGGACAAGATGCCATTTTGGTACTCTAGGTCCTTCGTGTTTGATTCAGCAAGATCCCTTTTGCGCTGGGTCCTCTAGACATTCTTCTCCATCTGTTTCACCGCCTCCTTTAGCTTCTCATTCTCCTTGGTGAGGGGCTCCATCCTCTTGATCAAATGCTGCCGTTGTATAGCAGTTCATGCTATGCCCTGCAAAGCACCAATATTATAAAGGACCATATTCTCCAATGCCAAAGATGGACACCGCTGATGCAACACTAACCTCAATTTGCTTCATAGCCATGGAAAGGGTGGACCATAGCCTCTTCACCTCCCTGGTGGTGTCCTCCTCTTCCATGACTACAATTTCATCACCTCACTTGCGGAGGATGTGGATGGCATAAGGTCATGATTCTTCACATTCAATCTCCTCAACCTTGTCCTCTTCCTCCATAGTCGGTGGCGCTGCCTAGGGGCTCGATGGCCACACACAGCGACTGACCACGCCCTGTGGCATCTCAAGGCATGTCGCTTGCTCCACTAATGACGCCAGCCTCTATGCCCTAGACTTCAGCACGACATCGGTAGCTCCCACTCCTGCCTTCGAAGATTCAGCAGCTCTCGCCGTTGCTCCTGGAGTCTCCATCGAGTCGTCCACCATTGTCACCAGCCGCTCTCCACCTCTGACTCCATTAGCAGTGGTGGCCGGTGTAACACCCTAGGTGTTTGGCTTCCACATTTGCACTGCATTTCATGAACATGAGCATCATGCATCCATTCATGAACTTATATCACATGAAACATGATTTTAAAACATTGCAACATGTTGTATATTTCATGTGTGTTGTTTCTTTTATGAAATGTAAAATGTGCAACACTTAAGTGCAACATGTTCCACTCACTTAGTGAAACAAGGTTAGTTAATATTATGCAACAAGATCATGAAACATGTGAAACATGACTATGAAACCATTGTAACAATTCATGTGTTTTGCATTGTTTCAGTACATACCTTGCTTGATTTTGGTGTGATCAATGTGTGGTGTGGCTAATAATGCTCTTAAGCAACTTAGTTATACTTAGAATGTCATTAGGAACAAGGTTCATGTTGATCATTTTGCCTAATTAGGTTTCTAAGTCATGGTTTGACCAATTTGGACCCCTAGAGCTCCTGCGTTTGACTGTTTAAAAAGTGTAGCTTAGGATGTTTCCATGTTTGAGCAACCTAAAGCAAAGTTGTAGAAAATTTTATAAGGAACAAAAGTTATAAGGGTGCCAAGCTTTGAAAATGTGCAGAACATGCTCAAAATTGGATTACAACACGAAAGTTACCCCTGATTCCAGAGACAATTTTTCTAAGTGTTAACTCTGAAAAACAGTTTCATGTACTCGACTTGTCAGCCCTGTAGCTACCAAACCAAGCCGAACCAGCTCGAGCTCCAATTGATAAAGTTGAAGATCTCACTTGGTACTACAACTTTGTCAACTACACCTTAACCTGGATCATCATGGATTAGGAGATTTATCGTCACGAACTTGCGCTGTCAGGTTGTTCACCGACGCTGATGACTTAACTGAAACAAGCGAACAGTGCCGACCGGCGTCAGGATTCAAACGCCACATGGCGCCGCGCGTCGCCGGCCGCCTGCCTGCTCCGGCCACGTCGGGCCAGAGCATGCCAATTGAAGCACCAGTGCACACCTGTGACTCCACCGCACTCACATTTCGTTTTCCCGTTCTCCTTCGCTCTCCCACCACAGCCGCAGCGGACCACCGCCCTTGCCATTGCTCCACCGAGCTCGCGCAGGCTTGCCGCTGCACCACAGCCAGCAATTTCCTGAACAGAGCTCTGCTAGCACCCCGTGAACCTCGTCGACCTTTTCTCTGAGCCATACGAGCCTTAGGTGAGGGCCTTTGGCCATTTCTGACGCCATCGCCATGACCTTTACCTCACCGGAGTTGGAGCTCACCGTGGCCAGCACAGCACAGACCCTCTCCTCCTTCCCTAGCTCTCGCCTAGTCTTCTACATCACACATAGATGCTCTGGTGATGGTGCTACCGCCAATGCCGATCTGGCCGAGCCGGAACACGGCCGAGCGCCGCCATGTGCCATGGCCGAGCCGCCGAGCTCCGTAGCCAGGGTACTTAGGGGCCGCTAGAGCTTAGGGTTAGTAAGCCAATCGACGCGGGAGGTCGAGGCGGTCACGGAGGTACCCTCCTCGTAGCCGGAGAAGCTGCCGTCGGCAAGCCCCACCGGTTTCGCGCCATCCCAAGCCGCCGTGCTCTGTTTCGTCTCACTGTCATGCAGGCCCGGCTGACCGTTGGGTCCCGCGTGTCAGTCACTATGTATAAGAAGCTAGCTCATTTATGTAGATTTTGATGCTGTTTTGTAAAATCCATATCTAGAGTTTGGTAGATCCAAATTGGGTGGTTCCAATTTTGTTAGGATCTTGGTGAAGTGTAGTATTTAGGAAAAATATAATATGAGCACTTGTAGTAGAAATTCTGGAAGATTTAAATTGAAACTTGAAATGTGTTTTTGAATGCATGCAAACTTGTTTAAATCATATCTGGAGTTTCTGTGATCAAAAAATTATGAAATTTTGTGGGTAAGCTAGTCTTGTATATTAGAAGATCTGGTTAAAATTTGAGAGTCATTGAATTTGTAGTTTTTGAGTTATAGATTTTCCTTTTATCATTGGTGGATACTTGAGTGAATTTTTGTAAATTATCTAGGAATCCTATGGCCATGAAACTTGGTAGGTAGTATCTTAGTACCTTAAGGATGCTAGGAAAAATATAAAATCTGTTGCTTGATACTTTTCACTAAGGTTTCCTAATTATGCCATTTTAAGCCATTCTGCCTTACCATTTTTGTGTAGGTTGTTATACTTACTCAAATGGTGTGAAATTTTTATGGTAGTCTACTTAGGGCATGTAGTGTCTACTGTAATTTTTGTAGATTTAATGGTGTAGTTTTCGTATGTGTTTACTATTTCCTCTAATTAATTAAATAAATTAAGAAAGGTATTAAAAGAAATGTTTTGGGGATTAACACCCTACTTTATGGTGTTCTTGTGATATGTGTGATGAGGTAGTAAAGTTGGTTTTGTCCAATTAAGTGTTTATATCATAAGTTAATAATTATTTGTTTGCATTATGTCCCTCTAGACAGATCTGGGGACTTTGGAAAGTTCCCCATGATATTTTGATTTGCTGTGAAGGGGATGAATACAAAAGTTGTAGATAATTTATGTATCTAGCTTCTGTCAAAATTTGAGGGCATTTGGCCAAACTACAGCTGTTTAAAGTTAGGTTCCAGTTTTGCTTACTCTCTGCCTTGTGAGGACAGAGTTCTGTTGATTTATGAATTTGACTTGGTAAAGTGTTGAATAATGCTTTGAGGTCTAAAAATGAATTGTAGAAAATTTCATAAGCTTTCCAGATTGCCTTGTTGCATGTCATTTGGAATTATAAATCTCCAGTTATGGCTAGTTTACTGCACCACAACATAGTCTTCATTTTGCTGAAATACAAATGCTTGAGTGTATGTTGTTGCAATGTTCTCGTTGATTGTTTAGGGGTTAGCCTAACTTGAGAATATGCTTAGGTGCAGGTGCTAGGTCATTAACTGAAGATGAGCAATTATACATTAGGTTGTGTAAACTTGGTAAGTAAAGTGATTTGAATAGGGCATAAGTTGGAACATGCAAACTACAGCGAACATGTGCATTCTCCGAGCATCCCTGACATTCATTCATGTGCATCCATGATATTTATCTTGCGCATTCATGCAATAGGTGTGCTAGAGGGAGTGACGTTGCTGGAGTTCGAGGGAGCCAACTAGGAGGAGGAAGCCGACGAAGCAGTCGCCGCGGAGGAATTGCCCGAGTGCCCTGACCACCAGCCTTCCTCGTTCATGAAAGGCAAGCCCCGGAGCATATTAAGCCTCCTATGTTTTTACAAATACTTTGAGTACCTTTTATTGTTGATGATGCATTAAGTATAGGAATTGGTTGGAACCAATTGATGCATTATATATCCTTCCGTGTCCAGATATCGCACTGGAATCCTATTTAAGTTCAGGAACGGGTTAAATGCTTAGCCATGCTTAGTGCGGTAGAAGTCAGGTGATTTCCTGTCACCTGTGAGCTTTAGGATGAGGTGGATCACGGTTGGCTATATTTGCTATCGTGGAAAAGAACCATGTGAATAATGAATTAAGACCAGGCGGGGTTTTGTGTAGGTTTGAACATAGTGACTCTGTCTGAGTCGTTTAAGGACCAATACGCTATACGTCCTCATGTCATGTTGAACGTAGCCTAACACTTAGCTGGCCGGATAAGTCGTTCCGACCGTGAAGCCTAGTAGCTCGACTCAGGCCGGGGACGCGAGCAGTGGCGGCATTCTGGAGGTAGTAAGGATGTGCGGAGAGCCATTGGCATAAGTCCAAGGCGGGTTAGAGTCCCGAACAACCTTGGCAGAGTGGTTCTCTGAGAATGTCGATCTGTTCGGACTCGCGACTCCTGAATCGTACCAAAGGTGACTTGTTTGTGACTCCAACGGGGGAAGCAGGGTTTGTGTTTAGGAATACCCCTCCAGCTAGATAGGAATCGATTCGAATCGCCGTCTCTCCCGGATAGTGAGAACTTGACTGAGCAGCGGCAACGTAGATTCAATTAATTTAACAATATGGTTAAATGGATTATGATGATAAGGTTGCCACAATGAATACCTGATATGGTTATTAATGTTTGCACCCTAATAAAATGATTGCTTAGTATAGGTGCTAATATAGGTGACAGGTTAATGGCTAAAAAGTCACTGCTAGTTCAGGCTAAGAGTTGATCATTATTACTGATGCTTTTCTGCAAAAAGAAAGTGTCAGCCAGATCCACTACATTGAGCTATGCATAATCCTTGGTGTCATTTATTTTGGTTTTTGACGGGTAAGTCTAGCTGAGTACATTCCCGTACTCAGGGTTTATTCCCTCTTGTTGCAGATGACCTTCTATATCAGGGATTCTATAAGTATTGTCTCCACCCGGCGGGTGATGAAGACTAGATCATGGGCATGATCTCTATTCTCTTATCTGAATGCTTTTGCGGCCTGTGATCAGCGAACCAGTATGTGTATTTGAACTCGGGTGTGTAAGTTAAACTATTTGCTTCCGTGTGTTTTACAAGACTTGTTTTGTAATAATGATGACTCTATGATGATGTAATCTATTTGCGAACGTCTGCGAAATGTTGTAATGTACGATATGTTATGTTGAATTACTGTGATCTTGGTTGTATGCAAGTTGGTTTGAAATCCTTCGAGATTTTAGTTGACTACCGGGTTTATATGGGCTCAAGTTCGAGAATTTGATCGTTTCGGCGATTGTTTTTGTACTTGTGCTCTTATAAATTGGTCGGTTCCGTGACAGTTGGTATCAGAGCTAGATTCAACATTAAACATGTCTTATGGGTATTTAAAACAAAGGCTTTTGTTGTAAAAACGGTTTTCCAACTTATAGTTATATATAAGTGTTCAAAAATCAAAAATTTTATGGTATACTGGTGATCACATCCTTTATAGCCCACTTAAGGACTTCTAGGTGGCTTATATATAATTACTAACTTGGGGGAATTGATTGTTTCTATTTCATCGTCCATGCGGCGTGATATTGCATGGATGCCATTCGTTTGAATGGTAATGTATGGATCAATTTCCTCTACGCTAAGGTAAGTGTGAGTTGTGAGAGCATGACCATCCAACCGTCGGTCTAGGGGAGAGCTAGTTGTGGTTACTGGAGTATTTACATGTTGCATACATGTATATATGAAGGTACTTAATTGTGGGTACATTTGTCGGGTAGTTTGGATATCGAAGTATATATATCGGGGGATGTATATATGGAGAGTATCTTAGTTACTGCTTGTGTAATTAGCATTATATCTTGTTGGGTTGGGCTGCAATGAAGTTTTCTGCAGGTACGCTAACAACGCACCATGTAGATCGACTAGTTACCGCTAATTGAGAGAACATATGTATGCCACCGTATATCCCGCTAAAGCTTAAATTTTCATAGGTTTGTGAGGACGTACGGAACGCGCATGCATCATATTCACTCATGTCATTCATATTGCATTACCCCCTCCCTTATAATTGCTTATCCCAAGTGTAAGGTGTGATCTCTCAGCAAAGTAATCCTCTCACGTGAATTGCATCCCTTTTTGATACAAATGGCCGCGCTCGTGTTTCCTACTGGTAGCAGCACCTTTTTGGACCAGTTCGGTACTCCCACCTTGCTCTGGAGGGTGCTCAGTTCAGTTGGGTACCCGGAGGCACCCAGCTACATGTGGAGGCAGGCGGTACCATTGGGAGATGTACCATGGTACGTTGTGACCTTCATTGTGCCGCAAAACCCCACAAGACCATTGTGGCATGGGTGGAGCATTGAGACTAATGGGCAAAGCCCATGGGAAGCCGCTCAGGTTGCTGCTCTTGATGTGCTGATGGATATAGCATAGAGCTTCGGGGATGAGTTAGTGGGTGGACCAGCTTCGTCCATTCCCCGAGTATCTCCTACTGAGGCTAAGTGGACTCAGGACGTTGGTCAGGCCTTGGTTTGAGGCCATGGCGAACGGGTGTAGAGCGAAAACGCTGGAATGAGTGCTATGATGGCAGTCTTGAAGCTTTGTCGAGTCAGGCAAAACACCCTTTCTCGTGTGCTTGATGAAGCCGGCAAGGCAATGGAAGCTCAGCACAAGTTCAGGTTGCGTGCCCGCAAGTATCGCCGTAAGGCGAATGCATGTGGGAGAGCTCAATAAGAAGTTGATGAGATTCGTGGTATTGCAAATTATCGCTTGCAACAGTGGGGTCAAACCGCACGCGAGAGAGACGAGCTTCATAACCAGCTGATGAACCTCACTATTGAGAGAGATGAGGCTGCACAAGAGTTGGATCGTGTGACACGTCACCGGGATGCAGCTTTAGAGTTAGTAGAAGAAAGACGTCGGGGTTGGATTTTGGCCAACCATAACGCCTTTCAAAGGGAGCAAGCACTACAAGAAAAACTTGAAGAGCTTCAGGTTGAGCACCATCAACTGCACAACCGTCTGTTTCCTATTCCTCACCCCATACCAAGGTATCCAAATGTGGGTGGACCTCAAGTGATTGAGGCCGATGAGGAAGAAGAGGACGTGCAGATGGTTGACAATGCAGCTGAGCCGGCAGATGAAGAAGAGGAAGACCCAGAAGAAGTCCAGGTGTCTCCAATGTGGACAGCAATCACTTCGACGAGTAGTTCGTTAGCAAGTCTCGCTAGTTTAAGCTTTTGCAGTCATTGATGTAATGGACTTAAGTACGATGACTGATGTTGGATGTACTCTTTTAATTCGAACTCGG
The DNA here is from genome assembly GCA_904845875.1 of Miscanthus lutarioriparius. Lineage (NCBI taxonomy): Eukaryota > Viridiplantae > Streptophyta > Magnoliopsida > Poales > Poaceae > Miscanthus > Miscanthus lutarioriparius. The sequence continues at coordinate 54,753,152 of CAJGYO010000007.1, read as the reverse complement.
CATGTAATGTACTTTAATTCGCTCCCTTCAGGATGCGTATCGTAATGGTTAAGTTTAAAACTTGTCATGTTGGAATGCACTGCGTATTGCGCTAGTAATCTACTTGATGATGTGGTGATTGGAGAATGAATTATTGCCTCTGTTTATTGTATGAAGTTTTCATTCTCGTCAGTAAATTCAGTTTGGCACAATTACATTGTTCCTCTCCAATGTGCTGACATCATCAATAATTACTGGTTGCGCTTTGTGCAGATGCCTCGTACTCGTTCCGCCGGTGCGGGTGATGATGATGATGATCTTCCACCACCACCACCACCCACACCAACGGAATTGATAGCAATGCTTGCGGAAGGACAACGCACTATGGCCGAGGCCCTCCGTACGATTGCGAATCGGGATGGTCGTGGTCCATGCCAAGGACCAGAACCAAATCAATACAGTGATTTCAAGGATTTCCTTGACACGAAACCCTCGATCTTCAAGGAGGCTGAGGAGCCTCTACAAGCTGATGAGTGGTTGAATACTCTCGAGCAGAAGTTTCATCTGCTCTGCTTGACTGAGGTGCTGAAGACTGAGTACGCATCTCACCAACTGCATGGGCCAGCTGGCATTTGGTGGAGTCATCATCGGTCCACTATGCCCGCTAATGCCCAAATCACTTGGGATCAGTTCAAGTCTGCTTTCAGGGGAAATTATATTTCTCCTGGTCTCATGGCGATCAAGCATACTGAGTTCATGAAGCTGACCTAGGGGAACAAGAGCCTGAATGAATACCTACAAGCTTTCAACAACCTTGCAAGGTATGCTACCGAGTTTGTGGACACCGATGCCAAGAAGATTGCTAGCTTCAAGTGGGGACTTAGCCCCAAACTTATGAAGACCATGGGAAATTGCAAGTGTGCTCATTTTAATGAGTTTGTAAGTGATGCTTTATCGCAAGAGAACAACAATGCTGTGTATGCTGCTTCAAAAAGTCGTAAGAGAGCCTATGAGGCGGGAGCCTCACAATCCAAAGCTCCTGTCACACAGAGGGCTCCATTCCGTCCTCTAGCGTCAGCCGCTAAGTTTTGCCCACCGCAGAAGAAGAATCCCACCAAGACTAGGTTTCGCAAGGCATTTACAGTTGCTCTTCCCAAGGGCACTACCAGTCAGGGCAGTTCCAGGGCTCCTCCAAGCAACATGCCGTGCTGGAACTGCAACAAGACAGGCCACTGGGCAAGGGAATGCCCTTACCCTAAGAAGAATAACTACCAAGGTGGTCGTCAGGGGTAGGTGAACCACATTAATATTACTGAGATTCCTTCAGGAGAGGTAGTGACTGCTGGTAAGTTTCTGATTGATCAACACCCCATAGTTGTACTATTTAATTCAGGTGCTTCGCATTCCTTTATTAGTCCAGCATTTGCATCCAAGTTTATGCAGAAAACATATACTGTTGAGGGTGAGGGTTATTGTATTAGGGCTGCCAGTGGTATTATCCCAACCAAGCTGGTAGTTGGGGACATACAATTTGAGATAAAGGGGCGAAGTTATCAGGTTGATCTGGTAGTTTTACCGAGGCTGGGTATCGATGTGATATTGGGAATGAATTGGATGAGCAGGCACGGGGTGCTTATTGATACATCGACTAGAGTAGTCATGCTTAGAGATCCTAGTAATCAGGAAGGTTTTCTGGTGCAACTACCCAGGGACATTAATCTTTCTTGTGCGGCTAATGCGGTGCAAGCAAAAGCTATTGCAGATATCCCTGTAGTGTGTGACTTTTCGGATGTTTTTCCCGATGATTTGCCTGGATTACCCCCGGATCGGGAAGTGGAGTTCAAGATAGAGTTGCTTCCTGGCACAGCTCCTATCTCTAGAAGGCCATATAGAATGCCTCCCAATGAACTAGCTAAACTTAAGACCCAGTTGAATGAACTTCTAAAGAAAGGCCTTATCCGTCCTAGTTCATCCCCGTGGGGGTGCCCAGCTATCTTTGTGAAGAAGAAGGATCAATCCCTACGCATGTGTGTAGATTATAGACCCTTGAATGCAGTTACAATCAAGAATAAGTACCCTCTGCCACGCATAGATATCTTATTTGATCAGTTGTCTAAAGCAAAAGTCTTTTCCAAGATTGATTTGAGATCTGGGTATCATCAAATCAAAATTCGGCCTGAGGATGTCCCAAAAACTGCATTCTCTACAAGATATGGTCTATATGAGTACCTAGTTATGTCTTTTGGATTGACCAATGCCCCCGCACATTTTATGTATTTGATGAATTCAGTGTTTATGCCCGAGTTGGACAAATTTGTGGTGGTATTTATAGATGATATCCTGGTCTATTCTGAGAATGAAGAAGATCATGTTGAACATTTACGGGTGGTTCTCACTAGATTGCGAGAACACCAGCTGTATGCAAAGTTCAGCAAATGTGAATTTTGGCTTCGTGAGGTACCTTTTCTTAGACATGTATTATCGGATGGTGGAATTATGGTTGATCCCACCAAGGTGCAAGAAGTGTTGAACTGGAAGGCTCCAATCTCGGTGCATGAGGTTCGGAGTTTTCTGGGGTTGGCTGGCTATTATCGTCGCTTCATCCTGGATTTCTCTAAAATAGCCAAGCCTATGACTCGATTGCTGCAAAAAGACATGAAGTTTGTCTGGACTCCTGAATGTGATGCGACTTTCCATACCCTGCGAACTCTTCTAACTTTGGCTCCGGTTTTGGCACAACCAGATATCGAGAAACCTTTTGATGTGTTCTGCGATGCATCAGGTATTGGGCTAGGAGGTGTTCTTATGCAAGAGGGTAGAGTCATTGCTTATACCTCTCGCCAACTTTGAAAGCATGAAGTGAATTATCCAACGCGTGACTTGGAACTCGCTGCTGTTGTTCATGCTTTGAAGGCCTGGAGACATTATTTACTTAGCAATGTGTGCAACATCTACACTGATCATAAAAGTCTCAAGTACATCTTCACTCAACCTGAGTTGAATATGTGTCAGAGAAGATGACTCGAGTTGATCAAGGATTATAACCTCCAAGTGCACTATCACCCTAGCAAGGCAAATGTCATAGCGGATGCCTTAAGCAGGAAGTCTCATTGCCACTCTTTGATTGAGAGTGATGTCCATTTGTCAAAGCTTCTTCATCCTGCAGTCCTTCACAACATCACTGTCAGTTGTACTCTACAGAGTCGAATTATCGAGCTACAGAAGACAGATGCAGGTGTGTTTCACATCAAGCGCAAGATGAAAGAGCAAGAAACCAAACATTTTCGAGTTGATGAGGAAGGCGTGTTATGGTTCAAGGATAGGTTGGTAGTTCCGAAGGATAGAGAGCTTAGAAATCAAATCATATCCGAAGCTCATTCCTCTAAATTATTTATTCATCCTGGTAGTAGAAAAATGTATCATGATTTGAAGCCTTGATTTTGGTGGACTAAAATGAAGAAAGAGATAGCCGCTTATGTGGCTAGGTGTGACGCTTGTTGTCGAGTCAAGGCTGTGCACATGAAAGCTGGATTACTTCAGCCACTCTCTATTCCAGGTTGGAAATAGGAGGAGATAAGTATGGATTTTATTGTTGGACTCCCTACTACTCAGAGGAACTTTAACTCTATTTGGGTGATTGTAGACCGTTTGACCAAGTCAGCACACTTCATTCCTGTCCGCGTAGACTTTCGTCCCACCGACTATGCGGAGTTGTACTTTAATCAGATAGTCCGACTTCATGGGATCCCTCGTACTATTGTCTCGGATAGAGGACCACAGTTCACTGCTCGCTTTTGGAAGCACTTACACGGATTATTAGGAACTAAGCTAGTAAGAAGTTTTGCTTATCATCCGCAAACCAATGGACAAACTGAGCGAGTGAATCAAATCTTAGAAGATATGTTGAGAGCATGTGTCATCTCGGCTAAGGGTTCATGGGAAAAATGGTTACCCCTAGCTGAATTCTCGTACAATAATAGTTATCAAGAGAGTATAAAGATGGCACCGTTTGAAGCTTTGTATGGCTAGAAGTGTAGAACCCCATTGAACTGGGTAGAAGCCGGTGAAAGGAGATATTATGGAATTGATTTTGTTCAAGAAGCCGAAGAACAAGTCCGTACTATCCAAACTCACATGGCCGCAGCTCAAGCTAGGTAGAAAAGTTATGCTGATCGACGTAGAAAACCTATTGAGTTCAAAGTTGGAGACTTCGTTTATCTAAAAGTCTCACCTATGAAGAGTGTCCAACGCTTTGGTGTGAAGCGAAAGCTTGCGCCGAGATATGTTGGTCCATTTGAAATCATTGGACAAAGTGGTAAGGTGGCGTACAAGATTCAATTACCTCCAGAGATGAGTGCTATCTTCAATGTCTTTCATGTATCCCAATTGAAGAAATGTCTTCGCGTCCCTGAAGAGAGAGTTCCATTGGGGGATATCGAGTTAAAATCTGATTTAACCTTTGAAGAAAAGCCGGTTCGAGTGATTGACACTCGTGACCAAGTGACTCGGAGTTGGGTGGTCAAGTTCTACAAAGTCATGTGGAGTAATCAGGGTAGTGAACGCGATGCAACGTAGGAAAGGGAAGATTATTTGAGGGATGGTTATAAGGAATTCTATCAACAATGGTACGCTTTTCAAATCTCGGGACGAGATTTTTATAAGGGGGGAGGGCTGTAACACCCTAGGTGTTTGGCTTCCACATTTGCACTGCATTTCATGAACATAAGCATTATGCATCCATTCGTGAACTTATATCACATGAAACATGATTTCAAAACATTGCAACATGTTGTATATTTCATGTGTGTTGTTTCTTTTATGAAATGTAAAGTGTGCAACACTTAAGTGCAACATGTGCCACTCACTTAGTGAAACAAGGTTAGTTAATATTATGCAACAAGATCATGAAACATGACTATGAAACCATTGTAACAATTCATGTGTTTTGCATTGTTTCAGTACATACCTTGCTTGATTTTGGTGTGACCAATGTGTGGTGTGGCTAATAATGCTCTTAAGCAACTTAGTTATACTTAGAATGTCATTAGGAACAAGGTTCATGTTGATCATTTTGCCTAATTAGGTTTCCAAGTCATGGTTTGACCAATTTGGACCCCTAGAGCTCCTGCGTTTGACTGTTTAAAAAGTGTAGCTTAGGATGTTTGCATGTCTGAGCAACCTAAAGCAAAGTTGTAGCAAATTTTATGAGGAACAAAAGTTGTAAAGGTGCCAAGCTTTGAAAATGTGCAGAACATGCTCAAAATTGGATTACAACACGAAAGTTACCCCTGATTCCAGAGACAATTTTTCTAAGTGTTAACTCTGAAAAACAGTTTCATGTACTCGACTTGTCAGCCCTGTAGCTACCAAACCAAGCCAAACCAGCTCGAGCTCCAATTTATAAAGTTGAAGATCTCACTTGGTACTATAACTTTGTCAACTACACCTTAACCTGGATCATCACGGATTAGGAGATTTATCGTCATGAACTTGCGCTGTCACGTTGTTCACCGACGCTGATGACTTAACTGAAACAAGCGAACAGTGCCGACCGGCGTCAGGATTCAAACGTCGCGTGGCGCCGCGCGTCACCGGCCGCCTGCCTGCTCAGGCCACATCGGGCCAAAGCACGCCAAGTGAAGCACCAGCGCACGCCTGTGACTCCACCGCACTCACATTTCGTTTTCCCATTCTCCTTCGCTCTCCCGCCGCAGCCGCAGCGGACCACCGCCCTTGCCATTGCTCCACCGAGCTCGCGCAGGCTTGCCGCTGCACCACAGCCAGCAATATCCCGAACAGAGCTCTGCTAGCACCCCGCGAACCTCGTTGACCTTTTCTCTGAGCCATACGAGCCTTAGGTGAGGGCCTTTGGCTATTTCCGATGCCGTCGCCATGACCTTTACCTCACCGGAGTTGGAGCTCACCGTGGCCAGCACAGCACAGACCCTCTCCTCCTTCCCTAGCTCTCGCCTAGTCTTCTACATCACACGTAGATGCTCTGGTGATGGTGCTACCACCAATGCCGGTCTGGCCAAGCCGGAACACGGCCGAGCGCCGCCGTGCGCCATGGCCGAGCCGCGGAGCTCCATGGCCGGGGTACTTAGGGGCTGCTAGAGCTTAGGGTTAGTAAGCCAATCGACGCGGGAGGTCGAGGCGGTCACGGAGGTACCCTCCTCGTCGCCGGAGAAGCCGCCGTCGGCGAGCCCCGCCGGTTCCGCGCCGTCCCAAGCCGCCGTGCTCTATTTCATCTCACTGTCATGTGGGCCCGGCTGACCGTTGGGTCCCGCCTGTCAGTCACTATGTATAAGAAGCTAGCTCATTTATGCAGATTTTGATGCTGTTTTGTAAAATCCATATCTGGAGTTTGGTAGATCCAAATTGGGTGGTTCCAATTTTGTTAGGATCTTGGTGAAGTGTAGTATTTAGAAAAAATATAATATGAGCACTTGTAGTAGAAATTCTGGAAGATTTAAATTGAAACTTGAAATGTGTTTTTGAATGCATGCAAACTTGTTTAAATCATATCTGGAGTTTCTGTGATCCAAAAATTATGAAATTTTGTGGGTACTTAGGTTTCCTAATTATGCTATTTTAAGCCATTCTGCCTTACCATTTTTGTGTAGGTTGTTATACTTACTCAAATGGTGTGAAATTTTTATGGTAGTCTACTTAGGGCATGTAGTGTCTACTGTAATTTTTGTAGATTTAATGGTGTAGTTTTCATATGTGTTTACTATTTCCTCTAATTAATTAAATAAATTAAGAAAGGTATTAAAAGAAATGTTTTGGGGATTAACACCCAACTTTATGGTGTTCTTGTGATATGTGTGATGAGGTAGTAAAGTTGGTTTTGTCCAATTAAGTGTTTATATCATAAGTTAATAATTATTTGTTTGCATTATGTCCCTCTGGACAGATCTGGGGACTTTGGAAAGTTCCCCATGATATTTTGATTTGCTGTGAAGGGGATGAATACAAAAGTTGTAGATAATTTATGTATCTAGGTCCTGTCAAAATTTGAGGGCATTTGGCCCAGTAGTTTAGAAACTACAGCTGTTTAAAGTTAGGTTCCAGTTTTGCTTACTCTCTGCCTTGTGTGGACAGAGTTCTGTGGATTTATAAATTCGACTTGGTAAAGTGTTGAATCATGCTTTGAGGTCTAAAAATGAATTGTATACAATTTCATAAGCTTTCCAGATTGCCTTGTTGCATGTCATTTGGAATTATAAATCTCCAGTTATGGCTAGTTTACTGCACCGCTACATAGTCTTCATTTTGCTGAAATACAAATGCTTGAGTGTATGTTGTTGCAATGTTCTCGTTGATTGTTTAGGGGTTAGCCTAACTTGAGAATATGCTTAGGTGTAGGTGCTAGGTCATTAATTGAAGATGAGCAATTATACATTAAGTTGTATAAACTTGGTAAGTAAAGTGATTTGAATAGGGCTTAAGTTGGAACATGCAAACTACAGCGAACATGTGCATTCCCCGAGCATCCCTGACATTTGTTCATGTGCATCCATGATATTTATCTTGCGCATTCATGCAATAGGTGTGCCGGAGGGAGTGACGTTGCTGGAGTTCGAGTGAGCCAACCAGGAGGAGGAACCCGAGGTGCAGGAAGCCGACGAAGCAGTCGCCATGGAGGAATTGCCAAGTGAAGCACCAGCGCACGCCTGTGACTCCACCGCACTCACATTTCGTTTTCCCATTCTCCTTCGCTCTCCCGCCGCAGCCGCAGCGGACCACCACCCTTGCCATTGCTCCACCGAGCTCGCGCAGGCTTGCCGCTGCACCACAGCCAGCAATATCCCGAACAGAGCTCTGCTAGCACCCCGCGAACCTCGTTGACCTTTTCTCTGAGCCATACGAGCCTTAGGTGAGGGCCTTTGGCTATTTCCGATGCCGTCGCCATGACCTTTACCTCACCGGAGTTGGAGCTCACCGTGGCCAGCACAGCACAGACCCTCTCCTCCTTCCCTAGCTCTCGCCTAGTCTTCTACATCACACGTAGATGCTCTGGTGATGGTGCTACCACCAATGCCGGTCTGGCCAAGCCGGAACACGGCCGAGCGCCGCCGTGCGCCATGGCCGAGCCGCGGAGCTCCATGGCCGGGGTACTTAGGGGCTGCTAGAGCTTAGGGTTAGTAAGCCAATCGACGCGGGAGGTCGAGGCGGTCACGGAGGTACCCTCCTCGTCGCCGGAGAAGCCGCCGTCGGCGAGCCCCGCCGGTTCCGCGCCGTCCCAAGCCGCCGTGCTCTATTTCATCTCACTGTCATGTGGGCCCGGCTGACCGTTGGGTCTCGCCTGTCAGTCACTATGTATAAGAAGCTAGCTCATTTATGCAGATTTTGATGCTGTTTTGTAAAATCCATATCTGGAGTTTGGTAGATCCAAATTGGGTGGTTCCAATTTTGTTAGGATCTTGGTGAAGTGTAGTATTTAGAAAAAATATAATATGAGCACTTGTAGTAGAAATTCTGGAAGATTTAAATTGAAACTTGAAATGTGTTTTTGAATGCATGCAAACTTGTTTAAATCATATCTGAGTTTACGTGATCCAAAAATTATGAAATTTTGTGGGTACTTAGGTTTCCTAATTATGCTATTTTAAGCCATTCTGCCTTACCATTTTGTGTAGGTTGTTATACTTACTCAAATGGTGTGAAATTTTTATGGTAGTCTACCTAGGGCATGTAGTGTCTACTGTAATTTTTGTAGATTTAATGGTGTAGTTTTCATATGTGTTTACTATTTCCTCTAATTAATTAAATAAATTAAGAAAGGTATTAAAAGAAATGTTTTGGGGATTAACACCCAACTTTATGGTGTTCTTGTGATATGTGTGATGAGGTAGTAAAGTTGGTTTTGTCCAATTAAGTGTTTATATCATAAGTTAATAATTATTTGTTTGCATTATGTCCCTCTGGACAGATCTGGGGACTTTGGAAAGTTCCCCATGATATTTTGATTTGCTGTGAAGGGGATGAATACAAAAGTTGTAGATAATTTATGTATCTAGGTCCTGTCAAAATTTGAGGGCATTTGGCCCAGTAGTTTAGAAACTACAGCTGTTTAAAGTTAGGTTCCAGTTTTGCTTACTCTCTGCCTTGTGTGGACAGAGTTCTGTGGATTTATAAATTCGACTTGGTAAAGTGTTGAATCATGCTTTGAGGTCTAAAAATGAATTGTATACAATTTCATAAGCTTTCCAGATTGCCTTGTTGCATGTCATTTGGAATTATAAATCTCCAGTTATGGCTAGTTTACTGCACCGCTACATAGTCTTCATTTTGCTGAAATACAAATGCTTGAGTGTATGTTGTTGCAATGTTCTCGTTGATTGTTTAGGGGTTAGCCTAACTTGAGAATATGCTTAGGTGTAGGTGCTAGGTCATTAATTGAAGATGAGCAATTATACATTAAGTTGTATAAACTTGGTAAGTAAAGTGATTTGAATAGGGCTTAAGTTGGAACATGCAAACTACAGCGAACATGTGCATTCCCCGAGCATCCCTGACATTTGTTCATGTGCATCCATGATATTTATCTTGCGCATTCATGCAATAGGTGTGCCGGAGGGAGTGACGTTGCTGGAGTTCGAGTGAGCCAACCAGGAGGAGGAACCCGAGGTGCAGGAAGCCGACGAAGCAGTCGCCATGGAGGAATTGCCCGAGTGCCCTAACCACCAGCCTTCCTCATTCCTGAAAGGCAAGCCCCAGAGCATATTAAGCCTCCCATGTTTTTACAAATACTTTGAGTACCTTTTATTGTTGATGATGCATTAAGTATAGGAATTGGTTGGAACCAATTGCCGCATTATATATCCTTCCTTGTCCAGATATCGCACTGGAATCCTATTTAAGTTCAGGAACGGGTTAAATGCTTAGCCATGCTTAGTGCGGTAGAAGTCAGGTGATTTCCTGTCACCTGCGAGCTTTAGGATGAGGTGGATCACGGTTGGCTATATTTGCTATCGTGGAAAAGAACCATGTGAATAATGAATAAAGACCGGGCGGGGTCTTGTGTATGTTTGAACATAGTGACTCTGTCTGAGTCGTTTAAGGACCGATACACTGTACGTCCTCATGTCATGTTGAACGCAGCCTAACACTTAGCTGGCCGGATAAGTCATTCCGACCGCGAAGCCTAGTAGCTCGACTCAGGCCGGGGACGCGAGCAGTGGCGGTATTCTGGAGGTAGTAAGGATATGTGGAGAGCCATTGGCATAAGTCCAAGGCGGGTTAGAGTCCCGAACAACCTTGGCAGAGTGGTTCTCTGAGAATGTCGATCTGTTCGAACTCGCGACTCCTGAATCGTACCAAAGGTGACTTGTTTGCGACTCCGACGGGGGAAGTAGGGTTTGTGTTTAGGAATACCCGTTTAGGAATACCCCTCCAGCTGGATAGGAATCGATTCGAATCGCCGTCTCTCTCGGATAGTGGGAACTTGACTGAGCAGCGGCAACGTAGATTCAATTAATTTAATGATATGGTTAAATGGATGATGATGATAAGGTTGCCACAATGAATACCTGATATGGTTATTAATGTTTGCACCCTAATAAAATGATTGCTTAGTATAGGTGCTAATATAGATGATAGGTTAATGGCTAAAAAGTCACTGCTAGTTCAGGCTAAAAAGATACTTACACATCGGCTCCCCGATAGATGGTTCTAAATCGGCGCTGCCTCCTTGAGCACCTAGGCAATGCTCTGGGGTCAACCCGCGTGGCCTGGGCTAGAGGTCTTGCGGCCCCCGCTATCGGCGTCTTCTTCGCCTGCTGCTCGGGGACTCCTTCCCCTCCCTCCGATTGCACCTCCATGCGCGTGTTGCGCGATGACGCTTTAGTGCTCAGATGGGTAGCTACTGGAGCCTCATCCTCGTTCGACCACTCGGATATCGCCGCGCTCTGCATCTGAGTGGTCTGACCACCACCATGCGATATACCACAAAGCTTGCGGGGAGCTACATCCACCATTCTTCTCTTCTTTCAGGCCAGCTCATCTTGCGCCGCCCATTTCCCCCGAATTTTCTCTGATACCCGGGGGGACTCTCCTTCTGACCAGCACCTCTGCCTCCGAATTCGGTAGAGGCACTGATGGCACTTTCCTTTGGCTGAGTGGTCATCCTGATGTCCATTGCCTTTGGCCAATCGCCCCTCGGCACGCCCGAGAAGTACATCGCCCATTCCTGCAAATGGATCTTTCCACAAGCAAATCATCCGCTGCTCGGCGCCGGCAAGGGATAAAAAGCACCAGGAACAACAATCGAGATTTTTACCTGAGGAGGTGGGTTCGTGCAGTTGAAGGCTTTCGGCTGCCCTGGCATGCTGTAGGGAATGTTTGGAGTGAATAGATCAGCGTCCCGGTGTAGCACAGCCTCCCTCATCAGTCTCTCCATCCTCTCCCGGGTGCCGTTAGTATCTCACTTGAAGTCAAAGCTCGGATGAGCCCTCTCCTTGCAAGGCTGGACGCGGCGCACTATGAAGCTCACCGCCACCACCACTCCGTTCATCTTCATGCCCTGTATCAGCTTGAGGAGCTCCTTCACCTGCTCCATATTAGCACTGGTCGGTTTCTCCGACCAGCTCCTCTGATTCTCTAGAATCTGGTCGATGTCGCATCGAAGGGCAGGATGACTCTAGTTCATGTAGAAGCACCTGGCATTCCACCCCTTTAGCCAGGTATTCAGTAGCACAGTAATGTATTCGCTCACCATCCCATCGCGACGCTATAGATACAAACTGCTGACCACTTTGGAACCACCCCTCCTTTCTTCTTGAGCTAGAAAATAGGTCGGAAGAGATTGAAATGGGGAAGAATGCCAAGATAGGCCTCACAGAAGTGGATAAACACAGAAATATGCAAAATGGTGTTCGGATGAAGATTACACAAGCTCACTCCCTAGAACTCCAATAGATCCTACAAGAATGGTGTACCGGAAGTCCTAATCCACACTAGAAGTAATCTTTGAACATAACAAGCTCATTGTGTGTGGCATCGAATAGGGCTCACCGTCGGTCGGACACCATCCGGTGGTGACACGGTCAGGAAGAACGCCGCCTCCACCATCTCATTGAGCTTCGTCTCCCCCATGAGTGATGGAACCCATTCTTTGTCACAACTCGCCTCGGCAGCCGCCTTCTTTGGGTTACCACCTCCTCTCTTCGGTGCCATCCCTCAGATCTAGATCAGAACTGGCCTTTTTTCGCAAGCTTTTTAGCCCTAGCGGCGGAGCACGTGTGAATGCGAATGGGGGAGCATGAGGCTGAGGAGGAAGATGAAGTGGCAAAGTGGCAAAGGTGGGAGCATGGAGTGTGGCGACGTAGTTATAAAGAAACCATACCCACTTTTCGCATTCAAGGGTTTTTGGGAAACCGCACCTTATTGATTTGCGCCCTTCGAATTCCCCAAAGCGGCGTGGTGGGCCGTTATCTGGGCTTCCGCACAACTGCGGCCCATATCACCCATTCTTCGTTCCAACTTGGTACTGCACACCGAATATTCGCCGACTTCTCCGCAATACCATCAAGGCTCAGTAATTTTCTACTATACATCCATTACTCTAGTTTTTTCTCCATGATTTGAGTAATTGATACTTCTTGATTTATTCGAGATCTCCACTTGTGGCTCGGGGACTACGTCATCATTATGACTTGGTTTCTCACCACACTGGGGACTTCTTCTGGTTACTATTGTTTCTGACCCTGGCACCACATGACCACGTCACCTACTGTCAGGCTCAAGGACTAAGTGGGCACACTTTACCTTGTGGTGAATGTGCGCTTTTCATTTTAGGGCTCAGTTCGTGGACTTGTTGCCTGCTTGGCTGGTTCTCTACCTTTCTTCTACTTTTTGGACCCTGGCACCATGTGACCACGTCACCTACTGTTAGGCTCGGGCACTAATTGGGCACACTTCACCTTATGGTGAGTGTGTTCTCTTTAATCTGGAAGACTCCGTGCCTTCCAAAGTTGAAGAAGATTATCTCCCTTTCTCATGGTCGGACTCTAAGTGGGCACACTTGGTTCACAACGAGGACATTTTCAATTTTGAACTTGAGCTCCTTACATCCTTCTGGCAAGCCTTACTTGAGATACTCTACTCGTTGATAGTCGACAACTGCTCGGTGACTCATTAGAGTGGTCGCACTATGAGTCTGACTGCTCAGCTTTGTTTACACCTGCTCGGACAAGCTCAAGATGATGTTGCACAGCGGATACAAGGCGCTCGGGGACTAGCTGTGGGGGGTACGACACCAGATACCCAAGGCAGACTACATGGGCTACGCCCCTAAGGGTGGTCTAGCCCACAAGATGAAGCCTTACGGAGCACGGCACTGCTCGACGCGCCCCTCAAGACACCGGGAAGATATCCTGAAGATACGGTGTAATCTGTTAGGATATGTTACGATCCCATCATCCCTATAATCTATTATTACTTACCGGTTATCTCCCAGATCTAACCGACTTGTAACCCTACCCCCTAGCTATATAAGGCGGGTAGGGGACCCCCTCAAAACACACGCAATATCATACGATAGCCAATACAAACCAATAGACCATAGGAGTAGGGTATTATGTCGTGCTGATGGCCCGAACCTGTCTAACTCTTGTTTCTCTGTTTCCTTCTTGTTCTTGATTACGCGCACCTCTACCGATCAATCTACCTTCGTGGAATACCCCTCGAAGGACTGCCGAGCATTTTTTGTCGACAATTGTATCAGCAAATGGAATTGATCCAAACCCAGACAAAGTCCACGCAATCCTAAACATGAATGTTCCTAAAAATATAAAGGACATCCAAAAATTAATAGGAAGACTTGCCACCTTAAACAGGTTCATTTCAAAATCAGCAGAGCGAAGTCTGCCGATATTTCAAGCACTCAAAGGAACAAAAAGAGACTTCACATGGGGACCTTCGCAACAACATGCATTCGAAGAAATAAAAAGTTACTTGTCAAAACCAAACACACTAACCACACCAAACCTAGGGGCCAAATTGCTCCTATATGTCTCAGCAACAGAAAGTATAGTTTTAGTTGAAGAACAAGAAAATGAACACACAAAAAGACAAGTCCCAGTATACTTTGTTTCAGAAGCTCTGTCTGGCTCAAAAATCTATTACTCAGAGATTGAAAAAATAGCATATGCAGTATTGACAACAGCAAGAAAATTGAAACACTATTTTCAAGCTCACAAAATCAGGGTACCAACAAATTATCCTCTAAAAGAAGTCTTACAAAGTTACAGATCATCCATAAGATTGGGGAAATGGGTAGCGGAGCTATCTCAGCATTACATCGAATTTGAAAAAAGAACATCAATAAAATCCCAAGTCTTGGCAGACTTCATGGTAGATTGGACTCCGTCTGAAAATCAAAGCAAAGACAAAAAGCAACCAAACTGGATAATATATGCGATGGAGCATGGGGCTTCACAGGGGCTGGTGTAGCAGTAATAATTACATCACCTTTAGGGGTCAAAATGAGATACGTTGCAAGGCTTGAATTTCAATGTACCAACAATATTGTTGAATACGAAGCCATTTCACTCGAACTCCGAAAAGCAAGAGCAATGGGGATACAAAGTCTAATAATCAAAATAGATTCACAAGTTGTGGCTGGACACATTGAAAAAGATTATAAGGCAAGAGATCCAGAGCTAGCAAAATACTTGCAATTTTTAAGAGAACAAGAGAAATACTTTGAAGGCTTCACAGTCAAAAATATCTCAAGAACAGATAACTCAGATGATGACAAAATAGCAAAAGCTGCAGCTCAAAATACAAGTTTGCCTCAAGATGTTTTCTTCCAAGTACTAACTCATGCATCTATCAAGGCAAAGCAAGAAGTCCCAAGAGAAGTCCATATAATACAAAGCGAAGATTGGAGAGCACCAATCATGGCATACCTTCGTGGGCATTATGAACCAGAAGATGAAGTTAACGAAGTCAGAATGAAACATAGCACAAGAAATTACAAAATCATCAACAATCAATTGTACAAGCAAGAAATTTGTGAACCACTTCTCAAATGCATATCAGCACAAGAAGGAAAAGAATTGCTATTAGAGATACATGAGGGGATTTGTGGCACACATCCAGGGGCAAGACCCATGGCAGCGAAAGCATTCCAACAAGGATTTTATTGGCCTTTAGCACAAAGTGACAGCAAAGAAATAGTTAAATCTTGTCACAATTGTCAAATGTCTGCCAGCAAAATAAGAGCTCCAGCAACAAACTTACAAACAATAGAACCAACTTGGACACTTGCAAGATGGGGAATTGACATAATAGGCAAATTACCCCTAGCTTAAGGAAATTTCTAATATGCAGTTGCGGCAGTGGAATATTTCACAAAGTGGATTGAAGCCAAGCCAGTAACAAATATGTCTTCATTCACAATGAAAAAAATTTATGGCAGAACATCATATGTCGTTTTGGAGTTCCAAGACACATTACAGTAGACAATGAGACTCAATTTGACAGTCAAGATTTCAGAAATTATTGTCAAAACATGGGAATCCAACTATGCTTTGCCTTAGTCAGACACCCACAGTCAAATGGCGCAGGTGAAAGAGCAAATGGAATCATATGCACTAGAGTTTCAAAATACCTAGTGGGGCTTCCTAAGGGAAAATGGGTTGATGAATTACCAAAAGTTGTTTGGGCACACAATACAACAGTATCAAGATCAACAAACTTTACACCATTCAAGTTGTTGTACGAAGAAGAAGCAATGACACCCGAAGAAATAAAATTTCAAGGCCCAAGAACAAACGTCCAAATAATTGAAGAAGAAGAGCAAGTAACAAGCAAGGATTTGCTCGAAGAAGAAAGAATAAAAGCAATCCAGAACCTCAAGAAGTACCAGAAGGAAACAAAGAATTGGTACAACAAGAAAGTAAGACCAAGACAATTATCCCTAGGTGACTTTGTTTTGAAAAGAAAGAGAAATGAAGATACAGTTGGAAAGTTTCAACAGAAATGGGAAGGACCATATCTTATCACAGGAACAAACAAATTGGGAGCATTTCACTTGGCAAACATGAATAGAGAAGAAATTGACCACACCTGGAACATGGAGGCTCTATGGAGATACTACCCCTAGACTCCAATTTTTTTACAAGTTCTATGATAGAAGTAGACTAGTTTTTACATTCCAAAGTTTCAATACAAATGTAAACGAGCTGCTCTCTTTTTCCACTCAGGGGAAGCCCTTCACAGGCTGAGTGGTTTTTTAACGAGGCAGTCTCTATTGTAAATTCTCATCAAATATAAATGAGAAGCTATTCCCTTAAAGCTTAAAGTACAGTAGAAAACTAAAAAGCCGAAGAGTATACTTAAATATACTCAAATATTGGCCAAAACAAACTACAAATAGGTAGCATCATTTTTCGAACAAGCAAAAATTAATGCTAACCTATCTTAACAAATATTGTATTTACTTTTTAGTTTTTCAAATTCACTAAGGTGAAATTTGACTTATAAGCGAAGTCTGTCACAGAATCGACCAATTTATAAGAGCACAAGTACAAAAACAATCGCCGAAACGATCAAATTCTTGAACTTGAGCCCATATAAACCCGGTAGTCAACTGAAATCTCAAAGGATTTCAAACCAACTTGCATACAACCAAGATCACAGTAATTCAACATAACATATCATACGTTACAACATTTCGCAGACGTTCACAAATAGATTACATCATCACAGAGTCATCGTTATTACAAAACCAGTCTTGTAAAACATGCGGAAGCAAATAGTTTAACTTACACTCCCGAGTTCAAATACACATACTGGTTCGCTGATCACAGCCCACAAAAGCATTTAGATAAGAGAACAGAGATCATGCCCATGATCTAGTCTTCATCACCCGCCGGGTGGAGACAATACTTACAAAATCCCTGATATAGAAGGTCATCTGCAACAAGAGGGAATAAACCCTGAGTACGGGAATGTACTCAGCTAGACTTACCCATCGGAAACCAAAATAAATGACACCAAGGATCATGCAAAGCTTTATTTAGAGGATCAGGCTGACACATCTTTTTACGGAAAAGCATAAGTAATAATGATTAACTTTTAACCTGAGCTAGCAGTGACTTTTAGCCATTAACCTATCAACTATATTAGCACCTGTACTAAGCAATCATTTTATTAGGGTGCAAACATTAATAACCATATCAGGTATTCATTGTGGTAACCTTATCATCATCATCCATTTAACCATATCGTTAAATTAATTGAATCTACGTTGCCGCTGCTCAAGTCAAGTTCTCACTATCCGGGAGAGACGGCGATTCGAATCGATTCCTATCCAGCTGGAGGGGTATTCCTAACACAAACCCTGCTTCCCCCGTTAGGGTCACAATCAAGTCACCTTTGGCACAACTCAGGAGAAATAAAAGAAAAGTCGTGGGTCCATGCCGCCCGGCATTCTCAGAGAACCACTCTGCTAAGGGTGATCGGGCCTTTAACCCGCCCTTGGGCTTACGCCAATGGCTCTCCGCACATCCTTACTACCTCCAGAATGCGCCCAACCCCCCGGTTCCCGGCCTGAGTCGAGCTACTAGGCTTCGCGGTCGGAACGACTTATCCGGCCAACTAAGTGTTAGGCTGCATTCAACATGACCTAAGGACATACAGCGTATCGGTCCTTAAACGACACAGACGGAGTCACTATGTTCAAACCTACACAAGACCCTGCCCGGTCTTAATTCATTATTCACATGGTTCTTTTCCACGATAGCAAATATAGCCAACCGTGATCCACCTCATCCTAAAGCTCGCAGGTGACAGGAAATCACCTGACTTCTACCGCACTAAGCATGGCTAAGCATTTAACCCATTCCTGAACTTAAATAGGATTCAAGTGCGATATCTGGACAAGGATAGATATATAATGCAGCAATTGGTTCCAACCAATTCCTATACTTAATGCAGCATCAACAATAAAAGATACTCAATATAATTGTAAAGACATGGGAGACTTATAATGCTCCGAGGCTTGCCTTTCAGGAAAGAGGATGGACGGTGGTCAGGGCACTCGGGCAATTCCTCCACGGCGACTGCTTCGTCGGCTTCCTGCACCTCGGGCTCCTCCTCCTGGTTAGCTCCCTCGAACTCCAGCAACGTCACTCCCTCCGGCACACCTATTGCATGAATGCGCAAGATAAATATCATGGATGCACATGAACGAATGTCAGGGATGTTCGGGGAATGCGCATGTTCGCTGTAGTTTGCATATTCCAACTTACGCCCTATTCAAATCACTTTACTTACCAAGTTTATACAACCTAATGTATAATTGCTCATCTTCAGTTAAAGACCTAGCACCTGCACCTAAGCATGTTCTCAAGTTAGGCTAGCACCTAAACAATCAACAAGAACATTGCAACAATGCATACACACAAACATTTGTATTTCAGCAAAATAGGGACTAGACAGTGGTACAGTAAACTGACCATAACTGGAGATTTACAAGTCCAAATGACATGCAACAAGACAATTTGGAAAGCTTATGAAATTTCCTACAATTCATTTTCATACCTCAACGCATGATTCGAACTTTTACCAGGTCAAATTCTTCAATCAACAGAAATCTGTCTTTCCAAGACAGAGAGCAAGCAAAACTATGATCCAACTTTAAACGACTGTAACTCCTAAACTCCTAGGCCAAATACCACCAAATTTTAACAGGAGCTAGATACATAAGTTCTCTACAACTTTTGTATTCACCAATTTCCCAGCAAACCAAATTATCATTGGGAACTTTGCAAAGTCCCCAGAACTGTCCAGAAGGACATAATGCAAGCAAAATAATTATTAACTTATGTTGCAACACATAAATGGACAAAACCAACTTTACTACCTCATCACACATATCACAAGAACACCAGAATGTAGGGCGTTCATCCCCAAAACATTTCTTTTAATACCTTTCTTAATTTATTTAATTAATTAGAGGAAATGGTAAACATATATGAAAACTACACCATTAAATCTACAACAATTACAGTAGATACTACATTCCCTAAGTAGACTACCATAAAAATTTCACACCATTTGAGTAAGTATAACAACCTACACAAAAATAATAAGGCATAATGGCTTAAAATGGCATAATTAGGAAACCTTAGTGAAAAGTGTCAAGCAACAGATTTCATATTTTTCCTAGCATCCTTAAGGTACTAGGATACTAACCACCAAGTTTCATGGTCATAGGATTCCTTACCCACCAAGTTTCATGGTCATAGGATTCCTAGATAATTTACAAAAATTCACCCAAGTATCAATTAGTGATAAAAGGAAAATCTATAACTCAAAAACCGTACATGCAATGACTCTCAAATTTTAACCTGAGCTTCTACTAAGCAAGACTAGCTTACCCATAAAATTTTATAATTTTTGGATCATAGAAACTCAAGATATGATTTAAACAAGTTTGCATACATTCAAAAACACATTTCAAGTTCCTATTTAATTAATCCAAAATTTCTACATCATGTGCTCAAGACATATTTTTCTTAAATACTAGACTTCACAGTGAGTCTAACAAAATTTGAATCACACCATTTGGATCTACACATTTGGAGTTTCAAAATTCACAAACCAGCATCAAAATCTGCATAAATGAGCTATCCTATTTACTAACAGTCACTGGTAAGCAGGGTCCACATGTCAGTGGGTCCGCTTGTCAGCGACAGCGAAGCAGAGCACGCTGCCAAGTGCGACGGCTACCGGCGGAGCTCGCCGACGGCGACATCTCCAGCGACGGCAGTGGTACCAGCGTGTTCCCCAAAGTCTCCCGCGTCGATTGACCCCCTAAGCCTAGACCCAAGCGGCCCCTAAGCACATCGGCCATGGCGCACGGTGGCTCGGCCATGGCACACGGCGGTGCGCGGCCATGTTCCGGCATGGCCGGATCGGCGTAGCCGGTAGTGTCTTCACAAGAGCAACTACACAAGATGGAGAAGACAAGATGAAGGCTAGGGATGGAGGAGCGATGCAGTGATGCACTGGCCACGGTGAGCGCCAACTCCGGTGAAGCTCTGCCATGGCGGGCAGTGGTGGAAATGGCCGGAGGCCCTCACCTAAGGACGATTGGCTCGGCTAGAAGGCGGAGAAGGTCGAGAACACGACGGATCTACTGACGAGCTAGCCGACGCGTTTTTGCGGCGGTGCGTGAGCTAGGCGACGGTGGAGCTCCACGGCAGCAATGGCGGAGCAGCTGCTCTGTTGCTGCTCACGGGTGAAGGCGAAGAAACTAAAAAATGGACTGATGAGCTGGTCGGGTAGGCGCGTGGGGGTGTTCACATCGTGGCCGGCCGTGCCAGGACACCCGCGACGCGTGGTAGCGTGGTCAACCGGCCGGCGACGGGTGGCGCCACGTGGCGTTCGTTTTCTAAAAACAGACATCACTGTAGCTTGCCTGAAACGCTGATTTAGTTAACCGATCGGCCTGACAGTGAAACTTCGTCGTGTTGAAATGGCTAAGTCGTTGCTCAAAAGCGAAAATCGTCAAGATGAAAGTTGTAGCCCGTACTCCCATCTTCAATTTCTATTTGAGCACTAAGGACTAATACTCAACAGGTACCGAGGAAAATCACGCCAAAGTTGAGGTCATGAAATTGAAACTCAGTTACAATACTTAGAAAATTTTCAAGTGTTGAATCAGCCTTCAATACAGACTTGTGGGTCCTTTTTGAACATGTTGTGCACATTTTCATGACTTGGCTTCTAAACAAAGTTTGTTCCTTATAAAATTTGCTACAACTTTGCTTTAGGTTGTTCAGACATGCAAACACTCTAAGCTACACTTTTTAATAGTCAAACAAAAGAGTTCAGGGGTCAAAACAAGACAAACCACTTTTTGAAATCATATTTAGGCAACATGATCAATATGAACATTGTTCCTAATGACATTCTAAGTATAACTAAGTTGTTTAAAAATATATTTAGCCATACCACACAATGATCACACCAAAATCAAGCATCACAGGCATTGAAACAAGGAAGAACAAGTGAAGTGTTACTTTTGTTTCAAAGCCATGTTTCATGTTTCATGAGTGTGTTGCATAGTACTACTAACCATGTTTCACTAAAGTGTGTTGCACATGTTGCACTTGAGTGTTGCACACTATTCATTTCATGAAACAAACACACATGAAATATGACAATATGTTGCAATGTTTCACAAGCATGTTTCATGCAATATAAGCTCATGAATGGATGAATGATGCTCATGTTTATGAAATGCAAGTGCAAATGTGGAAGCCAAACACCTGGGGTGTTACAAAGTCTACGCGTTGCCTTCATAAAGAAGTGAGGGGACAGCATTTTTCAAATTCACTAAGGTGAAATTTGACTTCTAAGCGAAGTCTATGCGTTGCCTTCGCAAAAAAGTGAGGGGATGACGTTTTTCAAATTCACTAAGGTGAAATTTGACTTCTAAGTGAAGTCTACGCATTGTCTTCACAAAAAAACTAATGGGACGGCGTTTTTCAAATTCACTAAGGTGAAATTTGACTTCTAAGCGAAGTCTACGCATTGCCTTCGCAAAAAAGTGAGGGGACAACGTTTTTCAAATTCACTAAGGTGAAATTTGACTTCTAAGCGAAGTCTACATGTTGCCTTAGCAAAAAAAGTGAGGGGGCGACATTTTTCAAATTCACTAAGGTGAAATTTGACTTCTAAGCGAAGTCTACGCATTGCCTTCGTAAAAAAGTGAGGGGATAGCATTTTTCAAATTCAACAACAACAACAACAACAACATAGCCTTTTAGTCCCAAGCATGTTGGGGTAGGCTAGAGTTGAAACCCACCAAGTGCCCCAAGTCATGGTTTAGGCACTTCAATAGCTACTTTCTAAGTACTCCTATTCAAACATAGATCCCTACGTATATCTCAAGCTTTCAAATCTTTTTTTATTGCCTCCCTGCATGTCAATTTTGGTCTTTCTCTACCTCTCCTCATATTATTAGCTTGGCTTAGGACTCCACAATGCACTGGTGCCTCTAGAGGTCTTCTTTGGACATAGCCAAACCACCTCAACCGATGTTGGACAAGCTTTTCTTCAATTCGTGATACCTCTAGGCGATCACGTATATCATCATTCTGAACTTGGTCCATAATTGTGTGACCGCAAATCCATCACAACATACGCATTTATGCAACACTCAGTTGTTGAATATGTCGAATCTTTGTAGGCAAACATTCTGCTCCATACAACATAGCCGGTCTAATCACCGTTCTATAGAACTTGCCTTTTAGCTTTTGTGGTACCCTCTTGTCACATAGAATGCCAGAACCTTGTCGCCACTTGATCCACCTTGCTTTGATTCTATGGCTAACGTCTGCATCAATATCTCCATCCCTCTATAGCATCAATCCCAGATACCGAAAGGTATCCTTCTTAGGCACTACTTGACCTTCCAAACTCACATCTCCCTCCTCCTATACAACTCCGCCAAAGTCACATATCATGTATTTGGTTTTAGTTCTGCTCAATCTAAAACCTTTAGACTCAAGGGTCTGACGCCATAACTCTAGTTTCCTATTTACTCCCGCCTGGCTTTTGTCCGCTAACACTACATCATCAGCGAACAACACACACCAAGAGATATCCCCTTGTATGTTCCTAGTAACAACATACACCAAGGCATTTTTCAAATTCACTACGGTGAAATTTTACTTCTAAACAAAGTCTGCACTTTGCTCACAAAAGTTCAAACATCAATACAAAAGTATACAAAATTCAATTCCATCATAAACATAATAATTTATTACATATTACAAAACAATAAGAGAAGTGTACAACAAAAGTTACAATCAGTCACTTTCTGAAGCTACAATAGTTGCAGCTTCACTAATCAAGTCTTCAACAACCTTATCCAACATATGATCAACTTTGCATTGTAGAAACATAGCTCGGTGGAGCACTCGAACATGATGACTAAGAAAAATACAAAGTGTCAAATTACTTTCCATCCCATCCAAATTCCATAAGAAAAGAAAAAAAAACTAAAACAAACTACTTGAGAAATTTTGCTGAAGTCAACAATTCACGGCAAACAAGATTTCTTGTTCTCAGCAATAAGATTTTTAGATTCAAAATCTAGAAATAGCACATATTAGCAAAAAGAACCACGATGACCAAAAAATAAAGCATCATAACTTAACGCTTACGTCAGCTTACGTTAAACAAATGTACAAACGTAGGGTTCGCCTCATTAGTTGCATACTCCAACCACAGTGAAGGTTCAACGACAAAGTTGTCCTTACACATTAACAATGGCAAAACACCAACTTCATCTTGCTAAGTTAAATATTTACAAATGTCAAACATCTTTCAAAAGGCTCACCCCTCAGCTTAAAACTAAAAAACTGACTACAAAGACAACTAAAATGGGTGATCACCAACATCATCATCCTTGGCATTTTCCTCTTCACGTTTGTCTTGCTCTCTTTGTATCTTCTCATCAATGGCAATTTCTTTCTCAAACTGCTGCAAAAACAAAACAAAATATTATTATAAAAAAACACACACACACAAAGAGAAATAAACAAAATAGGGTGTGTAAAACTCTTAATCTAACCTTTTCCATCTTCTTTTTTGCCCTCGGAAAAGCATTCTCCCTGCCACCCATGTTTCAATATTGATTAAAATATTTCTTGCAAAGAAATTGAGTTCGAGAAGTGACTCAATTGCTCCACAGAAGGAAACTTATAATCCTTGTCCAACATTTGTTCATACAAGGGATCTTTTGCCTCTTTCATTAAATAGAAAAGTGCACGTGTTGCATAAACACAACTCAAATCAGCACTAGTCTGAATAACAATTGGCAAATCCTCATACTGACGGCACAACCAAGCAAAAAATGGATCCAACTCTCCAAGCTCCCAACAAGGATCTTCTGGCTTCGCTCCAAACTTGTCATAGCAATTTTTGCAAAGTTCTCACAGGCGATTGCACTTATCATGAAAATTTTGATCTTTCTCAGCAGACTTCTTCTCAAGATAATTTTTCTCCTTCACAATCTTATCAAGATCTTTTTTCAAATTCTCAAAATTTTTGGTCTTTGCCTCAAGCTTGGCTCCAACAGAGATACATTTTGACTCCATATCACGGAGAGTTTCAACTGTCTCTATTCTCTCTTTTTCTTTAGTAGTAAGTTTAGACTTCAAAGATTTGATCTCCTCAAGCAAACTTTTCTCGCTAAGCGCAGTATTCTTCGCATCTTCTTCAAGAGATTTACGCAAACTCCATTGCAAAAGAGCATTCTACAAAAATATAACATCAATATATATATACGAAGTCAAAACATACAAAGAAATATTTGTAAATCAACATAAAAAGTTTAAGCCAAAGTTACATACAAAGTCAGACAAAAACATACAAACTTTGTAAATCATGGTAACACTAGCGTCTACCAACTCAAGGGAAAATTTACCAACAAGTTCAGCCTCCGTGTCAGGAACTGCGAAGGCATCATCAATGCACCTTAACAACTTTAATTCTGGCTTCTTTGGCATAATACGAAGTTTGTCCAAGCCAATCCCAATAAATTTGAAAGTGTCTAAATTCACACTTTGAGCTTGGCAGTACTCCAAACAACATTTGTATGCCTCTGGGTCCACTCCATCAGGAATAGTTTCTAAAGCTTTAGCTAGAGTAGCAGGCTCCTAAGCCACCTCTTTCATTTTCCCAACATCCATAGTCATCTCTCTTTGAGATAAAGAGTCTAGGAAAAATTCCTCTGCACAAAAAAGACAAGACAAAAGTTAGTAAGTCAATAATCAAAGTCAAAAGTAAAAAAATAGGTGCAAAGAAAACAAAACAAACTTACCCATAGAAACACCCTTCTCGAGTTGATATGCAACTTTTTGACCAGTATTTACATCAATTGTGGACTCGGTGAGACGAGAAGCACGGGCATTTTTGGCCTCTTCGTCAAAGATATCATCATTAGAATCATCAAAATCAAGGGTAACGGTAGTAGTACCCTTACCCTTGTGAGCTTTGACTCTTGCAGCATTAGTCTCCATAGGCCCACCTCCTAAATTAGTATCTTGCAAAACAATTTGGGGAGGCAAGGCAACATGAAGAGTAGAACCAACATCCCCCGTAGCTCCTGGTGGAGTTTTAGCAACAAATGTTTGAGAAGACGGCTTTGTAGTTTCCTACAAAGCCTTAACCACAATCTCACCTTCTTCAATCTGCACTTCAGCAGTAGTAGTAGCAGCAGCATCAACAATAGGAGGTGAAGAAGGCAAAGTGTCTTTTACAACATTTTTTTGAGGCGAAGACAAATTACCTCCACCAACATTTTCATCAGAAGCTAAATTCTAGAAATAGTCACCAAGCGGAGTCAACATCGGCAAAGTCAAACCACTAGAATTAAAAACTAAACTAATCATTCTCACCTCATCTTCGTGAGCTTGCTGACCAAGAACTTCTAGACTGTCAGCATCAACACCCAAATCAACTTCATCTTCTGCAACTCTTTCTGAATCAAAAGAAGCTAAAACCTTCTTCTTTTTGCTAGTTTTCTTAGTAAGTTGATCACCAGCTCTTTTCTTCTTTGTAACATTCTATATACTTGGCTTCGCTGTATAAGAATACGCTGGTGGAGGCCTTTCATTATATGTGATTTCAGCAATTTCAAAAAACCTATTCAAACATTTATAATCCTTCCCTAGAATATTGTCCATCAAATCTTTCTCCTTCAAAAATTTGCCAAGAATTTCAACTGCCTTGACTTCAACAGTAGAAACAAAATCTTCATCTTTCGAATACTTCTTCGGACGAAAAGCCTCTTTGTCAGGATACAAATAATCTTTTCCTCTCATAACTTTCTTATGAAAATGTACAAAGCTCCAGCCTTTTTTAAGAGGCCAAACACAAGCTGCGATATATTCCTCGCAAAGATCACGAGCACTTTGCAGATTGGTAGTCAACTTATAAGCCTTTTCACAAGTTCTAGAATTCTTCAAACTAACAAATTCAGGCTTACCGTCAAAAATATTCTTGGTCATCTTCGCAGCCAAATGATACTTATTCACAATCTTCCTTGAATCATCCTTCTCTTCAACCCAAGGAACATAATGATAAAACCAATATCGATACCAATTTTCAACCCATTTGTCCTTGGAAGCTGGTGCAATCTGCTTAGCACCACAAGCAGGCTTAAAACTACAGCAACCAAAGTACTTAACAATATTCTTACCATCCACTGTTTTATTTCTAAACTGAGTATGCATCTCACGAAGAGTACAAAAGGCTCCAATATCCAAGTTCACATTTTGAGATTTCACAGCCCAGATAAAAAGAGCAATTTTAGTTATCCCATTCGGAGTCAAATGATGCACCTCAATGTTACATGCCTTCAAAATTTCTTCAACAAAATCCTAACAAGGCAAGCGAAGTCCAACAGAGAATTGACCCCAAAAAACAACACACTCGTGAGGCTCTAGTTTAGGAGTTGTTTCATTTTTAGGGAAACGAATAGAAGCCTTTTCCACCATCCTATTTGTAACCATCCAATCCAACTTGTCTTCATCCATCAATGTTTTACCAAAAATCAAAGACTTGGTCTCGTCTCCAACCAATTTTGACTCTAACGCGGAGACATCTGACAAATCTTCGCCAGATCTAGATTGATTAGAACCAACTAGAGAATTCTGAGAAACATTCTTCTCCTGCTCAGACATCTACAAAAAAGTTATCTCAAAAGACAAAAAATAGAAGGAGGGGAAAACTAAATACAAATAAACAAAGTAAAGTAAAAACTAACCTTAGCCAATCAAACTTTAAAAGCTTTCAAGAGAAAAGCAGTCTTCGCAAAAGAACTTGGCTTCGCAAGAATTCAACTTCGCTTAAAAGAAAAATTCAGCAGCACCTCCCCGTCTTCGATGAAGCAACAAAAACAAGGGGAAGGGGCGTAGTATATATAGGCGGCTTCGGGTCAAACCCAACGGTTTGAATTTCGGCGGTCAAATTCGATCGTTGCAATTCAAAAAATAGATTATACACAGTCTAACAGATATAAATGTACAACTCCAAAGTTCGGGATGTCATTTTCTGTTTTTGTTTTAAAAGTCAAACTTCACGGAATTTAGACCTTTGGAGTAGGCCTTCGTCCACGAGGGGCTGCTATTGGGAATTTAACTTCGTCACAAAACACAGCCCCAAACTTTGGAGCTAAATTCTTAAGATTCCATAACAAAATCTGTTTGTAGGAAAAAGGAAAGTGAAGACAAGATTTTGACTTTGTATGAAAAGATTTGACTTTGCCAAGAAGGAGAAATCAAGATAAAGAAGAAGCCAAGATCAAAGCAAAGACAGAAGTTTAACTTTGTGGGTAAAGATTTGGCTTCGCTGATTAACGAAGACAAAGAAAAGCAGAGCAGAAATCAACTAAGACAAAAGGCAGAATTTCCCAAAAGAATGATGGCCAAATAGAGGGATGAAGACTGAAGTAGTGTAAAATGACCACTTTGCCCTTATAGTTGAAAAGGGTTGTAAATATTTGAGTTAGGGGTAAAATAGTTATTTTATGTAAGATACGAAGACTAGGGCCCTATAAATACCCCCTCTAACATGTACAGTACAAACATGAAATGAATACAACTTTGTCTTGTGTTCAAACTTTGATGCTTGAGTAATTTCTTACCCAACATGCAGACATGGAGGATAGCATTCGAAGACTACAACTTCATCACGTGTGACGTCTGCAAAGAGTTCGTCGTGAAACAATAGACCGAAGAAGCAAAGGCCAACGATGAGAAGTTCTCTGAGCTCACAATGAGGAACGAGCTCCACCACCACCTAGGCATGACAGGGTACACCGCTAAGACAGAAAGTGGCGGCAAGAACAAAGGGAGACAGCTGAGGCCAGGTAGCCGAATCCATTATAGGGCATCGATGAGAGGTCATGTAACTACCTCTATGCCCATAGGCCAAAAAAGTTGAAGGAGGGCAAGACCAAGTACAACAAGCTAAAGACCAAGGGGGTAGAGAAGAGGATCTTGGAGGTCTCTATGGCTGAGAAGAGCGGGTCGTTTGAACCTCACCGAGAGAGGGACATACTAACTGAGGCATTGGGAAACATCGAGTATTGCGGCTGTGTACATGGCGTTTCCTTGAGGTAGAGCTAGAAGATCGTGGAGTCATGTCAATCCAACATGAGCACATACCACATGAAGCAGAGGTACAAGAAAGGGCTCATCTAGAAAGGCCACAATTAGGCAGTCAAGGACATGATCATGGGGAAGATACAAGACGCTTTCACAAGCACCGACCCTAAGATGGTGGAGCTGAGGACGTAGATGTTTCACTAGGCTGGCATGCTGCTGCCATAGGGTCAAGCGGCCGTACAAGGGTAGATGGTGCCAGGGATCAGACAACTCCCCAGGTACCGGTAGACAACATCATTGATCCAATGAGCTGCACGCTCTAGGTGCCCTTCTGTAGGGCGCAGAGGAAGAAGGACGTGGCCACGGGAGTGGCACTGCTGCCTGAAAGCAGCACCATGTATGACGGCAAGACAATCCCGCTCGACTATGCCCGGGTTGTTGTGACGTGGACCAACTCAGATTTTGAAGAGGATGAAATCGACATTTCCACTGAAGAGGGCTGCAGATTCCTTGGCGCTACTGTCGGCATGCGAGTGATAGGGAATAAGAGCGACATTGTCTTGGACATGCCGACGTCGGTGTCATATCCCTCACACCCATCATCGTCTCCCTCAGGTGACAACGACAACAACGACGGCGTTAGCAATGACAACGGCGGCCATGACAACGACAATGCTGGTAGCCCAGGCAGCAGTCCTCTAGGTAGTCCGCCTCCTGACAACAGCAATCCATAGGGAATCATAGGGGCAGCATCGGGCGATGTGACACCACTGCCTGCAAGTGGTTTGAACCAAGGCTCAAACCAATGTCCTCTCCCATCAAGGAAGCCTACAGATGAAGAGGAGGCCATACCCCTAAACCACACCAAGTTGAGTTGGGTGGCCTGTCAAATAGCCGATGAGCACCCATACTCAACTATGTTTGAAAGGTATGCTACTAGCAAGCATAGTCAATCTATAATTCATTTGGTGATGCTAGCTATTTTTTCACTCCCTAACATCTCAAGCCCCGGTGTTGCAGGCTGAAAACTCCACCATTGTTTTGGCCCCGGTCGGTTGATTTCCCTGAAAACTATGTGCATGGGAAGTTCATGTTGACCTTGGGCGACCTCCTTGAAGAGAAGTGGGAGGTATGGAGGTTCCATATGTGGTACATGGAAGTGGTGAAAGTGGGCCCGGAAAACTTCGTCATCAAGATTCCGGTGGAGTACTTCCACACGCCCACGGATGGTCAATTCATCGTAGATTTCCACAACATGTATAGACTACGGCGGCGAAAGGATCTCGACATCGCCCAAGTCACCTTATTTTCCCTGTAAGTTCATTACGACTTTGACACCACTACATCGCTGTAGGTACTTTACGAACAACCTAATAATGTCATGAAGACTCTTCCTTGCAGGATGTAGGCCTATGTAAGCAAGGAATTGGGCAAGAATATTATCTATCTCTCCAATGCTTATCATAGAGAGAACCATCGTGGGTTATTGTAACAGAACCGACCAATTATACGAGGTTAAGTAAGAAAATCTTCCGCCGAAGCAGATAATTTAGCAAACTTAAGCCCGTATAACCCGGTAGTCTGTGAAACCACGAAGGATTTCAAACCAATCGACATACAAACCAAGATCGTACAAGTTTAGCAAGTACCGTCACATGTTACATAAAGTTCACAATGACAGTGGATACATCAGAGTTTAGAACATAAAGTTATTACAATCCAAGTTCGATCTAAAATAGCGGAAGCAATTAGTTTTAAAGCCACACACACACTTTTAGTTCAGATACAATGCCAATTGGTAGTCATTTCCAACAAAAGCATCAGATGAGAGATATAGAGTGACCATTTGCCCTTGGTCCAAGTTGTCACCCATCGCTGGGTACAGGCAGTTAATGCAATAGCCATAGTACATTTGACCATCTGCAACAACAATGGGACCAACGCCCTGAGTACGAGAAGGTACTCAGCTAGACTTACCCGTCTTAAACCAAAATAAAGCGACACTAAGGATTATGCAAGGCTTTCTTTAGTGGGCTAGCTGACTTGTTTGCGAAAAGCATAAGCTATCATGAAGAAACCATTTTAAATACTTTGCATCATCTTTATTATGACCTATCCATCTAGGTAAGCACCTGTACTATAGCAATCACTTGATTAATCAATAACATCTAGTTACCAACTTAGATTTAGCATAGCTCATATCATCCAGATAACCATTAGTGTTCCATCATAATTACTACGATGCCGTAGCTCGATTCAAGTGCTCACTATCCAGGAGCGATGGCGATTCAAATCGATTCCTAACAAGCTGGTGATTTATTCCTCACACAAACCACACTCACCGATCAAGTGAGCTACAGATCACCAATGACACTTTTCAGGTAGCCACGGGACAATCTGGAGCCGCAGTACCCAGGGACCACCCGACTGCCAGGAATCAGGTTGCACCTGCCCTTGGGCTCACTCTTCGTGCCCCTGTCATACCCCCATCAGCACCAATACGCGCACTCATGTAGATCCCAGCCGGAATAGTGCCACTAGCTTCGCGGTCGAAAGGTACTTTATTCGGCCAGCTAAATGTGAGGCATGCGTTCAACATGACAAGAGGGACGGGCAATGATCGGTCCTTAATCGACACAGACGGAAACTAACAGCACCCCAGAACCCTGTCTGGTTGCCTCCAACTTTTCCGTCTGGTCTCAAATTTTCCATCACATATGGTTAATTCCAGGATATCATTCTTTCCATAGCCAATTTCTTCCAGTAACCACCTATAATGTAGGTGACCGGGTATCACTGATCGCTACCGGTCTAAGCAAGGCTAAGCAGTTATTCGATCCTGACCTAATAGGGTAAAAGGTAATAAGGTAGGCAAGGATAGTAATAAATGCATCAACGGTTTCAATCAACTCCTACAACTTAATGCAACAATATATAAACTCATATATATAGAAAGAATTGCTTTTATAAAGTTGGAGACTTAGAATGCTCTGGGGCTTGCCTCGTTCGAACGAACTAGGTTGATGATCCACGCACTCGGGCAAGTCTTCTCCTTGCTCCTCTTCCTCTGGCACCTCCTGTGCCTGGATTTCTTGTGGATCTGTCCCGGTCTGCTCTTCCTGAACTGCTACTAAAAACTCCTCCTATGATCCTGTATGATGCAGATGTATAAGTGCTAATGCAGAGGTGCATCGGAGAGATGACATGTAATGATCAAGATGCATGGAATGTCGATGAACATGTTTAACTCTATTGGACATAGTAGAAGTAAAGCGCTTCTACAAAGTAGCCAACATCATCCAAGAACATGTATTTCTGTTGCTCATAAAAATCTAAAAAAATTACAGTAGCCTAGTACTACTCTAAGTAGACTACCATAAAATTTTCATGGCATTTAGATAAGTAAAATAGCCTACACAAAAATGACAAGGCATAAATGCTTAAAAAGGCATAAATAGGAAACCTTAGTTAGAAGTGCCAAGCAATAGATTTCATATTTTTCCTAACATCCTTAAGGTACTGATATACTCCCCACAAAATTTCATGGTCATAGGATTCCTAGATGATTTACAAAAATTCACACAATTACCAATCAATGATGAAAGGACAATCTATAACTCAAAAACCATACATGCAATGACTCTCAAATTTTTGGAGCACAGAAACTCAAGATATAATGTAAACAAGTTTGCATGCATTTAAAAACACATTTCAAGTTCCTATTTAAATCATCCAAAATTCCTACATCATGTGCTAATATCATATTTTTCTTAAATACTAGACTTCTCTGTGATTCTAACAAAATTTGAATCACACCATTTGGATCTACACATTTGGAGTTACAAAATTCACAAAACAGCATTCAAATCAGCAATTTTGAACTAGCCCTATGAACAACAGTCACTGACGCGTAGGACCCACGTGTCAGCCGGACCCGCTTGTCAGTGAGACGAAAATAGGGGAGGTGCACGCGACGGCGTGGCAACGGCGAAGCTCGCCGACGGCGGCTCCTCTGGCGAAACTGATGGCACCGGCGTGCTCCCCACAATGATGCGCACCCATTCATGCCCTCACTTCAACCTCTACCGAACCCAAGCAAGGACGACGGCGTGCATGGCGCACGGCGGCGCAGTCCGACGGTGCTCCGGCGAGGTTCAGCCCTGTGGGACATGGCTAAGCTCGATATGAGCTTTAGGAGGTCACCACGATACTACCCAAACAAATAGAAGAGGACAGAAGAGTTCCTAGCTACCCCGACCACGACGGCCTCAACTCCGGCAAGGACACACCCATGGCGGCGGTGGTGGGAATGGTCCATGCGCCCTTACCAAAGCTGAATCGGCTCAGCTAAGAGCTGGAGGAGGTAGAGGAGAACACGGCGGAGCTATGGTGAAGATGTAGTTCGCGTTTTTGCGGCGGCGAGCAAGCACGAGATCATTGGAGTTGCTGTGGCTGTTGGGGTGGAGCTTCGGGCAAGCGGAGAAAGGGAAAAATGAAATGGCGAGCGTGTTAGGCAGGCGGGCACGAGTTCAAGTCATGGCCAGCAGCACCAGGACGGCCGCGGCGCATGGCCTGCGCGTCAGGCGACCGGCGACGAGTGTCCCCCCATGCGGCGGTAGCTTTCTGAACCCGGTCGGCACTGTAGCGTCTGAAACTCGATTCAGTTTCCAAATGAACCGACTGACAGGCGAAGTTTGATATGGATTAACTCCTAATCTGTGATGATATAGCGCAAGGTATAATTGACAAATTTGAACATCTACATGTGAACTACAACTTGTCCAATTGGAGGTTGAGCTGGTTCGGCCTGGTTATGGAGATACAAGGCTCCAAACATCGATACTTGAATTTGAAAATCAGTGCTCGGACTTAGAAAAATTCTAAGTCACCAAATTGCCCCCAAAACTGACTTGCGGGACCATTTTGAGCATGTTGTGCATGTTTTCATGACTTAGCTTCTAAACAAAGTTTGTTCCTTATAAAATTTGCTACAACTTTGTTTTAGGTTGCTTCGACATGCAAACACTCTACGCTACACTTTCTAAACAGTCGAACACAAGAGCGTCAGGGGTCAACACAAGTCAAACTATTACTTGGAAGTGTAATTAGGCAATATGGTCAACATGAACATTGTTCCAAATGACATTCTAGGTGTGACTAAGTGGTTTAGGAAAATTATTAGCCACATCACACACTGGTCACCCAAGAATCAAGCACTGTATGTACTGAGATAATGAAAAATAATTGAAATGTTACATTTGTTTCATAGTCATGTTTCACACGTTTCATTAGTATGTTTCCATTCTATATTTCATGTCATGCTTATGGATGCATAATAATGATCATGCTCATGATTTGCAAAATGTTAATGCATGCTTAACACCGAGGTGTTACAGCCCTCCCCCCTTATAAGAATCTCGTCCTAAGATTTTGAGTTACGAACCATTTGTTATAAAAATCCTTATAAGCGTTTTGCAGATATTCTCCTATTTCCCACGTCGCATCACCATCATCGTGATGACTCCACTGTATCTTATAGGTTCTCACCACTTTATTCCGAGTGACTCGGTCCTTAGTGTCCAAAACTCGAATCGGTTGCTCATGGTATTCCATGTCTGATTTGAGCTGAATGCTCTGAGGTTCTATTCTCTCTTCCGGAATACGCAAGCACTTCTTCAACTGTGATACATGGAAGACTGGAAAGATCGAACCCATCGCTTCTGGTAACTGTAACTTATAGGCCACAGGACCCTTCTTCTCTACGATCTTATACGGTCCTACAAACCTAGGAGCAAGTTTTCTCTTTACTCCAAATTGTTGTACTTTCTTCATTGGAGTGACCTTCAGATAAACGTAGTCACCTACCTCAAACTCAAGCGGTCTCCTTCTCTTATCGGCATAGCTCTTCTGGCGTGACTGTGCCGCTTTCATGTTTTGTTGTATAATATGGACCTTTTTCTTAGTCTCGTCAACAAAATCGACTCCGTAAAACCTTCTTTCTCTAGGCTCGACCCAATTCAATGGTGTCCTACATTTTCTGCCATACAATGCTTCAAATGGAGCCATCTTGATACTCTCTTGGTAGCTATTATTGTAAGCGAACTCTGCCAAAGGTAACCATGATTCCCATGAACCCTTAGACGATAACACACAAGCTCTAAGCATATCTTCTAGAATAGCATTAACTCGCTTTGTCTGCCCATCTGTCTGTGGGTGATAAGCTGTACTCCGAATTAAGCTAGTACCCAAACCTTTATGAAGATGCTCCCAAAAATGAGCGGTAAATTGTGACCCATGGTCAGACACGATAGTCTTTGGTATACCATGTAATCGGACAATCTCTGCAATGTACTTCTCAGCATACTGAGGTGGTCGAAATGTTGTTTTGACTGGTAAAAAGTGAGCTGATTTGGTAAGGTGATCTACAATTACCCAAATCGAATCATTTCCCTTTGGTGTGGTGGGGAAACCGGTGATAAAATCCATACTTATATCATCCCATTTCTAATCTGGTACTGACAAAGGTTGCAGCATTCCTGCGGGTCTCATGTGAAGAGCTTTCACTCTACAACACAGGTCGCAACGAGCAACATACGCTGCAATCTCCTTCTTCATCTTCGTCCACCAATAACGAGGTCTCAATTCTTGGTACATTTTGTTACTTCTAGGATGGATAGACAACTTAGAGTGATGAGCTTCATCCATCAATCTGTTCTTGAGCTCTCGATCTTTAGGTACAACTAGACGGTCCTTAAACCATAACACTCCTTGTTCATCCACTCTAAAGTGCTTAGTCGGTTCTTTCTTCATTTTCTCCTTGATATGGAATATTCCCTTATCTATTTTCTGACCCTCAATGATCTTGCTCTCCAAGGTACAACTAACCTGGATATTATGCAACACAGCAGGATGCAACAAATTGAACCCATCTTCAAACAACGGTTGTACAGCGAGAGAATGTGACTTTCTACTTAAGGCATCTGCTACTACATTTGCCTTTCCCGGATGATAGTGCACATTCAGATTATAATCCTTTATCAGCTCTAACCATCTTCTCTGTCGCATATTCAACTCAGACTGAGTAAATATGTACTTGAGACTCTTATGATCTATAAAGATATTGCACACATTCCCTAGCAAGTAGTGTCTCCAAATCTTTAGAGCATGCACCACGGCCGCAAGCTCTAAATCGTGCGTAGGATAGTTAACCTCATGCTTCCTCAACTGACGTGAGGCATAAGCAATGACCCTTCCATCTTGCATTAGAACACATCCTAAACCATTCTTTGATGCATCGCAAAACACATCAAATAGCTTCTCTATATCCGGTTGCGCCAGAACAGGAGCAGTGGTTAGCAAATTTCGCAAGGTGCAGAAAGCTGCCTCACACTACTCTGTCCAAACGAACTTATGATCCTTTTGTAGCAAACTTGTCATTGGCTTGGCAATCTTCGAGAAGTCTGGTATAAAACGACGATAGTAACCGGCCAATCCAAGAAAACTCCGAACCTCATGAACTGTACTTGGTGCCTTCCAGTCCATAACCTCTTGTACCTTACTAGGATCCACTGAGATTCCATTCTCAGATAACACATGGTCGAGAAAAAGAACTGTCTTCAGCCAGAACTCACATTTACTAAACTTAGCATATAGCTGGTGATCTCTGAGTCTAGTCAAGACAATTCTTAGGTGCTCTTCATGATCCTGTTCGTTCTCTGAGTATACTAGAATGTCATCAATGAACACAATCACAAACTTATCCAACTCCGGCATAAAGACCGAATTCATCAGATACATAAAGTATGCAGGAGCATTTGTCAAACCAAATGACATGACAAGATACTCGTACAAACCATATCTGGTGGAGAACGTGGTTTTGGGTATATCTTGTGGTCTAATCTTGATCTGATGGTACCCAGATCTCAAATCTATCTTGGAGAACACCTTGGCTTTTGACAATTGATCAAACAAGATATCAATTCGAGGTAGAGGATACTTGTTTTTAATTGTCACCACATTCAATGGCCGGTAGTCCACGCACATTCGTAAGGAGTTATCCTTCTTTTTCTTCACAAACAGTGCGGGACATCCCCATTCCGATGAACTTGGCCGAATTAAACCCTTAGTCAACAGATCTTGGAGTTGTTTCTTCAACTCGGCTAATTCATTTGGAGGCATCCGATAAGGCCTTCTTGAAATCGGTGGTGTTCTAGGAATTAACTCAATGGCAAACTCAACATCTCTGTCCGGTGGAAGACCAGGTAACTCATCTGGAAACACATCCAGAAACTCACACACTACTGGAATCTTGGCTAGAAGAGTAGTTTGGACTGCACAAGTTGTACTGGCCAGATCTATTCTCTGAGGTAAGGTTACTTGAAATGTACCTTCTCCAACAGGTTCCTTGAGAGAAATGCTTCTTCCTCCAACATCAATTACTACTCCCATCTTATTCATCCAGTTCATTCCCATAATCACATCCAGAACTAGCCCTAGCTTAACTATCAAGTTAAGCTTATACTACATATTTGCTATACACAGGGTTACCCTCTGGATTATCTGATTAGTTAACAGATCAGCCCCCGCTGAACTGATCCGATAAGCACATTCCAATTCAACTATCTTTTGCTCATACTTTCTTGCAAATGCTTGACTTATGAATGAATGAGATGATCCAGAATCAAACAAAACGATTGCAGGATGATTGTTGATAGAAAACATACCAGCTATCATGGGCTCTCCTTCTGGGATGTCATCAATGGTGGTGTGGTGCACATGAGCTTGGTACTAATTCTGTGGCTTCTTGGGATATGGGCAAAACTTCGCAAAGTGCCCAGGTTGATTGTAGTTGTAACACGGTCCTCTTACTTGAGTAGCAGCTCCAGATGAACTGCCTTGTCCGGTCTTGGCTTGTGGCACCGCCATCTTGAATGGCTTCTGATTCCTCTGAGGTTGCTAGGCATTCTGATTCCTCCGTTGGGGTGGCCTGAACCTTGCACCAGGGGTAGGCGGACGGTACGCAGATCGATTTGCCATCGGGGCCCTTGACTGGGACGGACCTGACTCAAAAGCCCTCTTGCGAGTCTTGGATGTAGCATATACATTGTTGTTCTTTTCTTGCTTTAAGCAGTCACTAACAAAGTCATTGAAACCAGTTCTGGTGTTGGTACCCACGTGCTTCATCATCTTGGGATTCAGACCTCTCTTGAAACTAGCGATCTTTTTGGCATCGGTATTCACCATGTCAGAGGCATAGCGACTTAGATTGTTGAATGCATGTAGATACTGTGTCACAGTCTTGGTGCCTTGATTCAGTGCTAGAAATTCTCCAAACTTCATTTCTGTCAAACCAGGTGGAATGTAAACTCCACAAAAAGCCTCAGTGAATTCCCTCCAAGTAATGTGGGCATTGGGGGGCAAAAGTGGTGCGGTGGTGCTTCCACCACATTCCCACAGGGCCTTGCAGCTGATGAGCTGCATACTCAGTCTTCAATACTTCTGTCATCCTTAGAACACGAAACTTATCTTCCATGGTGTTTATCCACTCTTCTGCATCCAATGGCTCTGCAGCTTCTTTGAAAATTGGTGGTCTGGTGTCCATAAAGTCCTTGAAACTGCTATGCTGATTCGCTTCATGTCCACCTGGGTTTAACCCATGGTGGGTGTTGTCAGCAATGTGGCGCAATGCAGCTTCCATGTTCTGCTGCATGCCCTCCATGTTGCGTTGACTTCCAAGGAACTGTGCGAAGAACTGTTCCATGGTGTACGGTGGAGGAGGAGGTGGTGGTGGTGGATCGCGGTTCTCATTCCCAGCGGCACTGCCACCTACCTCAGTCACGTCATACACGGTACGGCGAGTGTTCGGCATCTGCATATTTCAGCAACAGTAATTATTAGGCGATGTTGTAGAAATTGCAGGTGAATGAAAAATTATGCCGTACTGAATTCACTGGAGAGAATAGATTCATACAATAAAACAGGGGCATAATAAGTCATTCCAATTAACACAACATCACTAATTAGATTACTTAAGCGCACACATCGCGTCCAATACAACCAAATTGCCAGCATACATACACTGGACTTTTGACGTTCAGATATCGCCATAAACACATCCAAGTTTTCCAACATTACATCAAGGTCTTAGTCTTTCTACTCATTATTACATGCCAGACATGGCAACCATGCAAAAGGTCATCGCAAACGAAACCCTAGTAGCTAGCGCAACAACGACTAGCCTACTCATCGTGGCCGCTGTCTAAGTCGGAGATGTCGACATTGTCACTATCCACATCATCGTCGTCATCATCAGCTGGTGCCTCAAGCTCTTCGGGATCTTCGTCCTCATCTAGATCCATCTCTGCTGCTCCTGGAGGAACATAAGGGTGGAGCTGGTTATTCAGCTGATGAACCTCCTCATGCAGGTTGTCGTTGTACTCTTCCACATTGGCCAGCTGCTACTCTAGCTCAACCTGTTGAGCTCTCAGAACATCTTATGTGGACCAGGCTTCATTCCTCTGGTGGAGCACATGGGTCAACATGCGCTCAGCATTCCTGTTGGCAGTGGTTAGATGCTCGACCTGCTCTCTCAGTGCACGTACGTCTCCCTCATAGACTCCAGTCCTCTGAGTCGCCTGATCCCTCTGATGAGTCAACTGAGCCATCTCTACATAGAGCCTCTCAATCTCGGCGTCGTGATCCCTCTGACGCTGACGTCGGTCATCGCGGAACTAACCAAGAGCACCAGACACATGTCTCAGGCTACCTTCTACTCCATTGAAAGCCTTCATCACTGCGAACATGGCGCTCATGGCAGGGTTATCACTGTTCTGTCCTTCTGCTGCACCAATCTCCAAAGATCTTCCTCTTGCCTGCTGCCACGAGTCAGTGGAGGGGTTGCCCCTCGGAAAGACTCCAACTAAAGTGGCTGCCAACTCCTGAGGAAAATGATCCATGATATCCCTCAGTATCCCAAAGGCTACCCTGTCAGCTGCTTCTTTAGCGGTCCTACCAGTTGACTCATAACACCAACCAGCCCACTCAGAACCGTCACCTCCGGGACGAACAATGGCCTCCACAGTAACCAAGAGACCTTCCCCCAACTACTCATTTGCCCAGAAATAGCGGGGCTCCATTCCATCAGGATAGCCTACATAGCTGAGCACTCTCCACAAGAATGTAGGCATCCCAAACTCTCTAAGAAACGTGTGGCGCTGATGGGTACATGGAGCAAGCGGATGGCGGGGAGCTCTGCCTCTAGTGGACTTGCGAGCGGTCTCTTTGTGCGTGCCATCTATAGCAAATTTGTTTTATTACTCACATGAGAACAAGGTTAAGTTGTCATTTTTATGAAAGTGAGATAATCAACTTATAAGGGGAGGAACAATGCCATGAATTATATGTAACAACATGATGCATGCACGTTCCATACGTCCTCACAAACTTAGGAAAATAACAATTGCTAGTGGCATAGATGGTGGCATACAACTGTCTCTCATAAACGTAGCTAATACGTACTACACAATAGCGCTGTTATGTACCTACAAAAGATCCACTTCAGCCCAAACCCTGACATTATGAAAATTATGCATGAAAGCAGTAAAGTAATCTACTCGTTCTACACACATCCCCAGATACGCGTACAACGGTAGCAACTACCCGAACCATCGTCCTATCGACGGCATCGTCACCACAGGACAAAATTCCCCACACATTGGATACCTTCATACAAACACGCGTATGGCATGTAAATAGTCCGGCATCATATAAGCACTTCCCTAGATCGGCAGTGTATCCGATCATGCTCTCACAACTCTCACTTACCGAGGCGTAGAGGCAATGGATCCATACATTACCACTCAAGTGAATGGCACTCATACAATAGCACGTTGTATGAGCAACGAAATAGAAATATGATGCAAAGACCCCCAAGTCAGTACTTAAAAAACCCACCTAGAGTCCTTAACTGGCATACAGGATATGGCCACTGGCACACTATTAAGTTTTAAATTAAAGGTTGAAACACCTATATACTATAAGTTTGTAATTAGTTTTGTAACACAAAAACCCTTTTGTTTTAAATACACGCATGAACAGTAACCTGCTAAACCTTGCTCTAATGCCAGCTATAACAGAACCGACCAATTATACGAGATTAAGTAAGAAAATCTTCCACCAAAGCAGATAATTTAGCAAACTTAAGCCCATATAACCCGATAGTCCGTGAAACCACGAAGGATTTCAAACCAATCGACATACAAACCAAGATCGTACAAGTTTAGCAAGTACCGTCACATGTTACATAAAGTTCACAATGAAAGTGGATATATCAGAGTTTAGAACATAAAGTTATTACAACCCAAGTTCGATCTGAAATAGCGAAAGCAATTAGTTTTAAAGCCACACACACACTTTTAGTTCAGATACAATGCCAGTAGGTAGTCATTTCCAACAAAAGCATCAGATGAGAGATACGGAGTGACCATTTGCCCTTGGTCCTAGTTGTCACCCATCACCGGATATAGGCAGTTAATGCAATAGCCGTAGTACATTTGACCATCTGTAACAACAATGGGAACAACGCCCTGAGTACGAGAAGGTACTCAGCTAGACTTACCCGTCTTAAACCAAAATAAAGTGACACCAAGGATTATGCAAGGCTTTCTTTAGTGGGCTAGCTGACTTGTTTGCGAAAAGCATATGCTATCATGAAGAAACCATTTTAAATACTTTGCATCATCTTTATTATGACCTATCCATCTAGGTAAGCACCTGTACTATAGCAATCACTTGATTAATCAATAACATCCAGTTACCAACTTAGATTTAGCATAGCTCATATCATCCAGATAACCATTAGTGTTCCATCATAATTACTACGATGCCGTAGCTCGAGTCAAGTGCTCACTATCCAGGAGCGATGGCGATTCGAATCGATTCCTAACCAACTGGAGATTTATTCCTCACACAAACCACACTCATCGATTAAGTGAGCTACAGATCACCAATGACACTTTTCAGGTAGCCACGGGACAATCTGGAGCCGCAGTACCCAGGGACCGCCCGACTGCCAGGAATCAGGTTGCACCTGCCCTTGGGCTCACTCTTCGCACTCCTGTCATACCCCCATCAGCACCAATACGCGCACTCGTGTAGATCCCGGCCTGAATAGTGCCACTAGCTTCGCAGTCGAAAGGTACTTTATTCGGCCAGCTAAATGTGAGGCATGTGTTCAACATGACAAGAGGGACGAGCAACGATCGGTCCT
Organism: Miscanthus lutarioriparius; assembly: GCA_904845875.1. Lineage (NCBI taxonomy): Eukaryota > Viridiplantae > Streptophyta > Magnoliopsida > Poales > Poaceae > Miscanthus > Miscanthus lutarioriparius. The sequence goes on along the minus strand of CAJGYO010000007.1, from coordinate 54,711,764 downwards.
TAATCGACACAGACGGAAACTAACAGCACCCCAGAACCCTGTCTGGTTGCCTCCAACTTTTCCGTCCGGTCTCAAATTTTCCATCACATATGGTTAATTCCAGGATATCATTCTTTCCATAGCCAATTTCTTCCAGTAACCACCTATAATGTAGGTGACCAGGTATCACCGATCGCTACCGATCTAAGCAAGGCTAAGCAGTTATTCGATCATGACCTAACAGGGTAAAAGGTAATAAGGTAGGCAAGGATAGTAATAAATGCATCAACGGTTTCAATCAACTCCTACAACTTAATGCAACAATATATAAACTCATATATATAGAAAGAATTGCTTTTATAAAGTTGGAGACTTAGAATGCTCCGGGGCTTGCCTCGTTCGAACGAACTAGGTTGATGATCCACGCACTCGGGCAAGTCTTCTCCTTGCTCCTCTTCCTCTGGCACCTCCTGTGCCTGGATTTCTTGTGGATTTGTCCCGGTTTGCTCTTCCTAAACTGCTACTAACAACTCCTCCTGTGATCCTATATGATGCAGATGTATAAGTGCTAATGCAGAGGTGCATCGGAGAGATGACATGTAATGATCATGATGCATGGAATGTCGATGAACATGTTTAACTCTATTGGACATAGTAGAAGTAAAGCGCTTCTACAAAGTAGCCAACATCATCCAAGAACATGTATTACTATACTACTACTACAACCACTTGTACTAACTTGCCAAGTCATCACAGCAATCTAAGATGCTTCAAAGATACACCAAGGCAAACATTATTAACAAATCATGCATTAAGGAAGATTTGTTTATTTCATTTTAAACTAGGGCTACCACAGCAACATATATTTTTGGTGCTCACAAAAATCTGAGAAAATTACAGTAGCCTAGTACTACTCTAAGTAGACTACCATAAAATTTTCATGGCATTTAGATAAGTAAAATAGCCTACACAAAAATGACAAGGCATAAATGCTTAAAAAGGTATAAATAGGAAACCTTAGTTAGAAGTGCCAAGCAACAGATTTCATATTTTTCCTAACATCCTTAAGGTACTGATATGCTCCCCACAAAATTTCGTGGTCATAAGATTCCTAGATAATTTACAAAAATTCACACAAGTACCAATCAATGATGAAAGGACAATCTATAACTCAAAAACCATACATGCAATGACTCTCAATTTTTTACCAGAGCTTCTACTAAGCAAGAATAGCTCACCCACAAAATTTCATAATTTTTGGAGCATAGAAACTCAAGATATAATGTAAACAAGTTTGCATGCATTTAAAAACACATTTCAAGTTCCTATTTAAATCATCCAAAATTCCTACATCATGTGCTCATATCATATTTTTCTTAAATACTAGACTTCTCTGTGATTCTAACAAAATTTGAATCACACCATTTGCATCTACACATTTGGAGTTACAAAATTCACAAAACAGCATTCAAATCAGCAATTTCGAACTAGCCCTATGAACAACAGTCACTGACGCGTGGGACCCGCATGTCAGCTGGACCCGCTTGTTAGTGAGACGAAAATAGGGGAGGCGCACGCGACGGTGCGGCAACGGCGAAGCTCGCCAATGGCAGCTCCTTCGGCGAAACTGACGGCACCGGCGTGCTCCCCACAACGATGCGCACCCATTCATGCCCTCACTTCAACCTCTACCGGACCCTAGCAAGGACGATGGCGTGCATGGCAGACGGCGGCGCAGTTCGACGGTGCTCCAATGAGGTTCGGCCCTGTGGGACATGGCTAAGCTCGATATGAGCTTCAGGAGGTCACCACAATACTACCCAAACAAATAGAAGAGGACGAAAGAGTTCCTAGCTACCCCAACCACGGTGGCCTCAACTCCGGCGAGGACACGCCCATGGCGGCGGTGGCGGGAATGGTTAATGCGCCCTTACCAAAGCTCAATCGGCTCAGCTAAGAGATGGAGGAGGTAGAGGAGAACACGGCGGAGCTGTGGTGAAGATGTAGTTCGCATTTTTGTGGCGGCGAGCAAGCACGAGCTCGTCGGAGTTGCTGCGGCTGTTGCTGTGAAGCTTCGGGCGAGCGGAGAAAGGGAAAAATGAAATGGCGAGCGCGTTAGGCAGGCGGGCGCGAGTTCAAGTCATGGCCAGCAGTGCTAGGACGACCGTGGCGCGTGGCCTACGTGTCAGGTGACCAGCGACAAGTGTCCCCCCACGTGGCGGTAGCTTTCTGAACCCGGTCGACACTGTAGCGTCTGAAACTCGATTCAGTTTCCAAATGAACCGACTGACAGGCAAAGTTTGACAGTGATTAACTCCTAATCCGTGATGATATAGCGCAAGGTATAATTGACAAATTTGAACATCTACATGTGAACTACAACTTGTACAATTGGAGCTCGAGCTGGTTCGGCCTGGTTATGGAGATACAAGGCTCCAAACATCGATACTTGAATTTGAAAATCAGTGCAAAACAATTTGGGGAGGCAAGGCAACATGAAGAGTAGAACCAACATCCCCCGCAGCTCCTGGTGGAGTTTTAGCAACAAATGTTTGAGAAGACGGCTTTGTAGTTTCCTACGAAGCCTTAACCACAATCTCACCTTCTTCAATCTGCACTTCAGCAGTAGTAGTAGCAGCAGCATCAACAATAGGAGGTGAAGAAGGCAAAGTGTCTTTTACAACATTTTTTTGAGGTGAAGACAAATTACCTCCACCAACATTTTCATCAGAAGCTAAATTCTAGAAATAGTCACCAAGCGGAGTCAACATCGGCAAAGTCAAACCACTAGAATTAAAAACTAAACTAATCATTCTCACCTCATCTTCGTGAGCTTGCTGACCAAGAACTTCTAGACTGTCAGCATCAACACCCAAATCAACTTCATCTTCTGCAACTCTTTCTGAATCAAAAGAAGCTAAAACCTTCTTCTTTTTGCTAGTTTTCTTAGTAAGTTGATCACCAGCTCTTTTCTTCTTTGTAACATTCTATATACTTGGCTTCGCTGTATAAGAATACGCTGGTGGAGGCCTTTCATTATATGTGATTTCAGCAATTTCAAAAAAACCTATTCAAACGTTTATAATCCTTCCCCAGAATATTGTCCATCAAATCTTTCTCCTTCAAAAATTTGCCAAGAATTTCAACTGCCTTGACTTCAACAGTAGAAACAAAATCTTCATCTTTCGAATACTTCTTCGGACGAAAAGCCTCTTTGTCAGGATACAAATAATCTTTTCCTCTCATAACTTTCTTATGAAAATGTACAAAGCTCCAGCCTTTTTTAAGAGGCCAAACACAAGCTGCGTTATATTCCTCGCAAAGATCACGAGCACTTTGCAGATTGGTAGTCAACTTATAAGCCTTTTCACAAGTTCTAGAATTCTTCAAACTAACAAATTCAGGCTTACCGTCAAAAATATTCTTGGTCATCTTCGCAGCCAAATGATACTTATTCACAATCTTCCTTGAATCATCCTTCTCTTCAACCCAAGGAACATAATGATAAAACCAATATCGATACCAATTTTCAACCCATTTGTCCTTGGAAGCTGGTGCAATCTGCTTAGCACCACAAGCAGGCTTAAAACTACAGCAACCAAAGTACTTAACAATATTCTTACCATCCACTGTTTTATTTCTAAACTGAGTATGCATCTCACGAAGAGTACAAAAGGCTCCAATATCCAAGTTCACATTTTGAGATTTCACAGCCCAGATAAAAAGAGCAATTTTAGCTATCCCATTCGGAGTCAAATGATGCACCTCAATGTTACATGCCTTCAAAATTTCTTCAACAAAATCCTAACAAGGCAAGCGAAGTCCAACAGAGAATTGACCCCAAAAAACAACACACTCGTGAGGCTCTGGTTTAGGAGTTGTTTCATTTTTAGGGAAACGAATAGAAGCCTTTTCCACCATCCTATTTGTAACCATCCAATCCAACTTGTCTTCATCCATCAATGTTTTACCAAAAATCAAAGACTTGGTCTCGTCTCCAACCAATTTTGACTCTAACGCGGAGACATCTGACAAATCTTCGCCAGATCTAGATTGATTAGAACCAACTAGAGAATTCTTAGAAACATTCTTCTCCTACTCAGACATCTACAAAAAAGTTATCTCAAAAGACAAAAAATAGAAGGAGGGGAAAACTAAATACAAATAAACAAAGTAAAGTAAAAACTAACCTTAGCCAATCAAACTTTAAAAGCTTTCAAGAGAAAAGCAGTCTTCGCAAAAGAACTTGGCTTCGCAAGAATTCAACTTCGCTTAAAAGAAAAATTCAGCAGCACCTCCCCGTCTTCGATGAAGCAACAAAAACAAGGGGAAGGGGCATAGTATATATAGGCGGCTTTGGGTCAAACCCAACGGTTTGAATTTCGGCGGTCAAATTCGACCGTTGCAATTCAAAAAATAGATTGTACACAGTCTAACAGATATAAATGTACAACTCCAAAGTTCGGGATGTCATTTTCTGTTTTTGTTTTAAAAGTCAAACTTCATGGAATTTAGACCTTTGGAGTAGGCCTTCGTCCACGAGGGGCTACTGTTGGGAATTTAACTTCGTCACAAAACACAGCCCCAAACTTTGGAGCTAAATTCTTAAGATTCCATAACAAAATCTGTTTGTAGGAAAAAGGAAAGTGAAGACAAGATTTTGACTTTGTATGAAAAGATTTGACTTTGCCAAGAAGGAGAAATCAAGATAAAGAAGAAGCCAAGATCAAAGCAAAGACAGAAGTTTAACTTTGTGGGTAAAGATTTGGCTTCGCTGATTAACGAAGACAAAGAAAAGCAGAGCAGAAATCAAGTAAGACAAAAGGCAGAATTTCCCAGAAGAATGATGGCCAAATAGAGGGATGAAGACTGAAGTAGTGTAAAATGACCACTTTGCCCTTATAGTTGAAAAGGGTTGTAAATATTTGAGTTAGGGGTAAAATAGTTATTTTATGTAAGATACGAAAACTAGGGCCCTATAAATACCCCCTCTGACATGTACAGTACAAACATGAAATGAATACAACTTTATCTTGTGTTCAAACTTTGATGCTTGAGTAATTTCTTACCCAACATGCAGACATGGAGGATAGCATTCGAAGACTACAACTTCATCACGTGTGACGTCTGCAAAGAGTTCGTCGTGAAACAATAGACCGAAGAAGCAAAGGCCAACGATGAGAAGTTCTCTGAGCTCACAATGAGGAATGAGCTCCACCACCACCTAGGCATGATAGGGTACACCGCTAAGACAGAAAGTGGTGGCAGGAACAAAGGGAGACAGCTGAGGCCAGGTAGCCGAATCCATTATAGGGCATCGATGAGAGGTCATGTAACTACCTCTATGCCCATAGGCCAAAAAAGTTGAAGGAGGGCAAGACCAAGTACAACAAGCTAAAGACCAAGGAGGTAGAGAAGAGGATCTTGGAGGTCTCTACGGCTGAGAAGAGCGGGTCGTTTGAACCTCACCGAGAGAGGGACATACTAACTGAGGCATTGGGAAACATCGAGCATTGCGGCTGTGTACGTGGCGTTTCCTTGAGGTAGAGCTAGAAGATCGTGGAGTCATGTCAATCCAACATGAGCACATACCACATGAAGCAGAGGTACAAGAAAGGGCTCATCTAGAAAGGCCACAATTAGGCAGTCAAGGACATGATCATGGGGAAGATACAAGACGCTTTCACAAGCACCGACCCTAAGATGGTGGAGCTGAGGACATAGATGTTTCACCGGGCTGGCATGCTGCTGCCATAGGGTCAAGCGGCCGTACAAGGGTAGATGGTGCCAGGGATCAGACAACTCCCTAGGTACCCGGTAGACAACATCGTTGATCCAATGAGCTGCACGGTCTAGGTGCCCTTCTATAGGGCGTAGAGGAAGAAGGACATGGCCACGGGAGTGGCACTACTGCCTGAAAGTAGCACCATGTATGACAGCAAGACAATCCCGCTCGACTATGCCCGGGTTGATGTGACGTGGACCAACTCAGATTTTGAAGAGGATGAAATCGACATTTCCACTGAAGAGGGCTGCAGATTCCTTGGCGCTACTGTCGGCATGTGAGTGATAGGGAATAAGAGCGACATTGTCTTGGACATGCCGACGTCGGTGTCATAGCCCTCACACCCATCATCGTCTCCCTCAGGTGACAACGACAACAACGACGGCGTCAGCAATGACAACGGCGGCCATGACAACGACAATGCTGGTAGCCCAGGCAGCAGTCCTCTAGGTAGTCCGCCTCCCGACAATAGCAATCCATACGAAATCATAGGGGCAGCATCGGGCGATGTGACACCACTGCCTGCAAGTGGTTTGAACCAAGGCTCAAACCAATGTCCTCTCCCATCGAGGAAGCCTACAGATGAAGAGGAGGCCATACCCCTAAACCACACCAAGTTGAGTTGGGTGGCCTATCAAATAGCCGATGAGCACCCATACTCAACTATGTTTGAAAGGTATGCTACTAGCAAGCATAGTCAATCTATAATTCATTTGGTGATGCTAGCTGTTTTTTTCACTCCCTAACATCTCAAGCCCCGGTGTTGCAGGCTGAAAACTCCACCATCGTTTTGGCCCTTCCCTGAAAACTATGTGCATGGGAAGTTCATGTTGACCTTGGGCGACCTCCTTGAAGAGAAGTGGGAGGTATGGAGGTTCCATATGTGGTACATGGAAGCGGTGAAAGTGGGCCCGGAAAACTTCGTCATCAAGATTCCGGTGGAGTACTTCCACACGCCCACGGATGGTCAATTCATCGTAGATTTCCACAACATGTATAGACTACGGTGGCGAAAGGATCTCGACATCGCCCAAGTCACCTTATTTGCCCTGTAAGTTCATTACGACTTTGACAACACTACATCGTTGTAGGTACTTTACGAACAACCTAATAATGTCATGAAGACTCTTCCTTGCAGGATGTAGGCCTATGTAAGCAAGGAATTGGGCAAGAATATTATCTATCTCTCCAATGCTTATCATAGAGAGAACCATCGTGGGTTATTGTAACAGAACCGACCAATTATACGAGGTTAAGTAAGAAAATCTTCCGCCGAAGCAGATAATTTAGCAAACTTAAGCCCGTATAACCCGGTAGTCTGTGAAACCACGAAGGATTTCAAACCAATCGACATACAAACCAAGATCGTACAAGTTTAGCAAGTACCGTCACATGTTACATAAAGTTCACAATGACAGTGGATACATCAGAGTTTAGAACATAAAGTTATTACAATCCAAGTTCGATCTGAAATAGCGGAAGCAATTAGTTTTAAAGCCACACACACACTTTTAGTTCAGATACAATGCCAATAGGTAGTCATTTCCAACAAAAGCATCAGATGAGAGATATAGAGTGACCATTTGCCCTTGGTCCTAGTTGTCACCCATCGCTGGGTACAGGCAGTTAATGCAATAGCCGTAGTACATTTGACCATCTGCAACAACAATGGGACCAACGCCCTGAGTACGAGAAGGTACTCAGCTAGACTTACCCGTCTTAAACCAAAATAAAGCGACACTAAGGATTATGCAAGGCTTTCTTTAGTGGGCTAGCTGACTTATTTGCGAAAAGCATAAGCTATCATGAAGAAACCATTTTAAATACTTTGCATCATCTTTATTATGACCTATCCATCTAGGTAAGCACCTGTACTATAGCAATCACTTGATTAATCAATAACATCTAGTTACCAACTTAGATTTAGCATAGCTCATATCATCCAGATAACCATTAGTGTTCCATCATAATTACTACGATGCCGTAGCTCGAGTCAAGTGCTCACTATCCAGGAGCGATGGCGATTCAAATCGATTCCTAACAAGCTGGTGATTTATTCCTCACACAAACCACACTCACCGATCAAGTGAGCTACAGATCACCAATGAGACTTTTCAGGTAGCCGCGGGACAATCTGGAGCCACAGTACCCAGGGACCACCCGACTGCCAGGAATCAGGTTGCACCTACCCTTGGGCTCACTCTTCGCGCCCCTGTCATACCCCCATCAGCACCAATACGCGCACTCGTGTAGATCCCAGCCCGAATAGTGCCACTAGCTTCACGGTCGAAAGGTACTTTATTCGGCCAGCTAAATGTGAGGCATGCGTTCAACATGACAAGAGGGACGAGCAATGATCGGTCCTTAATCGACACAGACGGAAACTAACAGCACCCCAGAACCCTGTCTGGTTGCCTCCAACTTTTCCGTTCGGTCTCAAATTTTCCATCACATATGGTTAATTCCAGGATATCATTCTTTCCATAGCCAATTTCTTCCAGTAACCACCTATAATGTAGGTGACCGGGTATCACTGATCGCTACCGGTCTAAGCAAGGCTAAGCAGTTATTCGATCCTGACCTAATAGGGTAAAAGGTAATAAGGTAGGCAAGGATAGTAATAAATGCATCAACGGTTTCAATCAACTCCTACAACTTAATGCAACAATATATAAACTCATATATATAGAAAGAATTGCTTTTATAAAGTTGGAGACTTAGAATGCTCTGGGGCTTGCCTCGTTCGAACGAACTAGGTTGATGATCCACGCACTCGGGCAAGTCTTCTCCTTGCTCCTCTTCCTCTGGCACCTCCTGTGCCTGGATTTCTTGTGGATCTGTCCCGGTCTGCTCTTCCTGAACTGCTACTAAAAACTCCTCCTGTAATCCTATATGATGCAGATGTATAAGTGCTAATGCAGAGGTGCATCGGAGAGATGACATGTAATGATCATGATGCATGGAATGTCGATGAACATGTTTAACTCTATTGGACATAGTAGAAGTAAAGCGCTTCTACAAAGTAGCCAACATCATCCAAGAACATGTATTACTATACTACTACTACAACCACTTGTACTAACATGCCAAGTCATCACAGCAATCTAAGATGCTTCAAAGATACACCAAGGCAAACATTATTAACAAATCATGCATTAAGATTTGTTTATTTCATTTTAAACTAGGGCTACCACAGCAACATATATTTCTATTCCTCATAAAAATCTAAAAAAATTACAGTAGCCTAGTACTACTCTAAGTAGACTACCATAAAATTTTCATGGCATTTAGATAAGTAAAATAGCCTACACAAAAATGACAAGGCATAAATGCTTAAAAAGGCATAAATAGGAAACCTTAGTTAGAAGTGCCAAGCAATAGATTTCATATTTTTCCTAACATCCTTAAGGTACTAATATACTCCCCACAAAATTTCATGGTCATAGGATTCCTAGATGATTTACAAAAATTCACACAAATACCAATCAATGATGAAAGGACAATCTATAACTCAAAAACCATACATGCAATGACTCTCAAATTTTTACCAGAGCTTCTACTAAGCAAGAATAGCTCACTCACAAAATTTCATAATTTTTGGAGCACAGAAACTCAAGATATAATGTAAACAAGTTTGCATGCATTTAAAAACACATTTCAAGTTCCTATTTAAATCATCCAAAATTCCTACATCATGTGCTAATATCATATTTTTCTTAAATACTAGACTTCTCTGTGATTCTAACAAAATTTGAATCACACCATTTGGATCTACACATTTGGAGTTACAAAATTCACAAAACAGCATTCAAATCAGCAATTTTGAACTAGCCCTATGAACAACAGTCACTGACGCGTGGGACCCGCGTGTCAGTCGAACCCGCTTGTCAGTGAGACGAAAACAGGGGAGGTGCACGCGACGGCGTGGCAACGGCGAAGCTCGCCGACGGTGGCTCCTCCGGCGAAACTGATGGCACCGGCGTGCTCCCCACAATGATGCGCACCCATTCATGCCCTCACTTCAACCTCTACCGAACCCTAGCAAGGACGACGGCGTGCATGGCGCACGGCGGCGCAGTCCGACGGTGCTCCGGCAAGGTTCAGCCCTGTGGGACATGGCTATGCTCAATATGAGCTTTAGGAGGTCACCACGATACTACCCAAACAAATAGAAGAGGACAGAAGAGTTCCTAGCTACCCTGACCACGACGGCCTCAACTCCGGCGAGGACACACCCATGGCGGCGGTGGTGGGAATGGTCCATGCGCCCTTACCAAAGCTGAATTGGCTCAGCTAAGAGATGGAGGAGGTAGAGGAGAACATGGCGGAGCTGTGGTGAAGATGTAGTTCGCGTTTTTGCGGCGGCGAGCAAGCACGAGCTCGTCGGAGTTGCTGTGGCTGTTGGGGCGGAGCTTCGGGTGAGCGGAGAAAGGGAAAAATGAAATGGCGAGCGTGTTAGGCAGGCGGGCGCGAGTTCAAGTCATGGCTAGCAGCGCCAGGACGGCCGCGGCGCGTGGCCTGCGCGTCAGGCGACCGGCGATGAGTGTCCCCCCATGCGGCGGTAGCTTTCTGAACCTGGTCGGCACTGTAGCGTCTGAAACTCGATTCAGTTTCCAAATGAACCGACTGACAGGCGAAGTTTGATAGTGATTAACTCCTAATCCGTGATGATATAGCGCAAGGTATAATTGACAAATTTGAACATCTACATGTGAACTACAACTTGTCCAATTGGAGCTTCAGCTGGTTCGGCCTGGTTATGGAGACACAAGGCTCCAAACATCGATACTTGAATTTGAAAATCAGTGCTCGGACTTAGAAAAATTCTAAGTCACCAAATTGCCCCCAAAACTGACTTGCAGGACCATTTTGAGCATGTTGTGCATGTTTTCATGACTTGGCTTCTAAACAAAGTTTGTTCCTTATAAAATTTGCTACAACTTTGTTTTAGGTTGCTCCGACATACAAACACTCTACGCTACACTTTCTAAACAGTCAAACACAAGAGCGTCAGGGGTCAACACAAGTCAAACTATTACTTGGAAGTGTAATTAGGCAATATGGTCAACATGAACATTGTTCCAAATGACATTCTAGGTGTGACTAAGTGGTTTAGGAAAATTATTAGCCACATCACACACTGGTCACCCAAGAATCAAGCATTGTATGTACTGAGATAATGAAAAACAATTGAAATGTTACATTTGTTTCATAGTCATGTTTCACACGTTTCATTAGTATGTTTCCATTCTATATTTCATGTCATGCTTATGGATGCATAATAATGATCATGCTCATGATTTGCAAAATGTTAATGCATGCTTAACACCGAGGTGTTACAGCTATGATATACCAGACACTGATAAAAAGCTGGTGAACTTGAACCCAGAGCAGAGAGAAATACAGGGAAGATCTGGTAATCGAATATAAGTATTGGGTGGGAATGTACATCTATGGAGCCATGAAGAAGGTCTAGGAAATTAGGTGCGTCATGGCCGCCCACCAGTTTGGGTAAGTCCAAAAGATACTTGGAACATATATATAGGTACTGGGATCATGACTTCTCATATTTGAACATTTCAAATCTATATTGTGTGAATGGTGCACCAGCCAGGGCATCATGGGCCATTGGATTGCATTTATAATCTATCCTCAGGATGGAAGGGCTTGTATATTTGACACTTTGCTGGAAACAAACAAAGTAGGGTACAAACACTTTGAAAGCGTATTGAGATAGTAAGTGACAGAAATTATTCATTTACAGTGAACATATGTGTTGAAATTGTCGTTGACACTACTGGTTTTTCGTACAACACTTATAAGAAGTACATGCAAGATCCCAAATCCTATGACCAAAGATCTGAGGAGAAAAAAAATCAAGAATGGCACGAAACTGAAACTCAGGCGTGAGTTCTCGGTAAGTATATCAAAAGTCATTTGTGCTATTATATCGAGAATGCTCTCTACTACTACTGCTGATATACTACTTTACTACTACTACTAACTTCTACTCCTCCTCCTACTACTACTACTACTCCTACTACTTATCCTCCTACTACTCCTACTCCTACTACTCCTACTACTACTCCTACTACTACTGCTACTCCTCACTCTACTCTACTCTACTCTACTCCTATACCAATACTACTACTACTCCTAACTGCTACTACTACTACTACTACTCTATACTACTCTGTCCTATACCTACTACTACACTACTCTACTCTACACTACTCTACTCTACTCTACTCCTATACCTACTACTACTCTTACTACTACTCCTATACTATACTATCCTCCTACTACCGCTCTCTATATATGATCTAATGATTGTGTATTATATATCGTGCAGTGCGCCAAACAACCTTATGGCTCAGTATTATGTGGATTCTATGTTTGCGAGTACCTAAGGATGTGCAATAGATTTAGCAACAGCTGGCAGTAGCTCAAGAAAGCACAAGGATGGTGGCAAAGGGAGAAGGTCGACCAAAACTTTAGACAAACAGTAGCAGACATATGTACATTTGTCACAGAGAGCGCGCATGAAGAGAATATGTTCTTCAACAAGGAAGGTGACTTAGCACGGGATCCGAAGTTCGAGAGGATTAGAAACTAGAGCACCTAGTTATGAATCTCGGATTACATTTTACCGGACCTCTTTCCCAAGAAAGGTTGATATGTATGACTATCCTTAGTTGCTCATGTATGAATGATGTGTGTTTGTGAAACATTGATGAAGACATCTCTAATGTAATAACTTAATGTTGGTTCGTCGAACGAGAATGTGTTTACACCAAAATTTGGAAGAAAGAATTGTAGGAACTCGAAAGCTCCCAAGATCATGTCATCAAGAAATCGATTGCATGAAGGTCGGTATCAGCTGATTCGAATGCAGCACTAGAATCGGCTCTCTTCAGATAGCGCCAGCAGATGACGACAAAAGCTACGATCGGCGCTAGGAAGAACATGTTGGACTCTACAAAAAGGGAAAGATTAGGGTTCAAGTTCTCTTAAATTAGGAATGTTTTCTCTTAGGCCAAAAAATGTGATGAGTCATGCTCGAGTAGGATTCATGTTTAGGTTCCGGGTGTAAATAATGGACCCTGGCTATTGTAAGAGGACACATAATCAATTAAATACAAGTTATTTACCTTTTTCGGCTCCGGCCACCCCTTAGGAGTAGGAGTAGAGTAGATCTAGGCAAGTTCTTTAGCAGGCAGGGCTGCATCGGTTCAGCCGACCTCTGGCTTGTCTGTAAGTACCGTCATGGCTTATACTTCTGTTCCTACGGCTGCATCGATCCGGTCGACCTCCACTGCGACTCTGGTATAAGCTAGTTATCGACTATTGTTTAGTTGAAGTAAGGCTGCATCGATACGGTCGACCTCCACTGCTCGAACTAGATTAAGGTCAAGTTATCGGCTCTATTTAAGGGTGGCGTCCTTCGGATAGATTCATTAAGTTACCGATATTGCTTATTGCTTTCATTATTTATTTAATTACAGCAATATCACTTCATCCGATTGGGATTGATTTAGATCGGCCTTATATCCTGTTTAACCCATCGTTTATTTATCTAAACTGATCTAATCTACACCTTAAACGATGAGTTATGTTTTTTTGGTTGTTTTATGTCAATCTTGATCATGCATAGTGTGCGGTTAAGGCATGTCTGGTCTTGAATAGATCTATTGGCTAACGAAAACTGTTCCATGGCCCGTTATCACGGCCTGTGTGATTTTGCCTCACACCCCACTGTTAGCACCGTGGAGTGGGGATCGTTATTTGGTAGATCTGTTCTTGATAGGGCATTACCTTAATTGTGTGCTATGCCTGAATTGGCTATTTTAACCGATATCGAGTGTTTTCACATATACAGTTCATGTCATGAGACCGTTGAAGTAAAGATAGGTTGAAAGATGTGTTAGCCCCATGATCTTATTATTGTATTATTGCCTGCATGATTCTACCTCATGCCCCACTGATATTAGTAATAAGTTAGGGTCGTCGAATTTATTGCTATTTCTACGGCCTGCATGATTCTGCCTCATGTCCCACTAGTCATAGCGATAGATGAGATCTAATATGTTCATAGATTTATCTCTATTAAATGGTTAAATGATGATGGGCTGAATTTTCATATAAAAAAGGGATTCGGTTACTTGCAGTCATTGGCTTAGCATAAACTGATTAGTGTTGACATCCTATTGCCATTGACTAATATTTGAATAAATAACGATATTCATCATGAATGATAACCGATTTTTCTTCCATAACTCCATGAGGTTTAACTGATTTATTTTTATGAGTATGCTGGAATCGGCTATTTAGTCAATCTCCTTCCACATCGACTCTTAGAGCCGCACATTCAGGACTGTCTGGCAACACCAGCATGTTCCGCCTTAAATTACTGATTAGCTTTCTCTCCTTATTAATTGCAGGGTCAAATTGATTGGCATGCCTCGAGAGGAGTGCGCAGGATCGATAATCCCTACGTTGAAGCTAGGCGGATCTCTAGCTCCATCGAGCGGACCCTTCCGGCTTGCTCATGTGCCTCGGCACGGCACGGAATTTTGTGCCGACACACGTTTTGGCACGCCCGGTGGGACACCACAATCGTCATGGTGGCTCACAACAACAACGACATCCTTATGGTACCTTACAAAGACTTACCTAATGGAGATAAAGATGTCATCAGCAAAGCTATAGAAGAATTTCAGAACAAGTGCTTGTTGTCCTACACCAAAACACGCGACAATACAATTGTTCAAAAATATCCACTACTAAGAGTTTTGTTGCATGGCAGACAGATGCTGATGAAACTAAAGACAGGCATTTCTTCACGGAAGCTATAAATAAATCTGTTCATGATGCCATATCAAACCATAATAAAGTTTTCTTGAACACATTCCATAACACTATGAAAGAGGTGTTTCATGGGTTTCCAGTTGATCAGGTTGGACCGGCTTATTACAACATTCCACATCCGTTGACTCAAGGGACTAATCAAACTGGTACCAGCCGTTAAGAAGCAGCACTAGCTGGTAATAACGATGTCCAAGCAGTTCAGAGTTCATCTGAGCAAGCTCGAGGTGTTACTACGAATTAGATACGGTATAATACTGGATCATTAGTGCAGCATGTGCAATAGCTAGCAGGGCAAGGTCAGAACCAAATGATTAATTTTGGCACATCAGGCCACATACCATCGTCAGCTCAAAAAATAGCACCATCAATTCAAAGGATCCATAGAGATATAGATCCTAATGTCTATAACCAGAGGCTTCAAGTAGCAAACTAGCAAAGGACCCAGCAGATAGAGATTCCACAGGGGTATCATTATGGCATAAATTATAACACCCTTCACATGATTCTGAATCCAGGGTATCAAGGCACATGGGATTTCAATCCACAGATGGGTCAGCAAGTGCAGAGAAATCCAAATTCACATGCTGACGAGTTATTGCTAAAGGTGACTGAGATGATGAAGAATCAGTTCGGTCTGAAGCCAAAAGGACTGACCTTCTTGTACAAACATCCATATCTAGAATGGTACGATTTGGTTGCTCTTCCTACAAATTATAGGCTCCCAGAGTTTGCTAAGTTCACTGGCCAAAATAGCACAAGCACAATAGAACATGTCAGTCGGTATCTTACACAGCTGGGCGAAGCTTCCGTTGAAGAGGCCCATCGAGTTCGTTTCTTCTCCTTGTCACTGTCAGGGCTAGCCTTCACTTGGTTTTCATCACTACCAGAAACTCCATTGCCAATTGGGCTGACCTAGAGAAGAAATTTCATACATATTTCTATACTGGGGCTGGAGAAAAGAGGATTACCGATTTGACAACTATAAGGCATAAAACTAATGAATCAGGCACTGAGTTTCTTTAGAGGTTCCAAGAGACTAGAAATTTGTGCTTCTCATTAAACTTGGCTGATGATCAGCTAGCTGCTTTGGCCGTTCAAGGGATGCTGCCAACATGGAAAGAAAAGCTACTAGGACAAGAATTTGACAACTTAGGTTAATTGGCTCAACGAGTGGCAGCGCTTAATAGCCAATTCCAGAGTATGCGTAGAGATACCTGATTCCAGAAGAGTACCACAGTGGCAGAAGCTTATAATCCATATTCAGTCGACGATGGCTATGAAGATGAAGAAGAAGAGGTTGCCACGGCTGAATGGAATTGGGGCAAAAAGATAGTAATAGTGCCAAATCCTTGGGGAAGAGGAGTCGAGGAGAGCATGACTTTGACGTTACAAAATCAGACAAGCTCTTTGATTTCTTGCTTGAGAAGGGACATATCAAGTTGCTCGATAATCATGTTTTGTTGCCCCCTGATCAGTTGAAGAATAAGAAGTTCTGCAAGTTTCATAACGCTACTTCTCATTCCACTAATGAATGCAGAATTTTCCGGCAGCATATACAGAGGGCTATTCAGCAAGGAAGACTCAAATTTGATACACCTCAGAAAATGAAAGTTGATGATAATCCTTTCCTAGGAGATCAAAACATGGTCGATGCTAGGCTGCTCAAAGAAAAGACTAAGGTCCTGACATCAACCAAATCAAGAGAAATTGGAGCAGTCGATCCTGAAATGCAAATATCGACTGACAAATACAGAGAAATTAGAAGACGTCGCGACAAGCAAAAGAGCCGATATGAGCAAGGAGAAACGTCAAAAGATGGGGCGACAAAGCTGTGGGTTACATCTCGAACTCTGTTGAATAAATGGCAGTGGCAGAAGGAAAAGGATTATCAGCTCTAGTTAGAAGAGCAAGAATTCTAGTGTCAACAAGAAAAAGAGAGGTATGAAAGAAGGTTTGAAGTTGCCTACCAGGAATAACAGTCTAGAGTGCAGCGAACAATATTGGGAGTTTAGGCAATCTCAAACCAACCGCCGATCTATCCATGCTCAAGATATGTATCATCACAATAACATGGATCGGCGCTTAAATAAAAGTGTTCATGATCATCTTGCAAAATGAGTTGTTGACCAAGACTAGGCTGATTATGAAGAAGTAATGAAGAAGAATATGTTTGGCAGGAAGGCCAATGGTGTCCAGGAGGTTTGACAAGAAGCCAGAAGAGAAGGGAGAAACGCCTAAGGAATAGAGAGTTGGAACAGGCTCAGGCATCCAGTAAACCTCAAGTATGGCATGCTAAGCAAACAGCAGATAAAAGGCAACCATCGGCTAATATTCAAATGACTTTCCTATTGCCATTAGAGTTCAGAGCTCCGTCAGATCAAGAAGTTTCTTTGGATTTTGATGAATCAGAGTATGAGGAGATAGTTGCCAAGTTGACAGTTATACAGCAAGCAATATTTGATAAACCAATCAAGCATTGGCACTTAAAGGCTTTATATGTGAAAGGTTTTGCTGATGGGAAGCCGATGAACAAGATGTTGGTGGACGGAGGTGCTTCTGTCAATCTCATGCCTTACGCCTCTTTTCATAAACTTGGCAAAGGACCAGGAGATCTAATTGAGACCGACATGATGCTTAAGGACTTTGGGGGTAATGCGTCTAAGACCCGGGGGCAATGAACATCGAACTAACAATCGGGAGTAAGACTCTGCTTACCATGTTCTTCGTCATCGATAGAAAAGGGTCATATAGTTTACTCCTTGGTCATGATTGGATTCATGCAAACTGTTGTGTGCCATCGACCATGCATCAGTGTCTGATTCAATGGCATGGAGATGATGTTGAGCTAGTTCACGCTGATGAATCTATGAGTATCACAACAGTCGATCTAGTCTTTTGGGAACTAGGAGACTTTGAATACTTTTCTGGCAAGATATGGGAAGGAGGCTTCATTAGAGTCAATAATGAAAGCCAACAGCTGATCCAAGCAGTTGGCTTTGAAAATTTGTCTTAATGGATAATCCAATAGATGGTACAGATGGCAAACTAGGACATGGCTTCACGTCGGCCGATGAATTAGAAGTAGATATTGGTTCTAGAGATACACCTAGGCTGATGTATGTAAGTGCCAAGTTGGATCCTAAGTATAAGCGAGAGTTAGTTAATTTATTAAAGAAATTTAAAGACTATTTTGCTTGGGAATACTATGAGATGCCTGGTCTAGACCGATCAATTGTTGAACATCGGTTGCCAATCAAACCTAGATATCGGCCATTTAAACAAGCTCCAAGGAGATTCAACCCAAACATGCTTGATGATATCAAAAAGGAAACTAAAAGGTTACTGGAAGCAAAGTTTATCCGACCATGCCGATATGTAGAGTGGATATCAAATGTTGTCCCTGTGTATAAGAAGAATGGAAAATTAAGAGTTTGCATCGATTTCAGGGATCTGAACAAAGCCACACCAATGGATGGTTATTCGATGCTGATAGCTGATATGTTAGTAGATGTAGTAGCCGGGCACAAGGTTATTAGCTTCATGGATGGCATGCAGGATATAACCAAATTTTCATGGCTGAGGAAGACATAGCAAAGACCGCTTTCAGGTGCCCTGGCGCAATCGATTTATTCAAGTGGGTTGTGATGACCTTTGGTCTGAAGAATGCCGGTGCAACTTATCAAAGGGCAATGAATTATATTTTTCATAAGTTGATCGGTAGGATTGTTGAAATCTACATCGATGATGTGATGATAAAATCCAAAGGGTACAAGGAACATCTAGCTGATTTGCGGGAGACTCTGGAATGCACAAGAAAACATGGTCTAAAGATGAATCCTAATAAGTATGCTTTTGGAGTGTCAGCTGAACAATTCTTGGGTTTCATGGTCCACGAGAGAGGAATCAAAGTTGGTTAAAAAAGCATAAAAGCAATTGATAAGGCAGTTCCCCTGACTACTAAAATAGAGTTATAATCTTTGCTTGGTAAGATTAATTTAATCACAAGATTCATTTCAAATTTATCGGAAAGAGTTCTGCCGTTTTCTCCCTTGTTGAAGTTGAAAAATGATCAAGAATTTAAGTGGGGTGACATACAACAAAAGACGTTTGAAGAGATAAAAGAATATATGAAATGTCCACCTGTGCTGGTCCCTCATCAGCAAGGTAAGCCTTTTAAGTTGTACGTATTGACTGATGATAAGACAATTGGATCGGCCTTGATGCAAGAGTTTGAAGGAAAAGAGTGAGTTGTTCTCTATCTGAGTAGAAGACTCCTGGATCTAGAGACAAGATATTCTCACACCGAAAAGTTATGCTTGTGCTTATATTTCTTTTGCACTAAGTTGCGACACTACTTATTATCGGCCGAATGTACGGTTGTTTCCAAGGCTAATGTGATTAAGCACATGTTATCAATGCCAATACTGAATGGGAGAGTGAGAAAGTGGATTCTCACGTTATCGGAATTTGACTAGAAGTACGAATCGGCTAAAGCAGTCAAAGGACAAATATTGGCCGATTTTGTCACCCAGCATCATAAGCCAAGCATTGATTATGTAGAGCCAGTACCTTGGATGTTATTCTTTGATGGATCATCATGCAAGCAAGGTGGTGGCATTGGTATTGTTATTATTTTGCCTTGGGGGGCAAGTTTTGAGTTTGCTCTTCCAACTGAACCAATGATTACCAACAACCAAGCGGAATATGAGGCTATTCTTAAAGGACTTCAGCTTCTTCATGAAGTAAAGGCCGATGCAATTGAAATATTTAGAGACTCACAGTTAATTATTAATCAGTTGATCGGCCTATATGAATGCAAAAAAGATACTTTTATAAGGATACTATGATGAGTGCCAAAAGTTGCTCAAGGAATTTTTTCATGTCTCTTTCCAACATATTCCGAGAGCACAAAACCAAGAGGCTAATCGTCTAGCTCAAAGTGCATCAGGATATCGAGTGTTTCAAGAAGTCTTGAGTAGTGAAACCTCGAATGATGATTGGAGAGTCAAAATAGCTGATTACCTTAGAAATCCATCACAGAAAGTTGCTAGAAAGCTAAGATATAAATCGACTAAGTATGTTTTACTGGATGATCAGTTGTATTACAAAATAGTCGATGGGGTATTGCTCAAATGCCTAAATCAAGAGGAAGCTAAGGTGTTGATGGGCGAGGTGCATCAAGGGATATGTGGAGCTCATCAATCGTCTTATAAGAAATGGATTATTCGCAAAACTGGATATTTCTGGCCAACAATATTGGAAGACTATTTTGAATATTACAAGGGGTGCCAGGACTGTCAACGTTGTGGTAATGTCCAGAAATCGCCTGCATCGGCCATGAATCCAATAATCAAGCCATGGCCATTTTGAGGTTGGGGAATTGATTACTTCACTAAATGGGTTGAGGGAATTCCTTTGAAGATGGTAACCTCAAAGAACATGGTTGATTTTGTCAAGGAGCACATTGTGTATCGTTTCGGGATTCCTCAAACTATAACTACCGATCAAGGGACAATGTTCACATCAGAAGAGTTCAGAGATTTTGCTGCTAGTATGGGAATCAAGCTACTAAATTCTTCTCCTTACTATGCTTAGGCTAATGGCCAGGTAGAGGTATCCAATCAGATTATGATTAAGCTGATCAAGAAAAAGATTGAGGAACAGCCAAGGAAGTGGCATTCAACGCTTAATGAGGCACTATGGGCATATAGGATGGCCTGTCATGGATCGATTAAAATGTTGCCTTATGAACTTGTGTATGGCCATAATGCAGTTCTTCCTTGGGAAGTTCAAACTGGGTCGAGGCGTGTTACATTGCAAAATGATTTGTCAGCCAAAGTCTACAAGAATCTTATGATAGATGACTTAGAGGACTTTGAGTTGCTTTCGGCTATCTGCTCTTGAAAATATCAAAGCCAATAAACTAAGGGTTGCAAAATATTACAATAAAAAGGTCAAGATTAAGCAATTTTCTAAAGGAGACTTGGTCTGGAGAGTGAAATTGCCGATCGGGTCGAAGGACAGTAAGTTCGGCAAATGGTGACCTAATTGGGAAGGACCTTATCGGATCAAATGTTGTGCGACTGGTAATGCTTATATTTTGGAAACACTAAGAGGAGAGGTAGAATTTGGCAGAGCAATCAATGGGAAATATCTAAAGAAATATTACCCTAGTGCTTGGATTGATACTTGACAACCGATTTGTTCGGTCGTCAGCTCTAATAGCCAATACCAGAAAGGTATCGCCTCTAGTGCAAAAAATAAACCCGAAGGGGTAAAAGCCAGTACGATGTGTATCGCCTATAGGAGCAAAGCAAACATGGACAAAATAATGCATATAATATGAAGTACAAAGCAAAGAAAAATCACTCAAGACGGAGAAATTGTCTGCTAAATATCACCTATTACAAACTACAGGCCAAAAAACACTTCGGTTACTATATCATCGGCCTAGGAAATAAAGGCTACGGAGTTGGCGGTGCTAAAGAAATCCTCAACCAGGCGCTCATGATCCCCAGGGTGCGCCGTGGCTGGAAAACCGTGGGGAAGAAACCAAAGTTCATGGCCAGAACGGGCTTCCGCAGCAGCCAATGCCATGGCGGCACCATGATGAACGCCATGCAAAGCGACCTCCCTAACATGGTTCTGGATGTCGTGTAGGCGAACCACTAGGATGACGCCTCTGGCGTTGATGAATCCCACCGCGTACTCCACAGCCAATCGGAGGCTTTCTAGTTGAGCGGTCAAATCTAAAAAGATTCAAAGGTGAGATGATCAGAATCTTGAAGATGAAATTGAGAGGAAGCAAAAATTATGATTGATATCTCACCCGTGATTCTGGCCTTGGCCTTGACCAACCTATCCTCCACCGAATCGGCCTTGGGAGGCGATAAGCATCAGACCATGGCTAGAGCTGATTCTGCGAGGGAGAGACAGTCAATGAGATTCTAGCCATGCCTGTTGATGGAGGCAAACAGGTCATCATTGTCGACCCGCCTCCTCGGGTAGCAGGGAAGCTAGTGGCGAGCTGTTGATGAAGAGAACCTCGAAGGCTGAACGGAGTCGGCCCTATGCCCCAAAGCAGTGGGAGCATCATGAGTTGCACCCTCCTGGTGATGAAGGTGCTGGTGTGATGACACAGCTCCATTAAGGGCCTCCTCAGCAGACCTCTTGTTGTTCTCCATGATCTCAAACCTATGGGAAAGTAGAAACCGCACTAAAAACATGAAAGGTTTGAGACGAAGCATGATGTTTTTCGATCCACAGCCGTGGCCCATATATATAGCCCGAGAAGGTGAGAAGATAGATTTCGTCGGGGGTGTGAAATTGAAGTCAGATACAAAAACGGATCGACACTCCAGAAATTCAGGGGACGGATAATGAAAAGATAACATATTCAGACTTATTGGTTCCCATAATTACAAAATATCATGGGATGGATATGAAAGGTTTATATTGACCAGCGATCGACCCACCAAGGCTTCTTTGGATTGAAGGGAGTCCGGATCCCCACAAGGCCAAAGGTCATCATGAACCGAGTCACATTGGCCCGTTGATAAAATTATACCAGAGAAGGGGAAAAGCTGCCTGCCTAACAGATGCCTAGCTAATTTCTCGGTGACTGGGAAACTGTGGGAAAGAAGCATGTGGCTTTCCCGATGGGCATTTGATGGAGCAAACAAGGGGAAGGTGTCCACATATTTTAGCCCTTGCAAACACTAGAACAGCTCTACGAGCATGGAGAGAAGACTCAGGTGATATCACAAGAATTCTTCTAACCGCAGTAGCTAATCCTCTTGCTCGACAAGGCGCTAAGATGAGTGACACAATCACCCTATGCACAAGAATTCTTCTAACCACTCAAGATCTTCTTGGCAAAAAGATAGACCATGGAGGGTCAGGTGGAGTTAGAAGCACTCGAGGAAGCAAATAGAAGAGAAACATAGCTGAATTGTTGAATTGCTCTCGCCAGAGTCGGATAGACATTTTATAGTCAGCCTGGAAAGATGGATCCAAGCGCCCATGAAGCAATGATGCTCTTGTAAAAGTTTTGAAGCATGGGCTCATGATCTGAAATAGATGGTGACAAATAGTAGACCCTAGATCAAGATTCTCTACCCATGACTACGGACCTATCGGGGGTACAGACGTGATAATTTTAGAATAAAATTACTTTTATCCCAAAATTGGGGGGCATGTGTTTACACCAAAATTTGGAAGAAAGAATTGTAGGAACTCGAAAGCTCCCAAGATCATGTCATCAAGAAATCGATTGCTTGAAGGTCGGTATCAGCTAATTCGAATGCAGCACTAGAATCGGCTCTCTTTAGATAGCGCCAGCAGATGACAAAAGCTACGATCAGCGCCGGGAAGAACATGTTGGACTCTACAAAAAGGTAAAGATTAGGGTCCAAGTTATCTTAAATTAGGAATGCTTTCTCTTAGGCCAAAAAATGTGATGAGTCATGCTCGAGTAGGATTCATGTTTAGGTTCTGGGTATAAATATTGGACCCCGGCTATTGTAAGAGGACACACAATCAATCAAATACAAGTTACTTACTTTTTTCGGCTCCGGCCACCCCTTAGGAGTAGGAGTAGAGTAGATCTCGATGAGTTCTTCAGTAGGCAGGGCTGCATTGGTCCGGCCAACCTTTGGCTTGTCTGTAAGTACCGTCATGGCTTATACTTCTGTTCGTATGGCTGCATCGATCCGGTCGACCTCCACTACGACTCTGGTATAAGCTAGTTATCGACTCTTGTTTAGTTCAAGTAAGGCTGCATCAATCCGATCGACCTCCACTGCTCGAACTAGATTAAGGTCAAGTTATTGGCTCTATTTAAGGGTGGCGTCCTTCCGATAGATTCATTAAGTTACCGATATTCCTTATTGCTTTCATTATTTATTTAATTACAGCAATATCACTTCGCCCGATTGGGATTGATCTAGATCGGTCTTATATCCTGTTTAACCCATCGTTTATTAATGTAAATTGATCTAATCTGTACCTTAAACAATGAGTTATATTTTATCAGCTATTTTATGTCAATCTTGATCATGCATAGTGTGCGGTTAAGGCATGTCTGGTCTTGAATAGATCTATTGGCTAACAAAAACTGTTCCATGGCCCGTTATCACGACCTATGTGATTCTTTCTCACACCCCACTGTTAGCACCATGGAGTGGGGATCGTTATTTGGTAGATCTGTTCCTGATATGGCATGACCTTAATTGTGCGCTATGCCTGAATCGGCTGTTTTAGCCGATATTGAGTGTTTTCACATATGTAGTTCACGTCACGAGACCGTTGAAGTAAAGGTAGGTTGAAAGATGTGTTAGCCCCATGATCTTATTATTGTATTATGGCCTGCATGATTATGCCTCATGCCCCACTGATATTTGTAATAAGTTAGGGTCGTTGAATTTATTGCTGTTTCTACGGCCTACATGATTCTGCCTCATGTCCCACTGGTCATAGCGATAGATGAGATCTAATATGTTCATAGATTTATCTCTATTAAATGGTTAAATGATGATGGGCTGAATTTTCATATAAAAAAGGGATTCGGTTACTTGCAGTCATTGGCTTAGCATAAACTGATTAGTGTTGACATCCTATTGCCATTGACTAATATTTGAATAAATAACGATATTCATCATGAATGATAACCGATTTTTCTTCCATAACTCCATGAGGTTTAACTAATTTATTTTTATGAGTATGCTGGAATCGGCTATTTAGTCAATCTCCTTCCATATTGGCTCTCAGAGCCGCACATTCGGGACTGTCTATTAACATCAGCATGTTCCGCCATAAATTACTGATTAACTTTCTCTCCTTGTCAATTACAGGGTTAAATTGACTGGCATGTCTCAGGAGGAATGTGCAGGATCGATAATCTCTGCGTTGAAGCTAGGCGGATCTCTAGCTCCATCGAGCGGACCGTTCCGGCTTGCTCGTGTGCCTCGGCACGAGATGAAATTTTGTGCTGATAGAATGAATGTAATATATGATTGTCATCTATTTTCTGCTTTATCTGTGTTTTCATTAGTGAAATTCAAATTAAAATTCTAATTTGGAAAAGCATTTTTTAATCTAGAAATCATTAAGCAAGGCGGGCAATTAATAATAGCTGCCTCCGTTAAAAGTTTAACGGAGGCGGGCGCCGTTAGCCAACTGCCTCGATTAATCTATTAACCGAGACGGTTGGCCAACCGCCTCGGTTAAGGCCATGATTAACCGTGACCTTTGCACCGAGGCGGTTGGCTTGCCCGCCTTGGTTAAGCCAAAATGGCCACCATGGTTAAGATTCCTGTAGTAGTGCTTTCAGCAGCTGCGATGTCTGAAAGCCCTAGTTTGGTTTTGGATAATTGATGAAACCTATGTACTAAGCTTTATCATGAGATGTGATATGAGCAAGGTTGGTGCAATCCAAGTGATAGAGCTAAGTGGCACTCAAGTGATGGTAATGACCACATGAAATGATGAGATGGCCACATGTGATGATGATCAAGTGCTCAACTTAGAAAAGAAGAAAGAGAAAAATAAAACCCTATGGAGATCAAGGCAAAGGCATAAATAGGGATTTTGTTTTAGTGATCAAGACACTATAGAGAGTGTGATCACATTTAGGATAGATGACCGTACTACCAAGAGGGGATCTCTTCTAGACAAATTGGTCATCTAGTGCCACTAGGTGTTGAACTTCATGCATTGCATTTAGGCCTAGTGCGCAATCAGAGAGGAAGTGAAAATATTTATTGAAAAAGTTTTTGAGAAATGCTAACTTGGCACTAACATGCTTTGAGAAAACACTTTGAGAGTTACCATAACTACTAGAAATATCAACTTCTATGACGAATAGCTTTCATCACTGAAGGAGCCAAATTTGTCATAATTTTAGTTTTATGATGAGTTTATGATGGAAAATGGTTCGTCATAGAAGTTGCGTCATTCCTTAACTTCTATGACGATTTTAGAAATTTGTCATAGATGTGGATAGATCTATGACAAAAATAGAACGTCATAGAATTGTTTTGGCATGCGTGGTAGGGGGGCATCCACGCTGGCTGTTGCTTCCGTTGGAGATGCTTTCCACGTGTACCTGCTATAGCCTGTTGCATTAGAGATGGTTCGGGTACGTGTCACCTTGTTATTGGACAACGTGGCCATCTCTGGTTCTTGCACGTTTTAGGTTCTTAATGGACCACGTGTCGGGCCCCTGTTATTCCACATGTCTATTTTCTATTGTCACACGTGTCATATTGTGGTTGGGTCACGTGTCATTTCTTCATTGGACCATGTATTGTATTTTTATTGGTCCATGTGGCCGTTTCATTTTAGACCACATGTCATGGTGTTGTCCGTCCACGTTTCGTTTTTTTATTTGGCCACGTGGCTTGATGGCTTCCTTCCACATGTCAGATTTTTATTAGCCCACGTGTTGTGCCATTGCTATTTCACGTGTCATGCATTGGTTCGTCCATGTGTCGCATTTTTATTTGATCAGATGGCCTGCCTAGGTTCTACCACGTGCCCAACAATCAATTCACCATAAAAGTAATTCAAGATCATCACTGCTGCATAGATTGACTACATAATTATTCGATGATGTCTACAAAATTATTCAGCATGACAATCAAATACAACAAATTACTATTTACACATCAGTAGCAACCTGCTGATAGTTTCGCCACATCAAATTAGCACACGAGTACACACATCAAACCACAAATGTTCACTACATCAAGCCAACAGAGTTGACGACTAAGAGTTACTAGAAGAAGAGCTAAAGCTCATGATATCCTCACATAGCTTATTGTACTCCTCCTATTGCTATATCTTGAACTCCTCAAACTCCCTTTTAGTCTTTTTTGTCTTCCTCTTTAGTTCATCCACTTGTTCGACGAGGTTAGCGAAACTTTCCTATTCAGCAACAAGTTGTTCCCGAAGCATTCTCTTCACCAATGTTTCTATTTTGGAGGAGCTTGTCGGGATACCAGTATTCTTCAAAAAAAGGGTGTTGCCGTTGACTTGGGAGTGGACCTGCCATGGGAGAGGCAAAGGACCATGGGAACAACATTAGCACTTGTCATTGGTTCGTGTCCATCAGCAACAGGTTCTACTCGCGTAGTTTCCATAGCTTCCTGTGAAATTCAAGTAGTAAACATTAGGTTACAGATAGTGGAAGAGGACTTTAATTAAAAACCCAAGAGATTAGTTCATAACAAGTAATGCATGTTTCATATTGATATGGATTACATAAGCACAACGCACGGGTACTGATATGGATTATATACTACAAAATTCAAGCAGTAAACAATAGGTTATATATGGATTACGTAAGCACAATGCACAGGTATTGCAACTTCAAAATTAAATGATGATGCCAAATTTAGGGCCCCTTTGGTTCATTGGATTTCCAAACAAAATGTAGGAATCAGTAATCCTATGGAATAAACACTGTAGAGGCCTTGGGTTCATAGGAAGAGATGGGGAAATGAAAACCATTGGAAAGTTTCCTATCCTTCAACTTTCATAGGAAAAACAAAGGGAAAAAGCATCCAGTGAAACCTCATTGTATTGGTGTCCTATGTTTTTCCTATACAAAACCAAACACCCCTTCTAACAAAATTCCTCTGTTTTTCATCCCTCTGTTTTTCACATGCATCTAATCATATTCCTATATTTTTCCTGTTCCTACGTTTTTTGATCCTGCATTCCAAAGGGGGCCTTAGGCTCTTGCCACTATTGTTTCTATTAACAGTGCATATGAGTTTCTGTTTATACAAAGGCTAGAGTAACAATAAAACACAACCATCACTTACAAATGATTGCAGCTGTACAGCATAGGAGCGAGATCCTATAGCCTGGTGGCACTTCGCTTTTGCTTATTCTTCTCAGATCCATGAGTCATCTCTCCAGGTCGTGTTGACTTCACTCACTTGGACTGCCTTCCTCTAGGACTAATATCAGCGCTGCCTTTTGTCCTACTAGTGGAGCCTCCTCTATGGCTTCTTTGAACCGGACACTAAAATTGGAGAAACAAATTTAAGCAGGAAGCATGTACAAATTGTATTGCTATCTAGACAGCAAAGCATTGCATTGCTATCTGCACCCCCCGGGCCCCTCCCGCCTGAACTCAAGACAAGGTAGAACAAGCACCTCAACTGCAAGGGTCACTGGCTCATCTTGCAAATCTAAATATGTTTCATCTGTATCACCAAATCTCTCAACAACCACCCTTGGTTCTTCCATCTTCCGATGATTCTTTGTGACTTGTGCCTCCCGCTCTCTTTCAAAAGCATTTAGTGGCTATTCATCTAGATTACAAAGGTATTTATTAACTAAAGCTTCTAGCAAATGTCAACACAATAGAGCAAGAGTATGCAAATAAGCTCACGGTCTTTTGGTACCACAAGTCGGTCCTCAAACCATAGCACACCTCTTTCATCCAACCTAAAATGCTTGGTTTCTTGTTCTTTCACCTTTCTCTTGATGTGAAATACACCTACACCTGTCTTTTGTAGTTCTATGATTTTGCTCTCAAGTGAGCAACTGACAGTGATATTGTGCAGCACAATAGGATGTAACAAATTAAATCCATCTTCCAACAAGGCTTCAAAGTGTTGCAATGAGATTTCTGACTAAGTGCATCTGCTACAACATTGGCTTTTCCTAGATGGTAGTGCACTTCTAAATTATAGTCCTTGATCAGCTCTAACCATCTTCACTGCCTCATGTTCAGCTCAGGTTGAATGAAGATATATTTGAGACTTTTGTGGTCAGTATATATGTGACATACGTTTCCCAACAAGTAGTGTCTCCAGATCTTCAACACATGAACAACTGCTGCAAGCTCTAAATCATGTGTAGGGTAATTGACTTCATACTTTCTCAACTGTCGAGAAGCATAATGCACATATCCAGGACGTGCTTTAGGATTTGTCTGTCTCTGATTGCCCTAGTTTTGATTGCTGTTCTTCTTAGGATGGGGGCAATCCTTGGCCCAGTGACCCAACTAATTACAGTTGAAGCATGGCTGATTGCCCCTCAGTCCTGTTGAGCTTCCTTGCCCTTTGTTTCCCTTGGGTAGGGAAATGGTGAATGCCTATGAAACACCTTCTGAGGTCGGCTAGCCTGGGCTTTTGGTGGAGGAGGCCTAAACTTAGGCACCGGTGGACGAAATTGTGGCCTAGCTACCACTAGAGCTCTGGACTAGGAAGATCCTAAGGCACCTGCCTTAGCTGCTCTTTTGTGGCCCTTCATCGCTGCGTGCAAATTGCTCTGGTTCTCCTAGATCAAGGCATCACTAATGAACTCATTGTATGTGGTACACCTCGAGTTGGCCATAGTTTTCATTAGCTTAGTGCCAAGGCCTCTCTTAATGCTTTCAATCTTCTTTTCCTATGTATCGACGAACCCTAGGGCATAACGGGACAAATTGTTGAAGGCATGCATGTGCTCTGTAAGGGTCTTGGTCCCTTGTGTGAGTCGCATGAACTCGGCTGCTTTCATGCGCATTAGCCCTGGGGGAATGTGATGTCCCCTAAAGGCTAACTTAAATTGCTCCCATGTGACCTGAGAGTTGGCAAGTAGAGAAGACAGGAAATGGGTCCACCATATTCTGGCCAGTCCCTGTAGTTGATGGGACGCATATTCTGCCTTCTAATGCTTAGTAACCCTTAATAGATGGAACTTTTGCTCGATAGTGTTTAGCCATTCATCTGCCTGGAGCGGTTCTTTGGCCACCTTGAAGACAGGAGGCTTGGTGTCTAGGAAATCCTTGAAAGAGCTGTATTGATTTGGCTCAGGCCCTTGTTGTTGCTGACGGGTGTGAGCAGTGTTCTGCGCAATGAGGCACAGTGTTTCCTCCATTGTTCTCTGACTACCCAAGAACTATGCTAAGAATTCATTCACAGACGGTGACGACGACGGTGGTAAGTCACCATCGTTGCCACCTTGGCTGTTGCCTGCTCCAGCGCGAGTGCGAGTCATATGCAAAGTTGCAACAATAAGTGATTATTAGATAATGTTAGGAGATTGCAGATGAATTGTATAATCATGCCAAACTAAAATTACTGGAGAGAATCTTAAATTCATACAATAAACAGAGGCATAATAATTCATTCTCACAACATGACATCACTAATTTGATCACTTATCGTGCTCGCAGCGCGTTAACATGCATGCCATAATCCATCAGTAAAATGAAACTAGAATTTCATTAAAGTTCAACCCATAGTGAAATGACAGGCAAGGTGCCAATATTACACTAAAGTCAATTCACGAATATCGAACCTCAAGCTACAAGTCCATTACATAAACAACAAGGATACATCTAGCGCTTTAACTAGTCAATAGGTGACTCTAATCTTCCATGTGCTCACTGTCAAGGTCGGAGATAGGATCGTCCTCATCCTCTAGCCCAACTTCTTTGTCCTCCCAACCGTCATCTTCAACTAACATCTCTGGATCTTCTTCCTCATCAAGGATCGGGTGCAGTTGGTTGTTTAGAAAATGCACCTCATGCTAA
Organism: Miscanthus lutarioriparius; assembly: GCA_904845875.1. Lineage (NCBI taxonomy): Eukaryota > Viridiplantae > Streptophyta > Magnoliopsida > Poales > Poaceae > Miscanthus > Miscanthus lutarioriparius. The sequence continues at coordinate 54,681,597 of CAJGYO010000007.1, read as the reverse complement.
AGATCAACTACTACATTCGAGGTCTGTGCAAGCTGCTGGCACAAGTCCCTCTCAACACGGTCCTGCTGTATGCTTAAGGCTTGGGTCCTATCTCATTCTGCTTCTGCCATAGCTACACGGTTGTTTGATAGGATCCGCTGGCACGTAGCTATGAGCGCCTCGGCACAGGCGGCCTCCAGCTGCTTCCATAGTCCTGCTAACACTTCCTGATCATTCACTCTTGCCTCTTGGGTGGTAGCTATCTGCTGATCAACTTGCTCCATTTGGGTGTGGAGATTTCCCAATGCTACATAAGCTTGATCAGTTTCTCATCGAGCCTCACTTGATGCCTTCTTGTGCTTGAGCACATGCTTCTTTAGCTTACGTTGTGCAGCTTCGGCTCTCATGAGCTTATCCATACAAGTGGTATAGGACTCCTGCCAGAAGTCCCTGGTGTCCTGACGAGTATAAAACATCTTCATCACTGCAAACATTGCACTCATAGTGGGACTAGAACTGTCTACCCGCTCATCCCAGTCTCGGATCAACACATTGCTGTTGCGCTATGCCCATACTATTGTGGATGGATCCACCTGAGGAAAAGTACCAGCGACACTGCCGGTAAGCTCATCCCCGTGCTGCTAACAAATCTGACTCAGCACCTCAAAGGACACTACTTGGGCAGCCTCCCAAGGAGTTCTTCCTTCGGATTCCACCTTCCATTCCTGCTAGAAGGGTGCTTGGTTACGAGCTGGTATGGTCAGCTATACTTCATACCATGGTTGTCCCTCCAAGTATACTTCTTTCCAGTAATAGAGGGGCGATTCGTAATACCCTGCATAATGTAAGACTCTCCAAAGTAGGGTAGGAGTACCAAACATCAACATGAAATTCTCATCTGTACCAACAACATGGTGCAACTCTCGTGAGACAAGGTCATTATGGATAAGAGTTACATAACTGAGTAAGAGATTTATAAGGGGAGGAACAATGCAAGTATGAAATAATGATTTATCCTGATGCAAGCACGTTCCGTACATCCTAACAAACTTAGGAAAAAATAAAACTTCTAATGACATACACGGTGGCATACATATGTTTTCTCATATATAACATAACTAGTCAGGCTACACGTTTTGCTGTTAGTGTACTTGCACAAGAATTTCATTTGAGCCCAACCCCACAATTATATATGCAAAATGTAAATCTAGGCTCTAGGTTGCAAGCTAAATACTTCCATATCTATATAACCATATATATATATATACTTCCATATCAAAGCTACCCAAAAGTAAATACATCCCATATATACACATAAATATGAATATAGAGTCGTATCAAAGCTAACCCATAATTAAATACCTCAGTATATATATGAGATATATATATACTTCAGTATCAAAGCTAACTCTCCCATAGACCGCACGCTCACATCTTGCGGTCATGCCACTGTGAAGATGATGGGCATCTTACCTTGGGCATAGAGGCATTTGATCCATACATTACCACTCAAGTGAATGGCATCCATACAATAACATACCCTATGGACAATGATATGGAAAACCACCAAGTTAGTACTTAATTAGCCACCTGAAGTCCTTAACTGGGCATAAAGGAAAGTGATCACTGGCACACTTTAGATTCAACTCTAGGTTTTAAACACCTATATATATAGCTATAAGTTGCTAAAAACTAGTTTTGGAAAACAAAGACATTTGTTTTAAATACACATGTGGCAATTAATGTTGAATCTTGCTCTGATGCCAGCTGTAGCAGAACCGACCAATTTATAAGAGCACAAGTACAATGGCAGCCCGCAAGTGGTCGCACTGTCATACTTGAGCCCATATAAACCCGGTAGTCCATCAAGTACCACGAAGGGTCTCGATTAACCATCAACATACAACTAAGATCGTACATGATTCAACATACATGTCACACGTTATATAAAGTTCACAAATACAGTTCACCATCAGAGTACGAATTAAGGTTATTACAAACCAAGTTTAGTAAAATAGTAGCGGAAGTAAATTATTTGAAACTAACATCTGCCCTCATAGTTCAAATACAATGCCAGCTCATGATCACGTCCACAAAATCATATGAGAAGTATTAATAAGAGATGCCTGCCTAGGGCTCACTCCTTGTCCATGGCGGGACAGAAGCAGTTCTTGCAATAGCCATGATAAAATGTACCATCTACAACAATGGAAATAAAACCCTGAGTATGAGAAGGTACTCAGCTCGACTTACCCATCATAAACCAAAAATCAAGTGACTCCAAGGATTATTCAAGGCTTTATAAGTGGAGCTAGCTTGATAACAATTTGCATAAAAAGCTTACCAATTCAAGTATACAATTATAATTTGGTCATCAAGTTAATTATAGCTATAAATCTCTAGATTAGCAACTAACCTGTGCCAAACATGTGGTATATTATTTAGTAGCATACAATAGTAACCATAGCCGGTGTAGTAATTCCATGTTCATCATAACCATCATTTCATAACATAGTTACTACGATGTTAGAGCTAGCCAAGTTTCTCACTATCCAGGAGAGACAGTGATTCGAATAATTTTCAACTAGCTAGGAATTTATTCCTAACACAAACCCAGGCAGACCAGATCAACGATCACCTTAAGTCACCTTTGGTACAACTTAGGTCCACTTTTCATGGGTTCACCCAGTGCCGCACAATCAGGGACAACCAGCTGCCAGGACGTTTAGGCCTGGCCTGCCCTTGGGCTCATGTCTGGCTCCCCGCACATCCTTACTACTATCCAGAGTGTGCACTCTAAAGGAATGGGGCCTAGCCTGAGTTGAGCTACTCGGCTTCATGGTCGAAACGAGTTATTCAGCCAGCTAAGTGTGAGGCATGCGTTCAATCTTGTTAGAAGTGCCAACAACAGTACGGTCCTTAACCGGCACATATGGAATCACATGAGTCCACCTACACATAGACTCTGCCTAGCCTCCATTTGCATTACCCCATGGTTCTTTTCCACGATAGCAAATATAGCCAACCATGCTTCGGTATCCACCTATATCTCGCAGGTGACAGGAAATCACCCAACTTCTACCGGTCTAAGCATGACTAAGCATATATTCGATCCTAGACCTACACAGGGTTAAAGGTATATGTAACTAGACAAGGTAGTTCTATGCATCAAGTGTTTCCAATCAACCCTTATAACCTAATGCATCAAACATAAAGGACTCAAGTGATATTTTGTAAAACATAGGAGACTTAGAATGCTCTGGGGCTTGCCTTTGAGGAAAGAGGTTGGTCGGTGATCTAGGCACTTAGGGAGGTCCTTGTAGCACCCGGTTTTAAATTCAAAACCAGATACACACTATATGTGAGCCCAGGAAGTCAAATCTCACATATAGCCACAAATAAGGGTAATATCAAGAGACAATACTTATTACATAACGTATTAGTAAAAGAAATATAACCTCAGAGTATAGACAGCGGAAAGTCGACTCTGATCTTCAGGCGAAGACTCCAAATCCACAGGGACGACTGACTGGTTGACCACAAGCCTAACTCCTCCAAACTAGCAATCTGGTACCCATCTGAGATTTTTATCCAATGTATAGAAAAGTAAAGCAAGCGTAAGTACATGTCGTACTTAACAATTATATCATGGGGTTCATGAGGCTCAAAAGGCTGACACAGGTTTACTGCGATTAGCTTTAATAGGTCATCTTTTTAAGTAATTGAGTGGCAAAGAATTTATCATTCCCATAAACACATGATCAGGTAAACATGAATAATGTATAGCATAAACAATTAATCATTAGTACCATTATCCATTAGTGATCATCTCTATTCCATAAGGGTCCAAGGCCGCTCGTGACCATGAGCACGGCTGTTATAACAGTTTTAAACTCTGTAGAGGTTGTACACTTTCACTGTGAGTCATGATTTACCCTTTCACCCGAGGTAGCTAATCTCTTGACCCACTTCCAAGGAAGGTCGGTAGGGTTCACTATGAAGCCTTTCAAAGGTTCATCTAACAAGTTAGGGCCGCTAGGCGTTTGTGGCCCATCTCTAGGAGTGGCACGCGTGGGCATCGTAGCACGATACACACATCCTAGCAGTAAAGGAAACATACCCTCATGCACCATAAAGGTAACCACTAACAAGCTAGAAAAGGTCCTCATACTGAGCTAAAGCCAGAGCCATATAGCCCTCACAGATGTACTGTAAGTCCCGGATGATCGCTTATAGATAAGTCCTTAGGGAGAGGAATCTGAAGCATTTAGAAAGTAGCTAAACACTCTAGCCCCCTGTTTCCATGTTGCTAAAAAGTCATGTTTTAATGTTTATTGCATATACCATTAGTCAAGTTACAAGATCATGGTTTTGATTAAGCACTAGCAAAAACTACCCAATGCAATAACCCAAAGGTATCAAGGTACAAGATAACAAATATCTAGGATATCCTTATTGGCAACAAGGTAGACACATGCAATATGAATTAAGTGATTAAATGTGAATAGGTAACAAGGATGGTCCCAGGCTATACTTGCCTTACACACCGATCCTTCGGTAAGCTTTAATCTTCAACGTCCTTCTTCTTCTTCTAGATCACCACATGTATCTCACCGACTGGACGTAATCGTAGAACACCACACAAACATCCATACACATACATGCATAGCATACAATTGCATCTATATCAAAACAGTACACCAATCATAGAAAAATAAGTAAAAGAGTTTGAAATATGATTCTACGCATCGCTATGAACACACAGTCACGAGAGGCATGCTAATCGGAGTTACGGTTGAAAAGTTACAACTACCGAGAGATTTGCTTAATACATGGAAAAGAAAACTATAGGCTTCATTTATGTTAACTATATGAATTCATATATAAAAGATATTTATAAATAATATAGATTAAATTAAGTCAATTTTAGATTTGAATTATAAAACTAAAGAAGAACAAATCATATTTTGTTTATAAAATCCCGTTGCATAATCATTAATCAAGATATGATTTAAACTATGATTTTTATGAAATAGTAATATAGTAAACATCATTACTAATGCGTAGATCTCGTCGTTATGAAACAAACGCAACTTGAACAGACTATTTTGGAGTTAAAATGAATAAGTTATGATTTAAACAAGTTTTCCTTTAATTAAATAATAGATTAAATCTACCCATGAATTTTAAATATTGGAAACATGCCTAACAGTTGTATAAACATATAGAAAATGTAAATACAACCCTAACGCAATTCGAACGGGTCAAATCGGACTTAAAATGCAAAAGTTACGCATGAAATAAAGTGCAATGGCATTTCTGTAAATAATCTGAACTTATTTTTGAATTAAAACAATTAAACTCTGAAATTACATGGTTTATAGGACTGCGGGTACTAATTCTAGAAAACACAGGGTCTAAAGTGAATAAAAATAGGACTGAAATGTATTTATTTTAAACTGTTATGGACTACGGGTTGATTACTTGGAAATCTGGGGGCTAATCTGCAAAACGTGCACGGCTTGACTGCTGGGTTGACCACGACACTGACTGGGCAGCCACGTGGCCGCACGTGATTGGTACGGTGCACCACGTGTGCTTGGGCGAGCGCTGACTCGATGTAGTGGACCGAGTCCACGGTCCATGGTAGACCGGTTACACAGTGAACATGTATGAACTAATCTCAACCGCCCGTGTAAGATCCGGCGGTGAGGGATGCTCAGGATACGTTCCAGCGGTAGCGCGGCAACACCGGCGAGCCCCCCATGGCCGGCGGCGAGCCGCGCGCTACGGCGAACGCCGATATGGCGCTCTGGATCTCCCCAGGTCAAACTGAGCACACGAACGTGTAGCACGAGGGATCACGGACTCAATGGAGCACCAATCTTGGGCGGGGATCGTGCCGAGATGACGGCCCACGGCAGCGCCATGGCCGACGGCGTTGGGTGTTCGCTGCTACGGTGTTCTAGGGCGCAATTTGAGGAACGGAGAGCACGGGAGGAATGAGAAGCTCACCACGAAGTCGGATCAGGGTGGTTGCGGCGTCCGGGAGGCTTCTACGGGGCGGGTCGACGATGGCAGCGATGGCTGGAGAGAGAGGGACGGCGCGGGTGAGATAAAATTGAAGTAAATCGTGACCAAAACCGAGAGATGGTGGTACCTACGGGCGTGGAGGAACACGGCGGAGATCATCGGCGCGTCGGCGACGTGGATTGGGAACCGGAGCGGCGGATACGGGGTGGCGGTGGCGAGCTCTAGTGGTGAATAGAGGAAAGGGGAGAAGGAGGGGCTCGGCTTGGTGCTTTATAGGCTAGGCGGGGTGCAGTAGATGGAAGGGGAGTGGGGTGCGGGCGGATTGGGCACTTGCCTTGTAGGAGCACCGACGCGGTGGCTTGCCGTAACGGGCGCGCCATTACCGGGAGCAAGAAAGGAAAGCACGTGCACGGGGAAGGAACGGGACGTGGCGGCTGACGGGCGGGGCCAACAGCACAGCTTGAGGGAGGGAGAGACAGCGCGTGCGGGCGGCTGACGCGTGGGACCAGCGGGGTAGCGAGAGGGAGAAGGAGCAGCGCGTGCAGCCGGGCGTAGGGGCGTGGGCAGGCCGAGCAGAGCAGGCCGAGCGGGCTGCGCGGAGCAGGATGGCGCGCTAGAAAAGGAGAAGGGAAGGGGAGTGTGGCTTGGCCGCCGGGCAGGCGAAGCCAGGAAGGGGAAGGAAGAAGACGGCCGGGCCAATTCCTGGGATTGGGCTGAAAATGGAAGGAGGGTTTTTCAAATTCAAATAGCAGAAGCAAAGTAGTTTGAGACCATCACACACACTTAGTTCAAATACAAGCCAGCACCGTAGTCATATCCAGCAAAAGCAGTAAGATAAGATAACATAGATGATCATGCCCATGATCTAGTCTTCATCCCCAGCAGGGTGGAGACAATACTTGCAGTAGCCGTTATAGAGCACATCATCTGCAACAAGAGGGAATAAACCCTGAGTACGAGAATATACTCAGCTAGACTTACCCGTCATAAACCAAAATAAATGACACCAAGGAGTATGCAAGGCTTTATCAGTGGATCTTGCTGGACAACCTTTTTGCATAAAAGCTTGAGTAACCATTAGCATTATTCACCTGTACTAGCAGTGACTTTTAGCCATTTCCTACCATCTATATTAGCACCTGTACTAATCAATCATTTGATTTAGTTGCAAACAATAATAACCATATCAGGTATTTTATGGCTCATCATTATCATCCTCCTCATGATCATCATAATTTAACCATATCTTTACATTTAGTGAATCTACGTTGCCGCTGCTCAGTCAAGTTCTCACTATCTGGGAGAGACGGCGATTCAAATCGATTCCTATCCAGCTGGAGGGGTTTTCCTAACACAAACCCAGGCATACCGCGCGAAGGCAGCCTTAGGTCACCTTTGGTACATCTCAAGAATTGTGGCTCCGAGCAGCGCCGCACCCTCAGGGAGTCCACTCTGCCAGGTGGTCAATCTCACCTCGGACTTACGCCAATAGCTCCCCACACATCCTTACTACCGCCAGGGTGTGCACTTTCACTTCTCGGTCTTCCGACCTGAGTTGAGCTACTCGGCTTCGCGGTCGGAACGAGTTATCTAGCCAACTAAGTGATAGGCATGCGTTCAACATGACATGAGGACGTACAGCGAATCGGTCCTTAAATGACATAGACGGGGATAGATTCACACCCAAGACCTCCATGCCTTGTTGCTGCACTACCGTCATCCCGTCCGGTCTCTTTTCAATATTAACACATGGTTCTTTTTCATGATAGCAAATATAGCCAACCGTGACCAGAGCTCATCCTACATCTCGCAGGTGACAGGAAATCACCCGACTTCTACCGGTCTAAGCATAGCTAAGCATCATTCGATCCTACACTTAATTAGGATTCATAGGATTTTATCTGGACAAGGTAAGGATATAATGCAACAATTGGATCCAACCAATTCCTATACTTAATGCATCATCAACAATAAAAGATACTCAAGATATTTGTAAAAACATGGGAGACTTAAAATGCTCTGGGGCTTGCCTTTCAGAAAAGAGGAAGGTTGGTGATCAGGGCACTCAAGAACTTCTTCGCTGGCTCCTTCTTCGGGTGTCTGCACCTCTGGCTCCTGAGCTTGCTGCTGCTCCTCCGGATGTACTGGCTCGAATTCCAGAAGCGTGACTCCCTCCGGAACACCTATTGCATGCATATGCATAGTATAAGAATCATGCATGCACAAGAGATGGAAGGTGATGATGAAATGTACAGCCATGTATGAATGGACGCATGAAAGACACAATGATACAAGATTAACATCGACTTTTACCGAGTAGGTGCATATCTCTTTTAGAAAACAAGAACGGCACACTCACCAAGTTCTAATAACCTAAGATAAAGTTGTTCATCTTCAATAAGAGGTCTAGCACCTGCAACTAACAATTTATCTTAATTAGCCTAGCATCTAAATCATCACATCAACTCATATAAAGCAAACAAGTCATTCACTGCACTCAATAGTTTTGCAGGCTGCAACAGCAGCAACAAGTTTGACCCATAACTGGAGTTCTACAAATCCAAATACCCTAATTTAAGACTTTATGGAAATCTTATAAAATTATCTACAACTTTCGTTTAATCACCAAAGTCTAATTCAAACTTGAACTAGGTCAAACAGACTGATCTTTCAAAACTGTCCGTGGATTCCAGAGAGCAGGCAGTTGGGAGTGCTGTCTTCCAACTAACATAACTCTCAAACTACTAGGCCCAATGCATTGAAATTTTGACACAAGCTAGATAAACAAGTTCCCTACAACTTTGTTATTGACCAAATTCACAGAAAACATCATCTTCACTAGTTAATCTGCTTAACTCTAAAATCAGTCTAGAAAGTCACTATAAGTGAATTATAGCGAAAATAATATTTCATTAATACAAGAATAGCACTATGAGTACTACCAATGCTACCAACAGTTAAGATACATCAAATGAACACTAGAAAACATAGTGGCCATTCCTAAATAAATTATTTTCATGCCTTTATTAATTTATCTAGATACTTAGGTTAAATAATAAACACCTATCCAAAGTGTATAGAAAATTCTACAAAAATTACAGTAGCTTATATATGTCCCCAATAGACTACTGTATAAATTTCACATCATTTCAACAAACATAACATCCTACACAAAAATGACAAGACCGTATGGCTTAAAATAGCATAAATAGAAAACCCTAGTGAAAAATGTCAAGCAATAGATTTCATATTTTTCCTAACATCCTTAAGGTACTAGGATACTACCCATAAAGTTTCATGGTCATAGGATTCCTAGATATTTTACAAAAATTCACACAAGTATCAATCAATGATAAAAGGAAAATCTATAACTCAAAAACCATACATGCAATGGCTCTCAATTTTTTTACCAGAGCTTCTACTAAGCAAGACTAGCTTACCCACAAAATTTCATAATTTTTGGACCACAGAAACTCAAGATATAATTCAAACAAGTTTGCATGCATCTAAAAACACATTTCAAGTTTCAATTTAAATCTTCCAAAAATTCCACTACAAGTGCTCATGTTATATTTTTCCTAAATACTACACTTCACTATGATTCTACCAAAATTAGCATCACTCCATTTGGATCTACCAATTTGGAGGTACAAAAATCACAAACTGCATTCAAAAACTGAATAAATGAGCTATTCTTAGAAACCCATAGTGACTGACAGGTGGGACCCGTGGATCAGTGGAGCCCATCTGTCAGCGACCGAAAGCATGGGATGGCACACACGACGGCGCGGTAATGGCGTAGCTCGCCGGCGGTGATGTCTCCGGTGAAACCAGGGCCACCGTCGTACTTACCACGACGAGACACACCCGAGGGTGCCTAGTGTTCGGTCTCTACCGGCCTCTACCTACAGCGACGACGTGCACGGCGGACGGCGGCGAGGCCGCAGCGGAACTCCGGCGATGGCGAGTCCCCATTGCCCCACCCTAGCTTGGTACGAGCTTCACGAGGTCACAACGGAGCTAACTAAATAGAGAAAGGAAGACGAGGGGGTCCCGGTGGCGGTTGGCCACAATGAGCTCCGCTCCGGCGAGGTGCGGCGGCGCGGGAACGCCGAATGTGGCCTCACCTGAGGTCGATTGACTGCGCAGAGACGATGACGAGCAAGAGGAGGTCACGACGGAGCTTTGAGCTAGCTGGAGGTAGCGTTTTTGCAGCGGCGAGCGAGCTGAGCGACGGCGTGCTCTCGGCGGCAATGGCGGAGCGACGCTGCGCTCGGTTCTGCGTGGACTGACGAGGCGAGAAGGCACGGGCAAAGCAAATAGGCTAGCCAACGGGCGCGCGGCGTCGTCGTGGCCGCGATGGCCTGACCCGCGGGGTTAACGTCAACGTACGGGCGCCACTTGGCGCGCTCGACCTGAGCTCGGTCGGCCATGACTGACCGGTCGAAGCACTATAGACACAATTCAGTGAAAAATCGATGGAGTCTGACAGCGAGTTTTCGACGATCAATAACTCTTAAATTGTGCCGATCTAGCTCTAGGTTAAGTTGACAAAGTTGGCGATTGAAGTGAGAACTACAACTTTTCCAATTGGCACTTGAGCTGATTCGGTCAGGTTAGGGAGATACAAGGCTCCAAACAATGGTACAAGAAACTGAAATTCAGCTCTTGAACTTAGAAAAATTCTAAGTGTAGAATTCAACCCCAAATCTGACTTGTGGGCCATGTTTGAGACTGTTCCACACATTTTCATGAGTTGGTCATAGAATAACTTTTGTTCCTTATAAAATTTTCTACAACTTTGCTTTAGGTTGCTCAGACATGCAAACACTCTAAGTTGTACTTTTTAAACAGTCAAAGATAAGAGCTCTAGGGTCAACACAAGTCAAGCTATTACTTGGAAGTGTAATTAGGCAATATGGTCAACATGAACATTGTTGCTAATGATATTATAAGTATAGCTAAGTTGTTTAAGAGGACATTTGACACACATTTGCATAGACCACACATGAGCACACACAATTGCTAGCATAAACCAAGCAGTTCAAATAGAAACACACATGAAATGATAACATTCATAATGGTATGATGCTTATGAATGAGATGATGATGCTCATGCTCATTCGATGCAAGTGTTTTAGTGCAACCATAACACTGGGGTGTTACAGCCCTCCCCCCTTATAAAAATCTAGCCCCGAGATTTGAAAAGCGTACTATTTTGAATAAAAGGTAGGGTATACATCCTTCAAATAATCTTCCCGATCCCACGTTGCATCGCTCTCACTACCTTGGTTACTCCACATAACCTTGTAGAACTTAACCACACAGTTCTAGGTTACTCTTTCTCTTGTGTCGATAACCCGCACTGGCCTTTCTTCATAGGATAGATCTGATTTCAACTTGATATTTCTAAGTGAAACTCTTTCTTCGGGAACACGAAGACACTTCTTCAATTGAGAGACATGAAAAACATTGAAGATAGCTCTCATCTCATAAGGTAACTCTATCTTGTAAGCTACATTTCCACTCTTTTCTATGATCGGATATGGGCCTACATACCTAGGTGCAAGCTTCCTCTTAACTCCGAATCGCTGCACACCTTTCATCGGTGATACCTTCAGATAAACGTGATCGCCTACTTCAAACTCAATGGGCTTTCTTCTTTTATCCGCATAGCTTTTCTGCCTAGCTTGAGCTGCTTTCATATGTTTCTGGATAGTACGGACTTGTTGTTCTGCCTCTTCGACGAAATCAATGCCGTAGTATCTCCTTTCTCCAGATTCAACCCAGTTCAAAGGAGTTCTACACTTGCGGCCATACAACGCTTCGAATGGGGCCATCTTGATACTTTCTTGATAACTATTATTATAGGAAAATTCAGCCAAGGGTAACCACTTATCCCATGAACCTTTGGATGATATGACGCAAGCTCTTAACATGTCTTCCAATATTTGATTCACTCGCTCTATCTGTCCAGAGGTTTGTGGATGATAAGTAGAACTTCTAACTAAGTTGGTCCCTATCATCTTGTGCAAATGTTCCCAAAAACAAGCGGTGAACTGAGGTCCTCTGTCAGATACAATGGTTCTAGGAACACCATGGAGACGTACTATCTGATTAAAATATAACTCAGCATAGTCACTTGGTCGATAGTCAACTCTAACTGGTAAGAAATGAGCAGACTTTGTTAAACGATCCACTATTACCCATATGGAATTAAAATTCTTTTAGGTAGGGGGAAGTCCAACAATAAAATCCATACTAATCTCTTCCCATTTCCATCCTGGTATAGACAATGGTTGGAGAAGTCTAGCAGGCTTCATGTGAATTGCTTTGACTCTACAACAATTGTCACACCTTGCAACATAGGCTGCAATTTCTTTCTTCATCTTGGTCCACCAAAATCGAGATTTCAAATCTTGATACATTTTGCTACTTCCCGGGTGGATAGATAACTTGGAGGAGTGAGCTTCTTCTAAGATTTGGTTTCTAAGCTCTTTGTCCTTCGGTACAAGTCTGGCCTTAAACCATAGAACACCCTTCTCATCAATGCGAAAGTGTTTTGTCTCCTGTTCCTTCATCTTTCTTTTGATGTGGAACACACCCACATCAGTTTTCTGAAGCTCGATGATTTTACTTTCTAGAGAGCAACTAAGGGTAATACTGTGCAACACAGCAGGATGTAACAGATGCACCAAATGATAATCTGCTTCCAAGAGAGAATTACAGTGAGATTTCCTACTCAAAGCATCAGCAACAACATTTGCTTTACCCGGATGATAATGAACTTCTAAGTTATAATCTTTAATCAACTATAGCCATCTTCTCTATCTCATGTTCAACTCAGGTTGAGTGAAAATATACTTGAGACTTTTATGATCGGTATAAATATGACACACATTACCGAGCAGGTAATGCCTCCAAATCTTCAAGGCATGAACAACAGCAGCTAACTCAAGATCATGAGTTGGATAATTGGCTTCATGCTTCCTTAGCTGACGTGAGGCATAAGCAATAACTCGTCCTTCCTGCATAAGGACACATCCTAAACCGGTACCTGATGCATCACAAAATACATCAAAAGGTTTTTCGATATCCGGTTGTGCCAACACAGGAGCTGATGTCAACAAGGTCCTTAAAGTGCAAAAAGCAGTCTCACACTCCGGAGTCCAAACAAACTTCACATCTTTTTGAAGCAACCTGGTCATGGGCTTGGCTACCTTAGAGAAATCTGGGATGAATCGACGATAATATCCAGCTAAACCAAGGAAACTTCTAACCTCATGCACTGAAGTTGGTGCCTTCCAATCCATAACTTTTTGCACCTTAGACGGATCAACCGAAATCCCTTCATCGGACAACACATGACCCAAGAAAGGTACTTTCTTTAGTCAAAACTCACATTTACTAAACTTGGCATAAAGCTTATGTTCTCGTAGCCTGGATAAAACAACTCTCAGATGCTCGGCATGTTCTTCAGCATTTATGGAAAAGATCAAGATGTCATCAATGAAGACAACTACAAATTTGTCCAGTTCCTCCATGAATACCGAATTCATCAGATATACGAAGTATGCAGGAGCATTGGTCAAACCGAAAGACATAACCAGATACTCATACAACCCATATCTGGTGGAGAAAGCGGTCTTAGGCACATCCTCCGGTCTAATCTTTATCTGATGATAACCAGATCTCAAATCAATTTTGGAGAATACCTTTGCCTTAGACAATTGATCAAACAAAATATCAATACGGGGCAGTGGATACTTGTTCTTGATTGTGACAGCATTGAGTGGACGATAATCCACACACATGTGCAATGACTTGTCCTTCTTCTTCACAAATATAGCAGGACAACTCCAGGGAGAAGCACTAGGTTGGATAAGACCTTTCTCTAATAGATCTTGTAACTGCACTTTAAGCTCTGCTAACTCATTAGGCGGCATCCTATAAGGCCTTCTAGAAATAGGTGCAGTGCCCAGCACTAACTCGATCTTGAATTCTATATCTCGATCCGGTGGTAAACCAGGTAGATCATCAGGAAATACATCTGGAAATTCACACACTACTAGCACGTCCTCAATTCTCGGGGTCTGGATAGCATTAGCAGTGTTGTGGAGTTCTAGCTCTCTAGGAAGTGGCACAAGGAAGGCTTCCTTGCTGATAGGATCCCTCAACATAACAACCCTAGTGGAAGTATCAATGAGCACTCCATGACCGCTCATCCACTTCATTCCCAAGATTACATCTATCCCTAATCCCGACAGAACTACCACATCGGCCATAAACACTCGTCCCTCTATTTCGATACTCACCCCCAGCACTATTTGATTGGTCGAAATATTACTTCTAGCTGCACTAATGCAATAACTACCAGTGGATACTGTAATTACCTTCTGATTGTATTTTGATGCAAAAGCTGGACTCATAAATGAATGCGAAGCACTAGAATCAAATAGTACAACTGTCGGATGGTGATTCACAAGAAACTTACCCGCAGTAACCACATCTCCTGAGGGTATCTCTATCACATTGGTGTAGTTAACATGCCCTTTACGAGCACCAGAATTCCCCTACTTTTGATTGTTCTTCTAAGGATAAGGACAATTCTTGGACCAATGACCTGTCCTGCCACAATTCCAGCATGGCCTATTTGCTGATGGAACAAAAGAATTCCCTGGTCTGGTGGTGCCCTTTGGAAGGGGTATAGTAAATGCTTTCTTGAAACCAGTCTTTGCCTGATTCTTCTGCTGTGGCAGCCGGTACCTAACGGCTGTAGTCGGTGGGCGAAACTGAGTCTTCGCTACTAGAGCTTTAGCCTGAGAGGCACTTGCTTCAAAGGCCCTCTTGCGATTTTTGGAAGCAGCATAGACATTATTATTATTCTCTTGGGTAAGAGCATCACTTACGAACTCATTGAAAGTGGAACTCTTATTGTTCCCCATGGACTTCATCAGTTTGGGACTAAGCCCTCTCTTAAAGCTAGCAATCCTCTTTGCTTCGGAATCAACAAACTCTGGAGCATACCTTGCCAGATGGTTGAATGCATGAAGATATTCAGTGAGTGTTTTGGTGCCTTGCACCAGCTTCATAAACTCATTGTGCTTTATGGCCATCAATCCGGGAGGAATATAATGACTCTTGAAAGCCTCCTGGAATTGGTTCCACGTGATCTGAGCATTCTCCGGTAAGGTGGACCTATAATGACGCCACCAAATACCTGCTGGTCCTTGTAACTGATGCAAACGGAACTTGTGCTCAAGCGTGTTTAGCCACTCTTCTGCTTGGAGCGGCTCTTTAGCTTCCTTGAAGACGGGCGGCTTGGTATCTTGGAATTCTTTGAAATCACTAAACTGGTTGGGCTCTGGTCCCTGTCGTTGATTGTGGCCCTGTGCTTGATGCTGGGCCAGGGTACGCATAGCATCCCCCAACGCACGCTGACCTTCCATGAGCATGGCCAACAGATCAGATGGTGTGGGCGATGGTGGCGGTGGAAGATCATTATCACCACTACCCCCAGCATGGCCTGAACGCAGATTACGCGACATCTACAGAAGTGCATTTGTGAGTAATGATGGACGATGTCAGATACATTGTAGATGAATTGTAGAATTATGCCAACTGAGCTTATTGGAGAGATTAATTTCATACAATAAACAGAGGCACAATAATTCATCCTCATAACATCGCCATAACTTTACTCCGCACATTCATGCGATGCATACGCTCACATGCTAAATTTTTGGTCAACGTCAAAGCTGGACTTCTATTTAAAGCTCACATCCAAATGGAGCCAACATGCAAGTTTTAGGGATTACATCCAAGTATAACGAGGTGGCTCTGCATATCCCACTAAATGTAGCACCCTCCACAACAGGGTTGGGGTACCAAACACGTGTAGGAATGTGCTACTCCTGGGTGGTAGTGCTGATGCAGCCATTTGTAGTAGCATTGCAATTTGGGTGTGAGAGGATTATCTTACAGCATGAGAATATATAATGGAATAATTAAGATAAGGGAGGGAGTGATGCAAAAATGTAATGGCATGAGTGAACATGATGCATGCACATTCCGTACGTCCTCACGAATCTTAAGAGAATTTTAGAATTCTAGCGACATAGATGGTGGCATACATATGTTCCCTCATATACGTATCTAGTCGAGCTACACGTTGCGTTGTTAGTGTACCTGCAGACAAATTCATTGCAGCCCGTCCCTCGAGAGATAAATAAGCATACAATGAAAGCAGTAAACTAAGATACGCTCCATATATACATCCCATATGTACATACTTTGGTATCCAAAGCTACCCGATAGATGTACCCACAATTAAGTACCTTCATATATACATGTGCGTAACATGTAAATATTCCAGTAACCATAACTAACTCTCCCCTAGACCGACTGTTGGACGGTCATGCTCTCACAACTCACACTTACCTGGGCATAGAGGCAATTGATCCATACATTACCACCCAAGCGGATGGCATCCATACAATAGCACGCCGTATGGACAACGAAATAAAATGCAAGCAATTACCCCCCCAAAGTTAGTACTTAAATAAGCCACCTAAAAGTCCTTATTTGGGCATAGAGGATATGACCACTGGCACACTTAAGTAAAATTTCAGATTTGAACACACCTATATATAAGTAACTATAAGTTGTAAAAACTGATTTTTGCAAACAAAAACCTTTGTTTTAAATACACATATGACATGTTTAATGTTGAATCTAGCTCTGATGCCAGCTGTAATAGAACCAACCAATTTATAAGAGCACAAGTATGAAAGCAATCATTGGAGTGATCAAACCGTCATACTTGAACCCATATAAACCCGGTAGTCAACTGAAACCACGAAGGATTTCAAACCAACTTGCATACAACCAATATCATAGTAATTCAACATAACCAGCCACATGTTACATCCATTTCACAAGTAGTTCACAAGTACCTCATACATCAGATTACACATAGTTATTACAAAACGAGTTCACAAATAGCGGAAGCAAAGTAGTTTGAGACCATCACACACACTTAGTTCAAATACAAGCCAGCACCATAGTCATATCCAGCAAAAGCAGTAAGATAAGATAACATAGATGATCATGCCCATGATCTAGTCTTCATCCCTAGCAGGGTGGAGACAATACTTGCAGTAGCCGTTATAGAGCACGTCATCTGCAACAAGAGGGAATAAACCCTGAGTACGAGAATGTACTCAGCTAGACTTACCCATCATAAACCAAAATAAATGACACTAAGGAGTATGCAAGGCTTTATCAGTGGATCTTGCTGGACAACCTTTTTGCATAAAAGCTTGAGTAACCATTAGCATTATTCACCTATACTAGCAGTGACTTTTAGCCATTTCCTACCATCTATATTAGCACATGTACTAATCAATCATTTGATTTAGTTGCAAACAATAATAACCATATCAGGTATTTCATGGCTCATCATTATCATCCTCCTCATGATCATCATAATTTAACCATATCTTTATATTTAGTGAATCTATGTTGCCGCTGCTCAGTCAAGTTCTCACTATCTGGGAGAGACGGCGATTCGAAACAATTCCTATCCAACTGGAGGGGTATTCCTAACACAAACCCAGGCATACCGCGCAAAGGCAGCCTTAGGTCACCTTTGGTACATCTCAAGAATCGTGGCTCCGAGCAGCGCCGCACCCTCAGGGAGTCCACTCTGCCAGGTGGTCAATCTCACCTCAGACTTATGCCAATAGCTCCCCGCACATCCTTACTACCGCTAGGGTGTGCACTTTCACTTCTCGGTCTTTCGGCCTGAGTTGAGCTACTCGGCTTCGCGGTCGGAACGAGTTATCCGGCCAACTAAGTGATAGGCATGCGTTCAACATGACATGAGGACGTACAGCGAATCGGTAATTAAACGACATAGACAGGGATAGATTCACACCCAAGACCTCCATGCCTTGTTGCTGCACTACCGTCATCCCGTCCGGTCTCTTTTCAATATTAACACATGGTTCTTTTTCATGATAGCAAATATAGCCAACCGTGACCAGAGCTCATCCTACATCTCGCAGGTGACAGGAAATCACCCGACTTCTACCGGTCTAAGCATAGCTAAGCATCATTCGATCCTACACTTAATTAGGTTTCATAGGATTTTATCTGGACAAGGTAAGGATATAATGCAACAATTGGATCCAACCAATTCCTATACTTAATGCATCATCAACAATAAAAGATACTCAAGATATTTGTAAAAACATTGGAGACATAAAACGCTCCGGGGCTTGCCTTTCAGAAAAGAGGAAGGTTGGTGATCAGGGCACTCAAGAACTTCTTCGCTGGCTCCTTCTTCGGGTGTCTGCACCTCCGGCTCCTGAGCTTGCTGCTGCTCCTCCGGATGTACTGGCTCGAATTCCAAAAGCGTGACTCCCTCCGGAACACCTATTGCATGCATATGCATAGTATAAGAATCATGCATGCACAAGAGATGGAAGGTGATGATGAAATGTACAGCCATGTATGAATGGACGCATGAAAGACACAATGATACAAGATTAACATCGACTTTTACCGAGTAGGTGCATATCTCTTTTAGAAAACAAGAACGGCACACTCACCAAGTTCTAATAACCTAAGATAAAGTTGTTCATCTTCAGTAAGAGGTCTAGCACCTGCAACTAACAATTTATCTTAATTAGCCTAGCATCTAAATCATCACATCAACTCATATAAAGCAAACAAGTCATTCACTGCACTCAACAGTTTTGCAGGCTGCAACAGCAGCAACAAGTTTGACCCATAACTGGAGTTCTATAGATCCAAATACCCTAATTTAAGACTTTATGGAAAGCTTATAAAATTATCTACAACTTTCGTTTAATCACCAAAGTCTAATTCAAACTTGAACTAGGTCAAACAGACTGATCTTTTAAAACTGTCCGTGGATTCCAGAGAGCAGGCAGTTGGGAGTGCTATCTTCCAACTAACATAACTCTCAAACTACTAGGCCCAATGCCTTGAAATTTTGACACAAGCTAGATAAACAAGTTCCCTACAACTTTGTTATTGACCAAATTCACAGAAAACATCATCTTCACTAGTTAATCTGCTTAACTCTAAAATCTGTCTAGAAAGTCACTATAAGTGAATTATAGCGAAAATAATATTTCATTAATACAAGAATAGCACTATGAGTACTACCAATGCTACCAACAGTTAAGATACATCAAATGAACACTAGAAAACATAGTGGCCATTCCTAAATAAATTATTTTCATGCCTTTATTAATTTATCTAGATACTTAGGTTAAATAATAAACACCTATCCAAAGTGTATAGAAAATTCTACAAAAATTACAGTAGCTTATATATGTCCCCAATAGACTACTGTATAAATTTCACATCATTTCAACAAACATAACATCCTACACAAAAATGACAAGACCGTATGGCTTAAAATAGCATAAATAGAAAACCCTAGTGAAAAATGTCAAGCAATAGATTTCATATTTTTCCTAACATCCTTAAGGTACTAGGATACTACCCATAAAGTTTCATGGCCATAGGATTCCTAGATATTTTACAAAAATTCACACAAGTATCAATCAATGATAAAAGGAAAATCTATAACTCAAAAACCATACATGCAATGGCTCTCAATTTTTTTACCAGAGCTTCTACTAAGCAAGACTAGCTTACCCACAAAATTTCATAATTTTTGGACCACAGAAACTCAAGATATAATTCAAACAAGTTTGCATGCATCTAAAAACACATTTCAAGTTTCAATTTAAATCTTCCAAAAATTCCACTACAAGTGCTCATGTTATATTTTTCCTAAATACTACACTTCACTGTGATTCTACCAAAATTAGCATCACTCCATTTGGATCTACCAATTTGGAGGTACAAAAATCACAAACTGCATTCAAAAACTGAATAAATGAGCTATCCTTAGAAACCCATAGTGACTGACAGGTGGGACCCGTGGATCAGTGGAGCCCATCTGTCAGCGACCGAAAGCATGGGATGGCACACACGACGGCGCGGTAATGGCGTAGCTCGCCGGCGGTGATGTCTCCGGTGAAACCAGGGCCACCGTCGTACTTACCACGACGAGACACACCCGAGGGTGCCTAGTGTTCGGTCTCTACCGGCCTCTACCTACAGCGACGACGTGCACGGCGGACGGCGGCGAGGCCGCAGCGGAACTCCGGCGACGGCGAGTCCCCATTGCCCCACCCAAGCTCGGTATGAGCTTCACGAGGTCACAACGGAGCTAACTAAACAGAGAAAGGAAGACGAGGGGGTCCCGGTGGTGGTTGGCAACAATGAGCTCTACTTCGGTGAGGTGCGGCGGCGCGGGAACGCCGAATGCGGCCTCACCTGAGGTCGATTGACTGCGCAGAGACGATGACGAGCAAGAGGAGGTCGCGACGGAGCTTTGAGCTAGCTGGAGGCAGCGTTTTTGCAGCGGCGAGCGAGCTGAGCGACGGCGTGCTCTCGGCGGCAATGGCGGAGCGACGCTGCGCTCGGTTCTGCGTGGACTGACGAGGCGAGAAGGCACGGGCAAAGCAAATAGGCTAGCCAACGGGCGCGCGGCGTCGTCGTGGCCGTGATGGCCTGACCCGTGGGGTTAACGTCAACGTACGGCCACCACTTGGCGCGCTCGACCTGAGCTCGGTCGGCCATGACTGACCGGTCGAAGCACTATAGACACAATTCAATGAAAAATCGATGGAGTCTGACAGCGAGTTTTCGACGATCAATAACTCTTAAATTGTGCCGATCTAGCTCTAGGTTAAGTTGACAAAGTTGGCGATTGAAGTGAGAACTACAACTTTTCCAATTGGCACTTGAGCTGATTCGGTCAGGTTAGGGAGATACAAGGCTCCAAACAATGGTACAAGAAACTGAAATTCAGCTCTTGAACTTAGAAAAATTCTAAGTGTAGAATTCAACCCCAAATCTGACTTGTGGGCCATGTTTGAGACTGTTCCACACATTTTCATGAGTTGGTCATAAAATAACTTTTGTTCCTTATAAAATTTGCTACAACTTTGCTTTAAGTTGCTCAGACATGCAAACACTCTAAGTTGTACTTTTTAAACAGTCAAAGATAAGAGCTCTAGGGTCAACACAAGTCAAGCTATTACTTGGAAGTGTAATTAGGCAATATGGTCAACATGAACATTGTTGCTAATGACATTCTAAGTATAGCTAAGTTGTTTAAGAGGACATTTGACACACATTTGCATAGACCACACATGAGCACACACAATTGCTAGCATAAACCAAGCAGTTCAAATAGAAACACACATGAAATGATAACATTCATAATGGTATGATGCTTATGAATGAGATGATGATGCCATGCTCATGTGATGCAAGTGTTTTAGTGCAACCATAACACTAGGGTGTTACACTTATCTTGCTCAATTTAATTCTCCTAGAAAAATACCCTCAAGAGTAGATTTCATATTTTCATCAAATACTACACTTCATGAGGAATCCAACAAAATTTTGTTCACCAAAATTGGACACTCCTCGCTTGATATATGAATTTTTGAAACACGCATTCAAATCTAAAAAAATAAATCAAGAAAAATAAAAACATCACACAGGCTGACAGCTGGGGCCCATGGTCAACAGGACCCATCTATCAGTGAGACCAAGATAGGGGACGGTGCTGACCGGCGAGAACTCACCGACGGCAAGGTCTCCGGTGGTAGTGTCTTCACCGTTGCACTGTTCTCAACCCTACGCATCGACTGGTAGGCTTAGTTGGCTCGGTGGCTCGCCGAAGCAAGCTCGATGGTGGCCATGGCGGGCGGCGGAGGTCGGGTGGTGGTACGCCGGCCATCTCTGGCTATGGCACACTCAGGCGAGGATGGCTACTCCATCCTGGTGACCTAGCGAAGCTACACGGTGCAAGTGAGAGCTCGAAGTGGCATGGGTGAGCTTGGCTACGTGCATGGCCGTGCGACGGTGCACGGAGCACAGCGGTGCTCACACTGTTCTAGCTAGACGGCGGTGAAAGGTGGGTCTCTATCATGCCACTAGCTATGTCTAGGGTTACTAGACCTAAGACGCGAGAGAAAGGAAGGAGACGGTGAACCAACTCAGCGGTGGCGAGCTCGAGTGCCACGGCGGCCATGGCGGATGCGGGCGGAGCAGTGACTCGCTCCGACGCTATCAAGCGGTGGCGTAATTCCAAGATCTGGCCTAAGCATCTAGACTCTAGCGTGGTGGTGAACCAGAGAAGATGGAGGTATGTGGTGCGGTGGAATAGTCGGGCCACGGTGAGCGGCGAGTGCAGCGGTGCTCCGGTGACGACGACGGCTACGGCGAGGCTAAATGCCGCTATACCTAGGGTCGATAGGTGATGCTGGTGGCTCAAGGAGGTGGAGGTGATGACAGAGTAGCCACGGCCATGACAAATCGGTCGACGAGGCTACGTCAACGGTGAGTGGCTGCGATGGAGCTGCGGCGACGCACAGCGAGCTCGACGTGGAGCTTTGGCGAGGCAGAGCGAGAGGGAGGATGTGAGAACGGGCGAGTGGAGTGAGCAGCAGGTGCGCAGCGCTTAAGTGCTTAGTCTGGCCTGACCGGCCAGGCCAATATTGGCATGCTGCCACCAAGCGGTGGCCGCGGCCTGTGGCCGGTAGGCCACTGCCGTGAGCGCGGACGCAGGTTCAGATGCCGTGAAGCCGATTGTCAACATGATTTCGACCCCATATATCTCCTAATCCGTTTGTCCATTACAAAAACTCCATTAATGAAAGTTGTAGAGCTACATGCCATCTACAACTTTGCTTTAGGAAGCATCCCCTAATTCGCAATGGTTATCCAGTTACAATGCTCCCAAGTGGGGTACATCGAAACTAAAAACAGCATTAGGACTTAGAAAATTTTGCAAGTCTCAAAATAGTATTTCCTTGCTACTTGTGAGCTGTTTTTGAGCATGCTATGCACTGAATTAGACCTTGATCCAAAAA
This sequence comes from Miscanthus lutarioriparius, assembly GCA_904845875.1. NCBI lineage: Eukaryota > Viridiplantae > Streptophyta > Magnoliopsida > Poales > Poaceae > Miscanthus > Miscanthus lutarioriparius. Next base: position 54,658,591 of record CAJGYO010000007.1, on the reverse strand, counting down.
TAAAAGTTGTTACCCTTGTCAAGTACTACAACTTTTATTTAGATCACATAGCCATGCAAACATTCTAAGCTACTGTTCAACTTTGGTCAAACTAGTATCATGAAAATGGCATTTCAAATGAAACCAACACTTAGAAGCAAATTTGGCCTATGTCATGAATACAAACATTGTTCCATTTACCATCCTAGATGTGTCTAAGGTGTTTTCATGACCTCACAACCATCTCATACATAGGTCATACATGATTGCAAGCATAAGCATATATATAAATCAACATTTCATGTGACAATATATAGAATGAGATGAAATTTCATATGCTCATGTTCATGAATGCTTGGATGATGCTTGTGTTCATGAAATGCAGATGCCAAATGCAAAGCTTAACACTAGGGTGTTACAGCCCCTCCCCATTATAGAAATCTCACCCTGAGATTTGAAAGACCTACCATTCTTCGTAAAAGGTGGGATAAACCTCACATAAATAATCCTCCCGTTCCCACGTAGCATCTTGTTCACTGTGGTTATTCCACACCACTTTGTAGAACATAATGACCTTGCTTCGTGTTACTCTTTCCATTTCTTCTAGCACTTAGATTGGTTTCTCTTCATAAGTTAAATCCGATTGGAGCTTAATGTTGGTGGGTGCAATGGCTTCCTCGGGTATGCGAATGCATCTTTTCAACTGAGAAACATGGAAGACATCGAATATCGCACTCATCTCAGGAGGAAGTTGTAACTTGTAGGCAACATTTCGTTTCCGTTCAATAATCTTGTATGGCCCTACATATCAAGGTGCAAGCTTTCTTTTTACTCCAAATCTCTGCACTCCTTTCATAGGTGACACTTTTAAGTACACATAATGTCGGGGACCAATACTAGGGTACCCGGAGAGGAGGAGCTAATAACCATCAACATTGATTCATCCGAGCAATCAAGAACATGACTATAGCTCCAACCGACCCCTAGGTGCGCAAGCTCCACCTCGCCCAGCGTCTGGGGCCGTGGGCTCCACCTCGCCCGACCTCTAAGGGTGGGCTCCGCCTCACTTGACACCAAGGCTGCAGGCTCTACCTCGCCCAACCTCTGAGGGTGGGCTTCGCCTTGCCTGGCATCTAGGGGCGGGCTCCGCCTCGCCTGAGCTTGGATTTGCGCTCCACCTTGCTCAACCTTTGAGGGCAGGCTCTACCTCGCCCAACACCGAGGTCGCGGGCTCCGCCTCGCCTGACCCTTGGGTTTGTGCTCCGCCTCGCCCGACCTATGAGGACGGGCTCCACCTTGCCCGACACCGAGGCCGTAGGCTCCACCTCAACCGACCTCTAAGGGCTGGCTGCACGTCGCTCAGTCCCAGGAGGCGGGCTCCGCCTCACCCAACCCTTGGGTTTGCGCTCCACCTTGCCTGGCCTCTAGGGGGGACTCACCGCCTCGACTGACCCTGAGGCTGGGGGATCCATCTCACCCAACGGAGACCCATACCACTGCCATCCACTCTAGGTCCAAGCGAATGGGCCTAGGTCAAAGCTCTGACACTAGGGAGGTGACCGGAATGCCCCGATATAACCTATGGCCGTGATGGGCCATACTTGGGGATTCACATCAAGAACATCATTTGGCGTACTAGTGTTGTTCTGCCTAACCCTCGTACGAGCACTGACAAGTGCATCAGATCACCATGATGTCTGCAAGGATAGAGTAAAGCGCTATGACCAGGAGACGACGCCTGCACATGGCACCAGTGACGGATTGGGCCATGATGTGGAGCTATCCCTGTTGACGTCTACAGGGTTGGTGGGACCCATGTGAAGGAAAAGAAGGGCATGGGAATCCTGGAGGACTTCTTCTCCTTCTCATTCTCCTCTTTTCCCTCCACTATAACCCATGCTTTCCCTTGGCCTATAAAAGGGAAAGCAGGGCGTCCCACGAAGGGGACTTGAACCCATCGAACCCCGAACCGATCAGAACACACAAGCACACAGCCGGGAAGCGACCGAGCTCTCGGCACCCGTTTGCTCCTCTCACTAGAGACTTGGGACCCATCCCTCTCTTGACCGTTTATATCCCCTACTATGAACTATCGATGCTAGTAACACGAGCAGCAGCAATGAACTAGATGTAGGGACATTCTGCCCAAACCAGTATAAACCTCATGTCCTCTTAGCACACCATCCAAGCCAGATGCGCAATATTAGAAATTTACTAGTTGGTGGCAACTCAAAACACCGACAGTTGGTGTGCTAGGTAGGAGCCTTTTGCACATCTCGACATCCACACCAGGCCTCGAATGGCAAGTCACAACCTCAGCTAGGTCCTGGGTGCACACGTGCACTTCAGGGACCTGGATTTCATTGTCACCATGGAGGGAGAGTTGGCAATGGCTCCCACCACCGTCTGACCTCTCCACTCCACTGGCCTCGATGCGATTGCCAAGGCACTTGAGGAGCTATAGCTGCACGCACTGGAGGCCCATGCCCCTAGAAGTGACCAGCTCCTCGACTTCAACTATGGGAGGTTAGAGCACCAGCTCGATGCCTTCCTAGGACCTCGACCTTCCTGGGAGGACCTAGGCCACCTCACCTTCTCGTTCACCAATGTCATGGCGTAGCTTGCCGGAGGGGAGCCACTCTCTCTGAAATACCCCATCTAGAGCGCCCCGACAGCGCTCCTGTTTGGTCTTCGCAACGCCACAGAGACCATTGGCCACCTTGTGGTGCAACGTGCGCCTCCTTTCCCCATGAACGATGAGTTCATAGGGATGACCGAATATGTCATGGAGTCTTTCCATGACCTCCTCATGGAAGAAACGGAGTCACCCTCTACCTCTGACTCCAGCAGGGGAAGCCATCACCCCTCATGAATGTTTTATGGCAGGTACCCCCAAGGGACATGTCGAAACCATCCACAAGGAGGAGGCTACCCCGACGAATGACCTCGATGATGAGGTCAAGGGGGATATAGAGGCTCCACCCCACTTGCGGATGGAGCAACTAAAGGCCCGGCACCAAGAGCTCAAGGAAGCACGACTCTAGCTTGAGCAGGAACGCACGGAGCTCGATCGAGAGATCGAGCGCCACGGACACGGTGGGTGCACGCGCGCCATGGCCTACAATATGAACTGGAGGATCATTGAGGATGATGAAGCCCTCCCACACTTCGCTTAGGCAAGCCAGAACATCGCTACTATGGCGGCCTTGCTCCATGGGCATCTAGGGCCTGCAACACTAAAAGATCATCGGGCCCATCGCAAGATTCGCACACTACTCGAGCGTGTAGTGGCGCAGCAAGCCGAAAGCTCATTGTCTCAATGATGCGAGCTCGATGCCAGCCAGCGCACCCCCTTAGAGCGACCCAACAAGGATGCATCAGTCCACCAGGCACTGCAAGGTGGCACGCTGCGCACCACGGTCCTGGTGCATGAGCGTCTCGGTCGCAACCATGACACACGCGACACCCTCAATGCCCGTTGGCGTACCCATGGTGATGCGGGGGAGGGGGCTAGCCATGGCTACCACCCTCGTCATGGTGGATGCTACGACAGTGGTGAGGACCGAAGCCTGAGCCCCGGCCTACTGGGACCTTAGGCCTTCAGCCGACACATCCTCAACGCCGCCTTCCCGCCATGGTACCAACCACCAACCAACATCCTAAAATACTCTGGGGAAACGAACCCTAGACTATGGCTCGAGGATTATTGGCTTGCTTGCCAAGCCGATGGAGCGGATAATGATGACTTCATTATCCGCAACCTTCCATTGTTCTTGGCCAATTCGGCACGAACATGGTTGGAACACCTTCCGCCCAACAGAATCCAAAGTTGGGTGGACCTGAGAGAGATCTTCATGGGGAACTTCTAGGGCACATACAAGCATCCTAGAAACCCATGAGATCTCAAAAACTGCCAATAAAAGGCTAAAACTGCCAATAAAAGGCTAGAGAAACCCTCCATGGGTACATCTGGCGCTTCTCTCGGCAGTGCAACGAGCTGCCTAACGTTGCTGATGCTGACGTTATAGGAGCTTTCCTGTCTGGGGCCACCTATGAGTCCCTAGTTCACAAGCTAGGACATAAGGGCCCGCAAACCACCAAGGAGCTCCTCGACATCGCCACCAGCCATGCCTCGAGCAAGGAGTTGGTCAGAGCGATCTTGGACCGCCTCAAAGGCAAGGCAAAGCGGGACGAGGACACCGGTGAAGGCTCCTCCAATCGTCCCATCAAGAAGAAGAACAAGCAGCGGCGTGAGGGCTCACTCATGGCCACCATTGACCGCAAGGGGGGCCAAAAGGCCACGGAGGGTACCCTGGACCACTTCGAGAAGCTACTTGAAGGGCCATGCCCGAACCATTCCTTCCCCATCAAGCATCTATACAAGGACTGCGGCCTCATGAAGCAGTTCTTGTCCAAAGGCTTCAACAAGGGGGAGCATGGGAAGGACCCCAAGGCGATCGTGGATGATGCCGAGGGCATGGACGGTGGCTTTCCAATGCCAGATGGCTGTCTCATGATCTTCGAAGGGTCAGTGGCCTACAACTCCAAGCTCCGCTAGAAGCTCACGCGCCGCAAGGTCTATATGGCTCAGCCGGCCATGCCTACCTTCCTCTGATGGTTAGAGTCCGCCATAACCTTTGATTGGACCGACCACTCGGAGAGCATCCTGCAACCGGGGAGATATCTGCTCGTGGTCGATTCGATCATCAGGACGAAGCGGCTCACCAAGGTACTGATGGATGGAGGCAGCTACCTCAACATCATGTATGCCAAAATGCTTGACACCATGGGCATCGACCGATCGCTTGTCCGACCGACCGGAGTGCCTTTCCATGGCATTGTGCCTAGAAAGCAGGCTATGCCACTTGGGCAGATCGATCTGCCCGTCACCTTTGGGGATCTGTCCAATTATAGGAAGGAGCTCCTCACCATTGAGGTCGTCGAGGAAGCACCCGACCCCAAGCTATCGGCCAGGTCTTTCGAGCCAGTGGAGGGCACCAAGTAGATCCTCATAGACCCCAGTGGCTCTAAAGGCAAAGCAGTGCGCATTGGCACCATAGTTTCCTCTGAATAGGAAAGCGCGCTCATCGGCTTCCTCTGTGCCAACAGAGACATCTTTGTGTGGAAACCCTCGGACATGCCAGGCATTCCAAGAGAAGTCGCCAAACATGCCTTAAAGATCAGGCCAGGCTCGAAGCCAATGAAATAGCGCCTATGATGCTTCGATGAGGGGATATGCAGGGCCATCAGTGAGGAGATCGTGAAGCTATTGGCGGCAGGGTTCATTAGGGAAGTATACCACCTAGACTGGTTAGCCAATCTCACCCGTGTATGAAAGAAGAGCGGAAAATGGAGAATGTGTGTTGACTACATGGGTCTCAACAAAGCATGTCCAAAGGATCTATTTCCTTTGCCATGCATAGACCAAGTACTTGACTCTACCTCAGGGTGCGAAACCCTTTGCTTCCTTGATGTGTACTCCGAGTACCATCAAATCACGATGAAAGAGTTCAACCAGCTTGCGACATCTTTCATCACCCCGTTCGGATCTTTCTGCTATGTCACAATGACATTCGGTCTGAAGAATGCAGGGGCTACGTACCAGCGTTGTATGCTCAAGTGTTTTAGAGACCTCATCGGGTGAACCGTTGAGGCCTATGTGGACGACATCCTAGTCAAGTCCAAATGGGCTAACCAGCTCATAGCCGACCTTAAGCAGACCTTCGCAAAACTCTAAGCAAACGACATTAAGCTCAACCCCAAGAAGTGCATTTTTGGGGCCCCGAGGGGTATGCTGCTTGGTTTCATCGTCTTTGAGCATGGCATCGAAGCTAACCTAGAGAAGATCTCAGCCATCACAAGGATGGGCCTGATTTAGAACATGAAGGGGGTACAGTGAGTTATAGGATGCCTCACCACGCTCAGCCGCTTCATCTCATGCCTCGATGAATGAGGTCTCCCCCTCTATCGGCGTCTGAAGAAGGCTGTCCATTTTGAATGGATGCCTGAGGCCTAGGAGGTGCTTAACATGGTCAAACAGCTCCTGACGAAGGCCCCGATCCTGGTTCCTCTGACCGATGGAGAACCACTTCTACTCTACATTATGGCCACCATGCAAGTGGTCAGCGCCGCCCTAGTGGTGTTGCGAGAAGAAGAGGGACATGCCCTTAAAGTACAGCGCCCCGTGTACTTCATTAGCGAGGTCCTGTCCGATTCTAGGACCCGCTACCCCCAAATCTAGAAGCTCCTGTACGCCATCCTCATCACCAAGAGAATGCTACACCACTACTTTGAGTCACATATGGTGACGGTCATAACGTCCTACCCCTTGGCGAGGTCATCCAAAACCAAGATGCCACTGGAAGAATCACAAAGTGGGCACTCGAGCTGATGGGATAGGGCATCTCGTATGCCTCCTAGAATGCCATCAAGTCCCAATTATATTGATTCCTAATTCCTAATATTTATCTGGGTATATGAGGCCATTCGAAATAGACCAAAAGTGCACTACAACGCACCTACCATTGTACTACTACTAGTTAGTACTAGACCTACTTCTACTGTACTAATTAACTACATCTACTGATCGACGTCGCTGCCCCCGCTGTCGCCATTGTCACCGCCCTCCTCATCGTCCTACACCGATGAGGAGTCATCCTCATCCTCCACGATTGTGTTGGGGTATGGAGGATTGAGCCCGCGCTTCTTGTTGCACGGCATGGGGTTGAACCCTGGTGGAATGGTCTCGGTGATGTTGTCCACCTCCTCCGTCGGTGCCTCCTCCTCCTCTACCGTCTGCGGCACCTCGTCGTCGTCGTCTTCGATGGGCTCCCCATCATCTTTAGTGGGCTCCTCCTTGCGCTCGGGGCTCGGTGTCGGTTGATTCACCTCCTCACTATCCTCGTCTTCGTAGTCGGTGGAATACTTGCTGGATGACTAGTGCCCCATTGCTCGCTCTATGCGCTGCCGGTGAGCAGGGATCTGCTAGTGAGTAGGGATCAGAGGAGGTGATGTTATGTGTACTGGTATGTATGTATGAGAGAATACCCTAGTCGGTGGTGCTCTCTATAGCCTACTGGTCATTTTAAAGAGGAGAGCCAAATAGTTGCTCTCCCACAAGACACGACAATGGTTAAAGAGGAGAGCTGAACGTTTGCCCTCCCATAGGATGCAACGATGGAGGCTTCGCGGTTGGTTGGCATCCCCTGTTTCACGTTTTGACTCCAGGGATTGAAAACAGTGTACACTCAATGCACCCAATCGCCAGCCCACCCAGTAATCTGAACCGTGTTGTCATTGCGAGTTCCCACGCTAGTCCGCAGAGGGTATTTAGAGAACCCCCGCCTCCCCCTCAATCAACGCATGTCGTGCCACTTCACCTCTCCAGCCCTCTGGCTCACCACCATCCACATGCCATAGCTCCATCCACACCGGCAATCATGTCATCGACGATGCTCCCTACCGATGTGCAAATTGAGATCGCCGGCCACCTCGCTGCTACCTCAGATCGTCCCATGGACAACGTCCAGAGCCTATGGGCGACCTTCTCATCCATGCGCCGCATCTACGGTGACCCCACTGTCAGTCAGCGTCTAGCACTAGATCGGGTCAGACACGGGAGGACGGGGGCCAACCCCATCAACTACTATGCCCTCCTTGCTAGCCTGACCCAAGTCGGCAACCCGAAGGCTTGGTTCCTCACCGGGATACAAATCATATTCATGGAAAAGCATAGCCCCTAGCCATGCCTCGACGATCTCACCCGCACCGCTGATGGCGAGCACAATCTGGCGGCCTATCTGGTCGCCATATTGCTCTATAGGCATAATGGCGGTGCTGGTGATGATGACACTACGAGGCGGTGCATGAGAAGGGTTGAGGGCAAGGAAGAATCGCGGGCGGCAATGGTGGACCAACGAGTAGGTGGCTAAGCAACAAGGGGTGTGTGTTGTGCCACCTCCCGGTCGTCAAGGTGATCTACAATACGACGTGGGGACGGTTGTCGCTGTCGCCGCCTGTGCAAGTGCGCGGCGATCTTGCTTGTGTAGGCGGCGCTTACGGCAATGTAGATGTGTGGGAAGGAAGGGTTGTGTATTGCAGCGAGGACTATAGGCTTCGTCAAGAAATCTATTTTTTTGAATGGGAATTTGGAATAAGAGACTAGTAATTCACTCTTTACATGCGAGAGTGAATTACTCCTTCCGTCCTGAAATGCAGTGTATTCTGGCATTTGAAATTTGTCCTCAAATATAGTGTATTCTGCAGCTTTTGATTTCCTGTTGCTTTTGCTTTTCTGTTGTTTTGTTTCAATTATATTTGTTTTCTTTAGGGATTCAACGAAAGTACTAGTACAAAACAGGTTTCCTATATAACATGAGATATGTCCGGCCTGGTCAGTTTACAATGCTCGGACTTTCTTGCATGTGCAGTAAAATTTGAATAGCTATGTGGCTCCTCCATTAGGCATTAGATCGATGCGAGACTAGATCAGATGAATCGTTATGCATGTTTACCACACTACAGATCAGAAAGAGAACCTGAAAGAAACCTGCAGGCAAAACCAACCAATAGGGGCTAGAAACCGGCTACCAAATGACCCCTGGTTCAGTAGTAGTAGTCATGAGTGGCTTTGATATGTGTTGAACCCAATTCGTCTTATTTTCGTGGCTTCTTCAGTCTTCAGTCTGTAACTCGTCAGCCTTTAGTCTGCCCCTCGACTGTCGTAACTGCTTGCGTGCTCCTGCACTCCTGTGTAGACGCGCGTGCGTGGGTGGCATCAGCAGCCTGTTGCAGTAGGGACACTCGCATTGACGTGACGCGGCCAAGCCGCACCGCCAAACCATGCAAATGTCTCATTACTCGTTGGTTGTGGGGTGGTACTTTTATTAGGTGGGTTGAACTCTATTGAGCGTGGTGTAGCTCAGGTCGTTTGGTTTCACTACAAGAGATGTGACCTTCTATGACGATTATATGATGACAACAGAGCAACTCATCACTAAATTATTCAGTTAATAACGATTTTTAGGAGTTGATCCTAGTTAATGATAGAAATATATTGCCCGTCACCAAGTCCAATTTGAAATCGTCATTAACTATTTTGGCATCATGGTTACGATAGATTTATATGACAGATGTTCATGCGTCATAGTTATTCGTTGAATAAAAAACAAAAATTAGTAGCCAGATTGTTCTATATGGAAGTGTGGGAAGTGGGAATATGATTCCTGACCCTAACCCATATGAACTCAGAAGATTCACTCTTTATCGTATTACAGAAGTCCTTTGCAATGTTATTTTTGGATCTTTTTTAAACACATAATTCTATCATATCATTATTAAATACTTGCTCCTCCTTACTTTAATGATAACTAGGACGGGACGGCGCGCTCCGCTGCGCCCATATTATTTGCATGAACAGTAAAACAGGAAGTGGGCAGCAAAGTTAGGGGATGAATAGTGGCTAGGAAGTATTTAAAGTTTGGTTGAACAGTGTTTTCTATCAAGTAAAAAGAGGACACGTGGTTAGTGCGGTCGTCCAACAATTTATTCATTGTTGAAGACTACGAGTTCATCACGCGCGCCCTCGCGTGCGTCGGCAGTCAGTCGGAAATGCAATCGCAGATCTAAATGTGTCTATATATTTTTTCAAGATCGGAGCATGGAATTAGGCACAATAGAGAAGCTGAATTATTCCCTTTTTTGTACATATAGGCACATATTTGACATTATACTACAAGCAGGATGGGTATATATATTACATAAAGTGATCACATGGGTTTAGTAATGTTCTTAGGTCATGGCATGGGATGGTACTTTACACATTGCATAACAGAGTAGCACAGAGTGGCTTTGTACATTGAGCAGCCAGCATGATTAGTAGCAATCCATGCATAATCGAGGATATTCTAGGACTTTACATTGCTTATCCTTATTAGTAGGAGATGTCAGCCATAGGTCAGAGTCCGACAATCTTACATAAGCTGGTTATAATAGTGGATGGCAGCCACAGGTGTCATAGTGTTACGTAAGCTGGTTGTAGCCTGCACAAACGGCCTAACCAGGAATTTTAGAAAGTGCCCATGCTACATATGCAAAAGGCAGTCTTATATATTAGTGTCCTAAGCTGTATATGCAGCCTGGTCATCGAAGTTTCTCACACAAATAGATTTTACTTGAAATGCCTATGGCATATACGCAGAAGCAGATGTATCCTGGGGCCGTGTAAGCCTGTAACACAGAGAAAGGAATTTCAGGTTTGACGCGATTGTGCCAAATAGGATGAGTCTGCATAGAAAACAAAGAACACTCTTTGCAAGCACCTTTTTCATTCTCTGTTGGCTGGAAGAGGCGGTACATCCAGTGCCTTAGCCATGTGTTTTGGTTTCTTCAGCTCTAGATCTGCAATTTATACAAAGCGTAAAAACATAGGTTTCAAGATCGGCCATAGAAGAGGCTTTGATCTCATGTGCTTCTTGTAAAAGACCAGTGCCATAATACGACTGCTGAATGATTCGTACACAACTGATGGAAGGTGCCTTTTTGGACGGGAGCCCGAGGGTTGCTGAGAATGATTTTTGTGTGTGTCTTTGTCCTCCTTGTCTGTCTGAATGGTGGCCGTAGATCTTCAATTTTTTTATGAGGAGGATCAGTGCATCACTTGTGTTCTTGTAGAATTGGCATGTTATAGATTTGGTAATTAACAGGATGAATCAGATATCACTAGGCCAACCGTGAATATAAAAGTATCCTGGTACCAAGAACACTTTCTGTCTTTATGGGAAAAAAACATGTCCGCAGATATGAAATAAGAGGGAACTAATAGTATCCTGGTACCAAGAACACTTTCGTCTTTATGAGGAAAAAACATGTCCGCAGATATGAAATGAGATGAACTAATAACAACTCTAAATCTAGTACAAGCTAAAGAGCTGAAAAATAGTATTTTTGTGTTTAAATAGAGTTGTGTTCTTTGAAATTTCTGCTCAGGAGTAGACTCATCAACGCCAGACCAAACCCATAAAAAATCCTGCTTATTTGCTTGTTTGTAGGGTTACCACCAGTGGCAGAGCGAGGGGGGGCTGGAGGGCGCCAGGCACCCCCCAACAATCTGTTTAGTCTGCAACATAACCTCATGTTTAGCAACTAATGGTGGTAATTAGTACATGTAGTTTGCCTCTCCAAACTTTAGTGTAGCCTGCGTGGGTGCATCGGACATACAACTAATGATGGTAATCCATAATTAGCACATGTAGTTTGGTCTGCAATATATCCATTAGTGTCCTGCTTTCCGTTAGCTCCCCTGTGCATATGCATGCCTTCTGACATGCAACTCCGTGAAGTCTCGCGCCCTGTTAGCCGCTCTGTCGCTATGCAGTAGGATGTAGCACAAAGGCTATGAATCACTAATGGTAATGAATATCCAGTTGCATGTATAATTCTATACCTTAAAATTTTTCTACATTAGATAAATGTACTTTCTGGATTGGATACATATCTCATTTTCCTTTGTTACTTAATTGCAGTCATATTTTTTCACTCTTATGGTTTCTATTCAACGTGGTTATATTCTGATTTTCATCAGCTACTCCTTCTATTTTAGATTATAAGATGTTTTGGTATTCATAGTGTTCACTTTGTATCTAGACATAATTGTCTATCTAGGTGTGTAGCAAAAGCTATAAATCTAGAAAAGTCAAAACGTCTTATAATTTAGAACATAGGGCAAATAATTAAAGATTGTTGGCTATGAGCCTCTAAAAAATCTTCGTAGACACCTTGGCTCCCATGTTATTTGGATCCTAAATCTTCACGGACACCATGGCCCCCCCCTTTGTTTAAATCCTGGCTCCGCCTCTGGTTAGCACCCCATGAGAGCCTCATGCTTTGGCCTCGCAGGTGGCTTCCATTTAGCACCTTTTTGGCCTCCTTAGCTGATGCCCTAAAGAAATAGTTTTTTAAGAAGATAAAATCCATATAGTAGTATGTGGTTCAGAAAATTATAGAAGCATTCACTATAAATTTCGAATGACTTGTCATATGGTTTAAATTTACACAATACACTCAGTTAATGTGGGGTTACTATAACCAGTTTGGGTGCTAATTTTGGCACTAAAATATTGACACAAAAAAGGTTTCAACATGGAATGGATACTGAAGATGGCATTACTACTAAGCATCAACTGGTCTATAAATTGATGTGCATAATACACAGAAGAGGATACTCTTCATACCTGTTTGAATATTGGATAGATCAACAACACTTTCGTTTGGGTATTTTGACATAGAGAAGTCGTCCATATGAACCTGAAGGTTTACTTCACAAGTTCATCTATCACACTTAGGTCAAGACCACCAACAAATACCTGAAAATAATGAAGTCTAGAAAATAAACATCGATCATGCAGTTTGGAAAAGAAAAAAGTATTTACAGATACCCTCAGTAGCATTGTTTGGATCTCTAACAGAATCAGTTCCATGGGTATTCTGGTAGGTAGCTGGAATGGTTTGACATATGGCAATGCCTCACTTGAAATGAGAAAAAAAAGATCATAAAAGAGTGATAATCATGACCGCATATTCTCATCTAACATTACTCAAAGGTTACTAAAGAAGAGAACTAAAATTGATCAAGGCCAGATATAGATGTGTCTATGAATAGAAAGAAATAGAGAGGTGTAACTGCATGAACATTCAGTACTGCATAATCAAGTGTACAGGTGTTAATATACATCAGCGGAAAATAACAGGCGCTGTAAGATCTGATTTTCCAATCAATACATATCCAACGCAAACAGCATGAATCTAAAAATAGGCACCAACCTGCGACGTATGGAAAGACCTGGAAAAGCTTTACTTGCTGTGATGGAAGCACAAAGTCTGCTGTAAAGCAAAGAAGAATTTAAGAAGTCAATAAATAGTACCATCAATAAGTAACAGGCGTTGTGAAATCTAATTTTCCAATCAGTGTACAACAAATGTAAAAATATGAATCTACAAATAGGCACTAACCTGTGGCATGTGGATAGGTCTTCAAAGCTAGGGTTGTTGTAGTGGCACTCCAAAGTGTACTATGGAGCAAAAAAGGATTTAAGAACTCAATAAATAGTAGCACTAGGAAGTAACACGAGCCGTAAAATGTGGCCTTCCAATCAATATATTTCCGAGGACCACAGTACAAAATGTGAAAGAAGAAATCACTGACTAAGCACATATAGTAAAAATACAAGGACAGCAAGAAAGATACTCAAACGCATCGTTCTTATTTGGACACTGAGGTTAGGAAATCATAATGTTCAGATACATCAATGTATTCCAAATGTGCTGCAGGTAGAGCAGTCACGGGAAGCTATTATGTTAGAGCAATTTGTAATATAAACACACACTTTATGTTTAGCAATCTACAATATTTACTTGGCTAACTAAAATTTGCTCAGAACATATTTTTTCTATGTGGACTGAACTTGCTGACGGACTAAATTTTAGGAGAAGCAAAAGCGAAAAATGTAAAGCGATCTAGGATAAAACAGCAAAAAAAGCATTTTCACTTCTTGCAACAGGCACTAGGGACAAAGCAGCAATCTGGACATGGAGGGAGCACTGAAATGTGCAAAAGGGTGTAAAGTATGAAATATTATGTAGGAATGAATTCCCTGTAGCAAATGCTTGTATCAGATAGTAGTATGTACCTGTGTCCCAAATAAGCATATCTAAGTCTACTAAAACATAGGACAGAGGTAGAACAGGTGGAAAACAACTTAAGAAAACCAGCTAATCTGGCATGTTAGCTAAAAAGACGAATTAGAAAAAATAATGCCAAAAAAGAGAGGCACTTGGCCAAATTAAGGTGAAACTTCATGTGACCAAACAATAGAACCACGAGTTTTAACCTAAAGAAGACACCATTGACACCGCTATGAACAAATTTGGAGCAGAACCTAATCAATTTGGAGTAGAACCAACATCATATTTTATGTAAAGTAGGGCTAATGTGGCAGAACCGCCTGAAATAACACGCTTTCAGAGGCGCTCGTCTTCCACTAGACACTAAGCACTCCGAAAGTTAGCTACATCGGACAGTTCCGTCGAGCACATCCCATGGGAGAACTCGAATCAATCCACATTTTACCTCCAGAATCTAATAATGAGTATGAGCTTACAATACTTAGTCCATTTCATACAACAATAGTTCTTGGAAATTATTTATTACAATACCAGGGTTCAGAGTGCGATAATTAAACAACGGAATGAAAATAAACATCTAGCGGAAATGATACAAGGATCCGTCTGTGCCCACCAGAAGAATCCTCCACACAAGAGCTACTCCTCAAGCTACACCTGCAACAGGGTAAAATAAATCCTGAGTACATAATGTACTCGCAAGACTTACCCGACTAGTGAGAATAGTTCCCCAACTCTCAAGGATATGATAGGCAATATGGGTTTGTTGTTTTCTTTTTGTTTGCGAAAAGCATTACTAGAAGTACATCCTTAAGATTAAGTTTAATTAGCAGTCATGATTATATTATTAGCTAACCATTCTAGGTAAGCACATGTTCTACTTTTAAGCAAGGGTTGAGCAATCAGAACCAATTTACCATCTTTCATATTCCAATTCTTACTACGGTGCTAGACCATAGCCAAGTTGTACTGTCTCACGGAATCGGCGATTCATGAACTAATGTATCCCAGCTGGATACCCCGAAACACACGCCCCGTTTGTGCCCCAGGCACAAACAAGACCAACCCATTCCACTCCTGTGGGTCTAGGTCCCCGTCCAAACTTAGACTCCAATCCCCCACACTTGAGACCTGGTCTTAATATGGTGCTTAGACCTACACCTTTCCCTACCTCCAATCAGTCGGTCCAGAAAGAGCCGCAACCCACAACAAGAGCGTAACGAGCCTTCCTGCTCCCATAAGCAAGTATGTGCTTAGGATAATAAGTCTGTGATGACTACCATCCACAGCAACGGACGGTCCTCAATCAACATGGACAGGGAAAATAGTGTAACCAAGTTAAGCCCCATGGCCGTGGGACACAACTCGTTACACCCACCAATACCCATACCATATCCCTGCCCGGTCTCCAATTTCCTTTCATCATTTTTATCATTATAATAATCACCTATTGTGAGTAACGGTAGGTTACTCACGCTACCAAAAACCTAAGCATAGCAGCTACTCGAGCCTGCACTAATAAGACTCATAGGACATATATATCTATGCATGTGGTTTCCATAAAATTCATGTAACCTAAATGCACATCACATATATACATATAGTGATTATAAAAAATAAGGGTTATGCACCGGGCTTGCCTTGGGTAGGCGCGGTGTCAGCCGAGTCAGTCGGTGGTGGCTCCAAGACCTCCCTCATGAGGACCTGCTCCTCGTATTTCTCAACGATCTCCTCGAACTCGCGATCGTCTGTGGTCACTATCTCTACCAACTTGTTCTCTACATGCATACGATGATGATGCAACCATTTAGCATTTAAGCAACAACAACTCTTAAAATAAGAATACGCACACCAAGCTACTAAGCTAGCTCTAATAACTAAGATACTAAGCTAGCTATCATCTTCATCAAGCAAAGTGTTAGGTTCAACTAACAAACCCTTAGCTTGGCAAATTAAGGATATATCTTTATTTCTACTAGTGATTTAATGTATATTGAAACAAAGAGCATTTAACTACCCTAATGCTTAGTCTATTCTAAGGCTACAAAAATCACAATGAGCACATAATAATACAATGAAGCTACCATAAAAATTTTAGAACTAAAGCTATCACCAATTTACCACAAAAATTCCTAAAATAATTAACTTAATATTATTAAGCATTCTCAAACGATTTAATAACTCCTAATATCAACACATATAAGTATGAACTAAATACACCAACAGATAGATCACAACTTTAGAAACCTAACAAATTTTGTTTCATAATTTTTGGACACCTACATGATTTTATATTAATTACCAAAGATTAGCTCAAAAATTAAATTAGAAAACCATTTCTAATTCCTTAGAAAAAAATGAAAAGTGAATCTCCCCATGGCCTACACACTTGTGACCAGCGTGACCAACAGACGACGCTCGGCGTGGCGACCAGCAGAATCTGGCCCACGCGGACCCGGCCTGTGGAGATGGCCCGTGACTGGGAAAGCCAGCAGCGTCTTTGGTGATTTTGCAAAAGAGACCTCAAACTCCTCCTAATTTACAACTAAATATTAACACTATTTTCTCCTCTCTCAGACCTTCTCACTTAACCCCTGGCTTCCCTAGAATTCCCCCACGCGCACCCTCGACTAACCCATGCCCGTCGGGCGCGGCGAGCGGTGGCATGGGGTGGCCACGCTGGCCACTAGAGACCCGCACTAGCTTGTCGGTCAGGCCAACATTCAACTATGGTCCCACCGCCTATGCTGAGCAGCAACGCGAGGCGGCGGGACACGCTGGAGTTAGCTGCGCCGGCACACGGCCATCTGTGACTATGGCGCGACTGCCCCGGTGAACCAGAGCACCTAAGGACCTAACTGGCTAGCGAGTGAGCATCAGGAGACTATCGTGGACCTAGCCAAGATGGTGGGTGGAGAAGAGGGTGACGAAGAAAGGCTAGCCATGTGCGCACTGTCGCGTCAGCGACGACGAGGAGGCGGTAACGGTTTGGCTAAGGCACATAGGGTGAGAGGGAGTCAAGGCGAAGCTAGTGGTGTAAGTGAATTGGTTCGGGATGGGCGGTAGGAGGGCTGCCCTCGACCATGGCCGAGCACGGCCTTAATGGCATAGTGGCGAGGAAAAGCTCCAAATTGGAGCTTGGTAGTGCCTTCTTCATGGCTGGGTGGGGTCGGGCAGCGACAGGACATGATGGTGAAGTTGTGGATGCGATGAATTGAATGGAGGCGATCAATTGATGGGTAATTTGGTGGCATGGCTCGACGGTGGTCAGTAGAGAGAAAGAGGGAGATGGGCTGGCAGGTGGGCTCATCACAGCCTCACCTTGGCAGGATGTGATCGGCGCGATCAGGGCGTCACACGCGCGGACGCAATCGGACAAGCACATGCGTCCATTGGCCGGCATGGCCCGCGCGACCGTAGTGCCATAAATGGCAAGGCGACGGTGAGCTCCACCACGTGCGCGCTGCAGCGGCGAGCACCAAACCGGGCCAGCAGCGGGTAGGGGTGCAGAGGGAGGCACGGACGTAACGGTGAGGCAACGGCACGGCTGTGTCGCAGCACGAGGCGTGTTGGTAGGGCGATAGGGCGGCGAGGTAGGCGGCTGCGCTAGGACAAGGTAGTCGCAGTCGGCCACGCGCGGCAGTGCGCGTGCGCGTGCAGAGCGAGCCGGCGTGGCGACGTCGCGCCCGAGACGTGGTGACTGCGCTCACCCGATGAACTAGCCCAAAATCACATCTTGCACGAATTTTAAAGCGCTTATAATAACTAAACGGTTGCTTCTGGATCTAAACCGTCTTCACCATGCTCAAGATGGCATGTGAGGCTACCAACCCGAGCTAAAACTAGACACCATCCCTTAACTCGATTTCACAAAATAAATTACTAAACATGACATTGTCTTGTTGTCTATAAACTTGAAAATATTCTAAGTCTTTGAGCTGAACTTTATTCTAAGTTGCATTTCTAGGCCATTAGAAGCATTAGCTAGCGAAGTTATTTTTCAATAGCAAGGATTTCATTGTCATCTACAAAGTCCATACTCCAAACTTTATTTAAGTCTCACACACATGTTCTATAATGCTTTTGCTTAATAAAAATTAGTTTTCAACCATACTTGATATACATGAGCTATTGAATCAACTTTTATTTAACATTTTTATTAGTCATTTTAGGTTATAAGAAATCGATCTACACACTTTATCACATGCTTTATCACATAAACATGATGCTCATGTCATGATTTAGTGGTTTGTTTAGGGTGTAACACCGAGGGTGTTATAGCCAATTTGGAGTACAACCTAATGATTAATGCATTTCAGCAGAACCAGAAGCAGAAGAAGGTAAGGACAACAGTGCCAACTAATTTAAATTAGCAACTAACTAAACACCCAATATTAGCCTAGTGTTACTCCCAAAATGGGTTATACTGAGGGATGAAGACAAAGTGGTTCAATCCAGCCAACGTTACACGACACCATGGGTTTTAAGCTCAGCTCAACAATTAACCAGATGAGTAGGAAGTTTAACTAATGTCCAATAATACGAAAAACTAATTAGCGAATGTAGCAATCAAAATAGACAGTGGATTGAGGTAAACAAGATCCAACACCATGTTTGTTAGCCCAGCAGTTAACTGGATGAGCAGGAAGTTTAACTGAACAAAAAATCTCCAATAACAGGCAGAAGTAATTAGCGAATGTAGGTACCAGAATATACAATGGTGTGGTGTAAACAACATCATTGGATCAAGCAGGTAACATAAGAGAATTCCCAACTCCCATAATAAATTGGGACACCTTGCTTTGATGGTCCCCAATTTTTTTGCGTGTTCTGGACTAAATTAGGAAATCAATATAATGCTTCAAATTTAATCTCATGGAAAATCAATTTTCTTAGCGAACATGTTAATTAAGGCACCACAATTATAGGAAAGATCTCCAATATTAGGTACATCTAATTAGATAATATAGGTATCAAAATTCGAACCATAAAACGTATTGATCTAAATAGGATATCTATTGTAGAACAATCTGACAGAACTGAGTCCATATGAAAGTTAGTTGCCAGCAATTCTTTAAATTAAGAAGGGATGCACAATACTTATATTGATGATGGCTGAGTATCTTATTCTTGGGTACTCAATTTTACTCCACTACACCAAAAGTAGAAGGAAATTGATAAGAGTTTTAATCGATGCGAGAACAACATGACATAACTTACTCCCTAAACTGATCGAGAAATTTGCTTTAGGATGAACTTGCCAAATATCAATGGCCTAGTATCTTATTCTTGAGTTATTACTCCGCTACACCAAAAAAGAGGGAAACCGGTAAGTGTTTTTAGGTGATGCGACAACATCAATGTTTCTCCATGCAAAGCACACTAAATCATTAAAAAAAACAAAAAGCTGGCACAGGATATATGCATGTGTCAATTCAAAGCACACTGAATCATAGATCTAAAAAGACAATAAGCCAACAAGGCAAATATGCATGTGTCAAGAATAATTTAAAAACAAAATAATCAAATATGGTTGGTCAGTAAGACCTCACGAATTGAACTTGCCTAGGTTCCTGTCCTCCATGTTCTATACCACCTCAGAGAGCAGGGGCTTACCTTGGGGCAACAACCATAGAATACAGGAAGGTAAAATTTTGACGGAGCGAAATACTATCAGCATTTATTTTATCCCAAAATAAATATTAGAAGATATAAGATGTTGAAGCTAATTTAGTATGGACCGATAAATCAGGAATTGATGCGGCTACCTGGTTATGTAGTCGTCGATTAGGCCATGTCCAGGAAGAGGCGCTCAGCAGGGGCGGAGGGGCGATGGGGGCGGCGCAGGGAGGCGCCGAAGCAAGGGCGCAGCAAACCGGGGGCGCCGCCGGCCCGGCAGCACGCCGCACGGTGAGCCGGCCGCGGAGCGCGACTACCCGCGCCGACACGTCGGCTGAGCCAGGGCTGGGGCCGGTTCCACGTCGAAACCCTAGGTCGACGTGGCGGCGGCGCCGGGGCCGTCCGCATAGGCCTACGTGCTGCTCTGGGGGGCGGAGAGGCGGACGCAGAGCTTCGCGATGGCGGCCTTGACGGGCGGCGGAGGCGACGACAGAGGGCAGCGCGGTGGACGCTAGGGCAGAAAACGGCGTGAGGATGTGGCCCTTGAGGCTTCGGTGGAGAGGACGTGGGAGTTTTTGTCTTTGCTTTTTTTTTATCCAAATCAGCTGAGCGGTTATACTGTAAAAACGGTGGGATAAATTTGGACCGTGGAAAGACGATCGGACGATGTAAAATTTTTCCACTAACGTGGACACCCTTAGCATGGGCCAAAATCGCCCGGCTTGATAAGAGTAAAGAGTAATAAATCTTATTTACACTCCCTAATATGCTTTAAAAAAAGCTGTGAATCTGTGCCCGGTCTCCCCGCCAACAATTGCAGCAAAAAAAATGCCACCAGCCGAAAAATTTCGTCACCCCAGCAACAATTGCCGCGCCAGCCTCCCAGCTCCCCGCCATCTCTTTTGGGCCAATTGCCACTTGTCCACTGTCACAAGTCTTTCTTGGACTTAAATCAAGGGTATTACAGTAATATCGCAGAAGTGGAACCCTACACATCCGGGTCTCATTTCCTCCTTCCCCGTTCCCCGTGCGCCTCCAGCCGCCACCCTCTTCCTTTCCAGTGCCGGCGCCACCACCCCCTCCCCCTCCGCAGCCCCTGTTCTTTGCCAAAGCCAGCGCCACCATCCTGCTCCCTTGCAGCCGCCACCAGACCCTCTCCCGGTTGCCCCCTCTTCCTTCCTAGTCCTGGTTGACGAGTTCCGCTCCAAATCCAAGATGCCTCTTGGGAGGAAGGCGCAGACTGCCAGGACACAGACGCCCATAGGTAATTCCTCAAGCTTGAACACCATGAAAGGGAGCAACGAGTGGATCTGAGGGGGGCCAAAGGATTTGGTTTTTAGTGTCCTGCTGTTCGAACTTAGGGTTTGGGGTGAAGGGATTTTGGTTCCTGTGCGCGTCGTGGGGTGCAGACTCCCGCTGCCTGAGGCGCGAGGGGTGCGGGGCGGCAAACAGCCACGCGCGCTCGCCGCTCCCCCAGGGCAGCCAGCCCAGAACTCGCAGGGCGAGTCCGCGTCCAGCGGCAGCGAGTGGGCGACGGCCGTGCGTGGATTAGGTGCCCAAAAGCCATGTTTGTCTGATTTCTAGTTACTCAATTTAATTTTGATGCTAGGTGGTTCTGTGATCTGGAATCATGAGTTCATGACCCACAGCCAGGTGATTTTTGGTGTGATAATAATCAAAAGCCTGATAGTTAAGTTTGGATGTTGCATACTACTTTTTAGCGACTGCAAGCTCTTGGGTAGTACTAACTGAAAAAATCTCACCTGATGTACCGCGTATCAGGTTGTGTGATGTATTCAAGTACAGAAGTAATTTTGTGTTGTCTTAGGGGGGATTTTCTGTCCTATGACTGTTGTTTGAGATAAAGTTAGCAATTTTAGAAGGTGATAATGCCTCCCTTTCCTGAGTTTTATGTACTGAAACTGTATAATTGATTTACCAAGCTAAATTGCAAAACTAATTTACATTCATGTTCTATATAAGCTCTATTGCAGAACTGAATTTACATAACTACATTGCATAACTGAATTTACAGAACTACTCCCTGCATCGCTACATTATACCATTTTTATTTTGCTAGCAGCAGCATATACTTGTCGCTAACTTTTTGCTAGCAGCAGCAGCATACACTTTTTGCTAGTAGCAGCAGCAGCATATATCTTTTGCTAGCAGCATACACATCTATTTTGCTAGCAGCAGCATACATTTTTATTTTTTGCTATGACTACTCCCTTATAGTTGTTTTAATTGAATGTACAGAAGCAATGGCACTTGAATGTGAAAGTGAGAGGGCTCAAAATATTATGAGGAACAATCAAGTCTTCGAAAGCCTTGGTATCGGTGCTTATGGTGCAACAGGTAAGGGTACAAGTGCAAGGGACAAGGATGATGTTCCTGAAAAATCAGGATCTCTGTACAATCCTGAGGACAATGAGGGCTCTAACCAAGTTGACAAAGATGAAGTTAGCAAGGTACAAAGGATGGTTATTGATCATTAAATTATCATTTTGGTGACTGCACTTTCATTATTTTTGGGTCTAATTCTTGTTGTTTGCTTCATACTAGGCTTCTAAGGTGGGGATGGGGATGTGCGTAACAAGAATGTCCAACATATTGGCACTTTCATTAGTGGAGATGTGGTCCAAACCAAAACACAAGGTATGACATATTGGTTGTTTTAAATTTTGCAACATCCATGTTTTGAATGCTAATGACCAATAGAAAGGTTGTAGTCGACTCCATGTATTCCTGCTAGAAGTTTAGGGTTGTTTGGATTATCTCGTTTGTGATCTAGCAGTTTCTGTTCATTTTAGAAGTTGCAACCTAGTGAAAGAAAGCTTCTTTTCCTTTTCTGAAGTGACCCTACTTTGCCTCCTGTATGCCAAAAATTGAGTAATAGCACATTAGTTGAATTTAAGTCTTCTGCACACTAGTTGAATTTAAGTCTGCTGCACATTAGTTGAAATGAGAAACCATGAAATTAGTTCAAGCTAACAAGTTTAAGTTGATTTCTCATCATTTCAGATGCAAGAAAAATATAAAGACACAGCCCATTGCAATTGATTTGTTCAAGGAGATGCATTGCAGCAAGAAGAGTGGTTTTTGTGAGCCTGTCCAAAATGCAACTGTAAGTATTTTTTCCCTCTTCTACAACACATACTTGAAAGTCAACTTGAATATTGTCTCCTCTTCTTAGTTAAGCATGGACACTGTTGCCTTTACTTCATAATTTGAAATGGTTGTGGGCTGTTTTTGCTGTTGTCAGAAATGAGGTTGCAAGCGTTATGATGTACTTATTGCGTGACTACTTTGTTCCATTATTCATTTCCCAGTTGGGTGAATGTAGTCTTCTAAATTCAAATATGATATATTGCAAGTATACCGTCTTTTCCTTTATATATTGCTTTTAGCTCTTGTTTGAATTTAACTTTGTACATGCTTGAAATGACGTTTGAGGCTATTTTGGCTCAAGTAAGGTCATTTTCCAAGTCTCTGTAAAGTATTATTGTATGCTGTTTTTCCTATACTGCTAGAAATCTGTACCAAATTCAAGATAAAAAAAGAAATCTGTACCAAATTTAATTGTTGTATCATTCTGTTGCTAGGCTGCTATCGAAGCAATTGAGGCTGAACCAATGCAAGAAGGCCAGCAGCTGATGTCTTCTATTGAAATTGTTGCGAAGGTGGTGCCGCAGTCAAGCACATTTCTTCAAAATGTGGGGCTGTCAACCTCCAAGCCAAGTAGTAGAAGTGCAGTTAGTTCACAGGTGTGGGAGCTATAGGCTCAACTTGAGGCTAAGGAGCAAGAATCTGCACAACTTAAGCTAGCCAAGCACATGGGAAATTGACAGTTTGAAGAAGGGACAGCAAGAAACTCATGCGCTCCTTCGACAGCTGATTAACTTCAATCAGGGTCAAGTCACTCCTCCCTAAACTTAGTGAGCATCCTTGTCATCTAGGTATGCATCCATGCATCCAGGGTTAAATTATGCCTTTTGTATCTATCCCTAGAATTTGGGCTGGACAGAGTCTTTGGTGAACTCTGTAGCATTTGGTGTGCTTGTGGCTGCTGCAGTACAAACTATGAACTTAGGATTGCTTTAGCTTGCAAACTATTTCACACTTTAAGGTGTTATGTGACTGAGATGGATGTATGAATGAGCTGGATGCATGGTTGAGATTATTGCTTCTAAAATGTTGTTGAATGGATGTTGACCATGAAATTTGTTATGAATCAATGTATGGTGTCATTTGTTGAATTCAATGAGCTGGATGTGTGGTTGAGATTATTGCACACATGGCAGTTGTCAAGTTGAGATTTCATGACGGTTCTAATGACAATAATGATCGTCATTATTGTTGGTGACAAAAATATTGTTGTCACCAATGCAATGACGATTTACTCTTGTCCGTCATGGTAGGTGCTTTAACATGCACCTTCGGTGACAGTAGGTATTTCGTCACTGTATCGTCGCAGAGCGTGTTATGGTGACGTAAAACCCTGTGTTTGTGACCTAAATGAATTGTCACGGAAGGTTACATCTCTTGTAGCGTTTCTGTTTTTTTTTTGGTTGCCTTCGTGGTTTTGTCGATGTTTGTTGAACATGTAAGAACCTTACAGCGAGGAGCAAGTCTCATCTCAGTCTAATACAGAGCTGTGTAGCGAAATGTTATTGCACACGTAAGAAAGTCTGACCTCTGTATATTTAGTCGCGTTCGATAGTATCCTCCATAGTTTTTTCCTCGTTTGGACGCGTCTGACACGTAAGAAACTTTCAACTCCCAACATAAGGAAGATACATCAAATGAAACGTAACATAACATCAAATGGAACTTTATTTACTCTGCTAATGACTCCCAGAACAAGGGAACATATGATTAAAGTTTAACAACAAAGATCCTAGGGTGATTGGTTTAGGTGACTAAAAGAGACTAAAATAGTTAAAAAAACCAGAACACTCATATTAATTGCCTAGGATCTTTGCTGCTGCTGCAGTATTGAGGGACAGGGGTGTCTTTTTTGGCCCTATACATGTCCGTGTTTACTTTTGTTCAACTTTGTATTAGGGGGTTAAACTCTGTTGAGTATGGTGTAGATCAGATCGTTTGGTCATTTGGTAGCCGGTTTTTAGCCCCTGTTGGTTGGTTTTGCTTGCAGCTTTCTTTCTGGTTCTCTTTCTGATCTGTAGTATGGTAAACATGCATAACGGAATTCATCCGATCAAGTCTCGCGTCGATCTAATGCCTAAAGAAGCCACATAGCTATTCAAATTTTACTGCCCACGCAAGAAAGTCCGAGCATAATAAATCTGACCGGGCCGGACACATCTCACGTTATACAGGGATACATGTTTCGTACGAGTACTTTCGTTGAATCCCTAAAGGAAACAAATAAAATTAAAACAAAACAACATGAAATCAAAAGCTGCAGAATACACTATATTTGAAGAGCTCGAACTACTTCAGCAGTACTTTTCAGCGAACGCATAGTGTTTTTCTCTCACAACAAATCAGCATAAGCCAAATGCTGATTTGTTGTGAGAGGAAAACACTGTGCGTTCGCTGAAAAGTACTATTGAAGCCAGAATACAATATATTTCAGTATGGAGGGAGTAATTCACTCGCATGTAAAGAGTGAACTACTAGTTTCTTATTCCAAGTTCCCATGCGAACAACTCAAATTCACGGCGAAGCCTACAGTCCTGGCTGCAATACACAACCCTTCCTTCCCATCCGTCTGCATCGCCGCAAGCGTCGCCTGCGCATGGAAGATTGTCGCGCACCTGTGCTGGTGGCGACAGCGACAACTTTCCCAAGGCCCACCTCGTTTCGCGGGTCACCTCAGCGGCCGCCTCGCGGCGGCACAACACGCACCCCTTGTCGCGTAGCCACCTACTCATTAGTCCACTACCGCCGCCCGCCGCCGCCGCCCACGATTCTTCCTCACCCTCGACCCGTCTAATGTACCGCCTCGCACTGTCGTCGTTGCGGGCATCGCCATTGTGCCTATAGAGCAATATGGTGACCAGATAGGGCGCCAGATTGTGCCCGCCATCGGCGGCGCGGGCGAGATCGTCGAGGCATGACCGGGGCCTATGGGTTTCCTCGAATACCATTGGTATCCTAGTGAGGAAGCAAGCCTTCGGGTTGCCAAGTTGGGTCAGGCTAGAAAGGAGGGCGTAGTAGTTGCCGACATCGTCCCACCCCAGCCCACGTCTACACTGGTCCAGTGCCACGCGCCGACCAACGGTAGGGTTGCAGCAGATGCGGTGCATGGATGAGCAGGTCGCCCGTAGTCTATGGAGGTCGTCCATGTGCCACTCCGAGGTCACAGCGAGGTGGCCGATGATCTCAATGGCCAGCTCATCAGGGAGCACCAGCAAACATGACGTGGGGTGCCGCCTCGCCGCCATGATTGCCGGCATCGACGTCGCGCGATGCGAAGCTCGAGGAGGCCAACCGAGGGCTCGCGCGGCGGCGTGGATGTGGATGGAGCTACGGTGCGTGCGTGGATGGAGCTACGACATGTGGACGGCGGCAAGATGGAGCACTGGAGAGGGCGGCATGATCGACTTATGTTGATTAGGGAGGGGGCGAGGGAGGTGGCCGAGCGGGGGTTGCTGTAGGAGTTTGAAATACCCTCTGTGAAATGGCGTGAGAATTCCAACGACAACACGGTTCAGATTACCGGGTGGGCGGGCGACCGGGGGGACTAGACGGTCAGATTACGTGGAAATGTGGAGTTTTCTAGTTCTCTTTCTGATTTGCATGTTTCTTTTTGTTCACATTTTTTACTACACACGTAAGAAAGTCCGCCCGCTGTACATTTCATCTCGTAGGACAGTATATAGTGTCGTCTGTACATTTGAAAGTTGTAGCAAATTGAGTACATTTGTTCATACTACCTCCGGGCTGGTTTGTTAGGCCACAGGATGAAATTTCAGATACCAAGGAGCGGAGGAAGACTGTGAAATTGCATTAATTAAAAATATCATGTCCAAGCCTCTATTGGAGCTATCTCCCTGGCTTCCATACATGTATGCATGCAGCCTTTAATTAGAACGAACCAGAGACGAGCTCGGCTTCCATCGGGAGTTAATTGCAGCCTTGTTTCTAGGATACACCTAATAATATAGACTTTTTCTAAAACCTACGGGCGCCTAATAAAGCGGCAGCGTCAACCACAGCCCAGGGAGTGCAGTCGATTAGAACCTATGAAACCATGTAGCCATCTCTAGCTAGCTGCTGCCCCTCGGTTGCTGCGAGCCTACGACTGCTTGGATTGGAGCGCACTGTATACTTCGTCGGATGACAGAAGGTCCAACCATCTAAAATATTCAC
Organism: Miscanthus lutarioriparius; assembly: GCA_904845875.1. Taxonomy (NCBI): domain Eukaryota; kingdom Viridiplantae; phylum Streptophyta; class Magnoliopsida; order Poales; family Poaceae; genus Miscanthus; species Miscanthus lutarioriparius. The sequence continues at coordinate 54,631,975 of CAJGYO010000007.1, read as the reverse complement.
TACTCAGATACTAGTAATGATGAACCTTGTGCGGTCATGTCAGAAGCCTGTTCTAGCCTTGGCATCCCTGTGTGTACAAAGCGGAGCCTCACTCCCATTGTATAGCCATCTCTAGCTAGCTGACTGCCTGGCTGCCCCTCGACTGCTGTGAGTCCTCTTCACAGCCACACCACCTTTTAAGTCTCAAGCGTGTCATGGTGGTCAAAAGCTTTTCTTCTAAGATGCACTTCTTGTGTCTAGCTTTCCTGCGCATTCACTTCACTCTCGGCAATTGCACAAGGTCTATATGGGAGGAGCGTCCCCCTTCTCTCAAAGATTCTAAATTTTATTTGTTTCTTTAGGAATTCAACGAATGTATTCGTATGAAACAGATTTCCTTGTATAACGTGAGATGTGTTCGGCTCGGTCAGATTTACGATGCTTGACTTTCTTGCGTGTGCTGTAAAATTTGAATAGCTATGTGGCTCCTCCGTTAGGCATTACATTAACGCGAGACTTTATCGGATGAATTCCGTTATGCATGTTTACCATAACTATAGATCAGAAAGAGAACCATAAAGAAACCTACAGGCAAAACCAACCAACGGCGGCTAGAAACCAGCTACCAAATGACCAAAGGACCTGATCTACACCATGCTCAATAGAGTTTAACCCACCTAATTAATACAATGTTCAACAATATACTAAACACAGACATGCAAATAAGACTTCACAAATCAAAACCTCTGTACATTTGAACGCGTCTGACATAAAATGCAAGGGAAGATACATAAGGAAGAGTAACAACATAAGGAAAGAGTAACATGTACTCCCTCCGTACTCCCAACATAAGGAAGATACATCAAATGCAACGTGAGGTACATCAAATGCAATGTGACATACATAAAATGGAACTTTATTTACTCCTCTACTCGTCATCAGTATCACTGTCCTCATCCTCGTCCTCCTCGTTGGTATCAATGTCGTCGTCGTCCTCGTCAGCGTTGATGCGGTTGGCCACTTGCTCAGCATCGGCATGAACCAGGTTGCGCCAGTGCTTCTTGGTGTTATGGGCAGTGCTGATTCCCTGTGTCGCGATGCTAGTGTCGAAGCCATCTATACGGCTCTGGTAGCAGGCGACGATATACTCCGCGTTGTCCACGTGATTCTTGTTCAGGTAGGCTGGCAGTTCTTCCAGGACATCGGCGAGTTGGTGAAAAATGAAGATGTAACTGCTCACCTTTTCCTCCCGAGGCGGGTTGAGGATGCCCAGACCGGTGTTCTGTAGCACATGCCTGATCTTCAAGAAAGCATTACTCATGATGCCAATGGCCTAGTCGTCTCTATCTCCAAAAGGATCCACCGAAGCTTCATCTTGATTCACCATGAGCACGGCATCATCCTCCTTCACCACGGGCATGGCGTCATCCTCCTTCACCATGGGCATGGCGTCATCCCCCTCCCATGCGCGATTTGTAGAAGGCTTGCCCTTCACCATGGTGGTGGCTAAGAGTGAAGTAGGTTTCAAGAAGGCAACCACATGTTCCTAGCAATTTTAGATCTGTAGTGGGAATGGGAGGGCTCGGGGAAGGAAGGAAAACAAGCGAAGTTACGGAAGAGATCATGGCGGTTAATATATCACTACTACAGCGGAGCCATTGGTGTTTTTTATTTTTTGGGAACAAAGAGGAGCCATTGGTGTTGAAATGTTATTGCACACGCAAGAAAGTCCAACCTCTGTAGGTTTGAACATGTCTGACATATTGCACAAACCTTAGCTTACATTACAAATAAGTTAAAGTTGCTGCAAAATAATGACAACATCCATCCAAGACAATCAAACAATATTGATCCATTTAAACATGTCATGACAGAGAGATACATTATGGAACTTTATTTACTCCTCTGCTAATGACTCCAACTCTAAGAACAAGGGAACATAGGGAAGATAGTAAGGTTTGTAGATGTTTTGTGGTAGGACATCCCGTATGGAAAACACATTGTAACGTGTAGGGATGACATGAACTTTTTTGCTATCCATGTTATATGTGACGATGTCATTTTCGTCCCCAACCCCAACAAAGAGAAGCAAATTCTATTCCAGGTGAACCGTTGTGTAGTACTGATCAACATCCAAGTAACCAAATTCGATGTTAGTCTCTAAAAGAACGTCTAGAGTGCTGATAGTATGCTTTAATGTCCATTTATTAGTATCATAGTCTTCAAGGATCCAGATGTTAAGCTTGGGCATATTGCAACCACGAACAGTACATACACACAAGTGACCCTGAGCTTGATGGATGGAACCTTCAGAACCATGTGGGAAAGGAATTTTCCTCCATGTCTCTCCCTCCATATCCACAACAAGTATCTGACAGCCCCACGAGTACCCCATAATGTGCAGAAAACTGTTAAGATACACAGTTTCTGATGATCTCCTATTTGATCTCTCAATTGTCACACAAGCATTCCTGCCCCATTTAGATTTCTTACAGATCCATGCTATAGTTTGAGATGAGTAGATGTCCACAGCCCTGCACCGATCAAACTAGTCCTCTTCTATATATTCAATCACATGGAAGTGTGAGGAGGCTTTTAGATTGAACCCCAATGGATCCTCACCAACAGAATGGATGCTAGGCGGCAGTTCCTTGAACTCCTTGGTTGCCGGATTGCCAACGACATAGCAGTATAATCCATCAGCCCCTCTATACCAGCATAGGATGAGGCTGTTGTAGATATCTGAGATAGCTACATTGGCCAAGGTGAAGGGCAAGAAGGACAAGGAGGGGTGTTCACCGGTCACTCTGGTGTAGCATCGATGGCCTTGGTCGATGTCGTAGAAGAACCTAGCCATAGTCTGGGGCAACACCTTATGGTTGTTGTAGTCCGAGATGAGGCGGTTCTAGGAGCGATAGACACATTTGTAGCAGAACAAGGAGTGGGCGGGGAGGCGACAGAGGATCTCGACAACGACATCGTCCGTGTGGCTGGCCAATGCGTTCCTCTTGTTGGGGGCCTCCTCCATTTTGTCTGTGTGCAGTAGGATGAGAGCTTTGTCAGTAATAAGATCACTAAAGAGGAAAATAATCTAACAAAGATCCATCAGTGAAGTCCACGACTCATACCAAAGTGCAACTTTAACAACCATTAACAATTTTCTTAGTATGACCTCAAACAAATTTAGAGTAGCACCACATAGATATATATAACTCAAACTGGAGTAGCAGTTAATAGAGCTGTAACCATTACAATTCTAGCTAAATCAAGTCTATCCATCACACTTGCAATCAGTACACGAGCTCAGAGCTTAGGAGGTAGACAAAGATTAAGAGGATGACAATTACAATAGTTTTGAAGGTAGAAGCAATTGGCCTGTTTGTTTGCCTAGACAGATAGGTATAATCAAGCAAGTACTTGACAATTAACAGGCCTAGTTGCACACAGGCATTTACAGTAACATAACTGAACATATGTAGAAAACCAAGACATCAACAGAAAACCAACTAGTGCCACCTCCTAGTTCTTTTCATCATCATATCATTGGCCTACCCAGATCTCCAATGCTAGAATGTTTCTTGTATACCTCATGTTCAAGCAAGGACCAAAACAGTGAAGAGAACCGGAAAAGGCGAGAAAGGAGACATGTGGATTGGATCTGTCGCCTCTGCCGCGACACACAACGGACATGGACGCCAATGCCACCGTGCTCCACCGGCAAGCCCCGCCGCCTAGCCTCCAAAAGGACGCCGGAGCCACCACAGCACACCAGGGATCCTCCTCTGCCGTCGCCGCTAGTCTAATGGGCATAGATTTGTTTCCACTTGAAGGGGAAATATCCAATATAGGTCAACTTGTAGGGCATCCACACAGAGAATATAATACTATAACAACTCCAAAGACATGTCAATACAACCAGGCATCTAGCGCAATGGTAAAGATTGTGCATTCCTTCCTCCAGGTCCTGGGTTCGACTACGAGGCATTGAGATTTTTTTTAATTTATTAGACCCCGGCGGCACAAAAGGTACAAGGGACATGCAAGCCGTCGGGTCCCACAGGTCGGATGGAGATGGAGAATGGTCCCACAGGTACATGTGACACGTGAGCCATCGGGTCTCACAGGTTGGATGGTCCCACAGGTACACGTGACACGCAAGTCGTCAGGTCCCACATGTCGGATGGAGATGGAGAATGGTCCTATAGGTACATGTGACACGTAAGCCATGGAGTCCCACAGGTCGGATGCTGAAGGGTCCTGTAGGTACATGTCGGACGGAGAAAGGACTGAGCGGAGACTTTTATGATGAATTACAAGCGTCACGGATGAGTAGCTGCATGTCCCATAGGTACACATCGGATAGAGAAGGGTCCCATAGGTACACATCGCATGGAGATATGATCGAGCGAAGACTTTTATGATGAATTGGAAGCGTCACGGATGAGTAACTACAGGTCCCATAGGTACATGCCAGATGGATAAAGTACCGTATGGAGATCTATGACAAAGCCATTCATTACAGATCGATTATTGTTCATCACATATGTGTAATTAGTTCAATGACGAAGCCCTATTCGTCACAGTTTTGAAGGAGATCGTCACAGATGAGACACGCGAGTGATTAGTGATGAAACCCTACGCTCTTCTATGATAGTTTTTGTGATGATGTTTGATTTCATCATAGAAAGGGAGGGTTGCAGGATCGTCACCACTGATCTATGATGAAACGGAAATATTCGTCATAAAAAAGTGCTCTTCTGTGATGGTTTCGGATTCATCATTAAGATTTTCATCGTAGAAGTGGATATTTCTAGTAGTGATAGCTTGCGGGAAGTTGCTCAAGTTGCCGTGGATTGAACCGAGACAAAGTTTGCAACTTGGAGAGCAAGTGGTGGTGTCTGGGTGGCACCGCCACCCCCTGTCTGGTGCACTGCCACCCCTAGGGAGGTGCCCACCTAGACTTGACCGAGATGGGCTGCAATGGGGTGGTCATCGGACATGGCTGTGTTCACCGCCATGGGGACGGCGGTGCACCACCATTGCCTGTCCGGTGCCACCGCCTCTTTTCACTCGAGGCTGGTGATTTGGGCTTGAGCGCAGGGGTCACCGCCATGGTGACGGTGGTGCACCGCCCTATTTATCCAGAGAGGGATGTTTTCGAGGAAGTTGGTCGGGGTTGCACTGCTGCACCCTATCTGGTGCCACCGCCGCCTGTTCGATGCCCCAACAGCTAGTGACAGTTGGAGGGGCACCGTCACCCCTTGTCTGGTGCCTCACCGAACTGTCCAGTGCCCTCGTAGAAATCAGCTCCAAGGGGTAACGGCTCTATTTGCTTGTGTGGCTATAAATAGAGCTTGTGGCTGGCCTTGGCCACTCTCTTGGAACCCCATACATGTGTGCACACCCTTTAGGAGCTGGGCAAACACAATCCACTCACTTGCACACTGGATTCATCATTTGAGTGAGATTGCTGAGCCTCCAGCGCATTGCATTGAGTTGCATCATCTTGTGGCACTAGGTGGAAGCTTTGGGCTAGTCGTGATCTTGTTACTCTTGGTGTTTGCCGATACCTAGACGGCCCGGTGATTGGAGGATCGTTGAGCGGAGTTGGTGATTGTCTCCGACTTCGATTGGTTGATTGTGAGGGGTGTTGTGCCTTCCCCGGCGAAAGAGAAGAGATCACAACAAGGAGTATGTGAGGAGATGCTACAATTGCAAGAGCATGAATCATGTTGTAGCGAATTATCCCTACAATAGTGATAATGATGAGGATGAGAAAAAGAAGGACAAGAAGGAAAAGAAAGAGAAGAAGGAGAAGAAGATGACCTTCCAAAAGAAGAAGAAAGGTGGTGTCTATGTGGTGACTTGGGATAGTGATGCATCATCAGAGGATAGTGATTCAAGTGATGATGACAAAAAGTCTCTCAAGAAGGGACTAGCAAGCATCGCCATCAACAACAAGCCATCAATCTTCGACACTCCATCGACTTGCCTCATGGCAAAGCCTACCAAGGTAAAATATGATGAGAATGATAATGATGATTGTGAAAGTGATGGTTGTAGGAGTGATGATGATGACGACGAGGAGTACATAAAGGAGGAGCTCATGGACATGTTGGAGCAAGTCCACACATGCTTTGAGATGAAGAGAAAGGAGTGCAAAGAATTGTGCAAGATGGTCAAATATCTTGAGCAATCCTTTGATGAGCTCAATGCTTCTAATGAGAGTCTAAAGGAAGACATGAGGAGCTTGGCAATGCTCACTCTAAACTTAAAAAAGCTCACTCCTCTCTCCTCGAGCAAGCCAAGAAGGAGGAAGTCATTGTGACATGTGACAAGGGCTCTACTTGTGATATTCTTGATGAATCTTTTTATAAGGCCGTTGTTGTTGCTTCTACTAACCCTTCTTGTAGCACTTCCACTTTCACCTCATCTACTAGTGATGGTTTCACTTGTGATGCCTCACTAATGGTTGAGAATGAGACCCTCAAGAAGGAGGTCAATGAGCTCACTCGTGCCTTAGGCAAGGCCTATGGTGGTGAGGACCACATGCTTATGTGCTTGGGTAGCCAAAGAGCTTCTCTCTACAAAGAAAGATTAGGCTATACCCCCAAGAAAGGCAAGGCGGCCTTTGCTCCTCACAAGACTAGTTTTGTGAAGAACAATAGTCGATTTTGCACTAGTTTCAAGCAAGTGGGTCACAAAGAGCATGATTGCAAGAACAATAAATCACATGCTAACGTATCCTCAATTAAGTTTGATTCTTGTTATCTACTTACTAAGGGCACCAATGGTGTGAAGGCTAAGTTTGTTAGTACATCCTTGTTGGGCCCAAAGAAGAAGGCCATTTGGGTACCAAAAAGCTTAGTGACTAACCTTCAAGGACCCAAGGAAGTTTGGGTACCTAAAAGCAATTGATCTTCTGTTGTACGTCAATTATAAAACCAGAGGAAGGCATTGGGTGCTTGATAGTGGGTGCACACAACACATGACCGGTTATCCAAGAATGTTCAATTCAATCAATTCAAATGACATTGATGGAATTCATAGTATCACATTTGGTGACAATGGCAAAGGCAAGGTCAAAGGGCTTGGTAAGATTGCAATATCCAATGATTTGAGCATTTCCAATGTGCTACTAGTAGAGAGCTTGAACTTCAATCTATTGTTAGTAGCTCAACTTTGTGATCCTGGTTTCAAGTGTATATTTGGTGTGGATAATGTAGAGATCATAAGTGTAGATGGCTCTAACTTGATATTCAAAGGATTTAGATATGAGAATCTATACTTGGTTGATTTGAATGCTAGAGAAACTCAATTATCAACATGTTTGATCACTAAGTCTAGCACGGGTTGGTTATGGCATAGAAGGCTTGGTCATGTTGGAATGAAATAATTAAACAAATTGGTTAAGCATGATCTAGTTAGAGGCTTGAAAGATGTCACATTTGAGAATGATAAGCTATGTAGTTCATGTCAAGTCGGAAAGCAAGTTGGTAACACTCATCCTAAGAAGAGCATCATGAGCACATCTAAGGCATTTGAGTTATTGCATATAGATTTGTTTGGGCCAACAACATATACTAGCATTGGTGGAAACAAATATGGATTTGTGATTGTGGATGATCTCACTAGATACACATGGGTATTCTTTCTTGTGACAAGAATGATGTGTTTGCAACTTTCAAATCATTCATCAAGAGAGTTCACAATGAGTTTGAAACAACAATCAAGAAAGTAAGAAGTGACAATGGTAGTGAGTTCAAGAATACAAGAATTGATGAGCTTTGTGATGAGTTTGGTATTAGGCATCAATTCTCTACCAAGTACACTCCACAATCAAATGGCCTTGTTGAGAGGAAGAATAGAACTTTGATTGATATGGCAGGATCAATGCTAAGTGAATACAATGTTAGTCATTCATTTTGGGCTGAAGCAATCAACATGGCTTGCTACTATAGCAACCGACTCTATTGCCATCCAATGTTGGAAAAGACTCCATATGAGATCTTGAATGGTAGAAAGCCCAATATTGCATACTTTCGGGTCTTTGGTTGCAAATGCTATATCTTAAAGAAATGCACTAGATTGAGCAAGCTTGAGAAGAAGTGTGATGAAGGCTTCTTGCTTGGTTACTCCACTACTAGCAAGGCTTATAGAGTTTGGAATTTGGCTAGTGGTACTCTTAAGGAGGTGCATGATGTTGAATTTGATGAAACCAATGGTTCCCAAGAGGAAGATGAGAATCTAAATGATGTAAGAGGCACTCAATTGGCCAATGCAATGAAGAAGATGGATATTGGTAACATAAGGCCTAAAGAAGTGATTGAAGTTGAAGATGACAAAGATCAAGTGCTCTCTAACTCAAATATGCAAGCTAGTGGTTCCCATGATCAAAATCAAGCTAGTACAAGTGAAGCTCAAGTGCAAGATCAACAACAAGTGGCTAGTTCATCATCTCAACCAAATGACCAACCAAGTGCAAGCAATCAAGTTCAAGTGCTCCAACCATCCAATGTTGTAAGAGATCATCCCTTGAATTCTATACTTGGAGATATTTCTAGAGGTGTACAAACAAGATCAAGATTAGCATCATTTTGTAAGCATTTCTCATTTGTGTCATTCATCAAGCCAAAGAAGATAGAAGAAGCTTTGAGGGATGTTGATTGGGTCAATGCTATGCATGAAGAGCTAAACAACTTCACAAGAAATCAAGTATGGGAGTTAGTTGAGAGGCCTAAGGATCGTAATGTGATTGAAACAAAGTGGGTCTTTCACAACAAGCAAGATCAAGATGAGATAGTTGCAAGGAACAAAGCAAGATTGGTAGCTTAAGGATACACTCAAGTTGAAGGTCTTGACTTTGGTGAAATATATGCCTTGGTTGCAAGATTAGAAGCAATTAGGATCTTGTTAGCCTATACTTGTGCCCACAACATCAAGCTCTATCAAATAGATGTGAAGAGTGCATTCTTGAATGACTACATCAATGAAGAAGTTTATGTTGAGCAACATCCCGGTTTTAAAGATGAGAAGAAGCCCAACCATGTGTATAAGTTGAAGAAGGCATTGTATGGCTTGAAGCAAGCACCTAGAGCATGGTATGAGAGGTTGAGGAATTTCCTACTCTCTAAAGGGTTCATTATGGGCAAGGTTGACACCACTCTCTTCACAAAGAAGCTAGGGAAGGACTTGTTTGTGTTGCAAATCTATGTTGATGACATCATATTTGGATGAACCAATCAAGATTATTGTGAAGAGTTTGGAAAGATGATGGCAAATGAATTTGAGATGTCCATGATTGGAGAGCTTAGTTACTTTTTTGGTCTTCAAATGAAGCAATTGAAGAATGGTATATTCATGAGTCAAGGCAAGTACATCAAAGACATGCTCAAGAAGTTTAGAATGGAAGATGCTGTCGGCGCGAAAACATGGTAGCCACGCCGGGTGGACACGCAGCAAGCCGGAACGATCTGGAGATCTGCCTAGCTTCAACGCAGGACTAGTCGACCCTGCGAATTCCCAAGGGCATGCCAGTCGATTTGACCTGCAATTGATAAGGAAAGAAAGTTTATCAGTAATTTAGGGTGAAACGTGCCGGTTTTACCCAGACAGTTCCAAGCGTGCCACTTCGGGAGCAGCCAGACGTGAAAATCGACTAAATAGCCGATACGAGAAGAAATTGACTGTTAAGAATTGTAACACTCATGGGTCATGATTGATTTTATAGTAACGAATACAATGCACCCAGTTTTAATGATCCTTTCCCTTGAGCTGTTAACATGTATGCGTCAAAGATACATCACTGGCTAAATTAGATTTTGATCAACACGTGGTGTAGAGCCAATGAATCCGATGAAAAGGGATATGCCACGCAAACAATTGACTGTTTGATATAGACAGATCTACGAACCGTCTAGATCTAATCTATTACCATCAACAGTGAGGTTCGACCGGATCAATGTAGCTATGATGATGATGATTGTATAGAACCAGAAAGTCCATAGAACTGACCATACTTCAATAGGTTCATGAAAATGTGCCATATCTGTGAAAGCCCAGGCGAATCGGCTAAAACAGCCGATCCAGGTAGAAAAAGGGATTACAGCATATGAACAATCGATTATTCAATACGAACAGATCTATAAACTCAACAGACCTAACCTGTTATCCATAACAGTGGGGTTCGACCAGATCGATGACAGCCATAATAAGGACAACAAATCAAACCTTTAAAGTAAACAGATCTATTCACATTTAACAGAATCATGAAGACACACTATAAGCGTTAAAGTACAGGCGATCGGCTATTTAGCCGATGCAGGCATAGCAAACAACCAAGGTCACGCTTGGTCGAAAGCAAATCTACCAGCTAGCATACTCTGATCTAAAATGCTAACAGTGGGGATTGACCGGATCGTTACAGCCATAATAGCGAGCTATAGACTAGATTCAACTAGCTAGTGAACCTTCTCAAGATCAGACATGCCTTAACCGCGTACTATGCACGATCAAGATCGGAGGAGAATGGTCGATAAAACATAATCCGTCGTTTGAAGTAAAAATTAACACAACATAGCAAAATAAACAATGGACCAAAGGGATGTGAGGCCGATCTAGATCGATCTTGATCGGGCAGGTTGATATTGCTAAAACTAATGACAACAAGAACATCAGCAAGATCGGTAACTTAATGAATCTACCCGAAGGACGCCACCCTTTGGTAGAGCCGATAACTTGACCTTAATCTAATTCGAGCAGTGGAGGTCGAACTTAACCGATGTAGCTGTACTTGAACTAGATAAGGATCGATAACTAACTCATACTAGAGCTCGTAAGAGGTCAGCCGGACCGATGCAGCCTTACAAACAGAAGTATAAGCCATGACGGTACTTACGGACAAGCTGGAGATCGACTGGATCGATGCAGCCCTACTTGTTGAAGAACTCGCCGAGATCTAGAGTACTCCTACTCCTAAGGCTTGGCGTGAAGCCAAAAAAAGTAATTGGTATTGATTGATTGGGGATCCTTTTTACAATAGTTGGGGTCCAATATTTATACCCGAAACCTAAACATGAATCCTACTCAAGTACGACTCATTATAATCTTTGGTATAAGAGAAAACATTCCTAACTTAAGATAACTTGGACTCTAATCTTTCCCTTTTTGTAGAGTCCAACATATTTTTCTCCCTTCGACGCCATCCATACGTGGTCTGTTGATATTGTCTGCTGATGTCATCTATAAAATAGCCGATTCCGACACTTCATCAAAACCAGCCGACCTCGGTTCACACCCGATCGATCCCTTGATGACACAATTTTATAAGCCTTGTGTTCCTGCGTTCTTCTTTCCCAAATTTTGGTGTAAACACATGCCCCCCAATTTTGGGATAAAAGTAATTTTATTCCAAAATTTCTATTTGCCTGTTCACCATGTCGCAACCATTTATTCCAAAATATACGTGTGACTCTTGATATTCTCAGGCCAAATTTTATATAATACCCCAACAGTATCATTTCCTATTCATTCAACCCATTCGCTTTCCCCTTCTTCTTTGAGCGAGCCTCAACAACCAAAGCCGCCGCCACTAGAGCTCCAACCCTAGCAGTTTTTCCTTTGCTCGAGCTATTCGTCAAGTCATTCTTCTGCAACCTTTTTTTGGATTTAGATCTATTCCAACTAAAATGGCCACCAGTGACTACATCCCTGAGGTACGTCTCCAAATTTCCGCCCTTCAACTATCAGCCGCTGCTCTGTATTTTTTTTCTTCCTTAATTTTATCTCATCTGGCTTTCCAGGGGATGGAAAATGAAATTCTTATCCATTCGTCTATTGTTCCAAATGCTTATTACCTTGGACCCATGGGAGATGCTAATCCTTTGGATTTTATCAACAAAGAAACCAATCAAATTCCTTTTAGGCAGTCTTTGGTAGATCTATCTTCTTGGAACACCAAAAATCCCTTTAGGAATTGGCCCAAAATGCCTAAGGGATCGCGAGACTGATTCCGTAGAGTGTCAGACAAAAAGGGAGGAGACTAGGAAGTTTACGATTTAAGCCAATGCCTGACCCTTTCGCTGTCTGGAATGGAGTGAAACGATTCACTCCTAATTATCGCTTCTTACTTCTGGTCTAACACCTTGAATGCTTTTGTCTTTGGTCACGGCCCAATGACTATTACCTTGGCCGATGTTTATATGTTGACTAGTCTTAGAATAACAGGACCAATGCAGCCATATGAACTCTTAGGTGCTAGGTCAAAGAAACTGGCCAAAATATCGGACTGCACAGGATGGGCAAGCTACATCCAGAACAACATCGGGAATGAATCGACTGTTAGTGAAAGAGAACATGTGGCTTTTCTGAACATGTGGTTAGAAAGATTCATCTTCTGTGGGTCATCTTGTGGTCTGACTTACAATCATAAACTCATGGCAGAGCATCAGCAGTAGGCGTTGAGATTCCTCTTAGAAAGTATCTGTTGGGATCAGCTTACCATTTGATGCATCAGGTGGCCGCTCAGCTACTGAAGAATGAAGCAGTGCACACCATCAGCGGCCCTTGGTGGTTAATACAAATGTGGTTAAATTTGTATATGCATAAGATTGTAAAGCCAAATCTCCAGAATTTGAGCTTTCCCTCCAACTTTGATGAGGAATACAGAGGTGAAGAAGGAAGAACCCGTCAGTGTATGAGCTATGGTGAAGCTGCATCGGCCATAACAATTGCTGTCGATGTCGGCCATCTCTTTAAGAAGTTTTATAGAGGGTTTGATGCAGATATTCTAATTTGGCTACCCTATGATGAGGATGAGAACAATGAGTTGGTCTTCCCATTCAAATTTTGATTTGAATCAGGCTGCTCAGATGAAACGGTAGCTGCAATCTTCAATTCCTTCATCAAACCTTGTGTTCTTCCATCCAAATTTTGTCATGGCCGTGGCAAAATGTCTATAGATTCCTTCCTTCTAGACAACCTTCCAAGTTATGAGTTTTACAACCCTTCTTTCGTAGCTCGTTAGTTTGGTTTTGGTCAACTACCCCCGACTATTTTTCAAAGATATACTGAAATCGAGAGAAGGCATTAGTGAGGCAATGGAAGCTTCTAGAGTTTTCTAGTTAGGATCAAATCTTCCTTCCCTCTATCTACATGAATGGACCAAAGCCTCCTTCACTTTTCCTTTATATGATTCCTAGTGGCAAGAGTGGCACTCCCACCTCTTCTACAGGCCAGTTCATCCTAACTGTATAGCTCTGGATGAAGATTTTGCTTCCGATAGTGAGGTAATCAGTCAACTCCTTTTCTTCCATAAAGATCATCTACTAAAGTCCCTCTGTCAACTTATCTAATAGGACTCCCTTACAGGATGTTGAATTCAATCCCCCAATTATGGACAGAAAAGGGCATGCCATAGAGTATTATCCGCCATGTCCAATCTCAAGACTGGCATCAACTACACCTACACTAAAGAAGCTGATGAAAACCAAAGCTGCCTCTACAACTATAATATATCAATCTTTAAAACATAAGGCAGCCCAAGGGACAACCCAGAAAACCATTACTGGGAAAAGGCTTCACAGAACGAGACCATCAACCGCTCAGGTAAAACAATTCATCCTCTTCCCAAGATGATATTCAATTTCTAATTCTGATTCTTTCCTTGTAGTTATCAACCATTGCATCCCAACCTGCTCTGGGTGCTGAACTTTTGTCCTAGGTGTTTAAATCAGCACCAACCCATCCTTCATCGGCCGATCCTCAAAAGGAGCTAATTTCGGCTGAAACAACCGATGCTTCTGGGATGGCAGAAGATGAGAATCCTCCCACTTTACTTCCTGATGTTGCCAAGGTATCTCCTCAAAATTCTTGATTTTTCATTCAATTTTCACCCTTCTCTGATCATTTACCGTGCCAGACACTCCCTGAGGAAACATTCACGCAAGGGCAAAAGTCTGGCAGTCTACCCATTGAAGGTGATCCTATTGATGTTGACACCTAGACTATTGAATCTCTAGTCCAGCAAACAATTGATGGTAAGAAAGTCATATGCCTAGTTTATCTTTCTGCAACAAATATGAACTAAAAATCTTCCTTGATGTTTGCAGATACTAATGTTGAAAGTTTAGAGCCAATTCAACTAGATACCATTGGTGCATCATCAGCTGTTCCTTCTCCTCAGATAGAAACTACCCCAGAAAAGGTACTGTATCTCCTTATTCTTCTCATTTTCAAATGACTTGTTATTTCTTAACAAATTTTTTCTTTCCCACCTGCAGGTACTTAATTCACTAGTTCCAAGCTATTCTTTAAATTTTGAAGAGTATATAGATGAAGGTGAAATCAGCTTATCAGCCACCTCTTCTAAATAAGTTTTATTAGAAGAGACCATAAATCAGCTAAGGGACATATTGCCAATGCTTGAGAAGGATATAGCCGATTTGGTCCAAGATGCAGATTCAATGCAAAGAGTCTTCTTAGTCATTAAGGATAATTTATCTCCAGATCTCATCAAAGTGTTGTCACCTTTATCCATCATTGAAGATCAAGCCCCAAAGGTGAAAAAGGCTCAGAGGAATCTGTCTAACCATGAAACTTTGATGGCCAAGAAGTATTCTAATAAAAAAAAGCCAAAGAGTTGACAGAGCTGATCGATAATTTAAAGAACTCCCTCAGGATCGAGCCAGAGATGAACCAACTAGAATCCAAGCGTGCAGAACATGAGAAGGAACTAGAGAACATGAAGGCTGCCATCGATCGCCATAAGTCCAATCTGGTTCAAATACCTAATGCCTTTAAGCAGAAGAAACAGGAAATGCTGACCAAGGTCAAAGAAGGCAAGGCCATCTGCAACAGTCTTGAGAATATTCCTGGATCAGCCGAAGAAGACAAGCAACAAATCACAGAAGTCGATGTTATCTGGCTAAAAGCATTAAAAGTAATCTAGGATGTTCTAAACTTGTAATCTGCATACCAATATATATTTTGTGTGGAACCAATGAGAATCATATTTCCTATTGATCTACTATATCTCTTGTCTCGGCTAAAGAGCTGATCTGAAAGTAGCCGATTCTAGACCCCTGACCTTAATCCAATTAAGTATGAAAACACGGCCTCCATTAAGAAAACTCCTCAATCTTCCATCCTCAGTTATCAACGCTGCATTCTCTCTGGCATTAGTGGGGAGGCGCTTCGCCTTCTATTAATTACGGTTGCCTTTTGCACGTCCCTAGATATCTACTACTTTGCTTCGTGGCTATAAATACCAGCCAAGGACTCCGTCCTCGAACACATCCACCATTGCAACTGCTTTTGTTCTCTGCACTTCTCTGCCTTCACAAATCCTGTAGCGGGTTTCTTCCTTCTTTTCATAGATCCAACCAATCCCTATGGCTGGCAAGGACAACCAGGGAAAGCGTGCAGCGTAGGAGGTTCAGAAGGAGAACCTGCCAATGAGTCAGCGCCTCCGTCATATGAGGTGAGATCGATATCTTCTGCTCATGGCAATGAACTTTTCTAACTTGTTTATAGGTTCGTCTTGAATGACAGCCTTCATCCACTTCCTCCTAGGGCCGGTGGGCCCTCCAATGCTACATCTGATGCTGCCTCCGCATCGGATTCGTCATCGAACTCCTCCGACTCCTACAACGGCGACGACGCCTGGTGTTTCCTTCGGGAGTGGAGGGCAGCCCAGGACCGTTATTCCGAGGCAACTCGAGAGAACGATCAACTTGAGATCCATCTTGGGGCTTCTCAAGCCGCCCTCCTCACTGCCGAGGAAGAGGCCAGCGCTGCTCGTGCACGGCTGGCCGAATCTGATGCCATGGTGGTGGGTAAGATGAATTCCAAGAAAACTCTTCTTCTAATTTCCACTATCTTTATCTTCATAGCTCCTTTGTTTCTGTGATCGCCAGCCCTGACGGTGCAGTTGGAGACCTCTGACTAGTGACAAACGTGGCTACAGTGGCCATCAATGCCCAGGGCCCCCTCATCAATGCCCGCCTCCACGATGTCCCGGCCCATGTCCAGGAGATCGCCCTTCATGGCGTCCATCGTGGCGCATCGGTTGCGCTGGCCGCGGCGTAGGTCTAGACTAGGTATGAGCTCCATACCATGGAGACTGGTTTCTCGATGGGCGACAGCCCCGAGGAGCACTAGGAATTAATTGAGGACTTTGTTGGTGCAGCTGAAGCCATCGTGGACATTACATCAGCTCAGGACATTGTAAACAGGGTGTTTGATTAGCTTGTAACTAGTACAAACTGATCAATGAATGAAATCTTTGTTTTTTCTGTGTCTCAGTGAACTTCCTGCAATGTTTTTGTATACATCATGATTGTCTCTATGTTTGTTTTTGCTCTATAGGCGATATATATCGTATCTGCTTTTCCCCCTTTTGGGGTAATTTTTGAGCTAAAGACGATACACTTCTGGTACCGGCTATTAGAGCCGATGACTGAACAAATCGGCTGTCATGTATTAATCTAAACGCTAGGATAATATTCGTTCATACATTTTCGATTGATCGCTTCTTGATAGGTTGCACCAGAATTCTTCAGACCAAAGATCAAACAATTGATCGGTCTAAACCAGGCATCTCATAGTGTTCCCAAGCAAAACAGTCTTTAAATTCCTTTAATAAATCTATCAACTCTTGCTTATACTCAGGATCCAACTTAGCACTCACATACGTCGGCTTAGGCCTATCTCCAGGACTAATATCTATCTCCTCTAATTCATCTGCCGACGTAAAGCCATGTCCTAGTTTACCATCCGTACCATCTATTGGATCATCCATTAAAACAAACTCTCAGAGCCGATTGCTTGGATCGGCTGTTGGCTTTCATCGTTGATCTTAATGAAGCCTCCTTCATATAGCTTGCCAGAAAAACACTCGAAGTCTTCTAGTTCCCAATACATTAGATCAGTTGTTGCTATACTCACAGAATCATCAGCATGAACCAGCTCAACATCATCTCCATGCCACGGAATCAAGCATTGATGCATAGTTGATGGTACACAACAATTTGCACGAATCCAATCATGACCAAGGAGTAAACTGTATGAACCTTTTCCATCAATGACGAAGAATGTGGTGAGCAAAGTTTTACTTCCGATTGTCAATTCGACATTCATTGCCCCCCTGATCTTGGATGCATTACCCCCAAAATTCTTAAGCATCATATCGGTCTCAATCAAATCTCCTGGTCCCTTACCAAGCTTGCGAAAAGTAGTATAAGACATAAGATTAATAGAAGCACCTCCATCTACCAACATTTTGCTCATCGGCTTCCCATCACCAAAACCTTTTACATATAAAGCCTTTAAGTGCCGATGCTCGACTAGCTTATCGAATATAGCTTGCTGTATAACTATCAACTTGGCAACTATCTCCTCATACTCTGATTCATCAAAATCTGAATAGACTTCTTGGTTTGCTGGAGCTCTAAATTCTAACGACAACAGAAAAACCATTTGAATATTAGCCGATGGTTGTCCCCTATCGGCTGTTTGTTTAGCACGCCACACTTGAGGTCTACCAGATGCCTGAGCCTATTCTAGCCCTCTGTTCCTTAGGCGTTGTACCCTTCTTTTTTGACTTCTTGTCAAACCTCCTAGACACCATTGCCCTTCCTACCAAACATACTCTTCCTCATTACCTTCTTCTTCATAATCAGCCCAGTTTTGATCAATAACTCGCTTCCCAAGCCGATCATGAATACTCTTATTTTTTAAGCGTTGATCCATATTATTATGATGATACTCATCTCGAGCATGGATAGACCGGCGGTTGGTTTGAGATTGCCTAAACTCCTAATATTGCTCACTGCACTCTGGGCAATTATTTCTAGTAGGTAATTTCAAACCTTCATTCCAACAATGTCTGAAGAAAGGACAATTCCAACATGATTCAACTTGCTTTCTTTCATACCTCTCCTCTTCTTGTTGTTATTTGGTATTCTTTCTCTTTTAACCAACGCTGATAATCCTTTTCCTTCTGCCATTGCCTTTTATTAAACAAAATTCAAGATGTGACATGCGGCCTTATCGCCCCGTCCCTTGATGTCTCCCCCTGCTCATATCAGCTCTTCTGTTGGTCATGACGCCCTTTAATCTCTCTATATTCATCAGCCGATATTTGCATCTTTGGATCGACGGTTCTGGTTTCTTTGGCCCTAGTTGATGTTAGGACTTTAGTCTTCCCTTTGAGCAACTTAACATCGACCATATTCTAATCTCTTGGGAAAGGATTATCATCAACTTTCATCTTCCGAGGTGTATCAAATTTAAGTTTTTCTTACTGAATAGCCCTCTGTATATGTTGCCGTAAAATTCTGCACTCATTAGTAGAATGAGAAGTAGCATTATGAAATTTGTAGAACTTCTTATTCTTTAACTGATTAGGATGTAACATAACATTATTTTTCGGGCAACTTGATCTGTCATCTCTCAAGCAAGAATTCAAAGAGCTTGTCTGATTTTGTGACATCGAAGTCATAGCTCTCCTCAACTCCTTTTCCCCAAGGATTTGGCACTGTCATTGTCTTCTTACCACAATTCCATTCGGCCATAGCAATCTCTTTTTCTTCATCATCCTCATCGCCGTCATCAACTAAATATGGATTATAGGCTTCGGCAATTGCGACACTCTTCTGGAATCTGGTATCTCTGCGCATATTCTGGAATTGACTATTGAGTGCTGCCACTCATTGAGCCAACTGACCTAAATTGTCAAACTCTTGCCCAAGCAGCTTCTCCCTCCATGTTGGCAACATTCCTTGAACGGCCAATGCAGCTAGCTGATCATCAGTCAGGTTCAATGAGAAGCATAGATTTCTGGTCTCTCGGAACCTCTGAAGAAACTCGGCACCCGATTCATTAGTTCTCTGCTTTATGGTCGTCAAATCTGTGATTTTCTTTTCTCCTGTCCCAGTATAGAAATATGTATGAAACTTCTTCTCTAGGTCAGTCCAATTGGCAATGGAATTAACTAGCAACGATGAAAACCAAGTAAAGGCTGGTCCTGACAGGGACAAGGAGAAGAAACGAACTCGATGGGCCTCTTCAATAGATGCTTCACCCAACTGTGTAAGATACCGACCAACATGTTCTATTGTGCTTGTGCTATCTTGGCCAGTG
This sequence comes from Miscanthus lutarioriparius, assembly GCA_904845875.1. Lineage (NCBI taxonomy): Eukaryota > Viridiplantae > Streptophyta > Magnoliopsida > Poales > Poaceae > Miscanthus > Miscanthus lutarioriparius. The sequence goes on along the minus strand of CAJGYO010000007.1, from coordinate 54,612,856 downwards.
AACTTAGCAAACTCCGGGAGCCTGTAATTTGTAGGGAGAGCAACCAAATCATACCACTCTGGATATGGACGTTTGTACGAAAAGGTCTGCCCTTTTGGCTTCAAACCGAACTAATTCTTCATCATCTCGGTCACTCTGAGCAACAACTCATCAGCACTTGAATCTAGATTTCTTTGCAATTGCTGACCCATCTGCGAATTAAATTTTTGGGTACCTTGATACCCCGGATTTGAAATCATATGAAGGGTATTGTAGTCTGTTCCATAATGATATCCTTATGGAATCTCTATCTGTTGGGTCCTTTGCTGGTTTGCTGCTTGAAGTCTCTGGTTGTAAATGTTAGGATCTGTATCTATATGAATCCTTTGAACTAATGGCACTATTTTTTGAGGCAACGATGGTATTTGGCCTGATGTGCCAAAATTAACCATTTGATTCTGAACTTGCCCCATCGGCTGTTGCACATACTGCACTGATGATCTAGGATTATTTTGTATTTGATTAGTAGTGGTGCCTTGAACTTGCTTAGATGAGCTCTGAACTGCCTGGACATCATCATTACCAGTTAGTACTGCTTCTTGATGGCTAGTATCAGCTTGATTAGTCCCCTAAGTCAACGGATGTGGAATGTTGTAATAAGCCAGCCTAGCCTGATCAATTGGATATCCATGCAACACCTCTCCCATGGTATTGTGGAAGGTGTTCAAGAAAACTTTATTATGGTTCAACATGGCATCATGAACAGATTTGTTTACAGCATCTACAAAGAAACACCTATCATCAGCTTCGTTTGTATCTGACTGCTCATGCATCAAAACTCTTGGTAGTGGATATTTCTGAACAACTTTATTGTCACGTGTCATGGTGCAGGACAAAAAACACTTGTTCTAAAATTATTCTATAGCTTTACTGATGACATCCTTATCCTCATCGGGTAGGTCTTCATAAGGCACAATAAGAATATCCTTGTTGTTGTGAGTTGCCATGACAATTGTGGGGTCTCACTGAGCGTGCCAGAACACGTGTCGGTGCGAAAACATGGTAGCCACGCTGGGTGGACATGTAGCAATCTGGAACGATCTAGAGATCTGCCTAGCATCAATGCAGGACTAGTCGACCCTATGAATTCCCAAGGGCATGCCAGTCAATTTGACCTGTAATTGACTAGGAAAGAAAGTTTATCAGTAATTTAGGGTGGAACATGCCAGTTTTACCTAGGTAGTTCCAAGTGTGCCGCTTCGGGAGCAGCCAGACGTGAAAATCGACTAAATAGCTGATATGAGAAGAAATCGGCTGTTAAGAATTGTAACGCTCGCGGGTCATGATTGATTTTATAGTAACGAATACAATGCACCTAGTTTTAATGATCCTTTCCCTTGAGCTCTTAACATGTATGCGTCAAAGATACATCACTGGCTAAATAAGATTTTGATCAATACGTGGTGTAGAGCCAATGAATCCGGTGAAAAGGGATATGCCACGCAAACAATCGACTATTTGATATAGACAGATCTATGAACCGTCTAGATCTAATCTATTACCGTCAATAGTGAGGTTCGACCGGATCAATGCAGCTATGATGATGATGATAGTCTAGAACAAGAAAGTCCATTGAACCGACCATACTTCAACAGATTCATGAAAACATGCCATATCTATGAAAGCCCAGGCGAATCGGCTAAAACAGTCGATTCAGGTAGAAAAAGGGATTACAACATGTGAACAATCGACTATTCAATACGGATAGATCTATAAACTCATTGGACCTAACCTGTTATCCTTAACAGTGGGGTTCAACCGGATCGATGGCTGCCATAATAAGGAGAACAAATCAAACCTTTAAAGTAAACAGATCTATTCACATCTAATAGAATCATGAAGACACTATAAGCGTTAAAGTACGGGTGATCGGATATTTAGCCTATGCAGGCATAGCAAACAACCAAGGTCACGCCTAGTCGAAAGCAAATCTACCAGCTAGCATACTCTGATCTAAAGTGCTAACAGTGGGGATTGACCGGATCGTTACAATCATAATAGCGAGCTATAGACCAGATTCAACTAGCTAGTAAACCTTCTCAAGATCAGACATGCCTTGACCACGTACTATGCATGATCAAGATCGAAGTAAAACAACCGATAAAACATAATCCATCGTTTGAAGTAAAAATTAACACAATATGGCAAAATAAATGATGGACTGAAAGGATGTGAGGTCAATCTAGATTGATCTCAATCGGGCAGGTTGATATTGCTGAAACTAATGACAACAAGAACATTAGCAAGATCGGTAACTTAATGAATCTACTCGAAGGACGCCACCCTTAGGTAGAGCTGATAACTTGACCTTAATCTAATTCAGGCAGTGGAGGTCGAAGTTAACCGATGCAGCCGTACCTGAACTAGATAAGGATCGATAACTAGCTTATACTAGAGCTTGTAAGAGGTTGGCCGGACCAATGCAGCCTTACAAACAGAAGTATAAGCCATGATGGTACTTACAGACAAGCCAGAGGTCGACCGGATCGATGCAGCCCTGCTTGTTGAAGAACTCACCGAGATCTATAGTACTCCTACTCCTAAGGGTTGGCGTGAAGCCAAAAAAAGTTATTGGTATTGATTGATTGAGGATCTTTTTTACAATAGCCGGGGTCCAATATTTATACCCGAAACCTAAACATGAATCCTACTCAAGTATGACTCATTACAATTTTTGCTATAAGAGAAAACATTCCTAACTTAAGATAACTTGGACCCTAATCTTTCCCTTTTTGTAGAGTCCGACATGTTTTCCCCCCTCGACGCCATCCATACGTAGTCCGTTGATATTGTCTGCTGACGTCATTTATAAAATAACTGATTCCGACACTGCATCAAGACCAGCTGACCTTGGTTCACACCCAATCGATCACTTGATGATACAATTTTATAAGCCTTGTGTTCCCACGTTCTTCTTTGCCAAATTTTGGTGTAAACATATGCAAAGGCCATTAGTACACCAATGGGGACAAATGGAAACTTGGATAGTGATGCAAGTGGCAATATGGTGGATCAAAAGATGTATCGGCCTATGATTGGAAGCCTACTCTATGTGACCGCATCAAGGCCAGATGTGATGTTTGGTGTGTGCATGTGTGCAAGATTTCAAGCCTCACCAAGAGAAAGTCATTGAAGGCAACAAAGAGAAAATTGAGGTACTTGAAGCATACACAAAATGTTGGATTATGGTATCCCAAAGGAGCTAGATTTGAGTTGATTGGATATTCAAACTCCGATTATGCGGGATGCAAAGTTGAGCGAAAGAGCACTTTGGGCATATGTCAATTATTGGGAAGGTCACTTGTGTCTTGGTCATCAAAGAAGCAAAATAGTGTAGCACTTTCAACCGTCGAAGCAGAGTACATTTTGGCCAATAGTTGTTGTGCTCAATTACTTTGGATGAAGGCTACTTTGAATGATTTTGGAATCAAGTTCAAATAAGTGCCATTGCTATGTGACAATGAGAGTGCCATGAAGCTCACCAACAACCCGGTTCAACATTCAAGAACAAAGCACATAGATGTCCGCCACCATTTCATTAGAGAGATCCAACAAAAAAGGGACATTTGCATTGAGAGTGTGGGCACCGATGATCAACTTGCTGATATTTTCACCAAGCCACTTGATGAGAAGAGGTTTTGCAAGCTAAGGAATGAATTGAACATATTGGATTTCTCAAATATGTGTTGATGCACCCCCATTATATGACATGCCTCTCCTTCAAGTAAAGCAAGGTAAAATTGATTGATATGTCATTCATATTTTGCTAAGGACTTGTTTAGTGCATCTAGTCATTCCTCATGTTTAATAGGCTCATTCATGAAAATCAAATGAATTTAATGCTTGTATGGTACCACTATTGTCTCTATGTTTGAAATGATCTAGTGGTAGCATATGACATATTTGTGGGCTTGTGAACCTAGTGTTTAATCTAGAAAATGAGCTATAAGTGTTTAACTCAACATGGTACAAGATAACCCTTACTTTGAGGTGTGAAGAAGGTTGTCCTTAGATCAAACTGAGTTAAATATCTTTCGCAAGTACTCTAGATTGAACCAAATTTGGGAAAATGATCCTCACATAACATGGTTTCACCCAACCTATCTAAAATTTTGAGCTCACCTTTTGTGATCATCTATGACAAAGGGGGAGAGAAATTCCCAAAGATATTGCAAAAGGGGGAGAGTATTACAAAGATAAGATAAGATAGGAGAAAGGAAGGGGATCAATTAAAATTAAAATTTGAAGCACACAATTAGGGGGAGCAAGCTCATAACACTACTAGAAATATCCACTTCTATGATGAAAATCTTAATGATGAATCCAAAACCGTCATAGAAGATCACTTTTTATGACGAATATTTTAGTTTTATCATAGATTAGTGGTGACGATCCTCCAACCCTCCCTATCTATGACAAAATCGGGCATCATCACAAAAAAACATCATAGAATACCACAGTGTTTCATCACAGATCACTCGCGCGACCCATCTGTGATGATCTCCTTTAATACTATGATGAACAGGGCTTTGTCATTGAACTAATTACACATCTGATGAACAACATTCGATCTATAACGAACGATGCTTCATCATAGATCTCCACACAATACTTTCTCCATCCGACGTGTACCTATGGGACCTACAGTTACTCATCCATGACGTAGTTCATCATAAAAGTCTCCGCTCGATCCTTTCTCCCTACGGCGTGTACCTATGGGACCCTTCTCCATCCAACGTGTACCTGTGGGACCTGCAGTTAAGCATCCATGATGCTTGCAATTCATCATAGAACTCTTCGCTCGGTCCTTTCTCCATCCGACGTGTACCTACGGGACCCTTCAGGATCCGATCTATGGGACCCAACGTCTTATGTGTCACATGTCCTTATGGGACTCGATGGCCCATCTCCATCAGACCTATGGGACCCAATGGATTGCGTGTCACTTAACACTTGCAATTCATCATAAAACTCTCTGCTCGGTCCTTCTGCATCTGACCTGTGGGACCCGATGGCTTACGTGTCATGTGTACCTATGGGACCTTTCTTCATCTCCATCCGACCTGTGGGACCCTCCATCCGACCTGTGAGACCCGACGGTTTGCGTGTCACTTGTACCATGTGTGCCATCAGGGTTTAATTTCTAAAAAAAGGTCTGATACCTAGGAGTCGAACACGGGATCTGGACCAAGGATTGGAGCGTCTTTACTATTGCGCTAGATGCATGGCTGTGCTGACATCTCTTTGGAGTGGATATAGTATCCTATTGGCTGTGTGGATGGCCTACAGGTTGACCAAAATTAGATATATCCCCTGCAAGTGGAAACAAATCTATGCCCACTGGACTTGCGGCGCTGGCAGAGGATCCCCGGTCTGTTGTGGTGGCTTAGGCGTCCTTTTGGTGGTGTGGCGGGGCTCTCCTGGTGGAGCATGGTGGCATTGGCATCCACGTGATCAGGTGTGTGCCGCGGCAGAGGCGGCTTGCAGCCGAGCCATGCCAGTTCGTAGAACAAAGGTATGAGTACCTTCTTCTATGATTATAGAACTCCATTTTCTGTACATGATAAAGTAAAGAACACATAAACAAAGGCTATTATGTATGAATTTCAATTGAAATCAATGCTTTTGCCACATAAAAATAGAAAACCATACTGTCCCATAGTATGATATGAACAAATGCACAAATTAGTGCTCTTGAACACTGTATGCTTTGTTCTAATGCTACTTTTGCCATTGTCCACCCAATGGTCGAAACTCTAACGGACTTTGTATACTTTTGCTACAACAGATGGATAGATCCTGGATTCCTAATGGGAGACCATTCTCGTCAACGTTCATCGTAGGAGTTGAAGAGTTCATGGATATGGTTAAACAAAAATACCTGGAGCAAAAGATCCCTTGCCCGTGTACACATTGTCTTAAACAGGTGGTTAAAACTTGGCAGGAGGTGAAGGATGACTTACTTATACATAGAATGTCACCCACATACACCACATGGATTCATCATAGGGAAGAGGGAGGAGGTACTGACATTATAGAGCCATCAGATGTGCATGAATCTCATCATGATGGTTGGATTGTGGAGGAGGAGGAGCAGGAGGACCGTGATGATAACATATTACCAGATTTTAATGATTTAGTTCAAAACCTATTAACATATGAAGAGCGGGCTGGAAGAGTCCCAAAGTTTGAAAGAGTGTTGGATGAGTTGAAGCAATCAGTTTCTTCTGGATCTACCTTCTCAAGATTCTCCTTCCTTGTTAGGTTGCTCTATATCAAGTCCCACTATCGAGTTAGCAACAACTATTTTAATGCACTATTGGTGTTGCTATCAGATGCATTCCCTAGTAGCAACGTATCAAAATCATGTGAGGAGGCTCACAAATATATTCAAGAATTAGAAGAAGGTTATGGAAGTATCCATGTGTGCAAGAATAACCGTGTGTTGTTTTGGGGAGATCGTGAGGAATTGAAAGTGTGCCCAAAATGCAAAGAGTCTAGATGGGAGGATGCGGATGGTAGTAGGTGGGTTCCTCATAAGGTTTTGAGGCATTTTCCTCTAATACCGAGGTTGCAGAGGATCTTTGTTGCTCGAGGAACAGCAGTGGACGCCGAATGACATGAGACTAAGCGAGAGAAGAATATAGGTGAAATGAGCCATCCAGCAGACGGGGAGGCATGGCAGGACTTTGACAGAAAACACCCAACCTTTGCAGATGATCGAAGGAACTTAAGGCTTGCCATCGCCACAAATGGTTTCAATCCATTTGGCAACTTTAGCTCGACATATAGTATGTGGCCTATTCTTGTAATGCCTTTGAACCTGCCACCATGGGAGTGTGTGAACCCATCAAATTGCTTTATGTCTCTACTGATCTCGGGCCCAACCTCTCCAAGAAAGGATTTTGTTGTATTCTTGGAGCCTCTTATAGAAGAACTAAAAAAACTATGGAAGGGTGTCGACACTTATCATGTACTACATCGTGATAATAAGAAAGGGTTCACTCTGCATGCTGTCGTGCTTTGGTGCATACACTATTTTCCAACATTGAGCACCTTGTCAGGCCAAACTACAAAAGGTTATTCTGTATGTATTTATTGCGACAAAAATCCACTATCAAGGATCCTAAGAAAGAAGCTAGGCTACCTTGCACACCGTCGTTACCTTCCTAGGGATCACCCTTAGAGGAAGAGCTTGGATTTTGATGGAAAAACAGAGGACCGAGATGCGCTGGAAAAGTTTACCTTATAGGAGGTCCTTGAGGAACTCGATAAGGTGAAAGATGTCTGCCCAAGTAAGCACGGTGGAAAAAGGAAACAAAAGCGTGGAGAAGAGCTAGTGATTTATAATCGAAAATCTGCTTGGTGGGGGTTGCTGTATTGGAAGGACCTGTTGGTGCCACACAATCTTGATGTCATGCACATTGAGAAGAACATATGTGAAAACATTCTTTGGACATTGCTGAAAGTGGAGGGCAAGACAAAGGACACAACAAACGCTAGGCTAGATTTGCATGATATGAAGATAAGGCCTCAATATCACGGCGTGCAGGAAGGCACCTTGCTTAAATTCCCGGAAGCTCACTATGCCATGACGGAAAAACACAAAGCAGAATTTTGTAAGTTCCTTAAAGGTGTCAAGTTTCTAGATGGTTATGTAGCCAACCTAGCAAAATCCATAAGTGTAGACGGTACCAAGGTAGTTGGCAAGTTGAAAATGCATACTTGCCATGCCCTTCTCTAGAGGATCATACCTATAGGCTTAAGAGGTTTTGTTCCCAAAGATGTATATGAAGTTGTTTCAAAACTTGGGAACTTCTTCAGGCAACTGTGTAGTAGAACTCTAAGGAAAAAAGTCATGGAAAAGCTAAAACAGGACATCCCACTCATCTTATGCAAGCTTGAGAAGATTTTTCCACTGGCCTTTTTTGATGTTATGGTGCACTTGGCTGTCCATCTACCTGACGAGGCACTTCTTAGAGGGCCTATACAATACGGATGGATGTACCCAATAGAATGGCGACTGGGCATGTTGAAGAATTTCTTAAGGAATAGGGTCAGGCCTGAAGGATCAATTGCGGAGGCTTACTTAGAAAGTGAGATGTTGGCATTTTGGGAGAGGTTCATGGATGATGGTGTTAAAACGAGATATAACTGGGACAACAATATGTTACATGATGGGCCAACACATGGTGAGACCTCTGTTTTCATAAATGGTGTCAAGCCCATTGGCAAGATTACTGTAAAGGACATCAAGGATAAAGCTGAAATCAATAAGCTAGCTTGGCATGTTCTTAATAACTATGATGAGGTTCGACCATATGTGGAGTAATTTATATGCTGATTTGCTGTTTCCTATATTATGTAGAAAATGTTACCAATAATAATGCTTATATGTGCTATAAAAAATACAGACAAATTTTAGAGGAAGAAGGGGCAAGTGATGATGTTGATAGTAGGCTAGCAGCAGAGTTTCTAGCGTGGTTTAAGTCTCATGTACGTGATTAGCATATTTTAGTTCTGTTAGGACGATCATTTTGGCAGAATTATACGACAGCTTAGTGGTAACGGTGGTTTCATGTTTGTGTGCAGATCGAGGAGCTGCATAGAGAGAAACCAACATAGGTCAGTGAAGGTTTGTATGCACTTTCATGTGGTCTTGATACCCGAGTCCAGGTTTGTGCAGCTTTCAGTATTAATGGAGTCAGGTATAGCACTATTGACCGCAAGAAATCCCTGCGTACACAGAACAGTGGTGTCATGACCGCCGTCACAAATGAAGGCCAATCAGTGGAATTTTATGGTGTCCTTAGAGAAGTTATTCAGTTGATGTATAACTCCAACGTACAAAGTCATAGGACGGTGGTTGTTCTGCACTGTGACTGGTACAATCTAGATGGCACTATGAAGTATGCAGGCATTGATGATGACGGACATTACAGATCTGTCAACATTAAATCATTCCAGTACAAGGATGACCCTTTCATTCTCGTGACATAAGTAAGGAAGATTTTTTTATCTGTAGGACACCTCCTTGGGCAAAGATTGGCGGGTCGTGCAGAAGTTCAAACATAGGGATATGTATGACATGAATGAAATAGAGCCTATAGTGCACCAAGATGATCACTATTCTGACAACGAGCATGAAGTCCTACTAGGTGATGGTGATCAGGTTATGCACAAAGCTAGTCATGATGGAGAAGGCACTATCATTGAAGCCAATTTAGAAGACCTTCTAAGAGATAAGAGGGAAGCAGTTGGCATACTTGAAGGCAACGAAGATGAAGGTGAGGATGAAGATGATACTGGAAACCAGTATTGCAGTCATGACAGTAACTGTGGCGGCAAAGATCACATGTCTGGAGGTGACGATGACTTGTAGGAGATTTCATGTATAATCTTTGGGAAAACATGTATTCTAAAACTACACTTTGCTTTGGATTTCTAGCTTTGTATTCTAAACATGTTCGGTATGCTCAGTTGTTATAAACTTGTGCTTCAGTGGACACATAGGATTTGTCCACCGAGGTCAGTACTGCACTATGCGGACTATCTATTGTGTACATGACTATTCCATTCAACTGCAACTAGTACTTGTTATAGGTTCATATACACTGCATAAGCCATTGACATAAAGCATTCCTTTCACACGGCATGCTTCATCCACTATGGTGAGATCATTAATCAGTTCGACCAGCATGCCAAGTACGTATACTAATACGTGTCTAGTTTACCAAACCGAGGTAGAAAGCAACCCTTGCACAGTTGCCAATAGTGAATTGAATGTAGGAGGAAAGCATCTGCTATTATTTCACTCAAAAAACATAGTCACAACAGTCGAGGGGCAGACTGAAGAGTGAAGAGGAGTTGCTTTCGTAAGCAATTTCTCTTGGTTGGTTTGCAGAGGCATGCAGCAGCTAGCCAGATATGGCTACACTTTTTATTATCTGACGAGAGATCAAATGGATAGCGGTGGACTTTCTGGCGTGTGCAATAAAAAAATGCAACAGCTATGCCTCCTTCGTTGTGCATTAGATTGAGGTGACACTTGTTCAGATAAACTCCTCGCTGCATGGTTCTTGCAAATTGGAGCGAGATAAAGATTTATTTTTTCCAAACTGCTGTGTGTCACCTTGGGTTCCGTCGCACTACCTCAGGAATCACAACCGTATTACACTGGGGAAGGCATGTGCGACCGGAGATGCAGGAGTAATGGCATACCCAACCGATGAGACGGCACGACAATACCAAATGTATGACCATCGGACTTTCTGTCTAGGCGAGACTTGTTCAGATGAACTCCTCGCGGCATGGTTGTTGCAAGTTCAACAAATTTTATCAGATACATGCAAACAAGATGAGTTGGGTTTACCATAGATCAAAGCCACTCATGACTATTAATACTACAAACAAATGCACACAAATCACTACGACACTCAAAACTACAGAAGACACATTTTCTATCCAACGTGTTCAAATATATGGTGGAAGGACTTTCTTACATGCGTAATAGAATTTCAATACCTATAGCTACTCTGTTCTGCATTTAGGCTAGGCTTGCACCTCTTAAAGAAACCTTGCGTGGTTGCCGAAAGCGAAGTGATGAGTTGGGTTCAACACAGATCAAAGCCACTCATGACTACTACTACCACTACTGATACGTGTTTGGTTCACCAAACCGAGGCACAAAGCAACCCTTACGTGGTTGGATTGAGATATGTCTGGCCCGTTCTGGTTTACAATGCTCGGACCATCACGTGCGCACAAAGATAATGGTAAATGATACTTTGTGTGGGGGGTATGACCCCGAATACCCACGGCAGACCACATGGGCTGCGCCCTCAGGGGCGGCCCAGCCCACAAGATGAAGCCTTGCAGGGCACGACTCTGCTCGACGCCTCCCGCAAGATATCTAGAAGATATCCTAAAGATACTATGAGATCTATTAGGATATGTATGATCCCAAGATTCTTATAATTAGTTATTACTTTCCGGTTATCTCTCAGATCTAACCGACTTGTAACCTTGCTCCCCGGACTATATAAGGTGAGCAGGGACCCCCTCCAAACTCACAAATATCATACGATAGCTAATACAAACCAACAGACCACAGGAGTAGGGTATTACATTATACTGATGGCCTGAACTTGTCTAACTCATGTGTCTCTATTGCCTTCTTGTTTTTGATCTCACGCTCCTCTGCCGATCAATCTACCTTCGTAGGATACCCCTCGAAGGACTGTCGACGATATTCTGTCGACAGTTGGCGCGCCAGGTAGGGGCTTGCGTGCTATTTTCTTGTTGAACAAGATGACTTTTTCCGCAGTCTCTTCGTCCCTCCCGTAGCCCAGCTAGATCTTCATGGTCGGATCAATCTCATGGATCATCAACGCTGACGGAGTCGGAGAGCTCCTTGAGCCGACATAGATCGATTCTGCGTCGATCACCCCCGCACCTGCGATTGCAGATCTGATCTCGGAACCACCTCCAAGGTCACCTTCATCGATGACTCGCCACTCGCTTCCTCGCTACCAGAGGAGGTAGATTAACAATGACGATCTGATCGCATCTATCGATCGGGTTGGTCTGAAGCTCGCTAATTGCCTCTCCATAGCTGAATTGGCTCTGGACACTCTAGTCTAGCGCCGACCACCCAACGATCTAGATCTGCCAGAGGCTACTTGAAAGACTCTAGGAGTTATGGCTCTGCCCTTTAGGCTCGCCAACACCGCCACTGCCTTCCAAGATGCCCTAAGGGGCAAATTCGCTGACCAGGTGGGAGACATCCATCCTCTCACCGACCAGATCACCGACCAACCTCCGCCGGCCGTCAACATGCTCCACGTTAGCCGACGCTCTGGAGCGTCCCTCCAGACCATCCTGGAGGAGAATCTAGACTCCAAGTCCCAAGGCTCTACGGAGACCCTCGCCAAAAGCTTCACCGAGCAACTTCCTCTCCCTCCTTTCTGGGGTGGTGCGATCTTCAACGTCAGCATCGACAGCCCCCCTCGGAATAGCAAGACCAAGGAGGAATGCGTCGCTCATGAGAACCGAAATGTAGACCGCGCACAACGCCGAGGAAACAAGAATGCCCTTGCGATGGCCGAGCAGTAGCTCGACTCGCAAGGAAGGCCACTCCAGCACAACCTCGACGAAGAGTTTCTCCGCGTTGATGGCCGCGACGTCTTCAAGACTCCAAGCACAAATCTAGCAATGGCCGTCAATGAGCTCGCCCGTCTCCCGTAGACACCCGAGCTTGCCAAGGTAGCCACCATGCTTAAAGTTGCGCACTGCTAGGTGAATGAGATTCGCCAGGATCAGAGACATTCATACTCCACCACTTCGATTCACCGATCAGTTGCCACAAGAACCGATCACCACCAAAGTCGCTTCACCGACCAGCACCATGACAACAGGCATCCCCTCTAGGGTAGAGCTAGGGGCAACCACGCTGAACATCACCGCCAACACAACCAGGAGGTTGACTAGGACATCCGGGTGCACTTCAACAATCTCCAAGATGCACGATGATGTATCGACGAACGCCGCTTTGGTCGCCATGAAGACGAAGTACGCCGCCGATAGGAGTATGAGCAAGAGTACGGCAACCCAGACTCAGCCCTCGAGCCAATCGCTGGTGGCAACGCTGCAGATGACAGTGTCGACAACCCCGAGGGCCCCCTGGCATTCACAAGGGTGCTCCAAACACTTCAGTGGCCCCATGGTTTCAAAATCACTGGGGTCGAGCCCTACGAGGGGAGGATGAATCCAACATAGTGGTTACAGGCTTACACCATTGCTGTTAGCGCCGTCGGAGGAGACACCAGTGTCATGGCAAACTGTCTTCCCGTCATGCTCGCGCCAACCGTTATAAACTAATTTACTAGCCTTGCCCCGGACTCCATCGGATCCTAGGAAGAGCTGAAAAAAGTCTTCACCGACAATTATATGGCTACGTGTACGCGACCGGGAACCAAGCATGATCTCAACCGCATCAACCAGAAGCCATCTGAGCTCCTTCGCAGCTACATGCGACACTTTTTCGAGATGAGGAATTCTATTCCAAACATCACGGAAGCCGAGGTCATCACCGCCTTCATCCGAGGACTCCATCACTGTGAGCTTCGCTCCAAGTTCAACCACAAGCCGCCCACAGGGATCGGCGAGATGATCACAACCGCCAACCAGTACGCTGATGCCGAGCAAGCCAAGGTGTGCTTCAATGAGGATGCAGGCACACATCGCCCAACACGCCGCTACGACGACCGCCCTGATGACCGCCGCCACAACGACCGCCGCCATGATGACCGTAGTTATCATTGTGACAGCGGCCGTGATTGGCTAGAAGGACCCAAGACTAGTCAAAATCACCACTGCCGGCCAGACCACATCATCGCTGCTGTCAATGAACCTCGCTCCAAGCGCAACTACGACAAACAGTACAAGAAGATCCTCGATGGACCGTGCCCTCTCCATAAGAACAGAAAGCACAAGATGAAGAACTGCCTCGGTTTGGCTAAGGAGTTCCAGGACAAAAAGCTAGACGATGACGCCAACGACAGAGCCAGAGGTTGCCGACCACCTGGGGGCAATGACAATGCCTTCCAGGACCAAAATGTTTGCACAAATGCGCACATTACATGCATAATAAGAGGATATCAGTGCTACTAGATGGAAAGATAACGGCAAACCAGACTTCATATATATGTGGATTACAACAACGATATGAGTTTAGCCTACATAACCATGCCTTCATCTGCCATAATAATAAGAGGAGAGCAGTGCCATCCCACTACTAGACAAACTATTTCTAACTATGGATGATTAACATGACTTCATACTAATTCTAACGGCACCTGGCAACAAACTAATCCTAACTACGTATGTTGACATGACTTAATACTACTAATGAGGAGTGCCATCCCACACCTCTATGCAAGTCATGCAATAAGGGCACCAACAGGTGCGAATAAAATCCAATGCCTACAAGGTAAACCGGCCTTGGTTGAAGCCAGCAAACCTCTCCGCCACGGTGAACCAGCAGGACCAGACGATCCCTTTAGGCAATCCAGCCCTGGTTCATTGCCAGGGCGCGATGGTGGGCCACTTTCTTATTGTTGGTGTAGGTGCCATCTAGGGGGGCGTGTGCCCTCGCCAGCACATGCACCCTGGCGTCGACCTCACTCCAACCACGGGCCTTACAGTTGGGGCAGATGGGGCACACCAGACCGCCATACGGGCTGACATGCAAGAATAGATTTGGGCCTAGGAGAATAGGCATTGCATAGCTATGCAGACAATCATCCTCTGAGTCCATCGTGACATAGCCCGGTGAGCCGTCGGACTCGGCCTCAGCCAAGATGTTGGCCATGGCCTCGGCCTTGGCCAAGATGTCAGCCTCGTCGTTGGCCTCGACCTCAACGGATGGCAAGGGGGACCATGATAGGGTAGGTTACCTACCCATGCGGGGAGTGGATCCGGTGATGGCGAGCAGACCTGGCGATGGTGAGTAGGACCACACCGGGGCCAGCGGTGGTGAGCGAATCACCGGTGCCGATGGCGTCAGCATCGTCGTCGAGGGCGATGGGGAGAGCAGCATCCTAGAAGGTGGCATGAGTCTAAGCGACGGGAATGCCAATCTATGGGGACTAGAAGTCACCACCTCCACTGCCGACACCAACCCAGAGTGAGCCATCGGCCCCGGTTCTGCCGAACCACTGGAGGAAGCGGAGTCTGCAGCCGGGCCACCGACGGCCTTCATGGCAACCGACGGGGTGGTGGAGGTAGGTGGCGAGGAGAGGGCTTTTGCGCAATGGAAGGTGGAATGGTAAACAATATGAATTGGAGAAAGACCAGGCTTTATGTATACACAAGGACACTCGAGCTTCTAAGGCAAGAAACTCTGTAAAGATTTATTTATACACAAGGACGCTAAGGCTTCTAAGGCAAGATACTCCATGAAGATTTTTCATAATGTATGACATGGGGCCGGGAGTATATTTGCACAAATTTCATAGTTTGTGATCGACTATACTCACTCATTTTTCATAATGTATGACATGGATATGTATACTATCCGATGCGTTCAAATATATGGTGGCAGGACTTTCTTGCGTGTGCAGTAGAATTTTCAACACCTATGGCTCATCTATTCTGCATTAGGCTAGGCTTGCTCCTATCAAAGAAACCTTGCGCGGTTGCCGAGAGCAAAGTGAATGCAGGATAAAAGCTGGACATGAGTGAAAATTTTTGAGATTTTGACCACCATGACACTATTGAGACTTGAAAGCCTGGTGTAGTTGTGATAGGTCTTTGCACTCCTATCCAAGTAGTAACAATAGTCGAGGGGCAGACTGAAGAGTGAAGAACAGTTGCTTTCGTAAGCAATTTCTCTTGGTTGGTTTTGCAGAGACATGCAGCGGCTAGCTAGAGATTGGTATACTTACTATCCGATGAAAGATCAAATGGACAGCGACGGACTTTCTAGCGTGTGCAGTAAAAATGCAACATCTATGCCTTCTCCATTGTGCATTAGATCGAGCTAGGACTTGTTCAGATGAATTCCTCGCTGCATGGCTATTGCAAGTTCAACAATTTTTATTAGACACATGTAAATAAGACGATTTGGGTTCACGGCTAATCAGAGCCACTCATTTTGAGCATGATTAGAGCAACTCATGACTACTACTACTAATACATGTTTGGTTAACCAAACCGAGGCACAAAGCAACCATTGCATGGTTGCCAAGAGTGAGATGTGCCTGGCCTAGTCAGATAGATTTACAATGCTCGGACTATCACGTGTTCAATGAGATAATGGTAAATGTTCCTTTGTGAATGAAAATGTTTGCACAAATGCGTATGACACGAATACTATCCAATGCGTTCAAATATACGGTGGCAGGACTTTTTGGTTGCCAAGACTTGCTCCTCTCAAAGAAACCTTGCGCTGTTGTCGAGAGCGAAGTGAATGCGGGATGAAAGCTAGACAGGAGTGAATTGACCACCATAACACGGTTAAGACTTGAAAGCCTGGTGCAGTGGTGATAGGACTTTTCATCCCTCAGATGTTGTTGCACTCCCTTGGGAACCTCAACTAGTCGTACCGTAGAAGGCGTGTTCGACCGGAGATGTAGGAGTATTGATGTTCCCAAGCGTACACTGACTCATCCATTTATGCCGATGAGACGACATCAGTCTTAGCGCTGGTTTTTACTACATGTTAGCTCCGCCACTAATGCCCCAACACTGTGTGCACTCCTTGCGTTTGTGACAACACTAGAAATATAGAAAAAGAAAGCCCTCCGTGAGAGGAGAACAAGAACAGAGACAAACCAGCAAGGATTCCTCAAGATTGTCAAGTTCCCTAGTTGGCATGGTGGGGCTATAAGAAGACATGGTAGGACCGAGCCAGAGTGACCTAGAGTGTATGTAGATCCTTCTTCCTGGATTGTATGCAGAAACATTAGTAAGTGCCCATTTTCTGTGTGCTGAATCCAATCTGCTGGGTTTTGCCTTTGGGAATGAACTTGTGCCTCTATCTGGCTATGTTGATCGTTGTGCACGTAGAAACTACCAGCTGCAATGGCCTAGGCCATCGAAGATCACTAAAAACTCGAGCTTTGTCTAGACGACGAGCAGAGCCTAGCCTTGTGGAAGGTGGAGGTGTTCCCGATGGCGGTCACTTGTACCTCCGCTAGGGATGGAAGCACTTCGCCCGCACCTTCGACCTCCAAGATGAGCTCTCTCTTGTATTGCGGTATGACAGCTGGTCATAGATTAACGTCAAGGTCTTCGACCTTACCACCTGCCTCAAGCAGTACCTGCACGACTTCGAGGCCGATAGTAGTTAGCTCTCCCTGCCCATCGTGGAGCTGAGGAGTTTTGTAGTCTGAAGAAGTACCACCTCAAAGCGAAGTATCTGGTGAGCACTCATGCGAGACGCAGAACGTACCAATGTCGCAAGTTACTAGTGTCGTCTTTCTCATCAATTTTTTTCTGTGCGTGGCAAAGAGCGTGCCAGTGGACTATGAGGTAGCGCATGGCTACCAGCAGCGGGAAGCCATTGAGCTACCGATGGCTGGGTAGTCTTGGTTCATGGGCTTGGAGAGGACCCGCACAAACAACAAAGTGCGCACGTCATTCAAGTACGGGTGGGATGAGTTCTGTGCAAGCAACCACCTCAACATCGGTGACACCTTCTTCTTTAGCGTGATCCATGAGGCCACCTGCAGCAATGACGAGGACAAGGAATGGGAGGAGGAGGAGGAGTACAATGAAGCTAAGCTCAAGGTGGAGGTGCGCAAGATGAACAATGGATGGTTACAGAGAACTCGGTGCAAGAGTTGACACGATATGTATTTTGTTATTTCATTAGAACTATTATCCGGTCTATTAAGATTTCCTAGTATCGGACTGTCTTAGGCCCTATTTGGATGGACTATGACTAGTTAGCCATGGCTAAAAAAGTGAACTAATTGTTGGGTTCTATAGACTAGAACTAGTTGTTAGCCCCTGATAGTTGGGTTCTATGGACTAGTTGGATAGCCCCTGATAGTTGCCAGCACTGTATTTTGTTGTTCATCGACTCGCAGTGATCTGGAGCGTCTATATTTCGTAGGGTCGAACTATCATAGGGTCTTGGAAATCTCAACAGCTATACACCCACGTCCTCCAATTAGAAAGGGTGCACTTTGATGGTTGCCATGCCCATGGCGATGAGACGGACGCGGCCCAATCTCAATTCAACTGTATTGATGCAGCAGTTACGGATCATCCTCCATCCAGTGTTTGGAATTGCTGCAACACATTCTTGTACTTAAGTGAAAAACTTAGTAGTGCACAACTTCTTTCGCTGCCCACTTTATTGTGACATCCAACCACACAACTGTCGCTGCTTCCCATGGCCTCCGACAAGCCCACCGGTGGCAACATCCAGCATTCAACGCTAGTAGAGCACAACACTAGCGCTGTCCCTAGCGCAATGGTTGTCGATGTTGATGGCGCAGCGGTTGTGGATGCTGGTGGCGCCGCGGTTGTCGATGGTGATGGCACCGTGGTTACTGACGAGGATGCCATGCCCATTGCTACTGTTGATTATAGGTGGCCCGTGCCATTTGTCTCTGGGGGCCTGGCGTTGTGGTCTAGTCATTCTGCTCTGCTGGACGTGCATCGAGCATTGCCCTATCCGACGGCGCCGCCGCCGACCGCCATGAACAACTTAGCGGTTCACTCGATAATGGAATACATGGGCTACAGTGCTGGCCATGGCCTCGAACTGCACCACCAAGGGGACACCAACCTCATCCAGGTGTGACTGCGCCATAGGTACTCAGGTCTCGGCACCAACCACGTCGATGCCTCCTACATCATCCCTGCAGCCAATAATCCCTCCAACAATTCAACCTCATCTGATGACGAGGGCGTAAGCAATTTGAGTCCTCATGATGACGAGGTCATGCAACCACCAAGCCTGCAGGAGAGCCACACCAAAGTCATCTTGGATATGGTTATCAGTGAGTTCACAAAGTTGCTGACTGAGTATCCCTCCTATTACAAGGAGATGTCCCTACCGGACATAGTGCACAAGATGTTGGTCCCTATCGTGCAGGAGATGTTCAAGCAGTTGACATGGTATGATCCGCTAGAGCAACCAAGCAGGAAGATGGAGGTGGTGAGCAAGCTCAAGTACATACTCTTGGACGACGGGTCTGCCTCCTCGCCATATGTCGGGCTGCTCATTGAACTGGTGGTCGACCCCATTATGAAATGGTTGAAGGAGATGTGGACTCCCACTAGGTTCCCACAGTAGGAACAACTGGCATAGTTCTTGCACAACCTACCACCAGAGTTCCCTCACACTAGGGAATTCCTACATGATGTAGCGTTGCCTAGACTGTTTGGCACTGTTGATAGGTATGATGCTTCCTAAGAGATTGTTCTATTTAATGTATTTCTATAGCCGTGGATGTCGACCATCGATCAGGACTTGCTATAGCCGATGCTCACCAAGGTGCTGACCGCGGTCCAGAAGTTCCTATTGAAGTGTACTGGTGAAAACGCGCACAAAAATTACGACATTGTGCTACCATGGAAGCAAGCGGCTTGGTCTAACGTTTGGAATGGGTTTGTCGATGGTGTCATCATTCCTTACCTGAAGCGTGGACTTGGAAATGTCCACAACAAGCCACCGCCAGGAGGAATGGCAGCTACGGATGCGTGGGTTGACCACCTGATGAGGTGGGCATCTGAGATTTTGCCCCAGAAAATGATTGACCTCCTACAAGGTAAGTTCCCTAGAAAAGGTTGGCAGGGTGCTCTCTGCAGGTGGTTCTTCACGGCAGATTACAATGACAAGATGGTGCTACAGTATGAGCTCGCTTTCGGTGGGACCGATTGGTGGATGCCATTCGTTGACAAGCTTGTTGTACCCCGCTTGGTGTCCCGGTTCGTTGCCATTAGTGTCGTCCCACCGAACAAAGGGTACGACGTGTTCCACATGTTCATCACCAGGTGGAAGCCGGTCGTGTCGCCGAAGTCGATGATGAAGAAGGTCCTAAAGCGCTTCATGGAGAAATGGACCAATGGGCTATGCCACTGGTTGTTCGATGTGCAACCCACAAAGAAGGAGGCAGTGGCCTAGTGCTAGGAGTGGATGTGGCTCCTGACGCTGGATCTGCTTGTCATCGATAATGAAATGCACAATGGCCCCCAACTGATCCACAAAATATATGAGATACCATAGGTAACTTAGTAACTAATTAGTGTATTTCTGTTCTGAATGATTGCACCTGCGTCTGGCAGGGTAAATGTTCATCGTTGGCACAATGTGTATTACTCTTTTTTGAATGCACACGCAAGGAAGTCCAAAACTACGTGATTGTAACACTCCAGAGAATGACTGAATGCTTTCACCGGCGTCAGGCATTGTATAAATGTTAATCATTGGCACAATGTGTACTACTCTTTTCTGAATGCACACATGAGAAAGTTTGATACTATGTGATTGTAACATGCCAGGCAATGACTTAATGCTTTCACTTGCCTCAGGTATTGTATAAATGTTAATCATTGGCACAATGAGTACTACTCCTTTCTGAATGCACATGCGAGAAAGTTTAATACTATGTGATTGTAACATGCCAGACAATATCTATTACTCTTTTTTCTGACTGCACTCGCTGCATCCTGTTGCTTGGAAATCCACAGCAATTAAATCTATATTAAATTTGCATGAAACCCGGAGAGCCCAGTGTGCCTAGTTTAGCCATAAATCTACGAAAGAGGTAAGAGCGAGGCAACCACTCTTCTTTGTCATCCTACGGTACTCCTTCCCCTTCTCTCCAGCCTTGAGCGAGTCTTGTCTTTGGCCAGAGTGATGGACCATGGGAAGCGCCAGCAAAGAACCCTCTAGAGTGGAGCGGGCCTCCGTCACGTCTCTGCTCCCATTTGTGGTACCCTGGGTAAGACGGTCTTGTTCTTAGTTGCTAGAGTAGTTCTGTTCTGGTCTCCTTAATCTCACGACATGACGCTAGAGGTTGTGTGGTTATCCATTGCCACCCGCTCTCTAGATGTGCGCCCTATGGAACCGGAGGGGTCTTCTCCCCTCGACCACTGGGAAGTCCACTAGTCTCTCCATAATTGGGATGCGGCTTGTGATCGGCGCTCTGACCCTAGGGGCGAGGTTAGTCGGCTCGCGCTATGCCTCGACACCATCTAGACTACCCTTGCCACCTTAGAGCGGGAGACTGCTGATGCCCGGGCGATAGCTGCCGATGCTTAGGCTAGGACGATCAGTAAGGTTTCCTTCATCGAGAAGCTCTGTCCAAATGTCCATGGCCTTGTTTTGATGGTTTTTAGTGTTGTCAGCCCTGGAGGAGGAGTTGGCCACTCTTCGAGAGGCAGCCCTCGTCGCCGTCAACGACGTGAACACAAGGGGTGTCCTGCTTGAGGACCGTCTGTGGGCCATGCCAGCTCGGGTTAGGACGGTGGCCCTTAGCAGGGTGCGCCATGGGACTGCTGTAACAACCCAGGTTTTTGGAGAAGCCAAAAATACGAACTTTTTAAAATTTTTCCTACAATATGTGAAGCATGTAGATGCTAGGTCAAACAAAGAACAATTTATAAATAAATTGTTTCATACATATAGTGATGCTTGTAGGAGCTTGCCAGAGTTCCTTATTTGGTTTAGGGTTTTGTGTTGGAGAGCACAAGTCCGTAGCAAATCCTTTTGATCCCTTCTAGAATATCTTATGAATCCCTTTTCCTCTCTCTCAATTCATCTTCTTGCTTTTGAACCTCATTCGAATCCCTTGATCTAATTCATAAAGTCAATCGACCTTCCTTGTAAATGAATGCCCATCATTGCCAACCCTTGGCATTGGACACCGCCGAGAGGGCTAAGCCGTGTATCTCTTATTGCCTCACTAGTGTTATTGGATTTTTCCTGCGTCTTGTTGTCGTTTTGAGTGTTGAGTGTTCTCTTGCCTTGCGTGTTGCTTCGCGGAGTAGCTGACGATCGGACCAAGAGAACGAGGACGACGACAAGGACTGCGGAATGGAGTCAACACAGGAGGAGGTGACCCCGCTAATGGAACACCAACGAATGGAGAATTGTACCACTACTACCTCTACATCGCAGGTGTCATGGCAACACCCTCTTTTAGAGAATCCCATTAGACATTGCATAATATCTAGAACTGCTAGCGCTTTATAATTATTCCTTTGCTAGTACTTTGATGCATGCTACTACATGAGCCATTATTACCCGAATGCAACCCACTCTACCACGTCACCCTGCTTTGCTCATTCGCTCGCTTATATATGCTTACTTGCCTGCTTGCTTGCATACTACACCACTATACTTATTATTAACTCCACTTCGCATTATATGGGGGATGTGATGCTGGTGGTGCACCCCCTGGGAATGGTTTGGCTATGGGTGCCGGACTTGGTGGTGTGTGAGCATGCTGCGTGTGTCTTGGGTGCGTGGAGAGTGAGGGTTGTGTCGACCGAGCTAGAATAACGATGAGCCTGGGGCGAGTCTTGCCATATGGTGCTACCTGGGCACTTGGATACGGAATACCTATGGTGGGTAAATGGTAAATGGAGGTGGCCTTGGGTGTGAACCTGTGATGGGAGGAGCCTAGGGTGGAGGTGCTGCGGTGGCACGTAAAATGGAAACCCTGATGAAAACATTCTAGCTTGGTCACCCCTAAGGACTTGCTAGTACTCAGACTCACCAGGAATCCTTTACACCCCACTCGCCCTATATGGTGCGGGACGGTCAGACTACTTGGTAGAATGTTGCCACTACTGCTAGGTGAACGTGTGCAAGGAGGTATGGGGCACACAGTTTTTCCCCCACACCCTTCTGAGACTTCAGGAGGCCTTGTGGACCCGGCTCTTGACATTCGGAGGGCCCCGGCTTTGTCTACGACTCACAGTATCAGCCGTCCCAGACTAGACTTGGGATGTTCCAGGGCTGAGAGGTAGGGTGGCATCGTTCTAGGCTAGCAAGTGACTGGAATTCTGCCTAGGAGATACATGGCTCTGAGGATGGCTAATCTTGTGGGTATGTAAAACCTCTGCAGAGTGTATGGTTGATCGATCGATACATATGCCGACTTGTCGGCTATGGACCTTTCCTGGGTTTGGCTTAAACTAGATAGGAGATGAGTCCTTCTTTTCTCCCTCCATGGATGGGGTATTTTCCAGTCGTGAGCCTTAGGGCTACGGGCCGTTGAGACAAGGCCAAGAGGGAGTTGGCCTGTTGACCTAAGTGTGTGAGATGAGATAAGGTGTGGTGGTGTGGAGAAGGTTCGAGATGGATGGTTGGTGGATGGATATGGATGGTGTGGTGGTGAATGTGTTAAAAATTGGATATTATTATTATGATACAATTGTTATTTACTTCTCATGCGCTAAGAATGCAAACCACAGCCAAATATTAGGATCGCCAGATCCCTTGTTTATCTTTTTCCACTAAAGCTCATCGGTGCTGACCATGGCCTGCACACATCTGGCGGTGTGCAGATTTCCTGCTTCTCAGAGATGCTGATTTAGAAGGATTAGGAGGTCTCGTGCCTACGCTCAAGTTTGGTTCAGAGATGGAATCTATGCTGCACTACGCCAACTCTGATGATGCCCGTGAAGGAAGAGCCTTCACTCGATAGTTTTTCGCTAGATTAGCTCTGTAATTGGTGTGTTCTCCAGTGATGTAATATCTTGTATTCTTGTAATCTTACGATGTATGACTCTGACATCGACTAAAATATGATAATATGATGGAATCAGTTCTTGGTTTTATCATATTAGAATTCATTCTGTGGATTTTCCCTTCAAGGAAAATTGAGGATGTTTCAACTGCCTTAGCCCTGGCCACGGTGCAGCTTCGTTCTAGCCACGATCTCCGCCTGCTTGAACCTGGCTTTCCAATTGGCGTCGATGAGGAGAGGGAGGAGCTCACTGGTGACTTTACCGCCACGGCGGAGGCCATCGTGGTGGCCACGCATGCGGGAGATGTCGTCCTCGCTGCCTTCTTTGAGTCGTAGATTTTATCTAGGGTCATTCCAATCTTAATGAAAGGCTAGTTTGTTACTTTAATTCGAAGAGCAACTTATGCGCGTTGTTTTGTCTTTCATGGTGTTTGCTTCTTGGCTTTGATGTAAATGTTAATCGTCGGCACAATGTGTATTACTCTTTTTGAAATGCACACACGAGAAAGTCCGACGCTATGTGTCGGTGTTTCAAACAAGCATCGGCTAGTAAATTTATAATTATGCGCATTAGGCCTGGATGGTGCGCTAAAGGACACAAGGTTTATACTAGTTTGGGCTGAATGTCCCTACATCCAGTCTGTTGCTGCTCGTGTTATTAGCATTGAAAACGGTTCGTAGTAGGGGGTACAAACGGTCGAGAGAGGGACTGGTCCTAGATCTCTGATGGAAGGGTCGAAAGGGTGCCAAGAGCCTGGTGGCGGCTTGGCTGTGTGCGTGATGTGGAACTGAACTCTCTATGAGCTTGTCTGTATGTGAGTTGTTTGTCCAAAGTCGGTCCCCTTAGTGGGGAGCCCTGCCCTCCCTTTTATGGACCAAGGGGGGAGCAGGTGTTATAGATGGGAGACAGAGTAAAATACCAAGGGTATAGAAGGTCCTTCGAAGGATCCGGGTCCTCCATTTTCCCAGCGCCTTCCCTGTATAACATAGCAGACAGTGCCAGAAGTGGCGTGTTCGTAGATCTTCGTAGGCCATGCCTAGACCTCTTTAGCAAGTGGGTGCATCCCATCCCACCTCCACGGATGGCGTGTCGAGCAGGGGTGTCGATCTGCGACCCTGTGGGGAGCGGAAGGCTTGGTGACTGCTCGTTTGCCACTGTAGAGGATGGGAGTCCCCCCTTGGAACATAGTGGTTGTCATATGTCTATGTCAGATTCTTCGCCCGAGGGCTGAAGGCGGCGCCTACAATACTGTGGGGCAAAGAGCACGCGCCTGCAACACTATTCAGGCTCTGCCATGCCTAGAAGGGTCTAAGCACATGTCCTATCATGCCCTGATAGTACTTTCCCGCAGGGGCGCAGGGCATGGTCCTCGATGCTGCGGTTGACCCAAACATCTTGTCTTACCCTATTCCTATCATCATGAGGGAGCGGGGTGCGGTTGTCAGGCGAGGCAGAGCCAGCATTTGGACATCGGGCGAGGTGAGGTCCACCCTCAGACTTCGGGCGAGGCGGAGTTTATACCTCGGGGGTCGGGCAAGGCGGAGTCTAGTCCTTAGCCCTTAGGCGAGGCAGAGCTGATCCCTCAGCCTCGGGTGAGGCGGAGCCATCCTCCAGCCGTCGGGCGAGGCGGAACCAAACCCCCGTCGTTCGAGCAAGAAGCTCAGTAGTGTTCTTGTCCGTTTGGGGGTTTTTAACGTTCGATGGTTATTAGTTCCACCTCCTTGGGTACCCCGGTATTAGGTCCCCAACAGTAGCCCCTGAGCCCTTGGGTGATTCGAACAGAATCACTCGGGGGGTGTTTTGATTTTGTCGGAGTCAATTGACAAGAGGGTGCGCGCGAGCGCACCCGGTGGGTGTAGCCCCCAAGCCCCTGGGTGATTTGAGTAGAATCGCCCGGGGGGTAGTATCGGAGTCAATTCGCCAGAGGGTGAGCGCGAGCGCACCCGGTGGGTGTAGCCCCCGAGCCCCCGGGTGATTCGAGTAGAATTGCCCAGGGGGCTAGCATCAGAGTCGATTCGCTAGAGGGTGGACCCTCTGCGGGTAAGGCCGTTAGACTTGGTTTTTCTTCAACTGGATATTTTTAAGGGAGTCGTGGTATCCTGTTCATGGTGATTTCATTCAGGGTCGGCCTGGTTGGGACTTGACTGCGGATCAAGGCCCTGGAGATGCTTGCGTCCTTGAGTCCTGGCCGTTTTGTGGGCCCATCCTTCGTTGGGACGACCCTTGGGCTCCGAGACCCTAGGTGGGCCGGAGAGAAAGGGTTTGTGACCCGTGTTCCCTTAGTGGGAAGGGAGTCCTGGTCCGTCTAGGGAAGGCGAACCGCTTGGCGTGACTTTTGTGGGAAGGGATAGGGATCACGTGCGCGTGTCCTGTGATGTGACGTGGCGATGCGTCATGGCGAGCTTAGAGATCGAGGTGGACCGTTGCCCTTCTCGCATCCGTCGCCCCTATAAAACCACGGGGTTCGCCCCTAGGGTTCCGTACTTTGACTCCTTGCCCTCGCATTCTCAGCCTCCGCCACCAATCGCCTGAGCCTCTCGCACCCGCACTGCTCCCGCCGTCAAACTCGCCGCCTCCTTCTTCCACGTGCTGCTCCTGCCATCGCAATGGACCCGGAGTACAAATCCAACATCTCCACTCAGTGCCTGGAGGGCCTCGTCCGCCGAGGCCTCCTTCGCCCATTGACTGCTGCCGAGGAGTAGCGGCTGCCCGATGAAGAGGATGAGCCACAGCCGCCTGAAGGGTACATCATGTCTTTCGCTCACTTCCATGAGTGGGGATTCGCCATGCCCACCCATCAGTTTTTTCGGGGACTGTTGGACTACTATCAGGTGGAGCTGCAGCACCTTGCCCCCAACAGGATCCAGCACATTGCGGTGTTCGTCGCCCTATATGAGGGGTTCTTGGGGATCAGTCCCCACTTTGACCTGTGGCAGTATCTCTTCGCCATCAATCTTGTGAAGAGGCGGGTCAGGGGGCAAGAACTACACACGCCGGTGGGGTGCGCCAACATCCACCTCCGTAACAACCGGGCAGGGGCTTACCCGCTAATGTGTCTGTCCACCTCCAACAAGGGGTGGCATTCGCAATGGTTCTATGTCAAGAATGACGCCACCGCCCCCTTGCCAGCTTTCACTGGGCGCTACATCTTGGAGGCCCCGGGGTCATGGGGGTGGGGTGTCCTGGGCAAGGAAAAGAAGCAACTCAATGGCCTTCTCGCCGCCCTCTGAACTCTGAAGCAGAGGGGCGTGAAGGGGTCGGGGATTATCAACGCCTACCATGCGAGGAGGGTTGCGCCGCTGATGGCGCGCGCGCTTCCCCTGTATCAGATGGTGCCCGAAGCATCGTTCGAAGGGACGATGCTTATTGATGAGGCGCTCCCTCACTCTGAAGTGGCGCAGCGTATCAAGGAGGCGATGGAGCCTACGAAGGACTCCGTTGGCGCTGTCCTTGACTTTGTGTATCCGGTGCCGGGACATCCCCCAAGGTGGCCGGAACCGGGGTTCGTTGACTTCGTAAGTATTTTTTCCCTTGAAATTTCTGACCCCCTGATGCTAACCTTGGGATAGCGGGACCAGCCGGGGGACTGTTCTTCAAGGACAGCCCAGCTCTGCTGCCGAAGGACCCGGCCCGGATGGCAGCGAACCATGCCTTGGCCGGTTGGGACAAGAAGACGAGGGAGCTTGCGAAGAAAAAGGTGATACGGAAGCAGCAAGCTCACGACCGAGGAGAGGAGACCGGCAGTGAGGACGATGACGATGATGACGACGAGTCAGACGAGTCCACAGCCAGCGTGGATTGGGGTGACCTGGTGGACGAGGACTCGTTGCTCTCGCAGGGACCCTTCCTATTCCACACGGGGGGAAGCGAGTCCATAGGGATGGCGGAGCCGGGCCTGCCCCTGGGTCCGGTGGGAGCCGGTGGATCTACCATCACCCTCGGGGTGCTGGCGAAGGATCGGTGGACAGGAGGGGACGGATCTGAGGCCGTCCCCAGGGTGTTGGTGGAGGGGGCGGATCCAATGCCGCGCCCCATGCGCCAATGGAGGGGGCGGCTCTGGCGCTGCGCCCCATGAGCCGATGGAGGGGGGCGGCTCTGGCGCCGTGCCCCATGAGCCGATGGAGGGGAGCGGCCCTGTTGCCGCACCCTCGGAGACAAGGGAGACGAGCCCCCCTGCCTCGGAGCAGGGGGCAGGCTCAAAACGGTCCCACCCACACGAGTTGGAGCAGGGGTCCGGGGGTTCATCCCCGAAATGTACCCGCCGCCCAAAAGCGTCAGAGTATGTCACCGATTCCCCTTGTTTTTTCCCTTTATTTCTCTGTTCTGGCCTTACGCCTTTTCCCCTTTTTGCAGATTCTTGCGACGGGGCCACCCTCTGGGGTCGGCGCCCAAGAAGAGCCTTGCTCTTTAGGAGGGACGGATGACGCTGCCCGACACCGCCCCTGTCTCGGGCAGGAGCGGCGCTAACGTTGTGGCCTCGTTGGCTAGTCTAGCGGCGCCCGCGGTGGCGCCCGTGCCCTTGGTGGTTTCCGAGCAAGCGGCCATGACCGTGCCAAGCCAGGAGCGGCCGGATGTAGTCGCGATGGTGTCTGAGGGGGTGGCGCAATCCATGCCACCGGCGGCCCAAGTGACGGCGCTCGACGTGGGCCGGGCGGAGTCAGATGCAGCCACGGTGGCGTCCGAGAGAGCAGCGCAGTCCGCGCTACCGGAGGCCCAGACAGAGGTGGCCACGACTACGACAAGCCCAGCAGGGTTGGACACTGCCACGGCGGCATCCGAGGGGCGGCGCAATCCGCGCCGCCGGTGGTACAGGCCGCGGTGCTCGGGGCAGGCCGGATGGAGGAGGACACGGCCAAAGGGTCTCCGGGTGTCATGATGGTGGTGGGGAGGACCCGTAGAAGGTCATCCCCAGCCCTGTTCTAGGGGGCAACTGCTCCCCCGCGTGGGGCGAGCTACCGCTCCAGTGGATGGCCGCTCAGGACTCAGCGTTGGTTCTTTTCTTGCTTGATGATGCTTCCGAGAGCATGGAGCAGGAGAATCTTGACATTGGGTTCTCGACTGTGATGGATGCCTTGAGCCAGGCCAGTGGTGCCCTGCACGAGATCCTCATCCCTTCTGGCCAGGTACCCGCTTAATCTTCCCTCTTCATGTGTTTTTGTGTTTTCGTATTTCTGACACCGGTCTTCTTTTTAGTGTTTTGTTGCTCGTAGCCAGAATAAATCTAGGTTCCTCCATGAGCAAAAGGTGGAGTTGGACCGCCTTACCGAGGAGGCCCGGCTGCGAGGAGACGTGGGCACGCAGCTTGCTGCCGCCAGTGGGAGGCCGATGCGCATCGGGACGTGGAGGAGTTCCATAGGATGTTTGAGGACCTATCGGCGAGGGTGAAGGTGGATGAGGAGGCGACCACCAGGCTTCAAAAGGAGCAAGACGAGCTGCTACAGAAGGATGCCACGGCCAGCGAGCGGGCCGACAAGCTCCTGGCGGAGCTGGAGATGGAACGAGACCTCAAACTGAAGACTGAGGAGAGGTCCGTAGCGTTGCAGTAGAGGGTGGACTGGGACACTGAGGTGATCGGCCGGTTGCGAAGGAGCAGGATGAGCTACGTCGGACCGAGGAAAGACTTCGTTCGGAGCGCGGTACAGCCCGTGAGGATTGTCGACTGGGCCACCCGGGAGCGCGACGAGGCACGTCGGGTGGCTGACTCCCTCCGGGCGGATCTTGGAGTTGCGGTGAACTGAGGGTTGGACGTCAAGAGCATCACTGCTAGGCTAGAGAAGGAGCTTGCCGAAGTGCAAGGGATCCTTCAGACCAAGAGTGATGAGCATGACCTTCTGCAAGTCACTGTCAGGGTGGTCATCGATGCCCTGAAGGTGACGCAGTCGGTGGAAACCAGCTCACTCGTGGTTCGTGCCGCGGGTATCACGACATGGGTGGCCAACTTGAGGAAGACGCCTTTCGCGCCGGGATCACCCAAGCCTTCGTTGTCGCCTGTTCCCATTATGATCGGGAGATCAACCTAGAGGTGATGAGCCAAGGCTTTGCTCCTGTCTATGAAGACGCTGAGCTGGATGAGATGGAGAAGGCGGTGACTCCCCTTGCACGGAACCTGGCGGACAGGCTAAAAGAAGAGGTCTCCCTTCGCGGAAGTAGTTAGTGGAATTAGTTTTATAAACATTTATTCGTAATATGTGAACAAGTGTTGGTACTTTCGTGTCCTAGGAACAGTTTCGTGGATTCATTTCAAAATTTCAATTTGTTTGTTTGATCTTACCTTCTTCCCTTTTTGCGATGAAAAAGTTTTACGTGATCGATCGTTCCGTTTGTTAAGATCGTAGGGCTCGAGGTGTTTAGGGGAAATTTTGATTTGTACTAGTGATAAAAAATTACCGTAGCCATCTGGGCATGGGCTTTTTGCGATCTTACCAATCTGTTCCCCCGAACCTTGCCGCCAATCTTGATGCGAGGAAGAGGTCTGATGTAATGACTTTTTTCAAAAAAAGAGAGGAGGTACCCGTACCTTTATTAGCCCCCGAGTGAGAACCGACCCCTAGCGGTTGCTGGGGTCGGATGTTACTAGAGACCGGAGCGAGGGAGACGAACTTAAGTTTGTGACCGTGCGTTTGGTTTTACCGCTGGCTTGGCCTTCCCGAGCCCCCGCGCGTGGTGGGGATTTGGTCGAGGGCCGGCCTGTTTTCGTAATGTTCGTCCCGTCCATAATTCTTCGCAATTTGGAGGGATTGGGGCGGTGTCATTTGCCTCAGTGGCTTGAATGACATGCCTGATGAGCTCGCTAACGGAGATGTTTGGGTGGGATCCGATCCCGTTGCTTTGCGACAGCGTCAAAAAGCCCCGGGTGGCATTCCATTGCTCCTTGCCCCGCCTTCCAACAGATTCCCCCTCAATGGGGTTTCTATGGGCTTGGCTAGGGGCTGGCTCGAACTAGAAGGTTGAGATGACCCTATCCGCCTCAATGCGGGTTGGGCAAAGGCCGCTGAGGCTCATCTACGTTTTTCTCCTCTGGCTCTTGTTTGAAGCGAGGCGGCCTCGGACCTTTTATGGGTCAGCCTTCGAACTTCGGCCTTTCGATCTTGGATCGATCGGCTCGAGCCCCCGAGCCCTGTTAGGGTCTGATAGGGGTCGGCCCGGGTTTCCGCGTTACCCCGTCCTCGGTTTTTGCAACCAGAGGGGCTGAGTTGATGACACTTGCCTCGATGGCTCGAGTGCCACGCTCAATGAGCTCGCTAATTGGTATGTTTGTGTGGAATCTGGGTCCATCATTTGCTGACGAGGTCAACAAAGCCCTTAGGTGGCACTCCACTACTTCTTAACCCACCTCCCGGTAGATGCCTGAGCCGTTCATTAGGCTCAGGTGGCCCGCTGGCCTCTCCTCGGTGGAGACTCTATGGGTTTGGCTCGGGGTTAGAATCGAACGAAAAAAGATCGAGACGCCCCTGTCCGCTTCTAAGTGGGGTCGGGCAGGACCGCTGGGGCTCATCTCAGTTATTTCTCCCTGGCTCTGTTTGATGCGAGGCGGCCTCGAGCCCTTTGCGGGTCAGCCTTCGAACCTCGGTCAGTTGTCGTTTCATATCGAACGAGGCGACTGCCACTTCATGACGCGACACAAAGCGTTCGGGATGCAACAACTGCATGAGTTTAATGTATGATTTAATTTGAAATGGAAGCGGGATTACCTTGGTGATATGAGCGACAGGAAGCTCCTACCAGATGTGTCCATGTGGGGTTCGGGCCCTGATGTTTGCGACAAGGTTGGAGTAACCTGCATAAGAATCGCTTTTCTTTGTTTTTGTCTCTCGGTGGTGATTCGAGCCGCTTGACTGATTTAGTCGACCCGACAGCTCCCCCTCGAAGGGGGTCCTGTAGGGGGACCCCCTCCAAACCCTTCTTGGGAAGGCGGGAGCCGAGGCTTGCGATGCGGGGGACTGTGAGTTCAATTTTATGCTGGTGAAAAAAGCACCGTAGCCGTTGAGGCGTAGGGTCTGGCAGTTCGTCCTGTTGTATTCAGAGTTTTATACCCACGCATTGCGCTTCTAGTTTTTAAATGTAAGGAGGGGTCAAGCGAAGAGGGTGTTTAAACAAATAGACACCCTCGATAGCCCCTGAGCAATGTTCGTGCCCTTACTGCTGCTGGGGTCGGTAGCTCGGTGAAGAAATTACCACCTAGAGTAAGTAAACAGAGGTACTTACTTTTCAGCGGTCGTCCGTTCGTTGTTTTACCTAGGCCGCCCGATCGGCCTAGGAGGCCTGCTGGGCTCTCCCTGGACGGAGGTTCCATCATTGGGTCATTCGACGATCCTGCCTGGGGAAGCGGAGAGTCGCCTGCATGCAGACCTGCCCTGGTTCTCACGCCCAGGATGCATTAGTGGTGGGCCATGCCAAGGCAACGTCCTGTTTGACCAGGCGACGTCTTGTCAACCAGAGCGCGTCCTGCCAGTTCCATCGCGTCCCCTCGGCTTTAGATCCGCTCATGAATCTAGCATGTGATGTCGAGCTGGAGGTCATCCAACGTAGATGAGATGGTGTGGGTCGCCTTTGCTGAGAAGGGGCCGCTGCCGTCGAAGGAGGAGGGGCGCTGGAGGGTGTCGAGCATCGTTGGCCTCGCCATCGTTCGTTGCGGCCTTCCTTTGGCGGCAGGCGCCCCCCGTTCAGACATCATTGTTGGGGTTGTGGCTGATGATGATGGCGTAGTTTCCAGATGCCCCGGTGGAGGGGTACCACAGTCACCGGCGTGGTGCTCGACGTTGTAGATGATGGCGCCTTCGAGGATCCTACGGAGCGGCGGGATGTCGCCGATGGAGAGTGTGGCGCGGCTACCGCAGTAGACGAACTGGCCCGTGTACATGCCAGGAAATCGCCGATGGAGAGTGTGGCACGGCGGATGCAGTAGATGAACTGGCCCGTGTACATGCTAGGACGTTGCCGGTGGAGAGCGTGGCGCGGCGACCGCAATAGTACTTGTAGTAAAGCTAGGCAGAGACTGTAATTGAATAAGTTTGTGGGGTAGCCCCCGAGTAAACAATCTTTCAAAGTTACGAGTACATTAGTCCTTTTCGTGATGAAATTACTTTGTAAATGGTGAATTTGTGCAAAGAATGAATGAACAAATTTTCATCTTTTGTTACGGCAAACAGCTTTTCAGCTTCCCCTTTTTGTAGAAGAGGTTTCGGTGCCCTTCGACCCTTCCCATGGTTCATGTTGTAAGAAACTAGTAGTGCGGGCGAATTAATTCTGATCACGCTGGTGAGCAAAGAGGTCGTAGCCGCTGGGGCGTGGGTCTCCCGCAGTCCTACCAGTTGTACTTAGAATTTGTTCGCAAAATCTTAGTCCTTAGGACTTTGTTATGAGAAGAACGGAAAACTTAGGGAATGTTTGCAAGACAAACATACTTGTATCATTTGTATCAGCCCCCGAGTGAGGTCTGACCCCTCGCAATGTGCAGGGGTCGGATGTCACTAAATATCAGAGATTTGTAAAGACAAAAACTAATAAGGAAAAGTATGTGTTTATTTAAGGGTAAAAACGACGTAGCTGTTCAATGTTCCAGGCATTGGTGAAGACCTTGTCGTCGATGGTTTTCAACTTATAGGCACCTGGATGAAGTACTTCCGCGATGAGGTACGGCCCTTCCTAGGGTGGGGAGAGCTTGTGGCTTTCCTTGTTACTCTGTACGAGGCAGAGAACAAGGTCCCCGACGTTGAAGGCTCGGTCCCGCACCCGTCGGCTGTGATACCGCCGTAGCGCTTGCTGGTACTTGGCCGAACGGAGGAGGGCGATGTCACAGGCTTTGTCTAGTTGGTCCATGGCATCTTGGTGGGATGCCTTGGCTCCCTGTTCGTCGTATGCTCTAACTTATGGCGCTCTGTAGTCGAGGTCCGTCGGGAGGACAGCCTCGGCACTGTAGACCATGAAGAAAGGCGTGTAGCCGGTGGCCCAGCTGGGAGTTGTTCTTAGGCTCTAGAGTATTGCGGGGAGCTCGACGACCCAGCGTGCGCTGAACTTGTTCAACCGGTTGAAGATCCTAGGCTTGAGGCCCTGTAGGAGCATGTCGTTTGCGCGCTCGACCTACCCGTTCGTCCGGGGGTGCGCGACGGCTGCCCAATCGATCCGGATGTGTTGTTCATCGCAGAATTGAATGAATTTCCTGCTGGTCAACTGCGTGCCATTGTCTGTGATGATGGAGTTTGGTACTCCAAAAGGATAGATGATGTCGAGGAAAAACAGCACAGCCTGCTCAGATTTGATCATGGAGATCGGCCGAGCTTCAATCCATTTCATAAACTTGTCTATGGTGACCAGCAGGTGGGTGAAGCCCCCAGGCGCCTTTTTTGAATGGCCCAACCAGGTCATGCCCCCAGACCGCGAAGGGCCACGTGATGGGAATCATCTGGAGTGCCTGGGCCGGGAGGTGAGTTTGCCAAGCATAGTACTGACACCCTTCGCAGGTGCGTATGATTTGCTCGGTGTCGGCTTCTGTAGTGGGCCAGTAGAAGCCCTTTCGGAATGCGTTTCCAACCAAGGTCCTCGGTGTGGCATGGTGACCGCAGACCCCACCGTGGATATCATTCAGCAGAAGTTTTCCCTGTTCGCTAGGGATACAGAGCTGTAGGATCCCGGTGTGGCTATGTTTGTAGAGTTTGCCTTCTACAAGAATGAAGGACTTAGCATGACGTGCGAGCCATCGAGCTTCCATCTTGTCCATCGGTAGTGTGTCACAGGGGAGGTAGTCGAGGCAAAGTGTTCTCCAGTCGTTCGAGGGGTTGGGCTCTACTGTTGGATCCTCCTCAAGCTCCATGACCTTGGGGTCAGATGGAGTAGTCGGCGGGTCGGCCCTCGGGGGCGGATCAGATGGGCCATCGTCGGCCCATTCCGACCCCTCGTAGTGCACCGAGGGCTTGTGTTGATCACTAGCGAAGACTCTAGTCAGCACTGGCTCTCGGCTGGACGCTGCTTTCGCGAGCGCGTCAGCTGCCTTGTTGAGGTGCCTTGGGATGTGATTGAGTTCGAGGCCGTCAAATCTATCCTCCAGCCGTCGGACTTCTTGGCAGTATGCCGCCATCTTGACGTCGTGGCAGCTCGACT
The DNA here is from genome assembly GCA_904845875.1 of Miscanthus lutarioriparius. Lineage (NCBI taxonomy): Eukaryota > Viridiplantae > Streptophyta > Magnoliopsida > Poales > Poaceae > Miscanthus > Miscanthus lutarioriparius. The sequence goes on along the minus strand of CAJGYO010000007.1, from coordinate 54,578,503 downwards.
CCTTCATGACTTGGTTGACGACCAGCTGGGAGTCGCCCCTTATGTCGAGGCGTCGAATGCCCAACTTAATGGCGATTCGTAGGCCATTGATGAGCGCTTCGTATTAGGCGACATTATTTGATGAGGGGAAATGGAGCCGAACCATGTACCTCATGCAGACCCCGAGGGGTGATACGAAGACTAGCCCCACGCCAACCCCCTTCTTCATCAGCGATCCATCAAAGTACATCGTCCAGTACTCTTGATCGACGACCGCTAGTGGCATCTAGACTTCGGTCCATTCCGTGATGAAGTCAGCCAACACCTGGGACTTGATTGCCGTTCGGGGTGCATTCGTGATGCCTTGATCCATCAGCTCGAGTGCCCATTTTGTGGTTCTCCTCATGGCGTCCTAGCTATGGACGACCTCACCGAGGGGGAATGACGTCATGAATGTCACGGTTTGTGACTCGAAGTAGTGGCGTAACTTCCTCTTGGTGATGAGTACGACGTATAGGAGTTTCTGGATTTAGGAGTAGCGGGTATTGGAGTCGGATAGTACCTCGTTGATGAAGTACACTGGGCGCTGTACTTTGAAGGCGTGCCCTTCTTCTTCCCGCTCTACTACTAGGGCGGCACTGACCACTTGTGTGGTGGCCGCTATGTATAGTAGGAGGGATTCTCTGTTGCTTGGAGGAACCAGGACCGGGGGCTTTGTTAGAAGTAGCTTGACCATGTCGAGCGCCTCCTGGGCCTCGGCTGTCTACTCGAAGCGATCGGCTTTCTTCAGGAGTTGATAAAGGGGGAGTCCTCATTCACCGAGGCACGAGATGAATCGGCTGAGGGCGGTGAGGCACCCTGTGATCCGCTGAACCCCCTTTATGTTCTGGATCGAGCCCATCTTCGTGATGGCTGAGATTTTCTCTGGGTTGGCTTCGATGCCGCGCTCGGAGACGATGAAGCCGAGCAGCTTGCCCCTTGGGACCCCAAAAACACATTTCTTGGGATTGAGTTTGATGCCATTTGCCCAGAGTTTAGCAAAGGTTCTTTCAAGATCGGCGACAAGGTGGTCAGCCCGTTTGGACTTAACTATGATGTCGTCGACGTAGGCCTCAACGGTCCGCCCGATGAGGTCCCCGAAGCAGTTGAGCATACAGCGCTAGTAAGTTGCCCTGGCATTCTTTAGACTAAATGACATTGAGATGTAGCAGAACGATCCGAAGGGGGTGATAAAAGACGTCGCGAGCTGGTCAGACTCTCTCATCGCGATTTGGTGGTCGCCGAAGTACGCATCAAGGAAGCAGAGAGTTTCGCACCCTGAGGTAGAATCGACTATTTGGTCTATGCGTGGCATAGGAAACGGGTCCTTTGGGCATGCCTTGTTGAGACCCATGTAGTCAACACACATCCTCCATTTCCCGCTCTTCTTTTGTACAAGAACGGGATTTGCCAACCACTCTGGGTGGTGTACTTCCCCGATGAACCCAGCGGCCAACAATTTTGCTATCTCTTCTCCGATGGCCCTGCGCTTTTCCTCGTCAAAGTGACGCAGGCGCTGCTTCACCGGCTTGGAGCCTGGGTGGATTTTCAAGGTATGCTCGATGACCTCCCTCGGGATGCCTAGCATATCCGAGGGTTTCCACGCAAAGATGTCTTTGTTGTCGTGGAGGAAGTCAATAAGCGCGCTTTCCTATTCGGAGGAGAGCATGGTACCAATGCGTACCATTTTATCCACGGAGCTGCCGGGGTCTATGAGGACCTCCTTGGAACCCTTTGCCGATTTGAACGACCCGGTTGATTTCTTCGCGCCGGGTACTTTTTTGGCAACCTCCTCCCTGAGGGCGGCGAGTTCCCTAGAGGCGACGACCGCGGCGGCGTGGCCGCAGCATTCGACTTCGCACTTGTAAGCACGCTGGAAGGAGGTGCCGACGGTGATGACCCCGCGGGGACCCAGCATCTTTAGCTTGAGGTATGTATAATTGGGGACGGCCATGAACTTCGCGTAACATGGTCGTCCGAGGATGGCGTGGAAGGTTCCCGGTTATCCCACCACATCGAAGGTGAGGGTCTCAGTCCTGTAGTTGGACTGATCCCCAAAAGTGACGGGCAGTTTGATCTGCCCCAGTGGCACGGCCTGCTTACCAGGCAAAACGCCATGGAAAAGCGCTCGGATGGGGCAGAGGTTCGTTCGGTCGATGCCCATCTCGTCGAGTGTCTTGGCGTACTTGATGTTGAGGCCACAACCTCGGTCCATCAGTACTTTCGTGAGTCGCTTTGGGCTGACGATCGGATCGACAACAAGCGGGTACCTTCCCGGGTGTGGGATGGCATCTGGATGGTCGATCCGGTCGAAGGTTATGGTGGATTCTAACCATCGGAGGAAGGCAAGCGTGGCCGGTCCGGCCGTATAGACCTCGCGGCGCGCGAGCTTCTGGTGACATTTGGAGTCGTAGGCCGTTGATCCTCCAAAGATCATAAGGGTGCCGTTCGGCATTGGGAAGGCGTCGTCCTTCTCCTCAGTGTCGTCTGTGGTGGGGGCAGGTTCCTTCCCCTGCTCCTCTTTGTTGAGGCCTCCGGACAAGTATTTGCGCATGAGGCCGCAATGTTTGTATAGATGTTTGGCCGGGAAAGTATGGTTTGGGCACGGTCCCTCGAGCATTTTTTCGAAGTGGTTCGGAGTGCCCTCTGCGGGCTTTTGGCCACCCTTGCAGTCAGTAGCGGCCACAAGCGAGTCATCGCGCCATTGCTTCTTATTCTTTCTTTTGGTGGAACGGTTGGAGGCGCCTTCACCGGTGCCCTCATCCTACCTTGCCTTGTCGTTGGAACGGTCGAAGATTGCTCCGACCGCCTCCTCTCCTGAAGCATGGCTGGTGGCGATGTCCAGGAGTTCCTTGGTGGTCTGCGGGCCCTTGCGTCCCAGCTTATGGACCAAGGACTCGCAGGTGGTTCCGGACAGGAAGGCTCCTATCACGTCGGCGTTGGCGACATTGGGGAGATCATTGCACTACTAGGAGAAGCACCGGATGTACCCGCATAGGGTTTCATTGGCCTTCTAGCGGCAGTTCTTGAGGTCCCATGGGTTCCCAGGGCACTTGTATGTGCCCTGGAAGTTCCCCACAAAGATTTCCCTCAGATCCGCCCAACTCTGAATGGCGTCGGATGGTAAGTGCTCCAACCACGCTCGTGCCGAATCGGCCAAGAACAGTGGGAGGTTACGAATAATGAAATCGTCATCATTCGCGCCACCGGCTTGACAGGCAAGCCGATAGTCTTCGAGCCAAAACCCAGGGTTTGTTTCTCTAGAATATTTAGGGATGTTGGTAGGCGGTCGGTACCTTGGTGGGAAGGCAGCGTTGAGGATGTGCCGGCCGAAGGCCTAAGGGCCTGGCAGACTGGGGCTCGGGCTCCGGTCCTCGCCGCTGTCGTAGAGTCCGCCATGCCGAGGGTGGTAGCCACGTTTGGCTCCTTCTCTTGAGTTGTTGTAGGCGCGTCTATGGGCGTCGATGGTGATGCGTGCGTCGCAGTTGTGGCCGAGACGTTGATGCACCGGAACAGCGGTGTGCTGCCTGCCACCTGGCGGTGTCTGGTGAACCGACACGTCCTTGGCGGGGTGCATCGAGGGCGTGCGTTGGCTGGTGTCGAGCTCACGTCGCTGAGAAAATGAGCTTTCTGCCTGCTGTGCCGCTGCACACTCGAGCAACGTGTGAATTTCTCGGTGGGCCCAACGATCCTCGGACGTCGTGGCCTCTAGAAGGCCATGAAGCAAGGCCATTGTAGCAGCGATGTTCTGGCTTGCCCAAGCGAAGTGAGGGAGGGTCCCGCCATCGGTGAGGATCCTCTGGTGTACATCACGGGCCGTGGCGCGTGCGTGCCCACCGTCTCCGCGATGCTTGATTTCCTCGTCGATCTTTCGGTACTCCCGGACAAGCTGTTGCCCGGCATCATCGATCTCAGCTTTCGCGCTCTCAGCTGCTCCATCCTTACATGAGATGGGGCCGTCGCCTCCCCTCCGGTCCTGGTGTCAGGGTTGCCTGTCGGGGTAGCCTCCTCCATGGAGACGCTTTGGACATGCCCCTCGGAGGTTTTCGCCATGAAGCATTCCTAGGAAGGGTGATAGCTCCCCCTACTGGAGTCCGAGCTAGAGGACAGTCCTGGCCCCTTGGTGAGGAGCTTGTGGAGGGACTCCAGGTCATGTTCAATTGCCCCCACGAACTCACTGTCCATGGGTGGCTGAACCATGCGTTGTGCCACAAGGCGGCCAACGGTTGCCGCGGCGTTGCGGAGGCCGAACAGAAACGCTATCGGGGCGCTCCATGTGTGGCGTTCCAGAGGGAGGAACCCTTCTCTAGAAGGTCATGCCATGTTGTTGTTGTTGAAGAGGGCGAGGTGACGCTGGTCCTCCCTAGACTGCTGGAGTCCATGGGAGACGCCGAGCTAGCGCCCGAGCCCCTTGTCATCGAGGTTGACGGAGGGGATAGATTGGATGGTAGCATGAGCCCGCACCAACTCTCCTCCCACCGTGATGATGAAACTTAGGTTCCCGAAGCGCACGTGTGTGCCTGGGACCCAGCTGATGTCGTGGTTAGCCATCCGTGGCCTGGTTTGGAACACGCAAAGTCCCCTACCTAGCGCGCCAACTATCGGTGTTTCAAACAAGCACCGGCTAGTAAATTTATAATTATGCGCGTTAGGCCTAGATGGTGCGCTAAAGGACACAAGGTTTATACTAGTTTGGGCTGAATGTCCCTACGTCCAGTCTGTTGCTGCTCGTGTGATTAGTGCCGAAAATGGTTCGTAGTAGGGGGTACAAACGGTCGAGAGAGGGACTGGTCCTAGATCTCTGATGGAAGGGTCGAAAGGGTGCCAAGAGCCTGGTGGCGGCTTGGCTGTGTGCGTGATGTGGAACTGAACTCTCTATGAGCTTGTCTATATGTGAGTTGTTTGTCCAAAGTCGGTCCCCTTAGTGGGGAGCCCTGCACTCCCTTTTATAGACCAAGGGGGGGAGCAGGGGTTATAGATGGGAGAAAGAGGAAAATACCAAGGTTATAGAAGGTCATTCGAAGGATCCGGGTCCTCCTTTTCCCTATGCCTGCCCTGTATAACATGGCAGACAGTGCCAGAAGTGGCGTGTTCGTAGATCTTCATAGGCCATGCCCTAACCTCTTTTAGCAAGTGGGTGCATCCCATCCCGCCTCCGCTGGTGGTGTGTCGGGCAGGGGTGTCGATCTATGACCCTGTGGGGAGCGGAAGGCGTGGTGACTACTCGTTTGCCACTGTAGAGGACGGGAGTCCCCCCTTGGAATGTTGTGGTTCTCATATGTCTATGTCGGATTCTTCGCCCGAGGGCTGAAGGCGGCGCCTACAACACTATGGGGCGAAGAGCACATGCCTACAACACTATTTAGGCTCTGCCACGCTTGGAAGGGTCTAAGCGCCCATCCTATCATGCCCTAACGGTACCTTCATGCAGGGGCGTAGGGCATGGTCCTCGATGCTGTGGTTGACCCGAACGTCTTGTCTTACCCTGTGCCTATCATCATGAGGGAGCGTGGTGCGGTTGTCAGGCGAGGCGGAGCCAGCCTTTGGACATCGGGAGAGGCGAGGTCCGCCCTCGGACGTCGGGCGAGGTGGAGCGTAGCTTCTACCCGTTTGGGCGAGGCCGAGCCTAGCCCTCGGGGGTCGGGTGAGGCGGAGCCCAGCCCTTGGGGGTCGAGCGAGGCGGAGTTTAGCCCTAAGCCCTCGGGCGAGGTGGAGCCGAGCCCTCAGCCCTTGGGCGAGGCGGAGTCGGCCCACGGGCGTCGGGCGAGGCGGAGTTTATACCTTAGGGGTCAGGCGAGGCGGAGTCTAGTCCTTAGCCCTTGGGCGTGGTGGAGCTGATCCCTCAGCCCTCGAGCGAGGCGGAGCCGTCCTCCAGCCGTCAGGCGAGGCGGAACCAAACCCTCGTCGTTCGGGCAAGAAGCATAGTAGTGTTCTTGTGCGTTCGGGGGTTTTTAACGTTCGATAGTTATTAGTTCCACCTCCTTGGGTACCCCGGTATTAGGTCCCCAACACTATGTGATTGTAACACGTCGGACAATATCTATTACTCTTTTCTGAATACGCATGCAAGATTTGATTGCACACAAAAGAATGTCCCCTACTCTTTGATTGTAACACGTTGGACAATAGATTTCGTGTCTGAGTGACTCCTCGACTTGCAATGGGGTTGTTCGACCCTATAGTTCTCTCTTAAGGGGAATGGCTCAAGTTGTAATGAGGTAGTCTTACTAGATAGATTTCGCTCATATCACACTTAGATGTTAGGTTTAATTTACAGTGGCAACATAGTTATAAACTTGGTTCAACATGTTCAACTTATTACAGAACCGTAAAATAGACATTGTGTCATAAGCAAGACTTCAATTATTACATCAAGAATTGTTTTAAATCCAAATTTCAATGCCTACATGGCAACATAGTGATAAAAAGGGTTCAACATGTACAATGTATTACAGAACCATAAAATAGACATTGTGTCCTAAGCAAGACTTCAATTATTACATCAAGAATCATTCTAAATCCAAATTTTGATGCCTCCATTCCCTCACCTTCTACCGCATCCCTCCCTTCGACTGTCGAACTATCACCAATCTCTTGTACGTCCCTTCCTCGGCTAGGAATCAAGGTGACTATGCATCTGAAGGATGTGGTGATGACGATGAAGTCGGCATCAAAGTCATGATGGTGCTATTGAGGTCGAACTCGCCTGGTGTGTGCATCTCGCCTGGTGAGTACGCTAAAATCTCATCGTCCGAATCCGATGTCTCATCATGCTTAGTGATGTGGTTACTTGGACAAATGGTGGACTCTCTGGTCTGCTAAACTGAAGTAGTAGTGTCAGACCCTGGGGTCGACTCAGCTCTATTAATGGTAGGATTAGTAGGCTCGGTGGTCGCATCAGGCTCCGTGATTGTTGGGGAAGCCCTAGGAGGCTCTGTATGTGCCCCTATGGTGTTGCATGCAGTATCTGCCCCCCTAACCTGATTGGGAGGAGAAGGTCGATCAGCTGTCTCATGAGCTGAAGCTGAACTCTACTTATGTTCGACTATAGTAATACTAGCATTAACAGGTTCAGGCATCTTGGTCATTGGAGAAGCCCTGAGAGGCTCTGTATGTGTCCTCGTGGCGGCTTGCACCTTGACCCGAGGGGGCGAAGAAGGTGGATCACCTGCCTCATCAGAACTTGTAGCTGGCTCAGGTATCTTGGGTGTTGGAGAATGTCGCACCCGATTTTAAAGACAAAACCAAATACACACTATATGTGAGCCCAGGAAGTCAAATCTCACATATAGCCACAAATAAGGGTAATATCAATAGACAATGCTTAAATACATAATGTATTAGTATAAAGAATATAACCTCAGAGTATAGACAGCGGAAAGACAACTCCGATCTTCAGGCGAAGACTCTAAATCCATAGGGACGACTAACTGGTTGACAACAAGCCTAACTCCTCTAGGCTAGCAATCTAGTACCCATCTGGGATTTTCATTGGATGTAAAGCAAGTGTAAGCTCACCATGCTTAGCAAGTATATCAAAGGGATCTATGAGGCTCAAAAGGCTTGACACTGTTTGACTGCAGTTCGCAATTTTAGTTGATCAAGTTTTAGCATCCTATATCACTACTTTAGTGAACAATCCCAATTCACAAGTGATATTAAAGTATAGTCAAGTTTATCTCAATTCCCAGCCATCCACCATCCACAATAACCACTAATCTTGAAGGATCCAGACCGCTCGTATTCGTGAGCACGACTGTTATAACAGGTCAAATATTTCTGTAGAAATTGTACATCTTTACCCACTGAGCCGTGATTCCCAATGCCAGGGTTTGCAAAGCCCACTACACCTCTATCTAGGAAGTGTGGCAGGGTTTCACTATGTAACCCTTAGCTAGTCGCACTAACAAGTCGTAGTTACTAAGGAGTGGCACGCGTGGGCAACGCAGCACGGTACACACATCCTAGCAGAAAAAGGAAAGATACCCTCTTACCCTTACTGGAAGCTATAGACGAGCTAGTACAATATAGTTAACATGTTAAAGTCAGAGCCATATGACACTCGGGGTTGTACGGAACCTCCTGGGTTGCCACTTCAGGATTAAGTCCATATGGAGAGGCACTAGAGTACTCAACCCCGTACTCTAGCCCCCTATCTGTTGCTAAAAAACTTCATGTTATCATATTGCATAATATCTTTAGTCATGTTTAACTATTATTCTATGTTCAGCGCTGCAGCATCTATCCAAAATGCATACCCAAACCCTAGGTAACAATGATATGTGGTACAAGAATTCATCTTGGTAAAGTCCTTAAGGGTATATCATATTAGACACATGCATGAATATGAATAGTAATTCTTCATAGGTACAAGTGGCCTTTGGTACACTTGCCTTAAATACCGATCATTCGGTAAGCTTTAATCTTCAACGTCCTTCTTCTTCTGGATCACTACGTATATCTCACCGACTGGACGTAATCGTAGAACACCACACAACATCCATACACATACATGCATAGCATACAATTGCATCTATATCAGAACAATACACCAATCATAGAAAAATAAGTAAAAGAGATTGAAATATGATTCTACGCATCGCTATGAACACACAGTCGCGAGAGGCACGCTAATCGGATCTATGGTTGAAACGATACAACTACCGAGAGATTTGCTTTATATGTGGAAAAGAAAACTATAGGCTTCATTTATTTTAACTATATAAATTCATATAAGATATTTTATAAATAATATAGATTGAATTAAGTCAATTTTAGACTTGAATTATAAAACTAAAGTAAAACAAATCATATTTTATTTATAAAATCCAGTTGCATAATCATTAATCAAGATATGATTTAAACCATGATTTTTCTAAAATAGTAATATAGTAAACTCTATTACTAATGTGTAGATCTCGACGACACGAAACTAACGCAACTAGAATGAACTGAAACAGAGCTAAAACGATTAAACGGCGGGGATTAAAAGAAGCAGTGGCAATTTCATAAATATCATCATCTTCTACCTTGCTTCATCTCAGTCTGTACATGGCCATGGTTGTCTGCTACTATGCTGCTCCACGCAGGGAAGGGAGGGGGCTTAGCCTCGGCCTGCCGGCCCCAGTGCCGCATATGTGACATCCGGCCCAGTTTGGAATTTGGCCCATAGTGGCCCATATGCAAGTTAATGAGATATTGTGGAGAGTTTAGTCCCACCTTGGTTGTTAAAGGTGGGACAGACTAACATATAAGGCTTCTAGAGTCCATCCAACCATCCCCAGGTTAATCCTTTTACGCGAAGCGAGGACGAAAGCGTAAGTGGGATGGTGGTAGGTGTGGTTCGCTCAGCGTGCAGAGTGGATCTAAGCCGTTTGGACTCTGGGGTGTTACAAATGGTATCAGAGCCGACCTTTGCGGCCACAGGCATGTGCGGGCCAGGGGCGCGGACATGGGGTTCATTGCACGTGTTGGCCCTACGGGGTGCATAGCATGGCACATGTGCCGGCACTGGGCACACGGTTGCGTGTGCTAAGAGGGAACGTTCCTAGTCATCGTTTGCCTGGCTGTGGGGGTGTTGGGCCGACGAGGACATCGGTTCCTTTTAGGGGGGTGTATGTGACATCCGACCTAGTTTGGAATTTGGCCCATAGTGGCCCATATGCAAGTTAATGAGATATTGTGGAGAGTTTAGTCCCACCTTGGTTGTTAAAGGTGGGACAGACCAACATATAAGGCTTCTAGAGTCCATCCCACCATCCTCGGGTTAATCCTTTTACGCAAAGCGAGGACGAAAGCATAAGTGGGATGGTGGTAGGTGTGGTTCTCTCAGCGTGCAGAGTGGATCTGAGCCATTTGGACTCTAGGGCGTTACAGAGAAGCCCTGAGAGTCTTTGTATGTGGCTCCATGGTGACTTGCACCTCGACCTAAGGGGGTGAAGAAGGTGGATCACCGGCCAGATCAGGACCTGAAGCTAAACTTTACTTATGTAGCGTCGTCGCAATGGGTAACTCTGTGTGGACAATTGTATTATCAGGACCAATCAGATAACCAACAATGGGGTTGACATGACTATCACATTGCAACTAAAGCGTTGTTGGTATTTCTTAACGCATATAGAAATAATCCACAAGCGCACAGAATAACCGTTGTAGCACTTCACCCAGAAGTATTTAGGGTATCGTATTTTCCATAGGGAACGGAGGTACTCTTCTAGCTAGTTCATCCAAGGACAACACAAGGGTAGAATTAGTAGAGGTTGAAATGGATTCCTATGGTTTTATGGTCTGACGATAGATAAACGCTACTCCTACTTGCTCACTTCAGGCACCAGAGCGCACCTGGTCTGCCAAGCGATACTGGCTTATAGCCTACGTTGAACCCAAACGTGGGGGAATACGAGGGACGGACAGGTCTGTCACCACCTGTTGGCTACCCCTGAACCACGGGGAATGGGGCAAATGAAGATAGCTTCTAGCCTAGACACCATGTCTATGCTATCGACTATTACTCTAGCGTGCATGCAAGGGTTATCCGTCTCTATCAGAGCCCTTCTACTAGAGCATCCACCACAGGGACAGATGATGAACCCACAAACAAGTGAGAGTATAGCTTAACTAATCAAAGACTTTATGACCAAAAGAACCATGAGCACTAACTTAGCGGGCAAACTCGTTGAAGTAAAGATGCTCATTGAGGTACAAGTTGGGGAGACACCGACAAGCCCAACGCTTCCCCAAGCTCTTCCTCGCATCTCTCCCTTACTACTCTTCTAGCTATCTAGGGCCTAAGCCCTTGGATTGTTGCTCAAAAGTGGAGAAGCTCTTTCCTTGTTGTGTGTGTTGTAGAGGAGGGGTACCCCTCTATTTATACAAGAGCCTAGGCGGTGCTGGAGGCCATTCTGAGTGTGAAATAGGAGCTCCACTGCCTTAACATGGAGGCATGCCACCGCCAGAGCAAGGAGATGCTGGGAGGCACCCGAAGGGGGTCGGCCGCCCCTTGACCACCACCTCTGGCCACCGCCTTCACATGGCAGGCTTTGGGTTGGTCCTGGATAATGTCCTGGTGGTGCTTTGCTCTGTTTGAGTTGAGTTGGTAGGCGCCTTTGTCATTCTTTTGCGCAATTCAGCGTCAAAAAGCGCCTTTCGGTGATTTTCTCTATGCATTTTATGTTTGTGACCTACAAAACATGCTTGTACCAAAACTTATGGAAAGTGTGAGTAAAAATCCCTAATTCTAAGTTTTGGTGTGCACATTTGTTTATTTTTTTAAGCATTGGCAGTAGGATTATAAGTTAAGCATCGCCAACAAGCTCCCCCACACTTACTCCTTTGCTCATCCTCGAGCAAAGTTTAGAGATAAAAGTAATCATGAGCATAACATCCTAAGATATATGGCTTACATAAAAGTTATTCCAACACATTCCTTACACAAGTGGGATATGTGGCTTTAGCTAACATGTTTCCTTGGGTTGTTGAAAAGTGGAATAGTTCTCAAAACAAAGTCATCTTCCCAATTTCACATCTTAGTAACTCAGAGTTTTGAAAGTTTTTCTCAAGAAAAAGCATAGTTCGCTTTATACTCCTTAATTGGCACTCTCAAATCACTCAATGGATTATGTAGAGCTTTAGGTAGGGATAAACAGTATAGCATACTTGTATTGTATATGTTGTAAAGTCAAATCAAGGATCCAAGGAGAGAAGTGCCATACTCTTAGATCAAGATGTGCATGTGTGTGGAAAAAGGTAAACTAAAACTATACTCCTTTTGTAGATATGATCTCTCTATAACTTATTATTTTGAAACATGGCTATCTTTCTTCTTTCTTTTTTTCCTTTTCTTTCAATACATGAGCCTTCATGTGCTCATTTTTTTCTTTTGTACTTGGACCTTCATGTGTTCATATTTTTTTAGCTTTTTGCATAGCCCATGTTTCTTCTTCTAAACCACATATTTAGAGAGAGATCATTATCTTTTTAGAACATGGAGTATTTGCCTGACAAACATTTTTTTCGTCTAGTCCCAGTGTACGAGTAGAGTTTTTGGTGGATGAAAGCATGTTTTTGCGCACTCCCAGTGTAGGAGCAGCATGTGTATGTGGAGTGTACGTGATCTTGATCTTGGGAGCATGATAAATCTCTCAACAAGGGTCAACAAGACTTGACCAAACTCAACACAATAGCAAGCAGCTTATGTAGAAGGCTTGAATTTTGCACGATATCATATTTGACTTTAGTAGGAATTGCTCACCAATTGAGGAGTATGTGATACTATGGTTTTATATTTTTATCAAAACAAATTCTCCAAGTACTTTGAATAGAAATGGTAAGATTTCTAAGTTAGAACTATATCACACCTCACAACTTAGTCAACATGATTGTCCTATTAGAATATTTTCCCACAAGCATAAGTGTATGTATGTGGGGGTACGACCCCGGATACCCACGGCAGACCGCATGGGCTGCGCCCCCAGGGGAGGCCCAGCCCATAAGACGACGTCTTGCGGGGCACGACTCTGCTCGGTGGCTCCCGCAAGACATCTGGAAGATATCCTGAAGATACTACGAGATCTGTTAGGATATGTATGATCCCAAGATTCATGTAATCAGTTATTACTTTCTGGTTATCTCTTAGATCTAACCGACTTGTAACCCTGCTCCCCGGACTATATAAGGCGGGCAGGGACCCCCTCCAAAGACACGCAATATCATACGATAGCTAATACAAACCAACAGACCACAGGAGTAGGGTATTACGTCATACTGATGGCCTGAACCTGTCTAACTCGTGTGTCTCAGTTGCCTTCTTGTTCTTGATCTCACGCTCCTCTGTCGATCAATCTACCTTCGTGGGATACCCCTCGGAGGACTACCAACGATATTATGTCGACAATGTGTATGGAACAAACCTTTATGCAAGCTTCTATCTTAAACATGTTATGACCATGTCACTTTTCAAAATTTTAAACCAAGCGTGGTTTATAAAATAGGGGCATTGTTCATCATTAGGAGCTAGTAGGGATAAATTGAGTTTAGTTTTAGTGATTAGAATCATGTTTGTTTTAAACTCAAGATTGTAGGGAGTAGAGGGTTGTGTTGCACAAATCATCGTTGAAGAAGGAGCTAAGTCAGAGGTGGTTTGACTAAACCAAAGGTTTAGCTAACCTTCTTTGGAGCCCTTTGTTCATCCTTTTGCATGTCGAATCATTCGATGTTGTGCAATGTGTTGGTGGGAGATCTCGAATGTGTGTTAGTTATGCCAGAGAGATCTCCCCCACACGTATTCTTCTACCTATTTTTTTTAATGAAAAACAAAAAAATAGTCAAGGGCTCTACCAGTTGAAATACTAGGGAGCCTTAATTTTATTAATTATTACTATTATTATTATTATTATTATAAATTTTAAGTTAAAATATTTTTTAATTTTTATTTTTATGTGTTCACCTAACTTTTTATCATTTAGCATAAACAAAGCCAAGGTAAAGTTTGCAAAAATAAACATAGCCTTGTTTTATCTCCATAGTAGATTACTTCTATTGTTTATGAAAGTAATACTCAAAGTTCATTAACGAAATTTGAACACCATGTCAAATTCTGATTAAAGAAGGCTATTTTAACCTAAGCACCGTGCTTAATTTAAAAAGTCTATGGATGTACTCATGAATACACCCAAACCAGAGCATAAACAACATAAACAAAGGGAGCATGAATTTGTATGAGCAAGTTAATTCTTATGGAGACAGATATGAGTAAGGGAGTTGGTGAACATTTTGTTTTTATAATACTCATTTTTTATAGCAAGGTAGAGCTAACATCATCATCTCTTTTTAAAACAAGATGATCTTTCGTGTGTATGAAACCCTAGATTCTTTCCATCTTCCCCCACACTTGGACTTTTGTGTAAAAGTTAAGTGTGCAATGTTTGGGGGTCTCCTTTTGAGTGTGTTCTTATTACTGAAGAACATCAAGGCATACAATTGATGTTGCTCCATTATTCTCAAGCATCGTATGTTCGTGTTCTTCTTGATCTTAACCTGAAAGGGTTAACACCCAGAAATACTCGAAGGTGCATACTAACTTGATAACATGCTCTTGCTTTTGTTTAAAAGAAAAGTGTTTTTTTCTAAAAATTATTATGTATATATTTGTTTTTCTATGATAATCCAGGGTATCTCCTGGCAGTGCTTAATTTATGGTCTTAAGCTTGACCGTGGGAACTACATCTTGCAACTAACAAGTGGTTTAGTTCCTAGCTTCACCACCAGACATTTAGCATTATCGTTCAAGCTGCAAAGTTAATACTATAATGACACAATGGGATTTTCAATACTTATGATAGACAAAAGCATCCACAACCATCCTTTTAAAAAGTTTGAAAACAAGGACTAAGAGATGGTTGTGGTCCTCGTATAAGCGTGTGGCACTAAGTGTGATCAACTCTAGAGATTCCAAAAGTGAGCATGAAACGTGAGGGGTCTCAAAAGGGAAACCTTCATGCTTGTTAGTGGAATTATTCTTTTTGAGCTCTAGAGTTGGTGCTCTGAGATTGTCCATGGCACAACAATTTTCATTCTTAGGAGATATATTGTGTAAGGGCAATGTTGCATCTCGACCATTATCGAGATCAATGTTTTGATGGCCAGAGGGACAAGGTTTTGGTTCGAGCGAAGGTGATAATGGACATTCTGTTTTACAAGAAAGCTCATGTGCAACAAACGGTGATATGAATTTCACCTCCTCGAATGGGTCAGTGTTGGGATGATGCTCCACCTTTGGAATATCTATGTGAGTGGGGGAAGCAGTTCTCCCAAACTCTTCATTTAGGCTCCCATGGGAAAAAATTTCTTGGAAAAGTTTTTCTAGAGGGTAGCCTATGAGAATTCAAATTCGAGGATGGCAAAGATGTAGAAATCTAAGTGAACCCCAGTTTTGTCAATTTTAATTGGCACGGCCCTAGCAATCCCACTACACTCAAAGATGAGTCCTGATGGCCTTTTGAAAAGTTTGTTGGTCGGGACTAGCGACATCTCGCCCAAAAGATTTTTCACAAGGAATTCTGACATGATGCTAGTCCCTACTGTGGGGTTGTACAAGGCTTCTATGTTTGCTCCCCTTAATGAATAAGGCATGGTCATGGAAGGTGAAGGAATCCAAATTGCTTGGGAAGAACGTTTTACTTCCAACAACCATTCCTTTGATGGCTCTATTTTAGGGGAAACTTCCTTAGAAGGACATGAAAGCTTTTCATGCCCAAAATATTTTGAGGTATTGCTGAAATCACTGAATTTGATAGAGAACTCCGAAGGATAAATCACTCTTTCCTTTGGTGTTCGTGGTTCGGGTGAGGGCTCATTAGTCGAATCTAGGGATGGTACATGTTTGGATTTGACTAATGAGGACTCCTCAACACTTGACATGACTTTTGCCTAGAGTGGTTTGGTTCTTATGATGGAAGAAGTGATGCTTTCTAGGAATTTTTCAAGGTATTTACTTGTTCCATCATGGGTTTGTGTGTAAACCGGCCTTCGGTAGTCGCGTCTGCGCATAGGTCAGCATTTATGTCAATACCCAAACAAAAGAGTCAAAGCAATATGCTGTCAGGTAAAGTCAAATCTAGGCCGATGTGTATTAACACTGAAAACCTAGCCCAGGCTACACCTATTGACTCCTTCTCATACTGCTCAAAGTCGAGGATCGCCCTTGGTAGAGAGTCGATATGGGACATAGGGAAGACTGCAAGGTAAAACTTGTCTTTAAGTTCATCCTAGTCCCCATTCATACTTTCTATGGCAAGTGTGTACCATTGCCCACCTTTCCATGAGAGAAAAGGGAAACAATTTCCACTTTAGATTTTCTTGTGTCATGTCTGAGATGCTCAAGCATAAACACATCTCCTCGAATTCATGCAGGTGATGGTAGGGGTTTTCATTATCATGCCCAGAGAAGGGTTGTGCCCGAACCATGGCTATTAAGCCAGGGCGGAGTTCACAGTCAAATGAAAAGTTTGGTTTAGAAGGTGGCTTAGGGAACTCGCCCATTGAAGCGGAAAGGGTTGGATTTGGAGTTGGCTTCAAGATAGAAAAGATAAAAGAAAATATTTTTTGTTTTTCTTTTTAGATAAAATACGAGGATGAACTAGGTTCGAAGTAAATACGGCAACGGTTCCCCGGCAACGACGCTAGAAATGCCTGTTAGATAATCCACAAGTGCATAGAATTACCGTTGTAGCACTTCACCCGGAAGTATTCAGGGTATCGTATTTTCCACAAGGAACGGAGGTAGTCTTCTAGCTAGTTCGTCCAAGGACAACATAAGGGTAGAATTAGCAGAGGTTGAAATGGATTCATATGGCTTTAGGCACCAGAGGACACTTGGTTTTGCCAAGCGATACCGGCTTGTAGCCTACATCGAACCCGGATGTGGGGGAATATGAGGGACGGATAGGGTAGCAACCACCTGCCGCCTACCGTTCAACCATGGGGAACGAGGCAAACGAAGATAGCTTCTAGCCTAGACACCATGTCTACGCTATCGACTATTACTCTAGCATGCATGCAAGGGTTATCCATCTCTATTAGGGCCCTTCTACTAGAGCATCCACCATGGGGATAGACGACGAACCCGCAAACAAGTGAGAGTATAGCTTAACTAATCAAAGACTTTATAACCAAAGGAACCATGAATAATCACTTAGCGGGCGAACCCGTTGAAGTCAAGATGCTCACCGAGGTACAAGTTGGGCAGACACCGACAAGCCCGGCGCTTCCCCAAGCTCTCGCTCACATCTATCCCTTACTACTCTACTAGCTATCTCGGGCCTTAGCCCTTGGAGTGTTGCTCAAAAGTGGAGAAGCTCTTTCCTTTTTGTGTGTGTTGTAGAGGAGGGGTACCCCTCTATTTATACAAGAGCCTAGGCGTTGCTGGAGGCTATTCCTGGTCCGAAACAGGGGCTCCACCACCTTAGCATGGAGCCATGACACCGCCAGAGCGAGGAGAGGCAGGGAGGCGCCCGCCCCCTAGGGTCGACCACCCCTTGACCACCGCCTTCGCGTGGCAAGCTTTGGGCTTGTCCTGGATCGTGTCCAGGTGGTGCTTTGCTCCGTTTGATTTGAGTTGGTTGGCGCCTTTGTTATTCTTTTGTGCAATTCAGTGTGGGAAAGCACCTTTTAGTGAATTTCTCTATGCATTTTATGTTTGTGACCTACAAAACATGCTTGTACCAAAATTTGTGGAAAGTGTGAGTAAAAATCCTTAATTCTAAGTTTTGGTGTGCACATTTTTTTTATTTTGTTTAAACATTGGCGAAAGGATTATAAGTTAAGCATCACCAACAAGCATCTAAAAGTCAGGGTCTTAACCCTTGTGGCACTATATAGTTGATTAAAGGAACCAGTGAACACATTGCACAATAGGTCGATTTTTTGGCCTTGTTGGTTGATGGCCTCACAGAAATCAGATGATTGCTAGCTCATCTACTCTTTGAGAAGGACCACACTCTTTGCTTGCTTATCAATACTTGCTTTCAAACACCTCTCTTGTCCCTCCATACAGTTGTCTTGTCGTTCCATACGCTTCATGATTTTCTTCCTGGCTGACAACTAGCCTAGCAAGTATCTGTCCAAGCTCCGACGGTTGCTGAATAGACACTAGAGGCAGTGCCTGCTTGGCTAACGTCTCTGTAGTAGGTGGAACATTGTCCATCTCTTTGTCGGCCACACCACCGGAGGACGACCCTCCCTCATCGTGGCCATCTGACGTAGGGTCACAGTAGTCGCTGTCATCGAAGTCTGAATCTTGCATTCGTACATTCAAGATTCCTCCAATCCTAGATTGGTGCTCTGCCTACTCTAGGGCTACATTCACCGTTTTATGTCTTTCTCTGTCCTATATGGGTAATAGCTCTTCAAAGGACCTATGGGCACGCTATCCACGACGATGATCATCCAGACTTGCTGGCATGTAGGTCATAACCTCGTAGGTCGACTCGTTGTACAGTGGCCCATTCTTTTTAGAGTCAATCATGCATAGTAGATAGCTCATGATGTGAGGGTACACGTGCTGCCATCCAGTACTGATAGCATCAGCTATCAAATCCTCAATCTTAGACAGGAAAATGTGTAAGAAGTCAAACTGCTCACCTCAGCATATTGATAGTAGTAGCCACCACTGCAAGCTGGTCAATGACTCCCTATTGCCACCACGAGGAAGGACTATCTTCCTCAGAGCCATGTGTAGAACGTAAACCTCTGGACATAGTCTATCCGGTGTACACAAGGAGCCATTGGTGAAGGGCTCCATGAAGAGCGACTGAATCTCCTGGTCTATAGGAAAAGTACCTCCAGCCCTGCTATGATGTGGAGGCAAAGCATCTCCATAGACTATCTCATGGAGCTTCCTATCTGAAGTGTCAACCCTGAGGAGTTCTTGTAGACGGTTATAGGACATTCACTCTAGCCGACCATGGAGCATAAAAATAGTGTAGTCATGCTCTGGATGAATCCACACTGTTGCATAGAACTGACGCACCAATCTTATCACAATTCGATCAACCTCATTGAAAGGTGAATGAAGCCCGGGAACTACTCAAAGAGGGGCCAGATGGATATACCAGCTGCTCTCTCAAGCTCATCCCAACCAAGTATCCTTTGGTCTGCTAGTGCCATCCTTCTAGCATGGTAGCTCCTAAAGAAACTCTCCTGAGTCATAGTCTAGAACTATGATTTTGTGCCAGGCTATTTGAGTAGTGGAAACTAGAACTAAATAACGCAGAACCTAATGCTCTGTATCTTCTTTGAGCTATAATACCAAAAGTCATAGAACTAAACCACCTCTTTCTTTCTCTCAATATTACTGCTCCTCATAGCACCATTGGCAGACATCAAACCTCCTCGACTGCTTCTCGTACCACCATTGGTAGACATCAAATTACCTCCTTGACTGCTCCTCGTACCACCAATTGTGGCACACATCAAATTACCTCCTCGACTGCTCCTTGTACCACCAATTGTGGCACACATCAAACCTCCATGAGTGTGAGCACACGCGCCCCCCATGAGTAGTTGTAGATTTGATCCAGGAAGGTGCAAAGTGACTGGTCTGGCTTTTGGAGTGGAACTCAGTCATTTGCTATAGTTGTTCCTCAGTGAGCTCCTCCTCCTTGAGTTCCATTTCAGCACACTCCTCATGCTGCTACTGTCGGCAAGCCATTTGAGTCTACTGCGAGAATTCCTAGACTCCAGGTCTAGCATAGCTTTGGTTGCTTCTTCCTTTGCTTCTCGGATACTATCTACATTCCTCTGCCTCTTCCTGAGCTATGGTGGTGCTTGTTCCTCTGCCTCTAGGACACTGCGAGCATTCATCTGGCTCTTTCTAGGCTATGGCAGTGCCTGTTCCTCTACTTCTCGGAGAATGGTTGTCTGCCTCTGGCTCTTTCTACGATGTGGTAGTTCTACCTGCTTTGATTGAACTCGCACTATCTGCAACAATCAGAAAAAATTACACATGCGTTTCATCAAACACCATAAATTCATGAAGAAAAAAAAGAGGAGATCACAGATGGCCTCACCGTGCCGAGGAAAGAAGGCGATCTCGGCTAGCTTGCTCTCACTAGAGGAGTGGCACGCTGACAGACGGCGGTGCGGTAGATCACCACGGCGTCATACATCCCCACGGAGTGGAAGGATCTAGGCAAGAGGTTTCGGTGTGTGGGGTGGAGGGGGTGGGTAGGGTGGGTGGAACCTGAGGGGGCAAATGGTGATGGAAACAGCGCACAAAAGAGGAAAAGATGGGTACTGATCAGAGAATGCCTTTAGTAGCAGACTGTCCCACGTGCCGCGTAATTGCATCACCAACACATAAACGCTGTCAAGAGTCGCCATCCACCGAAACTTGGGGGGTCCACCAAAACTTGGGGGATTAATATTGGTGATCCGATGGTTAATACACATTAGTGTATTACTCTATATATATCATCAACATTCATCATATAAAATTCGGTCTTTGCTCACAAGATGCCAGACGGGGCGACAATCTGTTTGAGCAAAAATTTGATTTCGGGCAAAAATGAAATCCCAGTGCCTAGCAGTGCTGCCAACAGGAACCAAAAATTAGATCTCTCTCTCTCTTTTTCCCTCCTCACAGAAAATTGGTTTACCACACCATCGATTTTAGACAAGGGTATTTGCGATATTGTGATGGCCACATAAAAACGCAAGGAGTCATCGTCTCTGCCTCCATCTCCATTCTCCAGCCAGACCAGTCGCACTATCTCTCCTCCCTCTCCAAAGCCTAGCCCCCTCTATGACCCTGATCTGAACCCTAGCTAGGCACATCGGCACAGCAACTTGACTCTCTCTTCACTCTCTAGTTGCACCCTCTCTCATACCTTTCTAAACCCTAGCCGGAGCCGGAGCCGGAGCTAGATCCAGATATGATCCCCTTCATCATAGCAGGTCCACTGATGGCGGAAGGACCGCCATCAACGGCGGTACACGCTAGATCCAGACCCCCCTATGTCGGCACCTTTCACGACCGAGCCCCAACGTCATCATTGACGACAGCCACATCAGATCTGCTACCCCTTAGTCAACACTGGATGCACCACTTCCATGACCAGGATGACAAGAGGGCAGTGCTGATGACGTAGCGTAGCCAGGAATAGGAAGAGGTACCCAAATTCCTTTTATGATGCGTGTTGTACTCTAGTGGTTGAACCTAGGACATGTAGATATATAGTGATGGGGTTACATGTTTCTTAGTTGATTGTAGTTCACATGTGCTTTATTCAAGTAATGGCTTCCGTATAACCTATAGTTTAGGCGCCTAATTTGCACGCTCCTTCTCTATTTTGTTGACATTCAGTACAAGGTTAACTACATGTTGACATCCAGAATATCTCCCTGAAGTAGGGGAGTGTGTTCAGGGATATGGTGATACAAATATAGATTTAGAAGAGTGAGTACCCCTTGCAATTGAGGTGCTTGTTCTATCTTGTCATGTTGGGATGGGAGGGGGTTGGTTTTGGTAGCAATGTAATTCAATTCTTTGTTGTGTGGATAGCAATGCAATTTTTACATGCTTGCCGCCTAAGTTTGTTTCTCCAATTATAGGCTATGAGTTGAACAAGCCGTAGAGAAGTCCCTGCTAGCAGGGCAAAAGGCAGCACCGATATGGGTCCTAGGGGATCGCAATCCAAGAGAGTGAAGCCAACTAGTCTAGCAGAGTTGCAGCATCTTGTAGTTCCAACTAGGTCCAAAAGTCAGCACGCACAAGGCAAACAAAGCCCTGTGAGGGACTGGTCACGTGAAGATAACCTTAGCCATGCTGAAGAGGAGACTCCACCTCCCCACCAGCAGAATGACCGAACTTGCAAAGGTTGGTACTACCTTAGACATGTCTATAAATCAAGTCACACTATTTGATATCCATGTTACTTTTGTAATAATCTGAATGTATGAAAACTGTGCAGTATCATTGCAGAGAAGAGCGAGGAAGTCGAGGCAAGCAACTAACGGGGTTGGGCTTCACAAAACCACCCAAATCAATGGGAACAAGAATGCCCATCTCGGTTGTCAATGGGAACAGAAGACCACATGATCCATTGTAAGCCGCCAAGTTTGCCTCAGAGGCAGGTGTAGTAGTTAGGTCTCAAGTACCAATTTTCCCGCACTGGATTTGTGGCCAAACTATCTGTAAGTATGTATATCCACTGTTGACATTCAACTCTGCCTTGAGAAATTTAGTAATGGATTTAATTTGCATTCACACTTCTACAGTTGAGGCTAGCCCTTAATGACAATGCTGAAGCAACAAAAGAAGCATGCACGAGTGTATTCCAATATATTGTATGGCAGACATGGTATAGGTTCAAGCGATCTTACTTCAATGGCATCCCTGCTGATGAAATCAGAAAGACCTCTCCTATGTCTTACATGAATGATGCACAGTGGTGTGCACTTGTCCACATGCGGTTAAGTTCCAAGAACAATGTGTGTGTGTGTGAACTCATTTATTTCTTATGTAGTCTTTATGTGGTCTACTTGTGTTGCAGTCTAACACAATTGTGGTTATAGGCAGTCTCGAACCAGAACAAGCGAAACTGTGCAAAAGTCAAGTGCCACCAAGTTATAGGATCTCGCTGCTATATTGCCCACCTGCAAGCATATGTAAGTGATGGTTGTGTTACTCTTTTATATCAAATACACAATGCCTTTTGTATCAACAGAAAGGCATGTGCAATTTTAACAAATGGACAAAAATAGGAAGGACACAAGACACGATCAAGAAGTGCTCATTGAAGAACATGATCGACCTCATGAAGATGTTGATGTAGTGGGAATCTTCAACAACTTCCATACCAGTAGCAACGTGGGACTGAGCGATGCTGCAAGAGAAGCAGTGGTAAGTACTTTCATTTGCTTTCCTTAAAATCTGTTGAAGCCATTGGCATAAAAGAAGGAAAAGTAGGAGGAGCCCAAAGTGGCACTATCATTTTGAAGTTGTAATATTTCAACAGTTAATATGTTACCTATGCATTGTGCTTATGAATCTCTGTCGGCAGTAGGCTGAGGAAGACCTATGCATTACTTATAATGAAATAATCTCTTGGTTTTGTAATTTAAGTCCTCTTCCTAATGTTTACTCCTTGTTTTTCGTAGGAAGCTATGGAAACTATACGAGAAGAACATGTTGCTAATGTTGTTTCCAAGGTCCTCTCCCAGGCCAGCTGTAACATCTTTTCTTTGAAGAATGCTGGTATCAAGACAAGCTACTCTAGACTACGAGAATGGCTTGCTGCTCATCAGGAAAGTTCAGCTGACCTCGCCAAACAAGTTGATCAACTGAAGAGCAAGGCAAAAAATACTGAGAAGGAGTTTGAGGAGTTCAAGAAATAGCAACATGAGGAGAACAATAAGCTCTGTGACCATATCATGCTCTTAAGCGCTGGTAACTCTCAGTCTTGTTGGTGCAATGAACATGTGGTTTGTTTGCTGTTTTGATGTGAAATTTTGGTGGCTTGATATGTGAACTCTGTCAATGGTTTGTTGCTGAGCTGAGCTACTGTTATTTGATTCAGGTTCAATATAATTATGCATGCAGTCATTTTGTGCAGTAGTGTAGATCTGAAATCATTTTCTCTGATGTTATGATTGGTGTGCACGTGGTAGATCCGACATAGGCACATTGTTAAATAAGAATCTAACACGTGGACGAACTAGTTAATGACACATGTAAGAGCCACAATAGGGCACGTGGGCCAATACAAACATAATATGTGGTACAAAATACTCAGGGCATGACACGTGGCCCAACAAAATACTAACACGTGGATGTATAGCATCAAGACACGTGGTTGAGTAAAAGAAAGGCATGCGGGGTATTGTGGTCATGCCACATGGACCAATAAAAATACCACACTTGGTCCAATGAAGAAGTGACACGTGACCCAACCGCAACATGACACGTGTGTAGAAAACTGACATGTGGAACAATAGGGTCCCAACACGTGGTCCAGTAAGAACCTAAAACGTGCAAGAACCAGAGATGGCCATGTTGTGCAATAAGAAGGTGACACATACCCGAACCATCTCCAATGCAACCGGTTATAGCATGTACACGTGGAAAGCATCTTCAACGGAAGCACCCGCCAGCGTGGCTGCCCCTTGCCACGCATGCCAAAGCAGTTCTAGGACGATCAGTTTTTCATCATAGATCTATCCACATCTATGACGAATTTCTAGAATCGTCATAGAATTTCAAGAATGACGCGACTTCTATGACGAACCATTTTTCGTCGTAAATTTGTCATAAAACTAAAATTATGATGAATTTGGCTCCTTCAGTGATGAAAGTTGTTCGTCATGTAAGTGGATATTCCTAGTAGTGTACTAGGTGAAATGTTACAATGATAGCTCCATGCGCTTACGGATAAATATCTAAAATTGTTAAGGAACTATCAAGGCTTTACCTAGTGGTATTGCTAATTATTAGTAATATTGCTAAGTAATACCAATCGGTATTTCTGGCACCATCACCGGGGATGGATTCTAACTCCAATCTTAGTGGTGACGCTAAGAAATACCAATAGTACTTTAATCCTTGTCGCTCTTGGGTTAGAGTAGTATTTGTAGTGTAAGCGTGGTGCCTAGACTCGGTTACTCGTGGATGTACCCTACATTCTGAATCAGTGGTAGATCGCAAGGGTGACTATAAAGCCTTGTTGAGTCCTTTGTAGACCATCTCTCGTTTGTAGGCCGAGCAGGACCTGATTACTATAGGAAAACATGCTCTCCATGTGTTTCTCCTTAGTATTATCCCCAGTGGAATAGTAGAAGACATAACTTACCCAAGTTAGAACTAGAAAACCTTAATGACCTCCTCTATGCTCTTGTTTATCTTAAGCCTTGTTGCTACTCTAGGTTAAGTTAGACTTAGTTAAATTCACACATGTTTCCTTGAGTTCGATATTCTAAAATAATTTCCAGTGAAGTGCTACATCGGGATCCGTGTGCTTGAGGATTTATCTATGTGCATTTAAATATACCAACCAAGAGGTTCAATCTCAGGTTCCAAATCCTTCAAGTCTCATGAAGCTGAGTGTGTTTGTCTAGGCTTGCAAGTCTTAAGGTGTGGAGCCTGATCTAGAGGGGTTCATTCGCCTCCATACAGTTTATCCATAGCCTTGCAATATGAAGATTGACGGATCGACCGTTTTTGGGCAGTTTGGAGTTTTCACCTTCTGTTATCATAATGGGGTGGAGGTTCCTGCTCAAGCACAGAAAAACAAGTGGGCCTCGCCTTGGACTGAGCACTAGTTTTACTTGAAGCTGGAGAGCGAGCCGGGGTTATGTGGTAAACCGGTGAGGCTTGATAATATTACATCAAAGGCTATTATGACAGATGGTTGTCATGCTGTAGTGGATGTGTTGCGGGCCTTGGCATGGCACTAGTGCGCGTGTGATCTGGTTGAGGAGTTTCTTTGTGCAAAGATCTTGCCATTGAGGGCCAATCAGTAGTGGTTTGATGTCAAGGATGACGCGAGGTACCTCAATCATGTATTGAAGGGGCTTGGGGTGGACATTAAGCAGGCATAGTCAAGGGTGTTGGAGAAAAGCAATACCCCCGCTGCAGGGGTTAAAGCTGTTTATAAGGAGGTCATGAAGGCTGTTGAGGAGCTTGTTGGCGCCCTTGGTCATACTTGGATCAAGGAAATAAGGACTGCTATCGCAGAACCAACCAATTTATAAGAGCACAAGTACAATGGCAGCCCGCAAGCGGTCGCACTGTCATACTTGAGCCCATATAAACCCGGTAGTCTGTCGAGTACCCCGACGTGTCTTGATAAACGATCCACAAACAACCAAGATCGTACATGATTCAACATACATGTCACATATTACATAAAGTTCGCATATACATTTCCATCATCAGAGTATGAAATAAAGTTATTACAAACCAAGTTTGATAGATAATAGCGGAAGCAAATTAAGTTTGAAAGTAGCATTTGCTAACATAGTTTACTACAGTGCCAACATACGATCACAGTCCATAAAAGCATGTAGAAGGATTAAATAAGAAGCCCGCCCAAGGCTTACTCCTCATCCACAGCGGGATAGAAGCAACTCTTGCAATAACCAAGATACACAGTGCCATCTGCAACAATGGGAAATAAAACCCTGAGTACGAGAAGGTACTTAGCTAGACTTACCCATCATAAACCAGAAATAAAATTACTCCAAGGATCATCCAAGGCTGTATAAGTGGAGATAGCTTGACAACATTTTGCATAAAAAGCGATTAACTCAGTTATATAATTATAATTCTGTTATCAAGTTAATTATGACTATCAGTCTCTAAATTAGCAACTATCATGTGCCAAACGTGTGGTATATCATTTGAAGAGCATACAATAGTAACCATAGCAGGTATTGTAATTCCATGTTTATTCAAACCATCATATTCCATAATACAATTACTATGATGTTGGGGCTAGCCAAGTTTCTCACTATTCGGGAGAGACGGCGATTCGAATCGATTTCAACCAGCTGGGAATTTATTCCTAACACAAACCCACGCAGACCAGATCAACAGTCACCTTTGGTACAACTCAAGTACACATTTCGCGGGTTCGCCCAGCGTCGCACAATCAGGGACAACCAAATGCCAGGACGTTCAGGACTAGCCTGCCCTTGGGCTCAGTCTGGCTCCCCGCACATCCTTACTACCATCTAGAGTGCGCACTCTTACATAGTGGGGCCCGGCCTGAGTTGAGCTACTCGGCTTCGTGGTGGGAACGAGTTATCCGGCCAGCTAAGTGATAGGCATGCGTTCAATCTTGTCAGAAGTGCCAACAATGGTACGGTCCTTAATCGACACAGACGGAATCACATGAATCAACTAAGAAACATGGAAGACATCAAATATTGCACTCATCTCTGGTGGAAGTTGTAACTTATAAGCAACATTCCCTTTCCGTTCCATAATCTTGTATGGCCCTACATATCTAGGCGCAAGCTTCTTTTTCACTCCAAATCTCTTCACCCCTTTCATGGGTGATACTTTCAAGTATACATAGTCACCCACTTCAAAAGTCAGTGGTCTTCTTCTTCTATCAGCATAACTCTTTTGTCTGGATTGAGCTGCCTTCATATGCTGTTGGATAATACGCACCTGCTCTTCAGCTTCAGTTACAAAGTCAATACCAAAGTATCTCCTTTCACCGGGCTCAATCCAATTTAATGGAGTTCTACATTTTCTGCTGTACAAGGCTTCAAACGGAGCCATCTTGATGCTTCCTTGATAATTGTTGTTGTAGGAGAACTCAACTAAAGGTAACCATTTCTCCCATGAACCTTTGGAAGATATAACACAAGCTCTTAGTAAATCTTCTAAGATTTGGTTCACTCGCTTTGTTTGTCCTGAAGTTTATGGATGGTATGCCAAACTTTTGATCAATTTAGTCCCCAAAGCCTGGTGCAAGTGTTCCTAGAAACAAGCTATAAACTGTGGTCCTCGATCTGAGATTATGGTCCTGGGTACTCCATGTAGTCTCACGATATGAGAAACATATAGTTCGGCGTACTTCCCCACGTGATACCTTATGTTCACAGGTATAAAATGTGCTGACTTGGCGAGACAATCTACAATGACCCATATTGAATCGTGACCTTGCTATGTCATTGGAAGGCCTGTGATACAGTCCATACTGATTTCTTCCCATTTCCAACCTGGAATAGGCAATGGCTGAAGTAACCCGGCAGATTTCATATGAACAGCTTTCACTCTACTACAGTTATTGCACCTAGCGACATAGGCTGCGATCTCCTTCTTCATCTTAGTCCACCAAAAATGGTTTTTCAAATTTTGATACATCTTACTACTACCCGGATGGATAGACAATTTGGATGAATGAGCTTCATCTAAAATTTGATTTCTAAGCTCACGGTCTTTTGGTACCACAAGTCGGTCCTCAAACCATAGCACACCCTTTTCATCTAATCTGAAATGTTTGGTTACTTGCTCTTGCATCTTTCTCTTGATGTGACTTATACCTACATCTGTCTGCTGCAGCTCTATGATTTTGCTCTCAAGTGAACAACAGATAGTGATATTGTGCAGTACAACAGGATGTAACAAATTGAATCCATCTTCCAATAATGCTTCCACAGTGTTGCAATGAGATTTCTGACTAAGTGCATCGGCTACAACATTGGCTTTTCCCGGATGGTAGTGCACATCCAAATTGTAGTCTTTAATCAGCTCTAGGCATCTTCATTGTCTCATGTTCAGCTCTAGTTGGGTAAAGATATACTTGAGACTTTTGTGGTCAGTATATATATGACATACATTGCCCAACAAATAATGTCTCCATATCTTTAATGCATGAGCAACTGCTGCAAGTTCTAAATCATGTGTGGGGTAGTTGACTTCATGTTTTCTCAATTGCCGAGAAGCATATGCAATAACTCTTCCTTCTTGCGTGAGCACACACCCCAAACCTATACCCGATGCATCACAAAATACATCAAAAGGCTTCTCAATGTCGGGTTGTGCTAAAATAGGAGATGTAGTTAACAGAGTCCTGAGGGTGTGAAAAGCTGCTTCACACTCTGATGTCCAATTGAACTTCTCATCTTTCTAAAGTAGCCTAGTCGTGGGCTTAGCTATCTTGGAGAAATCTAGAATGAAACGACGATAGTAGCCTGCTAACCCTAGAAAACTCCGAACTTCATGAACCGAAGTCGGGGCCTTCCAATCCATGACCTCTTGTACTTTCGATGGGTCTACAGAAATTCCATCTCTTGATAAGATGTGACCTAAGAAAGGTACCTTGCTCAACCAAAATTCACACTTGCTAAACTTTGCATATAACTTATGCTCCCTCAATCTAGATAGAACAATCCTCAAATGTTCTGCTAACTCATTTGGTGGCATCCTATAAGACCTTCTTGAGATAGGTGCTGTACCTGGCACTAACTCAATCTTAAATTCCACATCCCTATCAGGTGGTAAACCTGGTAACTCCTCTGGGAATATATCAGGAAACTCACAAACCACTGGGATATCGCAAAGGGTAGTGGTTTGGATAGCACATGCTAAGTGTTGGAGTTCAAATTTTTGGGAGAGTGGTACTAGAAAAGCATTTCCTCCCTTGGGTTCTCTCGACATAATAGTATGAGTGCTAGTGTCAATGAGAACACCATGATCCTTCATCCAATTTATGCCTAAGATTACACTTATGGACAACCCGGGTAATACTATCAAATCCGTGGTATACTCCCTCTCTTGGATAGAGATGAGCACATTTCTGACTATCTTATTTGTAGAAATAGTAGCTCCTGCTGAACTTATATTATAAGCACCCTTGCTTACTTCAATTACTTTCTGATTATGTCTAGATGCAAATGCTTGGCTCATAAATGAATGAGAAGCTCCCGAATCAAATAAAACAACAGCGGGATGCTTGTTGACAAGAAACATACCAGCCATGACAACTTCTCTAGTGGGCACTTCCTCTACAGCAGTATAGTGCACGTATCCAGGACGTGCCCTTGAGTTCGCCTACCTCTGATTGTTCTGATTCTGATTGCCATTCTTCTTGGGATGGGGCATTCCTTGGCCCAATGACCCACTTGATTGCAGTTGAAACATGGTTGATTACTCCTAGATCCTATGGAGCTTCCCTGACCGCCATTCCCTTTAGGTAAGGCAATAGTGAATGCCTTACAAAACATTTTCTGAGGCCTGCCGTTCTGAGCCTTTGGTGGTGGAGGCCTGAACTTAGGTGCAGGTGGACGGAACTGTGGCCTAGTTGTGATAGGAGCTCTGGACTGTGATGATCCGGAGGCACCTGCCTCAATTGCCCTCTTGCGACCCTTAGCTGCCGCATGCATGTTATTGTGGTTTTCCTGGGTCAAAGCATCACTAATAAACTCGTTATAGGTGGTGCACTTGGAATTGGCCATAGTCTTCATTAGTTTGGTGCCAAGACCCCACTTGAAGCTCTCTATCTTCTTCTCTTCGGTATCAACAAAACCTAGAGCTTACCTGGACAAGTTGTTGAACGCATGCATATATTCTGTAAGGGTCTTTGTCCCATGTGTGAGCCCCATAAATTCAGCTGCCTTCATGCGCATTAGGCCTGGGGGAATGTGATGTCCCCAAAAGGCCAACTTGAACTGCTCCCATGTTACTCGTGCATTAGCAGGTAGACAAGACAAGAAATGTGTCCACCAGATCCCTGCCGGTCCCTGCAACTGATGGGACGCATACTCAGCCTTCAGGTGCTCTGTGACTCTTAGCAGATGAAACTTCTGCTCAATGGTGTTGAGCCACTTGTCCGCCTATAGCGGTTCCTCTACCACCTTGAAGATAGGAGGCTTTGTATCTAGAAATTCCTTGAAGGTACTGTGCTGATTTTGCTTGCGCCCCTATTGCTGTGGGTGGGCATGAGCGGTGTTTTACACAATGAGGCGTAGAGCTTCCTCCATAGTCCTTTGGCTTCCCAAGAATTGGGCAAAGAACTCCTGAGCAGACGGCGGTGGCGGTGGTGGTAAGTCACCGTCGTTGCCATCATGGCTACTGCTAGCTCCTACACGGGTGCGCGTCATCTACGAGGTTGCAACAATAAGTGATTATTGGATGATGTCAAGAGATTACAGATGAATTATATAATCATGCCAAACTAAAATTACTGAAGAGAATCTTAAATTCATACAATAAAAACAGAGGCATAATAATTCATTCTTGCAACATGGCACCACCAATTTGATCACTTATCGGGCTCATATTGCATTAAATTCAAATCATGATCTCCGATAAATGAACTGGAATTGCATTAACGTTTAACCAAATGTGAGATAACATGCAAGTACCAATACTACATGATAGTCCGATCACCAACACCAAACTCAAACTACAGGTCCATTACATAAATAGTGATGATACATCAAGCATTTCCACTAAGTACTAAGCGATCTAATCCTCATCATGATCACTATCGAGGTTAGAGATAGGATCATCTCCCTCCTCTGGCTCCACTTCTTCCTCGTCCTCGTCTTCATCTTCCTCCATATTAGGACCATCTTCTTCCCCATCAAGGATAGGGTTCAGCTGGTTGTTCAAATAATGCACCTCATGTTGAAGGTCCATCACTCGAAGTTGGGCCTGCGCAAGCTACTGACGCAAGTCCCTTTCAGCACGGTCTTGCATAGCACTCATGGAACGGTGTCTATCTCATTCTATCCTTACTGTAGCGGCATGATTTTCTGCTGCATCTCGCTGGCGTCTAGCTGTGGACACCTCCGCACGGGCGACCTCCAACTGCTTCCGTAGTCCTGCAAGCAACGCTTGATCATCAGCTCTAGCTTCTTAGGCTGCTACACTTTGTTGATCCACTTGCTCCATTTGGGCATGGAGAGTGCCCAAAGCTGCATAGGCTTGGTCAGATTCCCATCGGGCTTCACTGGCTGCTTTCTTATGCTTGCGCACACGCTTTCTAAGCTTACGTTGTGCGGCTTCAGCCCTCATGAGCTTGTCCTTGCAAGTGGTGTATGACTCCTGCCAGAAATCTCTGGTGTCCTGGCGTGTACAGAACATCTTCATCACTGCAAACATGGCACTCATGGCGGAACTAGAGCTATTGGCCCGCTCATCCCGGTCTCTGATCAATGCATTTTGACTGCCTTATTCCCACATTGTGGATGGATCCACCAGAGGAAATATACTAGCGGCACTGCCGGTAAGTTAATACAATAGCAGACATACAAATACAAGTATAGAACAACTAATTAACAGCTAGCCGGATAATAGTAATTAAAATTAGATGTAGCAACTAGCATACCATTTTATAATCATAGAAACGTGAACACGAACTGAGTCAGGATAATTTTATTCTTTTTGGAATAGATGTAATATTTTATTTTAAAGATTTATTCAGCTTTTTCTTTTGAGTAACAAAGATTTATTCAGCTGAGGCAAAAACTACCAAACGTGTCATTGACTTCGCAGGTTGGGGTTAAACCGATGAGCTTGATGGGCTGTGGCCCAGGTGGGCTTTGCGTGTAGCACTGGTAAGCTGAGAAGTGAAGCGGAGAAGATGCTGGTGGCTTGCTGCCATTTAGTACCACCTCGCGAGGTGAAATGAGATGAGGCTGGGCGCCGTCTATATGAGAGGGCAGCTGGCTCTCAGTAGAAAGCACACAGCTGCGTGGTGAGCAGCCTGTAAATGGGCTGTATGACCTGTGCAGTGGTCTAAATTCGGTTTCAACCGAATTTCAAATTCGGGATATTCCGAATTAAAAGTAGAAAAGTAGAAATCGGTCGGAAAATGTCTAAACCGATTTCGTTTCGATTTCGAATTTGGTGTTCCGTATTTCGAACCAAATTTGAATTTGTCCGAAAATACGAATTCGATCAGGTCAAATGTAGAAAACGATGCGGTTCGATTCGGGATATTTTCGTACCGTTTTGATCCTTAGTTGCAATCCACCATGTTAGGATTGGTGTTTCATAGAGCTTAGACAGCCTTCCCCCGACTACTTTTTCTCACCCCCTTCAAGAGTCGGAAAGGTACTGTTGCTCCAAAGTAAGTAAAGTATAGTAAGCCTGATCCTTAGTTATCTAGTATAAACCATAGAAAATCCCTCTCTTCCCACAAAAACACTTTTCAATCTTTACCCTTAGACGACCTTGATTCTTACTAGAACACTTCGCGTTCCTCGTGAAAATTGATACTCTGGAATACTCCCAGGTGAAAGCTACATTGGTATCCGTGCGCTTGCAGATTTTTTCTGTGTGCATTAACAAATACCAACACCCCCTACCATGCATGCCAAAGCAGTTCTATGATGATTAGTTTTCGTCATAGATCTATCCAATTCTATGACGAATTTCTAGAATCGTCATAGAATTGCAAGAATAACGCGACTTCTATGACGAACTGTTTTTCGTATAAATTCATCATAAAACTAAAATTATGATGAATTTGGCTCATTCAATGACAAAAACTGTTCATCATAGAAGTGGATATTTCTAGTAGTGTAAACTTGTATGTTGCATTTGTATCTGCATTACATATGCTTGCTTGCATGGCACAAGTTTTTAAATTCCATATCCTTGCTTGTGTGGTGTATGCTAGTTATAGGCCTAATTGATAAAATGAAAAACTAGCATACAGAGGATAGCTAGACACTTGATTTGCTCTCATAAATGGTACTAGAGCCTTGCTTCTAATGTTGATCTCACAAGGTATCTAGTTTGTCTTTGCATTGTGATTTTCAAGTGGTATTTAGCAAACCATGGTGCTAAGGATGGTGTTCAAATAGCAACTCCGATTGGTATCACGCTTCAAAGGTCCATTCTTTACACCTTTGCATCATTTGGTAGACATTACTTCCACACTTTCTATCTATGCATATGTGCAAGCTTTCAAATCCAAACTCTTAGCACATATGTAGGAGGAGCTAATGCTACCAATTTGGGTTTATGAAACTTGTCCATATCCTTCACACATGGAAAAATGCTTGGGCAAGCAACATGAATCCTAAAAGATTTCATTGAATATCTTTGTGAAAAGGTTGTCATCAATTACCAAAAAGGGGAAGATTGAAAGCCCTAGTTTGGTTTTGGATAATTGACAAAACCTATGTACTAACCTTTGTCATGAGATGTGATATGAGCAAGGTTGGTGCAATCCAAATGATAGAGCTAAGTGGCACTCAAGTGATAGTAATGACCACATGAAATGATGAGATGGCCACATGTGATGATGATCAAGTGCTCAACTTGGAAAAGAAGAAAGAGAAAAATAAAACCCTATGAAGATCAATGCAAAGGTATAAATAGGAATTTTGTTTTAGTGATCAAGACACTATAGAGAGTATGATCACATTTAGGATAAATGGATGTACTATCAAGAGGGGATCTCTACTAGACAAATCGGTCATCTAGTGCCACTAGGTGTTGAACTTCATGCATTGCATTTAGGCCTAGTGCGCAATCGGAGAGCAAGCTAAAATATTTATTGAAAATGTTTTTGAGAAATGCTAACTTGGCTCTAACATGCTTTGAGAAAACACTTTCAGAATTAGCATAGCTTAAGGGAAGTTGCTCAAGTTGCCGTGGATCGAATTGAGACAAAGTTTGCAACTTAGAGAGCAAGTGGTGGTGTCTAGGTGGCACCGCCACCCCCTGTCCGGTGCACCGCCACCCCTAGGGCGGTGCCCACCTAGACTTGACCGAGGAGGGCTGCAGTGGGGTGGTCACCGGACATGGCTGTGTTCACCACCATGGGCACGGCGGTGCACCGCCACTGCCTGTCCGGTGCCACCGCCTGTTTTCACCCGAGGTTAGTGATTTGGGCTTGAGCGCAGGGGGTCACCGCCATAGTGATGATGGTGCACCGCCCTATTTATCCAGAGAGGGATGTTTTCAGGGAAGTTGCATCGCCACACCCTGTCCGGTGCCACCGCTGTCTGTCCGGTGCCCCACCGTTGGATGACCGTTGGAAGGGCACCGTCACCCCTTGTCCGATGCCTCGCCGGACTGTCCGGTGCCCTCGCAGAAATCAGGTCAAAGGGGTAATGGCTCTATTTGTTTGTGTGGCTATAAATAGAGCTTGTGGCCAGCCATGGCCACTCTCTTGGAACTCCATACACTTGTGCACACCCGTTGGGAGCTGTGCAAACACAATCCACTCACTTGCACACTTATTCATCATTTGAGTGAGATTGCTGAACCCCTAGTGCATTGCATTGAGTTGCATCATCTTGTGGCACTAGGTGGAAGCTTTAGGCTGATCGTGATCTTGTACTCTTGGTATTTGCCGACACCTAAACGGCCCGGTGATTGGAGGATCGTTGAGCGAAGTTGCTGATTATCTTCGGCTCCGATCGGTTGATTGTGAGGGGTATTGTGCCTTTCCTGGCGAAGAGCGAAAAGGTAACTCTAGTAAATTGCTCGTGTCATTGAGTTACCTCACTTGTGGGTAGGTTCTTGCGGCGCCATTTGTTGGCTAGGTTTGTGAAATACCTATTAGCCGCTGAACCACCAAATGTTAGTCGATACAATGGGGACTAGCGTACTGGCAAGCGCGTGAACCTCAGGAGAAAAATCTTGGTGTTCATCTTGTGTGATTGGATTTCTCTCGGCGATTGATTGGCTTCATCTTGTGATTGGTTTATTTCTCTACACGACGGTATAATCACCCTACTCACTACTTTACATTCTTGTAAACTAGTTGGTCAAGCTCTTTAATATAGTTAGTCTTTGAGAGCTTATTAGTTTGGTTGGTATGTCTATTTAATTAGTCTTTGAGAGTACACTAGCTTAGTAAGTAGTGACCTAGTTTGTTGTATGTCTAGTGATCATATCAACTAGAATTGTTGGAATAGGTGACTTGCAACCCTTTTAGTGTTAGAGCAAAATTGTATTACACCATTTAGTGTACTAACCAATTGCTCTAGTGAATTTGTAGAGAATTTTTATACACTATTTATCCCTTCTGGTCGTTTAGGACCTTTGAACGCCGCTTTTGCCACCACGTAAACCTAGCTAAGCTTCCTTAGCGCGTCCTACACGGCTACATGCACGCCGTGCAATCAGCTTTGCCCAGGTCGCCGCCGCACTGGTGCAGTACTTATCCGGCCGCATCGGGCGCGTTAAAGCTACTTTACCCGGTGATCGACGCCGCCGCGTGCATTGGCGATAGAGGTGGCCACAGAAGGGAGTGTTGGCAGCGTCAAGCGAGAGGAGCTGGAGCTGCTTTTGCGAGAAGCGTAAGAAGTCAATAGAGTATTCAGATATGGATGGGGGCAAATTCATCAGAACAGGCCCCACCATCTCTAACTTTTTTCCTGAAAGATTACCACCTCTAAATTTCAATTTGCCCATCCACTAAGAATAACCAGGTGTTACGGGTGCCAAAAAAACGCTAAGTGTACTTGTTCTACCTGCATACGTGGAGTGGCTTCATGCTCCTTGTTGACTTCTACCGTTTTATTTGGAGCAAAGTAAATATTGTTCAGTATATAAATAATTCACATTGTTTAGAAAAAAGAATATATTAATATCCCAGCTTCTACATCAACCAATGCATATAGCTATTCTTATTATAAACACAAGCACTACGGTCCACGCAATCTCAAACACAAAGTTTTGATCCAAGGTGAATAAAAGACAAGTTTCCAAACTCAACATCTATAGAGCAATTTGATTACTAAATCTTCAACCATGTCTTGCAAACACCCTCATCGCGATTGTCTCAATATTCCTGCATCTTATCTTTATCATTTGACGATCCTCCTTCTAAAATAGGGACCAGGACCTGGTCCAGTAGGTCCCCCTGAAGATACCCTGCAAATAAGATGGTGCTGCGGTCTTGTCAAAAATTATATCGCTCTGGGTTAACCAAATCGTCCAATAAATTGCACTTGGACCCACAAGAATCTTAGATTTCAGTTTCCTATTTATCCCGTCTAACCAGCCTGTAAACAAATTGTGAACACTAGTTGGAGGTAATAAATTAAAGGAAACATGAACAATTCGCCACACGAATTTAGCAAAATGATAGTCAAAGAATAGATGTTGTATACACTCGCAGAAGAATAGAAACAACACTTTGTATCTCCTTGCCACTGCCGCCTTACTAAATTATCCTTTGTTAAGATTACTCTCTTATACAAGTACCACAAAAAAACTTTGATTTTGAGAGGTAATTTCAGTTTTCAGATAAAAGTGTTATAGGGTGCAGCTTCTGCTGTCAATAAGGCTCTGTACATGAATTTAACATAAAATAATCCATTCTGGTGTAGCCCCCACACAAAGCGATCCCTTTGATTTGTTAATTGTACATTGAGCACCATTGCAACCACGTCGTGCCATGCTTTATAAATTAATCCCTACCAGAGATCTCCTGAAAGCTACATTTAACGGTGCCATGAATAACATCATTCTTATAGAAGCACTTTTTTTCCTAACAATGTTATATAGTGCAGGAAAGATAGATTTTAGTGGACGCGGTCTTATCCACGAGTCCTCTCAAAATTGCACCTGAGACCTGTCACCTAGATCAAACTTGCCTAGTGAGAGAAATTCCCCCTTGACCTTCATGAGGCTAGCCCAAAACTGAGAATCTCCAGGCATGTATTGAACCTGTGTCAAAGTTTTGACCCTTAGAGATTTATTCCTAAGTATTTGTTGCCATACCCCATCTCCATTAATCAGCTTAAAAAGCCATTTGCTTAGGAGACACTTGTTGTGGACATCTAAATTTAAAATTCCCAACCCTCCTTGGTCTTTCGGAGTACAAACTACCTCCCACTTAGTCAACCTATACTTTTTCTTGTTGTCATCATTCTGCTAGAAAAACTATGACCTGAAGTAATTGAGCTTCTTCAGAACCCGTCTAGGTACTTAAAAAAAGGAGAGCATGAACATGGAGAGACTACTCAAAACAGAATTAATCAAAACCAGCCTCCCTCCCACCGACAACATCTTACATCTCCAACAGTTTAGCCTTTTTTTAAATCTTTCTTCGACATGTTTCCAATCCTCATTCATGAGTTTTCTATGGTGCATAGAAATTCCTAGATATTGAAAGGGATATGACCCCATATCACACCCAAAAAATATGTGTATATTCAATTTGTCTAGCTCTGGCTGCTCCGTAGCAAAACATCTCACTTTTATGGAAATTAATCTTGAGTCATGATAACTGTTCAAAAGCACAAAATAAAAGCTTCATGTTTTTGGCCCTCTCTAGATCATTATCCATGAAGATGACAGTGTCATCTGCATACTGAAGGATTGAAAGTCCCTCATCTACCAAATGCAGAACAACCCCTTGGATTTGTCCCGTCTCTTTGGCTCATGAAATAAGGACAGCCAGCATATCAATCACTATATTAAACAAAATCGAAGATAACGGATCCCCTTACCATACTCCATTCCTAGTTTGAAAAAAAATGTCCTATATTATCATTGACCTTTACTGCAACACTCCCTCTAATCATGACTTTTGAAATCCATTCACACTAAGTTGGTGAGAATCCTTTCATCATGAGAACCTGTTGCACAAAAGGCCACTTTAATTTGTCATATGCCTTTGCAAAGTCTAGTTTCAGTATCACCCCATTCTGTTTTTTCCTATGCAATTCATGAATTGTTTCATGTAAGATAACAACTCCTTCCATGATATAGCGACCCGAAATAAAAGCTGTCTGCGAAGGTCCTATCAGATTTTCTGCCACCTTCAAAATTCTATTATTTAGCACCTTCATAAAAATGTTAAAGCTCACATTTAACAAACATATAGGTCTATATTGTTGTATCCAGGCCGCATCAGCAATCTTTGGTAGCAACGTGATTACTCCAAAATTAAGGCTATGAATCGGCAGCCTCCCCGCATGGAATTCATAAAAAAAAGGCTCATTAGATCCGACTTCACAATCTCCCAAAAGAATTGGTAAAATTCAGCAGGAAAACCATCCGGACCAGGTGCCTTGTTATGTTCCATGTCGAAGACTACCGTTTTAACCTCCTCGCTAAATGGAGCCGTCAATACCTTATTCTCCTCCTCCGATACTTGTGGTATATCATACCTCAAAGTCTTGTCCATTGAGAAAGAATTTTGTGTATGAGGACCAAACTGTCCTTTATAGTAATCAGTTATATAATTTTTCAAATTACCATCCCCAACAATAGTTCCTTCTTCCTGCTCTAATTATACAATTTTTGTTTTCCTGTGTCTGCCATTTGCCACCATGTGGAAGTACTTAGTATTATCATCCCCTTGCAATAACTTTGTTGCTTTAGATCGTTGGAGCCAATAAATTTCCTCCTCTCTTAGCAACTTAGTTAATTGCCCTTTGAGATGATGTCTAAGCTCCACTTCTTGAGGTGACAACAAAATTATCTCTGCCTTTCTATCCAACACATCTATCTTAGCCAACAAATTAGATTTACCCCTTCTATTTTGAGAAACCAAATTCCTAGCCCAACCTCTGAGGAAACATCGCACTCTTCTAATTTTGTTTTGCCACTGTTCCATTGGTGATCGACCCTTATTCTCAGATTCCCAAACCCCTTTCACCAGATCAAAAAACCATCTCTTGTTAGCCACGCTAACTTGAATTTAAAATTCCTAGCATTGACATAGTGAGACGGTACGCCACCATCTAGTAATAGGGGTGCATGATCTAAGATCTCCTAGGTCAGCGCCTGGACAGAGACTAGCAGAAATTTTTGCTTCCATTCTGTTGTTACTAAGGTACGGCCTAACTTTTCAAATGTTGGAACCTCCGCATAGTTAGCCCACGTGTATTTCCTTCCCGTCATCTCCAATTCTCTTAAGTTCAAGATTTCAATAATAATGTTAAACAAAAGTGGTCATCTATCGTTGTATCTCGAATTGTTTTTTCCGAAGGGTTTCTGATATTAAAATCTCCCCCTACTAAGAAGGGTAGATTCCCACAGTTAGAACATGTTCATACTAACTCAGATAAAAATTGTTCTTTATATTCATCTTGTGCCGCCCCATAAACAGGCAAAAGTGCCCACCGAAAAGCATCCACTTTATTTTTTAGGATAAACTTGATGTGAAATTCACCATCCTC
Source organism: Miscanthus lutarioriparius (assembly GCA_904845875.1). Lineage (NCBI taxonomy): Eukaryota > Viridiplantae > Streptophyta > Magnoliopsida > Poales > Poaceae > Miscanthus > Miscanthus lutarioriparius. Next base: position 54,539,374 of record CAJGYO010000007.1, on the reverse strand, counting down.
TTGATTTATTCCTATTAGCATTCCCCCGGACATACCCCGAGGGCATCGCCAATGCCAAACAAAATCAGCCCCCCCCCCAAAAAAAAATTTCTAGACACTGAGTCGAGAAACTATTTTTGTTGGTTTCTGATAAAGCTATAAAAATCAAGTTTACTGTCTACAGCCACATCATGTAAGAACGTATGTTTAGCTAAGTCACGCAGTAATCTGCAATTCTAGAATACACCTTTCATTAGAATAAAATTTTTGTTTTTTTTTCTCAAGGCTGTATTCTTATTGAGGAATTTTAATTTCTTTTTACTCTTTGCCACCTTGATGGGCACATTAACAAGTACACCATCAAGGTCCGCAATATTATCGTCCATCACCTCCTCCCTTAAGGCGCCACAGAGTCAACTAATAGTGGAGGTGTCGGGATCAATCTCATCTTCCTCAAAATCACATTCGTTCTCAAGTTTGTTAACAGATTTAGGTGCTTTCAATCTTTCTGCGTCAACATCTTTGATTAAGGAAATAGACCCAAGAACTAAATTACTATTGCCACCCAAACTAATACCCACTTTCCCTAGGTTTTCCTCAATACGAACATTTGAAAAAGAACAAAAAGAATTAACATCTAGATTACCTTGGGGTTTCTCGAGGTTCTTGATCGTAACTCTTCTTTCTACCCTCTCGAGTGAATCTACATCAACCACGTCTGCATTCCGCTTGCTACGCCTTACTGGAGTGAGCTCTCCGTCAGACAAAACTGCCATCTTCATGACACTCCCCAGTTCACCATACATTTTCTTTTTTATCAATGACCATTAGAACATGGGCAATTTTGCTACTTAATCATCATGTTGTCTATTGTATTATGCAACTACATACTTATTACTGAAATATTCCATCAATTGAGAAATTTGGAACGACCTCCAGAATATTGACAAGTTAGATAAAAACCTTACTCAATCGAGGTGCAGTAAGCATAGCTAAAGTCATGATCAAGGACATTGGCCCTTCTCAGATTCTGTGTACCATCTTATAGAAGGTGTTAACTATGAGAGGTAGAGTTTTTTTTCACCCGTTGTAATGCACGGGCACATTTGCTAGTCCTATAAAATTGCCGTGTTTACTAAAAAAAGCCAGCAAACTCTCACAAAGGCGCAATTCATAGTTCGTCCTCGTCGACCACTTTCCTAGGCTGGTTGTGAACCCGGTGCACCCGCAAGAAAGCGTCGAGGTCCACCTTGACCCCCTGAGACTTGCACGCCCATACAAAAACCAATAGCTTCATAGAACAGGAAAGAGTCAGCTGATGAAACTTGACTCCAAAACTCTTCAGCACCTCCAGCACAAAAAAGGTATCACGAAAAGTCTCAGCCCCGCATAGAAAAACTCCCGAAACACCACAACCTCGTCATCACGCGGTTTAGGTTCGATCTCACCCTTAGGCAACCTCGCGCCACTCCTGGCAAACCACTTCCAGCTAGCAAAGGTGTCTAGGTCTTTCCTTAGTAACCAAAGTAGACCCAAAGTCAAAAGATTCGACCTCCGGATCGGCCGGAGCTCCTGCACCATCGACCAACCGAGCAGTCTACTTCGTTCAAGCCACCGCTATCAACACAAAAGCACTCATTCAGCACCCAACTAAAATAAGTCAAGAATAAACCCCTAAGTATAAACCATAACGACCGAGCATACCTCCGAATAAGAGTTGCTGCTCACTCAAACCCTTGCAAACAAGTTCAAGCCGAGCTACCTTCAACAAACGCGATAAACCCTCGCAATTTGGAAAACCCTCGCAGAAGAGCGCAACACAGCAATAAGCAATGGGAGCAAATGAGCCGGGTAAGCAGCGACTCCTACCAACCACTCATATATATTGGCCCCAGCCCCCACGGGTCTGATGAACCCAGCATGAGCGCACGAACTAAGAAACAACCCCCCCTACCCCACCTCCACGCGAAAACGTGGCCTCATCCACACATTCACACTAAACCCCTCCAAAACAGAACCCTAACGAAGTCCTCAAAAACCACACCCAGACAAATGCCTCGGGCCCATCGCCAGGCCAAAGGCATACTAGGCGTCACTTGGGCCAAGGGCCCCGAGTTCAAGCTTTGCTCACCCGCCTTTGATCATTGTGCGGCCTCGTCCCACCAAGCTGGCCCAAAGCCACGAGGGGCTACCATTTGGGGGACCCCCGGCCTCGACGCGCCACCCCGTCATCGGCTTAGGCTTGGACCCTCTGTGGCCTTCGGCATCACGTCACCTACGAACGCGGATGTGCCCTGTGGCATGGCATGGAACCTCGATGGTGGACACCGGCGAGGCCGCCTCACAAACGCCCCCGACGAAGGTCACTTTGATTTGTTTTTGCAGACTAGGCGTTTCCCACGAGGCCATTGAGTTGGAGGATACCCTCACGGCGCTAGCTCCACGATCGTAAGAAGGAAGACGGAAAATCATGGTCCCCACAAGCGAGCCCCAAACGACGTTAGAGTTGTTGGAATAGAGGTATGAAATGTCCGTAATGCCCACGTATCCCTATAGGGTGGTATGCGGCCCGATCGAGGGTGAATTGTAATTTCATCATGCCTCTGGGTATCCCCTATAAATACCCAATGGGTACTGCAGTAAAAGATGATGAATTAATAGCCATTTACTCCTGAATTTATTGTCATTCCATTCCATCTCACTCCACTTAAACTTTCTCCTTTTCATTTCATGTGGGGCACCCTCGGCCTCCTCCTCGCTATTATGTAGGGTAGGAGGCCAAGCGAAACCCCCACACCGGTTGCGACATCCGAAAATCCACTTAAACCTTTGCCTTTTCATTTCCTGTGGGGCACCCTCGGCCTCCCCGCGCTACTATCTAACGAGGGTAGGAGGCCAAGCGAAACCCCCACATCGGTTGCGACATCCAAAAAAATATGGGATAGAATGCAGGGTCACTGGTATCCATCTCTCCCTAGATTGGAACATGCTTGTGCTTGTTAGCCCCAACCGTTACTGTTTGGTAAAATAGAATATCCCTTCCTCATGTTAAATTCTCGTTAAAGCGTATCTTAGGACAAAGCTCTTTTTTAGGATACAATGATGCGCTGGTAGAGAGGTTTTCTAATGCAGTGATGGTTAGCTCTCGTGCCTATCAAAAAAAAAAAAAGAACAAATCATTAGGAGTGAAGAAAAAGAGCGTCCCAATTGACACGAATTTATAGAGGATTGTTGCTAGAGGTAGTTATAATTTGTAGTAGTGGTATGGACAATACAATTGCTCCTCTCTTTTCCTCTGTTTTTTATTTCTATTTTTTGTTGAAAAAAACCAGTACTGTAGCGAGCAGAATGCCTCCTCGGTGTGTTTAAAATTTAAGCAAAGACGGTGCCTTAGGATCAATAGGAACCATGTAACCTAGTTCTTGCATCTCCCATCATTTTGACATGTACACTGGTATAGGTCAACAATATCAAGAAATAAGTAGGGAATAGAGAAATTTGGTTCGGTTAATCAGAATCAATACAGAAAATTTAAGTTTAACACTATATGAATTCAAGGTTTCCACATTTATTTTAATCGTCGACATGTTCTGCCTCATCATCTCTATTGAGAATGATCCACGAAGATGGGCGAGTACATTATTTTTCCCCTTCTTAATATTTGTTACAGGCCATGTGTTTGTACCTCAGTTTTGTCTGATGCGGCCATCTTTCAGCAACGCTGTAGCCTGTAGTTGGTATTTACATAATTTGTTTTCCTTGTTTTGGCAGTGTTTTGTTACTTATACTAGTTAGAGAAAAAAAGTACTAGACGTCAGACAAATATCCAGGGACCATGCAATCCTTAAAATTAGATCCTGCTACAAGGACGCCACGACTGCAACTTACACTAAAGCGTTTGTACACGTGCAGGTCATGCCTTGGTGAATCCTTTACGCCGACGACACGAGAGCAACCGCGCGTCAAGCGCCGTGTCGCACGCGTCCTCAGTCCGTGCGCTTCTCGACACCGGCCACGATAACGTGGCCAATCCGCAGCTTTGCATATACGGAGTATATATAACAACAAAGTAAATGGGCGTGGCATGCTTGCGAAGCCAATTTGCTCTGCTCTTTCGGAGAAGATAGAGCCACTGCACGAACTAGCTAGAAACCGAGCACAGACCGGAATCACAATGGCGCAGGCGCAGCCAAGGAGACAAGACGATCCGCTCCAGGCGCAGCAGGGCAACAAGGCTGCCGGAGGAGGCGGCCATCAGGTACGGCCACGTGTTCGCCGTCTCAGGAGACCTCGCGGGGCAACCCATGCGGTCCGCGGAGGACAGCGTGGCAGGCGTCCAGGTCCCGCAGGGCGCCGGGGGCGGCTTCAGCGCCGCGACCGCCATGGAGACGGCCGCGGCCTACAACCAGGCCGTCGGCGCCGTGCACCCGGGCCAGGCCAGCGACACCGCGGCCATGCACGGCATCACCGTGACCCAGACCGCCGTGCCGGGCGGACGCATCGTGACGGAGTCCGTGGCGGGCCGAGTCGTGGGGCAGTACTCCGTGGCCGACCCGCCGCCGCCGGTAGAGGAGGACGCGACCAAGATCACGATCGGCGAGGCGCTGGAGGCGACGGCGAGGGCCGGAGGTGGGCGCCCCATCGACCGGGCCGACGCGGAGGCCATCCGCGCCGCGGAGATGAGCGCGCACGGGGCGGACGTTGCCATGCCCGGCGGCCTCGGCGACCAGGCACGGGCCGCGGCGCGCTCAAACGCCCAGGCCACGCGTGACGGCGACAAGATCAAGCTCGGCGACGTCCTCTCAGACGCGACAGCGAAGCTGCCGGGCGACAAGGCGGCGAGGACCGAGGACGCGACGAGGGCGGTGCAAGCCGAGACTTTCAACGACGCCGAAGCGCGCGCCAAGGCTGGCGGGGTGGGCGCGGCGCTCACCACGGCGGCGAGGCTCAACGAAGACAACGACCTAAGCGACACTTAGAATGTTGTTCCACGCCACGTCACGACTCATTGTGTATAATAGGCCCGTTTGGTAGGGCTTATATATGTTAGCATTGGTAATGTATAATGTAAAAGTTTGGCAAAATAAAATTGTGAAGATGTTTTTCCAAGGATCGGGAGTGAAGCCGCTGAAGCAAGCGGAGTATGTATATATGTTAGCATTGGTAATGTATAATTAGCAAGATCCAAGGATCGGGAGTATGCAAGCATGTGTAGTAACAAGTCTCTGGCACTATAGCTACGAGAGCACAATAAAACGTCGTTCCATGCTGTGACTCTGATCGTCCATTCTAGCTTTGATGCATTATTTCAATGCATGGACCAACTGACACTAGCAAAATAGCGTAAACGGAGTCAAGACTCATGAAGTATTCCATCGTTAGCTAATCAATCAATCACAGATCACCATCACATGTTTGGCCACGCTGGGGGCTATTCACGCAGCTCTATTGGAACCGTGAGGGCCTAGGGAAGTCGTCACATTAACGGATTAACCCCATTCAATCATCTTACACTTACTACATACACACACATCTAACAACAGGCTGTGAAACATACATAGAACATTCTGGTCTGCTACATACTGCTAACAGCTCTACAACCATCTGGACATTATCTGTGCTACTATGCACCAGACAAGACAGCATGCTGACGATACATGTACTCGCGTACTACTGGGGGTGAAGTTGCTTCGTCTGCTGCTTTCTCTTGCAGCAGTTCCGGGCAGCATTGAGCTGTTCCATCAGGTCCTGAATTGTGGAAGAGGCCTCCTGCAAATAGACACCAAGGGTTTATAGGCGACATGCACACCATCATGAAGTTAGACGACTCCCATTTGTAACAGAGGAACTGGAGCATATTTTTTGGTTAGCATAGTTCTAACAACTAACCCTGAGCTTCTTCTTCAGGTTTTCCTCTTCTTGGTCGCGGCACTTCCTTTCTTCTGCAAAGAGCTCTACCGTTGCCTCTTGCTCCTTAATTGCAAGCTCGAGTTGCCTCTCCACATCCT